>CM046064.1:24786021-27186021 GCA_025215515.1 Schistosoma japonicum | reverse complement strand
CTCTGAAACTCAAAGTTATCTACAATGTTTAGATTATACATAATTTTGATGCTACACTTAAAAGCTTGAAAAGCAACTGCTAAAAGCGCCTAAATTAATACAATTGTAGACTCCAATGTGATGCAATCTCGTCTACCCAACTTAAGTTGACAGTAATATGATTAAAGAAGTGAAAGAATTCAAACTGGATATATTTAGGTATCTATATTGATATGAGACATTATCGATTTAAAAAGTGTCATGGACAGGAATATTTAAGTCAAATTAAAGTGTAGCTAAGTAACTAGCATCTACCAAGATGTGAATAATGATGAGCTTGTGTCATTTACTAGGTTTACAAAGTAGCTGTTAAAACACACTATACGATAACAGACTATAAACTGCAATTACTGAGAGTGAAATCATATGAATGTAATCAGACTGGCTTTGGTAACTTTGCTTGGTAAATCTGGTCACAGTTTAAACTCGTTATCCTAGAAAATAGATAATAAATTGTAAGTAGTGTTAAGTAAAATCATAAAATAATTTATCAACAGCTATGTTATATGTGGTAGGAACTTTGAAGTACTTCTTTGCTCTTAAATACAAACTTCCACATGACATACACGACATAGTACTTCGTTTCAACAAGATGTATGGATGAGCGATTCGTAAACTAGGATTAAACAGCAATGCGAGTTTAATCAGGCGATAAAATTGCATTCAGTATTTCCAGATATTTTTACAAATTTTACGAGGGAATGCAAATTCACTTAAATGATGAGCATATTATATAAAAGTAACCTTTTTAAAGACACTATAAATGCTAATAGCTGCAGAAGCTGCCACACATTGGTCAGTGCAATTATATTAGTACTAATCCAATTAGTTTCGCCGAAATAAACAAGCTTAAGCTGATTAAGAATCACTTAAGTACTTTTGAAGCATTTAGAAATGGTCCCAAACATACTATCTGCAGCCATATTGATTATATTGATCGTGGTACTATTTTTTTATTAATAAATATGTTTTTTTAAAATTACTATTATTTTCCTACTAGTGTACGACTGTATAGACAATAATAGATTGCAATTTATCCAAAGTTCATCTAGTAAACAGTTTTTAGTTCACAAAAATAGACAGTAAAACTTTTGAATTGATTTAAATTGTGATCATACTTTTAAAAGCAGGAATTATATCAGATTGAACTAACAAAAACGTAAAATAAGAAAATATGACTGTAAACTATGTATGTCAGTTGATATAAAAATAATGGTAACATGCATAAGCACATCGTTTTTCTAACCTAATGTCACATAAAACACGAAATGGTTTTTTTAAACATAGCCCGGTGATGTGACATGGAATTAAAATGAGGATAACGAAAAACTCAGCTTAATGTTATCTGTCACTAACACATGACTTTAAGAACTTACACACAGCTAAAAGCAGATGATGATTATCTTGTATTTGATCGCCAGGACTCGGAACGGATTGTAAATCAGAGCAAGGAAAGTTTTCACTATCTGCTTTTAAAGTATAGAAATTGTTTGGCTGTTTTTCAATTTCTTCAGTAGATAATAGCTAAAATGCGTTAACCAACTTAAGATAAACTGAAAGTATCCATACGACAATTGTACCATTTGAAAGGCCGATAATCCAATATTTATCGTCATTTGATGTCCTCACTACCATAGCATTTACATTGTCGAAATCACTAAATATAGTTTTGTCGTAGTCAAGTGTATGTTTAAAATTACAGCACGTTCTGGTTGTTTACATTCTCCGAAAACTTTGCCGTATTCAAATTTTTGTCAGATAACTTCACAAATGTCACTAATCGATTGTCAACTAGTTGCGACATTAATGATATTTAAAAAACTGTTGTTTGTTTTATAGGCATAGTGTTATGTGTTAAAACAACGACAAATGTTGAAAACACGATGGAAATTTCAAATTTTTAGCGTGGTTAATAGATAAACTGATGTGAGCCGGTGCGTATGTTTTCTTTTAATAACTAGTGTCAACTTATCTGCTACATTAATAGAGTTTTTTCAGGTTCTGTAATACTGTTTTAATATAAAAATTTTGGAAATGTTTCATACTTCATTTGTAAAGCGTCTGTTGCATAAATTTACAAGAAACTAAATTCTACCGTAGTAGCTAAGTACGTTTTTTTATGATTTCAGTAGGATTTTGGCTTATTAGTTCTACAAAATTCTTTCTAAGTTAACATACGTTCAAAAATTGAGATTAAGCTTATCATTCCATATATTTAGGGATTTAACTATTCTTGTTTTTTCAGAAAGAAACTTATTAAGGCGTCTGTATTCAAGTTTACGGAACGATCGTGAGACGATGCACTTAGACTATCATGTCAGCACCTGATAATAACCTAAAAATGCGCATATTAATGACGTGCTTAAGTAATATGTACACTAGAAATGCCTATATTGTATTCAACATCTGTGAATCTGAGACTCGCACATTAATCTAGTCAAAAATAGCCTAATGGTGACACTTCATCTGAGGCCTAAAAACTCCCCGGTGTCACTGAATATATATAAATATCCAATCCCGAGGAAGTGATACATCTAATTGTATACGAGTTTAATAAAACAATAGTAAAATGAATCCATAAAGTTTATTTCTGTAGAAATGGAACACAATGATATGTTTTGCTACGTCTTATTAGTCAGGTGAGTCCAATTAACACTGACAGGACTAGATATATGCAGTATATATTATGACGTTATTTATGCCCCTTAAAGGCTTGATGATGAGATATGTACCGTTAAATTCGCTTGTCTGACATCCTGACTAAGTTGCCTTTGAGCCTCAGAGTGACAAATTTACCATGTTTTATACGAAGGATGGAATCCACGAAGACAGCTGACCATGACTTTATTTGCTGCAACTTACTTCTAATAACACGTATCGCCACGATGCGAAACTTAACTTCACTTATGTCAACAAAAATATGCAAAGTACTAAACGACACAGCAAGCACTCCTGTACATTGCTAACTCTTAGTTGTTATACGAATGATTCGTTCAGTCGATTTAAAAACATCTGCTAATAATAGTGACTGATCCAATCAAAAAATCCTTAAAGTTTTCGCCATACTTTCTTGATATATTGACCAGAAATATATCATATGTTCGTGACCGTGTGATGGTATGGACACTGTTTGGTAAGTATAACATTTTTGTTTGCCCAGCGGCCAAAGAAAAATTTCAATAAATTATTTTAAACATAGTTTTAATATGGGACTAGAAACTCATAATAAATTATTTCATGCCATATATCTGACTGCACTAAATGACATGTTACCGTTTAGCATCTGTAGTTTCTAGCAACGGCATTGTGTTTATACAAGCTCTTTGCCGTTTAAGAAAGGTCTGGGAACATATGATGGCACATAACATAGACTGACTGCACCTACGACATATATTTCAATTGGTATTGACGAATCATTTATGAAATTTTGTGAGTTCAAGCATAAGTAGATCAGTAATTATGAAAGAAACCTTGCATGCAGAATATTGTTAACCAGAATAAAAACAAATTAAAAATAGAATCAAAAAGATGCAGGCTGCCTAGTTTTATTTCATGAGTACTCCACCCTACAATATATACTTTTCACATCCTGCATGAAGAGTATATGGTTCAGCCCAAAAGTGTATATTACATGACATTGTGGAAGCCTGACACAAGTTTCCTTAAACGAAAATCTTTTTTACTTAGGTATTCGTAAATAAAGTATAGTTATACGTCACAAGCCAGGTTAGTGTGTTAGTACAAAGTAGGAACTTACTGCAAATCAACTACGAAAAGCAGTCCTGTATAGAACTAGCGATTACGCATAAAATGAATTTAGAAAGACTGATAATAAATAGTCGCTTTTTTGCATATTTGCCGTACAGTGCATTAGCTAGTATTTTGGAACTACTACTAAAGTTGTAAACTTACACCATTATGTAATAAATTAAAAACACTGATCTAGGTTTGAAATAAATGCCAATAATTCGTGATGATGATAGAAGGAAGACAAGTAAGTATGCTTTTTTGATAGAAACTAGGCCTAGAAGTATATGGAGGTAAACGCACCTAAAGACCTATCTTTAATGTATTTCGGATGAAATCTTATGGAAGCAACAAAAAGTAGAGTTGGTTTTATTACTTTTTTCGAGTGCCGATTCAGTGAAGATTTCTCCTGACCCCAGTATGTTGATCACGCGAAAAGACGAAAAGTATTTCATATATTAATACGCGGTAGGTTCGACTTCTGTAGTAACTTGTTTTTGTTTCTTAAAAAAAGATGAAAAGGCTAGTAATTACTACATTCGGTCTGTTTTGTTTGACGTTAATACCTCTGCTGGCATACATTGAGTACAGTTATTTACTTATGGGTCGTCTTTATAAAAATGAGTTCGTCAGAGTCCACAGTGCTCAGCTAATAACAACTCTACAACAGAACAAACTTCTAATCTACTTACTTCGGGTTCGACAGACCCAGTAATGCTCGATTTTACACCAGTAATCTGATGACCAAAAATAATCGATAGGAATCACACGTTAACGTCACAGAACAGTAGCATGAAATGTGAAATAAATCATTTAATTTATCAGCTAGCAAAAATGTGATCGTAAACGGTGCCACTTTCAGTTATGCTATGTGACGGTAAACAACAAATTAACACACAGTCACTTATTAAATTGTTACTGGCTAGACAAATTCGTTTATCTGTACTGGCAGACATTACGAAGGTGGAAACCGTATTCGACTTCATCTCTTCAGAAGTAACCAGGCGTATGATATACTGTCAGAACGTGATTGTCTATAATGTATCAGATAAAGCATTAATAAAAGCAGTTAGGTATTTTATCCTAAGAGCAGCTAACCTTTCGGATTTTTCTTGTCAATACTTCTGCTTTATCAAGAAACATTAGAAGTATGCCATATTCTCTTCCGATTTGATTAATAGCCATCATTAGATCAGTTAAAACAGGCTGAGTAATTGGTAACTGCATCAACCAGTTATAAGAATGCCCGGGTAGTTGAGAATAAGATTACAATTCAAAGGCATAATAGACTAGAAACTTCACGCTTGGGTAAAGCTGAACAGAACACTATTAATGTAAAGTGCTTAGCTACACCACATAGTACTTCTACAGGATTCTGTCATGATACCATTAATCACCAAACAGGCGTTATGGTACAATACGTACAAAATACAGATCAAAACTCTAACACCTACCTCCTTAAGTGATGCAGTCTTAGACCACATGGCCTCTGACAGTAAACCACTTTGTTCCTCATTAAAATGAAAAAATGTGAACTCCCAGAGCGCAGGTAAAGACCATTGTTAGCCCACTAAACAATTTAAGTATAATGAAAAGCGAGACAAAAAGATAATCAAAACTACAGGTAAGCTTAAAGCAATGTTTTGTGACCTCATCTTCGAAAAGAGGGCGTGATATCACCATGCTTACCACATCATTATAAAGCGAAGCCGGCTATGAAGTCTCGTTTTCTAAAGGTAATCGACTCGGTGATAATCAAGGTCGTTAGCACTCAAAAATTGTACGTAGTCAATCAAATCACAGCTAATTTAGCCACCACCGTAAACGAAATGGCAAACATGTAAACAACACTTTTCACTATTCTGACACATATATCTTTGTGAGGAATTCTAGGGCGCGAATTACACAACAATATGCTCTGAGTACTAGTAATCAAACACCATACCTGACCTACTCAGCTCCTGCGAGCAGTTTTACTCTCCCACCTCACTTTTATAATTATGCTCCTGATGGGCTACTAGAAAATCCCCTATATTTCCCACATCGTCAACGAGCTGCCACGTCGCCTAATTTGAATTGTTTTAAACGTCCTAATATCTCTGACTACTATAATAGTTTTTTTGGGATCAAGCAGTCACTAGTTCCCTTAGCATTACAGCTTTCCCAGATAATAGCTCAAACAGTCAGACTACCCTTTCAAAACAACGCCTAGTTTTATCAATCACGAATGACTTAGATGAGGATTTAATTATATTCTTCCCAATTCACTTTTCATTTCCAAACTTTTTAGTAATTAACACCCGTTCACTTCTTAATAAAATATCAACCCAAAGAACTATAGCCTTATTAGCTAAATCTCTTTTAATATTTGTCACAGAAACATTGTGTTCCTCTTCAGTGACTGACGCGGAATTAGCCATCCAAGACTATTTGCTATATGGTGATAATAAAGAATATAAACAGGGTGGTAGCATTTTGTCTAATAAAATCAATGACGAAATACTCGGTAAAGTACGAGAGTCGGTCAGGATATCAATCAATACTCCGAACCACAGTTTACTTTATTGATTCATATACTGAACCCCTGACACCTCGACTGTTGTAGACAGCATCACTGATAATTCTTTTATACACACTTCTACCCTAAATTATAGTGCAAAAGTCATCGCAGGTGACTTAAATTTCCCTAGGATAGAATACCATGTTGGTAGAGGACAGTCATATGATGAAGAAGACCTTCCGACATCGGACATGCACTGTTAGACAGTGTATACACATTCCCACGAGACATAAAAACATTCTTCACCAAGTTTTCTATCATATTCTTACTCCTTTGTTACTTCAAGTTAGCAGAGTTCAAAAACAGTGACCAAGAGTCATATATTGCAGAAAACTAGACAATATCAGGATTAAAAATGTGGACTGGAATCTTCTACACACTCTTCTGAGTGGCTCTGGCCGGGACAGTTTTTTCCTGTCTAATAGTCTTACAGATGCACCAGATACTTTTTTTATCAAATTAATGACCCGTGTTTAGATTCCACTACACCTACGAAACTAAGCAATATAATCAGGTCAACTGATTTGTATATACCACTTTATTTCCGTAATAACCTAAGACGCTTGCATGAGTGCTATTTTAAGTTAAATAACCTTTTGGCATTCGTGTACAATACCATGACTTTTAACCAACTATAAGAAATCCACAGATTACAGGTGATTAATGAAGAGTTATCAGCAGTGAACAGTAGCTTCAAGGTACAAAACTGTACGACTGTTAAATAAGCGCCTCAAACCTTTCTGAGACGATATTCTTTGTATTGTATACGATGGCTTAATTGTCAACAACCATAATATTATTCCCAACCTGTTCAGCGATTTCTTCGCTAACAGGGGTGAACCCCTTGTTGACATTTAGGTAGATACTATCTACTCGGCTACCAACCATTAGAATTTGTTCCCTCCATTTATGGTAACATTTGTTGATCCATAAAGTCACTCAGGTAGTCATGGATTAGATGGCTTTCACTCACTTTTATTTCAGTGGACCTAATATCCCATTAATCCTATTAAAACTGCTTAATGTTTCATTAGCAACAAGAAATTACCCAAATAGATGGAAAACTACTTATATATGCCCTCATTTTAAATCAAGTGCAGTACACACAAAATGATATCGATCCTTTGGTGTGTTGTCTCTGCATATTGCAAAGACTATGCACTATTACTGACAAATGCTTGTCCCTTTGTTATATTAGCCATAACTGGCCGAATTTTTCCCGTTATTCAGTCTCGATCATTTTTTACTGACTTTGGCTAACAGAGAATCCCCCCATGCCCTGCTTATTATTATGCATAATGAGTAGTTGTAACGGTTAACGACTAAATAACTGACTTAAAATGATTGATTTTCCTAATATTGTAGGTAGAAACAGCTCTCGCTACATCAAGGGACCTTTCACATACTTTGTTCTGGACCTACTGGCAACATAACGTTTGGACACCGGTGATAACTTTTATGGAGATACTTCTAAAGAAGAAGCCATGCTTCACCTCATCCGTGTTCAGCCTACAGCTTTTAGAACTGAAGACTGTATCTTGAAATACATTACAATATTACTTTCTTACCTATAAAACGGATACAAATATCTTAAGGCGGGAGTAGTGTTAAGTATTCAACCGGATTACAGGACTAATAAACAAACCCTTCATAGACACACTGCCACCTGATGGTACCCTACGGGCATCTGGGGAAGGCAGGGTGGCATTACAACGACCTGTAGTGAACTGGGTGCCCCTAATGACTACGATCTGTTTATCTTGCCTTCTGTGAGATTGAAGTTGCACTTCTTGCTAAGGGTCAGTAGTGTTCGGAAGCACTTCTGACCAATATCTTTAACCTTCTTATATAAGTCTTAAAAGGGGTCTTTGAAAACCACACGGTCTACTGTCTTCCGCTTCGAACATTACCTGCAGAACCTTAATTCATGTTATTTTACATTTCATTGAGACCGATCGATTTATTTTACCTACTAACTAGACCTAGTTCATCTAGTATTCCTACCTTTATCAGGTTCCGATTTACCATTATGCGTCTTACAACCACCTTTTAATAGGGCGATCACACTTTATCAGTGTCTTTATTTGCTCCTATCTTGTGTTCTTATCAGCTCCTATCTAAAGCATAAAGTATTCTCACATTATTTACTGAATAATTTTGTTTAGCATGCTATTTTCTGAATAAATAATCCACAAAAAGACTTTTACGAGTATCAGTAAGATCCACCAATTTAGAAATTATACACAAGTATTTCAATTGACCAGGAACAAACTAACTTCCAAGTAATATACAACACTTCACCTTTACGTTATACTACAATTTAAGTTTTCGGGGCAAAGAAGAAGGATAATGTGAAAGAATCTATAAGTCATTAAGAAAGTTAATTTCTGTTAAGTGAATGCCATTAAATCCGTAACATAATACAACATGGCGGACTGAACAAAAAAATAAGTAACCCGTTTGCCGACATTAACTCTATACATCTGTTGAAGCGGTCATATCCTTTTTCGAGCATTCCTGGTCCAATTGACGTCTGTTACAAAACCAAACACGAACTGACTCCCTATCACATCCTATCCTTGATGCTAATTCAGTGAAATCAGGACCTGTGGCATAATTGAAAAAAAAAACCATGTGGAAATAGCATTATTTGAAAACATAGTGACAATAATGGACAAAAATTATAATAACTGATATACTTATGAAAGACTATAGGCTCATATTCAAACGTCAAGATAAAACAGTTATTATAGAAGACTTTGAGGATCTAGTATTGGCCGGTGTACTACTAAAGGAAATATTAAGTAAAATATGATAAGATGTACTAGCATGTATGTGTATAACTTCGCTTAGTTTAACGTTTTAAAAGTATGTGATTATCTTATATAATGAAAATACCTTCAAATGAAAAACAAAATTACGAAAGGAGAAACTAAAGACGACATAATGTACAGAGTTATACGGTTCCCCATGTATAGATACGTTACTATCAAATTCCAACTCCATTTACCTATGATTAAACTGAATGTAATGAAAAATACATAAAATTAGCAATCAAAAACTACTTTAGACAATAATACTGTTTTGAGAATAAATTGAGGGAAAAATTCAGTGATACAAATTCAATCACTAGAAGTCACAAAGTTGATGTTGATAAACATACCCTTCGGTCGCGAATTTACTGCATAAAATTCAGTTAATATCGATAAAGCTTTTGGAGAAAAGTAAGTACGCCGTCGACGACATCTTTTTTGTTGAGGATCTGTTAATTTGCACTTTACTTGAGATATACTAGAAAGTATACTTTTCGAAATCGAAGTATTAACTGAAGGACGATTGATTTTACCATTATCTTTGGCCTAAATTAGAAAGAAATTTATTCAGTTAAGCTGAAGTAAAAACTAACGACTGTATATAGTTTGAAGCTATTTCAAAAACAGTATTATGGAAGACTTTATTCGTAGACTTGGTTTGAAGTTTCATTACATTACAACAGCCGCAATTACACATAAAACAACGTTTAGGATTGTACATTTTCAGTCTGATATTGTTGTCGAATGACTAACTGAATACGTAGTAAACTTCTCAGTGTCATTTATGCCCGTTTATGCTTTGAATGGTCTGAGTATGATTCTAGTGAAATAAACCACTATACTGCTCCCCTTCAAGACTTTTTATTAACCTTGTCGTGTGATGTTAGTAAGAAGATTTACGTCAGGTGGAGAAGCGGAGTAGTTTCGCAAAAAATTAACATCCCAACACAAAACCATAATCCTACAGAGATGGAGACTAATATAACCGGTTATCAAAAATATAGACTAACAATAATGGATAAATTTGTATAAAAAAAGATTCGGATAAATTCGGAGTTAGGAAGCATACGACATTCTTTTAAAAAATCGTTAATACTGATTGAATTCATCATAGATTGATGTTAGTAAGGTATTATTGAAAAGCAAGGAGCACCAGACAGCTATTAGTACCCAAACCACATCAATCTGTGACAAATTCAACCAAGTAAAACTTAATACTAATCTGTACAAACCATTTTAATTAAATTTTTTTAATGTGATGTTTTGGCCGCAGTGGGTTAATTGACGTGCGATCGAATTTCTGAAAAACTATCCATCCGAAATTAGATTCTATTATGAAAATTCACCGAAACTTAAGGACTATTGGATAAATGTTTTGTCTTCGTCTAAGACTCTAGATATGTGAACCAAATATACCAAACAAAACATCAGATACAGAATCTACAGGTCTTGAAAAAGACATCGTATCAATATTAAGTTATTCACACTTCTGTTAGTAGTAAATTCACAACACAGCTCAACAATTATTCAGCGTCATTGGTGGTAACTATCTCACTCTTGATATGACTGAGCTCCAAGGGATATGACGGTTAACTATACATTACCAAACCATATCGACCTAAAAGTGTAAACTAAGATGAAACATAAAGGTATTTGTAAAGCAGTAGCTTAACATAGTGAAGAGTGTTTAATCAGGACGATGACGGTTCGGAACTCGTTCATAAGGTTTCAGTTTGACAGGTAAGTAACATCAGTCTTAATAAACATAAAGCATAACTCACAGATGAATAAATATGCAATTAATTAGTGAACAAGTAACATTTCTACAGATCAGTATTGGTTGTAGATCATGGTTAGTTCAAATATGTTTTTCAAAATGAAAAAAGATAAGGGACTAGCTTCCGATCTACTTTGACAGACCTACCTGGTATTCATATGATTGTTTCTACGGTGATTTTAGCATTGAATAATAACAAATTATACGTATTCAAAGAAAATAGTAAGTAGAATAATACACCCACTTATCACATGATTTCTGTACTTTTACAGAAAACGGATTGTTGCCAATCTATATGACTCAAGCAAAATTATATGAAACTGGCATAAATCAACTAAAAAGTCAGCATTTAACAAATGATCACTATATTCATAAATAATCGCTCTTAAACTAAGTGTTATAGTCTTAGTAACTCCGTCTTAAATGAAACGATTTACGTCAGTCTTGCTATTTAAAAAAAACGTGAGTAATGCGACTCAGTAACAAAGTACAAATGTAGATACTCGATTAGAGCAACAATTTTTGTATGAGTAGCGTTATCAGCCTTATTGCCTGTAATACAGCGGGATTCGTGCCATTAACGTAACGGATAAAAGTTACACGGTTTAATCATCGGCGTGTCTTTCCTCTCATTTAGGTCGTTACAAACCTCCTATAAGACTAAGATATTTTATACTAAACACTGGGTAGTGAAAACAATTATGTCTAGTCATTTAGTGCTAGCTGCATTCCAATCGCAATGTGTCAATCAGTCAAAGTGACGCTTTATGGTGTGTACTATGTTCTGATTTAAGTTGTATCCCAGCAATTCAGATCAGTGCGCTTGTTGCTAGCGTGCTTAAGAAAAACTCTGTTTTCCTGTAGCTTTTCGTAAGCCGACGAGAGTTAAAGGAAGAAACATAAGACAACTAAATAACATTACAATGGTGGATAATAAAAATTATTACATGTTTCTTCACAAGAGCTAAAACAGGTGAAGTTGAAGAGGAAGACGACGATGAAGAAAAAGGGGTATGATCAATTTGACCTAAACGAGCCAGTGTAGTTAGACGAGAGTTGCCTACGGCACGTACAGGAACAGGATGACGAAAGACAGATAACTTTTCAATAGCTATTTGGCTACATTGGTTTTGTTCAGCATGTGAAATCCAACGCTTTAAATAAGGCAAGAGCCGATAAGCAGATCTAACTGTAACATTGAGTTTCTCGAATCTAACAAAAAAGAATTTGTAAAAAAGGTTATTATGATATAAAGTCCTATGCAAATAAATTCAATAGGTTAATTGTGAATGAAGTGGTTTAAATAAGTTTGGTACTACAAACCATGTACCACTAAAAATAGACACGTGAATGTTAAGCGATAAATGTAACTCATTTGTCAAACATAGGTTTATGTACTGTTTTGAGCACTGTTAGTGTGACGCTGAGTGATATTACCCAACCACCCAGATCGAAGTAGCTAGGATGAGGCTACATGCTCTAACTACTACACCAGTAGTCTATAAGATGCATCGCATCAATATATAGATATAACAGTTAATGTATTTAGGTAATCTGTCGATTAACTATTCATGTGATTGAGTGAGTTTAGTAAATTTAAACTGCTTCAAAATTCACCAAACAATACCAAAGCAGAGATAATTATCTTTTTAGACAGACCTATTTTCATAGATGTACATTTTTTTGACAAATTTAGGAAAGTACAGAGAGTCTTAGAGATATCCGGCTATAGGTTTATGTTCATTAGTTGATGGGAATAGCATAACGATACTGTGAAAAAGACATTTTAGTAAAAATATATGTAGCTTTTGATAGCCAGGTTGGACAAAATTCAAGAATGAAACAATATGGTTGGTGTATTTAGTTCCATCGGAATAAATAAACCGATAAGCATAAACCGAGTTAGTTGCTACTGAGGAAATATAATATAATGGTTCGTTGAGTACAGCGATATTTAAGGAGACTGACATAATTTTAAGGAAGAATATCAGTGGCAGTCTCCTATGAAACCAAGTTTCTAAATACTTAGGAGACTGCTTATCTTAGTTTGACTTATGAAAAAGGGATCCTAGAATAAGTGGACAAAAACAACCTAGGTTTAGAACAATTCTGATTTCTATAACTACACTTTTTAGCAAAGAAGAATCAGCACGGAGTAATTATAGTAAACACAAAAGGCAATTATAAACTTTCCAACGAGAAAACCACGAAAAAAACGACAAAGGAGCAAGTTAGCACTAAGAATTCGAAGATGAGAATTGGCATAATGTCGATTAATTACATTCGATCAATCAGCCAGTCAGGCACAATCTAGAACATGGCAAATGTGTGCATAGGTCCAAGTTGCCATACCACATTAATAAGACGAGATCAAGTTTGCAAGTACAACACGACAATAAAATACAACGGAGGAGTTAAATCAAAGGTGTATGCTAAAGAACAATGGAAATTAAAATCGGAAAGAAGATAAGGAATGAAAACACTTGCACTACTGTGACTGATTTTGAGCTATGTCATCCAATGTCTCCAGCTACTAAGTGCAATTATCATGAAGATTTCAACCAAGTAGTCTGTATCTATTAACACAGTTTAGACAAACAGTCAAAGACTCCGTTGACTGGTGCTATATTTTGTTTGGCTGCAGGAAATATTATCTACACTTCTACTTGTGCATTATTGTTAGTCAGAAATAAAAGATTACTGAAGTTATTACCACGACAAATGAAGTAAACATCCATTTCTCCTTCAGCTCAATATTTCGAATGTTTGTGAAAAATACACAGATAATACAAAATAGCAGAAAAGAATGAACAAGTAAGTTAGCAAATGGAATCAACAAAGTGACATTAATACAAAATAATCTATAAAATCCCAGGCTTAAATAATTGATTTTGGAGAAATCGACAACTTTAACTGAGAATCGAAAGAAACACATATAAGCAAGATTAGAGAATCAAATGTATGTATTTCTTAAATAGTACTGTTATTTCAAAAAGACACGAGCTAACCTTGATAGAAGAGTCTGACTGAATAAAGCTTTATCATTATAGTGTTTCTCCAGTTCGGTACTTAATTGAACTTGAGAAAGACCTAGACGTAGGCGAAATTCTCGCAAATGTTTAACGAAACGCTCCAGTTCAGATAAATTATGTCCTTGAATGATGATTTCCTGACTTTCGGAAGAATTCATATGATTCTTTATTTTGTTCAAGAGTTCACAAACTACCAAAAAATGAAATCCCATAAGGTATAAGCTAAAATGAGATATTTGGATGAGATGTCTTTGCAACGGTAATTCAACTAAGCTGTTACATTTTATATATTAAGAATAAGGAAACCGCTAAAATGTTTGGTTCGTTAAATTTTACGCTGGATAAATCCCTAATAATGACTTCTTTGTAGTTTTTCCTTATATAGAGATGCATGAGTATATCAAATCGAAAACATCACTTATCTTCCATCTAAAAACATATCGCACTTGAGGGATTTCACCAAACATATTAATTACACTTCTGCTAGACTCATTTTCAGTGGACAAAAAGTATATTAAACAAGGCTAAGTTTCCAGCTAACACAACTTAAAAGTAGAGAAGGACTCACATTTAGCTGAGTATGTTATCAGGACTTTTGTGATACTTAAAACTAGTCAACCAAGTACAAATGAGTATTTTATGCTGTTCCTAATGGTAGTCGAACCCTATGGTCATCAATGAAAATGTAGAAATGTGATTACTTAGTGTTCTGAATTACAACAACTACTAAAATTAAACAACATACAAAGAAGTAATGGCTGTTTGAACTCAGTAACTTAGTAGATAACGCGTTGGTATTTGAAGTAACAGGCATTCACTTTAAGTTTCAATGTGAAAGTCAACACTAGAATACAGGTACAACAAGCTGATGAGTTTCAAGATAAGATTAAAGGTATGTTCTGGATTCCAGTACAAGCTACAATCAAGATATGTTAATAAATGTTATTAATAGGGTTTAACTCTTCCTGTTGTTGATTTACAAGGCTGAATTTCTGGACTTTGCTGCCAGTCATAAGAAAGCTTAATCTAGATGTAACCACGAGCACACAACAAAATACATATCTTAGAAGCAGATATGCCAAAAGTGGCTGAGTCCATTATATAAAGCAAAGGAAAGATTCGATATCTAGCAAAACTCCTATTTAAATATCTTTCATGGAATTTGAAATTTAAATAAAGGTAAATCAAGTGTCGTTTTAGCATCTCAGGCAACATTCTTGATTAATGCATTAAAACATTTAACAACACATTGTTTGACAACTGATCGGACAGGAAACAACAAACTAAAGCAAATCTGATGAACTCCCATGATACAGGAGTTATTTCAGCCATTTTTCCGAAATAAATAAGTAATTGAGGCCTAACCTCTCCAAAAAAGAGTACTGTTCTCATAACACTACTGATTTAAGAGACCATACTTCAATAAATTCATAATAAATTTTATTACGGGTCATAGACAAAATCATTAAGTGAAAAATAACACCTATTTCTGACAATAATGAACGACTAAGATCTTGTATTTTTTTCTCTCTAAGATTTTACATTTTCCACCTAAAAATATGTTGATGGGTACAGGATACTCGTGAAGTGCAAACTCCATTAATTTCCTTTAGTGCTTTGGAACAATTTATACTGTAATTATGTTTTACGGCTCTCATCTAATTTACCAGGTACAAATTAGTGTGAATGGCATCGATTTACACTAAAAACACAAATCGATCGTCCGAATACGAGGCGTAGTGGGATTGAAAGCTGTGACTTAGTCAATTAGATTCGAACACTGACGCACAATTCGAGCAAATCGGATGAGTCCCAGAAGCCTTAGCTGTTAGACAATAATTAGCGGGACTGTATCACGAAATGTTGGTCGTATAAATAGCTAAAAGTGATTGGATGAATTCGATTCATAATCATAAAGGCATAACATAACTCTTTACTTGTGAAATTTAGTTTTTAAATTAGAATACATATCATTAAGCAATTGATATATTCATCAATAACGTTCATTTAATAATGAGCACTAGCAACTACTACTAGGTGGTGATAATAACAATTGGAAGTCAGTTAATTGAACATATCAAATTTCATGTAGTAATAGATAACGCAGAACATGAAAATAAATCGGCTAAGTGGGCAAAATAAAAAAAGTACAGAGGTGACATTATCAATTACCGATTTGTCCCAAAAATTTAGACCTTGATACACAGGATGGTGAGTTTTCATTGTTATTCATAACCATTGAATTCCATCTACAGTGTGAACGAGGAACTGTTGTATCCACTGGATGTTCAAAATCTGGTACATTCAATGATGTTGGTACTAATGATGCATTAGCTGCCGTCTGTTGTGAACACATTTGAGCATGACAAACATTTGTGCAGTCCAAAGCTGATGACTGTAGATCTGTTTCAGTACGTCCAAATCTATTGTGAAAATTTAAATCCAACACATCTGAACAACTATTTAGTGCGGGTTGCGATACTGCATCTTCCTGATTTGAGAAACTTTTATCCAGAGAAAGATTTGTGGGCATGCAGGACGAATCATGTGGAAATTTGATGGATGGAAGTTTTTTAAGTATGTAACTCCCACTGGAATGCTCAACAAAAAAGTTCGCCAAAACCAGGTGACCTGTGTAAATTAGGTAGTTGTGAAGTACAAAAAACGACTGGATACACGGCAAGAAATATACAATCATCAAATTCATTAAGCAATTAAGACATAGAACAAATACTTAACCTAAATTGTTATCAAAAGCTGCATAACCGTATTTACATAAAATAAATGTCTGCTTAATCGATATATAAGCAACCAAGATCAGTGTGTAGGACAGATAGTCAGAGTTATCTTTATTTACCAAGCAAGGAACGGAAATATGAAGCTCAGCAAAATTACGTTTATAAAGAGGGTATTTTTAACACATGATAACTAAGATACTCGTCCAGTAAGGAAAAAAAATAGTTGCAAATACTCTTACCTACTTCAGATATATAAAAGAGAATATCAGTAGTCCCAGGTAAAGAAATAACTTCTGAAGATAGAAAAACACAATTATACACTGTATTTGAGCCAGTGTCTTCGAAGCAAGTATCATTAACACTTGAAAGATCCAAAGCCATAATTTTACAAAATATTCCTTTAGAGTATTTCAAAAGAGACCACTAATGAGCCTGTAAAATAACAGATACAGAATTACACTAATACGGCCAGCAAAATTTTCATATTATTAGTGTCTACAGTCATTATACAAACGTAATGGGTGCGTCTTGACAATTTTAGGAAGGACTGAATTATTTCTACGAGAATATGGACAGTAGGAAACTACATAAATAAATTAAAGTGGCTGCCGTTTTGCAGTAAAATATTTTAATATCAAGAACATAGTCGATTTACGGTTGTACTGACCAAGAGCAAGAACGACTGAAAATAATAAAATTACTGTAAGGTAAAGTATTCTATTGATTCAGTGTTACACAACAAAGAAAGAATAACAGGTAAAATGTAATGAGAAGACAAGTGAACAGACATAAGAGATTATTATGTGAAACTTAATGGCTAGAAAGCAACAGGGTATTTTACTTATACAAACCAGGTACACCTCTAAATACGCGAACTAAATTTTGTAACATTTAATTCTGAACAAATTAGGCTTACGAATCGGAAAACTACGTATGCTGGCTGCCGTCTTATATTTTAATTTATTCTCGGATGTATTTTTCGTTTTAAGTCGCAAGCCAAGATACGACTCGACTTGTGCGCTCAAAGAAAGTTTGCAAAACTGCGGATATAAGTCAGTTAATCCCTAACATCTACTGTTACTTCTGTACTGTTCAAGTCCATTAACACACCAGAAAATAGAAAGATCAAAACCTCACCAAATGTCGAAGAGCAACACAACCTTACTAAGCAAGTTATTTCCTTAGTTTGTAGCTATTCATTAAAAATATTATCCGGAACTAGACAAAATAGGTTTTCAGAGAAATCATGTGAGTACCTAATGATAAGAATTGTATTAATTCATACAGTTTCAAGTATTGTAGTATTACGCCAAACCAACGAAAACTAGAACAGTGAGAGGAAGGTAGCTACGACTGTCCACTAATGTCAGAAATTAAGGGGGTAAATAAACACATTCAGTAATCTATCTAGTCATATACTCTCGTTTCTGCTACATAATGAGAACATAAATGACATAAGAAATAATTTGGTTACGGATAAATAGCTTTCAGAGGCAAGGATAGGAGATTGATGAAATGTTAGGACATAAAACCTAACTAAACCATCATGGTCCGATGCTTAGAAGGATCATCTAGAATTAAGTCGAAAGATAAAATAAGCACTTTGTCAACAAAAAGTTATCGTCAACTAATGACCAATTAGTAATTGATACGAGTAACTAGAAAGTAAAATAATATCATTTGACGCCTGGTTTGAATTTACCTTGAATGAAATCTCAAAATGTACACAAAAACTATTAGACTAAGTATATTTCTATAATGCACTAAAACCTTGAGGGTTTTGAAAGCCGCCCAAGGCCATCCAATATCTAAATTACACATGATCTGCATTATCTTGCAAGTTTTTTTGCTCACACGTCTAATATTTTTGGCTCATTTTAAGATCTTTGATGGTGCCCTGTGACAATAGTCTAGTTACATGGCTGTACTAATCCATGTAAGTTCAACCTAAAGAAATCAAACGAATGGTATCACAACCGTTAATTTACATTGTTTTATTTCTTCGACAAATTAATTCTTTGCATTTTTATCACTTTATCATCATTCCTTTTATTTTTTATAATTGTTTTCTTTAACCGAAATTCGTTAACCTCTTTATGGAAAGTTAATTTTATGGGTAACGTTTTGGTGGCTAATAATGTATAAGCTAGAGCGTAGAAAAAAAACTAAAATCAAAAGGTGTGGTTAAACTGGACAAGTAAGATATTAGTTGTGGTTCTAGGAAATGAAATACAGGTTTATGAAATTAGTAATATGTGTTCTTCCTCTGTTCTGCGTGACTTCGCCTAAACTATGGTATTATGTGCAATCATGCAGTCTTTTTTAAATCTTCCTAGTAAATGGAGTGCAGTCACAATTCGAGAATTGTGTTCCTGGTACAGTAGACACGTAACAGTCAGAAATCACCTTGCACTTATGCAGTGTGTGTCTGATGGAAATGCTTCAAGGACTTCTTCAAGGAATCATGTTGCTGGGCATAAATAGGATAGACATGTTACGGTGTTTTTGTGTCTACAGAAAGTTATATGCCATGATGGTAGCTAAGTTTTGTCTGTAACTCAAAAAAATGCCCTAGCTGAAGAATATAATCTAGACATTGTTTGTTACTAAATCTGATGGTCCTCTTTTTCCTTGTAAGGGTAGCTTTCTCAAAGTGATGCGTATCACGTTTCAAACTGAAAAGCGCGACAACATTATATGATTTTAAATTGGGCAAACGCATTAAATATCTTTGGGGGAAACCCTGATGTCAGCCTGGCCAGCTGACTGCGAATTAACTGTAGCCCAGTGTAAGCTACAGTGACATTCGCTAGTTCGTTATTTTATATAGTCTGTTAGTTGATTGTGGATACAGTACTTTTTATTTCAGGATTTTTGTCAGATGTTGTCTACTTACACAACAGTCTGATCACGAAAATCCGGAGTACATCATGCATCTATTCTGTAGTTTTTGGTCAGAGTAAATGAATAAAAATCTTAAGTTGTTACACTGTACGTCGGTCGCTATAATTTATTCCAACACTTCAAGTTCGACATCATTCGCATGCACAATCAATATACGGAGTGTATATGGCGTCTGGTGAGAAGTGGTCACTAACTGTTTAAATAACTTCTCTACCATATAAGGTATGTTCTTGCCCGATAAATTTGCCTCTTATGTGGCACATGTTGAAAGAGCAGGAAGATCTGACCACCACGGTTGAAGTGGTCCAGATATTGTGAACTAGCTTAAATTCACAGAAATTAGGCATACCATCTCAGACAATACGAGAAGAGTTGGGATGTTATTCGACGTTAATTCAACCTCCTCAGATAGCTTTTGCCTTTCCTTCTTTTTATCCACAACATGTCTTGCTGAAGTTCTTATGAATCACCGTCACATCTGATGGCTATCCATCACTTCACATTATCTTCATACATTGAAATAGACAAACTCAGGTGCAGTGGGTAATCATTAATAAAAATGAGGAGTGACCTTGGTGCAAAGACAGATTTTCGTGTTACCCCTGATGTTGACGACTTACAGAGTAAATAAATTCTGTTGACCATGGAACTTGACTTCCATTCGTAACCAGGACAACGGTGGTCTGGTGAAACACGTTGAGGTTAAACAACGGAGTAACAGATCGCAAGGTTATGTGTCAAGCAATTTAGTGAATTATCGATACAGTGTATACACAAGAGGTACTTTTGCCCTTTTTAGCCGTCCAATGGACCTACGAAATACGGTTGCCATATCTATTCTGCCTACAGTCATGCAACTAATCCAATAAGTTCTGAATCGAAATGAACTATGTCATCTAATCATCGATGACACTTTCTGAAACTTTTTGCACTAGTGGAAGCATTATCAAAGACATAAATGGCTCAGATCCTTTCTCTCTCCCGTAGATTAACGAAATAATAGTTAATTTTAAATCTTTTTGCAACTGTCTGAATATAAGTTAATGCTAGAAACAATAATTGATATGACAGCGAATGTCCCAGCACATTGCATGCATATCTCTGGCCTCATGTTGTCACAGACTATCGATATGTTGAACTTTTAGACCAACAGTTTCCGTAGGACTAACACAGACGTGAACTTAAAACACTCCATTCCTGTTTCGAGTACTGGATGGTTTAACTACCCGTAAATTAAGCGTTAATGACTTTGAATGCTTCAGTGGTGAGGCCTTTACGTTGATGATATTTGGCAAGCGGGGTTTTCAAATATGTAGTTGACCACCTGGTTTTAAAGTATAACAACCGTTTTTAACTGTCTTTAAATTTCTCAGAGAGGTTTGCACATAATATTCTTCGTTGTTTAAAACACCTAAGTTGCATCTATTTCTTAGGTATGAGAACGAGTCGTGATTAAAGGCTTTCCGGGAAACCCTTCATCTATACCAAGACACCCCTTGACCTTAAGTGGACACTTAGTTTTACATTTTACCTATGAAATGCTTTGAGTTAGTTTCCTACCACTATTAGGGTACATCATAATGTGATTTATTTATGATCTGGTAATCTGTTTAGATATAATGGGAATACAATGTACGTTCGTTTCATGGTGATGTTTCTTAGGTGATTATATCGAACACACAGTAGGACAGATTCAGTGGAACTCTAAATATGCTATCCAGATAATATTTAGTCTTCTCTTCATTTACTATGGCCGCTATCATCTAACTGAGACCTGACTATTTGTTTATAGCTACGAACCACCTATCAAAATGGTTTTTTCGTAATTCCCGTTTTGATTATGTGGTCAATGGCTGGGGTTTATAAATCCACAGTGATGAGTAGCTTGTCGACTCAAATGTTCGGAAGTCCTGAAAATGTCGGAAGTCAAATCTTATTATGCTAGTAATCACTTGTGGCAAGATAATACTGTCCTTCTATCAGACGTTTGTTGCCATCACTTCTAAAGTATTACCAACCGGATCAGAGCAATGTTACTCATAGGCGTGGTTGCGAGTGAACAGTATATTTATGTTGCCTCTTTACCTTCTTCTTGTTTTTCCTGTCCTGGTGAGTGCAGAACAAATGGATGCTCACTGTTGTAAATTCGTTTAGATGAATTTAATCTGATAACCATTCCAACTGTTTCAAATCATAGTAGTACTGCTTGTCTGGATACCATTAGACTGTTAAAGAACTTAATGAACCACCGTGGTCGCAGAATTTATAATGTATGTCTACTTTCATGTAGCCTCGTGCTTCGACGATGATTTGTCAGGCTTAGCCCTTATCCGCGTAGTTCTCAAGGTGACTAGTTCTTAAAACGTGAGCAAAACTGTAATGGCTTATTTGTCGAATTTAATGTCAGTCTCAAGAAATAAGGTTTGTTTCATGCTGCGCTACCTTCTATGAATTTACAGAAATCCTGTGGCTAATGTTTATTAAATTGGTCACGGCTTTCTAGCAAGCTACTGTTGGAACTAACATGTTAAAGAAAAAACATACGATCATTGTGTACGATTCTTCTCATCCCTCTTGGTAGTTGGGTGATAACATGAGGATTTTTACCCATGTCTTCATGTCAACTCTACAGCATGATCATCTTGATAAAGGGCAGTTAGAGGAAATTCACTATATGATCTTAATTCACTCAAATCACATGGTACTATACGTCCTCGAGGTTAAATGTTGCACTCTAAGGTGAACATAAGACAATTTTTTCTGTTTTGAAGAAGCAACCTGAAATCGTCATCGGAAAGATGTTCTGATTATGGGGTTGAAGATAGTGTGTTCCTTAACTATGTCTTTTGCATAGTTGACGCTGGTGTATGATTCATTCGTGATTACGCCCAATGGTTTTAATTCGTAGCAGGTGATGAAAGGTGGATTACGTTGTACATTTTTACTTATTGGTTTCTCCACATTACGAGATATACGGGAAGAGAATAAATTTAAAGCGATTTTTATTCAATAAACCAATGTTTCATGGTCATTGTGTTAAGTTTGTGGGTTTAATTACTTTTGAATACCCTTGATATTTTGATACCAACAGCATTATTGAGAGAATGTGAATCGAGCCTCCATGTGAGACCACTGATAAAAATGAAAATGAATCTCTGGATCGAATCTCGCCAGAATTTCTGGTCCAAGCTTTTTAACTTTGTTGCGAAGCGCCTATATATGAGTAGAACTTTAAGTAGGTTTACTTAAGACGCTTAGTTACAAGAGCTGATAATGCTAGACAACAGTCGTGTTTGGTTCGGTTTAACATATATACTTAGTGCACATAATGATTGTATTACAATTAACTTCATGCATATATACAGTTGAGTGTACATAGCAGAGAAGTCTAACAGATAAATTAAACATGAGTATAATTAGAACCGATCAAACCCCAATTAACAATCAAAGTTTAAGCAACCCTAAAAGAAGGTATCAGTTTAATTGTATAGGGATGACACACTATTGTACAATTTATCTAGCACGATTCTAACAAGTTAAGATGGAAAAATATTTGAAAATTTATACTTTATTTCTCAGATATCAGTTGTTTTAAACCATCAGTTTGATCACACAAATTTCATAAATATTGATGCATTTGAAAAATTTATCACTTTTATTATTTCAAACAATTTCGAATTCAAAGCATACACTCCTACTATAAAAGTAACGTGTGTTTGTAGTGGATATAAAATGATATAATTTTATAGTATCGATACGTACAATAAGTAAAGAATATAAGTCTAGAGTGCAAATAATAGAATATATCGAGTAAGATAAATGTCAGTACAGTTATATCAATTACATTGAAATGTATTACTAAAATTTTACTTAAATTGCAGTAATGGATACGTCTTCACAACGTCACAAATCCAGTACATTTTATTAATCAAGTTTGTTTTCATAACCGTCCAAGCAAACTGATGTTGTGGAAATAGCAACTAATGTTATACAATATCAGAAGAATGTCCTACTAATTGGACTATCATATACACCAACTTTGATATTTACTATAATAAATAAGGTGAAACGATGAATAATTTCGTCAATAGTTCAGCACATTGCTATTCCAAAGATGAAGAATTTTTATGTCAATGAAACTATAACGGGGATTTGATTATTACGGAATGTTATCAAAGAAGGAGGCGTTTGTCAGAGGCGTTTATTTTCATACCACCAGAGAATAGAAGAACAATGCGTCAGAAAAAGTAAAATAAGTATAATAATATTAATAATACGATTCAACAATACTGACACCATATGCATTACAAGCCCATTGATAAAAATTCTATCATATAAGTAATATCAATAAGCTTTTAAAATATTAACGTCTCTTTATTAGTTCGAACAAAGTTCCCACCCCACTCCGGAGTGTCTGGAGAAGATACTAGGATACAGCACCTTTTAATGATAATGTAAGGCAATTGTGTGTGTAGTGTAGTAATAACTGATAACCCTGGACATAATATCCCACTTATTGTACATCCTCATCTTAGTGTACGTATTACGGTATCGTTAGACTACGGACCTTACCTTACCTTACCTACGCTCTTTGGTTTTAGCTTGACTCACTGAAACCAATTATCTTGTGTCGACTAGTTTTCCTTATTTTCTATAACGTATGGAACCCTATGGAGTATTCAAGCATTGGTTACAGGGTTATGTGAGTCTATTTAACTTAAGGAGTTAGATATATGCCAAGCATTACGGAAGAATCGGGCCTAATAGGAACAACAATCAAATGGTTTACTAATTCAGCATTGTATCATTCTAAAATAGCAAGTAAAAGGTAGTGGAGTAAAAAAATAAAATATAATATATTCGGTTTTAATTAAACAAACATATGTCAAGATGCTTACTTCAACGAAATGTATGAGAAATAAACGCGTAGATGAAATAAGCTATCTATAAGTCTAGCACGTACATAATGAAGAACCTGAAATACACACATATGCTTTACAAAAAATGTTAGAAAATGAGGATAGACCTATACATCACTTAATATAGCCTAGGATAGGCTTTAAAGTTTCGTCTAAAGTTTTTGTGAAGACCAAAATCCAGAATTCAGTCAGATTGTAGATCTCTTTCACATAATGATGGAAGGTTATGTAAGCAACTCACAGATTCGCAAACAGAATAACTAATAGCAAAATTTGCTGTTAAAACTATGGAACTATATTTAAAAGAAATTACGAATATAGTATATAAACCTCAACGATGCTGAATATCCAAACAGTCAAAGGTGACTTAATTAAGTCGCATACTCAACCTACATTACAATAAATAAGTAGTAAGAAAAATCTAATTAGTTACTTTTCCAAAACGAAGTATATTTCCAACAAGCAAACCAAGTAGAATCTGTCTACAGCTAGTCAAAATGAGTCAGTTTACTCAAGCGCAGACAGCCAAGACAATAAATCAACATAACTTACATTATAGCCTTAAAGTTATGTTAAATAAACTAACGGCAGTCATTTAAAACATTATTTAATCATAAAGACGTACAAACAAACCAACATATAGTGAATATGTCATAGTAGTCTTAACAGAAACAAAAATGATCACAAATCTAAACGAACTTTTAGTTGTTATTCTGTGATGTTGTTCACAAGGATGACCAATGTAATTCATTAAATAATATACGCATCCCTATAAACTATTTCATTTTGACAGAATGATCAAAAATCTAAGCACCAGGTTAACCATTTTATTCGACAAAAGTATTATTTATTCATCTCATTCAACATATCGAATTTTCTCAGAAATTGAATATAAAACCTATCACCTTGATGAGAAAAAAACAATTGAAAACGTGAATAATATTTGAGAATTGGGCTAGCACTAAGTTATGTAAACATTTGGAATGGTAATGCATTGAAGTATCTAACCCGACAGTCAGCGTAAGTGGGAAAATTATTCAAGAAGAAAACAATAATTCTTTAAATCTATTACATGTTTAGTGTATATATTACTTTGAATACAGAATAAGTAATATTAAAGTTTGATGTATTTAACTGTTTTATAAGTAAATGAAAATATTCATTCTGTTTGTGTTGAGCTAGCTAAATATTTTCCATTTGATTCAGAATTATCAGTAAGAAGTGTATCACTTTTTTCCATTTTTTTAATTAGAGACTCTTCAGTACGATTAGCTGGATGTGCGCATTTTCCATATACAAACATTTGTAAGATATTTTTTACAAATGTTTCAGCGTTTAACAATGTTGACATATGTGTTTCAAGCTCTTTTTCAATTTTCTCTTGATCAATATCTTCAAAGTTTTCATGACGACCACCTTCAGGTATAATACCCCATAGAATAGCCATATATTCAGACATTTCAGCTTCACCAATCGGTTCACCTAAAATGTAATTAATTTGTATGCATAGATGTAATTTAGGATTAATAACACTGATTTGTTTAAAATAAAAAAGTAAAATAATATTTTTTTAAATTTAAATTGTGACTGGCAAGTGAAATCCAGGACGCGCGTTTCGTCCTATTTGGGACTCATCGGCTGGATGTACATGTATCCCAATCTTGATGTTCACATAGGGACTGACCAGCTTCAGTCTATAACAAACCAATGGGAATATACAAATTCATCCCACTAAAATAATATTTGCTTATTTTATAATTAGTCTTATTATAAAAGATACTAGAAAGCGAATAACTAATGCATTAATTAATGAGAAATCAATGTTAAATGAATTGACTTAATTGAAATTGTGCACTTCAATTATGTCATACTATGAAGCAAAATATGTACACTGTTACTTCCAGATATTTAATTTTTATGGCATAATTCTATTCAATGAAAAGATCTATTTTCAAGAAATGCACATTATCAAGCTGTACAGCTGTACAGATCAATAAGTGATTGTAAGCATCTTAATTAGTTGTTATGTATAAGTGATAACTGTCAAAATTTTCCAAATATAAACAATTAGTAAACGATGGAGAGAATTTGTGTAACATGAAAATTATGTAATCAGTAGAGAACTCTTCGATAAATAAATTTGTTTTCTGATTTAATGGAAATATATTACTTTGGTTTAGCCACCTCTACTCTACTTTCATTCTACTCTTAATCTAGCCGACATCTTGCAACGAGACAAACACTAGTAGAGTATACACAACGCATGTCCCAACCATCGCAGTCGATAAAGGTTTATAACTTGTCTGAATAATATGCTATATTTTCCCAGCACTATATGTCTAATATCAACATTGGTTATTCGAGGTTCCCTTTGTATCCCTCTCGTTTCAACTTAATCTCGTTGTAACTGTTTTCCTAGAATTCGCACTCCTTATTTAACATTACTTTCTAAGTTTAAACTTGGTAATAATATTTCCAAGTTGTCGTTAAGAAATAAAAATATCAAACTCTTGAGTATTTGGAAAAGCTTAGATGTAACCATAGGAATTGTAAAAACGCCTCTAAATTCATTTTATGTTTAAGTCCACCCATAATTACTAAATGGAGGAAATGTTAAAAAATGTATAAAACAATACTGTCGTTGGTAATGGTATACACATTAAAATAAAGTTTATGTTACAGATTAACAAATTTTTTTTAATTCATTTATCAAGGATTGTAATATTGACTAAGGTAACAGTATCACTGATGTTCGGTGTATCAAAATAGCTGAATGATTATATATATAGGGATATGTAAATAATAACTTATGTATTGATTAAAGATAGGCAGAGCTCTTTAGCTTCAACATACGTGACATATTTATTAAGCAGTAAGGCATGTATTTGATGAATTTCAGACCATTATATGTAATAGGATTGAGATGGTTTGAAAAGATTGGTATTAGATTTTAGTTGATTAAATTTGCCACAAATTTATGTTGATAGGGTACCATTTAAAATATTAGACCACAGGACAGCTATTTCATCCTAGTATGTAACTCATTAGCAACACACACCTTGGATTCCGCTTCTGTGGCTGTAGATTGGAAAACGCCTAACCATCTGCGATACCTGGGAGGCATCTCATGGTAAAATTCATACTTACAGCGACGATCATCCATTGTTGTTGGTGGTAACTACCTCACGTTAGGATGTTCCTATAGCATAAGTAAGAAGTCGCGACTAGTGGAGTTCAAACTTTTTTGAAGCGAAATGGTTATCAAAAGCACGGTAAAATCAAGAATTGGACATACGTTTTTAAAACACAAAAATCAATTTAGAACAGTTGAATTGCCGAAGCCTCGGTTGTACACAAATTTCTGAAGTAACCTCACTTCAAACCACTTCTAATCATATAAATGACGGCTACTAGTGGAGCACATCACCTGAATTGACTAAATGCTTTAATGAAATGTTAACCGATTTGCAGTAACCTTTAGATAACCACGTAAAAGGAGCTCGGGTATCCGTTTGGAAAGTGCACGTTTGTCTTACAGAAACAAGTAAACTGGTAAACACACTTTGAGTTGACCCAAAGCTGAGTTTCATCTTTCACACATCCTCGAATGACGTTTCTGCTATAGGAGATAACTTTGAGTTCTGTCAAATAAATGTCGCCTTCAGTAATAATTATAGTCGGCTTTTAAGGACTTCTGGATAAGTTTCTACCTAGAAGTCTATGTTCATGAATATTGTTTTCGTAGACACAGTAATGAGGTTTTCAGTTTGATGTTTTGGTTTTAGATTCTTATCAATAAATCGTTGAGTGTGTTTGGGCGGGAGGAATCCATTCTCGATAATCGATTTATGAATTCATTGTCAATTGTATTCGCTATGAATGTTTTTTTATTCCTCGGAGATAAGAAACGAACTAAATCCCTCCTTCTAATTAGTGGCACTCAACTTTAAAAGTTGATATACTGGCTGTTGATTGTTATTTTTCTAAAAATTGACTTTTAAATAGCAACCTGATCTTTGTTTCTACAAGACGTCAATAAGTAGTCAAAGTATCTTCATAGTGAATTATTTGACATAAACGAGTCTTATTTTTTAAGGTTTGAATTTTCTGCAACCAGAGAAATCGCCAAACTTCGGTAATTGATAATTACATTTGTTAATTCATAAATAATTGACGTTGTTAATTTACAAACACAATATGTGTAATCAAATGGTGTCATTAAGCATTTAATAGTTTACGAGTAATAGAATGATTAAAGTAGATAGGGAAATGTCAACAAGTTCTCACCTTCTGTTGGCACAAATTACATCTACTAATTTGTATTTACTAGCTAAAAGTGCATTCATTCAAATAATACTATGGAAGATTAGTGTTTGTATTTCCAAGTACACGAAATCTAAGACTAAAAGAACAACATTTCTTCACTGAATAAATAGCTCAACATTCACTTGATAGTGGACACGATATGAACGCTTCGAAATTTCTTGAAGTAATCAATTTAACAAATCATTTGCAATTTACTGTTTTTTTTGTAGAAGTGGTTACTATTAAATAATTTTTAGTCACTTTTCGGTATCAAAAAAGACACTATTATCTACCTTGATCTGTCTTGATAACGCAGGTTTAAGATCATATTAAATCACTATTTCTTCTTTTTCTATAATATTTATGATCTCATATCTTTGTTGTTATATCTGAGCTTTAATCACCTAGTTGATTTCTTTTTTGAGTACTACACAATCTATAACACTCTTCTCCTGTTACTAAGACTACTGTGTCCATATTTCTCCAAGTTTTCTACTAAGAACCATAAATACCAAACTGCTTAAACAGTTTTTAATTCTCCTATAGCTTTTATCATTTATTATTTCACATTTATGTCAACTCTTAGAAGGCACATCAAAATTATCCTGATATTAAAAGTAGATACACTCATTTTGCTTTCGAATGATCAATATGTCAAGGGTGGTATTGCGAAGATAAAAATTTGGTTTGTTGTTTGCATTCATTACAGATTGATCCTAGTTGAATACAACGGAAAATCATGAAACACTTGATAGCCGTTTCGTCTCAGTACGAGACTCCTTAGCAGTGGGTGATCTCATTTTTACCAGGGATTAAAACACAACACCCAGACTATGAATCACCTTCTAGTTAACTATATAAAGGTACAATAATCAGTCGATTTGAAATATTCACCTGAATTCTGTAAAGTAAGAAATAAATCTTCAAGTGTAATACATAATTTATCCTTCATTGTAATTTCATCCATATTTGACACTTCGGTACAGTCTTCTTTTTGATCATTATTGACTTTTGCTAAAATGTTGAAGGCATTCTCAACATCTTTGTATAATACACCTTGAAATGGTCGATGATTACAATATACTGAAAATAGAAAAATAAAATTGTCGATTTAAGTAGTTACATAAACTAGATTACATTGGTTACATACTGTCTAGTTGTAATATTACATGGATTGTTTCATTTAATCTATTTAAAATGGTGTATACTGAAAATACAATGAATATTATGCAGTATAGTAAAAAGTATATTTCTCTATTATAAATCAAGTTGAATGCAATTTGTTATATTATAAACGACTATTTTCGAAAGTTTGAATATTATATGAATGAATTGCAACTGGTAAATGAATTCCAAGAAGTGTTTTTAACCCATTTTAAAGTTGTCAGCTGAATGTACCTTTCATTTTAGCATTGCTGGTCACAATGGAACTTGAACTTAGTTAATTTATATCAAAGAGAACTTCGTCCATTATTAGAATACTGAGTTCATACAACCCCACCATAGTGAAAATCAGCAAGAAAAAGTAATTAATTTCAAATTGAAATTAGATATTTTACGAAGATATAAATAAACTTCTACGATAATGTTTACTATCTATTTATTCAGATGACCAGGATACATGATGTCAAGTTTAATGGAAAGTTTGCTACGCTCGTAATAGATTACTTTTAAGGTTACAGTATAGTATACAGGTGAGCATGAGGGATTCTTCAGCTAAGGGCAGAAAAAACTCACCATAGTCAATGGTGATCTAGAAAATCCTTTTAGAAATCATTTACTGTAACACTTGTGCTTGTCACCCAAAAAATTATAAATTTTATTCAGTAAAACTCACTTTTAGCATAGTAAGGTAAAAAATTATGGTGTTAAACGCATCAGCTACTAAGTTTTTGCTGAATAAGCAGCAAATAACATACAAATGAATACTACACATAAACCAAAACCTTTGATCTGAACTGACACTAAACTTAAACTAACCTTAAATCTAACTTAACTTTATTCCTAAATTTAATTCTAGCATTAACCTAACACTAAACTCTAAACACAAGAGTATATAATAAATGAATTACATTTTCATAAAAGGCTTGAGAATATAGATGTGAAATATATGTTTTTAACTTACAAGTATAGAAGCCTGTTGAAAGCTTCAGTAATTACATTAATCGCAGAAGTCTATATTCCACTCCTAATATTACCCTGTAGCTAACATAATACTAATTTACAATTCCTGACTTCATATTCGCTTAAACCAGTTATAAATTCATGAAGTATGCTGGCTCATTCTTATGCTTAGATATCCAAAATCTATGATGATTAGCTAACGTTATCATTAATCACGGATAATTTAAAAACCCTCCTCGGGTTCGTCCCCATTCTATACTCTCATTGATTTTAATCATTTCAAATAAAAGCGAAACAAAACTACCATGATGAGTTACTTAGAATGATCAAATTTAAAACATCAATGAAAAATTCATTTCAGTAGAATTATTCAAAGCCAAATAAGATAAACTGTTTTCTTTTACGATTGAAATGAGTTAAGATAAGTCTGTTTTATTCAGTATTACAGTTACTAATTACAGTTCATTAATTGGATGCATCTTGCATATTTCGACTTTTTGTAGTGTAGTCAGTATGTTGGATGATAAATGCAAAAAGCAGTGAACACTAAAACATGAAATGAGATCCTTGAAGAAAATTAGTAGTGTTCTTGCTACACTTAATTGTAAACCTTAGGTTTTCGTAATAACCATAATTTAAATAACGGAATAAGTACACTCTATCTTTAATATAGAAGTTGTAATGAGTCAGTAGTAATAATGATCAATGCAGTCACTCAAACAAGCCAGGGACATATCATTGTATGCTTAGATGTAATTATCTTATACATAGATAGGCTTAAAAAAGTTAGAATGATGAAGATTGATGGCAAGTTAGGTATGTAAAAGTTACAACAATGTAATCCCTTAAAAAAGTGTTGGTCGAATAAACGAACTAATATTACAAACAATCACACATAATAAGTACAGTACATGAATAGTAATGATGATTATACAAACACTGGGAATTAATGTACCCTTAAGTCACACAATCGCCTGACTTTAGGTCAACTTATCAAAATTACTTTGTATTTTACAACGTTCATTTATAAAAAAAAGGAAGAAAAGATGATTAATAGTACTGAATGAAATGAATACATACATTGAATCTTAAAAAAACATTACATAGAACCTTAGCATCGAATTTGTTTCACTTTATTAATACTGACTGGACTCAATAGTCTAGTGTTGAAGGCAATGGCGTTTGACACGAAACGAATTGAATTCGAATCCCACTGTAAACATCAACATTAGGATGCAGATACATCTAACGGACGAGTCCCAAATAGGATGAAACGCGCATCCTGGATTCCACTTGCCAATCACAATCCAACTTAAATGATCTTTATTAATACGTTTAAAAATTAACTTAATCTAAATCTTTTCTAATAACTTACATTGAATAAAAGTATCTAAATCAACTTCTGTTGTATACTCTCCAGTATCACAAAATCTAGAATATTTAATTTCATTTATCATATTTTCAATCTAAAATAATTGAATATAAAATGAAAGTTTATCTTTCAGTAAATTATTTAAAAATTCTCATATAATAATAATAATAATAATCAAAAGTCAAGAATATTGAAGAGAACAAGTGTTTCTGGCAAAACCTTCTTCAGGCTGTACATTTGTAAATCTTTAAATATCCTTTTTTACAAATTAGATTATGTCACACAGTAATTGAATTATGTCAAAATCGTGAATTTGAATTAATAATTCATTTGTCGATCTGATATTTAAATGATCTTAGATAAATGCCAAAGATTAGGTAACAATCCGTTGAAAGGTCATTTAACATAGTGTATTGTCTTAAAGGGTGATAACGATGACAATTAATCAATAAGGTCTTGATAGTAGGTAAACTATTCGTAATAGTAGTAACGGTAGTACAATTGGCAATAAGTCAAAGTTATTGTGATACAACTTTGATTAGAAAATAAAATAAATCAGGATAACTTAGTAGTAAAAAAAAGTGAGTATGAATATCTTTTAAAGAGGAAGGAAAATAAGGAAAGGTAACGAAAAGGAACAAGGATAATCGAAACCAACCTTAAGTCAACCTCGGCTTAAGGTAAACAGTAAGGTTGGATATATTTCTTCTGGGCACATAAGTTCAGTTTCTTTGAGATGATGTCTGAGGGAACAAATAGCCAAAAATGTTTGTGATGTAAAGTGTAGTCACTTCATTTTTAGACGTCGTTGATACCGGTAAAATAGGTTTGTTGGTGCAGACCTACTTAAATAAGAAGTCGGCTTCTTTAAAAATCAAGTAACCAATATTATATTGGCTGCTATAACAAATTTAGCAGCACTAACGTATGTAATACAAATGACTGTTGAGCAGTGTAAGCCATGTTACTGTGATATATTTTCAGAAATATTGCTTATTTTTCAAGTATCGTTTAGGTGTATCAGAGACATTATTAAAATAGATTAAACAATGAACTTGGAACATAAACATAACATAGAAAAGGGTTTTAAAGTCAAAGGAATAAGTAATCTTTGCCATAATTGTAATGGGTTTTTAAAATATGAAATAAAACACTGTACATGGGTTACTTTAAAAAAAATTGATGAATCGAAAATAAAAAAACAATCGTTTCATTGGCAAAAGAAACTATTTCAACCAGAGGCAAATGTGTATACGAGTGACTGGTGGGAGGTGACCACATACTAAACTAATCTAACCATCTACAGAGTGAGCACGTTCTATATTCAGTTGATATTGCATCTAATATAAAATGAGACATCCTGACAGGAGATTCCTGTCCAAAAGTATCGTGGAATTAGAGTGAACAAACTAGGCTACATCTTGACACTAAATTTGAATTTGAACTGTATATTTGGTTTTACTCAAGGATTCCATTTGAGAGGTGTAGCAGAATACTTAATTTTATTGATTATTCAGAAACATATCTACAGGTAAGTTAGGATTAGCTAACTCTAACCATAAATACTTATACTAAATACTATTCAAAAATCATATTCGTAACCTTAAATAGTAATCCAACTACTAAATCCTATTTCCAGTTATGGTTTCCATTTGAATTCAGCACAATAGTTACTAGTACCTGCTTCGACGATGACTAATCCAGACGAATATACCAACTCTATTGCATTTAGTTAAAATTTATAATTTTGTGGATTACACATTAATATTACGGTACAGCAGACTCCTCTAGAAGGTGTTGAGTTCTTTTTAAAAAAAATATAAACGTTACAAACCAGACGATTTTAAGTTCATTGATTGTGTTACCTTTTATGAACTGAGCACAACACAATACACATGATAATCAACTAGGCTATCAAACTTCATAATTCAAAGGCTAAACAATGCAAGAAAGCAATAACCTATTGATATTACTAACCTCCATTTCTGTTGGATAGAAACCAACTGCTCTCATAACAGATGGTATTTCTGTTATTGGAATTGTTAATGATGTTTTACGCTCATCCATACAGCGAATTCCTTGAGTTCGAATCATCGAATAATAGAAGTAATCTTTCATTTCTTCTAAAAAATCTCTTGGTAGAAAATTATAAAATCTTTTTTTCATACAATTCGCTGTAGTGATTGTTTTTTCTAATACACTAATTATTGTGTAAGAAAAAATTTGAAAGAAAGTATTTTACTCTTCTAGTATGAATTAATATAAGTAGTATGTAAGCATATATGGACTATAAAATATTCATGTAAATATGTTCATGCATAAAAGTTGAACTTTATTTCTAAAACATATCAGTATGAAGGATTTTAGAAAGTGATGAAATTCCTGTGATAAGTTGTGGCGTGTGTTAATTAGCTGCATTAGATATGAAACTGATGGTCATAACAATTATGTAACATAGTAGATTGATAAAAGTTATAAATCTGTTTATCGCGAGATATATAGACATTGGACTCAAGACCTTATTAAGTCGTCTGTGTGTACTCATGTAGAGCTTTATACCGGAACAAAGCAGTTATCTAGTTTATGTTTATCCAAATGTTATTTATTGAAAGTTAATTAATGATGTAGACAGTCGGCAAATAAAAACTTTTATCTTGAATCATTGTCGTTTTACTAATTTAAAGTCTAAGCAATTTACAGCCTCACAAGTTTAGAAATATGACGGGAAGATAATAGCATTATCATTCACTGTCTAGATAAAACTTGGCATTCTTACTTAGGAAAAAATAACATGCCTAGTAAGCCAGACAGCTTTAAGTGACTGATCGGAAAATATAATCCTATAGACCTATATACTTAGTGATGATTAGCCGTTTGAAGTTAGAACAAAAAAGAAAAGACTACACTAATTCGTAAATGTATGACTAGTTGGAGGCCATCAATTAATACAATTAAAGTCACATAGTGATAGAAAATTAAGTACAGGTCTTTCTAGTCTCATTTTTGTATTGTCAAAGTACACCAATTTGTTAAATGGTCTAAGAACTGTAAACTTTCCTTATGTTATAATTTCATGAACTTAAATCCATTGTTGTCCACTGACGAATATTATATTGACCAAGTATCAGTTTAGTAATTAAAATGACTCAATCAAGTACATAAATAAGGCCAGTTATAATGCAAATGGCACATCTACTAGCAACCATACATATGTATGTCTTTTAGTGATAATTAACTTTATTTATTTTCATCTGTAAGCATTCGTAATCATCTTTGTTTTACTGAGTCGCTTATGCATAATTCCCAATTTAACCTTCTCTCATTTGTTAAAAGAATAGAAGAGAATAGAGATAATATCAGCCATCATAGTTGATCTTCTTGAATTTCACACTATACATTTATTACCCTTAATTATTCATTTCAAATTTGATATTAAACGCATAAACTTTAAAATATTCTAACTTACCTAGGGTTTAGCATCCACATGTGTACACAACTATCTGGACCACCAGCTGTAAATGCATAATGACCGTTTCTATCAATAGCTAATCCCTGAGCATGCCCGACACCTCGACCATTACTTGGATGTGCAATAATATTAGTATATTTCAGCGGGTCACCATCTATCGGTAGCATAATCAAACCTAAACGTTCTTTTGAAATGCATACCATAAAATAACTTGAAGCATTAGCTTGAGAAATTAATGGAATAACTCTAGAACAAATGAAAAAAGAAATGTATCAATTTAGGCTGAAATCCCGTTTTTTATTTTCAACGATCTTAAACGTCCTGTATAAATGCGACCATTCTATATTTGCTAAGTCGGTCATGTGCTTGTAGGCTAGCTCATCTTTTTAATATATATACAATTAGATGTTTTGTTAATGACGGAAATACCTACGTATGATAACTGACACAGAATTACCTTAACCTGACTTTAATCTATGTTGAATACAAATCTCTTAAAATAAGATCAATAGAGAACCGCTGAAATCAAGAAATCACTGCAAAGCTATCTTATTTTTCCTAACAATACTAACTCGAAACAGTGTAGAAGATCGAACCAAGAACATTGAAGTCTCTTAGTAAGTATGATATCTTTACTCTATCAAATCAACTTCAACCAGTATCCGGCCTAAATAAAAACTATCACTTTATAACATTACATTTGGACTATAATTATTCCAAAAAGAAAAAGAACTTACTTCGTATATTCGATTCCTTCTGGGAATAAACTGACAGTCTTACGACACATTAATGTCGATGTATTATATAATTTTACTTTAGATGCAGAATTTGATATAAAAATAAATTCTTCTTTATAACATGATGATAATGGTAGCATACTTAAACATAACGGTTTAGCTAATTGTTCAATTTGATAACGAGCTATGACTGGTAATGAATGTTTCTTTGAGTTATACAAATCGTATTCAGCCTAAAAGAAACATAATAGTGTAATGAAATAAAACAATTAGCAACTAGAGTGAATATTTGTGGTTTGTTTAGGCTTGGAGATCCACAGTTTACAGATATATGAGGATGAATTTATTTACATTGGAGCTAGAGAGGATATATAGCATTTTTCTGAAGATTAACTGGATAATGTGATGAAAAGACAATAGGACATATCATCGCTAAAATAATTGTTTGCCAATCTCTAATAATGATATAGATATAGATATATAGTTGCGTAATAATCAATTTTCAATTCATTGCTAATCAAGCTGAAATGTGGCCACTAGTCTAAATGACTCGAAATCATGGCCATTATGTTTGAAGCTAAATGTTCGGAGGTGTTCTCCAGGAAAACATAAAGTTAACTATCGTGTTAATTGACACTTGACAGAGAGGCAACGCAAGTTTCTATCTTACAGGGAGTATTATTTTTCTCAGTAGGCTACATACTATGAAACGTAGATTCAAGTGATCTTTCTGACTTCTTCCAAATATCTATTTCTTTCACTGAAAAGTGAGCCAAATCATAATGCGCTAAAACAGTGATTCAAATTGGCGATCAGTAGGACTAATTGCACAGTGAAGGTCATTCAAAGATTGACTAGAGATATAATCTACCCTTCATAAAAAGTCCATACAACATCTGGACGTTAGAATTATATCCTCTAGTGTTTATCAATTAACACAAGTGTAGACATGTATCCCTGCATGGATATAATGTTGGTATCGTTATCTTCTATAATTAAGTAAACAATATTATTATTAGTAACACTATTCTCCATAATATAGATTATTCAATAGAACTATATTTTTACTTACTAATGTTCTATCTTCACTTAATGTGAATAACCGAGATTTTCTTAAATCTGTCAGTCGCCAAAATAAAAGATCTGTAATTCTACGATTATGTGCACGAACTCGTGCTACATAATACCATGAATCCCCACTTTCATTAGAATTCGAATGTAATAATAATGTCGTTGTAAATGCAGAATCCTTTGTTTGTTAGTTTTTTTATGATAAAAAAAAAAGAAATTCAAGAAGGTTACTTACGATTAATTCGCAAAACAATAAAACGAATAGTTAGCCATAGAAAATTTTTGATTATCAATTGAATGAGATGAAACTAGTTTTAGAGGAATTGCATATCTTGTTTACTAAAATAACAGAAGCAAACATCTGATTACAGTCTAACTAACCATTTTTGTTCACTGATTCTAATCATCTTTATTTTGGCCTTGATACTTAATAATGCAGCTTGCGTGGCTCATTTCACGGTAGACTTTGTGTTCATTACAGTTATATTCTTAGTCTTCATAAAGTTACCAGTAAAAAGTTATATAAACTGATGAACTGTATAGGACTGAAAAGCACTAGATAACTGCATTATAGTGAATTTAAAACTGATAAACAATAGGCTCTCCAATAATTCCTGATTTTTAGTGTTTCTGTAAATAATGTCAGTTTTGAAAATTGAGTTACATTTCAGAAAATACTCATGAAAATTGTTAGTGTTTCTTCAGCTTAATTTTTTGGAAAAACAGTATCAAAGCATATATATATATATATATATATATATATATATATATATACAACGTTCTGATTACTAGCTCAATAACCATAATATACAGACTGTTTAAAATACCGGGTTACAGGAAGTGGCTAAATTAGAAACTAATATATTGGTCTGCTGATTGATGAGCTAGACATTTTTACATTCCAGATTATGCTCCTATGTAACCGATAAAACTGTACATCCAGCAAGTGAGTCCCAAATAGAACAAAACGCGCGTCCTGGATTTCGCTTTTCAGTCGCAATCCAACTTTTATGTATTGATTATCTTACTTCGCAGTTGAATTAATCTGCATAAACTTGTTGTTGCCTACTAGATTGCAATTTTGTCGCTTAAAACGTATATAAGCAGTGGTGCATTTTACTATGACTCAGTGACAGATGTAGTAACCATATTTTTATGCATAACTATTTCATAAGCATCATAAGTAAATTAAGTCGGACTGTAACTACTCAGATGTACAACTTCAATCACTTTACGATATAGCTCAATGACTACTCAACAACATATATGACATTTATTTCACACCTAACATTGTTGATTTGATGAATTCTGGATTCTCAACACAAATTTAAAAAGCCTATTCATGAGGCAACTTATTTAAAAAGATTGTTTTTAAAGATTTGTTCAAAGTTAAAATATATTTTTACACTACAAACAGACGTGTTATTGATCGCATATTTGATGAATAACAAAGTTTTGAATAAATGTTGCTTGAACAAGTGATGTTCTCCAAGATACAGTTCATTAGTTGTGTCTAATTTATGATTAAATACGAATCAGCCGATATAATTCCTGCGCTTCTATTGCCATCTATACAGTGTAATACATACTAGAAGTGTATACCGAGTAATAATCTGTTACTGACAACATTCACAAAACTCTATATACAACTTACAGCATATGCACAGTAATTATAACAGTATGAGAAATCAATATGAGTGATTGGACCTTTTCCATATGTAAATGATTCTGAAGTTATTTCATTTAAAGTTAAAGAGTCTAAAATACGTACATTTCCATTCACGAAACCAATAGCTAATGAAGTGAAATTACAGAAAAGACAATCACAAATGATAAACTGATATCATTGAAGGTTAATATCAGATTATCAATTTATTTCTAAATTTATAATGAAAATATTTACAGTCAGTTAACTAGTCTTCTCATAAAAGTTATTGACTAACTAACTAAAAAGTGATACAAAATTCTATAATGTAAAGTTAAATTATCAATTCGATGGCCTGGATTCTTCACTATTCATTATCTTCAGAAGTTTCTTTGAGATTGACGCCGATTATAAATTTAAAATGATACAGAAAGAGAATGGATGATATTTCTCATTTTGGTTAGGCATGATGAAGACTTAGCTTATTTGATGCTTAACAAAACAGAAGTAAATATATTATGATAATACTTAAAGACATCGGAATACAATTCATATGATGTTAACCAAGCATGGAATGAAAGCTGAAACAATAGCAGTACATTCAAAGATCCACTAAAACTCTTTGTGTTCTATATTAACTTGATTGTATAATTTTTATAGAAATTAGTTAATATTGTAATAACTACTACTTTGAAAACAACTGGTAACAAATTAATTACATAGTGATCTCAAACAAACCGCCGTTTGTTCCGAGGTTCTGTAGTGAAAAATTGTCACCAACAAGAAATCACATTCGGAACTGCTCGGATGGTGTTTTGACTAATTTATCTTCAGAAAGATCCTCTTCAGAGACTTTAAACACTTTCCAAGCTCTATATAAGCAATCCGTTTGTTCTATAGTTTGTTCACGAACCTTTTTGCTATTGATTACTCGGATGAACTAATTCAGCTTCGTGTAATTACCAAATCCACTTGATGATTTCGTATAGACAATGATATTTCAACATCGGGTTTCACTGTCCTTATTCAGATTTAATGCAACATTTTTGAGTTGATTATACGTATCGTCTTACGTGAGAACAACCGAATTAAACTAACTAGTGTCAAGTTTTATAGAGACCTTATTTCAAAGTATACATAACTTCAGTCATCACCTTAAGACGTGGGGAATATCCGACTACTCCGTTCTTAGAATGTATACATTTACTTGTAGATCTAAATATATATACCTTTCACTTCAAAGTCAAGATGAGACTTACTTTTTAAATTCAGTCAATTATGAATAATGAATTGCTTAGGGATCTAACAGATCTGATCAAAGCATATTTCAAGGTAAGTAGAATACTTACAAATATTGCTAATTAAGTAAAAACAATCTGAACTCTCAAAACATTGCTATCTGATCTATCTAATTTGGACGTAATCTATATCTCGACATCCTTTATATGATTGTAGTTTGTAACCAATAAAAGTCATTCTATTTGTAGTTTCTATGATATCAAAGGATGTATATGCTACGAGTTGAAAATCAAGATTTTCTATTTCCTTGACATAAATTTGAAAATGTGAAGGTATCTTAATTCATTTTCTTAAGTAATTTCCACCTTTTAATGATAATAAAATAATTCTAGAATAGGCGGTGTACACATCACAAACGAAAAGAGGGAGTGAGAAAATGTAGAGTGAGTAAAATCTCTTAACAAGTTAGTAGGAAGATATACGTTTTAAGTAAAGAATAAGTATTATATGTTTACACAAATCACTAACTAAAGAAATATACGCTGAATATTGTCGATTGTTGTGACTGCTACAATTCAGTGTGAAATTAATGATTCCGTGGACTTCTAACATATTTATTGTAGACAAACAAAAGCAAACAACTGTAGTTAGTTAGTACATGTTATCATTAATTAGTCGAAGTAATTTACTGTTTATACAAACAATACACTCATTGTAACAGTAACTAACAAATAGAAAGTAAACAGACATACGTTCTAGATCAAATTCATCAGTATATTTCTAAATATGACAGGAAACTTATGTTTCTTTAAAGGTACTTTTTAGAGTCTGTCATACTGGTTACAACAAATCTGTAATCTAAGTTTATGAATTACAAAATGTCAAATATGATACAATATAGATTGTCATATAATGAATGTACTGAGAAATAAATAATTGAAGCATAAATAACTAACCAATATATTGTCCAGTTTTATCATATGAGCAACTCTGAATTGGATTATCTACGCCAAAACATTTCATAGCGATAGCCAATCTATAGTAGTAAATGTAATTCAACTTAATAAATAATAAGTATTATGAAAATTACTTAGTTTTAATAGAACGTGAACGATATTTTTTGTTCTACATGAATATTTTGATACAGAAATAATTGAAAAGATTGTTCCTAAGTGTTCTTAAAGGTATGAGGCCGGTTGTTGAAATTATGAAACGGTTCTTTTTCTTGAGACATTTGAAGGAAACCTGGATTAAAAGTAGTCTCGACGACCTGAGAGTGTTACTGTAGTGCCTAAGGAACAACTGCTTACGGCCGATTTCACAAAACTCTTTGATAAGTGGTTTACAGTGTGTTAGCTCTATATTTGTTGAAACTTTATCGTCGGTGACACAAATCAGTAGAGTAAGATGCAGCATGTATTTTTAACGCCGATTTACTCGAATCTCACCCTTTGTGGGAAGGCAGTATCGTCGTTGTGCTGGTTGTCTGAAGGAAAAACCTTGCTACAGTCACACCTCTATACAACAAACAGTACGACTTTATCATCGGACCTTAGGTATGCTTTTTTTAAGTTTTCTTTTTAACTGAACTCCTTAGCATGGTAAAACCTTAAAGTACGATTGTTCCAGTCAGTAGATTCCAATCGATTAATCATGCTAAGTAAGTCCAACTACCACGTCAAGTTTGCAGCAACGATCGGAAAAGTCACTGACTATTGGTCAGAGCCATGTTGGTGGATGTAGACTAATTTGTTGGGGTCAGTGTGAATGTCGTTGTCAATTGTTGGAGACTCTGCGTAGCACAGATAAAAATCGACCACAGTGTAAAAGGTACATTCACCCTTTGTTCTCCCATAAAGCATAAGCTTAAAATTAATTCATACTTTTCTTTACATGAACTAATTCTTTCTTTCTGGATCATATTCTATATGCCTACTCTTTTCTATTATAATTGAAGTAACTACTACTTCTACTAATTTGGTATTTAACCTACAGTGCTGTTGAGGTATAGCAACTTAGACAGTTGCACACCTATAACAATTTCCATGTTATACGTACATACTAACGGATTGTTTAAAACTGCTTTCTTCGGCGCTAGACCTAACTTATAGGTATAAATATCAGAAGTTATTCACATCAAAGTCAATGATAATTCAAAATTAACCATAGTCCAATATTTCCAAAGTAGTTATGTATTAACACATGGCACCAAATTTAGCTAAGTATGATGTTTGTATAAAATCGCAATAGCTTTATAATTAATAGAGCCTATATGTCATAATTCCAAACACAATGCATCCACAGTTTAACTTAGTTTTCAATCGCTGGTTCATTCACAGTTAAAAGAGGACCTTCGGGAAGATCCTGATAATTTTAAAACTATTTATTATATTCATTACTATTACTTATTCTAATTAGTTCATTTGATTGCATAAGCACTTACTTGCTTTCATAATCATATACTTTAATAAGTCCAGAATGACTGCATGTAGCTACATGATTCCTATAAAAGAAATTGTCAACGATAGATAAATGGAGAAGTGTTGTTGTTTATTTATTACGCAACAATAAACAATAACTTAACATGAATGTACAGAAATGTCTAATGCATGTTATATACATCAGAATAAAAACAGGCTTCTGCTAAGTAATAGATGTAAATTTACATAACTAAATGGATGATAAGCGAATAACTCCACTCATTTTTAGTTTACGATTGATATTATGCAGTGCTAATTCTGATTTCTCTTTCCGACTTCCTTATTCAAATTTATTGTGTATTATGATGTAACATTGACTAAAATTCAATAAATTATGCTATTGTTAATTACTTTAAAGTGTGTAAAATATAAAGTTCCTTTATTGTCATGCTCTGATGTTCGTAAGTATTCATGACTTCTGATGCATTAATTAATTGTATTCGTATTCCCTTATCATTCTTAATAATATAAAAAATGAGTTTGAGTAATTATTAAACCAACCGCTAAGGTAACGACAGTAGCCAAGCAGCAGTGATTTAAGAATTTTAAAGTTAACTACTGACTCCTTTCGAATATAAAGGCCAGGTTTTAATATTTTAATTACAATGGTTTCAACAAATTTTAATACAATAGATTTACGTTGTTTTCTAAAGCATTTGTCGTATCAACATTATGTTTACTAGATGGCACGTGATTAAAATCTAAGTGTTTCCACCTTTCAGATATAAGTTCTCCATGATATGTTCAATAAACAGTAAACGTGGCTACCTTTATTTTCTTCAGATGTGCTTGCATTTGCAAGTACACGTGAATTAGTAAATACAATTAAAAATGACACGGGATGAATATTAACCCATTTTTGTTTGATTTATTGAACACAGTGTTGGACATAGTGTTGGTAGTTTGGCTGATGGAAATGTGTTTAACGGCCGTTTAAAGTCTTCGATTGCATTTTTTGGTGACTTGGTCATTTATAAACACTGAGTGAATGAAGAGAGGTTTAATTTCGAGCTCAGCGACTTCAGATTTTTGATTACATTGTTGAAATATTTCCTAACAAATGTTTATGGGTTTTCATTTTGTCCAGGACATTATTGTTGCAATTTTATCTTTATGTTTGTCAGTAAATCACAGTCGTTTGGCTCTACAGAAGAATGATTTCCCTAAACCACGTTTACAGCCAATCGGACAAAAGTTATGAAAATGGAGGTATTATCCGTTCCATGTATCTTTTCAGAATGTAAATCTTCGGAAATTTTACGTTGTCGTTTATATATCACTCATGCTGTTTCACATAATAGATTATAGTTGTTTGTCCATGCTCCATACTCCAGCCACTATTTCTTAAATAACCGTTAGAAGGAAATATATTGTCGAACTACCTATTAAAGTGCTGTTACCGTTTTAGGTATCTCTTGGCTTAAAGTTTATGTACAATGTTGTTTATTTAATAATTTCAGTAATTATACCAATTTTATGAAAACATATCTTCTGTGCTGATGTGGGGATTGTGCACAACATTCCGTTGTATGGTTGGAATCTTTAGACTGATATAATACATAGCGTCATTGTTTATATGGATATAAAAGTTACAAAAAGTTCAATGATAGGTTTAATTCAAAATATCAACCTTAAGGGTTAGATTCAACAAGGAAACTGAGATATCTGACTAATTAAATTACTACGGCAATAAACTGTTTCTAGGATTCAGCAACTATGTTTTTCAAGAACAAAAGATTTTGCATAATGCTATCTACAGTGATAGGGTACCACAATAATCATCATACAGATATAGATAAATGAGTAGTAGATTATAATTTGAAACACATATCATTTAATTAGTGTTTTGCAAATTCATATCTAACTTCACCAACCATATTTTAAGCACTCGAGTAGCATGATTAGTTTTTATACAAAGATGTTTCCTTATCAAATATGTGAATTTATTGTTGAATGTAAAAAGAAATTCATTTCCTCATCACATTCTCATCTAGTAGCGTTTCGCAACAAATAACTGGAAAAGTTCGATTTATCAGCAACTGATTCCTTTTGCTTAAATATGCAACAGATCACGACAGTTCTATTCATTTTAGGATCTATCGGAATTAGTTTTTTATGTAGTTAACTTGAAAAATAAACAATTCACAACAAAAAGTTTAACATATTTCACTTTTGTTCAATTGGATAACGTATCATAGCAGTAGAAATAATGCGACTTAGTAACAGTTACTTCTGGATGTATTTCGTTTGAAAGTAAACATTGATAAATTTCAATCAATAACTAAGTTCATTAAGTCTTATCTAATCATATTGTAATTGTGTTTTATTATTACTGGTTTGTTTCTATTTAGACGACAGTTTTTCATTACAAATTATCAGTTAGAATACTACTAACATTTACGAAATAGTGAACAACAGTTTCTTCGAAATGATGGAGACAATTTGAAGCTTAAGTAAATAATATTTATTACGTCGTTTCCTCTGAGACAAATGGTTGGCTTGAAAAGTTTTCATTTTCTTTCTGATCAATATAATCAATACTTACCGTACGACTGACTGATGTGATAATTAAAGAGTAATTGAATATTTAATTTCTATGTGAAGCCAATCTCTGTAGCGTTATCCGAAATGATTCAAAGAGCTATGGTATTCATACTATTGTACTCAGAAAACATGAAATAAGCAACAGCTATTTCATTGATGGTGTGGGAAATTACACAATAAAATACTCACTAGCACATCAAAATCAGATATTAGAGAATAGAAATCTCTACGTTCTCAACGTCCGTTAATTCACAAAACAGTTTATAATGATCTGTATTTATTTAATATCTCAGAATTTCAAGATTAGATTCGCACACATAATTTTATAATTCTTCATAACTTTAGCTAGAAGTTATATGATATTTTTATAGTTTATTTCTTGGCTTCTATGAACAAATCAGCGTAGCATAGACCTTCATACCAAATGAAAACAAAATAAATACAAGAAACGTTAGTCTTCTGAGTTTAAATTGTGATGAAGGTTACACCTTTATTATGTAACACTTCACTAGTTAATGAACGAAACAATCGATGAAAGTGCTAGATACAACGTACAGTGAAGGATGCGGAAACACCAACAGTAACTACTATAATATCTGCTTAGTAAGAATAATTAATCCGCTAACATGTTTTCAACTGATCCACTTAATGAATATTTAGTTGACTTACAATATTGGGTGAGTAGTCAGTCCATTTACATCTGAATCATGACCTCTTAAAATTATCTAGAAAATATGAAAACAAAGATAATAAATACACATGTTTTACACACACTATTCCGTCACTATAAATTATATTAAACTGTGCAAATAATTAACTTAAGCGTACATTAATTGGTCACTAAGTAGTTACCAATTTCGTAAGATTTTAGTCCATGGAGCTGATCGACTTTTATCAGCAGAGTTGGATTGTCATTCATGAACAACATAGAACGTGATACGTGATATGTGTATCAGTCCAAATTACAACACTCTATCAATATAGCAAGATAAATACTAATGAAGTCAAAGTAGGAGTAGTGTCGATAATCATAAAAAATGGTTAGACATAAATAATGTGATTTAAGCGAAAAAATCAATTTGTAAAGAGAAATCAACTGATTTTAAGGTCGGGGACTGAGAAAATCAAAGAATAATTACGTTTGCGCTGTTGTGATAGATTATTTATCCATTGGTTGTGAAGACCACATGAACCATAACCAAACAATTTGTATCTGTCAACATAGCTCAAACCATCGGTCAAAAATTTCATGAATGAATACTACGTTTGGGTTTAGATGCCATAAGCTCTCTTCCAATCTACTCCTACCCAAGTCGTCATGGAGTGTTAAGGTCACTGGTTTAAGTGACTCGACATCAGATGGACTTTATTATGATGTTATTCGATTTGAAGTAGTACATAACCAACATCCAATCATCTGGCATTAAAACCTAACTAGATAGCTACTTCATCTGAGTATGGGACTACTTAGAAGTACATATCAACAACCCTTCTACTGGGAATCAAACCTAGAAACTTTAAATTTCACAAAGAACAGTTAAACGTTAGATCATTGAGTCTTCATTTAGAAGCTGCTTATTGTAACTTCATTAAATTCGCAAAGTAATGTACATTTAATCCAGGTCGATTAGTAGCAACAAATTTAAAATCAATAAACTTTAGAACAACAAATTAGAATCCGACTGTTGTTTCTTGAGCATTCTTTGTGATACGACTATCCAAATACTATTAGTAAAAGTAAAGTAAATTTGAAGAATGGATCAACTCGTCAACTGTATATATATATATAAGCAGACGATTGGGAATTTCATATTATTGTACTATATGTTATTTTACTTTTATTTCTTGCAACAAACGTGTGGATCTATTTAGTGATTAATTGTACATGATCACAAGTTTGCTGACGGATTATTGGCTTCTGTAGTCTTATCGACATTCTGTTTACGATATCATGAAAAAACGTTGAAAGGATGTGGCTGTATATGCGCATAAAAAGTTTTATAAGACACTGGCATACTGTTAATTCGTATTATGAAGAACGGTAAAATGAACGAATGTTTAGGCAGGGTAGGTTCTATTTTATGTTTAGTTCGCTGCTTATACACTTAAAGCGCATCAAAATTCATGCACATCCTCGGACTTCATAAGTATATGAAATCAACACATTATACATATAATGAAAAGTCACTTACAACGATTTAGGTTGGAATGGCACTTTAAACTGTCTAGAATATACAATTAGTCGAAATCGAGTAGACCGCTAATTTTAATATATTGTGTTTAATCACACGATAAACACACGTAGCATAATAGAAAAGTAAAGTATTGAAAGTGTTTAGTTCAGAGGGTAATTAAGGCCTTCATAGATGCATCAATGTAATAAAGGTTTATGCCTGTGTTGCATTTTTTATCTAAAAATTTTAAAGTACATCATTTAACTTAAAGAAAAGTCAGCCTTTTCATAAGTTTCAAATGAGTTAGTCCTGTTGTTTAAATTTGTAACAGATACTTGTTAGAAGCATTATCGTTTGAATGCACAACTTGATCACTGCTGAATGTTTCGTGACGCTAGTCTCGAATCATATGACTGACTAACCTCTGTTCTATATATATGTGCTGAGATATCTGTTGGCTATCAATCGACTTTAGTATCATACTTCTAAAATTGCTTACATTTCCCCTTTCATCCCCACTCCCGACTTAGATTTCCGGTACAATAGCAATGAAAGCTCTGTTATAATGATTAACCAAGTAATCAGTTTTGTTAAAATAAAAGTACATTTATAGTTAAGCCAGTTTATAATCATTAAAGAAATTCACTTGATTTTTGTTCTTAGGTTTGTGCAGTTCAAGGTAAGTTAATAGTGGGTTTTATCATCACTTATTATTATATTAAAAATCATTTCCAACCAGGAAACAATAAACAACCGTTTAGAGAAGTACGTTAACATGAGCTTAAAACTTCCGAGCTTAGGGATAAACTACTTAATTGTGGATCGCTAAATCGGAATCTAGTAGTATAATTTTCGACATATCATGATACGGCTAGATCCTTCTAGTCACAACTCTGCACTAGAACATCTTATGTCAAATATCGTAAAGCACTAACATCGTCTAACTTATAAAAACATACCTTTTTAAATCCTCCTTCAACTGTAACAGCGATCATAACTGCATTTGATGTACCAACTATAAAATCTTCTACTATAAATGGTTCAGCGTTAATTGTTGCACAAGTGGGATAAACTTTATCTTTAATGAATTCAAGAAAACTTGATTGTTGCTTTCTAGAAGTAATGCTATCGAACGATGTTTAGATAAATATGGCATTACAAAAAAAAGTCCAATGAATAAGTGATTTCTAATAATATTTAATTGCTTTATAGATAATGGACAGGAATAGGAATAAAATAATAAATAGAAGGGACAGGATAGAATCCTATTCTATTAGATACGATCTAGAGATTTCACCTAATATCAACATATTAATACTAGCATTTTCACAGACTACCTCTCGATTGATAACTGTTAGGTAACAAGTATTTAACTACTTATTTATAACAAGAGCTTGGGAAATAGTCATATAAATCATAGACATTCTGAAGTAATTACAATATGTATACATTTTTTTGTTTTTAGTGCATACTATAAGCATCACTCGATAATGAACGCCTAATGATGATATCTATAGTTGATATCTTTTAGTAAAATTAAAACATCCGTATAACTGGATTATAGAATTGTAGTTTTATTAACTACAATGATATTGACTTGTTTACACTGAAATATTCTGAATCATAAATTTATCCATATTATGATAACAAAGTCACCTTTGTCTACTTCATCTAAAAAATATACAGTCAAAATATGAAACAACTGTAAATAGAATTGCTAGATTTTCATCGTTCACAAAGACATGTAAGACAGCTACAAATTTAGAGTGAAGATCATTTTAAATGATATAATGAAGTATCATTGAATTACGAGGAATGGAATTTTGTCTTAGAACTCATTAATGATCTCCAGCAATAGTAAAATCAACTTTCGTGAATCAGTGAAAATTCTATTTATACTTTTAAAAATGTTAAATCTCTTTACAGTAGTTTATTTTAATCTCGGCCAGCTGGCTAAATAGAAAACGGTTTAATCAACATCTTTGTCAGTAATCGATGCTGATTCAATAACTATAATGACTAAATACTGTTACGCTCTCCTACAAAATAAGTCAAATAAAGTTATAAATAATGCGCAAACTTCTAATTTCGGTAAATAACTATAATTAGATAAGAATACTATTATTGAAATGCACGACTTACTCAGCAAAAAGGTTAGTTGTAGCAAAACTAACACAATTGACTGGTCCAAATTTAAGATCTTGATACCAAAATAGAAGCATAAAATTACGAATCGAAAAATTTCACCTGTCCACCAGAATCACCTGTAACAATACATTTTCCACAAGGATGGCTAAAATATTAAAATAGATCGTTTCACTTGGAACTATTAATTGATAAGTTTTGTAAATTTGTTTGTATACTTATGTAATGCAGTTTAATGTCTATAGAAAATTGCTTTATAAAGATTACTTCCTCAAATATATATATATATATAATTGCAGACTACTTGAGAAGTAATAAATATTTCTCATTGTTTAACATATACCCTAAATTGCTATAAAGTAATACATAATTAAACACTATGATCACATTGATTGTACTATGTATTTAATAATTTTAATTTATATTGCAGACAGTATAAACAGTAAACATGTTAAAATTATATCCAACATCAAAATAAGTTTAATTTACCTGATAAGGGTTTTAGAATCAGCATACTCATGAAAATAATACTAAATAAAAACAACCTATAGCCATACTTTTCTAGATATATTGAATTTGATAATTCAATAGTTAAAGCGGTAACTTAATTTATCCTAACTAGTAAACGACAAGATTTCTATTGCGCTAATTGTCCTCACAAGCGAATTTATTTATAAAACAGATCAGTTTTAATAACAATATTAATGATAACAATAATAAGAATGATAGTGATGATAATAATGATCACGATATGAGCAAACGCATACCAATCCGTAATTGTTAGAAAGGTTATACCATTTTCATGTAATGGTATTAACTTCGTTGCTCGTTTGTATGGCGTTTCAAAATCCTCTCCTAATAAAAAAATGATTTGACAAGCAATAAATAAACACCATGAAGTTAAGTCAAACTAAAATAAGACGTTGATAGAACTAAAAACAGACTTTCAGTAGAGTAGCGTAAACGCGAAATATTTGTCCCTTTCACATGTGTATGGCCACCAGACAACAACTTTAAAATGCATTTGATGTTTAGCACCATTGTACTTATAAATTACTATCAAATTTAAAACCATAAATATAAGCCAATTAAAAACTATATACACAATAGTTTAACTACAGTAACTCCTACCTACAAGTAAAATATAAACGCTGTTTAGTTAGGTTATTGAGAAACAGAGTAAATATTACTTTCTAGTACATTTGTCAGAATAAAAATTATTTAATTTTACTAAATGTAAACATTCAGAGATGTTTCTAAATTGACAACTTTTGACAGCATCTTAAAAAGCCACTCAAATATCTTAACTAATTATTCTTTGTTTATAAAAGAGATTTTGCTTATAACAATACTTTACATTGCAAAATTTCAGTATCTTAATATAATAAAAATTTATTTCATTACGTTACTCGGTTGAACAGGTTGTGTTATTTTGATTTATTTTAAGTCACATTACCAGTTGTCACTGTTCGTACGCTGATAATATTAAACTTGCAAGAAAGAATATGATGAGTTAAGATTATACTTAGAAAACTGAGTTATTTCCATGATAAAAGCAGATTAATAATCGCTTCTATAAGGTTTAAAGTTTTGTATTTGTAATCAAAAACTAAAATGAACTTTTGCTGGCACTATTTAGTCACTTACCGACCTAACAGAATTACTTTTAGAGATCTCGCTAACAGCATAACCTTATATAGATAATTCATTTTAGCAGGTAACTACAGTGACGCATGGTGTATGCACGTAACCTCGAAAGACGTAGACAAGTTAGCTGTTGTCTTTCAAAAACTTTGAAAGCCATCATAAAAATAAACATTTAGGTTCTGCGATAATGTTATGGACCTCCAAAAGCACTTGAAAATCACTTTTAGGTCGTAATCTCTAATAGTTGAGATAAACTACAAAGCTTCCCCTACGTTTAGTGTCGCTGGACCAAATAACTTTCACAATAACTGGGAATTAAGGAGCACTCTTTAAAAATGCCAACACTAACAGAAATATTCTCTTAGTTTCTAAGAAGAGACGAAATTTATATGTTTACGTAGATTTTGAAAATTTCTGTGCATAGGCTCTTATAGTGACTGAATTCGCAGAAGCTTAACATACAAATGCCATTTGATTGGAAGTAATTCGAATGCCTTACAGAATCAAATAAGAATGTAGAAAATTTTTCACAAGAAGAGAACATCGATAATAAAAGTTTTACCATACTTATAAAACTTGAACGTATTCAGTTTATTGTTAAAATCAGAGTGTACTACAAAATTCACCACGTGATTTGATTTCTACCTTTAGCTGGTTGTTTGTCTGCTTCCCATACAACTAACAGACCAGTTGAGGTACCAGTTATAGCAACGTATTTGTCCGGCAGGTATTGAGTACAAGAAAACTGACCAACTTTCTGTCTAAAATCCTCGTCTTTGAGTGAAGGCGCGTATGACACCATATCATTTTCTTGATTACTCTAAAGCAGATGATTTAGAAATTTCATCAAGTACCCAAGAATAGAATATGACCTGATAATCTCCGTTTGTAGAAAGATGATAATAGTTACTTGGATTAAAAGTTATCTTAGTTTGAAAAGACATCTGGCAACTCGTTTTCACTTGACAATGAGGTAAATCACTTCCTGTAGTCCAGTTCCAAATGGCAATACATTGATCAATAGAATCAGCCGCCAATGTTGCTAAGTAACGAGCATCCTCAGTAAGAGCAACCGATATGACACCATGTTTGTGGGGCTTCATGATTGTCCGTACCGCTTCTCCAGTTTTTCTATCCCAGATTATGGTAGCATTATCAATGCCGCGATCACCTGAAGCCAACCAGCGCTTATCACCGTTACACGTAATGCTTGTTATTTCGTTGCACTAGTTTTATAAATACTATAACAGTACTTGTTAGTATTAACCTACATGTCCCCTAAGAATATTCTGCCTGTTGTTTTTAATGTCATACAAAACTAATAAATGAGCAGATGCATAAAGGACAATGTCACACTGATTATCACTCAAGTTTAAAAGAGGAACAGAGTGATTAAATCCGAATGTCCACAAAGGAGAGATCGTTTCCTGTGCAAGCGTTCTTAAACATAAGTTTTCGTCTTTACTTCTATCCCCAGCTAAATGCTACTGATGCTAAAAAAGTGATAAGTGATAAATTACATAACTACTATTTTTTAATAAGTTTACATTCGGAGTGAGAATTCTCTAATAATTCAATGAATTACACAAATCAAAAAATAACAAACTGTATGACTCATTAAAATGTGTATCGCAGTCATCATTTAGAATTGCAGAACCCGTCAAATTCATATCAGGACTTCATATCTGAAATAAATTTCAAACACGTCAATATTATAAACACATGACATACACATGGCTTGTTCTTGGTTTATGTGTTTGTCAGATAAATATTTAGACTTAACTTCACGATGAGCATTAGAATCATACATTTAACACAATTTTAAATATGTTCAAGGTAAGCTGTCACTATAGTATCATTGTTTCGATTGGTATTAACAACAAGCTCAGTCCTCAGTATATATTGATTAGTGCGAATACACTAAACACGAAGGAAGGTAATACTGTACTTATTGATCACTAAACGTTGAACGAACTATTTCAACCAGCCACAGCCATCACTTTACTCATGCAATCAAATTACGACGTTGCCACAATACGTGATGCGCCTTGGTCAGGACCAGTTTGTGTAAATTCACTCCCATTTTATGAAGTATTTTTTTGTCTGATAAAAGTCTTTCCATATAAAACTTATTGTGGAAACAGGAAAGCCTAGTCAGCATGGAAAGGGTTGAAGAGAGACTACGGAGTTATTGACTTATGTATTTCTTTAGCGTAAGTTAGTCATATTCATTATCTCAGTTAAACTTAGTGGAGTCGAATCATCAGCCGACATTTGTCCAGCATCTATAAGTGATAAGGAGATGTCTGATGATTTTCACTATCCTTCGAGAATCATAGTTCTATGAAGGCTTGATGTTGAATTGAACCCACATATCCAAGAAACGTGTGGATACCACGTGTTTTCGTAGAGAATCTTTGTAATCCACAGTTCGATAAGGGAAAAAAATTCTAGATATAAATGATCTTCCTTAGATGCAACACAACACTATTTACTACACTATAAATCAACATCTGATCATCTCACAGGGAGACTACGAATCTGGGCTGGAGTATATTGGTCTACTTGCACAATTCGGAAAGACCACTCACTATTTAAGTTTGTTTGAACTAACTCATTTTCAGTATGATTGTTTTATACATGAGACGTGGACTTGTAGTCATTCTGATCGGGAATTCGGATATGTATAGTATTCGTAACATTAATTCATTAAAATTCAAAATCCCTTCTGGTTAACCCATGAAACCTGTAATTCGTATTCAGCGGACAGTTTGCAGTTACTCGAGAAGTCAGTACTAATTATGGCCCATAAATCTCTATAATTGGTATCATTAGATAGTGGTGCTCTACATGATATCTTGCTGTGTGGATCATCGTAGTGATCAATATGAATCACTTAACTTCTAATGAAGTTAATATCTAACAACCACCAGTGTATCCGCTAAACAAGAGAGTTTAAAATGGCTTTTAGTCACACTTTACCATGCTCCACGTAAACAGGTCTCCAAACTTGCGTCATCTACAAATAACTGAACAGGTGAGTTTGTAACTGTTTTCAAGTCACTAATGTGAAGTAAATAAATGTAAAATTTGAAACTACTCATAGAACCCCACGTCCTACTGATTATTATGGTTACATTGCACTGCTTACTGACAGATATGACAATTTAACACTAAAGGAGTCATCAATCCACTCAATTAATTATTGATCAATTTTAAAGTCTTCCAGTTTGATTCGAAGATTACTACAAGTTACATAATCAAATACTTTACTTAATTTAAAAACTAACGTTTACTGGAATACTGCCAATTTTTGCCGACTTCCATTCTTCTATAGTTATAAGGATATTAATCATGCCTGTAAGGCACTCACAGAAGTTATGCTACTTTCTGTTTTAAAGATTATTGCCGCCTACATGATGAGCAATCTTACATTTAATAATTTTTTCAATTGATTTATCAACTTTTATAATAAGACTAACCGAACACTAGTTACTTGTTGAGTGATAATCTCACTTTTACAGGCTGGGATGAATACAATATCTTATTAATCACTTGGCAGTTTCAACTGTCTCAAGAACATATCTCATCGCACAATCATTTGTTCGGTAGCTATGTCAGCTAAGGTTTACAATGTCTTAGCACCTAAATGATATAGGCCTTGGTCAAAATCATAAGCGTTGTATAGATAAATGGTGCGCTCCAGGATTCTTCATCGTAACCACCATAGAATTTGTTTACAAATACCATTTGGAAAAAGTTCTCTTAGTTGGCAACGTCTGAAGTAAAGATTTGCTATCAGAAATTGGGTAATTTTACTTCGGTGTACGATGCAGTCTAGGATAAATTTGTCAGCCAAACAGATTAGACCATGTGTATGACACCTGCCTCAAATGTACACCCGTGCATTTGAGTTCACAATCCGTGATCTCAGTATTCTCCTTCACATGGGACTCACGGTTAAAAGAGCGTATACGTGTTATGATGCAAGAAATTGGGTGATTGGATGGCCGAGTGCCAATTACTAGTGCCTAGCTGGTTAGTGCGCGCCTGCCCTCTGCCCACATAGTCCCAATCCGAAATAAGAAGGATGCGAGCCAATAGATCAGCCAGACAGAATCATATTATATTTCAAGCATTCCTTTATATATACATAAAGTCAGACCACACAACAAACCAATTAGAAAATTAACATGAATACAAAACGAGGGAAATAGTGGTAGTGAATAGAAACAACTTGTACACAACTAATTAACTATAGTCCATAATAAGAGACAATATAATAACAGTAATTATGCTAACCGGGAGGATAGGGCAAGCGGAGCGTAACAATAGTAGAAACAAAATGTTTACATTACAGATAGTTCGAATAAATGAAATAGTGTTCGAAACCACAGTTCTGAAAGTTTGTTACACTTCTTTGTGGTCCGACCTAACAATACGTAAACGTAGTGTCGATGACATATCTGGCCTTACTGAACCTCACATCTGTCAGTGTTGACCCAACCCATGTTCCTAGTTCAAATTCTATGAGTTAAAATATTATATTATAGTCATCCCTTGAGCAATTACGAACGATTTCAGTGTTTAGAGTAGCTACAACTTGATTTCCCATGGAACCTTTATACCAGTGCAAATAACCTGATCGTCAATTATGTATTTGCACAACGATTATAAATATCAACAGTTTGCTGGTCAGCAACAAAATCTAATAAAATAGAATTATCAATGAATCACAAGATACTTCTCGTGGATCTGTCACACGGAAAACCCAATAACGGAACTGAATAGAGCCGAACGGGACTTGTAATCAACAGTGCCAATAGGAGAATAACATTGACAACATTAAGCATGTTTAATGCCCACGGAAAGTCAGGATGTTTAAAAACGACCATAAAAGAATGATGCTACGAGTCGCTCACTAATTATTCTTCATCGTAGAACTCGTTGAGATGCGGTGTGTGTTTATATTTTTATGACTTTTCCTCAATTATCATAATCAGCACAATTTAAACATTAGCCAATTTTGCACTAATCAAGAAGCCGATACACGAGGAATGGAAGGGACTATTCTAATGAAGTCACCAGAAGGTGACTTGTTACGTATGTCTAGAAGTTTCGTCAATCATTTGCGACGTGATAGCAACTAAGTTATTGGTCAAACCCATAATAGAGACTATAAAGCCATATTTATGTAATTACAATCTCTTATGTATAGTAGTACTCCACCACATCTGCAGAATTTGTTCCTTTCACTTCTTAGTTGGAGTATTACCTGTGACAAACATTGACTAGGTTAAAGTCATAACCATTATGGAAGATTTTAACTCGTCTACGAATATGCTTATTTTATATAATTTACTACCAAAATGATAGGCTACTAGAATCAGGTGAATTGAAGTTTAATTTAAAAAGCTGATAAGGCACTCAAGATGATAAAATGGTTACGTAGCATTTGGGTCTGACGATATATTTTTACATCAACATGGAGATGACAACGTGTTATCGCTAACCTCACTTCATCACAATATCACCATATTTCTTTCGAATAGATATCTGATTTTTCTAATCGTTGTATATTTTATCATCACAACATTTTCATGTTATTTTGTGTATTTTTGACTGGTTGGGACGATTGGATTTCGAAAATTCTGGTTACACAGCTTTCTTTATTAAAGGTTTGATATATTACAAAGAAAACAACTACATTTCTTTATACGATCCAAGCATTTTCCATCACTATTTCTTTCGGTAGTAATTTCTGGTAAGGTAGTTGAAAGTAAGTTATACTATTACGTATTTGTCCATTGGAATTCAAGCGAAATTAACAAAATCATAAGCGTTGCACTCATGCACATGAATTTAGATATTTATAGTGAATAGTACTAATAACTAAATAAAGACTATATAGACATAACGTCAGGTGAAGAGCAGGCCCACGAGAGACGTTTCGTTAGTATAATGACAGTGTAGTAAATTTGTTGTTTTCATTCCAAATGTACATCTTAAAACGGGTGTTATGAACTCGTTAAATCACCCTTGTACTAAATATTCCAAATCCTTCAAGTGTATGCAATAATGCTTTGTATTTAAGTATCGAGTATTTACTGTCCATTCTCTTATTCAAGAATAGATTTAACACCCTTTCATGATGTAACATCTTATAGTGGTTACAACTATATCAGTTAGTGTCATACTTTACAACAAAATGAAGAAACGATTCATTATGGTGTCTAATAGGCATATGCTATTGATGCAATCAAATAATATCATATAATGTTTATTCGCTTAAGAAATTCCGTGTGGTGACCGTGGAACACTGTCGAGTTAATAACGTCTTACAGACAGTCATAAACATGAATAAACACTATAATGACAGTTCATACAAATACATACCGTAAGTCCAACGCTTATAAAAATTTACTTTGACGAAGTAAGCAGTAATGCTTGCGATGAATAATTAGTTCCCTAGATGACCATCACACATTACATACGTAAAGACGAGTCTAACAGGATCGTCGTAGTGAGAAAGGGATACCAGAAACACGGAATTATGTAGTTTTGATACTATTACAGAGATTAAATAATGGTTCATTCAATCAATGGAGTGATTCAGTTTAGAACGAGAGTTAGGACCGTGACATTTTATTTTGGTTTCAAACAGCTGACATATAATGCGCTAAAGGAAGCGTATGTACAGTTCAACTATATCAATGATATATTTAAGCACTAATGCAAAAGCATATTACATTCGTGACAGTAATAGACGCTTACGTAATGCAAAGTCTTTCACACAAGCAGCACAATATAAAGCTGACGAATTATGTAATTTTGTAGTTGATAATAATTTATAAATAAGAGCCCATAGAATGATGTTGTTACATACTTGTGCCAAAATGACACCATCTTATAATTCCATAGAATGATGTGCCCTAATCGTGACACTATGGATATCCTGCTTTCTTGAAGTGTGTTATATAAGACAACCCTACTAGGCAAGACATTGTTTACAAAAATAGTGGGTGAAGCGGAGGCAGGGTGAAGGGATGATATATAGCCTCTAATTTATGCTGTTACACACGTAAGATCTATTTCATTTATCGATTGTGTGACGGAACATTTATAAACCCTGACGATTTGAGATAGTTCAGCACTCAATGATTATGTGCAGTGTACCCTGATTAGGATTTGATGTGTTCACACTAACACTATACGTTGGATGTAAACTGTATCAAGCTAACTGTGAAATTGATGTGACAAAATCTGATTCTTGTAAGGCCAGTAATTAGGGTAATTCTTGTAGTTGGTTAAAGAGATGCAAATTCTGCAATTTTGCTTGTAATAGATTTACGCTACTGTAGAAAGAATTGATTACAAATCCGCAATATTAACAAAAAAAGTTTGCTGAAAAGATGTTTATTTGAGTATAACTACAAAATTAACTTCGCGAGACTGTGGATTGGACTAGGTGAAGTATACTATGTACGACAGCATCATTTTCGCGTTGAAACAATACAGACACAGTATACATTAAAACATTAATAACGAAAATTTATCAAAGAAGTGACGTTTATAAGCTTTTCATTAAGCAACATCTTTGTATTACCTTATACAAGGTTGCTTCTCAGAGTATCTGAAGAAGACATTTGAATAAAACAAGCACAAATAGTGGTGTTACAAAAATCGTTATGAAAAGGGTGAAAGTGATTATATGGTTGAATTACAGAAAAAACTACTTTTTTATATGAAACTGCACAAGTCTAATTCATTGTTCAAAGATTAATTAGTGTCCTGTGTAGTTCTAAATATAATAAGCACAAATAGAAGCAAATTAATTAGAAGTATTTTAATCGTAACAACAGATGACTTACACAAAATTAAACATAAATTAAAAGTAGTAGAGCGGAATGAAGAAGTCTACGTCTTGAAATACGTAGCTTCTTACGTTGTATGAATAAAAAATTTCCATTATCAATCGTTATATATTTGAATTATTACTAAGCAATACTGTATTTTTGTAACTATATGAGTTTCGGACCGGATTCTTTGACTACTTAGTAAAAATAAGTGTTTTTTCGTAGACAAATTTTTTTCAGAAGCCTAAAAATCATTTACATAACAAATTGTTTAGAGTTCATTCTCTTTAAAAATAATTTTTTTCATAGATTACATGTATTTGTTTAAAAATATGAGGACAAATGACCTACATTTATCGCATATTTATGAGTAAAAATTTTGGTAGAATAATTTCATCTTTCAGGAATAAGACTAGCAAGTCAAGAAACAATAATTGTTGATGTTTCCATACTGTTGTAAATAATAAGATTGTTTTGAGGAGATTAATGTCTAAGATAGATACTATTTCAATCATAGGATATCATGGAGCTAACAACGGTCTACATAATGGCCTGTAGAAATATTGGACCTCATTCGAAGTATACTGATGTGTTAAGTATGGGAGGTACTGAGAAGTATGAAGGCGTAGAAATTCGTTTAGACTTAATATTCATGTATTTTAACAAAAAAAATGATCACTCAGATAAATTATAACCTCAAATCAATCAATCAATCAATGTCTATTACCCTATGTGGAGCATAGGTCGCCGATCAGAATTCTAAAACCAACTCTATACTGAGTCTTCCTTTTCAGCTTTTCCCAAGTGCTCTTCATTCTCTTCATGTCTGTTTCCAATTCCTTACGCAATGTGTTCTTAGGTCTTACTGCTACCTTGTCTGTCTTTATCTCCATTTGTTGCTGTGTGTGGGATAGGAGAGCTAGATCATATGCAAAGTTCAAGTCATCTAGTTGCATCTATGTTCTCCATTGTATTCCTAGATTGCTTTGAGATGTTGCGGTCTTGATGATCTAGTCAACTACCAGCAGGAAAAGGTAAGGCGAGAGTAAGCAGCTTGTTTGACACCGGTCTTCACTCAGAATGCGTCTGTGAGCTGACCTCCATGCACGACCTTACAATGTAATACGTCGTAAGAATTCCAGAGGGTGTTGACTAACTTCTCAGGCACGCCATAATGTCGTAGAAGTCTCCATAATATCCTTCTATTCACGACGTCACGTTTTTTTCAGTCGAGGAAGTTAATGTGAAGAGGTAAATTTCATTCACTTGACTGCTCAACAATGAACCGTTAAGTAGCGATTCGGCTGAATCACTATCCGTCCTTACAAAATCCGGCCTGTTGGTCTCAAAGTCGGGCGTCGACTGGATCTTTCATTCAGGTCAATAACACTCTGTTGTAGACTTTCCCTGGTATCGAAAGAAGAGTGATGCCTCTGTAGTTTTCGCAGTTGCTATGATCTCCTTTCTTTGGTATATTGATGAGGTATCCTTCTTTCCAGTCTACTGACACTTATTCCTCATTACAAATCTTTCTGAAGAGAATATGGAGTATCTTTGCAGTTGCTTTCATATCTATCTTCAATACCTCAGCTAGTATGTTATCCTGCCTTGCTGACTTGCCTATTCTTGATTTGACAATCGGGTGGCCACTTTGATTTTTTCTACTGTTGGTAAGTAGGTGTTTATGGGAGAATCTAAGGCTGCTGTTTCGATGACTGATAGGCTCAGTTGGGCTGGTCTATATAAAAGTTCTTCGAAGTGTTCTACCCACCTATTTCATCGTCCATTCCCCCCCAGTGATTGATTCGCCAGCCTTGCTCTTGATTGACCTTTCTAACTCATTGTTTTTTTCCAGCTAGCTTCTTCGTTATATCGCATAGGTGCCTCATGTTTCCTTCCCTTGCAGCTTTTGCCTCAATCATTGATAGGTCCTCAACATATTTTCGTTTATTCGACATGATGCGCCTCTTCACTTAGCTTATTGACTTTCTGTGTACTCGGCCTATGCTTTGGCTTTCTCTATTCTTGTCCGGCTGTTATTAATTGCTAACCTTATGCTCCATCTTAAATCTTGTCCAGAGTGCCGACAGAAATTCATTGTTTATCGTGTTGTTTCATGCTACCCAAAACCTTCTGACATGTTTAAGATATTGTTTCTTTAGTTTCTTTCGAATTGTCCTCCATATTTGTTCCACCTTTTTCTAATAGTTCATGAAATGCTTGGAACTTATTGTCGAAAGTTATTTTGAATTCGATTGCAGTTTGTTAGTATCCCAGAGAAGGGCTGGGTTAAACTTTTGTAATACTGCTGCTCCAGATGTCCAGTACTTCTTCAGCTTCAGTATCCATTTTAACCACCACCAGATGGTGATCTGAAGCTATGTCAGCTCCTCTCCTTGCTCTTACATCTTTCATGATCCTTCTAGACTTCTTATTGACGCAGATGTAGTCGAATTGGTTCTCCGTAATGGGATCTGGCGAAATCTATGTAGTTTTGTGTATACGTTTGTGGGAGAATATGGTGCTACCTATAATCATTTTGTTGAAGGCATATAGGTTTGCAAACCTGTCACCGCTTTCGCTCGTTCCTCCCAGTCCATGTCGTCCCATGATGTCTCCATATCCGGTGTTGTCCATTCCAACCTTGATGTTGAAGTCACCCACCAGAATGGTCAGGTCCTTGGTTGAGCACTTATCGACAGTTTATTGTAGCTTCGATTAAAAATTTTTGTTGTTTTCTTCGTAGCTGTCGTTGGTGAGTGCATAGCACTGGATGATATTCATTGTAATCCCTTCCTTCTTCGTCCTGAAGAATGCATTAATGATCCTAGGTTTATGAAGTTCCCATCCTGTAAAGGCTTTCCATGTTTCTTGGGACAACATCAATGTTACTCCTTGTGTGTGTGAGGCATTTTTCTCTTCGTGACCGGAGTATAAAAGCGATTTCCCTGAGGATAATCTTTGCTGTCCAGCTTATAACCAATTGGTTTCACTTACTTCAAGTATCTTCAGGTTGTATCTTTCCATTTCTTCAGCTAGTTTGCATGCTTTTCATATTTCCCACATCATGCGGACCTTACATTTACCTATATTAGTGGTTGCTCCGGTTGTCAGAAGCGACATCGGCCTCGTTGCTTCTGAAGGGACTCATCCTTCACCATGAGGTGTCATAACAGACCTTCCAACTCCCAGGGCAGAGTTAAAGTGATTATAAAGGTTTTTACTGGTTAGCGTTTTTTTAAGTAAGGTTTCTGTTTTATGGGATGGGGTTGGTAACCACATGCCCAACCCTCCTTCTTATCCGTGCTTGGGACCTGTAGTAAATCTAGAGGGGCTCCATGAAGAGTTTATAACCCCAAAGATGATAGAAATTTTCGAATTTCGGAAACGTATCTTAAAGTGAATAATACAATCAAATACAGTGATTGGTCACCGTGTATTGACCAATTAGATGTTTAATAAGTCTTTTATATTGCTGATCAAGTTCTACCAATCATGTTGTAGTATGATCAGCAGTTCCAAGCGACTCGACACTACTGGTACTATGTAGAGATGGAAGGTGGTCAAAAAAAACAGATACGACACAAAATACTTTTATATACGAATGTGATTAATTGTTAATTTATTGTCGTCCAATATCAATGTATAGTTGAACCGATATTTTTACATTGTTATATTTGTGATTATAAAGTAAAATTAATTGAATATACTTTGCACAACACTTATAATTGTGCTAGACTCTTAACCGTATTCAACGTTTTTTCATATATTCAACTTTATTGTTCACTTTAAAGTTAATCAATAACACCAGACCTATACGTCTGAGAGTGCTAGCTGTGCACTTCCCTCTGGATACCAAATTAACTTTCAGCAAGCTTATTTCTACAACAAGTGAAAGAATTTTTATTTTTAGCTTTATTTTCTTTCTGTCGCCATGATTTCTAGTTACACATCATTTAGAATTCATAAACTTGGTTTTATTCAATAAAGTGTAACCTTGAGAATTCACAGAAATTTCCAGTATAACTTTTAATATGTAGATTGTTGTATAAATGAAAATTTCATTACATTCGAAGGCATTATGCCAATTAACTATAAAAGGTTGATATTCGATTGTCTCTAAAAATATAAGTAGATGAAAAGTGATTGCCATTCTAGGTGTAGATAAATTGAATGGTTTTGAACGTATTAACAAAAACTGGATTAAGAGTATACTTCAGAAATGCTAAAGACGAAGGAGATCTAGTTATTTTTCTTGCTGTATTCTTATTTTGATTACCTGTTATTAGTTTCAGAATTGATGATAACCAGTATTTTCGGTCAAGTTTCCAACACTGACTCTGTTGCTTTTGATTGATTCTGTCATTTTTAGAGTGCTAATTTTTCTATCTGTTGAAAGGTCGTTACTGCAGAGTTGTAACTAAATAGAATAGGGTCTTTTGATTAGAATTTTTCGAGGGGTAGCAAATTCTGTTGGCTTGATGCTGAGTCCCTGATTGTTGGTATCTGAATTCGTTCAAGTAGATCAGTTCACTCTGTAGCAAATTGCGGTTAATACTTTGTTATATGGACACAGTTAAGCGCTGACAAATCAGAAGACTAAACAAAACATACGAAGCTGGATCTCTAGGCGTTATGTCATGCAATTGACTCTTAGATCACTCAAGATATCTAGTGGTTATCATTTCTCACTCCTATCAGTTCACGGGAATAATACGTTTAACGTCATTAGATTCCAGCGCAAAACAGTTGACTAGTACTAATCGGCTTTCATTAACTGAGGTGTATATTTAATATTCAACATTCTCCTCAAGATTCAATCATTTACAAAGCGTTTAGACTGAATTCCAGTTAAAATTAAAACTTATATTGTTGAAATCTACTTTGATTCAAATCTACCACTATTAAATACAGTAAATGAAAACCTAATAGTTATTAATTATTATCACATACTACTTATTTCTTAAAATCTAACAATCAGATAATAAATTAAGTAATAAAATCAACAGTTTAAAAAAAATAAAATCTCTCATAATTTTTTACTAACTGTATCTCGCATAAATATTCTATTACGTAATCTACAATGGGAAAAATAATATTCATAAATTCTCTGAAAAAAAGATACCACATTTAATCATATGAACATGAAATCCGGATTAAAATATGCTGGATTTATTTGTGTAATGACTTAATAAAGTAACATTAGAAGATTTTCCTACTAAGTTATTTCTACCATACCACTCTATACAGTCAATATTACTTAACATTACCAGTTTTAATTCGTTTCCTTGATAAGTAGTATGAAAAATTCTAATAAGTTGTGTTGGTAATAGTTTGTTATTACTCGTGGTTGATATTCAGAAATGCAACTGATCAGTTTCAGTTAGTATGTGTGCAATTAGAGCTGACTGCTCGAATGTAATGTTGTCACAAGTTTTTAGCACATTTGAAATAATCTCATTAAACACTTGACTAAAATGTAATCTCGAGCTCAGAAAAGGTTTTAGGGTTGATCCCCGAAGTTTTAATTAGATGTCTTAAATGAAATAATTCAGTTACCGATAGTACCACATTATCGGAAAGTGATTAAAGTAAGGAACATAATTCATTAGATCTAGTGGCTATTAAAAAAATTGAACTCTCAACAATACCTAATTACTTAAAACATATGCAAACAGAAATCATGGATCATAATGATTTGAAAAGGTAATATAGATTGGTGAACCTTGTGGAACAAAGAAATTTCGACAGTGGTATTTTTTACTTTCGTAGTATTCAACTATAGCTTCATACAGGCTCGCAACCAATATCTTCATATTCCCTTGCAAACATGATATTAAATAAAAACCCACCTGATATCAAGCAGTCAATATATTTCATTTATTACCAAATATTAATGGTTGTTAAATGATTCTACTAAAAGTCACTAACGTACTCAAAGTATTTTATAGGCTAAGAGACTGACAGTTTGAATAAGTCTTGTGTGTTTAGATCAGAATGATAATCATAATCTTTCGTTGTAGACATTGTATGACTATTCAGTATCAATTACTGTGATAGTGATGTATAAGTTAACGAACTTTTCTAGATCTTTAGTTTCAGTATTTCTTCAGGTATACATTTTACTTGTTTCTTTTCGTACCATATGTTCAGTGTTTTAAGCATTCTCATTATCATTGCTACTACATCATTTAAACTTCATTTTTATTCTTGTTAATTTAACTTAAGCGTACTGATAAATTGCTTGAAAACATAAGACGATACATATTTGCCTAAGGTTTTAAGCTGTTCATAACTAACTGACATTATATAGTACTGGTACTTTCCTATATGCAATGTATCTTTCATTATTGGAAAGAAAGAATAAAACACCTAGAAACCCAAGCATAAAGAAAAAGTTCTTATTTAAGGAATTCATGAACGGTAGAAAAGTAGGGCCACTAAACATTTACAGTGTTTTTTATTTCAACTTTTATGTTCAAGCAAGACAACAGGATTTACTAACCCAAAAATCAAATTAAGATGACAGGAATCTAGCTATTAGAAGATTCCACTTTATTTTGTTTCAACTCTATATACGGTAAAAGTAACGATTTTTCAGCAGATAGAAAAATTAGTACTCTAAAATGAGACAGAATCGATCATAAACAACAAGTTCAATGTTGGAAACATGGACAAGAATACTAGTCATCATCAAATTAGCAATTAATAATAAGTAACGAAAATAGAAGTAATACATGAAAAGTAGCTAGTTCTTTACTTCTTCTTAGCTGAGAATCAATTATATCTTAATGCTAGCTTCATTAAAGGTTAACTGTACAAAATTTTCTACCTATTACAGCGTTCCGTCTATTTATATTACTTTCTTATACTTAAGTAAGCAGAAAGTTTTAGATAAGCAAATGTGCGAATCTAACTAATTCTATTCATAGCTTATATCACAATGTTAATAATCAGATAAACACGCAAATATGATATTTTTTATGGTAGAAACATTGTAAATTGTAGTTAGTGTATGACGAAAACACGAAAGTGAATTTTATCGAAAAAATTTAGTAATTGAATGTTGTGGACATCATTGAATGTCGATTTGAAAAGACGTGATCAATGGAGTTCAACCGTTGTGTGTGAGGCAGTTACCCACCAATAGCAATTAGTGAAGTCGTGTTAACCTATCGAAAGTTGACTCACTCAATAGTCTAATAATAAAATGCTCGCCGCAGAGCCTGAAGGTCCCGGGTTCGGTCCCTGATAGGGTCGTGGCTGCTTACTGCTGAAGAGTCCCTTACTTGGACTAATTCAGATCAATTCATGTTATTGACAATTTAGTATTAGTTAAAGAGATCTTTAAAAGTAGAGTTAGAAATTCAATAGGTTTTTGATATAATGTCTATTAATTATCTATTATCATAGGCAAAAATAACCATATAGTTGATTACACAAGTTCATTATGTTTCTTTATGTAGTTTGTAAACACACTTGTTTTCTCAGTAGTTGTTTAGTGTATATGCATTAACAGCTGGCATGATATAAGTTACTACTGAACGTCTAAGCAATATGTTGAGACAAGTAACTGTATTACAATTAGGTGAGTTAGTGTACACAGAAGGAATACCATATTACATAAACAGAACTGTACTTGTTCACTTTTAGGTTGTATAAATGTCAATCTTTCACAAAAGACAAAAAATAAGTCACCTTCAACTCAGAAACTTTATTTTTTTCTAAAATAAATTAGTTTATAGTTTACAGCATGGCATAGAGATAAGCTTGAAAGAAGAATGACCGATGTATCTGAACAATGACGATTTAGAAAAATATAAAGAAAATTAGAAATCATTTATTGTAATGTTTATGTTTAATGCTAAGTAGTAAGAAAATCATTAAGAAATACTGATTTTGACACTGCAAGACAAAAACTACTGCTCTTAACATGCCAACTACTTAGTCCTTATTAAGTAAATAATATCTAACACTCAAATCAACAACCTACCTAAACAATAACCCTTAACCTAAACTACCATTAAACTCAAAGTAACCTAAATCTAACCTAATCTAATTCTTAATTTGAATCTTAACCCTAAATTCCAACAGAACATGTATCTTCTTGTAAAAAGTTTTAAAATACAAGTGTCATGTAGCTACATGTATGAGTTAAGATAACATTTTTTAAAAGTTGCAATCTACAAAACAAATAAAGAATCTGCATAAAGACACTGATAAAGAGAAACCACTGAATTTATCTTGATATTACTCTTTTGTACTTATAAAGGATTTATTTACAAATAGTCTGTAGAGTCTTAAGTCTCTGGCTAATCCACACTCTCAGATTTCCTGAATCTTCTTTGATTATTCATAGTAGAGATATTATCGATTGCTAAAGCTCATCAATATGCCACTTTTAGCCGATTAACGGTGTACACAGAATAGTCTCTAGTATGCACTGAATGTGACTTCCATTATAAGCCACAGCCAGTGTTTTACTTGACTAGGAGATCATCCACACTTAGAGAACTCTATCTTATTGATCACTACCTGTAAATTATATTGTATTATCAAAGGAACCGGCAATTGTTGGTTAAATCCTATAATGAAATGTAAGTTTTAAATGCTGGGAATTTTAATGTGCACCGTTAACTTGAAAAAATCGAGAGCACATAATTATCCATGAGATTCAAAAGAAGGTTCCGCAATATCACTTGGAGTAGCAGCAAAAAGATAAGTGATACAATGAAGTAATGGTCAACACGCTAACAACAGTTAAGAGTAGCACTATTTAAGCTGAGTTATTTACATTAAGATTATGAGATAAATCTGATTTAATGACATTAATGAAACGTATTAGATTTAGAATGTAATAAGAATGATATAATAAGGTTAAATGAAGACTGATACCTGTTACCTCATGAACACATAAAGCCGATTTTAAGCACTTAGTAACATTAGGTTCAGTAAATTTAAATTACTAAAACTGGACCTAATTCCTTCTGGATGATCTTGATCATCAATAGTTTTAGTCTACAAGGAAGAACAAAAGATTTGCATGACAGTTACAGAGGAATCAGTACAATAACTTGTTTCCAAATTATAAACTATGATAATAATTTGACGCCTAACTAAAGCTCGAAAAGAGCAAACGCGAAGAAGCTAAAGTGGTCTCAGACATAAACATGGTTTTATGGACCAGATACTCACAATTCGGCAAGTTCTAGAACATAGGCTCATTTTTCAGCGTCCATCGATGGTTGTGCTATCTAGCTTTAAGGTGGCATTTAACTCTGCTGATCGTGAGGTTATGTAGTAGTATCTGTCTGTTATGCTTTTAGTAGAATTCAGTCGTTGGTACTTGGAACATTATATTTAGTATTTCGAATTACAGTTACAAAATAACACAGTGAAAATTCAGAAGTTTTAGTAGCGTTGTATTAACCAGCAATAGTATCAGAAGCAATCGGTAATCAGCACTAAGTAATCTAGTGACCAGTGATTTATTAATCAGCAATCAAGCAATCAGGTAATCAATAGAAATAAGGAATTCGTAGAGGCTCAAATTATCCCCTGAACACATCAACTTCAAGATTTAACATTACAGATTCCGTACGTCATCTTATAGTCGTCCCACCGTAATATTTCTATAAATCTCTCGTGAAACATATATGTGTGGATAAAACACCAATGTCTCAAATATAGATAAGCACGAAAGGTAAAATAAGACAACCATTTACAAGTAAGCAATATGAAGGTCAGTTTAACATACCACATCAAAACAATGCGACAAAATAAAGGGGTTGGCGAATACACAAGCACACGGATACGCACATCACAACAAGTTTATAAAAACATCATGAATAAAAATACACATAGATCATATGATGGTCTAGGTTCACTTAACTAATTATTGATCACCACACTGTCATTAAAGGTGTACTAGAAGAAGTATATTAATCAGGCTCGCTACTCGGAAACTACTGGTCGAGTCAGAGCTTACGGCAAACTGTCATTGGAATTGATTACTTCACCAAGGTCATCCGCCTTTATCCATTTTTATTTAATTTTGTCATAATCATGCTTCTAGAGTTTAAGTCACTTGTGGCGTAGAGGATATATCAGTCTGTCGATCAAAGAACGAGCTTACTGCGTAGTAGTTCAAATCGTTCCATTTCATGGGTGTGAAAATGGCCATTAAGAACGCAGAATATTCTTAGGTTAACAGCATTCGATTATAACTGTCTTCGAAGCATTTCTCGTGTTTTCTGGGACCACCATGTAAGCAGTACGTAGGTTAGGAATATGGTACAAGATAAAGATGGCAAAATGGTTGATGAAGTAGCGAATATTGATCAGCTGTGGAGATTAGCAAATATGTAACCTATACCTAACCAAAGCATACCTGGATGAGCAGTGCTGTTCGGTGTGGTAGAATGAAAGAAAGACAGGGGCAATTAAATCAAAATATGGCGCCGATCCACGAAGTCATTGACAGTTAGACTGAATCATGTAAATGGGTACGGACTATCTGGTTGGGGTTAGTGTGATAATCGTAACACCCGTTGTTAGATTCCTTGAATGACATCGCCCAATATTGTCTATGTTGATACAGGGACATCCACACTTTGTTTTCTTCCATATTCTAAGTTTTTAGATTCGTCATCACATTTTTTCATATATTTATTTTCTTGAATTCCACCTCCAATCTCTAATATTTTCCATTAATGCTAATATTATTACTACCTCTACTACTCTTGGATTTGGCCTGACAATTTCATCTCTCTATAATAATTTGGGCATGGAAACGTAAACTGATGTTTGCACGTAACAAACTTTACGTTTTGACTAACCGACTGATTGATAAATCGTTTGTCAATTAAACACTTGGAAGAATTTTCGTTATCTACCTGATGTCACTTATAATTAAGATATTTAAAGATCGTAGTACTATTTACTTTTAATAAAGGAAAGCTTTCCTACAATTAAGGGTTGATCCTACCTTTTGTTTTTTCAAATAACCTTCAATAAATATATGCAAATTTATACAAACATTTAAACATAACATGCAGTGAGTACTTGTGTTATGATCAAGACGTGGTTGTGCAGCTAGATTCGCAACGTCGTTAGGTTCAACTACCATATATATATGCTATCAGTAATTCCAGCTTCGTCAGTAACGATCGGTAATGCGCATAGGATAATCGCAGGGTACGCTTATTTTCAAGAAGTCCAGAACGATGATGCAACAGATATATTTTTAAACCCAGAATAATTCAGCATAACAAATTACACAACGAGCTAAAGTTCAGTAGTGCAGTACAGTCTAACACTTAGCACACATACCAATCAAGAAATTTACAGTACGAAGATAATTATGCTAGAGGGGTGGGTATCCATGGCCTCTACACTTACCAATTTTCCTTGGTTTGACAGAACATATTGTTTTGTATAATATATTAACGAGACACGTTAATGCTGTATTTAGCCCTCTTTTTGATTATCTTTATAGTACCATCAGTTTTTTTTACTGTAATGAATAGAAATTAGCTTTGTGTAAGTTATGATTTCTTTAGACTTAATGTTTTCACTTTTCAGGTGATTATCAGTGCTAAGAAGTTTTAAAAAGAAATAAAGTAGTCATTTGGTACAATCTCTAACTGGTGATTCAAATAGCTTATGTAAGTAATGTTTACTAGTAAGGTCAAACCAAGTGAGAGGATTGACTCTGTGGTAGTACCATATCGGAATGAAACCTCAACAGAGATTAGAAGAATTTTAGATAGACATGGTGTACAAGTCTTTTATCGAACAGACAATGCACTTGTAAATATCAAAGGAAGAGTACCAAAGAAAAGCAAAACAACTGTGTGTATGAGGTCAACTGTAACGAATATAATGTTACTTACGTAGGTAAAACATCACAATAGTAAAACGCATATTGCTAAATCTTTCAAAGATCTAAGAAAACTTAAAAATATGTATGCGATAGCACTACATTTAGCAGAAACAGGGAACATGATCAATTTCGTTGAAACAAAAATCATTCTAAAAGTTTTTGATTCTCATAAAGTAAGATTAACAGTCAAAGCCCTACATATTTGGCCAAATCCTACTTATATAAACCGACGAGGTGGAGTTATGTTAACTGCACCATGGAAACTAATAAATAAAAATTGAATTCAGACACTATCTATTGATCCAACATCCTTTTACTATTTCATACTAAGAACTACAATGAATAACACTCTATTATTAAGCTACCGGTAATAATATACATCTGCTTATTTGACTCGGAATTGTTATCAGTTTATTTGCATACTCAAGTTTACGTGATTTGATAAATCAATCTTCATATTGTCTACTTCGTTCCGTGGACGTGGCCGAGTTATGTTTGTGCACAAATGTTTGCAGGATGTAAATACCCACAAAGTACACCTTCTTTCATCTACAACACTTCAAACATTAGTTCACTCATAATGACTTATATAATGTGTTCTTACTTTGCATATGAGTGGACATTTGTAGTGAAAATTAACCGCTTATTTGCATTTGTATTCAATGTATACGATTTTTAGTTATTTCCCTGAAAAAGTTTGGACAAGCTTGCCTAATCGAACATTCGAATTTCCATTAATTACATTCACTCAGATTATGAACAAATATATAATTCTAATGTTTTGGATTACGCGGCCCCCAAGTTTTGTAAATCTGTTTGTTATTTTTTGGACAAAAATTCTTATAAAGAATGGATGTACATTTTTACGTACAGATAGATTGCATTCATTAAAAGTTTTACAGTGAAACTCACAGGTGATTTTAAGTTGTGGACAATGTTGTCCTTCGATGAATTAGTGTCTAACATGAAGACAAATAATCATTGTCTAATTCAGGAAGGCTTAGTCAATTCTTTTGTGCAATGAAAATAACACCGAATAATTGTATTGTCATGGCTAGAAGTTAAGTAATAAATTGCAGCTTCGAAAATTATGAAGTACATATGATTAAAGAATGATGAAAAGACATATTTAGTAGAAATCAGTTGATCCCATGGCAAACACGTTATGTTTTTCCCTCAGTTGGTTGGTTCTCTGGTATTTTATGATCTAGATATATTAATATGATCAGAATTAGCCTACTAGTGACTAACGTGAAATAACTACTATGGATTCTTTAATAGGGAGATGCTAACTGATTAAGTTCAATCTATGTTGAAGCTTGCTGCAGTTATTTCCAACGACAATCGATAAGCTGGGGAAATATATTGTGAGTTGAATAAGGTTAGAAATCTTAACCATTTGAATTTGGATCAGTGGTCCAGAAATTAGGAATTAGCTACGTAGTGTGAATATTCCTGGGATTATTCATAATAAGGATGTGGGCTTGCATTGTTGAATAATCACATACCTACAATAAAATAGTTATCCAGCACTTATTAGTTTTCAGTGCCTGTTCGAATCAGGTCAATTCATTCATATTAGACTTAAATTTGACATAGTTCCACCCACCCAGTCATTTACAGAATTATAAATTCAATGGATAATGAAAATGAAAAATGTCAGACTGACCTAAGGTAATCACTTGAGATTTTTTAAATACGTAGTAAGAATATGTACCAAAGGACTTCCCAGATATCGAAGATCCATTTCTGATTCAGGGTTACTAGGAGAAGGTTAATCCCAAGCTTTTCTATGAATGACAAAAACATGCTTAAACATCATTGTTGGCAAACAAATGATGAGCGGTCTATAGTTATATTATGCTGCTGTCAGATATTGTATTCATATATCTTAACACTGATCGCATGAACCATTGTGGTTGATATGACTTTCAACAACTGTATGAGCGTATTTACACTAGATACGGTTTGTATTAATTGGGATTCTCTCATTAAGACTGCGTTGAGTGCCATATAACCCAGTGCGACTTAGACTTTTGACCAATCTTGGTCTTTGCATGCTTTGTTAATACATATTTATACTTTTGTTAGAGGTGCTATATAGTAAAATAGTAGCTTAGTAAGACGTTGCATATTGAAAATTAATGTTGAGATGGTAGAGAAGATTTGTATTTTAAAAAGATGCCATTGGTTTTACTGTGATTTCTGAGCTGAAGGTTCTAATTCAAGAACCATCCAGTTCAGAGAACGCAATCAAACTGACACTCATATTATACTAAAGATAATACTGATTAAAGTTAATATCATTATTGTCTGTTAAATACAAAACATGATAATAGTATTAGCTACAACTAGTTCATAAAATAAAAATGCCTTGCATCTAGTTCGGTCAGTAGTTATGAAGCTATCAATAACCACGTCGAAGCAAGATATCAATATTTCAACGGTTAATAGCTCTAAGAATAGCCAATCTAAATCATTATCATGAATTTCAAGTTCAGTAACTAATAATGAATGAAAAATGTTACTTTATGAGTAGTATATAAGAAAAAAACATAAATATTGTGTACAATTCGGACTTGAACAACAGATATTACATAACTGTTATAACTAAAAAAGAAAAAAAGCGTACAGACTGATATATAAGACTTAATAATTGTTAATATGTTATGATAAATCATGAAATAAATTAGTTTATCTTAATGACTTATAACCTTAATCAAAGGAAATAGTTAAATCACAAAATCACATTAGATAAAACTACTGATTGAACCAAGTTTATTCAGAGTTCATCACATTTATGAATACGAGACAATGTCCATTTTTTCATAGACAGTAACTATTGAGTTGAACTGATATTTTTGTCATGTATAAACGTATATTGATGTATTATTTCTTGTATGAATATCATTTTAAGGAGACTCTTATTAGTCTCTGTACATCTGAATAAGGAGTCTGTTTGTCCTTAAGTTTATTTAAACTCTATTTATTCAGTATAATGACATCCTACTATATTATATATTTAATTCAAACTATTTAATTTGTATTTAAAATTGTAATTAATAATTTGAAGTTATTTGTAACACTTTGAATGTTTAATAGTGGTATGGTATTTTCATCAGTAATGATCATTACTTCCGCTGATTCAGCTCATAAGTGGTACATATTTAAAGCATAATTTATATTTAGGAATTCATTTTAAGATTTACCTTCCAATACTTTCAATGATTTCTTATTTACAATATGAATTGTGCTACACTAACAAATCGATTGTATACAATTTAAAAGGTTGGAAACAAAAAAACTTTCATGGAAATTACAAATTCATATTTTAATACTCACCTATGTAACTCAGTAAAGAAATAACTGAAAATACTGAATAAATCAGATTTATTGAACACAGAATACGTAGAGAATCGTTAAGTTTTTATTATGAAACATTAAAAGCTGAATTGAATACATTCTGAAAGGTTTCATTTCATTTCTAAATCTCTTAATTTCAAAGTACTAAATAAAATTGAATTCAAATTAAAAGTCAAAATTCAATGAAAACACAACTACCTACTTTGTTTCTAAGTAAAACGATTAATGTAAAATTGTAAGTGAAAAGTTATTAACAAAAGTAAGAAACAAACAAATAATTAATCATCAATCCCTTTCACTTTCTTACGTCTCTGTTAGTTACTTTCATTTACAACATCTTTGAAATTCCAATCTTTATGAACTGTCATTTAGATTAAACTATTCAATCATTGAAATACTAGTAATTAGTCGGGGGGGGGACTATGACAAACGTAACAACAAGAACAACAACATTAACAATAACAAATAAAAGAAGTATAGTATTCAATTAAATAAATAAATGAAATTAATCAAAAGTAAAAAGAAAATAATTCATATCAATCATCTGTTTTAATTAATTAATTTTAACAAAAACAAAAATAAATCAATTTTATTAATAGTACTAAAGTAGTTTTATATCGAACAAGATGGTTTCGTTTTTTTAATTGTTTCAAATTGAAGAATATCATTATACATTCAATGTGATTTACTATAGTGTACATGAATATTTCTTATGATTTATTCATGATTTCTATGCTGTTACCATTTTGTGTACTGGTCAGGATAGTACAGTTTTTAAGAAATAAAAGAGTTCAGTTAAATGTTTTTCTTTTTTAGTGAATATGCAAATTATTCAGATAGGTTATTTTTATCTTAATGTTGTGGTATTCAATGTGATGTCAATCCAGTACTTATCACTTCGAATTCCATAGTAATTGTCTAGACAAGAAATATCATAACATTCATTACTAGAAGTTTGCATACTCATGAGCAGATGTTTAGTTATTGTTTCTCTTTATAGTGATGAATAACAGAATGTATGTCATATATATCGTTTTTTATGTGACATTTAGTCATGAAGTTTATTAATAAACAAAAGTTGATTGGATTCATTCGATAATGCGAACAAACTAGATAACCACATACCTGTAAAAATGTTTGTAAGTATTATGCACCTTGAATAAATTGGTGGTGAAAGTGATTTAATAAATTAAGAGTTGATATATTGATGTTTGAAACGACAACTGATCTCGAGTTTTGTAAGACATATGAGGCCAATGATCAATTTCTGGTTACCCACATCGGTAGAAGGGTTCTTCTTCTTTAGGCACCTTAAAATGTGATTCAGTTAAAGGAGATTTCGATGACCTAAAGAATATGACTACAGTATCCATGGAACTATTGTTTGAGGCCAGTCACTCATAATTTTTTTAAGCTTATCTATGGTGAGTTACCTTTATAATTTGAAAAGTTTTACTGTCAGAGACAAAAATCTGCAGGGTAACATGAAGTGTACATTTTTTAGGTTGACATATCCAATCCTACCCCCTCTCTGCGAGAAAACAGCATCGTTGACATACTAGTTGATTGCAAGAGCGGAGAGGGAAAGAAACTCACTATCCTAACACCACTATACAGTCATCAGTAGGACTTCGCCCTCAAACCTTAGGTTTGCTGCTTTCAGTCTTAGTGATCCCCAACCAAACAGCATGACATGCTAGGAACTTGAAGAACAAATTTTTTAGCCAGTATAGCTTGCATTGGTTCATCTCGATAGGTAAACCCGACTATCATGTTAATGATAGCAGGTGACGGTTAGGAAATGCCAAGCACTTGATACATATATGCCAGTTAGTATGAACACCGTAATTAGACTGAAGAATCCCAAATAAAAAGGTATAAACGTCGTGTATCAAGTTAAAATACAAAAACTCATGAATGTTAATAACTATTACAAATCTAGGCATATCTAAATTATTTCTAAGATAGCTCATCATAGGTTAAATATGAAGCAATCGTGAACATCAGTTATGAAACCACGGAAATGTTAACTGAATGAAGCTATGAACGGTATATTAATGACATGAAACAAGTTAACGGTTGACAGATGGTAGTTGACTTTCTATGTTGACATAAACCTATTTACCACCTTCCATTGCATGCTGAAATCCATTGTGAGATTCATCTTGGATATAGTTTCGGTAGTGAATTATTGCTATTAAACAAAAAATGTATTTTTACCGTCCTTTGAACTCATAGTTTTCAGTACATTGGAGAAACGCTTCTTGCTATCAATGGATAAAGTGATAGTGTAAACTAATTACTGTAGTTTGTTATATGGCATTCTCGTCTCTCAGCTAATGCTGCGCTATCAAATAACTAACTTGTCAATTAACGGTGTATATTTTTACCTTAAATAAATTCAGGAGATTTGCTACCAATCATCTACCGTCACCAGGTGAGAAGCGATGCCATCTAGTTTTAGCTGAATTTTATTAGATATAACTACCAATTGAATTTATAAGTGGTATCCGTCTCGCACCCATTTATTTTAAAAATTACCGTAAACCATGTAGTGCTAAATATCCGTTCCGTTCTTTAAAAATTTACTAGTAGTCCGCCTGGGTTTTCAGAAATCTAATATTAGACACAGGATATAGAAATCAGTAATTAATGTTTCGGTGAGAAGTTATGATTAGATTTTCTAAGTGTACATTTCAGAGGAGTCATATGTCATGATGAAGGGGCTAACTCAAAATCCTTACATCGAAATTAAATGCATTTGTTTGAATGTTAACCACATGAGTTACGAACATTTTTCGAGGATGTTAATAAGGATTCTTTAAATAATACATGGTACATAGTAGATAGCTTCATTCAGATAATAATCAGACATAAATCTACAAGTTTGTATGTAAGATTCATTCATTCATATTTCCTTCAAAAAAGGCGTTCACCATTTGCGTTCAACTAATCTACACTAAAACACTCATTATCTATATGCAGCATACATTGTGTTCTCTTAATCTCTTGTCTGGATTGTAAAAAAGAATAGAAAGAAAGAGGATCATTCAAACATTATTTGAAAGAATCAATAACTAATTAAGCAAGAGTATATGTGTATAAACTCTGCCCTATGTTCCACTGATCTCTCGGTTATCTCATATTACACATTCATATATCCATATCTCTAATTGCTTCCATGATAATCAGTTTCAATGTATTATAGATAAAAGGGAGGAGCAAAATTATCATATAAAACTTTTCGAGAAATCTATTTGCATATCTCTTAAAAATTTATAGATAAAGATAAAAAGAGGCAAGATAAAAATGATGCTTATTTATCCTCGATATTCAGAGTGAAATGTTGACATTCTGTAGATTTGTTTCCCTATGTTAAAAAAGAGAAACAGAGAAAAAGAATAAGATGAAAAGAGCTTAGTTAGTATAAACAAATACTCACTAGCACACATATCGACACATGTACCAGAATACATGCATCCGAATGCACGAATGTACAAACAAGAAATAGGCTGTCATAGAAGTTCTACTTAGAATGTCATCCTGTTAATTCTACAGCTTCTGTTATTGTTTTTTTTCTTCATTACTGTTATCAGAATTATTATTATTCTATAAACTATTAGTAATAGGAATAACTGATAAGAAATTTGTTGCTTTGTTTGTTTGTGGGGTAAAAATATACTCTAATCAGATTACTTCCTTTATATAAACAAAATTGGTGAACATAAGTTGCATTATCAGTAAATGCAAATGATGAAAAACAAAAATGTAAAACACTGTTGAATAAGAATTAAATAATGAAGCACATATTTTACTTATTATCCTGAGAAAAAATATTAGCAAACTAGTAATATTATTGTTTTAATAGTATTGTAAACCCTTGATTGTCGAAATGAAAGATAAACTACTGGCGAACTTTTGAATACTGTCGATTTCCGTAAGTCGTAGAAACATTTGAAGATTAGTAAATTATCATTTACTCCTTTGTTATACGCATACAGTTACGTTAAGTTAAGAAAAAGGAATTCCAGATTGTTTTTTCATCGGTAGAAGTGTTCTGTCTTCTGTGCATAGAAATGAAATTAATAATCGACTAATTAGATACCGTTGTATTGAGGAGTCATTTAAACAAAGAATCACCTTAAGTTGGCTATGAAAATCGTTTAGATTTAATCCAACATTGTATTTAATAGAATATAGAAATTAATAAATAACTAACTGTACCAATGGTTTATCTATTGTATAAAGGTATAATACAACTCGAATGAATACAGTTTTGTATGACTGCCTTAATTAAAGCTTTTTTTAATCGATCAAAGTTAAAGAACTTAAGTTTTGTGCTGATCTTCAATTTTACCACTGCACTACATGATTCTTCGCAAAATTGAAATTAATATCCCATGGGTAACATTAAAAATGCGTTACCGACTGTATCGTTTGGTCGATTAATATAAACATGTTGTAGACTTTTCATGGAATGATTAACAACAGTAATAAATCAAATCTATGAATTGTAATAGATTTAGTGAATATTTCATATTACTATCATGTAAAATTGATAAATTTGTATAATCCCATGAGAATTTTACAATGATATAAACAGATGAAGATTAGATTTTGATCTCTTAATCACTTCCACACACTCCAAAGTAATTTCGAACCTATTCAGATGCTCATCATTTCCGAAGTAATATAACTACATCCTATTGACCATCGTATGTTACGTATTTTTAAATTATGCTTAGTTGATTCATTTGTTACTTTTTATAATGCTGAATAGATCTATTGAATGTAAAGTATGACAGTAGATATTCAGACGATTGATTATGTTAGATTTTACTCAGTACTGAACTTCAATACTCACAAACTACCCTTTGTCACCAGTAAAACACTACTATGAAAGTCTGTCTAGTAATATGCATGTATGTAACAACTTCATCTGCCAAAAGATCATGTCATTTATATAAAAATTATTTCAAGTACTAGACTGTTATTTTCATAGAATTTCCTAAGACGAAACTAACCAACATATTTTGCTATTTGTATATGTCACAATCTTATGGAGTTTCTTTAAGATAAAGTTAGGGATTCTGAAAGAAGGCTGAATAATCACTGGACTGTCAAGTTAGGCAATAAACAGTTATTGGGAATCTTGTAGCCTTACTTAATAAAAACCTGTAGAAATTTTGTCAACTGATATTTAGTTCAGTGATAGGAAGAGAAAAATACTGATAGACATTCAGAGTAATTAACTCAAGAAACAGTTCGATATCAGAACTAATCCCTATTAGAACACACTGTTTCATTGCAAATTGACATTATCTAGGAATCAATTATAAAGTAGTGAGTGTTAAACAAGAACTTATTTCTATTTTATCAATTTTCAACAATGCTCATCCTTAACACGTATGATCTAACGTAAAATATTCAGGTTTCATGATAACGATGTAAATGGACTGATTAATTCGTGTTTCTGATTTAATTGGCTCCTGGGTGTGCAGAATCGTGGTGCTAAATTACATTCAAATTAAACGAATCACTAGGAATCACTTGATTTCTTATTCATTGTTTAGACTGTTCTGTAAAATCTAAATGACCATCAACATGAATGAGCTGAGAAATACCTATATTTTGATGAACAACATCTTTAAAGATGTAATATTTACATCAGAATGGCACTAAAATAACAAATTATCATTCTTGGATGTACTGATCATCAAACGCAACAGAAGAAAACTCTAGACTCAAATATCCCAGAAGCCACTCAACACAGATCAAATTCTCAATTGCTATATCAACAATCTAGCAGTCTAAAAAATCAACTGTTTGCAAATTCCATCTCAGACACACTTCAATACACCTACTATTCCAGAAAATGAAAAAATGCCTTATGACCATTTTTTAGAAGAACGGCTATTCAGGCAATATAATCTAGAAACGTCTGAGAAGACCACTAACAAACGTGAAAGTAAAAGTCGAAACCAACAAAGTGAGTATTCTATCATATATGGAATACAAATCAGAAATTACAACCATACTACTGAGACTATTAAGAATAAATATCGCACGTATGCCGACAAGGTTACCACACTCAATTTTACACAAACCAAATGACACGATAACAAAAGAAGTCAAACCGAACGTTGCTCATAAAATATACTGCACCAAGTGTGACAAACACTACATTGGACAAAGCTGCCGATTACTTCATCTCCACCTATATGAGTATCGATTACCAGTTAAACGCTGTGACATATCTTCTCATACATTAATACATTAAAACAGTTATGAACACATGTTCGGTCGGAAAAATGTGGTGATTTTAGACCAAGCTAACATAAAGAAAACATTGGAATTTTTATAAGCTTGGCATTCGCGCAAATCTCCAGTCAATAAATGCACTTGAGATCGATTGGAATTAATGAATCAATTCAGAAAACTATAAGCAACTACAATAATATAAATCAAGTCAATAAAGAATTGAATCAAAATAAATGTGCATAATATGACAGAACAAGTGTCAACAATAACTAATCAAAGTCAAGATCGACAGAACAAGCTACTAGTCATTTGCGGAGAAAATGTCAGTCGCTTACATCTAATCAGGTTTTTGAGTCCAATGAAGTCGTCCAGAATGATGATTAAAGTTCTGCAATTAAACCACTTACCTCATAGAACTCAGCACAACCAAAATATTATACAGTTCTTATTAAAAATGATACAGTCTAACTGACAATGAAAAATAGATTTATTCTGTTCAGTACGTAATTTGGTCAGACTCTCAACAGATAAATTGAAATCATTCTATTCTATGTAAACAATAAAGATGAATGTCTTTCATTTTAAACAAAAAGTATTTATGATTGACTTTATCATCTCTAATTAGACTTTCATTGTATACAATTTAAAAATTGACATTCTAAAGTGAATAAACTGGGAACTGTCTTTGTTTCTTTGTATTTAAGTGCAAAGTTATAGAATAATTGATATTGTAACTTTGATAAAAAGAAAATGATTGTCACTTGTATTTGTCAAAAAATTACTTTAAGTTGAATATTAGTGAAAACTAAGGGCCACTTCACAACTATTTTGTCCTAGTGTTTGACTACCCACTTCAGGATTATCTCTAAATTCTTGTTTGCAATTGTGACTGACAGAGTCCTGACTAGCTGAGAATAACATAGTTATCAACAGTAAAATTCAATGAATTTTGAGCTCTATCACTTATTGATTGTTTAAGGTATCTCTCGATTCGGATACAAATTAACCGGAGTTGGTGTATGAGCGTTTATCTCGTGGTCCATAGGTTCTGGTTTCGATTTCCACCGTTGGATCGGGAAAACACATGACTGAAAAGTTCCACACTAGGACGAAATATCTGTTTAGTATTCTTTGGTACCAAATGGTATCCAGCCTTAATGAATCTTAAGTGAATATAAATAACAAACATTTTTGTTTAAATTAATTTATGATATTTTATTTAAGTGCTGCTGATTCAAAAAATAAGATGACTATGTTTCGCATTATACTACAGTAATTAATGTAAATACTGTGGAAAAATAGCCTTAAAGGTCTTGAACTGTATAGGATTGTTCTGTCTTTAAGCTTCTTTCAAGACAACTTGTCCTCAGCCAGTTTATAAACAAAATTATTTTAGAATAAACAAGATGATACTTGTGCTTCATTGCCTATCAACTTAAGACACTAGCATATTCATTTTGTGATATGTGGATTGCATACTCATTGTAAGAAGTGAATGCTCGGAGTTAGACTGCCTAGTATGCATGCCGTTAAGAAGAGCTCTATACTAAAATGAAATAGGTGTTTAGTCCCCCCCTACGTCCTGTGTTCTTAAGTAGGCATTATCTTCAAAATAAGATTGTAAAGAATAAACGAAAAGACTAAGACTGCTTACGTCACTCATTTGAATGTTACAAATCAAATAACCCTTTGTAAAATATTACATAGTCTAAAGAAATACAGTATTGGTACATTAGCTGAAATATGAGCACATGAAGAGAACTTAAAGTTCAATCGTCCACAGAAACTAAGAATTATATGATTACAGAAGCTCGTATAAATTTCTACTGTTTATTGTGTTCATACCAACAATTAAGAAATTGACAGATGTTTGGAAAAATAGTAAGCGAATAACATGCAGACTTTTGCTTAAATCATTATATCTACATTCAATCTGTTACGTAGTAAAGGCGATCAATGCGGAATATCAGTAATGAGACATGTCTTGAAACTCGACGCTGCCAGGTTCAATTGTTGAAGGATAATCTAGTAGTTTGAGGTACAATAACACTCATTACTATACCAGGAAATGGTGACTATACAATGTTCCCCATAGATGGCTAGCACCATCAAATCGTGTTGCTATGTAACAGACAACAAGAGGAATTTTATAAGATTACCCGTAAAATGTAGTACACCATATGCTACGCGAATATTAGGGACAGATAATTGACCTAAAAAGATATATTGTAGACTATAAGTAATGATCATTTAAGGTAACAGATAACATTCTGTATCAAAACTTACAAGTTTTAGAATTTCGTCAGTAGAAAATATTCTTTAAAGATTTGAGCAAGCCAGCATAATTTGACTTTATTCGAGTCTTGATGTTTAATAAATATGCTTCTTCACCCCTACCTTGCACTTTGAGTAATTTTCTATTCATTAAGTTAGTACGTTATTTATGAGATAGCGTGATTTCCATTACTTTCATGTTATTTATCCAATATTACCGTCTTGTACTACCCTAGTATGTACATAACAGATAGCTGATGATAAATGCGAACTCTTGGAATGAAGTATATTGTGTAAATTATACTCTAATACCCACTAAGTGAATAAGAAGAGCCAAAAAATGATTGATTAAACATTCTTGTTGAACATCAAAATCATTATGAATAACCATATTCATTTATGCATTTCCAGGTATTACTGTTATTACTTTACACCGTTGGTCTCCCAAATTGACCATTTCCTTTGAATTTATTGATGTAAGCAATAATATTATGAAAAGGCCAAGCAGGACAAGCGTTTATATATTTGGTGAAAACAGAGATATATCATAAAATATTATATGCATTACTTTTAATCATCACTTTGTACATCGTTTGTGTTCTGTGATCCGTGTTGGTTGTAGGCTTTCTTCCATTGGTTGTCCTCGATTCTCCTATGTATTTTAATCATGCTTTGCTTCTTGCCGCCCTGCAACTCGCCTCATACACTGTTTCTTATCTTCCGATTTCACGCGACGTTTCGTTACCTACTACATATGGACGACTTTATGAGTAGTATCCACCACAATATGAATGAAACTGTTGTTTATTTGTATTCCTCTATGTATATATTATCTACAATGATAAATCATTTCCATTTAATACGATAAGGTCATTCACTCAAAATTTATCAAGAAATTAATCATCATTCAATGTTTTGTAAAATAGTCTAATTTACAATATATACATCACTTCAATACATTTCATTTATTTTGATAAACATCTGACTTTATTCTCTCATTTTAGTTTACAATGTCAATCAATAAACAAAAATATAACAAAAAGAAAATAAATGAAGATGGCAAAATGCACAAAGAAAAAATAACATTGACAAAAAGACGACTATGAAATGGAATAAGTCTAAGAGGAATGAGTCAAACAGTCAATAGATTTATAGAAGAAAAGCGTCCATCTTCTTTAATTAAAAGCCAGATTATGTATATATATATAGCTATTGTCTTTTGTAGACCGTCATTTATCTATTTCTATATTTCTCATGAGAGAACAAATTAATCTTCAACAATGAAAGAGATAAATAATTAATTAAAAGAATGTGTTATTGCATTCTTTATGCATCACAAGTATTTGTTCATAATTACGTAGTTATATACACATAAATTTAGGGCGTTTAAGGTTTTTCGATTTATCTGTGTTTTTTTCTATTTCACTATGTTGATTTTTTGTTCTTTTTTCACTTCTCTCATCAATTACACACATGAATTGTAATGTTGCTAAAGAAGAACTGTTACATAAAAGAGTTTTATCTTTCTTCTTCTTCTTCTTCTAAAGGTAGAGTTATCTATTCGTAGTGAAGTTTTACATAAGCAAAATATGCATGTTTAGTAAAGATATTATTAATAGTGATAATCATTTTCTTTAAGAATTTTCCTATGTTTTTCTTAAATCAAAGTAAAGTGAAGAATTAGTTTTATATATGTCGTCATGGAATATAAATGGTTATGTATAGTTACTAATATGCAAATATTTATTGATTAATAGGTATTTTGGAAATGATTTGAAATAACTCTGAGTATGAATTACAAGTTATTAAATACCTTATTGTGTAAAGATAGAATTCACTGATAGTTGACTTTAATAAAATATGGACATCCATCCTGGTTTACATATAGTGCATTAGAAATCACAACTGAGGCTGTAACCTGAAAACATTCATGTCTCGTACTAGGTGGGTCTGATTTAGAACACTGAGTTCTTTTAACGTATATCTAAGCCATAAATTCAATCAGTTTCTAACTCATAATAATTATGCACTTTGATACCAATGTTCGTCGATAAGCATAATTATCTGTCATACAGACAGAACAAAAAAACTAACGAAACGAAATCGAGGGATAGTTACAGAAATATCACTGGAATGAAAAAAAATCATAAAAATGGATTACATGTTGTCTAGTTCTGAGTGGTGATCAAAAATTGTCGATTTGTTTTGCGATGGGATCATGAGTCAACAGAATTCAAAGTTTTTAGGTTATCGGAGGGATTCTGTAGGAAACTTCAACAAAGTCTGCCTATGGGATTCGAATCCATATCACTCAGTTTCATGCTAACAAGTGGTAAACTGTATAAACTATATTTTTCAATGGAATACTACTTAGTAACAAAAGAGACTGTAAAAAACTGAGCAAAACGTTTTGCATTACAATAGAAACATGATGATGCATGAATATGTGTGTTTGTCACATGGATTATTTTCTGAGTGAGATAATTGAAAATATCTAAGAATAAGATAATTAAAAATGAAATATAACCAACCTAATTGATTGAACTTCTTAGAGTATCTCAAATCAAAGAACAACAGTCAATGCACACGATATATTTTAAAAAGACAAGTTAAATCTTCATATTTGTGATAATTAAAACGAAACTTTATAAATATTCGCTCGAATTCAACTTACACCAGGTCAAGTTACTTAGATCCCTTAGAACCATAAAAATTCTTAAAAATGGTTTTGTCTATTTAGTTTCTAGGATTTGATATAATCTACTGATAACTGTTATGCATATTTTTAAGTAAAAATAATAAATATTCACTAACCTGAAGGTTCGACCACATCATCTGCAATCATAACATGGGGTCAAAATTCAAAATAAAATTATAAAACTGTTTTATTACGTCATCTAATGAATTGGTTACAAGCCATTATAAATTTATAATTAGAGGAGGTTGTGGAGATTGTTAATTTGTCAATCCTGATACCACTAACTGATCTGAATTTGTTTAACATGCACAAACAAAATGGTATGGAGTGAAATATTATTTAGATAGATCAATTATCAGGAGGGAGTTATGTAACTGATAAATAGCTAATGAAAAAGACGCTTAAATTGTATTGCGTTACAGATGTGTAATATACAGTATTCAGTAAAGGAAATGTTGATGTCAGCAATCTCATTTATACTAGTTGTACAGTCGTATAGTATGTAGAAATTTCACACCTTACTTTATCATAAAATAAGCTCATTACATCACGATAACAAGTCATCAAAGTGATTTATGAAGGAATCAAATGGCTTTCATTACCAAGTACAAGTCTTCAAAGTAATATTGGTAGTAAGTTACGTATTAATCAAAATGACTGTTAAAAATCTCTTTGGAAGATGGAATCTTGATTTTATGAATTAACTGTCCACTTAAGAAATATAATGATAAAAATAAATGAATGATACAAAAAAATTAATTATGGAAAGCATGAGAATGTTACGGCCAATGTAAAATGGAAATTTAACTGTGTTTCTTCTGAATATAAAGTATTGGTTTGAATTGTTGAATAACTAAAGCCTGCACTGTACATAGGCTTTTAATTTGCACTCCCTTTAAACCAGTTTGCTTGATTTACTGAATAAATTGGTTGTGGTGGGGAGACATGACCAAAGGTCACAGTGTGTTTGTGGATGGAGATATTGAGCAATTCACCGATTATTTTAGCAACCAATAAGAGTAGTGTTCAGTGATGCGTATCCACAAAGCTTGCTTGTACGACTAATGTAACTTGCTTAACAATAGCAAGTAAGCTTTTATATAAATATTGATATGGCCTAAGGTTAGACCATGCCTTTAACATGATCACGAATTAAGACACTGCAGAAGCGGACAGTCCGTAGATTAGCAGCTATATTAAAAGTTCCTACTACAGAATCTTAGTGACCTTATCTTTTTGGAGTTCTACATTTGTGTGAAGGTAGTTCAATAAAAAGGCTGGAGTTCCTTCCTGAAGCATCTTCGGATCCAAGTTTTTGTCGACAAGTTTCTTCGGTTTAGACTTGATTGTATCATCAGTGCAGATTTGTCTAGCCCCTGATGCTAATGAATATATCAAGTTTCTTTTTTTGTCCAAAGAGACACACCTGAGGAAATCCGTTTACTCTATATTACTACTTATTTTTCTATATATTAATCTTTGTAATGATTTATCTTATCATTTTAGCAAAACATTTTAGAAATGTAATCCTTAAATGGACTCTTATTCTAATATAAAATTGATGAGGACTGTTAGACTCACTCAATATATCGTTGAGGTCGTTCGTTTCGTTGCAAATAATGAAATCATCATTTAAATAAAGACCGTGTGATAATCATTCATTAATGAAAACAATGATGAGTTGATGACCACAATAAAGTTAAGGATTAAACGTGATGCTTTTGTAAATAGATGTTATGCCTAAGTATGTAAATCACAAAAGTCTTTTTTGAACAACTTTTTAATTTGCAATTCCTTTGAATTACTTCATTCTGTTATACGAATGACTTCAAGTAAAGACTACTTTGGATTAGAATTTATGAGATGTTCCAGAGATGATTTGTTGAATGAATCAGTGACCAGTTGTAGAAGGAAAAGTCTCTAAAGTTTGTTTAGTACTTCAGCGTCTCCTGAAAATTAGAAACTCATTAAAAAAGCTTACTTTGGTTTCAATCAATGAACTTCAGATTATAGATGTGACTAACAAATATTTTTCCTGAGTACACCCAGTACATCATTGACTGTGTCTGGCTTTTGATCTGAATAAGAGAGGATCAGATTAATAAATCAATATACTGACAGTTTCAGCTTGACTTTCATTCCAGGAAACTATTTGGTTTTCTTTTCAGGAGTACAAACAAAAATCGAAATTCTGTCTATTTTTGATTCTAAAATGAGTTTTGTAACAGATCGAAGTAGAGTCAATCTTTTCGTCACGATTGATATAGTTGTAATGGAAATATCGCTTAAATAAATAAAATTTGACTTGTCATTTCTATATCTAAACACGGTATATTTCAGGCTAGTTAAGAAGCACTCGGCTAGAAGAGGTCTTGACGATTACAACACTTCTATATTATTTGTTTGCCTACAGAATTCATTATTAAATCTGATTTGAAGGTTAAAAGAACACTGAAAAGAGTGATTTCACTTGATGAAGTTATTAAACCTCTAACACAAACAATTTCATTATTTTCAATGTAATCACGTATACAGTAACTTATAAGGAGAGAAGTAACATCCAATGATATATATCTTTTCCTGTTATATAAGTATCAGTTTTAAAATTGACAAAACCTAATTAATCCATGATAAGGCATCGAATGATCGGATTTCTATTAGATATCTAATTCTTTCTAAGAATTCTAACTTAATATGAATAAGTACTCTTTCGAATACGTAAATGTAAGAGATTATGCCAATCTCCCTCTCTTTACATACTTTCATTCATTTTCTTTATATCAAAAGTAGTATCGATAAAAAAAATTACAACTTATTTTTCATTACAGTAATAAAGAATACATGAAAAATGTCTGCATGTAACTGATTAGTCAATTTACACGAGTTTTAATTACTTACTTTAAGATACTACTTGTAAATTTACTACATTTGTGTGAAAAAAACATTACTGAGATTTTTTTAAGATACTTTGGTCTTTTATCAATTAATGATTTCTAATTCATCACTGATTACCTATATTGATCATTGTGCAAATTGATATTTCCTTATTGATACAAAAGATTATGGAAATATTTTAGATGACATTCTTAGAATATATATATATATCATAGTATGATGAAAGTGGGAATTCCGCCATTGAATGCTGCCTCAGTGGTGTAGAGGGTTAAGCAACCAGTAATCTGGAGCCCCTGGGAAGTCATCAAAGATGCGCACTACTGAAGAGTTCCATACTAGGATAAAAAAATTGTCCAATACTTCACTAACGACGTCAATCTGTGACGAGCTCAAGCAAAGAATACAATTATTAAATCTCATATCACAAACTGATATCCCTTTAATACCGATAGAAAACTGAAGGCACTAAATAGTTGTTTCATTTAAGTAGGACATTCTTTAAGAATGGACAATCACGATCTCATCGGGGATTAGACTTAAGACATTCAGGCTTCTGAATGTGGACATAATATTTAAGCCACCAGGTAGTCATCCAGTGGTTTAGAGTTTTGATTGTAGTCATTTCGTAATATTTCGCTACCTCAGTGATTGTTTCACTGACCAGCTGCCCCACTCATGGCTAAACTCTACTGGTTACGTCATCCAAATACAACTTAATAACTACTCCCAGAAATTAGTCATTAGCTAGCATATGTCAACTCTTACTACTTGACATTATAAAGACTGTTAAATTTAGAATTTTTTTACCATGCATCGACCTCAGTTGTAAAGAGCTATTAAAAATCATGAAGCACCGATGTCATATACCAACTTTGTGACGTCCCAGACCTTAAAAATGAGTGATACGAATTCAAAATCCTAAAAGGGTATTAATTTTTTTCAGATTCTAGGCATACCATACTAGCGAGCGCCTTTCATCAGGAAACTTAGGTCAATCTTAGTATCCTACTGACTATACTACTAAAAATATTATGTTAAATGTAATACATGACATTAAAATAAAATCATAAATGACTGAACCTTTACACTCAGTGAACAAAACTTCTTTCTAGTGGCATACACTTAAGTAAATTACTTGAAGTCTAGTTAACAGTGTTATATACTTTAAACTCTATGAAACTACTCATTTAGATTCTATCTTACAATCAACCTTTTACTAAAAAAGATACTTTCATTGTTGAAAAGGAATATTACTAAGTTGTAAATCGATACCTTTTAGCAAAAGAAGTAACTATATTTTGATACAAACTACTTTAAAACATTATTGTGCCAAATAAACGTTCGCTATGAGAAAAGGGTTGATTTATCATTCGCTAAGATCAGAGAATATAATGTAACATAAAGAATTCGTCTTAGTTAGATAATCAATGAAAATCGTGGAGCGCTGGACGGGTGGTTTTTCCTAGTGTCTAACTCTTCAGGAGGAATAGCACACCATCCCTATGAAATTCAACCGTGTCGCGTGTGAGGCATTTAAGCACCAATAGCAATAGATAAAGTTTCTTAGAAAAAATTGCAAACTAATCGACTGAGAAATCATGATCATTGGAAGCTAGTTCAGTGGCCTAATAGACAGATGATCGCCTTTAAGCCTATGGGTCCTAGGTACAATTCTTTGGTTGGGTGGTTGTTGCTCACTGCTGAAGAGTTCCATGCTAAGACGAAACAGCTGCTAATTGTTTCCTGATTACCATTAGTTGCCTGAGTCAGACCAATTCGTGATATCAGAGATTTAAATTCAACAATCTCCACAACAACCAGTTACAAAAAGAATATTAATTATTCATTTAAAGCCATCATTTGTAATTATATTCATCAATTCGTGTATGGATATTTTCAATAGTGTTACGTCATCGTTGTTACAGTGAACAACGATCTAGTAAAACAAGCAGAATAACTGATTAGAATTTCCTATATTTAAGGAAAACAAAGATATTTGAATAAAGAATATTCTTTTTGATAAATTCTCTGATGAAAATCTACAATTATGAGTTCACAACTAATCATCACAAAACAATGAAATAGTCACTTTTGAAACAAACACATCATTTAGATATATGAAGGATTACTGCGTATGAATTTGGTATTGCGTTGTAAATGACGATTGTTATTGTTGAAATATGAATAACAATAATCATGAAATCACTAATTTTATATACGTTTATACGACAATTGAAATAATAATAATAGTCAGGACATAAAGTCGTATAGTTGACATGGACGACAAATTTTCAATCAGATTAAGTTTGGTCTATTAGATTTGCCAGAGATTTATATTAACAGGGTAGGATAAAATATCAGAGGGCATTGGACAACAGTTTGTCTTGGTATGGGATTCTCCAGCATTTAATTCCCATCGTTCCATCAGAAGGATCGAACCCACGGCCTTCACGTTGGCGAATACCTAACCCTATTTATCACTAGGTTGGTGTCCAATGCTATATGTGTCACTTCCGTCAATTTGTTATATAGCACGATGATTACCAATTGTCATTGATGATAACTATTTCACTTCAGACATTTCTGAACATTACTAGTCACAGTTTCTCACTAGGACTTTAGAAAAATCTCGAATTTAATCCATAGTAAACTGATTATAATAATTGAATTAAGACGTTTTAATAGAAATTGTTATCAGGTGTGGTGACGAATTCACCACAAGAACATAAGATTTCAATTAGATTAAGTGCTAAGTCTAAGACTATAACATACTTAAAATGATATCGATTAAGTAAGAATCGGTAAAATATTGAATGAGTGGTAAATAAATTCATCATATTTGTGCAAGTTTGATAATAATATTATTATTAGACTAGTTGATTTGAGGTACTTTTAGGAAGATTGACATTTAATTTGACATTTTTTGTATTCGTTATATGTATTGGTTTCGAGTGGATTCCACTGAAAACCAGAAACACTAGACAACCGGGACTCCTTAGCAATGCGCACCCTTGATTCCCACAGTGGATCAAACCTAGGACTCTCATGTATTACGACGAACGCCTAACAATCAGCATCATTACTCAAGCCAGTGTCCAGTAATTGATTTCACACTATGAACAATTTATAATATAGCTAAACGATTGTTATCAGATTAAATGCTTGGAACAAAAATAACATTATGAATGAAATAATATTAATTAGGTGAGAATAAGAGAGATGAAATGGATGACATTCAAATTTCCCTTGTGTTTATATAAATTATAATTACACAAGGAATAGTACTATGGAGATTTGTGAATGGATAAGATAAACTTAAGTTATGGAAATACTAAATCAATAGGCTATATGTATGTCATCTCAAGTAAGCCATTCTATAATTAAAATGAGTAATGACTTATATGATCTTGACCTAAACAAAAGAAGAGATTGAACATATTTCTTTTCTAAACATAATTCTATTCATTTGACTTATATGGCTATCATTTGGAAGACCTTAAATTCAACTGGTTAACTACTCACACAATAGATTATTGCAAATCATTTTGTACGTTTAAATAATGGTTTGTAATTTTCATTAGTAGAAGATCAAGAATGCAATTAATAAGTATCTTTTGTTTCTAAGTAGCCAACTTTAGACATCAACACATGGAGGCATATACCTAATATAGTAAATATATATTTTAACTAAAATATGAATCCAATGACTTATAAACAGAAAACTACTTCTTAAGTTTTATAAACGATAACAAGTTGATAGAATTGTAATTTAATACACTTTAATACAATTTCGGAAAACAAGTTCATTTAATTGTCTTTCTTTGTTAGTATACTTATCTTATGATCTTACTGATATATACATTCATTTCGTAGTAATTTCTTTATTGAAGGTTTTCTAGTAAATATGATAATTTCTGACTTCAGAAAGTGATGTCACTCAATTCATCACACAGTAATATAGAGTTCCAAATAACTTGAATTAAATTTTTCACGTGTTTGTTTACAGAATAGAGTGTCTAAGCTTATTCTCTTCCTGTCCCCCTCTCCTACCCAAACGTGTTTAATGTTCACTATGTCATATAGAACAATCGCAATGACTTCAGATTCAGTCATTTGGTGAGTACATGAAAGTTGAACTGAAATTCACACCAACAGTTTGAAGGTATTCACAACTAATTTCTCAGTGAAGCCGACATGTTTAGTAAAATACAATGATACTACAGGGAGAAGCCTAGTATATAATTGGGTAAGAAATATAGACAATCAAAAATTAAAAATCATTATACCAACGATGACGTCCATTATGAATACCTAATCATAAATTTAGTAATCCATTTCATAATATAAATCTTTTGAAAAACAAAGGAAATTAACAAATTTTCAGTATCAAAATAATCACTCTGAAGTTACATAATGCTCTAAATGACAAAAATGTGTTTAGTGATGGAAATCATATACGGAATGGGAAAATTTAGACATAACTGTCCACTTAACGGATATGAAGAAGAAACAAGTACCAGAGATATTAGTAGCTATAGATAGTTGGGAGAGTTTTATTGAAAAAATGGTTACTGAATATGAGAAATTAAAGAAGCCATCTGATAAACCAAAGTAACAAATAAATGAAGTGTTAGGGTTAGGGTAAATTTATTGAATGCATAAGATGTTTCTTTACTTAAAATAAAGCTTTAACCGCCAGATCACAAGAGCTTTGATAATGCATAAGTCATTAATTCTTGTTTCCTTTGAGTCCAGTCGTTTACAACATAGATGATTCTGAAGGACGATTTTGGGAGGAAGCTGTAGAAATAAGCATGATTATCCTGATGATTATCCTGAACACGTTCTTAAGTTATACGTCCACAATAAAAAGAAATGCAAAGCTTTCCAGCATAGACGTTTATTGAAATACCTTGGAATACCACATTTTGAAGTCGTTTCTACTTTAAATTCAATTTTCTTGAAAAGCCTTTTTTGATATAGAAGGGTACTTTACAATTTGGGATTTACGCTTCATACTACTGTTAATGAACTCAAAGAGTAACCGCTTTTTATGTGGTGGTGATTAGATAGTTCATTACCTACTATGTTACCTCTGCGTATTCGTCCGATCTATGAATAGTTAATAATAATAATTCTATTGTTAATAAACTCTACAGATAATCTGATATCGAAAGTTAAGGTCACAATTGGATCTTATCTTGAATTACAGTTTCATAACAAATCTGCAGAATACTTCATATCCACTTACAATCGACAATTTTCATCGGTTTAATAGATGCATAGATGATACATTTATTGCTTAACTCTACATCAACACGAAAATAATGTACGTGAGAACTTAAAGTGAAATTTTTAACCAATTTTATGCATCAATATGCAACATGAACCCCAGCTCCACTCCTACCTTCCCAAATAGAAGAAAAACAACTGAAAACACTGAATACAGTATACTAACTGAAAATTGAAAACCTTTAGGATAACCGACCTTCTTTCACATTTTAACGGCATCATAATTTTGCCAAATTTTAAGCTCTTCAAAACATATAAAATATTAGTATCTTATCATATTTTACTTGAATATTTTGCATACTTTATTTGCATATCTATACTACAGATTTGATGCGTACCATATTCTGTACTCTTTGTTTACATGATACATTTGAATAAACATTCTTTGTTAAATTGGCTTAATGTATACATATAAAAAAGGCAGAAAAGTAGATGAAATGAGAGAAAAGAACGAGAAGATTTATTATTCATAGTTGATATTACTTTTCTTATTGTTAAGAAGATGGTTAGTTATGCTTTACTTTAGACTTATTTTATAGTAGTGTTACATTTATCCTTCTATTCCCATTCATACTGTCATTGATTCTTTGTATAACCGTTATAAGTTTATTGATCGTTGGAAACTATTAGTCAGCAGTGGAAGTATTATTCGGTTGCTGTCATCTCAAGAGATAATCATTGTGTATATTAGGGTTAGTAGTGTTATTTGCATGAAAAATCAGGCTTTAAATGATTTATCTAATTGTAACTTTATAGAGAATGGTTTTAGGCATAGATGTACTTCTCTATAGTATTATTGTCTTAAAATACTGAAAAAGGTGATGTACCTAACTTCCATTCTACGATACAGTTGGGATAAATTTGTAGTCAGAAACTAAATAGTTATTGAATGATCTACTTTATTGAAGTTTTTTATTCTGTTATTAATTATAGGTAAATATCCATTTCAAGGACAATTTATTATGCAACCACACATAAGATGAAGGAGTAATGAATTACAAGATGACGATTGATTACTTTATAATTCACCAGTCAACATTTTCGACCTTATATAGGAGTAAAAACTTGGGCAATAATGATTTCAGAAACACATACAAATATGTACATGTCTTGCTTATATATGTTTATTTGTAAACCAATACTTTCATATTTCAGACGATTCTATCCATCACCTGAATTATAACAATATCAAGAAGACGGAAATATGTGAAATATAATCAGTGTATGATAACAAATGCTGAATCAAAACTTATCACGAGTGACTATGGATGGACTGGCTATTGCTAAACAATAGCTGAAAAATATAAGACACTGAACAGTTGTCACCTTCTAAGGTTCACCATAAATATGCAGTAATGACACCAATCAAAATCATAAATGGAAACTTCATAATTTATAATTGTAATTTGGAAAATGGACATTGAAGATTATTTATAACACAAAAACGACACAACTGTCAATATCCTCCTCTACCTTCATAAATTGATATTTTAATATCAGCTTGAAATGTAAACTATTATTAAATATCAAATCATTCCACGCGTCCCCCCTCTTCCTCTACCCGATTAGAAAATACTTAGTTAAACTTTCTATTCAGTCAATTTTCTTAAGATATATACAACCAGTGGTAAAAACCAACTCATTATCAGTTCTATATATCCAGGAAAAAATATTTTAAATGCAAAGAAAAATATTATGGGTCATAGTTTTAGATAAGAATTATATTTATATATACCAATGAATGCTATATATATGTTTATATTACTTATATCTGAGTGAAGGTAATTGATGTTTTTTCTGAATTTTCATGTATACAGTTAACTTATACTGTTTAAATAGGCTGATATATATATATATATATATATATATATATATATATATATGATATTTTCTGTCAGACATTGACTTCGCACTAAACTGTTACCAATATTCACTTTTTCTATCTTTTTTCTTTGATGATTGCCTTTTTTTCTTGTGGGTTTTATAAAACTTAACAATAAACAATGTGATTAGTTGATCTTCATATGAAATAACTGAACCTAATCATATATGTAAGTGCATAGGAAAAGAACATATAAGATAAACAGAAAAATTCGGTGTATTTATATTTTAGGAAATACCATTTAAGTAGTTTGTATTTACTTACATAGTAATATATATTTTTTCATATATGAATTTCCAATGTTCTTACTTCTTCACTTATTTTGTGAAAAAGTTATTTTGTTATATGGCTTAACAAATATCATATTAATGACAGTTTTAATGTTTAAGAATTTAAATCACTCTGAAAGAAGGGACGTGAGAAACAATGAAGTGGTAATGTCTCATATTGTAAAGTTTAGAGATGCACGTTTAAATCTTGTGTGAAGTATTAGTTACTACAAAACGACAGGTATGCCATTGACAAGAATGGCAGTAAACATAAAATCTCAGTAAACTGGTATGTCTTGATAACCATTTTAAACCATCTATTATTGCGTCAACTTGTCAGACACATCTGGTCAGTTAGAAGAGTTTTCATATTGCAAAACATCATCATCACCATTCCCTGTTATCATTCGTGAAGCGTAGACTGCCAGGCGGAATTTTTCAACCAACTCTGTCCTGAGCTTTCATTTCCAACTGTTCCCAAGTTTTACTCAGTCGTTTCATGTCTACCTCCATTTCCTAGTGAAAAGTGTTCTTTGTTCTACATTTTCCCATTTTGTATTCAGAATTCCAAATTGTCTAACAGCGCAGTCCGGTGATTTTCACTATGTGCGACCTATCCATCCCGAGTGCTTTTTTCTAATTTCTTTCTCAGCTTAAAAGATGGATTGTTCTCTTTCACAGCAGGTTGTTGTTGATAATGTCTGACTAACATATGCAAAATGGTCTAGAAAACTGTCTCTTAATGTCTGTATCTTTGTAATGATGGTTTTCTTAGTTTTCAAAGTTTATGCTCCAGCTCTATACAATAGAAGTGTCATAACGTTTGTATTAAAAATTCTGACTTTGGTGTTAGCTGACATCTGTATTGAGTTCCAGATGTTTGGGTATACCATAGTATCAAGGATGACTTCACAATGTTCTCCCCTCTACAATGTTAAGTACTTTCTCATAATTAAGGAAATTGAAGCAAAATGATGAATTTGATTCAACTGATTATTTTTCATTTATCTAAAGCGTAGGAAATTTAGTCGAAACATAATCACAGCTTAAGGAATCCAGACAGGTGTTCTTTATGTTAGTGCCTACTAGATCTTTTCGGTTCAACAACACAATTGAAATTTTTTTCTGTTACTGAAAGTAGAGTGATGCCTCTGTGGTTATCACAATTGCTACTTTCTCCTTTCTTTGATATCTTGATGAAGTGCTCTTCCTTCTACCCTACTTGTACTCCCTAGCCCTTAAATCTTTGCATGCGGCTTTCTTTGCTGTCATTACTAGGTGTTTTGCATGTTTATCAGCTTTAATGTTTTTCTTCACTTTCTTGCTGGTTTCTGTGCATTTGACCTGTACCTTGTGTTTCTCTATTTTTGTTCGGCTGTTTTCAATTGCTGTCATATTGTTGTCTTGGATTTTAACCAGAGTACAAACACAAATCCGTTTATTATAATGATGTTTCTTGCTGGCCAAAACTTTTCAAAATGTTCTAATTATTGCTCTTTAATCCCTTTTCAGCTGTTCTCCATGACGGTTTCATCTTCTTCTTGTAGATTAAGCAAGGCTAAAAACCTTTTATTAAAAGCTATCTAGAATTTGTTGAGTTTGTCAGTATCCAGAAGATGGGCCGTATTAAACTTTTAGAATGCTGCTGGTCTACTTGTCTAATATTGCTTTATCTTCAATTCCATTTTGCTTGCTACTAGGTGGTGACCTGAAGATACTAAAGCTGCTCACTTGGTCCTCACATCTTCTAGGGTTCGTCTGAACTTCTTATTTTTACAGATGTGGTCAATATGGTTCTCCGTATTGTGGCCTGGTAAAACAAATGTAGCTTTGTCTTTGCATTTGTAGTAGAATATGATGCTACCTATAATCCTCTTGTTTAAGGTACACATACTGACTAATATCTCACTGTTTACGTTCATTTCTCGTAGTTCATGTCTTTACATGATATCTTAGTGTCCGGTGTTGTCTATTCCAAACTTAGCGTTTAGGTTTTCCATTAGAGTGGTCAAGTTATTTGCTATGCATTTATCTATGATTTTCTGCAGCCTACATAAAAGTGGTCTTTATCGTCTTCGTGGTTGCCGTTGTTAGTTGCATAGCACTTGATGACATTCACTGTAATCCACTCCTTCTTCGTCTTGATGAATGTTTTAATGATCCTGGGTTCATGAGGTTTCCATTCTATAAGGGCTCTCCCTTCTTCTTTGGGCAACATCAGTAACCAATCCTTGTGTGTGCGGGGCATTTTTTTTCCTCATGATCGAAATGCAGCAGTACCTCTCCTGAGATGAGCCTGTGCTATCCAGCCTGTAACCAATGGGTTTCACCTATTCCAAGTATCTCTAGGTTGTATCTTCACATTTTCTTAGAAACTTGAATGTTTCTTGCTGTCTCCTACATTGTGTAGATATTCTGTGTGCTTATTTAATTGTTGCTCTGGCTGCCAGAATAGGTGTCAGCCACATGACTTTCAAAAAATCTCAGCTTTCACCAGGAGGCGACATGACTCACCATAATAAAAGCCCTTAAACTACCGCAACTGAGTCTAAATGATTTAATTGTTTTTTTCTCTGGTATGTCTACTACGGGATGGCTTTGCTAACCCTATGCCCAACTCTTCTTTATTCCAGCTTGCTACCGGGAGTAACTTCAGAAGGGCACTAAGTGAAGTTCTGTATAGCGAATCATTCGATATAACTTGATCATTGCCAGAAGATAAGCATGATATCAGTCACTAATCACTGATCAGTCAGTTGGAAAAATCATAATTATGGCTACTACGGTGGTCGGTAATGCAGCCGCCCTTTAAAAAAGTAGAAAACGTTTTTGGTTGGATTTGTTATATGTATGTTAAAGGTGACCAGTAATTGTTCAGAATACGATGTTTAGAAATATAGGAAATAAGGGATAAAAACTATTGAACCTAATCAGAATAAATGATTGTAGTTGAGGCAGCATATATTATATTCTCTAATTTTATTCAGAATCATCACCTAGTCAAATAACACCTATCAGTACTACATTTAATAAATCTGAGTCCACCTATACGTGCCCCTACAGGACTACAAAGTTTTAATTAGGCTGTATGATATACAACCACTTCTCTCAATTTAAACATACATAAAATAATGAATGCATTTTTGAATGAGAAAGCAAAAACGTTTTGGACCAAGGCAATTACAAAATTACAAAAGTACTTCTAAAAGCATAGGAATAAAATTAGTCAATAATCAATAGACTCATTGATATAGATACAAACTGCCAATTCATATTGAAAAGCTTAACTAATAGTACGTTTGGAATATAATGAAACAAAACCAAAGAGATAAATAGACACATACGGATGATAAGATCCTTAAATAGAACCTGTGAAAAACTGGGTCACCAGGACTAATTAACTCATTATTTTATGGAATGATTGAAATATTTTTTACTACGTTTATGATATTGCCTAGTTAATAGCCAAAAGTCCCACTGCTAAGCCCTCTGACTTAAAAAAGTCCAGCAATACCATAATCGTTCTTATGATTATAGCATCTCATCTGTTAATTACGACCAAAGAGAGGAATTTCTTATTTGTTTCAACAACCGTTTCCATTAAAAGTTGACTTTTATTCAAAGGGTTTTAAAAACAAATTTGTTCTATAATACTTTTATGCTTTAAGGACAGTGATAGAAACTCGTAGTAATATATGATCTCTAAATCTTAATAGATTCCCTTCATGGAGAAAAGTATATTGTGCATAGTTTTTAAGTCACTCAAAATTAGTTGCATGGAACACCTAACAATTGTTCAGTTATCACAGTCGTAATGTAATGATTCGAACCCATTTTAAACGTGTTACAGAAGTCTACATATACCAAGTAATATTCAACATTCTATGCAAAAACTAGTCTATATTAATGTATTTTTACAGTATAAGTAATATAGCGTAGAAGAAGAGAAAGTTGAATTGATGATTAATGTCTTTAACAAAATAATGAATGTCAACCGACGTTAGTCAATATCGTAATCAATATTTATGCAAAACTCTTTCTATGATCACTATGCTCATGAATAATACACATTCTGATGACTTTTAATACAATTAATCTTAACAAGAAAGTCACACAAAGTCTCAATGCACTTAACTCATGTTTCATATTAGACTGAAATATATTAAAATCTACATGTGTGCATATTAATATACTATAGAAATACTAATAAACTAGAAGTCTTTGAGAATTCTCTGCTTTCAATATTGTGCTCTAAATTTTTCACCATAATCACTGTGTCACACTGTATGATCTCTATATGAATCTACTCATAAAATAATGTCTAGCATCTATTGATATTAAAAATATATAGTTCTAGTCCTGAAGCCTAAGTGTATCCTAATTTCATTCTATGTTCTTTATCGGTTTTTAAGTCCTGATGAAAAAGAAAGAGTGTAGTTTAATAATGATAATCCACAAATCTGCAATTCAGAGTTCAATTTAATTGTTAAAAATAATTATGGAATTCAACATTCAGTCATAAATTAATAAACTATTAAATATCTTAGGGAATATATCATTATACTTCTATTCTCTTAAGATAAATAATACTTCATACAAACATGTAAATTATGTGAAAACCATTGAATGTCTTATAACTATCAGTGACAAATGTCAATATAAAAGTAACTTTTTGTCTCTTTATAGATAATCTAACATTAGTTCACTTGATGTTATATATTAGGACTGTTAATTCTCGTTGTTGTTACTCAAGAATTGCTATTATTCAGTTTTTGTTTCCATATGCATATCATGAGTTTTATTATATTTAGTATGTGATTAACCCTCCGATTCTCAGTATAGACATCAACTCGAAGATTCATCCACATCCACTTGACATATCACAAATAGAATTCTTTTGCTGTTAGTTAATTTACAAATGTGATATAACTTGTAACCTATCAATAACATTGAGACAATCTGTTTACGATAACCACACAAAAAATGGAGACTAATCAGTTACAGTTTCTTATATCGACAAAATAAAGTTTCTATTAGATATTCATCTATCTACTACTGATCTATCTATCTACCTATCTATATATCTATTCATGATATATATATGTTATTTTGAGCGATTAAAGAAGAGTAGCGGACTCTTAGAACTGTGTTTTAGAACACTATTTCAATTATTCTAACTGTATGTAATGTAGACATTTCGTTTCTATGATTGTTACGTTCCTCTTACCATATCCTCCCGATTAGTATATTTACTCTTAGTATATTGTCTCTTACTATGAACTACGGTTAATTGGTTGTGTGCAAGTTATCCCTATTCACTGCCACTATTTTTTCAGTTCTGTATTGATGTTAATTTCCTAATTGGTCCGTTGTATGGTCTGGTTTGATGTGTATACAAAGGGATGTATGAAACATAATTCGATTCTGTCTGGTTAGTCTATCGGTTTGTGTTCTCCTTATTTTGGCTTGGGACTTAGTGGGCATAGGGCAGTTATCGACTAGGCAAACCTGATTGGTATTTAATCAACCAGAATTTACTCGCGTCATAACAATATACAATTAACATTTTGAGTAAAACGTTTTCCAACAACATCAATCAGTCTAATTACATGCATTCAGCAAGAACTTCATTATGTTTTTCTTATAACCAAGACAATTTCCATTGATAATGTCTAATTATTTTAATTTTCTCATTAAAAAAAAATATTTTACAATCTACACCCTAAAAATTCATTTTAACACAGTGACAATGTTCTATGGAGTTTCGTTTTATTATGAGAAAATTTCTTCTATTTACTTAGGTTTCTACTTATCCCATTTACATTTTGGAGACAAAATGGCTGAATGAAGATTTGATAGACTGATGAAATATTTTGCGTACATCAACATTACTCTGATACTGATGAAATGATAAATTTTGATTAATATTTTCTGGATTTTTTTCGGTTTTTGTTCTGTTATTTGTTTTGTTTTGTTCTATGTATTGGATTCTAATATAAATAAGACTAAGTAGAAGAGATTGAATGTCTGACACAATGTCTGACAAATAATCCTATTTGATGATTGATTATTAGTCTCCTTGTTAGTAAGTTTTGTTTAAGATTGGAAAAACTGTTGTCTCATTTCTCCGGTTTCACTTTCACTATGTAACTCTTTGTGTGAGTGTGTTGAGGAGTAAAAAAAGTAAATTGCTTAAATGCATACATTTCTTCTCATTTTTAAGTCCTGTTGGTAAGTTGCATTTCTCAATAATTTGTTTTAGTTAATTAATAGTGAAAACTAAAGAGACAATCATTTTGTGTTTTGTAGATTGTTGAATTGTAAGTTTTTAGGTCACAGTCGAGCCTAAATTAAACGTACATTAGAAACCAGGAAATATTTGATGTCCCATCTTAGGACCGAAACTTCTTTAGCCAGTAACCTTCATAACATCAAATAATAGCAGTTACCATGTGCTCATTGGTGGCTGATTACAGAAGATAATTCCAGATTTCGGTAAAGAAGACGTGAATAGTGAAGTACAATCATACTGTTAGACACGTAATTATCACTAGTAGCCGGAATGTTGATTCTGTGACATTTGAAATGAGTGAAGTTAAAGGCATTAGTTCACCGGTTACCGATTCAGCAGTAAGAGTGTAATGTCCTGCAGCCTAAAATTTAGTCGGGTCAAGAATAAGTGTTGGAGACTTCCACACTAGAATGGAATAGCTATCTAGTGCCTCCTCGTTTTCAATGGATGTCATTTCATTATCCGTATTATTAAAATTACATTAATCTCCTTTCATGATACATAGTTTATGTAATATTTTCTGGGTTAAAACTATACACCTACGGTTTTTAATAATTCAGTCACCATTGTATTCATTCAAGCCCCCAGTGGTTATCTTCTATGATATCTAAGAATCGGTTAAATAATAAATGTATCGGTTTGATTGCTTGAGTTATTCTAGTTATTCGTTTGCATCAACTGCTTCTTCTTAGCATAAATCAAAAAACAACTACGATATTGCAACATTTATTCTCATCTTAGGCTAAGGAATATAACTAATTATTTACTTTAAGCTATTAGGAAATTTCCACATTGAAATGCTTGTTCACTGTAAGCTATGCTGTCAACAATGCCTGCATCTCTTCAGAATACAATAGTATTAAATAGATAGTTGTTAGGTAACTTAAACTTATATCATTAGTTTGATCATTTGTTTTCTCTTAAGTAGTTCATAGTTATTGGTATGGAATGCTTTTGTTTATCTATAAATAACTGTAATAACTTCCTTATAATATATACGCACATTCAATCAATTAACAAAAATTCATATCATTTAATAATTTTGACTACTGATGTAACAAGTAATTATACTTTCAAGTCATTTCGAACAGTTCAGTATTTCTATTAGACAATTAAACTATCAAAAAATCTTACATTTCATTGTAATATAGAAATGAATATGAAATATAAGATACTATGATATGTCCAGCCTCTAAAAGTTCTTTATTCATGTTATTTTGATTGGTTTAGGTAGAAATAAAGTGTCTGTTAATCTTCTATAACAATCAGATGATAATGCTACTTCATATTGACTTATGCGTTAAATGATATCAAAATCAACTTTCCTGTATGATCAACGTATTTCTTCTCATTTTAATTAGTGGTTACTAGACGAAAAGAACAGTTTCCAGACATTTTTAACAAACTTGTAGATTCTTTAATGCGAATGTCCATTGAACTGAAGTTTACGACTGTATTTATTTAACTGATACATTGTAACTAACGTTGTCAATTATTGATTAAATTACTAATTAATTATAATTACAACGATTTCAAATGATAGAACATCGTGTTTAGACTTTTAATTCATTCATATGAAGGTTGAATAAGTTGTTTCAATAAATAACCAGAACGAGTGAAGCAACTAAGCCAATCATGTGGTTGAACTTTAAATCTCAAAGAACAAAACTAACATTAGGTAGACTGAACATAGTAAAATTTAAAAATGTAATTTATGAATAAATATTCAATTATGGTTTCTTGTCACACCAAATAAGGAGCCAGCAGCAACAGCATTATGCTTATAATCATTGTTACTATAATTCCTGTTTAATGGTTAAAAACAATACGGTGGATTGTACATGCACTTGATAATTTATGCCAAACTTACATGTTGAATAAAATATACTATTTTTCTTCATTTATTTTAAGTTTCATGAATAATTAAAATATTGAACAGCTGATCTTAATCAATATCTTTAAGGGAAATAAATCAGGATAAAAAGTATTGAAGGCATTGACTAAAATATTTTTCGACAACTAAACACAGTGAAGACGCACCAGCTGTTTTAGTTACACCGAAAAGGACTTCGGTTGTTGACAGTCATTGTTCTTGTTTTGAACAGCACCACTTACCCAATATATGGATATTTATTTTCTCTTTTGTTTATATAATGTTTCTTATTTTCGTTGAGAAATACTAGAAAAATAGTGTCATAGACAAGTTTATTTAAAACTTCACTAGTATGTATATTCCATCTCCCTTCTTGTATATCTTTGAATATGAAGTAAGCTAATTCTAAACTATTGTCCACGGTCTAGCTGTATTATTTGTAATATTCACCAAGTGTCATTTGTTAAGCATTTTTTGTAATTTTTTAGTTTATTTGGTGGATGCCTAATGTATATTAAAGTATGATTTATTATAAACAATTTCATTTTAGACTTACTGCTCACTATATATGCGTTGTTGCTGTGTCCTTTTTATGTACACTAATGTGTTTATACTAGCAGTATAGCTGACAATCGTATGTCATGTTACATTATTCCATACATAATAATGCATGTTATAGTTATTCATCCGACCTGTCAAATGATACGGATTATGGTTTTATATCACAGGAAAAATAAGTTGCTAATTATGTTTCAGACATGAAAGCTAGGTTGTCATGACTAGAATATAAATAAAAAACACCAGTTCTTATATGATTACAGGTACACGTTGGAGATGAGTACCAGTTATCACTAAATTAAGGCTAGCTATGGTTACTTGCTGTCTACCTCCAATCTTCGCATACAAGAATTGTAGTTAATAAAAAAAATGAAGGCACTGGGTTCTTCTCTATTGTGAGGTCAATGGTGTGCATTGATGAGTAGTCCTGTGCTAAGACTAAACAGCTGTCTAGTCTTCACTGGCCGTCACTGGTATCCAGTAAAAACCATTGTATGACGGATATACACAACTCAACTTAATACCTATCTCCACAAAACCAACTCTATTCAATAATTATTCATTACATTCTACTTTTGATTACTACTTGTTAATTCTAATTCATATACTACTCATTTAGTTTCAACTTTACAAATACGATATATACATGCATAAATGTTGCCTGTTTTTTTTAGGTAAAAAAAATAACGCTATTAAATAAATTTAAATGAGTGACATATAAGTTAGTAGTCACGAGTAATGGTAATGATAGTGTAGTAGTAGTAGTTAAGATAAAAGGTTAATATTATTTATAATTATCAATACTACTCACATAAAGAAAGATAATCATATAACCTGATATTTATATTAAATACATTTCACACATGAAAATTATTTCATACTATGAATACAATAATAATAATAATAATAATAATAGTAATAGTAATAATGTATTATTAGTAATGGGATAAACATTTTACATTTTGTAATACTCCAAAGGAACTAAATGTAACAATAAAAAAAGAATTGAAATAGAAAACGAATGAAACAGAAAAAACATTTTTATTGAAGTACAATCAACATTTCCTATAAATCTATCAGTCAAATATTCATTACTTTTTTTTTATTTTATTTTTATCAAATTATTGCGTAGAACATTACTATTTTTGATAGTAGGGGTGAGTGGGTAGGGGGGAAGGTTGAGTATGAAAATCATGATTTAATGAAAACGTTACTTTGGTGGAAAAATAAAACAAACAAACAGTAAAATATAAAGTAGAAATTCATTATGTTATCAGTTTTAATTCATCTATTTCAATGTTCATTTTATAAATGTTTGAAAGTGATGATACAAACAGTATAAGTAATGAAGATATATTCTATTCAGTTTATAAATAGAAGTTATACCACAAATATCTCACTAGAAAAGATTGATTAATATCATCAATTATTAACTATAATAAACATTAGGCTACTTGAAGTCGATTTACTTTAGCTGAATAACTAAGATGTGTTTATGGAAAGAAAGGTTACAACGAATTCTCCTTAATATGAAGGTTATACAAGCGAATATCAAATAATTAGTAAGTTTATTCAGCAAAGAGATCTCTTTTTAACGAATTCGTAACCAAGCTGTACAATCTTATATATATATATATATATATATATATATATATATATATATATATATATATATATAAGGGACAATTATACGCTATAACAACTAGTGAATATTATCGTTTTGAGCCATATATACTAGCCAGGTACATAGGCTAATGATTCTTCTTAATAATCATTGTACTGAGTATTTGCTATTAGATCAGTGCTTCGAGTCCTTAAAATCATCATATTTCACCTCAGGTACTTTTAAACATAACCCAATAGTTCGCGTTATTTACAGCATACACTGGCTAATAACTATTGACCCAAAATTGAGAAACCTCATGAATAACAGATTAACCCTAAAGAATGGTTTGTGATAGCCTTAGATGTTTTAAATGTTTCATAAATATATTGTTTCCAGCACTAAGGATTATTTTTCCAGTTACTTAGTCGATGAATGCTGTATATTTGAGTGTAATTTACATTTTACACTCTAGAAGTCCGAAGATATCTGCAACTGTCTTCAACATCCACAGTTACACTAAAACCTTCAGCTTAATATAAAAACTCTCATGGGAATTACACCTTGTATTCAACACTCATTTAAAAAAACAGTTTTAATACGCTGAAAAATTGTAATGAATTTAATGATTGCAAATTCGTTCATCAATTTTTCAACTTATTTGTGGCCGAAAAATAACTTTTCAAATTTGATTTATTAGTATTAATGCTACCGAATAAATGAATGAACGAAGACAAAATAACTGGTTATTCGACCGATATAACACATTTTTATGTAAAACATTTAACTCATTATTGATTATTCAATATGTTCATGTAGATCAGTCACAAACTTAATTCCAGGTACAACAAGAATGAATGCGAAAGGAACCAAAAATATTGGTTACAGTACACTCAATGAACATTTAAAATAATCTAGACATATTTATGATTGAGTAGTTATGGATTTGTAAAGATTAGTATAAAGTGTAGTTGTAATGCATTTGTCTATATTTATGTGGTTTGGGTACCACTGAAAATCTGAGATTACTGGACAGTCACCTAATCTTAGTGTACCACTACTCATCAGTGAACAACCTTGATTCTATTTGAATATCAAGCTGGAGAACACCTGATCACTTGACCGGTCAGCGTCCATTGGTAGAATTGCCACTTCCGTTAGTTATCGAAACAGTACGACAATCATCCGTTTTTCAATAGTAGCAACTGTCTTACATCCGATATATATGAACTCCACATGTCATGACTTTTCAGTAAAACTTCAAGGACATTCTGAAGTCAGTCACTAATGTGGTGATTGTTGTAGACGAATTATGATAGTTTATTTGTAATTCCTAGTAAAACACTGGGGAAAAATTTCATTATCAAGCTGTACAGTTGTATATATATATATGGGTTTTTCATAGTCATCCCGATTAGAAACATGTGAACAATGGTCAAAAATGATGATGTAATAGAAATATTTGAGATTAATACAAACAAACAAATTCAGCTATATAATGTACATGGTAATAGTGCTTCTTATGAAAGTATCATTTAATTAACTGTAGTACTTGATTACAAATTAGCCATGCAACTAATCAACTAACACTGGAATACGTTTTAAATAGGTTAACATAAACAAGACGTTTAAGTCCTAAAATTTAATCTCAGATATTAAAAAGACTAAATAAAATAATATCAGAAATGATTATGAGTGGAATACAAGACAAGGAGAGTGTGAAAAATAATTCATGAACGATAAGGATAAAGTGAGACAATTTTTTCAAATCAACAGTCACTAAAATATAATTACTATTATTGCAATAGCTAATAATAATAATAATGATAAAGTAGATCAAGACTAAGGTGAAAACAAAAGATATATTTCATTTGTACAAAAAGTTCCAAGTTCATTTTCATAAATAATCAATGCTTCAACTGTTTAAAGGAGCTGAATACGAAGAAATATTGATAAATTACGACCGGTTTTATAAACAATCTTAAAATCGATAATGTATTTTGAGGCAAATGATCATGATCAGTTAAATATTCAAAGATGCAACTTCCAACTGCCTTTCATCATTGTAGAATATAGTAAATAGCAGTAAATTTTTAAAACTATCGTCATATAGTTAAAAGTCGTATCCAGTGGAGTAAGACAGTTATCATCGATTCAAATGGATGAACGTCGAGCTATATAACAAATTCATGGAAGTGGGAATTCTACAATTGAATTCATGTAGGCTCAAAGGGTTAGGTGTTCACCAACCTGAAGCTCTTGGAGTGAAATCTAGGGTGTATACTGATGAGGAGCCCTGCACTAGAACTAAGTGGCCGTTCAGTGCTTCAAGGTTTTCTATGGTACTCTACCAAGATCATTCTGTGGCGAATTCAATCATTTAAAAATTGCTGAAAAATTCACCTAGTCACCTAGTCAATATTGTCATTGAATAATTTATGGACTATTGAAAATTATCACATTGAAAATAGTTAATTACTTCCTGAAAATCATAAATAATTTTGTTTATTTTGTTAAATATAAAGAATATTTATACGTTACCATTTACATAGATTGGCAATTATTCTTATAATTGTAATTAGTTTAGTTTTCATGGTAATAATTAGTGATAGAATTGATTCAATATTCCCCACTATTAATGCCATTATTATTATTATTATTAATTAATGTAACAATAATCATGATAATCACATCGTCAAAGATTTCGATTTATTCCCTAACGATGTACTTTTCTCTATCCTGATTACAAAAACAATCACATTTTGTGTTACAAGTGGTCTAAAGCAACAATTAATGTGCTTCCATCTATATAACCATTTATTCATTCATTTTACCCAAACAAATGAATTAAATCACTTATATGGATACAGAGAACAGACAAGTAGGCATAAACAGATAATTTTGTTCATCTATAGGACAATTAAATATAGACTATGCAAATAATAATAAGTCATGATCTACTTATACATGATCCTCTACAATCTATATCTAAGTACGCCTATACATAAGAATGTTTGCTGTTAAGACAGCTTCCACAGACCTCAGTAAATACTTCAGAACCCTTGAAAGAGTCAGAGACGTTCCATTCAACCACTGATTGGTAGAATCTTCCAGAATCTGGACTTGGTGCGTTCTGATTGGGTAATGGCTGATACTTTTTAGTTTGGATTAATAATAATAATAATAGTTTTATTCTCACTTTGTACATGAGAGCATGCCAGTTTACAGGCATGGTCACAATGATAAGTTTACATACATACAAATATTATTACAAATTGTCAATGTCAGGACATTCATAACATATACAGATTTGAATTAAGAATCAAATCAACTGCCACGAAGTTTTAACTATTAGGACACCAAAAATTTATATTGTATCCTGGTGCTAATATGAATAAGAACTGCGCGCTCCTTGACCACTGCGTTACAATTCCAAAAAACGGTTAAGAGTTTGCAGAGTGGAGTATTGAGCGTGTTCAGATGCAGGATAAGATCAAGAGTACTTGGAACTTGGGCGTAGAAGAGAAGTCAGTAGTTTTATGCCAGTAGGTTCCATAATAGCCATATACATATTAATCTACAAATATAGGAAAGACGAAGACAGAGAAAACACAAAACAAAAGCACTGGTACTCTGAGACAATCAATGTGTATACAGGCATTGAAGGACATGACATGCCACTTACGTTAACTGAACGAATGGGCAGAATTAATATTTATACTTGAGTTTATATTTGGATTAAAGATGAAGAACACTAGCCTATGACTATGACAGGTAACTGGTGCTTACACATTTAGAGTCCCTATTATTTCGCTAGTGGAATAAGAAACAATAGTTGGGGTAAACATTTTTAATGAGCTATCAGAATTGATGAGATGACCAACCTGTTGCACAAATAAAGAAAGTGAATCTGTTTCTCGAATGGCTTGAGGCAAATTGTTCCAGATTCTCGAGAATTTATTTGTAAAATAATTCATATAAAGAGTAGATTTAGAATGTGAAATTTTTACTTTCGATGCTGAATTGCGTAGGTTATAGCAAGAAGGTTCCACGAACTTAATTGTGCTAGATGATGAAAACGCCAAATTGTTCAATATCTTATAAAAGAAGATTAAGTTTAACTTGAGTCGGCGCCTCCAACCTGAGTCGGATTGAATGGATGATGACTTTTATTTTCGAAAACTATAAATATACGAATATTTTATACATAATTTACTATCTCACTAAAATAAAGATTCCTGTTTTCTTGTTTTCTGTGTTCTGAATTGTGACTAAGAGGTTGCAAGACTTTCGAGTGCTGAAGTTGACTGCCATCAGTCAGGTTGTCAAGCACGAAATATAACATTTATACTCCAAAATATATTCACCGACAATTAGAATTAGGTCTCTTTAGTTATAACCCTACAATATACAACTGTAATATAATATCACTTCATAAATACTGTTTAACAAAAAGGTAATTGCATGTTATATACCCACGTGTATCCATATACGAAGAAGGTTAAGAAAATATCTTATAAAACGAAATGATATATCTATGTATAACAACTAATTCAAGTGTGAATATGTTACTTGTAATTGATTAAATCCATTGTATTAATTTTGTGGAACGTAGAGTTATAATAAGCACAAATTTTTGATTAGATTATTCGTAATGACTTCAATGTACAATAAATGTGTTTTGTCTAGCACTTCCAGTGATTTTCCGGTATTATTAGTGAGTGAGAACTGCATATAAGAGATTAATCTTTATGAGAAACTTCTTTTTAAGTTTTTGCGGTTATTCTTAATTTTATATGCGTCACTGTAGCATAGCCCATCTTCATACGAACTCACATAAGTTTATTTTATGAAATTTTATGCTATATTTATTATTGTTTTTCACAGTCTTATTTTGATTCGTTGGTTGAATTCATCGCAGAACAATCTCGGTTGAATGCCATTCAAAATCAGGAAACGTTGAAATGTCTATTCCTAGTATGGGACTTCTGCGTAGTACGTATCCTCAGCCACACTACAGATCGATCGAAACCACAACCTTCAAGTTTATTGATGGTTACTTACCCATCAGCACCATAAGAATAACATTTATTAGCTGAATTACTACTTCGGTCAAATTATGGTATAGCACAAAGATCACTCAGTGTCATTTTTGCTGTCTTATTCTAGACTTAAATTAACCCTGTTAATTACGACTTCTTCCCAGTACTCAAGAAAATTCTTAGGTTTAGTCAATAGAGAGCTGATTATTATAGAGTAATTAAGGTGGCGTAATGTTATTGGTCTTTAATCTGTTGTAGTTTATCATGTAATAATCGCCGTTGAGCTGTCAATTTTTGAACCTTTACGTATGTATACAAATTCCTAACAAACTCTACATACACCTCCACAACTTTATTACAATCCCTAACATACATTTTTTTGCTAACTCATGCATATATATTAGAATTCTGTCAGCCATGATGGTCTCATCGTAACGAACAGACATTTCTGAATGTAGTTGTACGGTTCAATAAGGAATTCTTTTCTTTATTTATTACGCCAAGAATACTAAAACTCCGCCTGGAGCCCCCCTAGGGTTGCTACCGGTCCTAAGTTTAGATAAAGAAGGAGGGTCGGACATACGGTAACAATCTCCATCCCGTAACAAAACAGCCTTTCTAAAAAACCCTAACCAGTAAAAATCTTTATAACCATTTTAACGCCACCCTGGGAGTTAGGAGGTCTGTTATGACACCTCATGGCTAAAGATGAGTCCCTTCAGAGGCAACGAGGCTAATGTCGCTTCTGACAACCAGAACAACCATTAATATAGGTACATGCAAGTTCCGCATGATGTGGGAAATATGAAAAAGCATGCAAATAGCTGAAGAAATGGAAAGATACAACCTGAAGATACTTGAAATAAGCGAAAATAGTTGGTTACAAGCTGGATAGCAGAGATTATCCTCAGGGAAATCGCTTTTATACTCCGGTCACGAAGAGGAAAATGCCTCATACACACAAGGAGTAGCACTGATGTTGTCCCAAGAAACATGGAAAGCCTTTACAGGATTGGAACTTCATGAACCTAGGATGATTAATGCATTTTTCAAGACGAAGAAAGAAGGGATTACAATGAATATCATCTAGTGCTATGCACTCACCAACGACAGCTACGAAGAAAACAACAAAAATTTTTAATCGAAGCTACAATAAACTGTCGATAAGTGCTCAACCAAGGACCTGATCATTCTGGTGGGTGACTTCAACATCAAGGTTGGAATGGACAACACCGGATATGGAGACATCATGGGACGACATGGACTGGGAGGAACGAGCGAAAGCGGTGACAGGTTTGCAAACCTATATGCCTTAAACAAAATGATTATAGGTAGCACCATATTCTCCCACAAACGTATACACAAAACTACATAGATTTCGCCAGATCCCATTACGGAGAACCAAATCGACTACATCTGTGTCAATAAGAAGTCTAGAAGGATCATGAAAGATGTAAGAGCAAGGAGAGGAGCTGACATAGCTTTAGATCACCATCTGGTGGTGGTTAAAATGAAATCTAAAGCTGAAGAAGTACTGGACATCTGGAGCAGCAGTATTACAAATGTTTAACACGGCACTTCTCCTGGGATACTAACAAACTCATCGAATTTAAAATAACTTTCAACAATAAGTTCCAAGCATTTCATGAACTACTAAAAAAAAGGTGGAACAAATACGGAGGACAATTGGAAAGAGATTAAAGAAACAATATCTTCAACAAGTCAGGAGGTTTAGGGTCGCATGAAACAACACGGTAAACAATGGATTTCTGTTGGTACTCTGGACAAGATTTAAGAAGGAGAAGCATAAGGTTAGCAATTAACGACAGCCGGAGAAGAACAGAAAAAGCCAAAGCACAGGCCAAATACACAGAAGTCAATAAGCTAGTGAAGAGGAGCATCATGTCGGATAATCGAAAATATGTTGGGGACCTATCAATGACGGCGGAAAAAGCTGCAAGGGAAGGAAACATGAGGCAACTATTCTATTTGACAAAGAAGCTAGCTGGAAAATTTAGTAAGCCAGAACAGCGAATCAAGAACAAGACTGGCAAACCTAATCACTGAAGTGAATGAACAACGAAACAGGTGGGTAGAACACTCCGAAGAGCTGTTAAATCGACCAGCACCACTGAGCTCACCAGTCATCGAAGCAACAGTCATGGATCTTACCACAAACACCGACCCATTAACAGTTGAAGAAGTCAAAACAGCTATCCGACAAATCAAGAGTGGTAAGTCAGCATGGCGAAACAACATACCAGCTGAGGCACTGAAGGTAGATAAAGAAGCAACTGCAAAGATACCCCACATTTTTTTCAGGAAAGATTTGGGAGAAAGAACAAAGGCCAGCAGATTGGAAGGAAGAGTACCTCATCAAGATACCAAATTAAGATCTCAGCAATTGCGATGACTAGAGAGATATCACTCTTCTTTCAATATCGGAAAAAGTCTTCAACAGTGTTATAGAACCGAATGAAAGATCCAGTCGACGCCTAACTTCGAGATCAACAGGCCGGATTCCGTAAAGACCGATCGTGTATCAACCAAATCGATACTCTATTGTTCATTGTTCAACAATCAATCAAATGAAATTCATCACTTTGCATCAGCTTCCTCGATTATGAAAAGGCATTCATGAGCGTGGATAGGAGAGTATTATGAAGCCTTTAACGACATTATGGCGTACGCAGAAAGATAGTCAACATCATACGGAGTTCTAACGATGGACTACATTTTAAATTCGTTCATGGAGGTCAGCTCACAGATTTATTCGAAGTGAAAACTGGTGTTAGATAAGGCTGCTTACTCTCACCCATGCTCTTTCTGCTGGTGGCTGACTGGATCATGGAGACTATATCATCTCAAGACATTCTCGGAATACAGTGGACAGCATCGATAGAACTAGATGAATTGTACTTTGCAGATGATCTAGTTTCTCCTATCCCACACATAGCAATAAATACAGATGAAGACGAACAAGGCAGCATTAATCTCTACAGCAGTAGATCTCAACATACAAAAAGAGAAAAGCAAGATCCTTCGATACAAAATAACAAACACTAACCCAATTTCACTTGACGGAGAAATTCTTGAAGATGTAGAAACATTGACATACTTGGGCAGCATCATCATAGACAAACAAGGAGGGTCTGATCTATGGTAGATGTGAAAGCGCTGATTGGTAAAGTAAGAGCAGCACTTCTACAGTTGAAATACATTCGGAACTCAAACAAACTGTCAGTCAACATTAAAGTCAATATTTTCAATACAAATGTGAAGACAGTTCTGTTGTATGGAACTGAAACTTGCAGGGAGAACTATGAAATCATAATACAAAAGATACAAGTATTTATAAGCAACTGTCTACGCAAGATATTTGGATGCATCGGCCAAATAGCCATCAACAACAACCTTCTGTGGCAGAGAACAAATTAACCACAATCCAGCCGAGGAAGAAATTATGAAAAGACGCTGAAGGTGGATAGGACACACATTGAGGAAATCATCAAACTGTGTCACGAGACAAGCACCAACCTGGAATCCTAAAGGTCAAACGAAAAGAGTAAGGCCCAAGAACACACTGCATAGGGAGCTGTAGACAGACCTGAAGAGAATGGAGAGCACTTGGAAAGATCTGGAAAGGGAACCCCAGGACAGAGTTGGTTGGAGAATACTGGTTGGCCGCCTATGCTCCACATGGCGTAACAGACATTGACTGGTAAATTGGTTGAAGAATACTAAAGAAACAAATAAATTAAAATTTCCAGCTTAATGATTACATTTTAATATTCAGTATTTACTAATTGTAAGGAAAAAGAATAGCCGAAATTGTACAAAAACTACATATACTGAGCTTTGAGAACATTGTGTAAAACCCAGGACAAAGGATCAAATTGCTCATAATTATATATATATATATATATAAACGAGCTTCAGTTAGGTTGTTTGCGCAAAATACCTATCCATAGCTCATTTTATTTGAATATATCAAGTCTATTCTTGGTAAAGATATATTATGTAATTAGCTCTAATTATCAACCAACTGTACAATCCACTTGCCAATAACTATTATCATTTCATACAGTTTGTCCTTATGATGAATTGAATTCATTTCATTCACTTCATCCCATACTGTTAATTGTTCTAGCTTTGCAAAAATTGGCATTATTGTTTTAATCAGCATAATTTACTGGTATTGAATTTAATATAAATGTTACACTAAATTTTATTGTTGAGCCTTGACGTGGAACAAACTGAAAAGAAATATTTTTTTTGTTCAATTTATCATTCCTAACGTCTTCACTGGATTATTGAATAAACTTCAATTTATCATAAGTTTATGTACCTTTTCGGTTCTGTATATTTCTCCGATATATCAATCAATCAATCAACGCCTGTTACCCCACGTAGAGCATAATCTGTAGACTAGTATTCTTCAACTAACTATGTCTTGGGCTTTCCATTTCAGTACTCTTACGATATATAAATATATCTTTAATCAGTGAAATATTTACCCGAGTAAGTACGGATGAAGTTATTTCCGAAAGTATTAAATTTTTTGTTATATTATTTAAACCTTAAATTCTTTTATTGTATTGTGTAACTGGCAATTCAGTAGTTTATTTAACATAGTAAGCTTTTTATTAATTTAAACAATAATGATTATGCTTTCATCAATACTCATCTTTTCAACCTACTTTTAACACTTGATTATAAAACTAAACTTATCCACCTCTATTATTTTTCTCGATACATATATACACACATACGATTCCTCATTTATCATCAATAGAGATGGTGTTTTAACAAATTCATATGTGAAAAATCGACAGATGGTTTTCATAATTTCAGTTTGAAAATAAATTTGATAAATTGGTAGAAATATGCGGTCTATATATATATATATATATATATATATATATATATATATATATATATATATATATATATATATATATATATATATATATACTATTTGCAACGAGCGACAGATAAAGTGTGGAACCATTCTTCCTTGAATATACGTCTTCACCATATACACATAGAAATATAAAGAGTTAGGTACGCCAACAAACAACAAGTAAAATTTAGCGTTGCGACAACTAAAATAGACAAACAATGAATAAAAAACCTGTATGAAACAAAAGAAGGATTATTGCAATAAATCATGACGAAAATGAGACAACTCGTAGCACATTAATTTCCAGTATCCCTTTCAAATGACTACAGAGTAATATTTTTACACCTTTCACTATTCACAATCATTGTAATCCCATTCTATTTTTCATTAGTTAAAAGTCATAAATTTTATATGTGTTAAACCTAATGGGAAAATATTGTTTTGGTTTATATTATGAAAACCAACCTATCGAATTTCCAATATGCTTTAAATTAAAGTGAGTGAAAGGTTATATACTATCCCTTTCATTAACTGATGAAGTATAATTAATACTATTGCCGATAATAATAATGCTGGTAATAATAATAATAATAATAATAATAATAATAATAATAATATTTGTAATAGCATAAAATATATTGAAAAAAACTGACTGTTAGTTGACATGAGTTATATAAAGAAAAATTATTGATTATTGAAATGAATTAAAATCTCTGTGGAATAATTAACAGGATCAGAGGGGGGGAAGTGAGTGTGGTAAACTGAAATTAAAAATTATTATGAAAGTTTGTATTTATTCACGAATATTACAGTTAAATGTTTAGCTAAACATTTTACAAGGAATCCTAAATCAGTGTATTTTTGATTCAGTTAGAATTTTCATTCTTCTAAATAAAGTAACTAATGATCAATTTCAGTTCATAACACATCAACAACAAGATTTAAATACATTCCATTTGCACATGTGTGATTATCTGGACTCAGTAATCTAGTGGGAAACGTGATGGAGTTTGGCAAAAAACACGAACTGAGTTCGAGTTTTTGTGTAATCAACATTAGTGAGATGCAGGAAAATCCAGGTAAAGAGTCCTAAATAGGATCAAATGCGCGTCCTCGATTCAGCTTGAGAGTTACTATCTAATTTATACTTTAGTTATGTAACTATCATTTGACACATAATTGCCAATTATGAATTCATAAACAAAACGTTTTTATTGTTTAATAAATGTGTAGAGACCAGTGAAGTCGGTTGTTTTACTATTCATTCAGTGAACATTACAGATTTCATTTTCAGTGTCCAAAATCCATAAAGAAAGTTATACTCAAATATACTGTACTCATATAATAAAGGAATGGAATGAGTGATTTTAAATTCTGGGATAATAAGATAAACTGAAGATAATTTCAGTTGGGTGAATTAAGGTTTAATTTCAGTTTGTATTCTATCTCAATTTAATGATAGATGGTAATATGTTGGACTGATTATTAATGTATGTTTCATTTTATTTGAGTCTGCTTAATCGATGAAAAAATCTATCAGTTTAACAACTGAAGGTATCTAAAAATTTTTTTTGATACTAGATAACAGCATTAAAATCTACTTCATGTAGAACTTATCAGTCATTTCACAAGTGTTAAATAAGTTACTTCTGATAGTCGTGTTTGTGAATAGCTATCTTTGGAAGCCAGACAGTCTTGTTCTGATTTTCTCTCTTATTTGACTGTTTTTTTCGTTTGACGTCTCATCATATAACTGATTGACTTTTCAGCATAAATTATTAGTGTAAGTACATTTTAGTGTAGTCACTTTGTTTACTAAAATACCATGCTTTTATAAATCATCTGGCTTCCTGACAGTCTACCTGATCTAAAAGTTTGGTGTTTTTCATCTTTGTGGTTTCCCATGTGTAGTGATACTATTGATAGAATATCACATCAAGTCACTGTTAATTTATATTCAGGAACGTGTAAGTGAGTGAGACCATGCTTTCTTAAAAATTATTCGAGGTTTTTTGTAGATTTTGGTTAATGACAATTCAATCCGTCAACATGACACAAACGAAAACAAAGTTTTGTCAACTATATGTCGGTTTCTGTACAATTATTCATGAGATCCTTGTATTTCAGGGTTAACCACATTTAATAAGTTTAGTTTACGAACTATAACTAAGATGAATTATTTAAATGTGTATTTTGTGTTGAATAAATTAACTAAAAGATGATTTGCGTTTTGCACTTTAACGTAGAACAGGCTTGCTGTCTGCTTCACGGTTTCTAGAACTCTAATAATCGAGACCTTCAAGCCTTACATCAAATACAAAGGGTAGAACGAAGACCTTACTTGAAGAAAATGTACATAAACTCAAGTATTAATAATCTTAAGATGGTTAAAAATTATTATTTAATTTTATTCAACCAGATGGCATAAAGTTGGGGAATTAATAAAGAGAATATTTCTGTTTAGAATAAGCTTGTATCTTCCCGTTGATTTGTAATGGACTGAAAATAGTCAGCCTCTGTTGCCATATGTGCATCCTGAGCGGATTACCTCTATGTAGTTATAGTTTACAAGCACAGTCAGCCAGTGAGCCTCAACTAGGACGAAATGTGCCTCTTGGATTCCGTTTGATATCCACAATTCAACTTAAATAATAACTTCAGGACTATAGTTATATCAAAGCGTTCCGCTCAGGATGTACAAATGGCAACAGAGGCGTATCAATTTTAGTCCTTAATAAATCAGTGGGAAGATATAATTACATCCTTATTACAATACTTCATACTTTGAACATATTTTAATATAAGGTGAACTGCATCCATTGTCAAAAGTTAAAGTTGTTTTACTTGGAATATAACTGAACGTCGTTACTGTTGAATCAAATGAAATTTATCTACGAATAAAAGTGACGGTACTTTTTTTTTCTATTAGCTACACTATTCATTTGCCTAAACTGAAATAGATGAATTAAGTTTTTTCGTATTTTGATAAAATTAAACTTATAAACAGACTATTTACCACGTGTAATATCGTAGAAATAGAAAATTATTACAATTTTTACTTTTGTTTATATACTGGATTGTATCATGCATACAGATGAATGTGTAAAAGTAACATACAAATAAAAAAATAATTACAATTAACTATGATAGATGACAGATAATCTATGCTTCGATAACTTCAGTCTTTTACGTCACAAATAAGAACTAAACATAGCGCCATTTTAAAAAAAAAAGAAAAGCAACAACTATTTTAAACATACATACCTAGTGATAAACATGCTTGTTTTATTAGATTCGATTAACATTTTCTCTGGAATATGAATCTATTGAATCTATGCAAAAACAACTGATTACATAATATTTAAGAAAGATAATCTACCTATCGACAATCATATTTACACTCATTGTACAATCGTGTAGTATATAGAAATTTCATGTATTATACTCCATAACTGAATAAATGTACTACATCATAATAATAAGTCCTCAAAGTAAATTGAAAATGAATTAAATGGTTTTTCGTATCAAGTACGAGTTATGTAATAGTCTTGAAAGTAATATTAAGACTAAAGTAGCTTACGGAATAGTGAATGTTGAAAATAACTCTGGATGATGGAATTTTAATTTTATAAATTAATTATCCACTTGAAAAATATAAAGATAAGAATAATTAAATCATACAGAAAATTAATTATGGGAAGTATGATAATGTTAAGATCAAGGTAAAATGTGAGTTTGAATGTGTTTCTTCCTGATACAAAGTACTGGAGCAATTTGTTGGATAACTAACCCCCCCCCTCAGCTTACATAGGTTTCTGATGTGCAATCACTTCAAACCATTTGGTTTGTAAGTTAAAATTAGTATAAAACTGAAATTCCAAGATTTCTGTAATCAATCAACTTTCATGAATTTAGTTACTGTTATTACCCTAATCTGATTTTGTTATGCCGGACCACTGAAAAAGAGTAACAAACTCTCAGAACTGTGTTTTAGAACATTATTTCAATTATTCTAACTGTGGGTAACGTAAACACTTCGTTTCTATGATTGTACGTTCCTCTTACCATATCCTCCCGTTTAGTATATTTATTCTTAATAAATTATCTCTTACAATCAACTACAGTTAATTGGTTGTGTGCAAGTTACCCCTATCTACTACCACTATTATTTTTAGTTCTTTATTGATGTTAATTTCCTAAATGGACTTCTGTGAGGTTCAGTTCTATGTGTATATAAAGGAATGTATGAAATATAGTTTAATTCTGTCTAGTTGGTCTATCGGTTTGTATTCTCCTTATTTCGGCTTGGGACTTAGTGGGCACAGGGCAAACGCGCAATTATCGACTAGGCCCACCTAATTTGGCATTCCGTCACCCAACCCAAAATTTCACACGTCATAACAAATTTAGTAATATGATAGTTGACAAAGAGGAAAAGTGAAACGAGATAACTACTGCCTTAATCAAGTACATTTCATTTTAGCTTTAAATTATCAAAAGATCTTGATCCATATGGCATATTAATATGTTTGGATTGTAGGGAAAGATTCAAATTTAGCGATTAACTGGAATATTTATAATTAACTACATAATTTGCAAATATTATTGGAGTTGGGTTGGGGGTATCAAGCGGAATCTAGGACTGGCGTCTCGTCCCATTTGGGACTTTCCAGATGGAAGTTCTTGTGAACTGTAACTGTATCAAGGGAATTCGATAAAGATGCATATATATGGCAACAGAGACGGATTAATTTCAGTCCATAACAGATAAATAAGGAAATTCAAATGCATTCCAATTGTGTACACAATTTTACTATTTTTGAAGGTTCTTGATTTTCATTGTTTTGTTCTGAAGAATTAGTCAACATGTAGGTTTAATCATAAACTGACATTAATTCCTGAACTATTAGAGATCTGGAAATATCTCACGAAAGTTTAAAATTTTACAATTCATTCACTAACATACCGCTAGTCGAACCATTGACTTTAGTAAATTACAGTGATCAGAATATTATTTAGCCTATGAGTTACAATTCAGTAAAATATACATCAATTTTGACTAATATAACACAATCTATATCCGCCATCATAGATGAATCATTTCAATTCACCTTAAATTCAATGGATTACACTTATGTACTTAATCATTTCGACATATTCATACTTCTTGTTAAGATTAACCACATTCATTAACATTTTTAAATGATTAAAATTCTTTAAGTTTGTTTACTTGACAATAACTTCTTCTACATTGTATTGAATGAATAAAAAATGACATTCTAACATTTGTAAACAATCTAAGTAGATCTATTAATTTTTAGATTAGATTTTACATATTGGTAAATCATACCCTCATTATTGATATGATTATGAAAAGTGATTAATTAAGGATACTTCATTCACTTACTCACTCAACTTCTCATACTACACTTTATCAAGAAAATAATAACAATAAGGAAATAAATACAAAACATTAATTTATTTATCTTATTATTATTCTCTAGTAGACATACAAACATAAATAATAAGTAAACATAAAAAAGTTAAATGTCACAGGATACCATTGAATGTATCTCACATACATAATTAAAAGATAAATTGTATAATTTTGACAGTAGTACAAAACAGTAGTATGTACATACCAATTGAAAAGATAAATATCATTAAAGGTAGAGGTTATTTAAAATGTCATAAAATAGTTTTCTATTTATGTATATTAGTATTGTAAGTTGATAAACTGACAACATTTTATAGCATAGCATCTTACTAGCATAGATTCCATTGTGGGAAATAATTAATCTAAGAGGTAGAAACTTTAATAACTATTTTACAAAGGTTCTATTTATGTACATAGTTTATATAACTATTTACTATTCTATTATTATTGTCTTTGTATGGCCTTAGTTTCTAGCATTTTATTTAAACCATAAGCTGTTATTGTAGCATTTTTGATGCATAAATTAAAACTGGTTATTTGTGGACCATTTACTTTAGTCTGTTCTAAATGTCATCGTTGTGGATTAGTATTATTATTCTAATTGGTCCGTTGTGTAGTCTGGTTATGCATATATATAAAGAATGTTTGAAATATTCTAAAAAATGTCTTTGGGTAAGTGAATCAAAGTATTGTGTTCCTACTCTATTCTGTTTCGAGCAAGCTGGGCCGAAATGGTAAAGGTCGACTGCTGACGTTCGTGTAGATTAATCTTGCCATAGCTATTATTCTCCTTCCGTACGCCGTGACTGGTCAAGTGTTAGGACATAAGAGATTCTAATAGACAAAAGTACTGAAAATAACATTAACCAAGATTCTGTTCATATACTGTTTTGTTTAAAAATCTGCATGTTCACTAAAACAATCAATATTCTTTTCAGATTTACAGTTATTAGTTCAAAATTAATAATTTTAAGTGAATTACTAAGATTTTTTAAGTAGAAACATGACTTAGACAACCAATACAGTATGGAAGAATGAATGTTAAAATTGATAATATTCAAAATAATATACACCTGATGTTAACTCTTATGATCGGAATATATATTGACGCATAGACCGACAAATGATGAGAGACATTATAGGTTCTATTTGATGTGTGTCAAAGATTACGTATTGTATGAAGTACTATAAAATAAAAATATTCGAAATAACCTAGGTTAGACAACCATTCAGATCTAGAAAGCGGAAAACAGCTATTTTGTTCCTGGGAGACACTCAACAGCATGTAGACATGTTCATGATGGAGTTTGTGCATATGACCTTCTGGCTTCGCTACGAACACTTAATTCCTAGACTCCTAAAGTGAAGTCTGGTCGTTTAAAGTTTTAAATCTAGTCAGTTAGTAATGCAGTGAATGACTTTAACCTCTGGTAATTAACTGCTGCATGCCTGAAATGGCTGACCCCCATTGGTCAAATCTTCTCACTGAGGCTCCGGAACTATTTCCTGAGGAACAAAGCTTCTGTTCAATGCTTCATGGTTTTAAATGATTGTCTAACATGGCATTCGTCAATCAAAGGCATACATCTCAAGTTTACAGTAGGTCACTTGCGACTAAAAATCTCAAATCGCTAAGCTGTATGACCTAGGATCGACTGCATCATATGTATCAGTTTTTAGAGAATGCAAGTCTACCCTGCTGACAAGTGACATGAATCCTAGGTTCAGGATTTTCCCAGTATTACCTTTAAAACAACCTACCGCAGTCAGCTTTTAGAGGCATACTTGACGATTGAAACATTTAATCATTGTACGAGCGTGTTTCTAGCTTTTTGACACAACGTAATATAAGGAAAGCACAAGCAGCAACGTTCGTATAGTAAAGTGAAATTATTAAATATCATGACTTCTCGTTATCTATTAACAGTCAAAAATTACATTTAGTTAATAATTTTGAATTCTTTTGCGACAACCACCGCTTGTTTATTATCGGCTGCATGTCTAGGTACTTCTCTTAGTAACGTACATCTTCTCTCCAGGTTAAGGTCTCAAGAGATGTATTAAGAAAACATAGTATAATCCCTTCCCTCAGTCCTTCTTATGTAATTTCGACCACACGTACACATAAATTTCTAAATACATTATTTATTTACTATAATTTGATTTGTTTTCTGTTACTCTCTCCTTATTTGGTTCCATGTTTAGCGCATAAATACACTTTAACCCTAGTTGATATATTATATATTTGGTGTTATCTTCTTGTCTTTATGATTGAGTAGCCTCTTACTGAACCCATATCATATTAAAGTGGGTAAACGTACTTTACAATAACATTATTACCAGTCATAATTATAGACCGTTTAAAATAGATGTAATGCCATGGAATATGATGGATTCGTAGTTTTTTTTCAATTCATATTATTATCTCTATTTTCCACAGATTAATGTTGGCTGCGTAACACTGAAAACCAAGGAGCACTGAAAAGTTATCTTCTCCTAGTATAGGACACCTCAGTGTAGAATCTTAACTTTATTACATATCGATCAAAACCACAAACTTCAGGTTTGAAATGAGTACTAAGCACGAGCACCACTGGACCAGCATTTAAAGGTATAATTCTTACTTCGATCAATTTATAGTATACAGCAGATAACATTCACTGCCATTTGTGATAATTGTTTTACTCTAAACATGAATGAAATCCATTAGTCAAGGCTTCTAGAACTTTATGAACATTATGAAGTTAGTCACTAGAGAGCTGGTTGTTACAGATCAGTTAAAGTGGTTTAATGAAAATCATTCCTTAATCTGATGTCTATATTCGTTTCAAACTGCTGAGATACAGAGTGCTCACCTATGACGAATATGAATCCAATGTTTCCTTATTTTATGTAGTACTCAACCAATAGAAATCTGTGACGAATATAACTAACAAAATTGAATACCAATCTCTACATAACCACTTTAACTCATTTCATCCTTGTTTTATTCGAATTCGTAAAAAGAGATCATGTTCTGTAGTACCTCATTATTTTTTTGCAAAATTGTAACGTTCACCTATTGAGTGTTGTTTTAAACTTTACGGCTAACCACTTGTCATTCGTTTGTTTTTTTGTTTCTTGCAAAGTCAATTTGTGCTTAGAGAATTTTCACTTTTGTTTTATTATCAATTGTAATTGGCCTAATTTTGTTTAGAACTTCAAATTAAAAAAGAAAAATAATAAATGATGGAAAATGATTTTGATAGTAAGATTCGTTTAGTTTTTTTTTTTTATTAAATTGTTATTTGTGCTACTAATGTTAAATAAATCTGTTACTACACTGTTTAAAATGAACAATTGAACACGTGTATTTGTGTCCGTTACCATTGGTGATTCATGAGTGCCTATCAGTTTGAAATAGTTGTGTATGTGTTTAGTTTGTAAATAGATACACACTGATGTATCTGTCCATGAATGTATGTCTATATATGAGGGATTTATTTCAATTGAATGTCTATCATACTATCATGCATAGAAACATGAATATTTCGTTTTCTTTTTCATAGACTTTTGTTTTCCCTTTAAATAGAGAAGTTTCTATATTCACAGAATTTTAGATTAAAGATGACAAATCTTGTAAAGGAGTAGAAGAAATCATTTGAATGTTTGTATTCTCACATAATCATACATTGATATAAAAGTATGGGAAAAAATAAGTCTACGAATAAACTTGGATATACAGATATACAATACAGTATTAATAAATTAATCATACTGCATTATAATATGACGTGGATAATGATGATAATTTTTAAATAGTTACATTATCAAATGATCTGTGCACAAGATAATGTGTAACATCAAAGTGACAACTATAATTATTACATAATTATAAGGAAATTTCTTTCCCTGCATGACCTTGACATATTTTAACTGGTTATTCAATTGACTGACATTTAACAGTATCTGTATATAAACAAGAAAAAACCAAGTTTATTTAAAGTGAAATAAAAATTTATTTCTTCAAAAAATAAACACTTGTTACTAAGTAATGCAAATGTCAATACGAATAAGTTTTCAGCATACATTTTAATTAGACATAAATGTATATATACATAACTGAGTTATTGTTGATCATCTTCACAATTTAATGAATTAAACGGATTTACAAAAGTGTTATTCAAAAATTATGGATATTTAATGTTGTACTAACTGAACATATTGCCATTTATGAAAAATCCTTGAAAACGTAGGTTATTTCAAAGTTACAAATATATTTAAATGCATGTCTACATGTATAAGTTATCTAAGGCCGAACTTATACTGATTTGAACTTTCATTTTGAATTGTCATTTGAACATGTGAATGCTCCTATTAATCTTTTATTCATTCGAACATTTCTTTGTCAGCTGGGTATACTCTTCGTGCAAAGTTATAACTGTTGGAGTTCAGACTTGTCGGAAACGAAACAGTTATAACAGAGGATATCACATGTACATGTATTACATTGAATATCGGATATCCCATTCATGCAGAAGGTTGAGCGTTCATCAACCTTAAAGTCCTTGGTTTGATTTCCAGGTGAAATTAAAGGTGTTCACTGCTGAGGAATTACATATTAAGACTATGTGGTTGTCTAATATTCTCTAGTTTTTAGTAGTTTTCGACCAACATCTATCAGTAACGAATACACACAACTAAATTGCTAAATAAAATTAATTAGTTAAGTATATTTGAATAATACGTAAGAATCATGTTAGATTAAGTAAATTTTTATTGTAATTTATTTTCACTGTTAATTTATAGAGTTAGATTTATTCTTTATCAGATTTAGTGTAGACATTTGATGTTCTCATGAACTACATCTACGTAGAGAGAAAAATTACGTCGCTTTCAAATAATGTAAAATCATGCCTATCAGATTACTTATTCGTGTATAGTAGTGTGGAGTAAAAAAATTGACTGAAGCAACTCAGAAAATTACGTAACATATAAAATATGTTCATTGGAATATAATAATTTTTACAACTAAAATTGTTAATATCTATACAATCATTACACGATACTACTGAAAGCAATATTATTAGTTAATTTAAATTTTAAAAAAAATTCTAAAATCTTTATGGTGATTTTTAAATGCTTCATTTCGACTTTTTTGTAGTAAAATGAAGAATTTTTCATGATTTTATTCAACTGTCACACTACTAAACTTTAAGCAAACATTTGCATGTGTGTACTACTTAAATATGTAAATGAGTAGTTAAAAGGATTATTGGAGGTCATTTTACAGATATTATGTATTGTTTAAGCACTAAAACAATATCAGGCAAATAGAATAAAAAGAATATAGAAGAATTCACATTAGGGATACTTTTGTTAGTTTTATTACTCTAAAACCATATAGTTTTGCATTCTGATTGTGTAGTGATTATGCTGCAGCCTAAATAATTGTTTGCATGAATAACCTGTAAACAGTTTATCATATATATAAGAAAAATGATATCAAGTTACTTTGTCGAATATGTTAAACGAGGTAAAATGAATGATATTTGAACACAAACTGAAACATGAATAGGTTGATTTTTTACTTGTCTAACTGACATTATAACATTAGCTGTATTTGATGCCATAATTTATTTTGCAGTAACGTGAGAAACCCATTGCATCAGTTAGGAAAGATAAGACATTTCAGAGAAGAGAACTTTTTCCTCAACGAATTCATTTGCTAAAGTTGTACATTTATACTCGGATTCCTAACAGATAACACAAAACCATAAATAACTAAGCTTTAGAATATCAAGTGCTCACTATCATTCTGTACTACTTAAGTCAAACAGAACACAAATCAGAAATTTGTGTACTGCAGAAGCGCTAGCCATTCATATCTTTAAACTAAGTCAGTGAGTACTAAAGGGATATTTATAAGCCTTCATTTTATTATGATCAAAATTTTGTTTGCATTTGTTTTAATTTTCTTAAAATTAAAGGTAATCTGAAACAATTAATTATTATTACCATTTGAAATAAGCCCATGATTTTAACTACCGTGTTTCTGGCTTAATTCACACTTGTTAAGTGGAGAGTTATTTTCGTAACACTATTATTGTTAATCCATGAATTTACCAAACACCCTGCCCCCCATTCGGTTTTTAATGCACTAAGCACTTCACGTTACAAATGATGTTTTATTTTCTCAATAGGTTGATATATCTAATAAATTACAATAGATATAAGTGTACTGTTTCTGTACATGAATTCACCGAAGTGAAAATCTAATCTGAAGTATCCTATATTTTACGGTAAAAAATAATTAGCACTAAATGTACAATACTGAAATAAATTTATATCGAACATTCAATTGATATTAACAAATGAATCAATTTTATTCAAGTTCCATCTTGATCAGCGTCACACGGACATGAATATGACATTAATTGATCACTTCAGCAGGACAATCAATATTTTGCCTGTATTAATTACTAGATAAAAGTAAGAAGTTGATAGTTAATATAGAACAAAGGTAAACAACACTGTTATACATTTTATAAATGCTTGAAAGTGTCAATATCTCCTAGATGACTTTAATCACAAAAGTTATCAACTTACAATAATTTATCACTTATAGTTTATCAATTCAATACAATTCTAATTTAGTATAGTTGGTTATCACGTCTTTACATTTGGAGAAAAAAACCTGTGAATTAATGAAGACTGTCGTCAATTTTAGTTTGTGATGAATACTACCAATACCTAATTACCAATCATTCACATAACCAATTGAAATTGAATAAAGGTATATTTATCACATAATTCAGTGAAACTATTAAAAAAGATATAAATGATGGAAATAATCCTTTTGAATGAAAGAAATTTCGACAAAGAATTTAATACAACCAAAAATTAATTTATAGGTATAACCTGATGAACAGATTGCTAATATATATATCTATATGTAAATTTCCTATTGTTATTAAGGTATTCATGCTTAGTACTCTTTTTTATTTTCGAGTAAACCTACTGGTTATATAAATAATGTGAAATAAAACATTCAGTTTGTTAGCATAGCTGCAGATCATCAGTAAATTTGAAGTTATGTAAACCATCATTTTCTGAAGTCGTCTACTGTGTGTTTCTGATTCGACTAGGATAATTCTACTGTCAGTTACATCCCAAATATAAACTAAAACACGTTTAATTACAGCCTATGTTGATCCATTCGAGTTCCATGCATAATAATAAATGGAGGGGGAAGGAGGAATTAAAAATGTTGCTAGTATTATACTTGAATGTGTTGAAAATAGAAATTTTGCAATGTTAGCTTGATTTAGAAATGAGATGAACGAGTAAGAGCATTATACTGTTGATCTGATCCCATTAATTTTATAATAATACAACACAACTGCCTACCTAAGTGAAGTACTTTTTTCACTACACTACTGGTTTAAAAACTACTTGGATGCAAATACGTTTATCTATTAAGTTAATTTCAAAATTTACCTTATCTTTAAACTTATCTTCAGTTATTCTATGTCTATATTTTGTGCAATAAATGAATGTTTGCCTAAGAAATATAATAACAGTATAAATAAAACAGATTTGTTTATCTTTTCTTTTTATATTCAAATTGATATATTCATGTATACATGTATATACTCCAACTGTGATACTTCTAGTCAGTCTGTCTCCAGCTAAAAGATATTGTAGTGTTCATCAACAATGTACATTAATAGAAAGGTACAAAAATTTCACTTGAAAAAAATGAATTACACTTTTCAATTTATTCAATTTAGATGACTATGAATGCATAGCATTTAAAAATGCGTAGTTACTATAGAAAAGGGATATAGGTCAAATATAAAAGTAAACAATTTCAATAAAGTAAAGACAAGTTAGCATGTTTTTATTCTAAACACTGTTGATTATTGATTTTCACTGAATATCATAGATTTGTAATCATCATGTTTAGGACTTTAATGAATGAAATTCATTTTTACTGAATGTTTAATCATGATGACATATTCTATAATGACACGTCTAATATTAATACTGTTACCTTCTGTAACGAAGCAAGATAGTGTCCTTGAGCTTTCTTGGACAAAATGTTCGTTAAAAGACCAGTATATCTTCCACCACAGTAGGAAGTGGATTGATAGACGTATATCAAAGAAATCAGATGTCATCATGATTCTTTTAAAAACGCAATTCTCAAGGTTGCTGTTAAGGATGTTTTTTCAAAGAGTTTGCGATCTTCAATGTACAAATATCTACAAATGGATCACATGTAAATTCAATGTCTATATATAGTAAGATAATGTTTCTTTCTAATTGTCACTAACCAACCAGGGACACTTTAAATTTTGAGAGAACGGCTGCTTCTTGTGAGGTTTTAACCTTATCACCTAGCTTTACAGTCTTAAGCTTTCCGACTTTTGAAAGCCACTGATCATCTGTAGAAATGAAATCGATTCTGACAGGCAAGAAAGAACAAATATGACATAGGTCATTATTATTGGAAATAATAATCGATACGTTTCGTGATATTTTGTAACGTCTTGAGTTTCTTAACTTTCTATAACTACATGAGTGTTTTTTGAAATCAAAATGTGAAATATATTTGCGAAAGTGCAAGCAACGTAAAGTCAACATTTTCATGACTAAAGAGACTCGAATTCGGTTTATTCGCTTCAAACACTACATCGTTATTCCAAACTTGAACAGTGATATAACTGGCAACTTAAGGCTTTGTTGATGCCTTCTACTCGGGTTCGCACATATAAACAGTAACAACTGAATGATTCACATTTTTAACAGCAACAATGGAAAGATGTGAAACATGTGCATGAAATTATGATTTCGGATTATTTATTTGTCAATGTTGATATCACGAATTCATCTGAATCGGACAACCAATGACCATCTAGAAGCACTGGACAGATGTTTCGTCGTAGTACGGGATTCTCCAGCAGTGCGAATCCACGACCCCGTTGGGGATCGAACCCCGAACCCTCTGGCTCTGCGACGACGGCTTTACCATTGAACCACTAAGCCGGCTCTAAACGGGTGATATTGCTAATTCAGTCAAGAGTCCCTTACTAGATAGAAACAGTTGTCTAGTGCTTTCAGGTGATCAACGGTTGTCTGATCCAGATCATTTCATGATATCAGCATTGACGTATTAACTATCTCCACAACAACCCCTTTGATTATTTATTTACCAGACATACTTCTATAATCAAAGATACAGTGAATAAAACAAACATTCTACTCAGCAAAAAAAGCCAAACTAGATAGTTTAACAACACGAAATTGAACAGAATCTTATTGATTTCAGGCAATTACCTGCACCAGTTCATAAATATGTAGCATTGTATTAAACCTGTCGAGTAGTGAGAAAAGGGAGCAACAGTTTAACTTTTTTAAAAACATAGTATCTAGTTAGCAATTATGAATTTTGTCACATGAAATATTTACATTATGAAATGCGATAAAGTGTAGTAATGACTACTCTTCTATACTCACTTCATTTATGTCACTTACATATGTATGCATTGACAGGACTATTTCATTTGTTACTCGAAATGGATGACAATTAGTTATGACTGCAATAATAAGTGTGATACTAAACATATATGTATATATACATATACATATATATATATATATTGAGAGAGAGAGAAAAGAGAGGTTAGAACTCATTTTCTCACTGTCACAGTTGTCTCCCATCAAAGATATTCAGTAATGAAATGTATTGAAGTGGAACGTATAATATCTTTTATTCACTCAGTTTGCATTTTATGACAATTCCATATATATATATATATATATATATATATATATATATATATATATCCATATGTAGTTCATGATAATAAATAATTGACTTCTTAATTACTGAGTACAATTGGTACTTCAAATAAAATTTATCTAAAGTGGGTGTCAGTGGTTTAAGAAAGTTACTGTTAAGAGAATCAAAGAACTACAGATTATTGACTGAATAATTAAAGCCAAACATACAGCTGAAGAGTTCTCAGCTAGGAAACAACATCTGTTAATTTCTAAAGACAGCGCGTCAATGTAATTTTAAAGAAGATATTGTACACATTAGACGTTATTAATATAATTAGAAAAAAAAACATTATATAAGTCTTTCCCAGGTAATTTAGAAACAGTATACTGACTTAATTCAAGGAGATGACAGAAGGATTGTTCAATGTAGACGCATCATCGAATAACGCGTTGTAAACAAGTTGACTATTTTGTTTATAGGACTTTTATGAAAATAAGCAACTCCAGGTATTTCAGAACAAAACTTATTCAAAATGACATTTCATTGACTATAAATGAATTCATATCAGTCAAATCTCCATAGTTTAGTCATATTTCGTTGCGATTTCAAACGATTCACAAGTTTTTATCAACAGTCAATTGAATGGCATAGACTGGGAAGTTTTAGCAGTATCTTACTTTTTTTGTTAGTAATGACTTCTAACTATCAATAGGTTTTGTTTAAATAGCTAACATATTTAAAACTTGCCATCATTTATCCATAGAATGTAGTCGTTGAACTAGAGTATCATTAATGAATATATAATAATATACTGAAGTCATTAGTACATTTTTTACAGTTAATTATTCGTTATGTTATATATTGTGTATAAACTACCTTTCAGGTGCAAAGTCGTTGAAGGTAGTCAGGAAGGAAAGCTGCATAAAATCAATTTGATGATACTATTCTTTTACTTTGTACACATGGAGTCGTGAAAGAACTGATAATGTCACTCAGATTTAAAATCTTACAAATCACCACTGAACAATTTTAGTTGCAGCTTTCTAATTTACTAAATATTCCTTTAATTCAGCAACGGTGCCAACATTGTAACATATATTTTTGTATGTAAAACCCAAACTATTGTTCTAGATAAGTGTGATGGAATTCAATCGTCCAAGAAACCATGTTTATGGTTTCACACTATGCACTGATATGTTATTAGTCAACGATTGTAGAAATATATCACCTCATCTAGGAATCGAATTCAGATTTTTAGAGCCTAGTTGTAAACGCTTGGTCATCTAGACCACTAAGCTTGCATTTAATCGTTTGCAGTTATGACTTTAGTCATTCTAAGTTCTGTGTAGCAACCGTCGTCCTTCGATGATATTTGTTTCACACCCAACATAATTGAATTTTACGGGTCATAGCTTCACATCATAATTCCCAGAACAGCCACTCATAGTCACTAGTAACTACATGGTGATTGGAAAGCTTCGTACTGAAACTTTACAAAGTCACTCTATTATGTCGAGGTTAAAATTTACCAACTCCCATAACATCTTATTCGTAAAAATATCCTTTATATAAAACCTTCCAGTTACATATACTTGACAGACTCTAATTTGTTTGCTGTTAAATAATTTTACTATCTTTATAATAACCAAATTGGTAATGATTTACTAGTCACATAAGTTTACGCTGTGCATGCAATAAACAAAGCAAATCATAATTAACATTATCATTACTAGACAGAAAATATACATCACCACTGACTTAATTAATTTTTTTGATTACTGGACCTTATTCTAGTCACTTTTCTTAGTTGAAAATTTTAGAAATCCAATGTGATTTCATTTGCAACTATTTTATGCTTATTTACATATATAAATAATGTAAGTTGCCTATGTTTATGATCTGAAATACATCATATGCATTAAACAAAAATTTAGCTATAAATCATATCTCTATTCTATTATTCATTATGTGTATCGTAGACCCTGTCTCAGCTGAATACATTCTGTATTCTGACTAACTATTCACTAGAGATGCATATATAAATATATAATAATCATTGATTATAACACGTCTAGCAAAACGGTGAATTAGGCTTCATGATTTGATCTCATGTTAGATTAACTTGTTCAAGCGAATAATCATCGTTAATCTATTCCGCTATATATATATATATATATATATATATATATATATATATATATATATATACTTGATACATTATCTGATCCCAAGTATCATTTTAGTATGTAGTAATTATTAGCTACTTCATTTAATTTTGCTTCAAAACTGTTAAAGTGTCATTAGGTGAATGTATATTGGTGTAGAATACTTTCCTGTTTGAGACAATGCACTACTAGAACTTAGCCTTTTAATTATTTCACAATTATTAATTCACTTCATTCAGATGAATATGTCTACATGCAATCAGTTACCTCGATGACTGATTGTTTTGGCATGCATGCTAAAAGGATTTTTAAAGTATGATATTAGAATTAATTATCACATCGATACTGATTCAATCTATCAACTTCTGTATGAGATTTCAATCAGTCACATAATAATAAATCAGGCAAATTGAACTGTCAGTAAGATTAAAAAGTTACATGAAGATAATAAACATGTAAAGATAACAAGTTGAAAACTTGTGGAGACAAACCCTGTTATTATTGTTCACAGAACTAAGTATTATCGAAATCATTCATTTACCCTACAAAGTTTGTAAACTATATTTTATCCATATAATATCAACAGAATATCTTACAGATGTACTACTATGCATCATTATTCATCTTCATGGAAAATCATTTTGGAATATGTTTGTTAAAATATTGTTTCAAAATGATGTCTTAAACTTATTGAAGTTATAAATGTGAACCACTGAATGGGAACACAGGCGTCAAATAATAACGTGAAGAAAATTAGACGCCATGAGTTCAACTTTTCTCTTAACACAGAATGTTCACTACTGATACAGTGTCTACTAAGATGTAGCGAATGTTCCATTCCTCATAAGTTTTATTTGATTTTCAACTGATTTCAGTTTGTGATGGAGGTGATCTTCATAAAACTTACTAACTAAATGTTCAGATTAAGAAATTTATTATCTATTTAGATTACTTAAATAATTAGTTTTATGTAAATTATTTAACATTCAGATAACTTTCATAAATAGTAACTAACTGATTCATTCAATCTTTTAGTCTGTTTGTTCATTAAATTTCCCGCTATTCGATTAATTGTATTAGTCATTATTGACAGACACCATAATGAAATCAATATTTGTATGGAATGGCCAGTAGTAAAGTGACATTCTTTGATGACATGTCTAATACTACCACTGTTGCCTTTCTGCAAAGTAACAGCATAATTTTCTTGAAATCTTTTAGATAAAATGCATCCTTCATGTAAACATGACTAGATTAATTTAGTTTAAATAACTTGATTAATTATTTAGAGTTCTAGTTAATTACATTGATGATGTTAGGAAATGCTGTTCACAGTAATAAGTATGACTGACTTTAAAAGGTGAATCAGAGTAATCAAGTGAAAGTTGTAAACCAGTAGAATCCAACCGCATTGAATATGAATCAGGTAGCCGTTAAGAAATTAGGATAAGGTTGAGAAAATGTTTCAATATCAGATGTTTATCAGAGAGATAAAACTTCACGGATTTATCCCTTGTTAATGCCATGGGTGGTCATTGAACATCCCTTCTCTAAAGCACAAAATACTTTGAATTTTGATTGTTCTCTTAGAATCACTCCGTTGTATTGTCCGGATAAAAAGCTTAATTACAGAAAAAAAGATAAACGTCTGTTTCGAATAAATAAACGTTTCAGTTTATTTATCTCTTTTTGCTTCAATCAATCTTCTAATCTTTTGTGACTATTCAAAGACATAATTAATAGGAACTAAAGTAGGATAGATATTATAGGATTGAAAGTTTAAGAACTTTCCAACACTACAATAAACAATTCATCTGTTATCAACAAAACAATCTTTAACAAAAAATATAATAATGACCTAATTTGTAAAGTGTTTAGAAATAAATAAACAAATAGATAACAAATCAGTAGATAAATAAAAGTTATAATAACAATAAGAAGCAACAACAATAACAGTAACAACATTCATAGATCAGTGATTAAGAAATTAGCATAAAGTGAAAAAAACAACAAACAAAGTCTTCAATAAGATGATACTAATTTCCTATTGTACAGATTACAAACAAGGATTAATAAGGCTTAATATGGCACGTAGCTAATATCATTAATAGAAATTGTTGTCCACCTATATGTTTATTATATAAACTTATAGTAACTTGTAAACATATGACATATACATATATTACTTATAAAGGAAATAAGTAATGTATAAGCTACTTTATAAAGCAAATTAGGTAATTCATGTTAATTAAAATTGACTGGTTATAAAACTAATTATTCAATGTATTTCAGGATATTTATTACAAATTACCATGAACTTGAAGAAACTTCAAATTTACTGAAAATGTTAAAAGTATCATTGAGATATTGATATGTGGCTAAAACAATCCACTTATTACTGGTTATTCAGGATCAAAACTTATTGTCTCTGTGTTATCTTTGTAAACACTCACCAGGAGTATAGAATAATCATTGGATTTAATACATTATTCATATACATTCCGATTGATCAACAACCACTGATTTATTTATGTTGTGTATTTTCTAAGATTTCGCAAAGACGGTTATAGTAGTCTTAGATTCTCTAAACTAACTAATTTTATTGTGCTAAGCTTATGCACCAAACGGAAAATATTGCTAGTGGCAAGATTAACCTGAATTAGAATTACTTCTGTATACCACAATCCAATGGCAATGGGTAAGTAATTCTCATAATAGAAGCAATCTTAAAAGTGAAATCAGGAATTAGGATACCTTGTGTAATTTAAGCTATTTAAATTTCTCAATACTTAAATAACTTTAAACATCCTATTTGTGCTAACTTGTTGTTGAGATGACTAAAAAGACTTAGTATATGTCTTCTCATTAAAACATTTTGCATATCTCTTAAGCTTACAGCCTATTGTAGAAATTTAAGGACCTCGTGAAGCTGCGTTTTCAATTAGTTAACTACTTAAGTTTTACTTTCCTGTAATTCGTGTTGTTTATCCTGACACGAGTATCAACATGTTTTGTGGGGTTATTTTAGAATAAAAATAATAGGGAAATATGTTATAGTTTAAATATGAATGTTATTGATGCTATAAATTACCTTTGATCATGCAAACCCAACTAACGAACCACAATCTTACAAAGAGAACTTTCAACTAAGTAACGTTATCAAAACAATCCGCTCAGTCATCACAGATTCCAGAATAAGAGTGGTCATTTATAGCCCTACATTATCAGCAACACGGAATCACACATTTTTATTACTACCATCAAATACGTTAATAAAGCTAGTAAATGTTTTGTCAAACCAGCTCAGTGTACAACTCATTTGAAACTGAAGGAGAGGATTTATACTTCAGTGTATGGTTGTCCTAAAAACATATATATGTATATATATGACTTGTTTTAAACAATCGCACTTTTACTTAAATATTCCGATTTATCTGTGTCTCATATTATTGTGTTGACAAAAGGTTAGATAACAAAAATAAAGAAGAAGAACAAGAGATTTTTGACTTGACCCATAAAAGAAAAGAAAATTAATTGAAGAAAGAAAACTTGTGATAAAAATTATTGATTATAGAGATAATTTAAAGTGTGGCATATTTTTTTTAATATTGAGGTTTATCATTAAATAAGGGTTTTGTCAAAATTAGTTCAGATATTGTTTATTCTTGAATAAATTATGAATGTACAAGCAAAGTTGTTTTTTCAAGGGAAGAACTTAGTATCAACTCAGTTGTATTTAGATTAGAAACTTCTATCGTAGATTCATGTTTGTATTTCGACAAGTGTTATTCAAAAAACTAATCAAATAAATATGGCTATGAAGAATTGAGTTTTTCTTGTTCAACATAAGCCTCGACGGTGATAATGCTTATTTATGCTTTAAAACTATAATATTAGATCATAATTCTCTATTGGATTATTATACAATAACTTCTATATTTACGTAGTATGGAGTAAGCATCAGTAGTTCGAGTAACATAACATGAATTCATCAATTTCCCATGAATTGATTATCTTGGATTTGTCGAAAGATTACCTTTCGTAAACCTTTTTCTTATCAAAAAGAGTAATAACCTCTATTAGTACAGTGTCTAAACAGTTCATTAATACTGAACGTGCCAATAAATACAATTGAATTGTTTAAGATTATTAATAAACAACTAAATTTAAATCTTTTCAAATTTACAAATTCTAACTACTTGTCACCTGAAACCTGATTATTTTCTGCCCAGAATGAAACACTTATCAATCTTATTACGTCCTAGTAACATAATCTATAATATCCGATTATATCATAGAATTTCAATGCTCACTCTTCTTTAATTACGTAAATATATCATAATCTTAATTCTTATTAACTGACTGATGTAAACTTTTTCCAACTTTTATTTTAATATTGGATTAAGTAATCACTTAATTTCAATACTATGATTCTAGGATACTCTCTTAACAGATGTCTCGAAATCTTATTGAAATGACAAGTTTTGTACTCAGTTTACTATTTTGCAATTTATTTAAACTGTTACTACACTAAGGTAAATAGTTTACGGAGTGCATAAGTAAATTATATTCATTGATGGGAATTAATACTTGATTATAATCAGCCAGTTCACTTGATACCTGAATTAAGATGTTTCGGTTATATAGAGCCTAGGTATCTTGGTTCTAATATAAAACCACTTATTGCATGTTTTATTTATAAATGTGAATAAATTGGTTGGTCATAATAGAAGTCATATGATTACACAAGCGATTAAGCTGTACAGTTCTAGGTAAATGAGTTGAAACAATAAAACCTTGAATATTTAATTACATCATCTTAACTTTAGTTGTAATTCCAACTTTAAAGTAATACGATTCGAAGCAGATAATGATAAATTAACAATTTACAATAAGTTCATGTTATTATGCTTAAAATGTATTTTTTACATCATTCAAGCTAACGAATGAAACAACTTATATGAAAACGACTATGTAATTCTTAATAATGAAAATGACTGTAATCATATTGGGTATATTTATGGAGCCTTAGAATGAAACATCAGTACCATTTTGAGCAAACTTTAGTCAGGTTACATGACAAAACCTACTTCCGTAAGTAGTATTTTTGATTCTATAATCATTATTACAAATTATGCCTAGTATAGACTACTGATTATGCCTTTTCTTTTAGTTAAAACGATTACGAATTCATTTATGTCTAAGATGGTTGATAAAGCTTGTAATTCAAGTGAATATTATTGATAATGTTCTCTATATGGAGTAATACGATCATGATGAGAGGCCGTTTCAGACAACGTCCTCAACCCTCACTTCATTCAGAACTGAGTGCTCTAATTAAATCATTAGTTCCATATTAGTCTGCTCTAATGAACTTGTATATAAATGATTGGACTCGTTTGTTTTTTCAGATTCCTTTATTTGAGAACTGATATAACGAAATTTGTCACTGATGGACATTTGTTATAAACTAGACTGTACTGGTTAGTTGTTTCATCCTACTAAGTGACTGTCAAGTAGTGCGAAGTCATGTTGTACAAAAGATTAAGCATGGAATCTTCAAACTTTCCAGAGGGTTGTTAAGCCTTAAACAGCTAAGCCGGTATTGTGGCTTATATTTTTAGATTTATTCATTTACAGATAAATAGTGCCAACCGCTAACAAGTCTCATAATAGAACAAAACAATTGTATTGTGCTGTCTAGTTTTAAATAGTTGCCTAGCTTAGGCTGTAAAGTGAAATACAGGAAGCTCGATTCATCATAATTGAAACTCGTCAGCTGGGTGTACCTGCTATACTCAAGATTTAAGTTACACATCCAAACGCCAATTCTATCTATTCGCTATCAAACGGCTTTGCTTTCTATAATAAGCTTTTGAATCAAGACAATGAAAACACATAAGTAAATTGTGAATGTTTGTATCTTTCTATTACTGATGTTTAGGACCACAAATGATCCGTCTCTGTACCATATTTACATTCTGAGTGGTATACTTTGATGTAAATTTACAAGTATCATTTAAATAGCTCAATGAATAAAACGATCGCTTTCGAAGCTAGCTAACTAAGTTTGCTTCTATGTGTGGACTCAAACACTTGAGTGTAGTTAATGCATCCCGTTAGCAAGTTTGAGGGTAAACTTTAAAAAAATATATTAATATAATGAGTAGTATATTATTCCTTTTAACATTGTTATTAATAAATAATTTGAAAACTCTGTATGTTTAAGGAATATTTAACATCATCGATATGCAGATTCGTGTGCCTTAGCTTTCAGTATATATATATATATATATATATATATATATATATATATATCACGTCTTCCTTAACCGACGTAGGGTTCCAACCGTTAACCCAATAATTATAAATGAAATGCTCTATGCATTAAATCACCACTAATGCAAAGTTTATTGATAATTTTACGTCTTTCTGAAACTTTGAACACTAACCAGGCATTAGGGTTACATTATACGTTTGTATGTTTGTGTGTGTGTGTGTATGTACAAGGTAGAAGGTCTAACGAAAGATAGAGAAGAGTAATTAGACAAAAGAAGATTTTTTCTAATAAAAATAATTAAAAGAATATGATGATGATAATAATAATAATCGTTTAATTTTCATTATTATTAATATTTATGTGGTTATGAAAATTGACTAGCAACAAAGAAAGGAACTATACACTAGATAAATGATATAACGTAAATAAGTAACTGATTTTCTATATATTGAATTTTTAATAGTTACTTCTCTTGACCATAAATTTTCTTTAAAACTGTATTCTTTGTACATTCATGAAGGAAATATGCATACAAACCCAAGAGTTTTTTTATGTTTGCATGTACATATGTGAATGTATATTGATGTACAATTACTACTTTGTATAAACCACTTTGTCAATTCCATTTCGGAGCAAATGACTCATTCATTAAAGACAAATATTTTTCAATAATAAAACTTCTATTATACTGACTAAATATTATTATTGTCTCTTATTTTTTTTTTGTTTATATTTTTTCATTGGTTTTATGTTACCATAGTCAGTCATTATTAATGAGATTGAAGTATTAAGATGAAAACTCTCTTTGACATTATATCTTTGTTGCCTTGGTAGAATGCAGATTTAGTGTAAATGCCCTAGTTACTAATAAGGATGTACTGGAAACTACAGTAAATTGATTAGTGCAGAAGTAATAAGGTTAATTAAATTCTTCTTTTCTGATGACTATTAAATTAATAAACGGTCTTCTAAATGATGTATAATACTGATAGATATTAAGATTGTATGAAAGATTCTTTAAAACAGTTGGTTGATGCATTTAACTGAATGTGTTGCATATCAACAAGTTTTGTTTTTTGACGTCCGATAAAACTATCATAATGAGACAATTCTATAAATTAGTATGCTAAAACTTGTCGTCTGATTTTTTAGTAATTCATTTTTACACTACATACTTATTGTAACTACATCATTGTAATCTAAGAAACACTTGATGGATTTTCGGTTCTGGTATGGGACTCTAAGGAATTGAGTATAAATAACACAACGACGAATCAAATCACGACATTCAGATTTCGTGGCTGGAACTTAACATTCAGACTACTATATTGGTTTCCAGTTGTTGACATCCGTGACCTCAATCAATGCGTTAAACAGTGTAGTGTCCTTTATTATTCAAAATGATATTTATCTCACGTTCCACTGGATTCTTATTTGCCTAAACTGTTTCTCGATTCTGTTATCTAAACAGTAAACTATTATAAATAAAGGAGGTTTGTGGAGATTCTTAAATCTCGAAAACCGAATTACATTTGTATTCTGATTAATATTTTTATCTTACATAACAACTTAATGACCCTTGGTGTCAACTTAATATCAAGCATAAAGGTTGTTCAATGTAGGCATCACATAACAGTCGTAGTAAATTCGGTAGTATTTGCAGTTTCATACGTGAAGTAGTAACTCAGAGTATTGTATTTTTTGTAAATTATAGAAATACTGGATTCGAACTATTGTAGCGTAATGAGCATGGATCTCTGAAAAGTCTTAAACAATCCGTAAACTACAATACTTCGGATAATAGAAATCAATTTTAAATGAAAATTTTAAATTTTTTTTTCGATTATAACCCAACCTGAATCGTTTATTTAGATTTTCCTAAATCTTTTAAACTACGATAAAATGTGTATATTGTTTTTGTTATTAGTTAACATTTATATTCAGTGGTTAAGGGGGGGGGGAATTTCCTCCATTTGTGACTAGGTAGAGTGATATGCTAGCATCCCAGTAAATGTTAATGTTTTCACTAAGCTGCAAAATATTATGACATTACTCATACTAATCTTTTTGTAATTTTTCATCTGCCACTTTCAAAACTTCAGTTTCTAGTTACTGTAAATTGCAATATAACAAAGTTGGGTGTAATGTAGTGTGGCCTTTGTTCGAACCACCTTTATCTACAAATGAATGTTAGATATGTAAACGTTTAGTAATCTTAAATGTTAGGATGATAGGGGTTTTAATGATGTTTGGTTTTTATTTTCTTGTTATAAATATTTCGTTCCTAATTAATTGTTGTAAGTAATGTTGAACTCGGAGTTTCACACGAAACCGTATATAATTAGAAAAGGGTGATTAACTGATTCATTTTGCACATCATTCGACTGGAAATCGAACGAAGGAAATTTAAGCTGAGTTATGTGACATCAACATTCAAACCATTACGTTGACATCCAATGTTATACATCACTAACACTAATCGTTTTATTGTATTGTGCTACTATTATTCATTCTCATGTGACTTAAAGACCCTGTTAGCGATCCATCATATAATCATGAATTCACACTAGATAGTCCTACAGTATGACGAAATAGCAGTCCAATGTTTCCTAGTTTTCACATGGTTGTTCAGCTTAAATCAGTTCATAACAGAAATCCATAATTATCAACTTTTTATGATTATTAATTAATTGAATAGTTTAGGCTTTCTACCGTTTAATTTAATGTGTATTTCGTGATACTTTCCCTACCACTTTATATGATAATAATATCTATAAGTAATTGAGCATAAAAATGATATTCAAGAAGATAAGTAGATAGATTTTGCCTTAGAATCAGGGAATATATAGGGCGGTTGAGGAAAACTGACAAGAATTCCCGAACCTAGGAATCTGGCAAATACTGAAGGCTGGACATGTTAACATCTAATAGAACATCAGCTGGTGTTAGTATCTCAACTTTACAAAAAGTTAGTTATGGTTTAAATGCTGTTTTATTGAAGCAAAACCTTAAATTTAGGCACTTAAAATAAGAAAAAAGGAGCTAATGAATATTTAGTTTTAATCAAAATAAACCATCAATAACATCATTGGGAAGGAAACTAGCTAAATATTTTTTTTCTTCACTATTGCTAATATATATTCTTATTGAGTATCATTTAATGCATAACATAACTCTACGTTTTCCTAACTCCAGTCTGTAAATACAAACTATCAAAGTGATCTTTAACACTTATATACTAACTGTCACACTTTTCAACTAATACATAGAAATATATAACATGGCATCTATGAGTAATTAGGGCTTAATTATTATTCAAAGAAAGACTATTATGGATCATTGTTTCTTATCGATCAGTCAGTAATTTTCAAGGAACAAAGCATAATATCGATTAGTCGTCATAGGTAATTTCTTGTAAACAATTTATCATTTAATTACTTAAAGTGACGCATTTGTACAGTAATTAAAATATGCTAGAGATAATTATTTTTAATGTTCATAGATTAATTTGTAAATAAGAACATAATAAATTGTCACTTAGGTTACTGTTCATCTATAAAGTATAAGATCATTCATTTATAGTAATTAAGCTAATAAAAGAAGAACTGATTTAACTTGAATGCATTTTATGTTTCACCCTAAAACTAATCCTAATTAGACGATCAGGGAAAATCATTAAACATTTTTCTTCTATGGGACTCCTCAGAATTATCTATTCATAACCCCTCCCCCTCCACTATTATTCACGTCTAAGGCATTCAGACTTCATGAAGAACACTTTTAAAACACTGAACCATATCCAAAGATTTACATTTTTAATTTTCTACGACTTACTTATCAGAATTGATTACTGCCGGTGAAATCCTGAACACAATAATGTATATCAAAGACTTCTTAGATGGATTCGTGAATATACCTCTTAATTAAGTCATTAGTAAGCATGTAATAACTGCTGTTAAGTATTGTAGAGATTGTTAAATCTTATAACTCATTGCATGACTTTATACTAGCTGTATCACTTAAGTTTTCGTTCCAAAGTAGTTTATATTTTTTCGATTGATTGAATATAAACATGTGTTAGTTCAATGATGGAAAGCTTTAAATGTTAGTTTATCATAGGTATTGAGAGTAAAGTTTGCTTGTAGTGAATAACTTTCTAAAAATTATCGCTTGTTTTAATTCATAGTGGTTGACAATAAACAGAAGTGGCATCAAACTAAGTTCAGTTTTGTTTGATAAACGAGTATTCTACTTGCTAAACAAAGTGGTTGTGGTAGAATATTTTACCACAAAACAAAGTAAAGAAAACATCTTGCAAGTTTTCTGCAGATGGCACATGTATATATATAACTTTTACATCTTATTTAATTTAGAATGTGACTAGTAAGTAAATATGCGTTTCGTCTAGTTTGGGACTCATCGGTCACATTTAAAATTAAATCATACTTATGAACTTAGACTGTACCGACCCAATTCGCCCAGGCAATATATATGGCAAAAGAGACCGTTCAGTTACAGTCCATATTTGACCAAAGAGGAGATTCAAACACATTCTAATTTTACATCTTATGCTTTATTTCCTAATTTCATTGAAAAATGATATAATAGTTTTAGATGATTTAATCCTTTAGTGTATTTGGTTTATGGCTAACATTGGAATCTATAAAACATGTTTTATCCTTTTGAAGACGCAACAGCTGCACAACATAAGATTCACTGAAGCTAAATGTATTGATCATGAAATCTTGAATGAGTAACGAAGTGGTAACTTGTCTACTGCATGAATCAAAAGAGTACGATAGGAAAAAGGGATTATTAGTTTGTTTCACTAAAGAAAACCATCCTTACACTAACACAAAAGTATTGTTACCCATTTCATGTTAAGTTACTGTGTTCAATAATGTATAAATATCTCCTGGAACAGAGGCAGATATTGTTTGCTGACAGTAATTTTGTATTAGTATTCATTTACTTAAGATAATTAAAACAGTTAATAATAGTAAAATCAATCTCAGTAATTAAGTATATAGGCGGAATTTTAATTGTGGGTTAGAAACAATAAACAGTATACTATTTTCAGTAAGTTAATCATTCATATTCTTTTTGTCTATCTCAGTGAATAACTATATAATATTTTAATTATAGTATCCATTTAACATTGTTCAAATAAAATGGAGTACTTGTAATGATGTCAAATGATTAATACATGTATATATATATATTCAAAGACTATACGTAAAATAATTTTAAAATAAAATGGATGGAATAACTAATCAATATACCAATTCCTAAATAATTGATTGAATTTGGTAGGGTACCAATGGAAACCAGGGAGCATTTGATATCATTTTCGTCCAAGTGTGGGATTTGTTAGCAGTGCGCACCCTTGATTCCACTCCAGGAGCTTCAGCTTGGAGAACGCCTAATCGTCTGTACCACTCAACCAGTGGATGCTGGTTGAATTCCCACCTCCATCAATTTGTAATATTGCCTGACGATCATCGATTGTCATTAATTATAACTGTATCACTCCAGACAAGTGTGAACCTTGCTAGTCATGACTTCTCATTAGAATTTTAGGAATATCCTTAAGTTAGTCTTTAGTGAGCTCATTCTTGTAATTGGATGGAGATAGATATTTAGGGATTGGTATTAAGTTTAGTTGACTGAATTCCGCCAACATGAATCTGTGACAATATCAATCAATTAAACGTAATACCAATCTCCATAAACCATCTCAAATCACTTCTGAATTAAAATACCTTCAAATAATGTACTTTGATTGATTGTCATAGATTAAATATTTCTTTTGGTTCGCATTCAGCAGTAAGGCATACAATAATAAAACATTGAACGCTTTCTGAAGGAGTCAATACCATATTACTGGACTTCATATTCTTTAATTTTACCGTTCATATAATAGGAAAAATGTATTTTTCTTCTGATCACCTATTTATAAATAAAACTGTATTTACTCAGTCTTGAGTACTGAGAGAATTCTATTGACCAATCTTATTTGAACTCAGTCTAAGGGAAAAATGAATGCAGATGACTTAAAGTGTTATATAATGTACACACTGATCTGTGAAATTAATAATCTTGTATATTGATTATACTCATTAACTACTGATTACAGATAAATGTCTTCAAATGGCTTCATCATAGTACATAGTTTATATAATCAGGTTTTCTTGATTTTTCTAAAGATATCATGTGATAACTGCAGAATATAATAATATATTTAAATAAATGACTTGAAAGAGATTTGATCAACCTGAAGGTTTTCAAACTCAGATGAAATCAACTACCAAAGAGTGAAAAGTTCTGAATATCTGTTTCATTCAAATTTCAGTAGTTTATACAAATAGTCAAGCGTAATGAAACCCATGAACTTTAAATGTATCTGCTTCTGCAATATCATTAGATGTATGGTTAATGTCATTTTTCAGTCAATAATGAAATATAAAAGTGATAATAACTAGCCAGAAATAATTGTTTAGACATTGTGCTTCAACCTTTGAAGGAGCTTATGCCTCCTTGCGTATTCGATCTTAGGTTACCATTTTTAATAGTTTAAGACTGTATTACTAATCCATTCCAATCACAACGAGTCTCTTGTAAACCTGTTTTGTACACATTGGTTTAAAATTGTGTATGACCGATTTGTTGTTCGTCAAGTCCTTTGTGGTGCTGGTAAAGCTGCAATGTTGCCGCTATTCTAAGTGACTCGAAATTACAGGTACTATCTAGAAATGGAGAGTGGTTTGGGAGCAGTCAGCAGGAAATCCAAAAATTACAGGTACTCTTGCTGACAATTGTCATAATGCACGCAACCATGATCTAAGATTTTTCGCTAACAGCTTCCAAACCACCTTCCATTTCTACACACTGCTAGCTACATTATAACTCGGTAGATAAAATTCTAGAAGCCCTATCAAGTGAGTTAACGGACATAAAACTGGTCAAGATTTAGTGGTCAACTAATAAATTGCTACTGTGTAATAGTTGTTTATCTAATCCACGTTTCTTAATGATCACCTATGTCAGTTGAAATATTGAAAATTGACCTAGGCTTGTGATAAAATTGATATATAAAAGGCAACCTAATCAAGATGAGTTTATGACAACAAAGCCAAATCAAAAATTCAGTCTTAAACATCGACAACGAAATAATTTAAATGGGTACGAATTATAATGATAATATCATACACCTTGGACAAGTTATTAGCTATGTGAATTTTGTAGTTCCTTTGAATAACTCGTTGATATATGAAGGAAATCACTCGACGATATAAATTGGTATGAACATCATCAATGTAATCCATGTACTTATAATTTACTAGTCCTAAATAACATAAAAAACATGTATTAATATTGATTACTAACAAAATCTCACCTACTGTAGTGAAGTTGAAAGATTGTTAATCCTTTCAAAGACTTAATTTAGTTACTTTGTTTCTTTAATGGTAATTCAAAGTTTTAAATCGAAGTGATCTTATTTTGAATTCAACCATTAACACATAGATTTTGGAAGTAGAGGCTATACCAAATTGGTAAACTACTCCTTCAACGTAACAATTATTAGTTACATACTTCATCTATTAAGTTCTTCTACAGGTTGACGTATTTTTAGCAAGGTTGTTGTATTACGAGATAGAGTTGCTAACTCCATGCCCAACCCTCCTCCTTTACTTGGGATTTGGGCCTGCAGCGGCTCTTAAGGATCTCCAGGCGAAGTTCTAGAAGATGTAGATTCCTTTACATACTTGAACAGCATCATCGATAAACAAGGAAGGTCTGATGCAGATGTAAAGTCGCTGATAGGAGAGACATAAGTATCATTTTTACAACTGAAGGACATCTGAAACTCAAACTAACTGTCAGGCAACATTAAAGTTAGAATTTTCATTGCAAATTCGAACATAATTCTGTTGTATGGAGCTAAAACTTGCACGGAGAACTACGGAAAGCATAATTCAAAAGATACAAGTATTTATAAACAACTGTCTGTGTAAGGTACTTCGAATCCGTTGGCCAAAAACCGTCAACAACAACCTCCTGTGGCAGAGAATATATTAAGTTCCAACCGAGGAAGAAATTATGAAAAGACGCTGAAGATGGATAGGACGCACATTGAGGAAATCATCAAACTGTGTCACAAGACAAGCACTAACATAGAATCCTGAAGGCCAAAGGAAAAGAAGAAGACCCAAGATCACACTGCGTTGGGAATTGTAGACAGACATGAAGAGAATGAAAAGCACTTGAAAAGGGCTTGAAAAGAAAGCCCAGGACAGAGTTGGTTGGAGAATTTTGGTCGGCAGCCTATTCTCCACATGGGGTTACAGGCATTTACTGATTGATTGATTGATTGATTAAGTTCTTTAATTTGATGACATAATATGATTCATGATATTTTTTGATAGTCAAATATTGATATTGTAAACTACAAGATCTATTCATAATTACTCTGGAACACAAATCAATAATAATAATAACAATCTGTAGATAATGAATAAATTGTTATCACTTTGATTTCTTATAGAACCATTTATTAGATTATTTCAGAATATTTTGCATCAATCTTAGCTAACTACTTATTTTCTTCTTTTGATGTCACCTTTTCATATGATAGTCGTTTACTTCTTTCTAATTCATTAAAAATGTATATTTGTGTGTTGTTTATATCAATGATCTTTTTTTCTTTACAACACTAAAATTTCAATTATCAAGGGAACGATTATATACAAATAAAATGATGAAATACAAATAGAATAATTATTAGTAAGTGTATATATGTGTGTGTGTTGAGGAGATTCATGGAGAAGGAGGAGGAGAAGGAGATGGATGAAGATAGAAAAGAAAATGTATATTTTAATGATAGTACTCATTATGCAAAAATATCTAACTAATATAAACAATGATGCTTACATTATGTATACTAACTAAGAGTAGAATTAAAAATCAAAGCCAAGATCATGAAGGATCTTATATGTTTATCTGCATATAAGTAAACAGATTAAATTGGTAATTAATTAATTTGTTTAATTAGAATATAGATAAATAAGGGATAAAGTTTACTGTTCTTCAAACTAATCTAACAATAATATTCATAGGAAGAAATAAAAGAAGATGTAAGTATAGTTCACTGTTATTCTTTCTTCTGGTTGTAACTGTTCAAGTCACATTCGAATGTAAACACAATGAAAGATTTATTTTTATTATATAAACAAAGTTACAAATAAAAAGTTAATTCGATATTATGAATTGTTCTGGATTAGATAATTGTTGATCACTAGTAAGCACTGAACAACGGATTTGTCCTGACTTGGTGATCTGGTAACAAAGCATTCATCGTGATGCCAGAAGGTCCTTGATTCGAAATCTGTTTGCGTCATGGATGCATACTACTGAAGAGTTTGTCCAGTGCTTCCTGGTTATTAATGGTTGTCTGATCCAGAGAAATTCTTGAAATCAAGTCAATATTCGACAGTCTTCACCACAAATAATTAGGATATCGTCAATATGCTACCTGTAAAGATATACCCCTTCCATTGAATCTCGAACTTGTCCAGTTAAACTTCCCTTACAGTATATAAATGCCGTAACAATTTTATATATGGTTAGATTGTATGAAATGTATTGTGCAAATATACCACATAGCTATGATAAACTTCATCTCCATATTGTACTATCTAAAAAAATGGTCGAAAGATTTGAAAAACATTTTTTCAATTCAACCGTTTTTATATGAATTACGTTTTTTCAATTATACCTTGACAACAAGGTTCAATGATAATTTACAATTGACATTATTATTAATTTCTACTTTTAGTATTGTATTTAATCAGTCTACAAAATAACACATTAATGTTAAACGATTATAAGTAGTTAAAAAACCACTTAATTTAGATTTCATATCATGAACTGGTTTTTGGTAGACAACTATTGAAAACTAGGAAGCATTGGAGAGCTGTATCGTCTTAGTATGGGAGTCTTCAACAATGGGCATTACTGCCCAATCAGGGAATCAAAACTTAGATATTCAGGCATCGCTATGAAGGCATAACCACTCGTTTATGACAAAAATGTGGATAAGGTAAATCTACACCACTGGCATGGCATCTAGTGGTAGAATTCCTAATTCCATCAATTTGTGATATAGTGCAACGATCATCCAATGTCATCAGTGACAAATGTTTCACTTCATACAGTTTGAACTTCAACATTCACGGCTTCTCACTAGAATTTCAGGAACAACCTGAAGATAGTCACTAATAGGCTTATTATTGCAACTGATTTGAGGTGGTTAATCGGAGATTATTATGAAGTTGATACTGATAGGGTGTCATTTTATACCAGTGAAAACCAGGATGTGTACTGGTGAAGAGTTCCATAGTATGACAAACCAAATGTATAGTGCTTCGTGGTTTTGAATGGCACCCAATCGATATCAATCTGTGGCGAATGGCTCACCCCAAAAATATTATCATTATTACAGATAAATACTTTCAGAGAACTATTTAACTAAAGAAATTTCCTAGTCAGATTTTGTTACATATTTAGTTGGATTAACATATTTACCGACAAGATGAACATAAAGTGTGAACAAAGAATTTAGACTTGTTTCTTAACTTTCTATGTAATGTTGTTCATATTTTAAATATTTCAACGTTACATTAATTTAGATAGTTGAACAGTTGTAATCTGAGAAAAGATAAATGTAATCAAGCGAAAAATGTAAGTAATCGTTTTCAGTAGTTAGTTCAATGTTAACTAATCATTAGAAGCTACTAAGAATTAAAACTGTCTGCTTCTTACAGGTGCACAACTCGTTTTATTTTCGAAGATTGAACTAATCTTTACTTTAAGCTTAAGTAATTTGTTAATATTTGCAATTATATTGATTGACCATTGAGTAGTGATTTTATGTTATATGTGTCTCGTGTTGATCTAATTCTATCGATCATGTTGTTATGTGACCGAGACTAAAAGTGCGCCTTACTGTCAAGTACCGATCATTAAAAATCTTAGGTTAGGGAGTATATCTTATTAGCTATGTTTGGCTAACTTTTAAAATAACAATTATATTAGCTTAAGTAACCTGTGTGAAGGTAAAACTCGACTAGGGAAAAAGCTGTAGTGAAGTAGTAGTTGAGTACTGGTTTATTAATGAATGGCGATTAGTGTGAATTTTATGCAGATTTTTTTTTCTCATAGTACAGATCGAACCTTATTGATCAGGTTGCAATACACCCACTAGCCTAAACGAATTGGTATTATATTGAGATGAAAGGTGTTTCGAGGGTAATTGGTAAAAAATATAGTGTCCAGGCAACATTCCACTTGGCATTCGTCAGCAACGGATACCTTCCATTTTTAGTGAACTTATACTCCCTGAAGAATTAGATCCGAAATCACCCATTCCAAGGTCTGTAACCCTTATGACTTCGCAATTCAGATCACTACAAACTCTGCGTATATGTTTCTTAATAAAAGTAGTCCTAACAAAAGTTCAATATTCCAGCGAATATTCTCATGTCGTAATTCAGTGTTAGAGAGCGTGAAGAACAATGTTAAGCAGAAGTGTAGATTTAATATCATAAAATAATTTCAAATATCACAATTCCCCAATTATAATACTTTATATGCATTAGACAGTTCGCGTTAACTAATATTATATTAATGAAATCCCTTAACTCATAAATATTAGAATTCAAATATATTATTATTTACTTACGCTCGTTACCCCTCCCGCAGGAGCAGAGGCCGCTCACCAGTATTCTTCATTCAACTCTGTCCTAAGCAATCATTTCCAGATGTTTCAAGCTGCTGTTCATCCTTTTAATGTCTACTTCCAATTCTTGACGTAGTCTGTTCTTTGGTCTTCCTCTTTTCCGTTTCCTAACAGGATTCCAAGTTAGGGCTTGACTAGTGATGCAGTCTGATGATTTCCGCAGTATATGTTCTATCCATTTCCAACGTCGTTTCATGATTTACTCTTCGGCTGGAAGTTGGTCTGTTCTCTCCCATAGTATGCTGTTGCTGATGGTTTTTGGCCAATAAACATTCAGTATCTTGCGAAGACAGTTGTTTATAATTACATGTACCCTCCTTAGGATGTTTGAAGTAGTTCTTCACATTTCAGCTCCATAGAGAAGAACTGTCTTGACGTTTGAATTGAAGAGTCTAACTTTGAGGTTAGTTGACAGTTGTTTGGAGTCCCACATATTTTTCAACTGTATGAATGCTGCCCTTGCTTTGCCGATCCTCGCCCTTATATCTGCATCGGATCCTCCTTGTTCATTGATGATGCTTCCCAGGTACGTGAAGGTATCCACTTCTTCCATAGTTTCACCATCAATTTCAACTGGGTCGGTGCTCTCTGTGTTGAATGTGAGGATTTCGCTCTTTCCCTTATGTATGTTCAGGTCTGTTGATGCTGAGGTTGCTGCCACGTTGGTTGTCTTCACCTGCAGCTCTTCTAGAGTTACTGCCGGTCCCAAGCCGAGGTAAAGGAGGAGGGTTTGGCATAGAGCTAGCATCCCTATCCCCTAAAACACAAGCATGCTAAAACAACGCTAACCATATATTTTATAGGACACCTAGAAGAATAACAGAATGTGGTAATTGCTTTCTATTGCTGACGAATTCTTTTCAGTTAGTTCATTGTAATACAAATCCTTGATTTAATAAACAACTAACTGAAACTTGTTTGTGCTTGCCATTCTATTGACAGTCCCAATCTGTCAAATCGCACACCGACACATTGTAACTTTTTTTTCACAAACTAAATACAATATAAATGAATTAATAATTTCTTGTTTATACTAGTTTTCAATAAATTTAATTCACATCTAATAAAATTCAACCATTTTCTGGGGGGATTTTAAACTTGATGTCAGTAAATAATAAACTGTCGTTAGATAACAATAGCGTACAACGGGAAGTAATGAAGAAGAAACTGTTGTAAGTTCACGTTTCTTAAAATAGAAGACCTCTATGGTTGTTAAAGTTCAAAAAAAGGCGAGTTGATAAATTTGCTCATTGTTCAAAAAATGCTCATGAGTGAATATATTAAATAAAATTATAAATTATTGTACGAATTACTTTGGAAAATACTTCTTTCGTAAGTTTATCGCTATTTTTACGTTGTAGCCTACTGTGAAATCCAGGATGCACTTTTCGTCATATTTTGACACTCAGTCATAGTATCTTTCTCTTCAAATACCAATATGCTATCAACAGAACTAATGTACCCATATAGTCAATAATCTCTCATTTCAATAATAAGTTTAAGTTACAAAACAGGAGTACATGATTCAAGTATTACAGTAGTCATGAGAGACAAATACAGCCAGTTAACTACTCATAAATACACATCATAATTTGACTGGTAGTCATAAGTCGAATGTTAAACTTTTAATTGCAATAGATGATGACCGCCAATCAAGATCCAGAACACCTGCTTCGTCCTGTTTGGTTCTCGTCAGCTGGACGTACCTGCATCCATGATGATGTTTACACTGGGACTCAAACTCAGTTTGTTTAGTGTCAAACGCCACCATGTTTACTATTAGGCCGCTGATGCCAGACAGCTTCGCCTGTGCAACGAGTACATACACATAATTTGAATGCATGAACAGAAAAATTAGGATATAAGTACACCAAGTTGGCAAGTCCCAAGTGGGAGGAAACGTGAGTCCTGGATCCCACTTGCCAGCCATAATGCAAAAAAAACCATATTTGTAAACTTCATCTGCATCGATGCAATCTGCTCACGATGCACATATGACAGCAGAGACTGATCAATTTCAGTCCATATCAAAGCAACGGGAATTATTTAACTACAGCGTTTTTATTGGTATAATCCACTTATAATTGCACTTATGGCAACAGCGACAAATCGAACCCTCGCATTAGTTTCTTACTACGGTAATCACAATTACTCAACAGTTCGACATATTTCAAAATAATTTTCACTGGTCATCAGATTGTTCAGTGTAAAATCCCAATGCTAATCATCGTCCTCATTTAACATTTCGATCAATAAAAATTAACTTGTTATTTGTACAAGTGATACCCACTAAGAAAACCGTTGTAGTTGTAGTTCTCAAAGAATTCAAACCATAGTTTCTCAATATATTTTCAATTGTAAGACAATAATTCTACAAAGTATTTCTTTATTCTGTTGTATACTGAAACATTAATACGTGAAAAATTTCGATGTTTAACAATTAACCCATAGGAGTAAATCTCTACGGGTTTGAAAAATGCCTAACTTATCTGACATTGTCATATAAAAAAATATCAGTTTGAATGTTGCTAACTGTGTTTAGTCAATTCACACATCATCTATATAGTCTATGTAGTTCTGTGGATTGTAGAGTGTCAAAAATGGATTAAGAACCATTCATTTTGTAACTGAATAAAATCTTATATGAAACGTATTAAATGTGTGAGCGTTTGTTTCAATCAATTATACTAGAATAGTTACTGATTAGAAATTAGACTTATTAGTATAATGCTCTAAATCAAGTGATATTGAGAGATACATGAACTTATTAGCTGATATGAGTCAAAATCAATATAAATGAAAATCATTCGAAACATCGATGATTATAAGATACAATAGAACTTTGCATGTCATTTATAAATCTATAAAATTAAAGCATGAATATCATGCTTACTTGTTGCTCATCATTTCAATCCTGATAAATAAGAACCTAATTAGTTTACGTTAGTTAACCCTGTCTAAAGAAGCAAAGCCAGGAACTTAATAATGGCATATAAACCAAATCATTTCACAAAAAAAGATAACTTATTTCTAATTTATTCACTTACTAATCTATTCAGCACTGTTAATTCAACACAAATAATACAAAATTTTTAATGTTCACTAGCAACTAAACTTCACAATGTATATAAGCTAACTGCAAACTAAGTAAATATACTACTAAATTTATTTTATATCAGTCAAAGAATAAACATGAAAGTTAAATGAAAAAAGGTTATTTTAAACAAATAATTATGTTGATTATTGTTTAATTAAGAAATAAATATTCAATGAATTGTCATTATCTAATTCTTATTTTTCCATGTTTCTTATCAAAGTGTTCTCAATTTAAGAAATAAACAACAAGAAGAAATAGGCAAGTTGAAAATGAAAACATTAAATGACCATCATTGAAATATTTAAATTTTGTTTATTTATTAGTGTATTCTGTTGTTTCAGTCTTTCAGTGAGTTAAGTTTGTTTATGTGTTTTATGCATAATATAACTGAAGTCAAAATGATACAATGTTCAATTTATAAGTAAATAAGTAAATTTTCAATTTGTCTATCATAAATTGGATCAATGTCATTATAGGCACATATGCGTATAAGTATGCTTGTTATGCCTTTTGTAGGAAAATAGTTATGGATATTTCTTTAAATTATCACTTGTTAAACTAAGCTTAGAAATGTAAATCTATTTAAGTGTTATTTGAAATGAGGTGATTTTCATTGAAATAGGCATTAAGTTTAGTTGTTCGTATTTGTTACAGATTGATGTTAGTTGGGTACCACTAAAAATCGAGAAGCATAAGACACTTGTTTCACCTTAGCATAGGGCTTTTTAACAGTATACACCTCCGTTATGTCAGGAAATCAAGCTTAGGGTCATCAGGATGAAGAATGTTAAACCCTCTGCATAAGTAGGCTGGCAAATAGCCAGTGGTAGAATTGTCACTTCTATCAATTATATAAATTTGTAAATGTTTTTATCTTTCGTTTGTCGATATGATGAAAGGTAAGTGATCCGTCACCGTTTTCATTTAGTAAACCAAATCGAGTTGTCTAGATGCATCGTTAAGTTGCATTGAATTTTGGTTGTGGCTGATAAGTGGAACACAAGAATCCCATTTATTTCTATTTAGGATATATCAGTTGGACGGATCTAACACATCCCAGTGTTAATATTCATACCGGAACTGAAAACTAATCCATTTGGTAAAAATGCCATAGATTGTCGTAATGGCTACTAAGTCTAGGTACCCACAATTCTTTAAGGAGTATGCAAGAATTTGCAGCCAACATTGTAAGGCAAATACATCGAGCCTATGAGTTCAAAGTAGTTAGAAATGTGTATCCTAAATTCAACTTATTACTTACAATCCAGCTGTAATCAAAATTTGGTTGTATAAATACCTACTTTATTGACGTTTACATTAGGTATTCGATATTCCTTATCATCTTGTTAACTACAATTTCACAGCATCGTTTAAATTCCCTACATTGTATAAAACTCCTTTGCTTCCAAAAATCTCTCATGAAATACTGGTAGGAATCTGTCACAATAATTAATTTTTTTAAAAAGAAATGATATAAAGATTTGTTTACTCTGCTCATTCTTTTAAACTAAACTAATTATAATTCAATTTCGTAAAAATTAATTACTCCTCTTCACAACTTCTAATTACTAACTTCTATAATTCTAGTAAGAAGGTTTGACCAATAGATTTCGACGATGTCTAGTGTGAAGCAGCTACTCACTGATGATAGTCAACACGGTCGCAAAAAGGTTTAGCAAGTTAACTCAGTTAGAAGTAACAGCAATTAAAAGCAGGCTATTTCAGTGGTTGAATGGTCAAAAGTTGACCGCGAAACCTGAATATCTTGGATTAAACTTACTGGTGGGTCATGGATGTGTACTGTTGAAGAACCCTATACTAGGATTATTCAGTACTTCTTAGTTTTTAACGGTTGTCTAATTCAAAACAGTTTATGATATCAAATTAAAAATAAATTTGAAAACGCTTTGAAATAATAAAATTTGCCTAAAGTCATGTCAACATTAATTAGACAATCATGAAGCATATATGTATGTGCCAACAAGAGATTATAGAGTAGTATGCATTCAAATCCCTACAGAGGATCACATTCATAACACTCAAGTTATACAGTTAAAGCTTAACATTCACATCATTTAACCAACATCAAATGGTTGACATTTTTAATTTCAATTAATTTACAATATATTATGTAATCAACAATCAGTATCATTAGTGCAGAACTAGAATACACTACTGACATGATTCAAATTCACTAATCACAATTTCTCACTAAAATTTCAAAATTAATTTTTTTAAAGTCATTCATTAGTGAATACACATTAGTCATTAATTGTTGCTATGAAATTTTACAGCTAACTTCAAATGAGAATAAATAAGAAAATCTTTGCTCTTTTTTTGTTGTTTTTTTAAGTAAAGAAAAAGTGAATTTTCATTTGGTACTAATCTCTTAGAAGAAAATCTACTCAATAATTTATCATCATTTATATTGTTACTACCATAAAATAATGAAAAAAAATATTTTATTTGTTTCTTTATTTAATCAATAAACAAATTAATGAAAATAAAGTGGAACTTCTTTAATTATGCATAGGAGATAATTGTAACAATCAAATCGGATGTAGAAATTATGTATCTTTTATTTATTAGATTTATTTAGTTAAATAATTTCATTAAAAATAATTCATTTAGTCGATGAAATTCATCATAGATTGATGTTGCCAGGGTGCTACTAAAAACCAGGGAGTTTAGACCTGTTGGGAATAAGACACTTATCACTAGTAACAACTGATAATCGTCGCGCTATTTTGCGAATTGATGGAAATGGAAATTTTATTATTAAACGCTGGTTAACCTGAGACCTTGAAGGCGGAATCTATGGTACGCGCTACTGACGAGTTTCCTACTACAGTGAAACAGCTATCCAGTGCTCCATAGTTTTCAATGGCATGTAGCCAACATCAAATTGTAACGAATTAAATCAATTAAAACCTAATGCATATCTCTACAAACCACCTCAAATCAATCTGTTTATGTGTTGATTGAAGACTTATATAAACTTAGGTATTCTAATAATATCGATTTATGTCAACTAAATATTGATTTATTGGGTTTACATGAAGTTTAGTGAATGTTTTCCCTTAGTTTTATAAATGATCAATTTTAGTTTGAACAGATTAATATTAATAATCTGTTACTGTGAAGTTAGGCGACTAAAGTTCAAATCTAATAGGAAATATAAATACTGTAAAAAATGTTAAGTATGCCTTGCTAATGAGTAGTAAGTGACATAAAAGTTAATGTCAACTTTTTCTTTCAATTACGCACAACTACATTATATCAGATCACAATAAATACAATGTAAAGTTACTTAAGCAAATAGATCTATCGTAACTTGATCATTCAAATTCAGTTGGGATTAATAGGTTAAGACAAGCATGCTATTCATCACATTAGTGTAGTAGGTATTTTAATCAATTTACTTGCATTTTAAAGAAATAAATGTCACTGTTTGTTTTTGAAGTAGACTTGAAGTTTTAATGAAAAGTATTGTTCAAGTCATGAGTGATGAAATATTAGCATTCATTAAAACAATCGTCCCAGATCATTCATTATGAGTTTCGTCGTTTTACTGGAGATTTGTCGTGGTTGAAATATATCAGCAGTAACATCTCTGATATAGATGGTGAACAAAGCAGATTTGAATTCCATACATTCAAATGTTTTGATGATGAGCTTCAAATGACACGATATCTAGGTCTATGACATTTTGTCAATCATCATTTATTACTTTACATATAAACAAATATAACTGAATATATAGGCTTATGTTGAGAAAAGAACAAACAACAGGTTCCATCATCCTACTTAATTCATTCTGTGAATGCTAAAACCATCAAATTAACACCAAAACACTGGGAATTTATTTCATAACTTATAGCAAGCGGAACAATGTTTCCGTTTGCTATCCCATCATTTATTTGGATAATTTCTAACAAGTCTTTATCAAGTATTTATTTGATAAACATCTCATAGACTACAGATTTGAATTACTAAGTTTTATTATTCCTAGCTCTTTATTATTCCACTTAAAAGAAAAACTGTCCCCATAAACAACATATCATAACAAGATAAGTAGTAATAAACATAATACACTTGCTTTATCATCTGTATTGACTTACTGATAATCTTGATAATAATTATCATGCGTTAAAATATCTAGTCATGACAATAAACATTTATGAACACATATTATTAGTTGATTGTATTCGTCACAAATTGATTTCCATCGGTTACCACTAAAATCTAGGAAGCACTGAACAGTTGTTTATTTCAAGTATGGCAGCAACCTCGATTCTCTAGTAAAATCATCTTTTGTATCATAGAATATAAAACTAAACGTAATAGACAATTAGGCAGATAAAATATATTTTAGAAGCTTATCCTCTATACAGAGAATTCTTACCTTTATTGCTTTAAAATAATAGTGATAATTACCAAATTTTCAACTCTTTCATAGCATATTATCTTAATCCACTTGTTTAGTATTTCATGATATTACTGAATTTCCCTACAACACTTACCATTTTATGCAGTTTCATGCTACATGGTACAGATTAGAGTAATTCCTGAAAAAGAAAAGTATTCATAACATTATACGTGAAAATTTATGTTAATGTTCTAGTTAATTGGCGAGTACGTGTTGTCTGTAATCAAATGAACATTTCTTCCTGTTTGAAATTTAACTTTGACTGTTTTAATTTTACAATCTAATTTCCGGTTTATTTATTTTTGTTTCTGATGAGTGATGGTTGATTGCATAACCTAATGCCTATATTGAAAGAAATTCCTCTACTACTTATATACCTCTGCTTTTTTTGTCTAAGACGAAATAGTGCAATCCATGGAAATCGAGAAACTGATTGATCGATTGTTCCGATACTTTGTAAGTTATTTAGATGCATACATTCGCTACTCTAATCCAACAAGATGATGAAAATTCTGAGTTTCCATTGAATTTCATTCAGATTTAATAATCGATTCTGACTAATTTCAACAATTAAAGTATGTGATTGAATTGAGATGGTTTGAGATAGACATTAAGTATAGTTAAATGTACTTCCTACTTTCTACGTTCGGGCACTACAGAAAACCAGAAACCATTGGACAATTTTTTTATGAGACTCTTCTGAAGTGCCTACACTCAAATCCATCGACCCAGTGGTGCAGATGGTTGACCATTCTCCATGAGACCTGAAAGCCTTGGGCTTGATTTTTTGTGGGGGGGGGAGACCAAGGAGGCTCGCCGCTGAGGTATTCCATACCAGATTAAAATGGTTGTCTGGTTTTTAGTGGCACGCAATTGACATTAGTCTGGGACTAACACAACTAGAATTGAATTGTTACTACTAAAGGATATCACGTTTTTTTCATAAAAATTCAATGATGAACAAACACTTACCATTAAGTACTTTAAAATAACCCCAAAAACAAATTCGAACAAGATTCAAAGTATTTTGATAAGCCTTGAACAGTTTATTTGTTAAGCTTTGTTATCTTTTAATTATAGGTTGGTGTTGTCTTAAATGACAAAGTACGCTCCTTCGTTAAATTGTTTAGATCAAAGAACTTAACATTACTAAAAGCATCTGTCTCATCAACAAGTCTTCATAATTTCATAACTCGAAGCTCACTTTTGTGTTATACGCTGACTATAGTTTGTTTTTACACTTTTCACAAATAGAATTCTGGTTTTAGTTGCTTTAGTTTATCGTATAGGTTAATTTCTTACTTAAAATACACCGCGCTTTGTTTTGAAAACCTTATTAAGAAAGAAAGGAGGTTAGTGAAAATGTAAACGACCGAAATTCATGTTAGTAATTTAAAAATATCTTGAATTTCACGAAAACTCAAGTCTTTAGATTTGTTCATGTACAGGACCATAACTGATTATAGTTGAGAAGTTGTCAGAAAATAAGAGTTAGTCAGCTGTTTTTCAACAATTCTGTTGCTATCAGTTTATGATGAAGATTAACGTTAAATTGAACTACCACATTAAACTCTATAATCTCAATACTTTTATTTATATTTTAAGAAATCTATTGACAAATGAACTCATTTAAATAGTCAGTAACTCCTAAAATGCATCGAACTATATTGATGCATATAGAAAATAAATAAAAATGTTCATTAACTTAGACTATGTGTACAAAATAAACCGAAGCAATAGAATTGGTAGAAACTATGAACTAATCAATACGTACTTAGCAGTAATCTTAAATTTGATTTTAATATTTACATATTTCAAAACATCCAATTCACTGAACCAAAGTTCAGTTCCTTTGAATTTGTCAGTGAATGATCACTGAGTAGTTACTAATGTCCGACTTGTCTAAAGCGTTATTACTGATCGAATTATGTGAAGTATGCAGTACTATTGTCATTGACCTACAGCGCTCACCATCATGTGCATTAAATCGATGTAAAATAATATGAAGTAGACCTCAAGAAACCATGTTTTCTGTGCAAGTTGACACTCCATCAAAGCAGTGTACTATTATGATTAAAAAGTTATATATAATGCTTCAACGGGAATGTCAAATAAATACTATTTCTGTTAGAATAGAGAAAAATGACTCTTATGATGGTACTTTGTTACACTAATTCTAATACATTTTTAATAACTTTCTTTTATTTCAGATAACCTTCTGACAGTAACTTGGTGATAACCTTGTTGGAAAATACTTTATGATTATAAAATCAACTACATACAATCAACTACTTAAGAAATGAAGCAGTAATACTGAATATAGTAACCATTCTTCTAGATAAAACATAGTATACGCCATCAAATGTTTCATACTACTGTCTAACAGCTATCATGAAAAACCTACTTAACCCGTTCAACATTTACCAAATTATCTTAGATTTGATAATTCTACACTTAAAATTTGGTTTCTCTCAGTTATTCGAACGTGTCACTGTCCAGGAGAATATTCCTTTAAATACTGTGATATTCGATTTAAAGCCAGTGTTGGAACGATATACAAACAGCCATCTATCCTCTTCATCAACATCACAGTTGTCTAATAGAAATATTACTGTATTCGCAAATCAACAAGAAACATTTTGGCCGTTTATTTTGGATGATTTTTTGATCAAATTAGCTAAACCATTAGATCGTGAAATGGTTTGTCTTTTACAGACCGAATCCTTAAGACATTCCGTCAACCGAGTTGATGTTTCAATTTCATCTTACAGTGATGGAAGTCAAGTTTGTCTACCTGGAGCTTGTTGTCAGCTATTACATGTAAATATAATTACAAGTCCAACAGAATTGCCTACACCATTCTACATTCAAGTAGCTGTACAAGATGTTAATGATAATCCTCCAAGATTTCCACCACTTCAAATGCCTTACATTGTAATAAGAGAGGACATTAAGCTAGATGAGAAGATATGGTTGCCACAGGCATTTGACGCCGATAGTGCTCAGTTTAGTGTAGCCGAATATCGTGCAGTTAATTGGATACATGGAAACCAAAGTCATTTTCAGTTAGGCGTTTCAGATTCAAATGGTTTGAATGATGATTTTAATACCGGGATTCATGAAATTTCAAGCAGTTTGCATTTAGGCAAACCTTATTTTACTGTAACTGAAGGACTAGACCGTGAACTTATTGATTTTTACTCATTTACATTAATAGCAATTGATGGTGGCGGGAATTTTCAAGCAAGTAATACACCAAATGTTAATAAAGCTCTTACTGGATCCGTAAGCATTGTAATTAAAATCTCTGATGTGAATGACAATCATCCAACATTTGAACAAAATTCTTATCGCGCTGAAGTTGCGGAAAATTCAATGAATTCACCGATTATCGAATTTAGTCTAATCGATCGTGATGTTGGTGATAATGGTCGAGTGACATTAGTTATAGATGATCCATCTGGACAAGCTCAACACCTTTTCCGTATTATACTACAACCAATTCAAAATCCCAATTTAAAAGTACATAGTCATACTGCATTTTCAAATTCTCCTACACAGCAATCAAATATTCCACCAGGAACATATTATAAAGGTTCATTACAAATAATTAATCCATTAGATGCTGAAAGACATCCAAATGTATTAAGATTTCATTTAGTTGCTAATGATCATGGCCAACCAGTTTTAACTTCACGTTGTGAAATACGAATAAGAATAATTAATATTAATGATAATCCACCTAAAATTGTATTTTTAAATAATGGTAAACGATTATCTGATGGACGTATTTCATTACCAGAAGTGGAAACACCACAAAGAGCTATAGTAGCATTAGTTCATGTCACTGATGATGATTCACCGATTGAACAGATTCGATGTCATTTAATTAAAGAAGAAGATATGTTTACATTTGAAGAAACTGGTGGTACAGCTAACTTTCTTACACATCAACAAACTCAACAATCATATAATTTATTGAATGAAGCCGTTGGAATTCATTCAACTTATAAACAATATGTTATTCGTACAAGAAAAATTCCAGATAGGGAAGAGAAAAGTTTTTATGCAGTAAGTTTAAATGAATTAACGAAACATACTTTTTCTAGATTGTATTTTACTGTCAACATCAATCCTTTTTTTTTTCTTTTTAATTCATATAAACCAGGATTTATGCAGTCCATGCTACAGAAATAAACACTGGAAATACTAGTAGCTTTATTCTTTGATCTGAATAATTCTTTTCATATCCTTTATTGTCTTCCTGAATTAAATCATTAACGCCGACTTCTTGTAAACTCATGGAATACTTGTGAACTAATTAGAAAACCCGCTTCTAAGAATGATAAGCCTTTATGACGTTGTTATGACCGACAGAAAGGCTTGGAAATTCAACCATCTAATTCAGAGAATGAAATAAAACCAAAAATATTCAACTACATGAGCTATACAAATTTCCTAACATTTCAAATCATTGATAATTTTTAGTTTCGGCACTTAGTGTAGAATATGGACTGCAAGTGTAGTATTAATCAGTTAGTTTTTACTAGTTGATCAGCATAGACTAAATGCTTATTTTTTCCCTTCTAAATGACTTTGATCATTTTAATCTGATACGAACTTTTAGGCATTCATACATTATTTCATTGTTTATGTAGTTCAATAGTTTCATCCAATCCTAATCACTAAGTGATGATTTACACCGGTAACAGTTACAGACCTTCAACTCTGAATACCTAATTAATATATTTAATGTTTAATCTGCATTGTAGATATTAGTGTAATTGAATAACTAGTTAAATAACAAAGTTTTACTTTTACTTCGAGGCCTTATTTTTTAATGAAGTAATTACTTAGTTGAATTACTTTATCATAAAAGTATATTCTCGCTTCTTTATAAGTATGTAAATGTAGTAGTTTGTGCCGTTGATTTTACATACAGAATGATAATTGAAAAATATACTTATCCTTTAACTTTGACTAAAATTAATGTTTTGTGATGTTTGTAAACATCAATAGCTAAGGTGAATGTTTTTAGTTATGTCAATTGTACTAGGTAAACATTAGGAAGATAGTTTTCGATATCGTTCTTGACAATATTACCAGCATCTGCTCTATAAAGTAGTGTGGTTTATAATTAGTGCTTTCATTATACAGAAGTATGCTTTCTGATTAGTCCATCAGCAACATCATTAATGGTTACTTCAAGTAGATGTCTCACTACTGAATATACTAATACACATCGTTATTTTCACATACCATAAATAATACAACGAATGTAAGCTGGAGAACATTTGACATAAGCAGACATCCACTTCACTCATTAACCATCGACGACATTAAAAATGTTTAGGTTAATTCCTTAGGTGTTTCTACATACATGTTGTAAAAATATAGATGCATAGTCTGTTTCTTGCTAGGAGGAGTTACTTATGCGAAACCACTGCCTATCATGATACACAATCTTTCCTATCATAAGAGTTGGTTTGAGGAAAATCATGAATCCAGTATATTTCTCACATATATATCTTTGCAATACATCTTGAACAATATCCTTAATGTTTAGTCTGTTACATCATCATTTATGGAATGTATTTTCAACTATTCTCTTATTGTTCTTGTTAGCATCATTCCATCGTATTAATATGACTAGACAATAATTGAGAAAGTACCTTTTTAGCCAAGTGCTTATTGTGCCTATAACTTTATCGTAATATTTTGCTTTAAATTTCTTTGAACTCTGATCATACAGAATTGTCAAATTCAGTAGGTTGATCATATTCTTTTTATATGGTTTGATTCATTTTCGGTATGAATCCGGTCAATGACAGAAATCGATTTTTAATTTTTCATCTTATTTTGGGGATAGAAAACGTTTTTGTAAAAAATATTATTCATTTGTAATAGTTGCCTATTAATGTTAAATGTATTCTCGAATGGGAATATCTGCCATGAATAACAATAACTCTGTTTCATATATGTCATATAAATCATTCATCAAACTAAATACATATGCATATATACACCAGTATACAAGCTTGATGTATTAAGGATAGGCATTTATGGTTGAATACAATCTTTCTCTGAGGAGTAAAATGACATATTTGTTGTCATCATTTTTAATAAGATTTAATTGATGAGAGATACTCCATCTTTATAAATCTTTAATGGTTGTTCTTTATTCTGATGTTCCGGTACTATTTCTCCAGCTGAATAGGTGTTTCTTAAGACGTTTTTCATTTTCCGATTTCGATACAATAAGTTTAAACAAGTGAAACTTTTTTGGACTTATTAGTAAAGGTGCATCTTTTCATGTCGTCGATATCAGAACTGGGGAATTAAATCAATGTAACTTGGAGTCATAATTTATAGTAAATTCTGGTAAAATCGCGAAGAGGAGTTCTGCTTTATTTAAAACTTGTTAGCTAGGTGTATTTACACCCCTGCATTGATGTTCATAAAGAAACTCGAACCTAGTGTATTTACTTATCATCCACTTAGATACTGGGCCTAAATAGTTTACTAACTTGTTCAAGACTCAATGAGTTTCATGCTTCTAATAAAAATTTGTATTATCTTACAGAGTCCAATGTACAATATTAATCATCCATTACATAATCTTCAGATGTATTTCGCAAATTGTCATTTCTTCCCTAGTTAGACAGATCACTTCATATTTTCAATTATAAAAGTTCTTATGTTAGAGAATGAAAGTTAACCATATTCATGCACCTTCAAAATCTAAATTCATTCGTTAAGCCTAAGTGTATTACATTCTTTTTATGATTTTTTAATTGCAACAAGCTACTAGAAATTTGTTTTGGTAGTTGAAACGTAAATCGTTTCACGAAAATGCAATCATGTTTTATGTCAAACTAATGTAATAGTGTCAAGATAGCTTTTAAGTAGTTTGCGATTTCAGTAGTTTCATCATTATCTTTAGTTTGTTAGTAGTAGTAAACTAAAGAGTTTCGGAATAATTTATATTGGGTGTTTGTTATATCTCAAGGTGGGATGGTCGATTCGATAGATTCTGGTTTGCACGTAGTGCAGTATCTACAGCTACTCCCAGCTTTGTCTTAACCTGTTACACAATAATCCAACAGGACGATCATGAAGCATGTAAGTTAGGCACAAGCGCATATTCTAGCGATACTGAGTGACAAGTCCCACATGCCAAATAAAACGGTAAATATATAAGTCACGGTTATCTGTTCACTTAATTCTGGTTGGTCATCTATCTGCCTACGCTTTCGTATATCAATCGTATCACATTCAGGCCAGATATATCAGTGTTGTGTGGATTGTTGAGATTAAATTTGATGAATTGGCTGGGGTTAGACAATTATTAAAATCAAGAAAGCATTGGCCTGCTGTTAGATGCATTTTCTAGACCTCGTCTATTCCCATTCATGACCAACTGATTCCTACCCGATGTAACTGAGATCTAATGACCATCACTTCTTTTCACTAAAACTCCAGGAATTCCCTTCTTTAGTCCCTCACTAGTGAGCTGCTATTGAGTGAAATCGAGTGTTGTAGAAACTTTTGAATTTGATAATACTAATTGGTTTCAGTTAGACTACAACTGAAAACCAGGCTATTTTGTGATATCATATTCGTAATTAGTGTAATCAGAATCAATTCATATTCAGTATTAATCAGCCAACTAGAGTGTAACAACACTCTTTTAACCTACTGGTCAATGTGGTTCAAAATCACTATCTACTTTAAAATCTAGTCGTTAAGTTGAAGAACACAAAATAATGTAACCATTGTTTGTATTATCTCCTACTGCGACAACAAGTCATAATTTAGATTAGCCAGTGATGAGACAACGCAATATTTACAAAAATGTAAATAATGAGCTCGAACTCATCTCTAAGTACTTTACTTTTTAGATAATTATAAACCATTAATTTTTTTAATGACATATGAAAGTAAAAATGATAGTATCATACAATAAAAGCTAGTAGTATCTCGCAAGTAAAACATAAATATTTCTGATTGCATCGAATACCTGCCACCGATACGTAATACAACATAAACTCAATGCCATTTGAGTAATCGTCGCAATATATAATGGACATTATTTTTATTTGGAGTGTGACTGGCAAGTGGAATCCAGGACGCGTGTTTCGGCTCATTTGGGACTCGTCGGCTGGATGTACCTGTATCCCAATGTTGATGTTCAAAAAGGGATTCGAACTCAGTCCGTCTCGTGTCAAACGCCACTGCGAGCACCACTAGACCGCTTAGGATGCACGAAACAGCAACAGTGACTGACCGAATTTAGTCCATAACAAATCAATGGGATTATGCAAATTCATCTTAATATCATGGACATGTTGAAGATAGGGATTTTAACTATAACATTCTACTTCAAAGGTCTAAAGAATACTTTATACTTGTTAAATACAAAAATTCTGGGTTTTGATTTCTGACAGTTTTATATCCATTCTTCGCTAAAGAGTAATACAAAATAACTGCTTCTTCCTTCCTAGTGTTTGGCATTTATTTTAGTGATAGTCAGTTGAAAACTCTAGACATATATTTAGTATTGTTTGATACTTGTCAACAAGGTGTACTTGCAGTCCTAAATGAACCAATACTTCCTAATATTATCGATTCCGGCTCATCAAGTTTAACAATCGACTATCATATCACCAAGATACTTAGGTCATGATTAATCCTCTTATATTCATTGGTTATTAATTTCCTCCTCTTCAATATTCCTTTAAAATGTTTTGAAAAACGCAATGAATAAACACCAATTATTGTACATTGATAAAATTGTCTTTTAAGTATCACAATCATTCAAATTATGGGTATAAAAAGAAACTGCATACAATGAATACAACATTTATTGTTGTTACTGTTGTTGATGTTTGTTCTTTACTAACATTACACTTTTTCTTTAGTTATTAAAGAATAAATTGACAGATTGAATTAAACAAATAACATTGACTTATTTATTTGATAAGTAGATATAAAATAAAACAATGAAAGTAATTTAATTTATATTAATGAATTAAAATACCCTCCTTTTTTCTTCTAAAATACTATGATGATCATCTGATCTCTAGAGAAGATATAGAATAAAGTTAATCTCATAAAAGTATCTCTGAAAATTCATTGTTGCAATAAGAAAGTTTATGCACTAAGTGTTGAAATGAAAAGTTTCTTTACCATTAGTTATAGTTTGCATTTCCAGGTTGTTGATTCTATCTGTTATTATTGCCGCATATTCATCCGAAGCAGATTGCCTCAGTATAGCCAGTTTTGCTAGATGAAATTGATTTTGACTTACAGTAAAATACGTGATATGCTTTTCATCCTATTTAGAACACTTCAAATGGATTCAAACTTCAGGCATGTTAGTATGTTTACACTGAAATGAGATTCTATGTACCTTTCATATATTTACAATATGAGTTCATTTTTTTTTGTTGATACTATTCAGGACTTAATGCTGTCGATCGGTGTTGTCGTATGTTTGTCCTAAAAGGATTATTTGAATACAGTCATCAATCATCAAGTTCAAAATCCTTTTCACATATTAAATAACCGTGAACTAATCATAAGTAATACTCATTATCAGGATCAATTTCCTAAGTTATTACGAAATACCGTGAGACAGTTATGTCAGTATAAGATATTGTACAGACGCACAGCGATTCCATAAAGCAAATAAAAATAGTAATCTAATACATTACATTCACTGATTTTACTTTTATTTTGCTTCGTGAAACACCTGAATATGTTAAGTTTGATCCGTGACGGAGTGACAAGTACTTACTTCAGCGAAGGGGGGGGGGGAAACGCAGTTTCAAACAGAAATGAAAGTAGTTGTCAAGTCTTACAGGTGTTTATGCACTCCTACTGTTTAAGTTGTTTTACGATAAAGTAAAAATACATTTAAATTATTGTTACTTGCATTTTTGTCAATCTCATAATGCTGAATATTGAATTCAATGATGTTGAATGTTAAAATTTCTACTTTTGCTTGACCAAGTGAATGAATTTATCAGTTTGATTTGTATCCTAGTAATGAATGAATAACTATAAGAAAAATTTCGTTTACATAATTAATACATAAATAACATGGAATAAACTTTAATTTCATATATGAACATGTCTATTTCTCATATGAATAATGCAAGATTTATTTCATGATTAATGATGAAGGTCTGTGAATATTGTTATATTTCGTTCGTTATGTTATCACATCGGTTAACTTTGAATAGGCAAATGTTAAAAAACTGTAAACATTGAACATCTGTTTCATACTACTATAAATCTATGATGCTGTGAAGGGTTATAAACTTAAACATTTAGGCTCCATGGCTATATCACTAGTCAACCAGTTACCTACTAGTGGCAATAAGTGATGACCATATAATATAGCCGACAAAATAATTAATGAAATATATATATAAATATGTATAATTTTCATATTTATGCTAGATACACTACATGAATCTACCATGAGAAACACTTTAAGTTAAATAAAGATCGACAAATGTATCGCCTTGAAATATAAAACAATGCCAGCAAGTGGTTCAGTTTCAACAGTTCTGTGGTTGTGAATTATTTTAAAGTTTACTAGAATAGCCCTATCAGTTGTTCGAATAGTTGTATTTTGCATATTACTTGGAAATTAAGTACAAGGTATGCAATAAATTGCTGCCTTAAAACATAACTTTTATATGGTATACATTATCAGTCACTCCTAGTTACTATAGTTTATTTGTTAAGCTGAAAGAAAATAACATTGGGAGTTGACTTCATAATATTCTTTTATGTAGGCGATTATCTTATCAGTCTTAATAAAAACGTTCAAGTACTAGTAAAAGACACTACCTGGGCTCATAAGATAAACCATGAAGTTGTGCAAATGATAGTTAATTAATAAATCAATCCACAAATAACGTCTTAATTATCTAACCTGATTTTTAGCTGATATCTTGACAAGGTGGTCGGGCTAGCCTACAAGATAACTTATTTGAGTTGTATTGGTTAAGATACGCATTCCTTTAAGTCCTACCACTCCAAGTAGGTTGGTTGGAGAGCAGTAAGACCAGAAGCAGCATGCTGTGAGCCGAAAAGAGCGGTCTTGCTGCCGGCTGTACAAAGATGTGACGACAACAAGGTGCTTCATTTAAACGACCAGCTTTGTGGCATTGCTGCTTTCTCAAAATAAATGAATAAGTCATTAAAGAACAACCCAGGGAATACGCACCTGACTTCACTTCAACTGTAAGGCCTTTCTATGTACTAAGCCAACACACCACAAACCTTCTTTAGTGAGGCCATGTGTTACTGACTTCAAACTGCCATCACTTGGACATTGTGGTTACGCTCGACAAAACGATCTTAAATCCCGCTTGTTTTTAATACTGCAAGAAGAAAGGCCCTTTTATAGTGCTGACAACTATGAAGTGATAACTATACTAATATCTCTAATAGAACTCTCAACCACCTTCATAATACTACTTAAATTTTCACTTCAAATCATCATCTTATTTATCCCACTTCATCCGCCCATCCTGTCAGTGATAATGAATATAGTTTAAGTCTAATGAAACCATATTATAAACTTTATGTTAGATCTTCTATTTTACATACCATGTGTTAAATCAATCAACAGGCCTCACTAGCTAAAACCTTAAAGTTTCATACGATTGGTTTTTATCGTATCTACGAATAAAACAAACATGCAGGATCATAGCGTAATCACACACTTCAGTTCATCTAACTAGTCCAGAGGATAAACGCGATTTACTGTCCGTTTATGTGGAGACTCAAGTGTAAGATTTTTGGCCTTGATGATATAAGTACAGAACTATGTCTGTGAATAAACCAAACACTAACTGAAATGGTTCCTGTTGACTGTGACTTGTGTGTTGCCGATGAAAGGGTATAGTAATAACTGGAAGATGGAAAGACACGCTCAAAAATCTCTGTATCATTTCTCTCTATGCCTCCCCCACAATTCACTGACTGCATATCGAATGAAGTAAATTTTATATGAAGTTCACTAACATTCTCCAGAAGGCTAGACTCACAGATATTATTATTAAGTGATTTTAATACTAAAGTATGTAGTCTATGTCAGACTGGGGAACCCTTAGATAAATCTTTTAGCATCCCAGTCCAGCGACTGAGCATTGGAGATTCTATGGCCTGATGATTCTTAATATCATCACAATTGTAGACACAAATAGATCACATAGTCGTTAACTAGCGTTGAAGAGGATCAACAAAAAGTGACTTTCCATCTACAGCACTTACCTGAATTCCGATATTCTCTCAAAAACAGCATGACTTAACTTCTACCTCCTCCCATGAAAAGAATGAAACGTTTGAAAGTTATTTGAAGCTAAGGAAAGCAGCTGAAAGCGTTTTGTTTATCCCATATATCTTTAAGGATTGTGGTCCAGTTTTTGCAGGTAGGTAGACACTAAGTAGTCACGGTGCTAGATGCAATCTCATTTAACATATTCCTACTAAATATTAGAATAAATTCAACCGTAAATATTGGGAATATTTACGTTGGCATAGTGTTTTAAACAATTAGTGAAAAAATAAAACTAACTGTAATGATTTTTTCTAGTAATTGCCTAGAGGAAGCTAACCAATCGGACCTCCACTATGATTACGAGCTGACAGACGGTGATTCGTTGGCACTATATTCGACCCTACCTTAAAGGTATACATAAAGAGAACAAACACCAACGAATGAAAGCTAGGATTAAGGCGTTTACTGAATGGAGACTATAGTTTTTATATAAAAAATATGCTGGACCTAACAATAGCAAAAAATAGAAAATACATTAAAGATTGGGCTGCAGGAATCTTGTGCATAGAACAGAAGGATGAGCTCATTATAAGTTTACAATAATTCTGAAAGGGAAACAGATATGACAACAGTTAATGCGGCTAAGAATAGCTTACAGCTTTTGGAATACAAATAGCATAGTTACTAAATATTCAACAAATGCAGTGTAACAGTAGGGTTCCGGACTTCATAAGAAATGAACTCAACAGATTGCGATTCCGATTCCTCGCTGCATCATAACACACTAACTGATATCTCATATGGTTGTTTCATACTAGTAAAATCAAATATACCGAACACTTAGTAACAGCTTTATTTAACAAATATATTTGAATCACTAAACACAAGTGTATACTTGATTTCTGTGAAAATATCAATGTATGTTTACTTGTCATTTTAATTTCTAATTTACTAAAAAATTGTTGAAGCTTTATTTTTTCCCAATGATTTTTTTTTTCAATACAAATAGTGAAGTGCGTTGGACGTATGAACTTACCTATCTTACTCACATACCTAATATCTCTCAATTCAACTTATCTACATCCCTTTCTAACTTTTACTATGTTTGTTAGAAATCTCATTTATATGCAAATAAATCGCCTTTTTTTTTTAAAGTTAAGTTCCAGTTCTACTTGATACAACTGAATATACATAAAAATGATGATAATATGCTGAAAAAAGATTGAAATTTACGATTTTTGTTCATATCATTTTGTCTGTACACATATAAAAGGAAAATATAAGTAAAATATGATAAACTGACCTAGATAATAAAAACAGAGACAAATTGAATTGTCAATAATTTAAAATGTCTGTTACATGATTTTGCATGTTTAAAACTATCGTTGCCTATAATGAAAGACAAGAAATGTTCTACAGAATTAAAATAAATATATAACTGAATTAAGGTGATTTATGGAAATTACTATTAAGTTGTAGTTGATTGATTTCGTTACAGATTAATGCTAGTAGGGTATCTTTGAAAACCAGAGAGCAATGAAGAGCTGTTTTGTCCTAGTATGGGACTCTTTGGCAGCGTTACTACTGACAATGTTGAGTCACTAATAACTTTTAAACAACAAGTGAATGATATATTATTTTATTTTATCTAAGAGATATTTAACCAACTGAAATATACGATGTAGCATTCGTTGAATATTATACACATGAATAGGGATGTCAGAAACTCCATAATTAAATACCGTTACAGTTAGCGAAACTACAGAAATGATTATCTTCATATATACCCTGTCATAAAAACAGCTATATCTACTATGCCTCAATAATAGCAAATTGTGAGATCATCTATGTGGGAAATTTAACTAGGCAAAACAATTTTAGGTAAGATATTTTTTTGTTCTAATATATGATGCATACAGTAACAAATCTTGACATATAGAATACTTATCTCAGTATTATTAAGGTGGTATATTAGCATCTACTGTACCATGTTTGAATACTTCCTGACTTCTACCTGATATACACTTGATAAATATGACCAAGAACATAGTTGAAGCCATTTATAAACTGAATCAAAATCTACGAATGTTTCATTTACAAACTTACATTATATGATAGACGGTAAATGGCATACTATGAAAAATGGTATTATTGAAAAAGGTGAACATTTAGATTCTTGACAGTATTCGCATATAGCAAACAACTTGATTGTTATCTTTGTCTTTTGATATGTGAGCACTGAGTCTAAATGACTTTCGGATTATTATGAAACTGACAAAATATCTTATAACTGAGATATGATGTTGAAATATAAATCAATGAATAAAGCAAAACAATACCTCTACCTTAATTGGTTGATATCATATGAGTAGTGAATTTGATCTATTTGATCTATAGATTGTAAATAAAATCTATATTAATGAAAATGAATGAAACATTAGGAGAAAAACTGTCAGTTAAGTACGAACACGGTAGTGTTCGTCGAGTTTACTTTTAATGAAATGAATCGATAATTAGTTGCATTTGCAAGTAAACATGATCCCACTAATCAAAATAAGTCCTCATAAATAGAAAAGCGTTTACAGTATCACTGAGTATGAACTAATAATTTACCTTGAAAATATAGTATGACACACTATATTCTGATGGTTTTGTCAATCAGTCCATCACTAAATATGCAAACAGTATGAGACTTAGTAGGTAGTCATAAACTCTATAATCTGCCTAACTCCTTTAATTTATTTGTTATTCAAAGTAAGATTAACATGAATCGAATTATAAACATTATTTGTCACTATTTATGATGATTTATTTAAACATTTGTCCAGCAAATTATCAGCTGATATTTTCGGATTCTGTATAAATTGTAGGATTTGAAGTTTCGTATCAGTAACTGACCTCAAGGCAATCATTAAAGCACAGAAGCTTCAAACGGCCTGTTATATTCTGGTATGGGACCCCTCCTATATCTGCAACAATAGTACTGTTAGGGATCAACTCTAGGCCTGGTGGTTGCTACATAACCATGAGAGCTTCATTTTAACATCCAGTGGTTTATTTTTATGATTCTTGTCAACTCAAGACAATTTGTGACTACATCTTAGCTATTAACTAAACAACTAAATAACATATATCTGACATAACTGAACTCCATTAGTTGTATCTTCTAATTAAAACTACTGAAGCTACCTTGGGAAGTTAGTCACTAGTATGTCCATGATGTTTGTGTGCATTATTGGCTTTTGTGAAAACTATCGAATGTGAAGTTTTATATCGGTGATTCCCCTTATTTAGACAACCATTCGAAAATATACTAGGACAAAATATGTATGCAACGCTTCCTACTTTTTAATGATGGTCTAACTAGGATTAGGCTATGATGTGAAAAATTACTCATATATAGAAATTTGGAATTCATTCAAAGCCACTCAGTTTTGTATGTATTTTTGTAGAGAATTTTAAATTTGTCATTTAAACACAGTATATTAACGTTACACTTTTATTTAATTTGATAGGTTACTGTTGAATGTATCGACGATGAAGGTCCATACGCTTTATCAAGAAATGCTAGTCTTCACATCACTATCACCGATGTTAATGAACATAAGCCTATGTTTACAAAAAGTGTATTTACTGGTCATGTAGTTGAAAATCAACTTCATGCTGAGGTACATATGTTAACGCCGATTCATGCAACAGATTCTGACTTAGGTGTTAATGCTTTAATCACTTACAGTTTACTTAGTCCAGATGAACTACCAATAACATCACTAGTTGTAACAAGTGTATCATCATTAAGAGAAACATCAAAAACACAAGCAACATCATTAGTTAATTTTGTAAATAGTACTGCATTCTTTAGAATTCGATCCAATTACCTGGAAAATTATGGACAATTCAATCATTAGATTGTGAAAATCGTAGTGAATATCATTTAATAGTGATTGCAAAAGATTCTGGATTACCTGTACCATTATCATCAAGTGCAAGTGTTATTATTACAGTAGAAGATGCAAATGATAATGTGCCTGAATTTATAAATACACATTATCTATTTGAGGTACGTTTAAAAATACTAATCTATTTCTTTCAACTTTTATCTAAATGTATTTAATTAAAACTTGTACAAGTTAATACATTAAGTTGAATTGTGACTAGTAAGTGGAATCCAGAACGCTTACTGTATTCGGGACATGTTAAGCTGAATGCGTCTACCACTTCGTGTTATGTCGTAAGAAATTGGGCGGATTGGATGGCCGAGTGCCAATCGCTAGTGCCTAGTTGGTTATTGCGCGTCTGCCCTGTGCCCACTTAGTCCCAAGCCGAAATAAGAAGAATGCGAGCCATTAGGTCAGCCAGATAGAATCATATTATATATTTCAGGCATTCTTTTATATATACATAAATTCATACCACACAGCAAACCAATTAGAAAATTAACATGAATATAAAACGAGCGAAATAGTGGTAGTGAATAGGAATAACTTGTACACAACCTAATTAACCGTAGTCCCTAACAAGAGACAATATAATAACAGTAATTATGCTAAACGGGAGTATAGGGCAAGCGGAGCGTAACAATAATAGAAACAAAATGTTTACATTACAAACAGTTCGAATAAATGAAATAATGTTCTCAAACACAGTTCTGAAAGTTTGTTACACATCTTTGTGGTCCGACCAAACACTTAGTATTGACATTCACACAGAGACTTGAACACAGTTTGTTTTTAAACAGTGACCGGTCAACTTTAATTCATAACAAATCAATGAAAAAATAAAAATGCTTTCAAATTATTTACAAGTTAATGACTTGACATTTATTTTCAACATGGTGTCATTACAATGAACTACAATATACTACTAGTCATCAACTTATTCATGGTTCTATACGAAATCTTAATACAAAACATAACTTTACTACTTAAGCATCATGAAATCAGTTGCTAGTTGTGTGTAAATATAAATTTCCTCCAGAAGTTAACTATTCCATTTATCCACAAAAGGTTACTCAATCCAATGAATTTACAAATCTTATTGGTAACGTATGTAGTAGGAAATGATGAGAAATTTATTTTAGTTTAGAGTAAGAATTTGAAAAAAATGTTAAGTATTCACATGTAGATTTTCGTTAGTGTATAATTCTTGGTGGCAGTTCTGTTGTGACAGCTTGCCAGAGACCTCAGCGAATCCTCCAGAACCCTTGAAAAGAGCTGGGACCATTTCATCCAATCATTGATCAACAAGACCTTCCAGAATATCGACGTGGTGTGTTTTGATTAGGGCATTGGCTAAAACTTCTTAGTCTGGATTAAATGGACTATAATGATGATTTTATTGTTTCAGAAAAGAATAAATATACGAATATTTTATGCATAACTCACTATCTTACTGGAATAATGATTTCTGTCTACTTGTTTTCTGTCTTTTGAATTGTGACTAAGAGGGTTTAAGGCATTCGAGTGTAGAATTTGTCCGTGGTTAGTCAAGTTATCAAGTACAGAGTCATGACAATTTCGAACAAAAGAATCAGCTTTGATTCAACATTAATTGAAATCTATATAAGCTACCGTAAATGTTACGAGTTTTATGTAGCTATCATTCGTTCCATCAACTTGTTCCAAATTAAGAATTTAATACTATTCAGGTTCATTTAGGAAGTAAAGAAATCTACTCATTAGGTAAATAATAATTCCAAGTATCGTAATACCTGTAACATTGATTTTTGTGTTTGGATAATCAAACCAGCACAATATTTGGCTTATTTTTATTCAATAATCAAACTTGAGATTATTTGCAATGTTGCCTTAAATGTTCACTGAAATCGTTGTAACCAAGACTCACAGTTATTTCTTGTTCCACTTGATAGGTACATTCTACATTTTGATATGCAACCTTCCCTAAACAATTTATTCAAACAAGTCAGGAGTTATCCACAACTATCTGTAATGAATAGATCACTATTTGATTCACAGACATGTTTCATGCTACGAAATAAAACGAAATGTTACACTATATTAGAAGAAAATATATAATACAACAGACTTTTTTAAAAAACACTGGAAACGTAGATTACTACATCCTAATCAGCTAAGGGAATTGATAAGGGGATCAATCAAAATACAAATGAATTAACTGATGACAAGCATAAACTATAAATTATGGAGAATTTCGTAAATTATTAAGTTACTATGCATTCTTCATTGAAGTGTAAACTATCAATAATCCCAACCTAATGCTTGAATATTATTGCATCAGATGATTATAAAGGCAAGTAGATGCTTAGGGATGAAGTCACAGCAAACAAAAATCGGTAGAAGTTCGAGTATTCTTTATTTTATAGAATAGTGAGAGGGACAATTGATCAGTGAAACAATATAATAAAATAAAGTAGTTCATAAAGTATAATTGTTTATATAAAATGCAAACATGTTAATGACACTTTTGTGAATGGAATAGACGTTTACATCAATTCTATATTGTATCTTTTCCAGGTACCTGAAAATGCGCCAGGTGGTACAGAAATTGGTGTTGTAGAAGCTATAGACAAAGATGTAACAATAATAAATCAACGCGTCCGTTATAATTTACGTGGTAACAGTGAAGATTTGAAATTGGTTACAATTGATCGCAATAGTGGTATACTAAGAACTCGACGTCCAATTGACAAAGAATCCAAATTATCTATATCACTTATAGTGGAAGCAGAAAATGAAGTACCAATTCAACGTTCATCATCAATGAAAAACGACAACCTTAATATGCTGAATCATATTGGTACAGAGGCAAGTGTAGTAATCACAATTTTGAATATAAATGACAATCGACCTGAATTCATTTTAATTGAACCACATCGGTCACATGTCACATTTACTTGGGAACAATTAAATCCTTTGATTATACCAAAATCAACTCAATTAAATTTTACTTCTATGCATTCAAAATCTGACAATCAACTTGGAAAACAAGATAAATCAATGATTGATGAAAATCAGAAAATCCATTCTTTAGAAAATGCTAACCCCGTTTGTGAACCTCTGCCACATCGTGTAATTGATCGAGATATGGAATCAAACTCTGTATTAGATTGTTGTATCCTTGAGTTATTGGATAATTATGATGGATTATTTGCGTTGATTCCACAAGCTCCAAGTGTATTATGTGCTATGTATAGACCTCCAAGTCCACAAACTTATAAACTAACACTGATTGCAAAAGATGGTTTAACAAATGATAGTTTATCATCCCAGGTGAGTTAAGCTAATAAACTTTAATCGTTTCATATATTTTATTCCAACATCAGTAGTAGCAGTGGTTACATGTTAGAGACGCACAACACACGTTTAGTTTAAAACAGTAGGTAAAAGAGATATCTACGATATTGTCCGTAATAACTGATTTCGCTACAATAGGTAATATTACTAAGTTGCTAATTCTACATCCTTGATTGGCTCATCTACACAGGTAAACTAATATAACTTTGTAGTTAAATTGAGATGGTTTGTAAAAATTGATATTCAGTTTTAGTAGATTGGATTCGTCACAGATTAGTGTTGACAAGGTACCGCTGACAACCAATGGTACAATGGATGATAGAAGAGTTATATCACAAATTGAAGGAAGTGAGAATTAGATTTCAGTTCACTGGTGCAGAAGGTTGGTGATCGTCAACCTGAAGCCCCTGGGGAGGGATCTCGGGTGCCCACCGTCAAATTATCTTAAATTAGGAAGAAACGGTCACCCCATGTTCCCTGGTTTTTATTGATATCCTGCTATCTTCACTCGCTAACGGATTCAACCAACTGTTACTTAGTATAATTTTGTTGAAATAATATTATGCTTGAATGTAACAGAAAATTTGGGCTAAGGGAAAAATTAGAACCAACTATATCTAAAGTACTAGTGTTTTAACTCATAAACTGAGCCAAGAAACCACTACAGTTTCGTAATTGCTTATGATAGTCATTTTAGTTATGCTGGTAGATAGTTAAATCATCTGTCTCTGTGCAAAACACCGAAACAGTGAATTTTTAGCTTTATGTATCATGACTTTTCCAAAACTTTGAATTTCAGTATGATCTTTTGACATTTCTGAATACGTTTAGCATGTTATACTTTAAAACGCAAGGGGGACATTGGGAGATTGTCTATGTAAAAATATTTACGGCAAACTTGAAATGAAAAATGTTTTGAACTACACTCAGTGTCTCATTGTTGAGATAATTAATTAATCACCTATTATAGTAACCAACCAATTCTATTAAACACTGGTTGTATTCTGTTGTTAAAAGTTTCGGACTTATAAACATCAACTCAGCAGTCTTAAGATTTAAAGTTCCTATATTTTAATGTCGTATATAGTCTTGTATATTCACAATACAGATAACGGATGATTCTGAAATGAAATGATAGCCGGTGTTTCAATCAATTTCCGTCTAATATCACTTTGTAATGAGAATTATTTTTAAATTAAAAAACCTCCCTCCTTTAATGACATTAGACTGTATTTTAAGCTTACATTATTCAGTATTTGAATGTTTACTAAATGCAAAATACATTGCACTTATGGTCATGCTTTCCACTCGGTGAGTGTTATATAATAAAGAGAAATTGTAGTTATGCACCTCATTCCAAATTTCAGCTACCGCTTGATTTATGATATTTATCCTATGTATTGAGCTGCCATATACTAATATGCTTATAGGAGATAGTTACTGAAAACTTCATATTTATGGAATGTAATCATTAACCTCAGATGAATTTAATCTTCCTAGATTATATGTCCTATATTAAACACGATTACGTTATTAGGAAGATTAAGTAGATTTTACGGAGTACTACTGATGAACAAATCCATGTAAGTAAAAATGTGTCATGTATATGAATAGAAAAATAAACCCATGTGATAACATTAATCTGATTTTAGTCATGCAATTATCTTTGAAAACACAAATTTCATCAAAAGAATTTCATCTCATTAATGAATTTACCATTAACCTATACAATCTCATGAATATATATGAAATGGTTTTGACAAATTAATTCCTTCAAGAACGTATAAAGTATTAATAAACATGATGATGTAATCGAAATATCTCACTGGTTACATAACATGTTCGAGAGAATGTAATTCATTTTAATCAAGTGTTCATGTTAATTTTTGGATGAAAAAGTAACATATTTAATTATACGTGTTAGTCGTTAATATTGTTTCCTCGTCAATCAATTCCAATCTACTTTAAATCATTAAGTGGAATGGCATGCAACAGGGAATCAAAATTTGCGCAAACTATATTAAATGTAGTTGCTCGTATTCGTGACGGACTGAAGTTGGTTGGATACCATTAAAAACCATAGAGCACTAAACAGCTGCAAAACAGCGGGAAACTTTTCAGTAGTTTACATCATCTATTCCATTAGGAAATCCAACCCTGAAACAATTATGTTTCACTGAAAATCATTAACTATTACCCCCAATTGACTGGTCAGCGTTGAATGGTAGAATCTCCACTTCCAACAATTTGTGATATAGCGTGACGATCATCTGTTGGGATTGATGATAACTGTCTCATTCCAGACAAGTGTGAAATTTGTCAGTAATGACTTCTTACTAGAACTTCAGGAACATCCTAAAGTCAGTCGCTACTGAACTGATTAAAGTGAACTTAAGTGGTTTTTGTGGGGATAGGTATTATGTTGAGATGGTATTTATCACAGATTCAAGTTAATCGAGTATATCATAAAACAACCTGATAGAGAAACAAAGGCGACATATTATTAATTATTTCAAATCTCTGTTCTTTACATTTGTACAAATTTATGAGATGATGAGTACTCAATATCGCAAACTAGTTAAAGCCAAAAAAATGCAAGCTGGCTCACTAATTTAGAGGTTGACTGCTCACTAAGAGCCCTGAGTATCTAAGACTAGGTTGTTAACAAGTTCATAAAATGAGCACTGCTAAATCATTCTGTATTGCAGTTAAATGTCTCCTATTTATCAGCGATAATCCAACAAAACTAGAAAGTCACCGTTATATTTCACAATAGCATTAAGTCGATCTTCGTTCCAAATCGATATCAACTTAAGATTCATTAAAAATGAATATAAAATACAACTAATTTCTGCTGCAACATCTTACATTTGTAGTAGTGAAAGCATTATTTTTATAATTATGTATTAATTTAAAGAATGTAATTCAATATTAGGTATATATTTATTTGCTGTATGCTTGTATCACATAACAAAGTATATTCCTTAATAATGTTATCTGTAGAACCAACCAAAATATGCACATTTCAAATGTTATATTATACAGTGTCTTGGGTTGAATAACCAGTGAACATCAAGAAGTACTGGATATATATATATATATATATATATATATATATATATATGATACTGAGAAATAACGGAGAACATTGATGTATAGTTAATCAATTAAATCACTTTTAGCTTTTTGCTTCCAACATCACTTCTTATTTATTTATTTGCATACTTGTTTACTTATTTACCCTACTTCGTGTATTGTTTTCACTTTAATTTCTATTTGTTTAAGTAAATTATGCCAGCGAATGCATTTAGCGAATTCAGTGTATAAACAGAGTGGGTCAAGCTTTACAACAGTTACAATAGACAAATATGGATATATCCATAAAGGAAAATGAAACAATGCAATAATACTTTGAGTTATATTACTTTTATTTTATTATAAGGATATGAGATAAAAGAAAAGTAACAATAACGACAGTGTTAATATTGATAGAGATAATCGATGCGCTTCGAAAATCCCATTAGTTAATAAGATATTATTCTTCTCTTCATAAAAAATTAATGTAGATTAACATATATTTTCTACGTGAATAATTTTTCAGCGGAAAAATGTTACGTAATAACGAATCATTTAGAAATATCTAAAATTAACAAGTTAATATACTGATGCATTGTCAAGATAATACAGAATTTCAACGAAAGAAAAAGGTTTTTGAAGATGATCTTCCTTTGAAGCTGGGATTAGCCCGTGAAACCAGAGAGCACTTAATAGTATTTCCTTCTTTGTCTACTTTCAGACTGAAATGATGTTAAATAAAAAAATAATTAAAAAGAAAGATTGTATTGGATAGCATCATCATTTTATTTAGGCATTACATAGTAGTATGTAGCTCTATCCTCTATCAAGTTGAGGTGGTTTCATCTAGCTTGATGAGCTTTCCGACAGCATCCAACTGAGGATGATCTTAAATGAATACATACAATAAATATCAATAACAAACAAAACAAAAATTGAGTTGAAGTAGTTTTTATGGAGATCTCTGTTTAGTTTTGTTGCTTGTCGTAGGTTGATTTCTTTAAGTACCACTACGAACTATGGAACTCTGAACAGCAGTTTCACCTTAGTTCTCCTCATCAGTAAGTTCCCTTACACTCAGAACTTTCAAATCTTACGGGGGGGGGGTTAAACCTTAATCGTCATCACTGGACCGGTGCTAACTAGCAGTACTCTTATTTCAAACGGTTCATGATATATAGTAAAGACCAGTCAACTCCATTGGTGATAACTAACTTACAGTATATTTGATTTCCAACATTCACGGCTTCTCACTAGAACTTCGTGAACATTCTAAATTCAATCACTAATAAGATGACTACTGTATGAATCGTAAGTTGATTGAAGCAAAAATTGTGTCATTAAACGCCGACCTAGGGGTGCTAGTGGTCAAACATTTAATGTGAGACATGACATTTCTGGGTTTAAATCCTCGATTTAATAGTACATAGACACTACTAAAAAGTCCCATACCAGAAAGAAACAGCTGTTCAGTAATAGCTGTTCTTTATTGGTAACGTACCGAGAATAAAATGTGACAAGTAGCAATTTCATAAGTTTTGTACAGCTTGTTCCATTCACAGATTTATATAATGCAAGAGAAATAACACTTTTCAGAATCTGTTGAATTCAATGTATTTCGTTGTATTCTCATTAGATTGTTGATTGTCGATACTTCAAAGTATTAATATACACCTACAGTAAATACTGAATTGTTTATCCTATAACATTAAAATGTTTGAAAGGTGAAATCGTAAGGAAGTTGATTCTACAGAATTAATTAATTACATAATGCGACAAATATCGGTTATGAATATATAATCAAATAAAAGAGTCACATAAGAATAGTGAAAACGATCAGACTATGCAATTACGAAACCAATTTATTGTAAATCTGTGAAGATTATGAATGTAGAAATGCTAGAAAGCAACTCAATGAATATTAGCTATGAAAAATAAAAGAAAGGAATTATAAGTCTATTTCCTGTATTGAAACAAATAAAAATCAACTATAAATGTTTTTCAATGAATCGTAACATTGTCTATTAATATAGTCTTCTTTATCGCTTCAAATGCATTTGTTCCGTTTGCTCATGGTCCTGAAGCTAATAGATAAAGTAAAATCGGACTTCTAAAAGTGTTTCTTTCTTTTAGACTTAAGTTTACCGGGATATGTTCAATAAATTGTAAAGGTTCTAGTCTTTATCTTTTGCCAATGCACTTGTTTACAAATACATGTAAACTGGTAAATATGATTGAAGGCAATAAGGGATAGATATCTGTTCACTTCAGTTTGAATTTTCGGTCATCACTTCATACGTAATGGTATCGGTTTCAACTTCAAATTAGTTACGTAATTTGCCTCATCCGTGTATATATACCAATTCAACTGTTCCTACGAAGCTAGTTACATTAAACCCAAAATTCGGCAGATCGGTAATAAAATTTCCTAGCATGGTTGAGTAAAGGTCAATTACGACAAGTAAGTAGCCCAACATCTGTACATTTAGTTGACCTGGAGCATCAAGTAGATGTGAAGAAAGCTTTTAAAATCATTTATCGAGTTACATTTAATCTCTCGTATATTTTGTGCATGTGTCTTTAACATACAGAAAAAGCTAATGGTATTCACCTTCTCAAAACAGATCTGTGTGTACATAATACATTTGTACAACATCTTTCCTTGTCATGGTTATCATAATAACTAATGCTTGGATGATTTAAAAACCATTCATTAAACTCAATTTTTTCATTACTATTATTATTATTACTCTTATGTTTATCACTATAAACGATTCTTTTCATAACTTTGAGATTTCTTGCCTCTTAATAACCACTTGACTCTTACGTAGTCGTTTTGACCATCAGATTTCCTGTAATTACTTCACCGAATATTCGAATAGATGTTATGCAATCAACAAAGTATAATATTTATTCAATTATTATTCTTAAGTTAATTTGATATCACGCGTTAGTTGACGAACCTGAAGGTCCTGAGTGCGGTTCTGGTAGGGTTTTGGATATGCACTTTTAAAGAGTTTCATACTACAAAAAAACAGCTATCCAGTACTTCCTGGTTGTCATCGGTAGTTTAATTCGAACCAATTAGCGGTATGAAATTAACGTCCAACTATCTCCAAAACACCTAATTATTATTTTCATACTTTCGAAAACTATAATTAATTCATACACCCCTATGTTTTAATATATATCTATATATTTATATTTGTATTGAGTCTTGATGAAAGTCTAATATAAAAGTAGCATTTCTTCGCTTCTTTCATCCTTTCTTATTGCCTAGATTGGAAATTTTTCATGAATGATATGTTCAATATTCTTAGTAAAAACATAGAGGAGAGTAGGTATTTCCGTACAGATGAGTATGGATATATTGTTGGAGCTGGTTCGAATCTTAATGTAAACGTTTCTATACACATTGATCCATTACACTATTGAATGTAAAACAGTAATAAAATAAATTGCATAATTAGTTGTACTTTTAGAATTATAAAATTCTTGTATTATTAGTACATTCTTATTTAAGTTATCTGTCACAATTGATAAATATAACAGTTTTAAAGTAACATTAGCTTCAATTTCCCATAATAACAATAACAACCTAATGTATAACAAGATCATAAATATAATTTAATTACGCTTAAATATCATAATAACTTGGAATGACAAATTAAATTCCCTGATGTTCTTTATCATTGACTGTATTGTTATTATAGTCACTACAATAATTAATTAAAACTATTCAAGTGAATTCATACATTCATTTATTTATGTCAAATAGGTTTATTTAATACTACTATAAAGAGAAATAAGTAGTAACAAAATGTCAACTTAATAAAATAATGACAATTTGATGTTAATTAATTATTCATTTATCGTTATTATTAACACTATCATTTGATTCATATATATTCGTTTCTATCTGTATTATCTAATATACATATCTGTGTATACTACTGTTTCATTGTACTGTTAGTAAACATAGTAGAATGATATCATATTTCATTAAAAATAATGTTTGGTCATTTTGTTTTGTCAATGATGGATGTTGAATTATTTCTGACATATTTTCTCCTAGATTATACTTATTCACCTTAATGATATTGATAATCTAACCTTTGTATTATTCATGAAGTTGAAATAGATCAAGTTCTTGATAGTTAATAAATAGCTTTCATAATTTGCTATAATGAAAATTGTTAAATGAAATAAAACAGTTAACAACTTTAAATTAGAAATAAGAATTAGATAATTGTGAGTACATTAGGTGACTACTGGCTCTCGATATAACAAAATCTCTTTATGCATGATTAGTGAAGAGTATTCAGTTTTCGATTTCCGTTAGTAACTAACTTTGGTAGACAATCATTGAAAACTAGAAAACATTGAATTTATAAGTTTAGGTCGCAGAAATGGACTCTATTAGTGCATTTCTATCACCTAATCAGAAGTTGAAGGCAGAATAGTTAGATCTCTGTTGGATGAACTATGTTGAAACTCGTGAGTTTACACTTCTAATCTCAATCAAATCAAAGTACTGTGTGACTATTACCAACTTTATTTGCAGCCAATATCACATACATACCCGAATGGTCATGTTTTGTATTAGAACCCTGATTACTTTAAAATTAATATTAGGTCCTGGTATTTTTAGACCTTTTTTCGTAACTCTTGCTTGTTACTTGTGAACTATGTTATGTAGGTTAGAGTTACTTTTGAATTCTTTGTAATTAAACCATCTAGCTAAGTGAAGTAAATATTACTAAAATAATCCAACTGAGTTACAAATCTTTGCCTCCTGCCCCCCCCCTCCCCATTGTTTTCATTATTCAATGAATGTGTTGCTACCGACATTTTATATGATTTCTTAGCTAACTTATTGGGTGAATACTATATTTTATATTGTTATATACATAATGCTTCAAGATCACTATAAGTATGTTTATCATTCAACATATCAATCTGCATTATACTGGCTTGTTCACATGAGATTAAGTTCGAAATCTGTATTAAAATCGTTAATGAAAATCGCACTAATATATTCAACATTCATCCACAAAATAAAAACAAATTAATAGGAATACCAAATAGCACACGAAGTGAACCTCGATCCAATTTCTACACTTCTTTATTTTTTCCATTCATCTTATCCTTTCAAGCAAAAAATATTCATTATACAGCCAACTGCACATGAACGCTAACTAACAACCAACTAACTGAACAAGATGAATAAAAGTATTTGTCATCCATATATCAATCACACTCTAATTTAAATAAAACCAAGTTATTATAACATATCTAATTTCCAAAAAATAATAATTGTGCCTTAAGATACCTACTTTTCCGATTGATGGATATGTAAGTCAGTCAGCTAATGACAGAGTTACTCTAATCAGTGGAAAACGCCACATATCATTATATATATATATATATATATATATATATATATATATTCAAGATCTATTTGTTCATCTTAATTGTCAGTTACATTTTCATCAATCTTATTTAACTAATTTCTCGTTACTTCAGTCATTGAAATCACGCTCGACTAATAATTGAACATATAATTCATGAATATTGTTGTACAAACATGGATATTTATGTTGGCAATGTTCACTCTTTACCCACCTCTTCTTTTTGTACATTCATAGAAAGATAGGAAATCTATGCGCCTACAAAACAAATTCATGATTATCAAGCATTTTTAACTTAGAAACTGTTTAACTTTCTTCTTTTTGATCTATCTGTATGTCATAAAATCTTTTTTCTAAAACAGTTTCTATGTAGAAACTAATAACATGTTTATTCTAGCCTACATGATTTTCGTTTCTATTCTCTCCACCTAATTTTTATTTTATAATTCATAGAAACTATGACACCGATTTCGGAGAGTTGCACTGTAGCGCACTAAAATGAATTAACGATATGGTTTAAATATGTACATTATCAGGAATAATCGTGTTGTTGGTGAATAAAATTTCAAGACTATACAACTGATTGTCGAGTAATAAAAAATGAATATTCGATCACAAAATATAGAATAATAAATTAACTTCTGACTGATTTCGACAATGAACCAACCAAGTTTTAATGAAAATTTGAAATCTATGAATCTGCTAACTTGGTCAAAAGTAAATTTGTAACTCACTGATGATACTGATTAAAGCATTTATTCATATTACAAATTGGCTTAATCTAATGGTATAGATCAATAGATTATGACTTCATGACTCAATGTTAGTAAGCCTACCCTAAGGTCTTATGTTCGATCTCTGTTTAAGTGCAGGAAGCAATGTACTACGTAGCGCCACACTTGATAATAACAATCAATTGTCTTTCATCTGATGTTTGATAATTTTATACTAGATATTGGCTTATAAGAGATACTTATTTTATGATTTAAAATTTCCTGTCTAAACCACTTCATGAAAAGCACTCACATGCAATAATGTAATCTGATAATGTACGTATTTCTGCATTATTTGTTAATTCTTACTTTAAACATCAGTTTCTGCTCGATCTATAGACAAGAAGGAATTGACGGAAAAAATGCAATGCAATTCCTGGACAACCTCTATAAAAATCAATCTGTTCATAATTTTTTTCACAGTTCTTGTATACTTAGAAACGTAATTTTCATTAACAAACCCTACCATGAAACCGTTCTGACTTACTAAACAACCCTATTGGCTACTGTACATATTCCGCATATTTCACTACAATCTATTGAAAGAAATGTACTGTGATCACTACCAAACTTATAAGTTTTTAGTGAAGCAGTTTCCACTCACTGATATACTTATCAAAGTAAAAGGAGACAGTTATACATTTACATGTTTTTCTAATGATTTTATAGTTATTGTTAGTTGATGTTGAAATGTATCGTGCTTTCAGTGTATTCTTGACATGTTATTGCAAAACCGTCATTAACACCTGTCACGTACTTGATCCACGAGTTAATAAAAATAGGTTGAAATGCTAAGATATCATCTGGATGAAGAAGAATTAATGCAACGAAATACGACACAAAATGTAAAGCAAGTCACATACAATGTATAACCTTTCAAATTAGTACGTAAGTTCAAGTTTCCACTAAAACAATAATGTAAAATGGTGTGTTTAAAAAAAATAATACCTAAGACCTGATAGAAGATAAAATGAGTGAATGTGTCTATGCCGATGAAACGAATTCAGAGGCATATCACACAATGTTTTCACCTACTGATCACGGTTATCACATGAGACCTAACCAGGTAATTTGCACTAGCCATCAGGGTTCAGTTCAGCAGTCAGTGGCTTCATGAATTGAGGCTACTATTTATCTTGACTAACTCTACATTTTTAATACAGCCCTACACCAGCAGGCACACTGAGTCGCGGAAAATGATTGGGTATACTTAAAACATATCCCGTTGACTTCATTCGATAAAATTGTGAATCCTAATTGACTGATTAATCATGGACTGAAGTTGGTCAGTCTCTGTTGCTATATGTGTATCCTGAGCGGATAGCCTCAATATGGCTGTTAATCACAAGTATTATTTAAGTTGGATTGTGACTGGCAAGTGGAATCCAAGACGCCCTTCTCGCCGTATTCGGGACTTGTCGGCTGAATGTACCTGCATCCCAATGTTGATGTTTACAGTGGAATCCGAACTCACTCAGTTTCATTCGAGACCACACCACGTTCATCACTAAACTTCTGAGTGCACATAGTCGCGCCTATGGAATGGGCTAATAAATAATTCAAAATGGACTGAGTTCGATTCCATGTGCGAACATCAATATTAGGATGCAGGTACACCTAGCCGACGAGTCCCGAATAGGACGAGACGCTCTTCTTGGATTCTGCTTACCAATCACAATCCAACTTAAATAGTACCTAATTAACTGCTTTGCTATCTTCCCTCGGTACTCTGTGTTAACTTTGCCATTTCCTAATCGGTCGTTTCATTATACGCAAGTAATGTTTCAAAAACATTTGTTTGATCATGGATTTCTAGCCTGCGCAAGTCTTTTATTTTAGTACCCCATGTTCAACAGTCATAAGTTAATATAGATTAGTATACCTGTCCTTTGATCAGGAGACGCTTATGTTGCCTACTCCAAATATTGAAATTTCGTCTAACACGGGGACACGGGATTTTCGAGATAAACTAGGTAGTTAAAGAAGTTAACTAATTAACCCTTTTATGATGAGTTTAGGTGATAATGCATTTTGATGGACAGAAACCAAAACTGTATAACTTATTGATCAGATTTATGTACTTTGAATTCAATATTATTTCAGACAATGAACATAAAATACTACGACTTAAACTCTAGTGACTTGATAACACCCAAAAATACAATAATCACCGATTGTAATGTCAGACTCTAGTTCAAGGAAATGTGACCTAAAATACTGAATACATTAGGCTTATCAAAAATTACGTATATTGTGGACAACTTTAGCCTTAAATCAAACTTTGAGAAATTATCTGCTGTTAGATAGATCATTAATACAACATCTAAAACCACATTTGTTTTGTTTGAATGTGAAAACATCATCTGTAATATGACGTATTAGCATAATTACGACACAATGTGTAATTAAAGCCTTTCTGATAAATAAATTTAAATCGAACTGGTGGCTATATTTTATTCTTCAAATGATTCGTAAAATATCTGTAGTCCTTTTTCTCGAATATTGAATCTATTCTGGTCATGTAGTGTTGTGACGTGACAAATAAGTGGAAAACACAATCACTGGAACCCGTATTTTGGTGTTGTTGAAACATGTACTGTTAAAACGTGATCGGTTAACACTCAATAAATATGATATTTATGTTCCTTAAACTGTCAGCACTCCACAGACTTATTAATTGTTATTTTATCTATTTTCATTCTCAATTTACTGCAATTTTACTGTGAAACTGATATCCAGTTTTCTCTACACAACTCCCTTAATGTAATCTTTACTGTGCTTTGTATTTTCTTTAATATTCTGGTCCATTATTTAATGCTTGTAATTAGCTGTTTCTATTCAATAGATGACTCGATAATGACTTCTATTCTTTTATACTGTTATCGGTCTATACTTTTGCTGAAGTCTTTAACCACTATGACGCGATGTCAACCAATAAGTGTCTATATGTATCAGGCCATGGATTATGGTATAAGTCTTGTCAGCAACTTCTGATAACCCCAAGGTTACAACATGCAGCCTTTTTGGAAGTAGTTCTTAAAATCAACTATAAGGTTAGACAATCTGCATTGAAAGGGATACATGTTAGAAATCAATACAAAACTGAAATATTTGTAATTCATCTCATGACACCTGACCAAAACGTCAATAATCTGTTTACATTTCATTAGTTCATAGTGACTCCTAGACTATCATGGAACTTTTCAGTACTTGAAAAAATAAACATGTTTGAATACCTTATACATAATTCTAAAACTATTTTACTACTTATGAATACTACTATAAAAATTCAGTAGATGATATCATCGAAAAACACTCAAATATCTAATATTCTAAGAAATTTTAGTGAAATATTTCGTTACATTCATTAGAAAAAGATTAAAAAGTGATTGAAATTTTAAAGAAAATTTTATCGACAAATTGCGATATTGTTGCTTTCAAGGTGATAATTCGAATTCTAAAAAAAAATTGAATTTGGGTTTAGAATAGGCTTGTATCTTCCCGTTGATTTGTAATGGACTGAAACTGGTCAGTCTCTGTTGCCATAAGTGTATTCTGAGCAAATTTCCTCTACATAGCGATAGTGCAAAAGTAACATTTAAGTTGGATTGTGACTGGCAAGTGGAATCCAAGACGCCTGTTTCGTCGTATTCGGGACTCATCGGCTGAATGTACTTGCATTCCAATGTTGATGTTCACACTGAGGTACATTTAGCCGACGAGTCCCAAATAGGACGAAACGTATTCCGGATTCCGATTGCCAGTCACAATCCAACTTAAGTATAACTCGAATTTGAATCGTTTTATTTAGTTTGTTTTTTTCACTGAATTTCAAGCAGTTTCTAATTATAGTCATGACAGTCTCTAGGCACCATTTTCATGGTTAAACTTGATAACTGATAATTTACTGGGCGTTGAATAAGCAGTCTGTATATTTATGTAATGTATTTGTAATGTTTTAATTTCTATTCACTGGAACAATACAAATTCATTACTTAATAATCATTACAGTTTAAATGTATTAATTAGTGTAACATAAGTAAAAACGATATTTTTTCTATTCAGTTTTTGAAGTCTCATTTAGGTAGAAACTTTAGTACAGATGTTCAGCTGTACTAAATAGCGGTCGAATGTAATCGACTAATAGTCTTGTACTTTCAGATGACTCTAGTTGTTGTCTATCAGCAGCGAATATCTCTACATTTAGTAGATTATATATGACATAGACTTATAATGATAGGGTACTACTCAATACTAGAAATTGAACAGACATTTCTTCGTATTATGCGACTCCTCAGCGGTACACCCATTCGATTCAGCTACAAGATCAAAACCATGGGGAACGCGTAACCATTTGTATCACTAGGCTGACCGGTGTCCAATCGCAGAATTCTCACTTTCATCACTTTGCGATTAGGCTTGATGATCATCTTTTGTCAGTGATAACAACTGTCTCACTCACAACAAGTTCAAACTCTATGAGTCACAAATATCTGTAATCTTTAGAAATTGTTGAGCTCACATCACTTAATGTCATTATCAAATATATTACCATTAAATTATTCGGGATTAATCATCTGTACGTTCAAGTAGAAATCAATTTTGTTCCCAAACTACTTCATTCTTTCATTCGAATTTCAATGTTATAAGTGGCTTGTATGTTTCCAAATCGTATACATTTCTTCTGGATGGTATATTATGACTTCCCATTCATTATATGTAATCATACACTCTACTCTGATTAACTAAATTTGTGAATCACTAAAGACTAAACAATCAGGATACTAGATAAATACCAGGTTGCATGGGTGATATCCCCTAGAATGAAGCTAAAGTCAGAAAAAGAGTCATTTTTCCAACCCAAGTAAGTGTAAGGACAAAATACTTGTAACCGAATAATAACTATTTTTATTCTGAAAGAAACAATTTAAAGATGATATGAAACTAGCTTCTTTTGTCGATATTATTGAAGTATCATCTACCTATTTATATATCTATAAGTGACTGATTTTGTTCCCATAGTAAAATTAATAATAGTAACGAAATCTACAAACAGTGTTATATTCTATGACATAATCATTTGAAAAGAAATTTTACCAATGATTACTTTAAATGTTATGATGATTTCGACATAACTCATAATCTCTTATTACTATTGTTGCTAACATATTAAATACTTTTAACAAACTGTTGTTGTCACACTCTTTTCTTGAACAAATACACGTTTGTCAATGTTATTTTATCATTTACATTAAAAGCGATTACATCATTGAAAGTATGGGATTCTCTTAAATGATTCAGTTTATAAACTTATAACTAACTCATTTTTATTAACATAAAATGAAAGAAGAATCTAGATATTTCATACGATACATTACTGATTATTCTCAAAATCAAATCTTTATTCATGTTTTCTTTAGAAAGAGAGAATCATTTCAATAAAACTAATCATTTCTAAGTTTACAGGAAATGAAGTAATTTGTAGACAAAGTGTAATAGATAAACGATAAAGAACAAAGAATACAATAAGAATGGAAAAAACGTGATAAACTGGAAATTGATAATATTCTTAGTGATAAATATCTTAATGTATTCGTCTAGTTGCGTAATAGATAATTAACAAGAAAATGGTTAGATAGAGAAGTAGAGTTCTTAGTTACATTTGAATTAGTAGAGTATGAAATGAATGTTTATGGGTTTTTTTTTGACGCTTGTATGTTACATAAGAAATTTCATTGTCAAAGAATGATATCACGAGCAACATTAAATGGATTAAGACTATAGTAAGTAAAACAATTTTTTAAGTCTATACTCTAAATAAGTATAATCATGAAGGTGAACTTAAGTTACTTACATTTACTGATTATTAAGTAGTGATCACTACAATGTCCTTTAATGGCGATCAACTTCTGTATATCAAATTTTATTTTTACCTGTAGGATCTGTGACTTAACACTATGTATGCTATGCGTTCATGTTAGGTAGTTGAAGGTATTCATCGAAAGATTCTGCTTGATCACGATTTTGCCTACACCCATCATCAAAGTATATCCTAGACAAATGTGGCTCTGGTTAATATTCAGTGATCAATCAATGTTAACAATTCAGTACTACAGAGGATTAGATGACAAGTGAATAGCTTAATCGCAACGTTTCATATTACGGAAACGAGTAACTACCGTCCGTATTTTAAAGGGACAATTAATCACCTCAAAATTACAAGTAAATCATACAGATGAAAGCCAGATAACATAAAACCAAATATCAGGAGGGTTTTCTACGGACTACTTCCTGTCACTTAGCATCCAGAAATGAAGTAGCAATAAACATATTTATTACAAAGGATTAATGTATCTGAATCTGTTTGTGAATGTTTATTTAACAATTTGAAATGATATTAATTGAGATAAGTTATAGAGGATTGCATTAAAATAAATTATTTAACCTAATCCTCAAAAAAAATTATACAAGAAACTGCTAATCATTTTCTAGATTGTAGGTTACTCAGCAACTAATCTTCTTATCTACCTGATCAAAACACATGAATCCCCCCCCCCAAAAAAAAGTGAATTTTTTAACTGACATGATCTTTTCTTGCATAAATATCAGTAGTTACGGAACGTCTGTGATTTAATAATACTACTTGTTTGATTAATATTGACCCTGAAAACAAACAACTACAGTCGCTATGAAGTGTACTTTGATATAAATAGCAATTCTGTATCTGGAACTAATCTGAATTAGACAACCGCTTATCACCAGGAAGTACTGAATAACTGTTTCGTCCTACTATGGGGCTTTTCAGTAGCAAACATTAGTGGCCTAATGACAAGCGCTCGTTGCGGAGCCAGAGGGTCTTGGGTTCGATCCATGATGAAATCATGGACGCGCGCTGCTCAGGTCACATACTAGAATGAAACAGTTATCAAATGCTTCCTAGTTGTCTATTCAAAACCGATTCGTCACATAAAATCAATATTCAGCAATCCTCATAATACGTAATTAATGTAAGCAATGGTTCATTTCAGTGACGTTATGACATGAGTGTATACTCAATTAAATCAAATAAAATCGAACATGTAATTAACCGAAGCAATTTAATATTTGTAGTTTATATATCTATAAGGCAGCAGTTTTTAATTGTCCATTACCCTGATATTAAGATATTACAGCTTACACATAAAAAAATTAGACGAATTAAAATAAATTCGACATATTCCTACACTTTACAAGTTATAGTTTGATACTTTAACTTCAAATTAATCATGAATAGTTTTTTTTTTTTCATATTGTAAACATAATAATGATATTGTGGTATGAGGAACCTGTATGGTCATCACTCTCAAAGCAAACTTATTTTGATGCCTAAAGACCTACGAGACCGAAATAAAGAAAGTTAAAGGGTTTATGAATCAAATGTCATAGAACTTATTCGGTAATTTATTTCAGTTCTCTAATTTATCCACTATTAGATGAATTTAAATGCTAATAAAGTTTGCACAGTTACTTGTATTAAGGCAGACCTATTTAAATGTTATAACCAACTAAAGAAATTTCATCTATTCCCTCAATAACTCATTTATTAAAAATATAAACAGCTTTCATTAACCGCATCATTTCTATCTGGTTAAGTAACTAGTAACATAATACCTATTCTAGATTGTAGGTAATGATGTCACTAATTCTACTTAACAGAATGTTTTACAAGCACGAACTACCCATCGTATTGTAGTCACTGTCAATACCTAAAGTGTATCACTTAAGTTGCTGTCAATTAGAAACCGAATTGTGAGAGTGTGAAAGATGAATAAAAGTTAACAAGTGTATTGAATAAATGAAATTGTTCCTTCCATATATTAATTGAGCGAATAACTGTCCTTTGAATTTAAATAAATTAAACTTAACTATTTGTATGGATTGTTTACTTTATATTTCGAAATCGGAAACACCTTGTTATCTTTATATATACTCAAATGTCTTGGTTACTATCACAAATAGATAATATATTTTCTCATCATGTTTAACATTTATTCGGTTTAGGTAATTAAACAGACATCTTGTATGTATTCATGTTCTATGATTAAAAGCTTACAAATTTTTAAAATGTTGGAAAACTCAGAAACAACAACAATCTTAAACATTCCCTATTCCCTAATTTCCCTTGAAATAAAACTCATGAATACTTTGGAATTCATGCCTCTTTTATATTTAGTCGATGGTACTCAGGGAGAACATTCCGAATTAAAAGTGGATGGGAGATAATAGCCATCAAAAAGCATTTATATAATATACTTTTTCTTGAATACGTACAATTAAAATGGGAGTAAGACAGAAATCAGTTGTAGTACTGTATAAATTAGCTTAAGAATTACTTAACATAAAGCTTTTTGTGGTAGCGAACGTGGCTGTCATTTACCTACATATTAACTTCTAATATTATTTGTGCCTACCTGGATTGGTAAAAATTTGATAAATATGCTGTATACCTAATAACCATACAAACCTGTTACTCTTACAAATGTACAACAATAACATTAAACTGAGTAGGACTGATCGTATCCTGAACTGTATAGGGTTTATTGCGTTTCCAGCTTGTAACTTTATACTTAACTCAATTGAATAGAATTGTAAATTATAAAGTTATTTCTATGTTTGTTTTTATCAATCATTTTGTTTTTTTAAATTATTTTAATTTTAGGTTCATTTCACAGTGATCATTCGTAGTGATCCGAATCTTAGAATATTAGATAAGAAGAGTAATAATCCACGTTCGGATCAATCAAGTGTAGACTATCTAACTGGAAAACAATCAAATTTTGATCATAGTAAACAACCTAATGATTTAACAAGTAATTATGTTGAACGTGATAGATTAAACAAAGAATATCCACATAGATCGTTAAATCATGATGATAACGCAAATTCTGAATTATTATATTCTTCAGGAGCATCATCATCAGCTTCTTCATCACAACAATATAAATTGAATCATTCTAAATCGTATGGATATGGACAGCAAACATTAATCATTATTGTGATGGCTTCTATTGCTGGGGTCTTATGTGTTTTACTATTAGTGGCTATTATTCTGACCAAACGTTGTGCGTTTGATACTGTATCAGCACCAGCAACAAACACGAAAGGTATGTTTTTATGCTTATATAATAAGGATTTGCATAAAATAATGATGTGTTCAAGCATAACTAAAAAGATTTGAAACATTCTACTATTACAAATATTCTTGAAATAGTCTATAAGGTATACATACATGTTCCAACTTATACAGTTTGAACCAGTTCCTGTTGAGATAACCTTCTAGAATGGAAATTATAGTGTACTTGATTATGTTGGTTATAGGCATACACTCAGTTGAACCGTGGTTTATCGGTTAGGAACTTCAACCCACAGCTACTGTATCATAGGTTTTTATAGTGCTTCATCGATTTCAATTTATGTAACTTATAAGTTTGACTAGCCGTCAAACTTAAATATGGATCAAAGCCAAATTCCATAATCAGTAATTAGTAACTTAGTGAATCAGATATGGACAATTATATACTGTCCTCTGTAAATGGACATATCTGAAGCACTAGGCACTACTTCGAAAACATCTGAACTTATGTAGATAAAGGAAATATATCTGGATCTTAGTTTACTTTAGTCCACGATAGGCCCATACCCCTAAGTATTTTCTGTTTCCATTTCCTTCCATTTTTTCCTATTCTTCTTACAAGATATTCATACTCATATTAATAATAACTAACATCATCAACCGTCTTAAACAAGTTGACGATTTTTTCCTCACTTATTGTTTTGTCATCATCATCATCAACACAATAACTTTGATGCATCACTAATTTTACTATTATAATAATCGTTTTGCCTACCACTATGACCTTAATATCAGCTTTTACTATGATATATACTCTTAATCAAGTTAGATTAAATGACCTTGTTTTCTTTTTTTGGTGCGCACTGTTGTCTAGGCTCATTCTGATATTTAAAGGACTGACAAACATTATTTATTCATTTCTACCGCAGCTTGAACACACTCAATCGCAATATTTACATAATTACTACATGATAGTTTCTATCTGTAACATGATATTGTTAAATTTGAATTATAGTGATTTTGTCGAGACCCAGATCATTTAGATCTCACTTTAGATGCTTAACTACCTTTGCTACCAAGCCAGCGTCCAGTGGTAGAATTCTCATTTCAATCAATTTGTTATGCAACTCAACGTTTGGTTTAATTCCTTGGTGGGAAGACTAATGGTCGGACAAAATAGCTATCCAATACTCATTAATTTTCAGTGATACTCAATAAATATTAATCTGTGACGAATGTAACCAACTAAATTTATGGGTTTGTAAATGTAGAGCCTGTGCAATAATTTATTCTTAATCTCGGTTTTCTTCACTGTTAAATATTATACGGGGAACTTGAAACTATTGAAATGAACATTATAAAAAATACGTATGCACAATACCTATGCATATTGATCAATAATCAATGATAAACACATCAAAATCCAACAGGTTATTCTAAATATAACTCTGTTACTGAATGATTGAAATTATAATTGAAGTATAAGTTGAGCATGATCTAGTTATTCATCTAAGAATTACGTTTATTCTTGATTCTCATTTATACTGAAGGAACTTAATGAATTCAGAGATTTATTAACTATAGAGAACTAAGATCACATGATTCATAAATATTTCTTATTTTATAAGTTTTAAACATAATAAACTTATCATGACAACGTAAATGTCTACTGACTGGAATAGAACGAATGCTAATAGACACTACGTTATGTATATAGATTAATCTATATCACAAATCATTTCTGTATATCATAATATGTAATTTTTTCAACTTAATTATGATGACGATAGATTATTAGTAGTATTCAAACTCAATATTTTAATTTATAGCTTTCTATTAATTAAGAAATTAATTAGGGTATAGTCCGTTTGCGTCCCGTTGATTGACTAACATGATTACAATGAATATACACTAATATATCATTACTACTACTAAACTTATATCAATTTTGAATAGAGGCGGAATTGTTGAGATTGATATTAAGTTTAGTTGTATTCGTCACTAATTAGTGTTGCTTAGGTACCACTCAAAACCATGGAGTAATGAACGGTTGTCTCGTCCTAGTATAGGACTCCATATCAGTGCGCATTTTTGATTCGCCACAGAATCAAACCCAAGGCCTTCAGGTCTAATAAAGAATCCTTAAGCATCATCACTACTATGCCAGTGTCCAATGGCAGGATTCATACTTCGAAAATAAGATAGTCATCACCAATGGTAATGACTGATTGTCGTGCAATATCACAAATTGATGGGAGTGAAAATCATACTATTAGACTTTGGTGAGCACAATGTTGCTGATGGTTAAGGAGTTAGTCGTAAAACCTAAAGACCACTGGTTTGATTTATTGAGTGTATAATGTGCACAGCTGCGGAATCCATAGCTCTCTGGTTCTAAGTGATACTCAACCGATATCAGTCTGTGACGATTACCTTCAAATATACTGATTTTGTAGATGTTATTAACTATTAACAGTTTACTCTTGATTGCATCGTGTTGCTTTGAGTGTGCTAGTAAAACTATTATCAACTAACAACAGTAGAAAAACAGTTCTCAACCCTTTGAGCTTATTTATATTCAACAACTTACAATCTTCTTGTTTAAATGTTTAATAAAATACCTTCAGAATGGTGGTATATTCACAATAAATTTCACATCTGCATCTTCTAGACTTTTCAACTTACTTTTCGTTAATTCACCAAGTTCAAAATAGACAAATACAACTGATAAAACATCTGAATAAATATTGCTTATAATAACAAATGTAATAAGGAAATATCATCATTTGAAAAAAATACTTATAAGACTAATAACACTGATATGATAGAATTACCAAAGGATTTACAACAACAACAAAAGTTGTATAAAACATTGATGGATTACTGGTGGTTTGTTTCATTTTGTAGAAGACAGTTACAACTTCAAAGTTTTATTTTATTTGTAATACTATCGATATAGAATACACTGTTTTTTGTGGAAATGTACTAATTTAGGATATTTCTGATATAAGGTAGTTGGAACTAATCATTAGAAAGCCTTGACTTACTGATAATTGGTATTAGTAGAATTAGCTCCCCTGTAATCTCGAAGCGGATGGGAATGATATTCGATGCTTTCTTTGAGAGTGAGATGCTTATATTGCTCGATAACTGTATAATGACCTTTGTCATACTTATCTGCTCTTTAGTATTTATTGAACCTTATCGATCAGGTTTTGTTTGTGACCACCATCGCTTGTACCTGGAGGTATTCGACAGTCATTCCTTGTTTATCCTCAAGAAATGATTTCCGTAAGAATGGTTTACTAAAAATGTCTCATAATATGAAACTGGGAATAGCTGGTTAGTATCTTTTCCTTTATAGATTCAGGTATACTTCATTGATGAATATCATTTAGAACAAAACCGACATCAAACAAGGTTTTTAAACGACTACATTCAACTAATAAAATTCGTAGCTTGATACACGCGATAATGAGCCATGCAGACCGCTAAAAGCGTTGTAACTTGTTAAATAGAATTTAATAATCATAAGGTAACGGATAAACACGAAATCGATCACCAGATATAATCTGTATACACCACTGTTTCTGGAATGCTGCAATGTTGTATTGGATATGATTACCTATTAAATACTGTTTACTTTGTTGGTTAACTGTACTAAAACATGTATATGTCTTAGATTTTAGTAATATTTTTAACATTATAGATTACACAAAAGAAGAAACTGTGAATCAGAATGATCCAGGTTTTAGCATGAAATGTCCTAGTTCAACAGGATCATCACCATCTAGAACAAAAGTGAGAACCATATAATATTCTAACTTAGTTTTGCTATTGTATAATCATAATCTTCTCCTAAATCTCTGCTTCATGCATTGAATTACGGTCGCTGAATCCAATTATAATGAATCATCCATTGGCAAACTTAAGAAGTTTTATTAAAAATTTCTGTCATGGTACTAACATATTTTTTTAGATAAATTTCAGGAAGTTTTGTTAAAGATTGTTGGTCTCTGAAACCTAGCTGAACAACGCAAGAAATTATGACAAATTTAATGACAGCTTTTATCATGCACTGACATTAATTGGAGAGCCATCAGAAACCGACTAAAACTGAACAGATATTTCGTCCCTGTATGGGACTGCTAGAGAGTGTGCACTCATAAATCACAAATTACATCGATTGAAGGACTCGCTATATAACAGCTCAGTCTTATTATCGTAATGTTTTTTATCATGAATTCGATACGAAGCTGAACTGTTGTCTCCTAGTGAATACATTAGTTGTCAACATTCATAAATTCAGAAATTTTTGATGCTTTTAGGTAGAAATGAACAATAAAAATAAACTGTGAGTTAACAGACAAGTAGTGCCAACAAACACCGCTATCACTGTAATCTCGTCCCATATTTTTATTTATATTTTGAACAGTGGATGATTTATTTCAAGAATAATCAGTTTCATAGCGAGGCTACTACTGTTGCTCCTAATAATAATAGTTCCAACATCATCTATTTCATCAGACACCTTAACATTTGCCTATTTGAAAAATGTTAGCAAATATAAAAATTTATTTGAGGTGGATTGTGGAGACTACTATTAAATCCTAGTTGACTGAACTCGTCACAGATTTATCTTGGTAGTGCCCCATTTAAAACTGGGAGCACTTGACACCTATTTTATCCTGACATCGGACTCTTTAGCAGTGTACACCCTCGATTTCACCTGTGAAGCTTCAGGTTGGCGAGTACATAACCATCTACACCAATGGGCCTGCATCCAGAGGTAGAATTCCCACTTCCATCAATTTCTAACGTATCCAACCATGATCAACTTAGTGCCGGATACAAACAGCGAATTTAGATATCAGTCACCATAAATTCACCCCAACTTTTAAAGGTTTAATCTGATAACAGTAATTCGCACATATGATATTAGTAAGTGCAGTGTTTTTTTTCTGTGACCATGTTTTCCAAGTTATGTGCTTACACTATTGTTTGTGATATTCACTAGCAATCAACAATTTTATAAAGTCATTATTCCTAACAGAATGACGCTATTTGATGAACCACAGGAAACTTCGATATCACTATATTTTTTTTACATTGTGTTAAGCTACTCATCACTTCTTAGTCATGATCACTAACAATATGCACGATAACATGGATTTATTGTATCGAAATTCCGGTGTTTACATTTCAAACTTCACTCAATCACACAGAAGTATTTTGATATAATGTCGTCTTTGAATTATTATCGTGCTTTTGACCTACCCAACAAAAGGTGTCCCAATTTTCACATTCCTTCGTTATTGTTTATGTAGAAAATTGATTCATTACCCTAATCCATAGTATACTTTTAGTCATATCTTTGTATACACTCAACTGCATATACGAGTTTCAACGTAGAAAATAATATAATGTAAAGAAAGCCATAACACTGTTGAAAGTTTATTAATCAATATATTCAATAATCAGTAGACATGTTGGTGTCAACTCAGTCTATCAGCAAACGAAAGACCTCAGTAACTCAAATGTTATTTCTTTGATTCATTAGTTTTTTTATAAAAGTAAATTATAGAAATATACTAGTTTCCAGATGACATTACGATGTTCAATGATTTTTTCGTTCTTAGCAAAGGCTTTCAAGCTTTGAAATATATATCATTCTACCTTATAGAAAGTAACCTTTTAGGCACTGCAGTTTTTATTACCAATATAGACTAGGAATATATCTCGTCATATTAATTTCCATAAGTAACATTTATTGTCCATTTACGTTTCAGACATTCAATACGTTTCCTGTAAAAATTCATCATATCCATCCAAATCCTGATTACTATGCAAAAGAAATGGTCTATCATCATCCAGTTGGACCTACATCTAGTGAAACAACTTATGATATCTCACTTGAAACAATGAAACCTCCTAATTCTATAACATTTTTAAATAACTATACACCATTTATTCCTACAAATCTACGATCAAATGATACTCATTTAAAAGCTGTATCTATGCATTCACCACAAACTCGACGAATACAATGTCAAATACCAATTAATGATGAATTATATCAAGAACAAAAATGTGCTACAATTAAATCACCTACATGTATTAATCCTTGGTCACAATCATGTTCTCCATTAAAAAATCAAACTTACATGGAAGTGAATATAACTAATCCAAGTAATTCACCACAGAAAACATCATTACAACATACTAAATTAAATGAAAATACCACCACACAAAGTATTTATCAAACAATTGATACACAATTTTTAAAGCATCTACAATTAAATGTTACTCCAACTAATTCTACAACTATTAACAATACAATTGATTTCTCTACGCCTAAAATTAAACGTGATCATTTAAGTCAATTACATAATCTAGACAATCACAACACTGATAACAATAAAGTCCAGTTTAATAAAACTAACATTAAATTATTACCTAAAGATACTTTTCAACAAACTAATAATAATAATTTACAATTTACAAAAGATAATAATACAGAAACCAATGAATTAATCAAACCATTAATACAAAAATCTCTATTACAAAGAACCAATTCTGAACGTTCACCTTATTTTCAAACAAGTTTTGTATAATTATGTTAATTATACAACAGTACTTAAAATATACTCATATATAGTATATATATATATATCTATCTACATACTATATATACATCTATATACATACGTATATATATATATATACCCGTAATATCTTGTTGCCAACTAATGTGGATATTGACTTTTTGATTATTCAATTTTCAACAAAATGATGATGATGATGATGATCTTTTGTAAAACGAAATACAAACTCTATGAATTGTTTCTTCTGTTTATATTCACTAATCTATACTTAATTCTAAATTAGGTAAACTTATACCAGGAGAAATGTTGTTGTATATACCCTGTAACTGACTGATATGATTATGATGTGTATTTCTTTTTATCTTTCCTATACAATGAATAATGTGAAATAACTTACTATTAAGTAATGATAACTGCACTTTCTTGTTTTTTTTTTAACATAAATCTTATTGAATAGATTAACTAGAGACTAATTAAAGTAAAGATACTACTTATTATTTAATCATTATTGTTTAAGTTATTAGTTCATTGATATGAATAATTGTAAAAATAAATACTTAAACAGACATTTACAAAATAAACTCATATATATGATATTTGACTTTCGTATGAATGTAATACATTTTCTGAAAATGTTTACATCAAATGTTGTTTTCAACGAATCACAAGTGTAATCAAGACTTGATGTTGGATTAAATTTACTTGTCATCATTGTTTATCTAAAATATACTGGAAGAAAATAGAACAGATCAAATAGTAAATAATAAGTTAAATGAAACCGTTGGGAGTATTATCAATGAATTAGCAATCTAGTCAACATTAATTCTACGTTCCATGTTCCTGTTGTCTGGAAACCTAGAAATATGTATCTGTTGTAAAGAAAGTTATTCTACTTTTGAAAATAAAAATTCTTAAGTAGTCTTGTTCTTCTCCTTCAAAACAACAAGTTTGTCATATTTAGGAGGCATAATAATGACTAATTTTTAATTTTAAACATGTGTTTCACTTGTAATCTGTTGTAATGTCATTTAGTTACAGTGTTAATAATCAATCATTGAAGTGTTCCTGATACTTACTACTAAGATTCAGCTTAATAGCTCATAAGTTTTATCGAAATATTCATTATATTCTAGTAATTAAAAAAAGACAAGACAAAAGCACCTTCTTTCAAATAATTGTCGATTCAGGCTGATGAATCACATGAGCACCGAAATACTCAGACATTATAGGATTAAAATCTGTTTGCTTGATTCTCCAATTTACTCAAAATCAGCTCATTCACGTGCTTCTTCACGTAGTATCGTTAGTGGAAACAAGAAATCAACCTTGAACTTTCTTTTATCATGTCGACAATCATGGGAAGGGGTGTTAAGACGAGCTATTAAGACGAGGGGGATTAGTACAAGTTCTTTCGATGAGTATTTGCATGCAGTCTTAAACTGTGTAAAGTTTGCCTTGATAATGTATCGATATTTTTAAAATGTTAAGATAGGGTGAGACTCAAGACAACTTAGAGCTTGACTTTAAAATTTAGAATACACGTACTACATAATGGTCTTACAGTTATAAATCATTTAGGATTGACTTACTCTCTATTTACAAAACTTGTAGCGTACATTATACTAATGTGATACTGATGTGATACTAATTATCTAAAATACTTAAAAAACAAACATTTTAAACATTGTGCTGCAATCCATCATATCTTTGTATATAACATTAAACATGCAACTGAATTCATAATTGATGAGCAGAATTTTCCATAACAGACTGTTGTCATTCATCATGAAATAAGACCTCATTGAATAGCGACAGAGTATCATTCGTTTAGACTTCAATGTAATAGAAATGCGGTTTAAAGTTCTGATAGGGTTGGACTGCGGACACAAATATACTTATACATAGTCTTATTTGGGACTATTTTATTAAATGAAATTAAATGTGTCGGCGTTAGCATCTACACTTAAACCCAGTATCTTTTGCTGAATCCGTCTAGTGAGATGTCTTACAGAGTTCAAGTATCTCATAATTTAGCAAATATTAATTCGCATTTGATAACTGATCACAAATTACTATTTGATCGATACCAAGACATCTTTTAATCTAGGTAGGCAGAAACAACAAAATGAAAATTTGAGTTGGCGTAATGATACTAATCTTTTAACTAAATATAGTTAAAACGTATAGAAAAAGTTATGCAATAGCAAACGCATACTGTGCTCTCACAGCCTAAACTTCCCTGAGTAAACTATTTAAACTACGATGACATTTAGGCTTTGTTCTATGGAGTGAATCGACAGTCGTTCTTTATAAAAATTTGTGCGTAAGGTCGATACCTTAGTATTTATCTTTTCTTATTAGTTTAAGTGATAAGCTATGGAAAGAAGGTGTGTAATGGTACTAACCTTGGAGCTGACTACAAGTCAGATTTCATATCACAGAACTTGAACCTCCCTGATGTAAAAGATTTACAACATAGTTGATTTTCTTCTACAAAACGACCCGTAATTCCACTTAAGTTACTCGTTATGACTCAAGTAACAAAGCCTATGTAGGGGGAGATCGGAAAATTCAAACTAAAGGTCCATGAGAACTCTGAAGTTAAATAATGCATTAATTTTAATATGTTTATCTAATAATGAATGACTAGGTTGAAAGTCTTTAAACATTCTATGATTTTATTTGCATTACCACCCACCCGCATTTCAATATTTTGATATTTTCCCAGGTGAACATATGATCACATGTGTTGATATAATCGAAACTATGTTGTGGTGTTTATCAATTAGTTGGTATTGATGTTAATGTAAACAGTGACCACCCTGTTCTAGTCATTACAGCATACTAATGACAGCTTTCAGACTAGGATGGAAATGTTTTCTAATCATCTCTAACCTTTTTTTAACTCCTCAGTTTTTATTTATGCTAACAACAATCTACTTTGATGAATATCTACATTAAACAAGGAAGGAATCTGAACTTATCAACTGGTTAACATCTTCTAATTTACCTCTAATTCTATTTTGTTTACTTACAGAATTAATCACTTCTTCTTGCCTATTTTACATAAAGATACATTGCTTACTCATAGAAATGAAAAGAAAGGTCACTTTAACAACTAATTCAATATTTATTTGTAACATTTTCCCACTTATAAGTAAATATTTTGTAAACTCAGTAAATTTTAAAAAATTCAAAAGAATAAATTATTGTATCCATTTGATATCACAGTTCATCTGAGTTAGACAACTATTGAAAACCAGGTATCACTGGACAAACGTTTCGTCCTAGTGTGAGACTCTTTAGAAGTTCCCATCTATCACTTCACTAGGGGATAAAACCCAAGAATTTAAAGCTTCATGACGAATCCATATCCTTTAAACCACTGACAGGGCTTACATACAACGGTTGATATTTAACTCAGTTGATTCACGATATATTTGCTCAACATCAGTCATCGGTAAATACGTGAAGATTTGACCAGCTGATTTCAACCATGTCGAGTATGTGGCAGTTACTTGTCGATGACTTTGGATGAGAAACCGCAAGTATATCACTGAATAACTGAGTTATCAGTGGCAAATTGATCACTAGAAAACACTGGGTAGATATTTCTCCAGAGTTTTGAACTTTTTAGCAGTGGGTATCCACAACCCCATCGAAGACCAAACGCAGGATCTCCCGGCTGTGCGCCAAACGTTTTACCATTAGACCACTGAATCGGCTCTCAGTGGTTAATATTTCTACTCCAGACAATTCTTGATATCAGTCTGACATTCAATTCCACAACATCTAATTACAATCAATACACTTAAATTATTCATTATTATGGTTGACAAAACAATAAACAATATATTCAGGGTATTTTCAAGAATTTTCGATAACCTACATGTAGATTGTAAACTTCCATCACTCACTCTTTATTTAAGAGTCAAAGTTAACAACAAGAAAATGCTCTGTGCATATTAGTATCTCCGTGTAACGTTGTTGAAAATAGTCCTCAAAGAATCCTCCTTATCCTAGGTTTCGAGTAAGTAAGCGCTCATCTTCAAGGTATACTGGTAACCTGAAAAGAATCAATACTCTACGGTAAACTCGAACCTACAACATGCAGTTTCACATACTGAGATGTTATTACTGAGTCATTTGGGTAATGAGTGATTTTTAGGCAACTAAAATATTTACTATTTTGGATAATTGAGTATAGATTAATCTCATCATTGTCTAGCACTTAATGTTTATCTGCTTACAACAGAAATCCTTGAAGTTTTATACCACGTATATTTACTTAAAATTAGGTATCAACATGCAGTATATAATCACTGTTAATAACTGTTAAATGTTAGTACAATATGGTAACTACTTAACTATCTTCACTTATTTAATTTTAGTCATTTTAGATGAATATCACACTAGTCACCTATTGACAATGAAATACCAATAGTCGTAAATCACTTACTCACTCGACAACATGTTATATGCTTGTTGATTATAACTAATAGTTGAATTGTCTTGTTTAGTTTACAGAACACTAAACTAGTGAAATAATGACAGTTTAATATCATTTATTCTTTATACATATTCTGTATATTAAGATACTACTTAAATGCATACATGATTGCATATAACTTCATCTTACATAACAATTTCATTTCAAGTGATATCATGATAATTTATTTTTAAAAAAAATTGATTTGATAACTTGAACAATGATTATAATATGCGTTAATATCCTTCAATTATAATTGGTTAGTTAAAATAAAAATCATTTCCTATTTAATGTAAACACCCAAGTAGACTGTTTTATCTTCTGTTACATTCCAATTTTTTTATTCCTTTACTTTGTATGATTGACATTGAAGAAAAAATAATAATAATAATAAATGTGCTAGTCTACCATGTTACACATACATAACAGTGATAGACTAAGTTCTTTGCAGTTCTCTCTGTTGAAAACATACATTTCAAAAAAATCAATATTCAGGGATACACAATTAACAAAAAAACAGTTTTCATTCTGTATCGTTTTCAAAAAACCTACTTAACAGAAATAATTATTAAATAATTTTCACAAGAATTATTAATCTATGGTAAACTGTCAGTCACTTAGATACTTCTCTTTCTTTATATCTTCAATAAGTTTGTTTATAGATGCATATAAACATATTTTTATTGTCTGTGATACATGAATACATACCTCCCTATACATTATACACTTGATTCTCTTATGTTATTATCAAGTAGAAAGATAAACTTACTCAAATGATTTTGTATATTTTTAAAATATTTTATTATCTGATTGGTAATTGTTGTATTGGGAAAAAGAACTGGAAAACACAATCACTGGAGTCCAGTTTTAGCGATATTCGAATATACACTGTTAGATTGTAATACTTTGACAACCAGTAAGTATGATATTTGCTTTCCTTAAATTGTTAGCTTACTAAAGACTTATCAACTATTATCATACCTATTTCTGTAGATCTATTGTCAAGTTATCACTACACGAATCCCCCTTGGTTTGTCTATACTCAGGATTAGTTACTCATCAGTTTTAGTCACTTTTTGACTTACCTACACACAATATAACCCACCCCCCTCCCCAAAGTTAATTAAGTTATCAACTCATAATTCATGATTCCGTGTCACTAATTAACTCAAGACGAAAATATTTATTAGTGGTTTCCAGCTACGTGCTATCAAACGACACAATACCGTCAACTGATGTAGGTTTCTACTTTAACTTTACAAAGAAAAAAATCGTGAGTAAACAATAACCAAGTGACGTCAGGTAGTCAATTCATATTAATAATGGACAGAGCACTTATCGGTTAAAATATATAAAAGCAGCTCCTATATGTGTGTTTGGATGGTGTACCGAATAATCATTCTGATCCATAAATGGCATTATTATTATTGTTGTGTGACCTGTTCATAAACTTCTTACAACGACCTCTTATTACTACTAATGCATTCATACATTGACGTATTCAAGATAAAGTTGAGCATTGTAAATGTTTTTATTATAATTCAAATTTCCAAATAGACTTTCTATATCTGAAAGGCGTTTAATGTAACCTAAATCGTCTAAGCTTCACTAAATTAAACACATTTTATTGGTATTAAAATGGAAATATGAACAGGATAGTGGACAAATGAACACTTAATACACCTAAAAGCACAATCTCAGTAGTAATTTAAGTAAAACTAAAAAAAGCCTCAAATAAATAATTAATCTGTTGTTTGTAATTGTGCTTTTAGCGATCAGTTGAGTTTACCATGGTTTCTGCATCGCGAATATAATGTGTACAAGTTAATTTGGTTATCTGGCGATCAGATGGTTTCTTAATAATACTTATTTGCATAAATGAAGACAGCCCTCAAAACATAAATTACCCAAATGAGTATTATGGATTATTATAAATATGGACAGTTAAAAACGTAAATGACATGCGGCTCCACTTACAAAGTGGATCAAATGTCTACGGTAATTGTAAATATTCGGAACTAGTAATACGTTGCAACAGTACAGCCATTGGTCAAACATCTCAAAATATTTGATAATAACATAAGCTATTAAAATTTAGTAAGTAGTATGATATAATAAATTAAAAAATGTCCGAAAACGAGAAATGAGTGATTTTGCGTAATAAACTAGACATGTGATGTTATATTGAAAGTTTTATCATGATATTCCGATCCAACATGAAAAGTGCCTCTTATAGATCTGTTCCCGATCTTCACTCCCATGAAAATTTATTACAGGATAAGGTACTGGAATCTGATGTGAAGTTAGACAACTATTTCAAACCAGGAAGTACTGAATAGCAATCATAATAATAGTAGATTCATTCAGTGGTATGTTTAGTACAAAATGAATTTTCAGCACTCTACTCTCAACAAGTTATTCTTCTTCTATATACACATACCAGTCCATGTTCGCGAAAGTTAAAGCAGCACCACACATATTCTTGATGACAGAATTATCATGACGAAAAATCAGGAAACATTTTAACGATACCAGATTGTCACCATGCAGATCATGTATCTAAGATTCTTGAACTGTGAATAGACCATAATTACGGTATGTAATTAGACTAGGAAGAAATTGTAACTAGTCCACTTTTCCAAATAGAGATCTGCAGTTGACTGAGAATTTTAAGAATAGATATTTGATGAATATTGATCCTCTTTAACGCGTATTACCAGCCACTGAGATATCTCTGGTTAGATCCGACTGCATTATTTATTATAGATTGTAGATATTTTATACAGGGGAATGAGTTAGCAATCCGATTTCCAGACATGATTATGTAATTAAAATAAAAAATAATGCGAAAAGTAACTTGTTAAGATATTTTGAAAAAATAGTAGCCCGAAATTTTGAATAGGCCTCCATAGTACTTTCTAGTATGGGACTATTTTACAGTAAACACTCAACTACCCCATCACCACTACAGGTCAAACCTATGATCTGAAAACTTCGTAGCAAATAAATAGTCCTCAGACAGACATTCAGCAGCTTACATTTAGTAATCTCCACAAAACACATCATCAACATGAATTCACTAGTGATTAACTTCAGGAGGTAATTCCAGAGCCCTATCGGAAATATATAATAGATTGAATTCAAACGTAGTTGGTTATATGGTAGGTACCTACCAATAAAAATCAATGATTCCATGAAATATTTCACGAAGTGACTGGATTTAAATATACATGACAGTGGATGCCAGTTGAATAGTCTAGTGGTCAGGAGTTTACTACAATGGCGAGAAGTTCCAAGTTTCACAATCCAGTGGAAACACAGGTGGTCGAACCTATGGAGTCAAGTACTATAAGGAAATAAATATCCGATTCTTCATGGTTTTCACCGTTATTAGGTGACCCTGATCAATTCGCGACACTAAATTAAACAATCTCCATCTTAGTCAAATACTTAGTCATATAAAGCTTTTATTTCGATTCATAGTAGTCATTTGTCCTCTGGGACGGCGAGTAGATGAAGAATTTAAAATGTCTTGAACATTAATTTCAAAAATTAACCAATCAATGCCTGTTACTCCATGTGAAGCATAGACCGCCGACCAGTATTCTCCAACTAACTCTGTCCTGAGCTCTCCTTCCCAGTTCATCCTAGGTGCACTTCAGTCTCCTTCAGTGTCTGACTCCAGTTCCCGACACAGTGTATTCTTGGGTCTCTCCTTCTCCTTTGACCTTTAAGATTCCATGTCAATGCCTGTCTTGTGACAAAATTTGATGGTTTCCTCAGTGCGTGTCCTATCCACCTCCATTATCTTTTCATAATTTCTTCTTCGGCTGGAAGTTGATATGTTCTCTGCCATAGGAGGTTGTTGTTGATGGTTTCTGGCCAAAGGATCCAAAGTATCCTACGCAGATAATTGTTTATAAATACTTCTATCTTCTGAAGGATGCTTTTCGTAGTTCTCAATACAAGCTTCAGCTTCATACAACAGAACTGTCTTACCATTTGTAGTGAAAATTTCAACTTTAATAGTGGCTGACAGTTAGCTTGAGTTCCAGATGTTTTTCAGCTGTAAAAAGTGCTGCTCTTGCCTTCCATTACCGATCCGCGCCTTCATATCTGCATCAGACCCTCTTAGTTGTAAAACTAATTAACATTTATTTACCCTTCATGTTTTTAAGGAGTTCTCCTATTGTCTTGCCTTGAACATTTTCCTCTTATCATCGTTCATCTAATGTATGTCACACTACTGAAAAGATACCTATACTCCTTCAACTCCGCTTTAAAGGTGACGATACCTCAGTGGTAATCAATCGAGGACTATAAAAGAAAGCAGTTTGTATGCCGACAGCTAAGCTGACCGTCATATGCAAAGCAATATACTCCTCATCACAATCGAAGATTGATAGATACCCCTTTAGTACCATCACCGATCCCATCTACAAATATAACTGCATATGCCATAGCAATTAGATTGGTAAAAACAAAATACGGCTCCATATTTGATTCAAGAACATATTGCGAAGAAGCTTTGACAAAATATTTTAAAAGCATTCAATTGTGTCATTTTAAGATATCTCCTTAACACGGAGCACATGGTTGACACTTTAAAATCCTTCAAATTACTTAATAAACAATCAAGTTCAACTCTTTTAAAATTCGCCAAAGTCATAGCCATCACACACGTTTATATTCAAAAGGAGCCGGTGGTTGATCGCTTTTTGTCATAGCAATATCAATATTCGATTACACAATTTGGTCTATTTTCTTCAAAATGTTACACTTATTTCTATTACATCATCTTCAAGCCCTTTCAACTTTGCAATCTAGTTTATAAAATTAGTTAATCTCAACTCACCATTAACTCGTTGGCATTTAGCCTCCTGTTACACAATCAGTTTTGATATTGTGACGTTCTTCTGATATTCTGGAATTTCGCTTACTAAGTATACTTAGTTTCAACAGTTACTATTCAGTTCTGTAAACTTTACTTTTATTTTCTATTTTTTCATGATGATGTTACACATGTATTTGTTTCAGGATAATTTCACTTCATATGCATGTTAAATTCGTATTATGTAATTTTGATTATGAAATATTACAGATTTCAAGCAGCTAATGAAAACTGAGCGAAATAAAATTAATTCAAATAATTTTTTTTAAATATTTATTCTGTCTCTTTAAGTTTATTGAAAGAACCAAATGAATGAATTAAAAGTTTCCGTTTTCCAGTGGTTGATATTAATACTGATGAATTTTGAAGCAAACTTATTATCTGAGATTCATTAGACATATATAAATGCCGGCTGCAATCCAACTTAAATTAAACTTGTGACTTGACGCTTTACTGAGGTAATCATTTTAGGATATATATATGGGGGCATTGACTGGTCGATGACAACTATTATTATCAACAACAGGAAGATTCAAACTCTTATAAACTTGAACTATTTGAATTATATTTTCCCTATTACAGACTTAGCACTCACTAACCTGATTCGAAGATGAATAGACGGCAATTATTGCTCTACCGGATTATATTCTACATTTATATAATCAAGTAGACAACTATACTTTCAGGAGATAAATATATCGCCAATGAATTTTAACACTGGTATATTCTACTTTGGTTCTGAAATCGACAGTGTAATCATTATAGTCGAATGAACTAACTCAATCGATAGTATCTAAATCTTTCAAGGAATATAAAGATGGTGTTTAGTTTGCAAGCATTAGTCTAAGAATGATGTAAGCGATAATGAATAGAAGTAATTCATGGGTTTATTAAAAATTACTTTTTCAACATTAAATGTACATACAGATATACGATACTTTGTTTCATGATGAAGCATAAAATTACGTTTAACCAATACTGTCACCTTCAGTAACCTATTTACATGCTATACTTATAAGAAATATACTTAAAAGAAATATAATTAAGTGAAAAGAAAGAAAACATTGAGTTTTTTATAAACGTAGTTTAAATAATGGTTAATCATAACATGTGTAAATTAGTACAGTGTAACAATTTAAGTAGATTAATTAGTAGTATAGTTACCTTTCTGCTTTAAATCATATCAACAAATAATAAACAAAAAAGAAATTAATAATTTTAAGTCAGTAGTCAGTCCTTCTTCAATGAATACTGATAACGTATGATTTTTGTGGAAATTTTTAAAATATATAAATGATATAAGATATACAGATGTATTATTTAGTTCTCCTTCAACAAAGATCCACTAGAATATTCGGTATTGCCATTCTCATTCTGAAGTATTCATATCATCACTGTCTTCTTCATCATCGTCTAGATCAGAACGAACTCGAACTGAATGATTATAAAGGCCTTCAGCCATAAGATGTAAGGCTAAACAATTTTGTCCACCTGATGCCTGATTGAATAAGTAAAAAGATGAAATGAGGACAGTAAAGTGAAAAAGGTGATTGATATCAGTATAAGTAAGGATTAAATTTAACTAATTTCAGCTATAGTAATCTTATTATATACAGATTGTTAAAACTAGTATTTGATTGTTCGACTAATCGCGTACAAATTCAGTACTCGAACGCCTTAAACCCACCTAGTTACAATTTAGAAAACAGAAAACATGTTGGAAGAAATCTTTATTCAAGTAAGTGTGAGTGAAATATGTACAAAATATTCGTGTATTTATAGTTTTCTGAAGACAATGAAATCATCAATATAATCCATCTAATTCGGACCAAGAAGTTTCAGCCATTACTCAATCAGAACACGCCTTGTTGAGAATGTGGAAAATTCCATCGATCGGTGGTTGGAGTGAGTGTCTCCAACTCCATTCAGGGGTTGTTCAGGCTTTACAGAAGTTTCTGAGAGCTGTTTCAGAGACAATATACTTCAGTTGGCTTCATTCATAACTTTCGTTATTGATGTACTAATTTTCATTCTCATTGTTTGGAAAACTGTATACACTTTATACCCGAATACCATACTGATCATTTTTGCCAGCATGCTACAAGTGTTGTTGACTATGTTGTTTTCAATAGTTATGGAGAAAAACCCACATTACATACAGTATAACAATATGATAGTCCTACAAAATCAACCAACTTAAAACTATGAATCGTAATAATTTACAATTAGGTCATGTAATTGTCTATATCCTGACTCTAATATAATGACAAGTATTTATAACAGCTGAACTATGACTTCATCTGTAACTATGCATATTTGATAACAAATGTTACATGATTACAAATATTCCATGTTTACTAAATAACTTTTAATAGAATAAACCTGATCTGATAATGAAAATAACCATTATTAATGAATGAATTCAATAATATTAGATTTTCTAAACAAGGACTGGTCAAATTTAAGTCTTGCCAACAATCTGGTGGATGTTCCAAAGAACATTTAAATTATACCCCCTTTAAATCTGTTTATTTTATCCCATCTCTAGTTTTTTTGTGTTTGTATTTACTACTCGTTATTATTAAGTATTTAAAATGCTTTTGGAGATTTCAAGACATTCTAAATATAATAACTGGTATTTTTTTTATTACAACAAACTGTTTATTCTACACATTTGTACATTCAGTTCGTTGATTTAATTAATTTTTCTGATTATAAAAGTAGTCATTCAACTTTAGCTCGTCTAAGTTTTTATTTAGAGACAACATATATCAACAAACAATATTGTTTCTAATTTGATATCACAAATATGACAGCCATTGATCACCAGAATGCACTGGACAATTTTCTCGTCTTAGTATGGGACTCCAGCAGCGCGCACCTACGACCATATCACGCCTCGTACCCAAAATCCCCTAGCTTTGCAAAGAACGTTTTACCATCAGACCACTGAGTTGACAGCGCAGTCAGAGGGTTCTGGGTTCTATCTCTGACAGGGTCGTGGTTGCTCACTGCTGAAGACTCCCGTACTATGACGAGATAGCTGTCCAGTACCTTCTGGTGGTCAGTGGCTTTTTAATTCATGCCATTTCGTGGAATCGAATTGACATTTAACAATCTTCGTAACACCCAACTACAATATTATTTTCAGTTAGATCACCATTAGACTTTGCCCTAATATACAACCGTTCAGTGCTTCCTGGTTTTCCATGGTACCCTTCCAGCATCAATCTGTGACATATTCATTCAAACAAAAAAAATATTAATCTTCACAAAAGTAACCATCTCACTTCAAGAATAGGGATAATAATAATCGTGTAATACTAAGTGTAAAAACAATGTAGTTAACTGAATAGAGAATGGAGAAGAGGTATGAAACGGGTGGGGTATGAACAATTAAACACCAGTAGGTGTGAAGAGTCATGTACATATTTTTATTAAGTCATATAAGGCCATGGAACGATAGGTGTGATACACATCACTTTTGGACATATAGACTCCAGTTCCTAAGTCGAATCGATATGTCTTCGGCAACGTGTAGGAGGTGAGATCGAATCCCATCTGGAAACTATGGTGGTATGTGGTATACCACTCGAAACGCTTTAGTTCTGTCTATTGCATGTCCACTACCAATCAAGCCCAACTGTTTCGTGACCTTATTTATGTTTGACAATTTCGAGTAGTGAATAACTTATCATGCCAATCCAGTAGTAATATTCGCTCCCTTATCGAAACATTTTGTTTAATCTCTTGCTTATTATTATGTAATCAGTCAATTTTATATCGATCTATCCTTATTTAATCACTTATGTTTTATGATCTTTCATTTGTAGTCACTTTGCTCACATCCCCTTTTTTTCATCATTTGCAATTAACTTCATGAACACATCAGTACCTTTTTTATTCTAATCTGACACAGCACCACTTGACTGTTATTGACTACTATTATTATTATTGCTTAAAAATTGCCAATAAATATTGGTGTAGGGTCTGGATGAGGAACTAAATGAAATGGAATTTCTTCCCTTAACTGTTGTTTACATAAATAAATTATCTTTCTAAGGTTATTATATGATTTTATCTTTGGAATAGTTTGTAATATTGCGAATGTAAACGAGCATCCAAATAAACAAGTACAAAGATATGTGAAAATGGTTAATAAGTAACATCTCTATAATATTATGAACTTTTTATCAACACTTACACTCTTAGCATAAGGTGAACAAGAAATATTCTACAATATAGTCACCGTATTCACATGAATGAAGACACAAAGTAAAGTATGAGCACATGACTTATCAACTGGAAGGAAGATGCATAAGGTACCAAACTTTTGTATTCGGACTTATTATGAATCAACTCCATAACTACACATTTATGTAATGAATGAAATCATAAATACATTTCTTGGTTGATCACTTATCTATCGAACAAAACCATATTACATAGTTATTCTGCACCAAGATTGGTAACCAAACCACTCATTCTATTCAATTTATTACTCAATCTTAGAAATTTTAGTTTTTTTTTGAATAACTTCATTTTATTAAGAAAGCAATAGTTGTTAATTTATTGAACTTCGAGTAATTGGTGTTTGTAACGGAATTGTAATGGATTAAAGATATGCCTTTAAAATCAGTACGAATGAAGACAAACCTGACGTGATGTGGAGTTTAATGGTTTGTATTCTTTAAAGATTGTTGGTTAGGTACAACTGAAAAGCATGTAGCACTGGAAAACATTTTCGTTTTGGTACGGGGCTCCTTAGAGGTGCGTACACTCGGTTCTGTCGGAAAGTCAAACTCAGAGCCTTTGAATTCGCACTACTGGTGCAGAGCTTAATGATAGAATCATCAGTTCCATCGATCTGTGATACGGTGTGATGATCATTCAGTGGTTTCCGCGGTAAATTACTCACTCCTGACGATTTGAACTCCCATAGTATTCATTATTTTACATAAGCGGAGTAAAGTAATCCTGGGTTTTAGTCCTGAAAAGGTAGTAGATACACATTGATGAAGAATCCTATGCTACGAAGTAACAGTTGTACTGTGTCTCTTGGTGGTCAGTAGTTGTCGAATTCAGACCAATTCGTGATATTAAATTAACATTCAACAATCTCCACAAAAACCAATTACAATAAATAAAATAAATTACCTTTTTAGTCTTAGCACGTTTATTTTGAAACCATATTTTTACTTGAGACTCTCTTAAATCCAGTTCTGCAGCTAATTTCTTCCGACGTAATTCATCAAGATATCTAAATTTGACAAAGAATAAAAAACAATAAGCAATGATACTGCAAAAAAATATTCAAGTTGTTACTAAGTTGATCGTTTTGCATTAAAAGTAAGTTGTGATAAATTAATATAAAAGTAGTATCTTTGATTATTCTTTATATCTACCAAAATATACTGATTCAATTATACAAGAACTCTATTAATATTGGTTGATCACTATGTAGTAACTAATGAGATGTTTGTCTAGTCCTTGCACTGTAATGAACGAATTCTATCGATCTAATTATATAATGTAGTTATTAATCTAGGTGCATGACATCATTGTCACTACGTAGAGATAAATCTATCTGTAAACGATATTCAATCGAAATAACCTTTGTTTTTATTAACAATTGATTATTCATTCATTAAAGAAGAGTTAAGACTAAACAACTAGGGGAAGAACATGATTGCAGATCTAGAACAAAAATTTGTTTAAAATAGGCTATTACTAATAATGACAATAAAACAATTTACATGTAGTGTGTGCTGTATTTTTAAACTCATCATATGCTGTCACATAGAAAGTACTATTTTTACTAAGTTGGAAAATCAAGTGATAATATGTAGCAGTCGTTCATCAGTATCAGCTGACCTATGATGGAAACTATCAATGTGAGAACAAGCATAAGAAATTGGTAAGAACAAACAAAATTTCAAGGAATACATGCAAAAGGTGGTGAAATAATAAAAACCAAAATACTATACACTTTCAGTCAAAACGAAAGATAATTGACAGAGATGCATGTAAGACTTTGGAATGCTCACATATGACAACCCACAGATTTGAATTTTATTTGACGAGTTTTTTCTGAGTTAAATGACATTTGAAAGCATCCCAAAATGAATAATACTACTATTAGCTATAGATTATTTATCAGTAGCATATAGTATGCACAGTAGTCGACAAAAAAGTAAAACGGATTTAAGACTGATAAAGCGATTTAGTAATAACAATAGACTTCCACAGATAACTTTACTCAACTCGATCTATATATCATTTCTAAAACATAGCCCGCTTGAGACATCAACAGTACAGCAATCATTCTTTCATTTACTAGTAATCTTATCCTAAATCATCATTGATAATCAGATGGAAAAAAACAGTGATTTCACAATTCTATGAAGCAAATTGACTTTTTAGTTTTAGAAATACAACGCCTAACCTTTTTGATTGATAAGACATCATGGTTAGATGAAGTTGAACCTCATTCTAGTTATAAAATGTTATTTTGAAAACTCATGATACAGGTACTTAGTATGGGTAATACGGTTTGAAAACAACATAGATATCAAACACGAATAGTGGTACTCTGTTCTTAGGGATTCCACAAAGAATATCATTAACATGTTACATTTAATGATAAGCTATTCAAAATAATTTGTAATGTTCATATTCTGTCAGAATATAATGCTACTTTTATTTAAACTACTGTAATGTTATTTAAGTAGTAAAACATTAAAATTGAATTAATTAAGTTTCGCTTACAGACATACCAGAAATAAATGCCACAATAAATTTATAAATCACTCACCGATTCTTTTCAAACTCTTGACTTAAACGTTTTAATTGTGGAACTGTGAATGAAGTACGTGGACGTTTCAAATTAATTTCATCTTGTGATCGATTCAATCTTGGTTTTCTTATTCTTGGACCTAAGATTTAAACAGCAAATAAACATAAAAATAATGTGAACCACAATTTCTGTAATGTAATGTTTTGATTAAAACTATTGTTTAGTACACTTTATTGTATTCCCGAGAATCCAATTCTTGAAACTTAAATAGAATTTTTAGTTAACTAATTAGTTTTTCTTCATTAAATCTTTAGATTAGTTGTAAATATCCCTTAAAGTATTAGAATATTACTTACAATTAGTGTTGATTACTTCATTTTTGGTTATAAATCAGACATCAGTAGTAAAATTAGTAAAGCTTATCATCAACGTAAATCATCTATATGAGTCAATAGATAGTAAAATGCCTAAAATAATTGAATGATTCAATAAACGTGAAAAGCGTTTCTGATGAGTTTAAGAAAATAAAGAGTTAATTGATTACGTCACAGTTTGATGTTGGTAGGGTACCATCAAAAACCACGGAAAAGTGGATAGATGTTTCGTTTTAGTGTAAAACTTTTGGTTAATGAACCCCGGACTCCGCCCCAGAGGAATCAAGATGGCAAACACCCAACCCACTGCACCAATCGGCCAGCTGGTACTCAGTGGTAGAATTCCTACTTACATAAATTTATGAAATATAGCACGAAAATCATCTATTGTCACTGGTGATAACTGTTTTACTCCCATCAAACCTGAACTCCACCAGTTACAACTTTTTACTAGAGATTCAGGAACCTCCTGAAGTTAGTCACTAGTTAGATCATTATTGTAATTCATTTGAGATGGTTAATTTTATGAAGATTGGTATTTTTCATTGATTGTATACGTCATAGATTGATGTTGGCAGGGTACCATCGAAAAAACTAGGGAGCACTCGACAATCCCTATAGAAAATTATGATGAATGAAGTCAAGAATAATAATGTCATAAATTAGATTCCTGTCATGTTCATAAATGACCATTGTTAAAGAAGTCTAATTATCTACACACACAAAAAAACAATTTTTCAGTGTTTTACTAGTTATCAAATTAACTACAAATAGTTATGCTAAAGTTCCAGTTATTTTCAAACTATTATGTAATGTCAAATCAAACTCAGTTGATCATTGATGAAATACAGTTTACATGATTCATTATAAAAACATTTTGTTGAAACGTTTCATGGGAATTCACTAATTTTTGTCTGATGTTAAAGTTCGAAGGGACTACTTTCAACTTTTGATTTTATCTTAGTCTTAATACCTAAACTTTTCATTCGTTATTTTTCCAAATTTATAATTATTTTACAAGCGTAACTGTCTGGACTCAGTAGTCTAATGGTGTACGCGGTGGTGTTTGACAAGAAACGGATTGAGTTCGAATCCCACTGTGAACATCAACATTGTGATGCAGGTACATCCTGCCGATGAATCCCAAAAATAGGACGAGACGCGCGTCCTGGATTTTACTTGCCAGTCACAATCCAAATTAAAATTATTTTACAAGTTATTATAGCTACTATTATTCTCCATCTTTCTAATATCCGTTAAGCTGACAATTATTTTTTACATTTATTGTAGTGCATTCTAAAGATAGTTATTTTTACCTGTTACATTTGATAATTGAGAAGTTAAACTGTTTTTAAAAATTCTTTTTTTTCTGTAACAACCCAATATTTCCACATATGATAATTTGGAGAAATGAATTATAGACTCCTCCTTACCCCCCACCCCCCCACCTCATATACTCCTAATTAGTTACTGTGAATGTGACCATAGTTTGTTTAATCTGGTAAATGATATAATACCTCTCCATTGTGTTATAGACATTTATTTCCTAAATTTACTACAAAAATGTGTGTACAGCTCGAATAGATGACTTTTTCCGAAAAGAAAATCTCCTACATTGAAATGTTTACATTAAGATTTTTGTAGAAACATTTATTCATTAATTTAGAATGTAAAACACTTTTGAAAATAAAATACTTATAAGTTGTCACTTTGCCATCTGCTATTATTACTATTATTCTTATTATGAAAGAATTACTGATAAGGCATACCTCATACAAGTACACATCATCTTCTTAACACATCATTAGAGCAGAATGCTAATTCGAATACGCGCTCACTCACATACACACGGAAAGTCTTGTCATTATCTATAATTATAATAGTAATAGTTATAGTAATAATAATAATAGTAGTTCTTTATTCATAATATTGAGAGGAGGAGAATAAGAAAAAAGGAAAACCAAAAGAAGTTAATTAATTTTCATCTTCCTGGTTTTTTCCTCCCTCTCTCTTTCTTTCTCTCTATCATTCATTAACTACTTATTACTTACTGATTTAAAATTTTATAATTAAAAATTTAATCATCCGATTACTTTTGAACAAAAATAAAGAAAGCCAACAAGAGAATTTCCCTTCATAACTAAAATATAATAAAGAAACAGAAAGTGAAATACAATTGATAATAATAATGAATGAGTTAATGAATGTTAAAGACTATAAGTCTTTTTTTTTTGTTATTCTGTTGATTCTTTCTAATATCTAATAACTTCTATGTTTGCTTATATGTATGTATCATTGATATACACTAGGAAATGTTTTATGTGCCTAATGAATTAGTTGACATTTTATACAATCTAGAAATAATTATCCATGCGTTACTGATGATAGATATGATCAAATATCAATTTAATAGAAAATTACTTGATGACATACATTTCTATCTATCTAACTATCTATCTATCTATCTATCTAGTTAACTCTCTATGTTAACATACATTTACATATACATTTAAGCACATAAAATGTTAATTCATATACATGAAAATAAATACATCGTATACAGTTTAATGTACATCTGTATCTATTTCACAGAAGGCTATTCATTAGAAATTTTGATTTTTTTTTTTTTTTAAAGAAAAAGATTTCACGAAAACTTTTGTTACTGTCTAATTTTCTTAGTTTCATTTTTTCTTATTACAGACTAAATTACGCCTTTCCCATCTATCCACACACACACACACACACCCATATATATATATATAACTTATATACAAATAGACATACATATGTATACTACAGTAAATATATCTATGTGAATAGTAACAATGTTGACAGTGAATGATCATGTAGTGACCGAATAGTGTGAAGATGACGAATGAAGAAATTGGCTTTTCGGAATAAAATATAAAATTCAATGAATACAATGACAAATTCAACTAGAATAAGTTAAATACATTGTTCTCTGTGTTGTATTTGTTTTTATTTTGATGGTTTTTTTTTTAAAAAAATTAACCTTTTTGTTAAGTTATAATGTATGTTGATTTGAATGAACAATTTATGTTAAAAATTGAATATTGAATGTAATTGATAAAAAGAAAAAGATGCATTGAATTTTTAAGAAGTAAAATAGATTTTGTATTTGAAATAGATAGTGAAATATTAATGATTATAAAAGTTGAATTCTTGGTATTCATCAGAGATTGATATTCGTTGTGTACCAGTTAAAACTACGGAATATTGAACACCTGTTTTATCTTAGTATGGAACATCGAAACAGTGTTTACTATCTATTTCAATAAGGAATCCAATATGTAGCATTCAAATCTCACGGTATACAATTAATTATCTGTACCACTGAGGTGGCTGACAGAATGTCTACTTCCATTAACTTGTGATATAGTATAATGATCATGTATTGTCACTGGTGATAATTGTCTCAGTCTTGATAAGTCTGAACTCCACCAGTCATGACTTTCTACTAGAATATCAAGAACATGCTGAAGTTAGTCACTAATGAATTGATTATTGTAAATGAAATGAGGTGGTTTTGCGGTGATAGGTATCAATTTTAGGTGTAGAGTGTATGTGAGAAATTTCCTTCTACAGAGATGTGTAAACTACCCATATGTTTTGGTTGAAAATAGTTGACAAGTAAGATTCTACAAGAAGCCACTAAACTACAAAATTATGTTTTATGTCAAACTACCATTCAAAGTAGTACATAGAGCAGTAGATGATTAAGAGTAGACGATGCACTTACTATTACTAATGCCATTTAGTGAGTCCAATGCAGACAACAAGTCTCCTGAATTACTGTAAGCTACATTTATTTATTAGCCCAGCACTCGCAGTAACAAGTGAGTTGATAGAACGAAGAGGCTGTCGCCTAAAAGTTCTTCAGAATATATGCTAAAGTATGTGACAGTGAATGACACTAGACAAGATTGAAGGGCCATAAAAGAACACAATGCTGACGCGTAACTCAGTGTATCTGAATACTCTTTTTTTAAATAACTGATAGAGAAAATGAAGACAAACTTCTACGTTATACAGGAGCAACAACATTCTGTCAGATGATGAATTCAAGGACTTTCTGGTCCACCTGAAACTCCAGAAGTAGAGAACCTTCAGTCGGCCCTTGACCCTCTCCCTTTTATTGTTTTTTTCTGAAGTTTCTAAAAAACCTTAGATCTTGTCTTGTTTCTTTGACATTTAAGCTTTACAAACATTTTATCATTATTACTAGCTGTTTCAGTGATCAGGGTGAGATGCCAAAACAAGCAAACATGGATTAAGTGGTGATCATCACTATGGAGAAAATTAACTGTAAGACAATCGCTTACAGATATGCTCCTATCGATTATCAATGGATTTAACGTTTAAATAATCAGACTGTATTTACTATCAGAAAAAAATAGTATTCATTCACGCAACTTTTATTTTTACGTAGTTTGAATACGTCTGAAGTTATATGCAACGTTTTTAATGTTCACTAAGTGTGTCGTATCCGTAATGACATGTACCTAACGCTGAAATTCAGGATACACAGTTATACCTGAATTGGGAACATAACATTTCATTTAACTAATCTTCTTTTGATGTATATATAAAGCAATCGGATTGAATCAACTACAGTCCCAATTGTAGTTTATTCCACATTTAACGAACAACGTATCTATGTGTTTGAGTGATATTCGATGATTCACTCAAGTATGCCATTTCGTTATATAAATTTACTTTCGAATCGTATAGATAATCTCTGCAAAACTAGCTCAATCATTATGAATTCACGTGTATCATATCAATATGTTATTTTAGGAACAATTGTTCTGCATGAAACGAAGGCTGTAAAACATGAGATACTAGAGCAGTAGACAAAGACAAGATACAGGTATTTACAACACTGGCATCTTTCAATCATCGTACACATATCGTGGAACTTATTTAGCAAGTATTGTTGAAGTTTAACAAAGAGTACTAGTCAAGGATAGCAAATCAGCTGATAGAATTGTGAATGTTTGTTGGGCAAGGTAAATGGGATGTATATTACATACGTGTGGCAACTACCTATCCTGACTCACGCTGTTGGCTGCCATAGGAGTAGTTTGGAAGAAAAGAAGAGTGAAGTGAACTAAAAAATAACAACACTATCACGTTATTGACCGTTGGTCTAAACTATGCTGGCAGATAAGGACTACCTGGTTTGGGTTCACAAAATAATAGCGACAAGTGATTGGATACTTCGGAAAATATAGTCTACAGTAAGTCACAGTGGAGTATGCACACTTACTATTATCATTCATTATTCTTTCAAACAAACATTTTGAATCCGTTTTTTTTTTCGAAATGTGTGTTATCAATACTATTATTTTGATCTCGTCGTTCTATTGTAGTATGACAACTTAAGCTAAAGTACATATGTATTAGGATTTAAATTATTTCTAACTAATCCAAAGAAACAACTGACACCATAATGATTAAAATGGTTTTTCTTTCATTATGTAACTATTTAAAATCTAACCACCTGGAGAGTCAATAGTTTAGATAATCTAACTAACCATATTAACAATTCTTATTGTTATTAATGTAGTACATTATATTCATTATGTTCAATAACGAATACACAAAAATATAATGATTTACATTTTGTTAATGATTATCATAGTAACAAGAAAATAGAGAGAGAGACGGAGCAATATTAAATGCTATTCATCAACTACATTGTTATACATTTAAATTAATCATAATTAAATGTTAAAATAATATTTCTATGAATATAAATCATAAAATGAATAAGTAACTAGATAACATTAATTTGTCGTATGTGTCACTCTTCGTTTGAATTAGATTTTTTTTAATGAGAACCACAACAATGAGAATGATAGCAAAGAGAACATATCAAGAGTGAAGAGGACATACATTGTCTTTCTCTTTTCTTCATATTTCATCTTCCTTCTTTTACAGTTGTTTTTCCTGTTGTTTTCTATTCAACTACATAACTTTAAGTATAGATATTTATTTAAAATGATACATAGATAGATAACAGATATATGCATATAGTGATTCAATAGATGTTTCTATGGGTTAATTCTTCCATTCTAATTAATTTGATAATGTTTTCTCAACCTGATAAATATCTATTACAAATTATCTGATATCTTCGTAGATACCTGTTTATTATTATCTATGCATGATATATAAATGAACAAAGTAAGTTACATCGGTTTTAGTATATTTGGTATTTGTGTTTAGTAGTGGAATCAAGGTAGCACTTTTCATCTTATATAGTAATCGTTAAACGGATGTATTTACATTCTTATTGTGTTATTCATACTGAGACTTGAACCTGGAGACTTTCACTTCAAATGTTATATTACCTACTTAGCAACAGGTTCTAAAGAGCTTATTACCTTTTAACAGTTATGTAAGGATTTAAAATTTTCTTTTTATTGGCTTTAGTTACAAGATTGTTTTTAACGTATTTATATTATGACTAATATCGGAGCCCATGTGGCACATTTCGTCGTATCTAGGATTCGCAACTAAAGTTTGCTATCGAAGTAATCGTCTCATGAATGCATACAAAAGTGGAGATCAAACAATTACAATACTTAATATTAAGAGCGGGAGCATTTAAAGCCTTACCTAAAAACTACATCTCTATCATCAATAGCATTTGAACTAGTCATTCGCTTACAGAATAAGTGAAACCAGTTTAGTACACGAAAAGCAGATTGAATTTTATGTTGTCTAAATTCATATTCACTTAAAACCTAAATTTAGAGCAAAATAATAATTGCAATTTGAACTTCTGAAGCTTTTTTGTACAGAATGCGATGTAAGTCTTGAACAGTAAGAACATTTACCAAGTAGCATCTACTTAGTAGTAAGCACTGTGTTGATGTTTGGAAATCATTCAACTAAGCTAACAAACAAATGAATTCATATGTTATGCCTATATTTTACTATAGCCTGTATTCATAAGACGAGCTAAATCTAATCTGTTTGATCATAAATTCATTGTTTTTCATCAGTTTTATGTTGAATAATGACGAATAGAGGGCTGAAGTAGAAAATAAACAATTTAGTCAATTGATCAGTGAGAAATGAAATTATAATTAACATTATCTTAATAGCGATTGATTCAAAGAGTAATTTTGGAGCTCTAATGAGATGAAACCAGTGGAGTGCACCGATGTCGGATATGACGTTATTATCAACCAATTGTAATAGATGAGATGATATAATATTGCGAATCGACTAAAGGTAGAAGTATGTAGTGGTGAAGTGCACTCTATGAAGCATGAAGTTTTTGAATTGGAGCTACAGTGAGAACGTATGCACATACTGTTAAGTGTAGCCGTACTAGTATGAAACAACTGTCGATTACTTCTTAAATTTTGATGAATGTCTAACTAAGATTACTTCATGATATGAAATTCAAAAAGAAAGTGTTATTCTTCAGACTCTGATTCATATTTCTACTTGATTGGAACCACTCGAACGAACACTCTAGCCTGCCTTTGAGCCAATCAGAACGATCTGCGTCATCAATTTTATTTTAATTTTACGAGTGTAGTATTTTTCTTAAATGCTAATTCCTCATAGTCATTGGGTCAGAAATGTATTCTGGCATTCTATATCTCAGTGACATAAGGTCCTACGTGAACTTTGGCTATTCATCATGTTGTGAAGTGAGTTGAACATAGAAAGAATCCATATGAACCACAGTTAAGACATTTTCATATCAAAAAACTGGAACAGCTTAGAAATATATCAAATAATCAGTCATTTTAAGTGGTTGTAATTATATTTTGTTGCATAATTGGTACAAAAACATTTTTGATCGTCGTACATTAACCGGATCGATCATAATAGCACCTCTGATTTTGTGTAAACTCTTCCAGCACTTGCATGATTTCAAATTCATTGCGTAACTGTTTGATATGCAACAGGTTACGATAGTCAATACACAAAGTAACTTTACTTGACTCATGTATTATTGTACTGAACTTAATGAATGTCACCATAACAATTGACTGTAAAACAAAAGGTACATTGATAACAGTTTGGATAAACAGGATCTGTTACACAAAAGAATAATTTAATTACAGACAGAACCATGGAGCACTAGACAGCTATTCTATCCTTGTATGGAACTCCACATCAGTGCGCACACTTGATTCCACTGAGGACGCAAACCCTGGGCCTTCAAGTTCATCAGGAAAACCTAACCATTAGAACCACCAGGACGGCGTTAAATAGCATAAGTAGTATTTTAGTGCCGCTCGTGATAATTGTGTCATTATCGATATGTCTAACTCCACTAGTCACAATTTCTTACTAAAAGTTTACAGACATTCTGAAATTAGACATTATAGAGCTGATTGTTTTTAGTTGAGTTTAGGTAACTCTGTGAAGATTGATACTTAATGTTATTGAAGAGTTAGATACAAGGACGGATCAGTTGCCTAATAGTCCCTTGTTTTCAGTGTTACCCAACCGTAATCAATATGTGATTAATACAATCAAAACTACTTACTGTTCTCTACAAAATCACCTCAACTAATTACAAGCAAACAAAAAGAGCTAGGCTACTGAGAAAAACTTTGCTTGATCTAGGTTCTATGTTAGTCGTCACTTATCATTAAGGCGTATCTGCACTTTGACCATATTTTAATCTGATCGACAGCATTCGGTCAACATTAAGAGATACGCAATCATGATACTGGTCAAAATTCCTTAATCAATTAATGTAGACTTTTAAGTCATTCAAGACATTCGTTATGACGTGAATAAAATAAGTGATGAAGCTTTGTAGCAAAAACAAATGTTGAGTTACTTTACTAGCTAGTTAGTAAATAATCCGATTTATTTAATTGTTGAACCGACATCATCAGTGATAAATTGTACAGAAGTAGTAATCAGAATAATGATAATAATAATCACTTTTAAGTTTCTTCATTCCCAGGATACGAATATTAGACACTTTTTGATTACGTATAACAAATGAAGTGTCTTTATATACATGCCTATATATATACACTTGTATGCTAAGTAAATAAGTATGTTCATTGAAATTATACTAATTCACCAACTACATTTTCCCTTTCTTACATACATGTAGATAGGTAAACAGGTAATGAAGGCGTGCATACATTCATTCATGGAATAATTTGTAGAAAATCAAAATTGATAATTAGTTAGGTAGAAGTTAACTTGTTTTAAAATATTATACCACATATTGTTTACAGGTAGTCTTGATATTTTCAAATAGTTTTTCATCAAAAACAACAAAAAAAAATATTTTAATAATGTGATATTTAAATCATGAAAAAGAAAGGAAACTAATTTCAATGACAAAACATGAAGTATTTTACTAATTTGCATCAAAACTACTAACCCACCTTAACATTCCCCTCACCCGGTCACACACACACACACACTGTATTTGTTACATATTTTCACGAAATTACCTTCATTTTCTGTTTCTATGGTACAGATAAATATAGTAATGAGAATAATTGTTTAATGTAATTAGCGACGAAATATACTACTAGTTTTTAAATGTCTATCTAAGTGCTGCATAGTTTTTGGTAGAAACTATTTCGAAAATACTTTTTTTTAATAGGCTTATACATATGAACAAATGTAGATGATGCACACTGGTGATAATGATGACATTGACAGCACTATTATTGATGCTGTTATTGTTGTTGTTATTATGACGACTATTTCGGTTATTCTTTTTTCCATATAAATGAGAAGTAAAAACAAGAAAAAGACAAGGAAAGTCAAAAGAGTGTGTGTGCTAGACGGAAGGGGAAAGAAATGCTCGATTTATTTTTCATTCTTCATATCTCATTGACGTCGTTGTCGTTCTAATTATTCTTTAAAAATAACTATCTTTCATTCTTATATTAATTTTTGGGTTATTTGTTGTAATGCTTGCTTATAGTGCATGTTTAAATATGCTATTTTGAATGTATTTTAGACAAAATCTCTTGATATAAGTAGTACATATCGATAGTTATACAGGTGCAGTATAATTGGTCTCAGTTACATACACATTCTATTCGTATTGTGGTTGATTCTACTTAATAGATTAAAAGACAATTATATGTTAGGGGGTGAGGCGGAAGGGGAGTAAGCGAAACAGATTGGAACAGTTTATGACTAAAAAGGATATGCAGACACACGGATACATACATGTAACGCGTCGAGATCATTCATTCCTTATATGATAATCACTATATAATCAAGTGATCATCATCCCTTTCATAGTAGAAAACAGGGGTAGAAAGAAATAAAGAATATTTGTAATGGTAAGGAAGACAAAAGAATGAAGATTTTCTTAAAATGATTTTATCTTTAAATTAATTAATAAAGCACAAATAAGTTGCATAGTTTATTTCAAAACAGAATATGATGACAGAAATTATCATTGACTATGGATACTATCGTTAATGAACTGATTTGTCTATTTGTGTGTACATTTCTATGTCTTAGAAATAATTGAAGAAGATAATAAACTGGACATGTATTCTTCATATTAAAATGAAGCGCACTTTAATGAATACAATATTCATTACCACCATATAACCGAATAGTACGTATAATTAACTAACAATATGAGCTTATTTTGATTTCACAAGTTGAACGGTAGTGGATATGACTGTCGCAATAATCAAAGTTGATTGTAATATTCAAGTGAACAATTGTTGATGTTAGTAATTAAAGTAACTTTCTTATGTGTTCCGGAAATTACAAAACTGTGTCAACGGAAACCAATAAATTAATATGATGAGCTCATAAGGTATCACAGGATTCCATTTCAGTAGTCTAGATGTAAAATTATATTCATGAGACGTGAAAATCTTAGGTTTCAGTCTTCGCTAGACTGGGAGGAGAAACTTTTGCAATGATCAAGACTAAAATAAAGTGGCTTCGGAATGTTCCTCAATGAAGCTAAACAAACAAAATAAAGGTTTCTCAGAAATTTACGGTAACACAGTCTTTTGAAGACAAATCTGGATGAGGTGTAAAATAGCTGATTAGCAGACTAAACTGTAATGAAGACATTAGCTGGTTTCAAATGCGGTAAATACAAATCAACAGTCATTTGTCGAGATAAAACTCAAACGATCACATTTTGATAGATGGTACAAAGATTTGACGAGTGATACGACTAGTGACATAGAGGTAATTAAAAAAATAAACCATAAATTACTATCATTTCTTGAATTAAATCTTAGATTTAGATTACGAGCCAAATAAAACCTGCTAACTAAACGATATCATTAACTTTATAGAAGCTACTTTGGTTAAAGTTAACCGTAACGTTATTAGTATTCAACAGGTGTGTCTTACGCAGTATTTTCGGTAATTTCCAGGTTGATTAAGTGAGTTGGCGATGGATGTCAGAGCATAAATTACATTAAACATGTTAAATTGTCTGCAATAATGATTTAAAGCAGTCGATATACAAAAATACTGGAAGTCAAAGTTTAAAGGGAAACATGTAATGAAGATTAATACAAAACATCCATCCAATAAATAAGCAAAAAATTTACCAAAGTTTGATTGCAACATTAAAGACATTGAGGATGACTTCAGCTGCAGCAGCTTTATCAGGGACTTAAATGCTATTATTAAATACGACTCTAATAAGTTTGTAGCATAGTAAATGGTAATTAGGAGATATATAGGTAAATGACTACATATAGTGGGTAGAATCTTATCATTTTGAAGTCGTGTTCTTTGAGAAAACAGCTTCACCAACTCGTCTCGTATTATAAACCTTCTCAACCATCTTAAGGTCCCATCAGTAATGAAAAAATTGTGTTGTAGTGACTGTTATTATTTGGAATGATTAAAATTATTTCTTAGGGATTAGTATACGAATTAAAGCTACCAACGTGCACGTTGATGTATTGCAATACAAAGCGAAGTGCAGCTTGATTGAATATTTCAATCATCATTTTAAATTGTCACCAGAGCGTTGTATTGTGCAATGTTAATAGTATGATTAGATGGTATTCCGAATTCCAAGAAGATTTTAGGTGGACTGATAGAATAGCTATTACACAACGATACTCCGATGATAATACAGTGTAATATAGATGTGAAAAGAAGATTGGTCTCTACACGAAAGTAAATATATCGCTACAAATGGCAACTATTCGAATTAACACTAATTTTTAAATAGTATTCATAAAATTTTAGAAGAGATAACAAAATGGTTCATCTAAAGACACCGTTAAGTTATCACGGTGTCCACAGAATTACTTGCATTTTTAGACGACACTTCATTATTAATACTATAATTGAAAAATAGGTCTCTTAATGTAGTTAAATCTATATGCAAAACTGGATCCTTTATTTTCGAAAAATTTCAAACTAAGCTTTAATTATTTGTGCTAAAATTTGGTGGATAAAACGAAGAGATTGCATGATTGTCATGCCATCAGATATTGAATGTCAATTACATCACGTTAGCAGTTGTAGCACGCATTTGTACGAAGGTTTTATATCCATAGAATCATCCTACTTAACAGTTTACCAATTCATACAATAATCTTTTGTCTTTCGTATGGCAAGCAAAAACATTATAAAACAAAATTACTTCCCTTACATGTAGTTGATATCTGTTGTTAAATCCTTTACCATCTCTCGAAACAATCCACAGATTCTGAAGTTATTTCGAAATTGGAAGAAACCGCCATTATCAAAATGGCACTCATAATTCAATTTCCAGACGAAACTATTGCCAAGTTTCTTTAAAGGAATGTATTTAAATAATCAAGTGATTGATAAATAATATTCAGGCTTTTCTTAGCCGTTCAAAATCTTTGTTTGTTGTTCAGATGAAGACGCTAATTACCAATTGAAAGGCCAGTCAGATATATTTACAACAACTCAAAAAGTACCACAATAGAATCGATTAATAAAGTAATGCCTGCTAAAACTTACTCTATTCAAACAAATGTAATGAATAAAACTAATATAGGCACATGTAGATTGATTAATTATAGTAGATAAATATAAGACATTATTAGTATCCTATTTAAATCAGCACTTTGGTTGAGTTATACTTATTGTGAAATTTAATGTTTAATAGTGAAATTTCATTCCTTCTATGTATATAGTAGTGACTGCACTAAATATCACTTAATTTAATCTTTAGACATATGAAAATGATAATGACTAGAGATATCGTGATGCCATGAGAGCTGTACTAACATCAGAGGTTGTGACAAAATTGTGGTTGGGTGTCATGGAGATTATTGAATGTTAAGTTATTATCACGAATTGATTTGAATTAGACAACCAGGAAAAACTGGGTAGCGGTCTCGCAATAATATAGGGCCCCCTAGTAATGCACTCGCGTGACTCCTCCAGGAACCGAACCCAGGACCACTCGCATGCGAGATGAACACTTTACCATCGGGTCACCGAGCCGGTCCCTTGGAGTTGTTATTTTCAGCTCAGTCGATTAGCAATATATTTACACGATCATTTCGATTGGTGAGTAACTGCCTCTTACCAGATATGGTTAAACTCCACTGGTCATATCTCATAAGAACTTTAGTAATTACCTTGAGAAGTTAGTCACTAGTGACCTGGTATTTATTGTAATTAGGTGTTGCGGAGATCATTCAAAATTATTGACTGTGCATTTTGTCCTTCTTTTTTATATTTATGAAGTAATAATTATTCCATTCAATCGTGCAAGTGTATTCAATAAATCAAAACTTATTGCTTAATAATTATTAAGTAGAAGTGAATTGTATCACAAAAATAAAAAACAAAACCCCTTTTAAAAAACGTTAACGCATACATTAAGTTGTATCGTCAGGAGATCAGTTCAGTCGTTGTTAGCGTAATAGTTAAAGTAGACATCTATTTTTATTCGGAAGATGCGTATACAGTTATACTCATATACACGCTGTTAAGGTGAAGTAGACTGTCGTTAGACAACAATATTTCTGGTAAAAATTTTGTGTTCATGAAATGTATTCATGAATTTGACAAAATAAACTTTCTTTTAAGAACCAAACTTTTTCTTTTTTATTACAATTACTAAGAAAAAATGTCATCATTATCGGTACTTTTCTTATCATCCAATGTTATTGAATAAACATATAGTTGAGAAAACTGATGGATTAATTCGTTTTTACCTGAACGCATAGTATACAAGGAGCGTAAGTAAACAGAACACCATAGAGTGTCACATTCCAAGAATAAATAATGACATTCATTACAAATCTATAGAAATCAAGATTCAAATTTTCCTAATCACTTTGAGAGTATAGTCTAGATGCTTCAAACAAGGCAACAATCATAATAAATATGCATAGAGCATCCAATCAATTCATTGCTATCGCTTCAGTTAGAAACTGTTACAATCTATTAGTTATATACAATTCATTGCATTAATATTCATAGAATTTAAAAATTTAATTATCTGTTACTAAAGAGTTAGTTGTTAAGGCTATGCGTAAGGTTAAAATTAAAATGTTAACATAATTTCCCAAATTTTCATAACGTAAGTTCTAGAATATTTCGGATTTTATTATTATGTAATAGGGCAACAATATAAAACGTTACAAAAGTACAGACCATAATGAGTAAAACTCATCGAATAATGAACACAATTAATAAGGGAATCAGAAAAAATTTAAAATTTTGTTTAATAATTACGCAGTTCTATTTTGCTACCAAAGTAACTGAATGCGAAAGGTAAAGTTTAATCTTTCTAATTCTTTTGGATTCTACGATTCTTAACAAGGGGAAACTACGTTGTTATTTGACTATTTTAAAGGTGGGTATTACATCTAATTCGTGTTATGTTTCTAGTAAATGGCATGCCATAGACTTAGAAAGATTGTTTTATCTTTAAAAACATGGATTAGTGGGAATACTTTCAAAAAATCTTGTAGACTAGATTAAGGTGGTTTTGTTGAGACATGTATTAATTCTAGTTGTTTGCATTTATCAACATTTGACGGTTGTTTTTCTATTGTATAGGACTCTTCGATAAAATTAAACATTAGTTCCAAAAAAACTACCTCAAATCAACAAAAATAATCAGCTCACTAATGACTAACTTCAGAATGCTTATAAAGTTCAATTGAGAAATCGTGACTGGTGGAGCACTGACTTTTCGGGAGTGAGACATCACTAATAACAAACGATGATTGTCATTCTATATCACAGAATGCGTAAATATATCTTTCTTCAGATACGGAATCGAAGTTGGTACGTTTTTTTTTAATTTTTATAGTAAAACTAATATTAAAGTTCTTGATTCCTACAAAATTTTTATTATTATTCATAAAGTATAATCTAAACGTTTAAAATGCTCTATCTATTAACAATCTGATAAGTTAGAAAGTACTCAAACAACTGAAAGTAATCATCAGCTAAAATTATTCATCAAACTTGAAATAACATTTGAGTCTTTATTGAATTTCTTTTCTTGTAAGAACGTATTACAAAATAACCATTTATTATGAATGCTCCTTTTGTAACAAATGAATGTTAATTAACCAGTACCAAAAGTGTGTATCAATTGAAAAATGGAGCAAGGTTAACCGTAACATTTTTACTTTTCACTAAATGTCTTTTACCCAGAAACTTTTACCAATTTTCTTTTCACTTAATAAATGAGTAATACATAGTAGATTGTAATTATTAATAATGATTTACTTCTAAGCGGCACGAGTTATTTCAACCTTTTTTCTTTAAACACATTAGTGTGGTACAGCCTGACATACCAGATGGAAAACTTAAAAAATAGTACAATTCTTCAAGTGAAATCTGTAATGAAAATTATACTAATTTGAATCAGTCAGCCACTAAATAAACAGAAATAAATGATTTAAAGTGCTAGTCACATCACATTTAGTGAATATTGAAATTCTTTCAGTTAACCTAAGCCCATAAGAACCACTAGTTATTATGAAGACTATAAATTTTGATTAGAAAAACTAAAAGATACTTCCTTGATTAAAAGATTTTCTACTTTATCATATCAAAGTTGTCCTTGCATGAAAAGTTCTAAATTTCAGACGAATATGTTACCCTCTGCTAAATATCCTTAATTATATTGAAGGTGTAACTTTTTATATTTAGATTTTATGGAAATTAAACTTTAGACTTCTGTAATACAGACTTCAACCGTTGTAGTTTATTCAAATTTATAAAAGATATTTCACATAAACCATGTTTTATTAAATTACCATCATCGTTAATTACACAATTCGTAGAGTATTACACTTTATTCCAGAGATATTTGTACACAACTACTCATCAATAAATCTCATAAATAGTCAACTATAGGCATCTTCTTTGATTGCTAAAGTTGGAATAATTCACTTAGATAAAAGTACGCTCCATAAATAAATTTAATATGGAAGCTTATTTTGCTAAATAACCTTGTCAAATATTCACATGATCAAAGGTGTCTTAATTATTTCAAACCAATTATTTACACATTATAAACATATCATAACAAAAAGATTCCAGTTAAAAGTTGGTTATGTGATTCAGATTAACCTATTTAGAAAAAGTTACTCTTCAATAAACGAACATAATCGTGTATTAGATCCTACCCTAGAGGTTCCAGGATGCCAAACATTTGACTCTTCGATTCTCTGGGCCGACAACCAATCGTAGAATTCCCACTTCAATCAATTTATGAGATAGCGCGACAATCAGACTTGTCGAGAGTGTGACAATTATCACCAGTGACACTGGATGATCGTCGCAATATATATGTCGCAAATTGGTGGAAGTGGGAATTTCACCACTGGATATCGGCTCAGTGATGCAGAGGGTTAGGCGTTCAGTAATCTAAAACCCCTGGGGCAGGATCTAGGGTGCTCATTTCTGAGGAGTTCCATACCTGGGCAAAACAGCTGTGCAATTTTCCCTCGCTTTCAATAGTACCCTGCCAATATAAACGTGTGATAAATTTAATCAGATAAACTTAACACCAATCTATTCAAACCATCTCAATAATTCCATACAGTAAACTACAAGTACAGATTATCATGTTATTAATATTATTATTATTAATTACATCGAAATAGACAAAATAACTATGCATTTTGTGTAAATTTATTACAAACTAAAAGATCCTAGGCAAACTAATGAATGATGAACATGTGAAGTGAAAACTTTATTGTACAACCTATTTGAAAAATTCTATATTCATAACAACATACCTGACTATATATACTCACTATGTATTAAGTGTTGCAAACATTCCAACTTGATAATTCCATGACATGTTACTAATAATATAAATAACACGTAACTCTCATTTTCTCATTCAGACAATACAATATCATGATTATGCATACAGTAAAGCATATAACTTCAATTCTATTTGTATAGAATAAACTTCATCTAACAAAATCACAAAATTATAATTGAATGTTATGGAGATAGTTTTTATATGTCATTATACATGGAATGATGTAGTTAGGTGAAATTGATCTAAACAATATGACGGATTTATTTTGTAGGATGGTCTGCTCATATCTCTGAGCCATTAAGACAATAAGCAGCATATGTAAGATATGCGATATTTTTGATTATTTACTGGTTATTTCGAAGATAAGTTTTTTTATATTAAAGTGGGATTTTAATTCAAGTTATAATTTTAAGCATCTGTAGTTATTGGTAACTAACTTTTATGAACAAGTCACTTTAGTGCAATTAAAAATGATGGATGAATGCACAAACAAAGAGAAAGCTAAAGATTAAAATTAAATATCTAGCGAAGACTACACCCTGAAACTTAGTACTCAACCATTAAATGACCGGAGCAATGATGAGAAATGCTAGATACACTACATTTATCAAAGATTGGAGATCTCATTCCTATTTATCAACTATGAATATAATCAAATGAACCTTCATGTTTTAGATTTGTTTGAATTGAATAATGATGAATGTATTCACTTATGTACCATTATGAATGGCTTGTAAGTTATTGTGAAGTTAAATACTGGAATAGTCAAAAGGAAAATATCCCTTATCGGCATATTTTTCTCTTTGTCTATCTTATGAAAAAGTATGCTGCGATTGTATTAGAATCCATTCATCTTATTCATGATAGATAGAAAAAATAGTTGTAACGCCTTAACTGATAAAAATGTTTCATAATTGAAGATGGTTTGTAAACAATGACCGTTGAAACTGTAATTTAGTAGTGGATTGCACCTGTCAAGTGGATTCTAGGACACAAACTTCATTTTATTTGGACTTGTATATACTGGCACACCATTGTCAATGCTCGATCCGTGACAACATCAATAGATAGGTACAAGCACTATCAAATTTTACACAATATACAGTAATCACCGTTCGGCATCGTGCATTCAGTATCGCAAAGTTTCTAGCGTAACAAAATTCATAGTGTTGAATAACGTTATTATTATTATTATTATTATTATTATTATTATTATTATTATTATTTACGAAATACGTTCTGAGTAACTAGATTGTACATATACTTTTCGTGAAAGTTTTATATTGAAAGAGAGAATAGATTAATAAGAAAATGCAATAGAGAAAGGACCCAAGGTGACAATAAATTACTTTCTGCTACATAAAACAGAACTATAACTACCTAGATATGCTTTGTATAAGATCTACAAGCCAAATGAATATTAATCCTGTAATCTACTTTCAAAACTTATTTTACTTTAAAGATGCATAGTTGATTACAATCTGAATTTATCTGATATTTGTAATGGATTATTCAAGTTTATTTTGATTTGTTAAGTAAAACTATGATCTTATATTTTATGTTATTTAGTCTTCATTTGATAACCAGAATATTAATTTACTTGTATGGACGTATATCACATGTTTTGACTATACGCCTCAACAAGTATTCATCGGTTGAATAACAATAAAAGAAGGATGGATTGTTTTATATTGTTTCTATATAAGTACTTCAGAATTCTTATTTCACTATGATTTTACAAGTCATTAAAGAAATAAACATTCAGTTAAATATTAATTCAATTGATTATAAATAAGATAAAATGAAAATTTACTAAACTAACCCGATGATGGACGATCTGAGTATCTAGTACAGAATACCCAAGCTGGTAAATGTAATCTATTTGAATCATTAGCATTAAGTTTATTTAATGAGGTGGTCATTTCATTTAGTCTATTGCGTGAATTAATTTTTTTATTATGATTACGACAGGATTTTACTCGACTTTCATCTACATTCAAAGTCTTTCGTAAATAGCTATCATTGTCGTCAACTTCCTTTTGTAGTACAGTAACTTTATTGGTCAATCTATTCTTTTGTGAATTTATAACACTATCCTCTTTAATATTATCATAAACATTATCACCATCACTATAATGAATTTCTTCGCAGTTGTCTTTTTTCTGTTTCTCTTTTACTTCCTCTTCTCCTCTTTCTCCTCCTCCTCCTCCTTCAGTTTCACGTTCTCCTTCTTGTTCCTCTTCTTCACTTAAGCTGTCATAATTCACAACAGCCTTCTGTCGTCGTATTAATTTATGCTTACTAGAGCTGAGTATATCTCTGACAAAAAAGCTATTGGTCTTTTTTGCACTCATACATGATGATGATGATGATGAAATTGTTGAACATGAAGACGAAGATGAGGATAAGATTGATTGTTCAATTTCATTAGGATATACATTATGATTGTTTATTGAAGTACGTTTAAATAATTTAGTGAAAAATTCTTCATTATAATTAATCTTACTAATGTGATTTTGTATATCATCAATTGTCATAATTGGCTTGATTGGTGTTATCATTGTTGATGGTATTACTGTAGTAGTTGATGGTGTTATAACTAATGTAGTTGCCATTGCTGCTTCAGCAACTGCAGTTGCAGTGGATACCAATACAGATGACCAAAATGGATAATCTGTATATAAATTGATTGACATTAAAGGATTTAGAAGTTCAATATATGATTTCTCAAGACTACTAATATTATTATTAGTTATTTCAGAACCTTTATTCATAATATTATTATTATTATTATGATAATAATTTAATGTAGAATGCATATTCATAAAACTTAATAGATTTGATAATGTTTCATTATCATACTGTAATAAACATTGTTGTTTCATTTGTTCAATCATTAGATTTCTTGACTTTTCATTGAAATCATTAGATGATTGAAACATATTACATTAATTCAATCAAAAAGATACTATCATTTAACTATTGAAACAAATATATATATCTATCTACTGGTGTAATATTTAATTATCCTTCAAAAGAGAAGAATATTCAACGACTAATATAAATGTGTTCAATTAATACTTTACTAAGTTAAAATGATAAAATTTAATGAATAACCAACCAATCGGATTCATTAGTAACGTTGTATTTTCATTTCACTTATCGTTTACAATTAACTTTCTTTTCTCTCTCTCTGTAATTTTACAATTATCATTGAATTGACAATGAAAACATTAAAAAAAAAAACAACAAACAGTTCATAGTGATAGGAAATGTATGTTCATATTGCTTAAGAAGATAATGAAAAAGAAGAAACAAAAATAAAAGAAGAGAAAAATAACTTTCAATGAAATAATTAACTGTCTGTCATTCTGTACAATTTTCATTGGTTCATTAATAGAATAGAATAGAATAGTCGTTAAAATGGTTAGAAGAAAATTTCTAGTAACAATGAATTACAGAATATAAATAATCTACTAATTAAAATAAAATAATTCTAAAGCAAAGAATTATCTTTTAAACAAAACAATTTCATTAATTTGTACAGTTAGTTATACACTTATATTAAGGCTATTGATGAAGTAGTGAATCTTCACCGGCTGAGGTGGTTAGGACATGTGTTGCGCATGCCTGACCACCGTCTACCGAAACGAGGAATGTTGTCTGGTGTGGGAGTAGGCTGGAAGAAAGCTAGGGGTGGCCAAACGAAAACATGGCACCAATCCATGAAGTCATTGACGATTGGACTGAGCCATGTTAATAGATGTAGACTATCTGGTTGGGGCCCACACGATGAGCGTAACAAATGGTTAGAGACTTTAGGTGATATGGCTCAAAATCGTTGGCAATGGCGCAGATGCATCCACTCCTTGTCTTCCTCCAAATTCTAATTTTTGAGCTTATTATAATTTTCTCTTTACTGAATCACTTTTTATCTCAAATCTCATCTCTGATCTATATGCCTTTCCATTAGTACTTACTCTGTTACTACCTTCCCCTACTTTGGTATTTGGTCCGACAATTTAATCTTTATCTGCTAATTGAGGCATGGCAACTTGAACTGATGTACGCATGTACCAAGTTCTACGTTGCAACTGACTGACTGACTGACACTCATATTAATGAATTAAAATGAATAGCTGAATAGTTGGAGGTAGAAATATCATTGAAATTACATCATAGTCTATGAATTTGAAGTTATTATTGTTGAAATGTATAGTTTATGCAATAAGTGAAGTTGTTGTCAAGGTGATTATAATCATCATGTAAATAAATAGATAATGTGGTGAATTATACATCAACAATGTGAATACAACTCAAAACAAAAAAAAATGTTTGCATGAAGAAAGACTAAGTGTAATGTATAAAATGATATGAAATCATAAAGTGAATTTAGTAGTTAATTACAATAAATCATGCGATAACAGGAAGAACAATAGTACTAATATACAAATATCAGAAGTAATAACAGTAATATTTGAAAAAGAGCATGAAAATTATGGAGATATGAACGAGGAAAATCCGTATATACGTTAGATAAACTGAGTTAGCTTAAGATTGAGGATTTCTTTGGTGTAGTCATGTCAAAAGAAGCAGCTGGACATATTTCTTTTGGAAGCGAAGCTCCGGTTGTTTTAGTCCGAAAGGCAATTTTTTTGCCATTTGAAGAACTTTGTGATTTACCTACCTCGATTAAAAGTTATTAATAGGGTATATTATTTAAAACAACTGGCTGACACTAGCAGTATATTCCTTTTCCTCTAAATGAGTAAGTGCTGGGCTATTAATTGTCTTGACTATACATTTACTCAGCTACGCTAAAAGAAGTTCTCGGGCACTAAGATATAAACGCTTTCGAACATCGGCAGACGCAGATGTAGCAGCTGAATTGATAAACACATAAACAGAGTGACCATTCGATGTAATTCGCCTTTCAGTTTCGGTGTTACCACCGAAAGAGTGGTAAATAATTTACTAATTACTACCTGATGTATTACAAATTATTACTTGTCATCTAATGTAAGACGTTCGATGATTGAGGTTATCAACAACATTCGTAATGTTCACTAGAGTTGTTGTATCCAGTATATTTAATCATTTTCCAGTTCTGCATATTATGGTGAAATTTTTATTTTATGGTTTAACTTACAAGATAGTTGGGTTTCGCTTGCTGGAAATCGGTCAACACACGCATGTTTCGGAAATCTTCAGAAATTTGAAATAAGTCCTATGCAAATTACACTCAAAAACGTAATATTTATACACTATATGCACGGAAGAAATGGCTAAAAGTGGTAAGTAAACTACTCGTTTTGACCAATGAAACCATAGCCTTTTCAATTAAGTATCGCGTTATCAAAAATACATTTTCCTCAAGCTCAATAGAATGCAACTTATCAAAAATTCTATTTTATTTCTGGGGTTGTTGTTTCATTTTTCAACACCAGGTGCAGCTTTAGTAACTGAATTTTCTGACTTTAATTGTACAGAGTTACTGATATGCAGTTAATACGACGTACAGAACCGGAATCAGATGCTGCATAGACATAGCGTATACTAAGAAATATAAGCCACTTTAGTTGGCTTTGATTTCCTGTTCATTCAACAAATAATAAGACCTAACAGTAGTGAATGGACTTGTAGCTGAATTGTTAAAATAGCCGATTCTCAGTTTATATGTTGAACTTTCAAAATTGTTCCATCTACACTAGTCTATGACACTTGTTAGCATCACTAACCCCTAAACAGTATGATTTAATATCGAGTATGCATAGCTGTATCCGATTGCTAAATTCTACTGGCTAAATGATTAATTAGTCATGATGAAGATTCACGTTATTAATCTTCCATGCCTATCTAAATAGCAGATTGGTTATAGCATAACAATCATTAGTGTATTAATTTGAAGCTGTGAGCGGACATTATAAGCATCCTACAGCACTAAATAAAACAGTCTTGATGGAATAAAGTCACGTTAATAGATATAGGACAGACAACTATACAATGAAGTTCGTTTATAATCGAATTTTATATCACTGGTCTAGAACTCAAATAATCATCTGATAACTGTAACTACTTTGTGTGATACAATTAAATAACTACTCTTTAATATATGAGCATTTTATCTAGATGCTTTGCCATTTGAACTTTAATGATTAGCAGGTCAAATAACAATCTCTCAAGTACCTAGGAAACCTCGAATATTTATTATCAAACTTTGAACACTTGTCTGACATCACATAACGATATTTACACTATCGAGATCATTTTAAGATATCAAATAATTCACTGACTGTTTTATTTGATAGTTTATTTGAATTACTTAGAGTACTTATCTTTATAGTGTCACTCCATTTCTGAAAACATTGAGTTGTTTGGACCACGACTAGACTACTTTAGGATGCAGATATTTACACTACTTGATAGTACCGGATGACATCTCATCCAATCTTTGGTGGAAATCAAATCTTATTGATGACGTCACAACGTAGCTAATACTTAGTGTAATTCAACAGTGTTCAGTCGCTAGAAAGATTTGGACGTTGGTTTTGAGGTAGTTAGGACATATTAACGAGGTGTATCTCGAAGACTGACCGGCGGAACAAAATCAACACTAGGGTCTTAGTATCATGATATTAATCGTTAAAGAATGTTCAGTTAGCGCACTTAGCGTGAATTCTCTAATATAAAATAGGTCCAGAAGGTTCGTTACAATTTTTCACCCAATAGTAAATTTTGTTTAAATCAATGTTTAGGTCGATAGAATAAAATGAAATATTCTGATACAAAAGACTAACTTATAATAAACCATGTATAATTATTCAATCAAAAGTGTAATTACCTTAAGTGAAATAATCACCATCCTGTCAAATATATTGATCGACAGAGTTCAACAAGTACTAGCGACTGAGTAAACATGACATGATCACTTCTCATTGATTAATCAATGTAAAATTCTGTCCTACGAGAAGTCAATCGCAGTTCGAATAACTCAGTGGAGACGTCCCAAACTGTGAAACTTCGTGACAAGTATCTGAACCTGCCAGGAAGCACCGATCCCCCACAAGGGTATGCCTTAGCGATAAGCGCCAACTAGCACAAAAACTACATCAAGTATGGTTTTTCAATGACTATCATCAAGTACCAAACACATAAATAACCAATTATCACGGTAGCTAGACAACTATTTTTACAAACTGGAATGGATTCGTAGAAGTCTACATAGAATAATAACTGCTAATTGGGCACATACATATACATGCATTCAGAAAACACATGAAGTAATTTTGTAGGCATCATCAGTTAATGCATATCTTCTCTTTTGGAATATAATTTTGCTCATCAGAACAATTGGTAGAAAATTTAGTAACTAAGATCACTTCTTCAAACATTCTATAATATGAACATATTCTTTCCTATATAGTTCAGATTGTCTAAGAAATACTTTTAACAATAATGATACTTTTTATTTAGGATAAAGTGGTTAAATTTACAAGTGAACCTTCATATGTACTAAATGAAAATGTTTATTTATGCATCATTAAAAGATAATAATCTCAACATTTCATAATGAAAAGTATGCTAGAAGTCATCTAAACTAATTTACTATACTTTGAGGAAAACAAGAACAAAGGATTGAATAGACCAGAATAAATTCATTTTATTTCACTGTGTACTCATTAGTTAATGCGTACAATGTAAACTATTTTAGAATCTGAATTATACATAGAAATTGATATACTTTTATATGTGAAAATGATTCAAGATTAATACGTATAATTATGGTAAAACGAAGGAATAAGTAAAATTATTAAGATTGAAAATATCTAAGTACTGGTTATTTTATCCAAAATGGCAACAAAAGTTTTGTGATTAAAGCATCTAGCTCAAAGGAAATGAAGCCACTAAAAACAATTAACTAGGCTTCAATTTTTTTTTCCATTATCGAGTCCAATAAACAAAGATAGTGAACATATTACAGTGCTTCCAGCCTTTAAACTCTACAAATTCAGACAGAAACTACCGGTTCATATCTTATGTGATAGCTGCTATGCAATTTCCTATCAGATTGTCGTTACATCCTCATTCAATACCTTGTAATGTGAATAATGCAGGTAATCTAAATACGTTTATTGTTGTTAAGGACAGGATTTGATCAGTCTCTGTTGTTATATATACATCCCGAGCGGATCGCCTTAAATGAACTGTTAATTAACAAGTACGATTCACGACACAAATGAAATAAAACACAAACCTTAAATTTCACTTGCTAATCACAATACACTTGGAAAGCGGTTAATAAATAACGATGACCTAAACTAAAAAATTTGTTTTCATCAACTACAAATAAGCAGTTCATAAGATGAATATACGATGAATATATATATAAGATGTATATATATACGACAAAATTGCTATGATACTACTTAATTTTATGCCTCGAAATAAATACAATATGAGTAGAAATTAAGAATAAAACATTAATTCAAAATGAAAAGTTACTTATATTAACTGGAAAAAACAAAATAAAGTTTTGTATGAAAGACACTCTTTGACAACAAATATCACTGTATGCATACAATTATAAGACTTGTAAAAGTGCTATAAGTAGTCTGAAAAGTAAGATTAACAGTACATATAAAAGAAAATTAGAAATAAGAAAATATTGAAGTATTTTAAATACACAATATCACAATTAATCTGTAGACATATTTTTCATTTGTATACATTGAAAGTTAATAACAATCCAATATAAATGTTATACTGATGTGTAAATATTACATAAATGTACAGTTATCTGAAATAAAAAATAAGAACAAATTAAGTCTTATCAGAGTTTAAACTAATTCAAATTTGTTAAACGTTACACTTTAATAGTTCATATAGCAACAATAATATAATTTCAAGTTTAAAATCGTGAAGTGAACTCACTGAAAGAATCAGTGAAAAGTAAAGAGTGTTAAACAGCTCATATGGAACTCCTAAGAAATGAATATCTACCATTACCACACCATACGGTTAGTGTTTAACGCTTAGAATAATGAGTGGACATTTAGTAGTTTATACTTTGAACTTCAGTCAATATATAAAATAAGATCATCCAGTAATATGAAACTCCAAATTTAACAGCCTTTACAGTCCTTAATAAAATAATTATCAACATGAAAATTTCTAAACTGAATCACTAAGAGAGATACAGCAAATCCACCACAATTGAATATAAACTAAATACCTTCTTATAAGTAAATTTGTCAGTTATTTTTTTAAAGTTTTCTACAATGATATACCACTCTGACAATCGGAAGTAAATAAATTTTATGCGCAAAATCACTGACAAATTATGATAAATAAACTATTAGGCAGTAACATACTGAGGTTCACTGTAAAAACGAGCATATCAGTGTAGAATATATTCAAGTTTCATAACACAACATGGAATTAAGTGAAAGATGGGACAATTTATCAAGCATTTGGTATGGGTCCAGAAATGTACTGACAATTAACATAATTCATTCCTCATAAATTCACCTTTATTAGTCTACAGAAGGATCAAGTATGTCAATTACATAAAATAGAGAACATGATCCGTTTTGTAAATTTCTCTATACTACTGATTATAAAACAGTAAGTTAGATTGTTATAACAGAATAATCATGTTGTTGCCGTAACACAAGCATTTTTCCCTTCACAGTAATTACCCTTAACAGCAAGTCAGTAGTTACTCCCCCCTCCCACTTTATTGAATCTTGACTTGTTCAAATTATATTTCACCCTTCCAGGTTTACACTTACCATTTTGAATTGCAGACCCCATTCTAGCCACAGATTCAGTTTCATACTGTTAATTGATTGTTATGTGATTTCGCTAATTGTTATTATTGAATCACTGCAAAAAGCCCACTAAAAGTTTAACGCTTCCGATAATTCTGGAAGTCTAACGTAATTGAGATTGATAAACAAATTCTTATTTTACAATATCCAAATAAAACCACATACATTAATTTAAAAAAAAACCTTAGTTTAGTATTAGAATGATAGATAGTCTAATTCTTTGGTCGGAATTCGTGAAACGGATTTAACACCTGCACTGAGTATGGAATCAGGCTGGATGTACCTGCAATCCAGTATGAATGATCATACTGAGATATAAGTGGTTATCTGAACTCATTAGTTCATTGTATAACGTTTCGAGGCTTAAAGTGAAGGGTACTGGTTAGTGCAAACAACAACATTTGGATGTAGATACCTCGAGAGAATGAATCAAAAAATGAGACGAAACGCGTTTACTAGACTCCGATGCTAGCCAGATTCCATCTATTCTAATAAATTTTGACAAAATGACTATATTAGATTAATCTGATAAAATTAAAGCCATAAGAATTCAGTAGTGAATATTAATAACAGGATAAATTTACCCTTTACTACTACTACTAAAAGTTACAAAATTTCACAAGTGTTAACAACTACCTTCTTCTTGTAAAGTTTCATCAAGCGCTTCTTCACCAACTTGGAAATTAGAAGCCTCATTTTCACCTGCTGATCGATTACTGAGATTTAAGTTGGCTTTTAGTTTCTCTGCCTTGTCCATTGCAAGAGTCAACTAGGATTGATATGAAAAATACGACAATAACAGAATTATCAATTAATTTAGGAGCTATAAGTCTTCTTCTCAGTGTTAAGTTGGAGAAGATATATGAATTATGCCACTATCACAAATGTATGATACAGATGGACGTATCAATGTTAGTCTGTATGAACAACAAATAACTTGGAGTTTTCATAAACATAGTGATAGAAAACACAAGCCAGTTTACTGGAAATTTAATCAAACATAAGGCTACTGTAACAAAAAACTGATGTCAGTTAAAGAATCATTCAGAACAAAGGAATACTGAACAGATGTCTGGTGTTTATTGGAAACCGTGACAATGAGTATCAATATCATAGGATGCCGAACCCTGAAATCTTGGGCCTCTCAAATACCCATGAGTTTCAAACCACGGAATCGAAATATTCACGTGACTACAAGGTGTAAGGTGTAGGACCATGAGTGACTACTATTGAGTTCCGAATAAAGACCAAACAGCAGTGGAATGCTTCTTCAGTAAGCCCCAGTTTGTAAAGATTATTTGTGTCGAGTTGTCTTCAGTAAGAGAGAAGCAACATGAATGTTCAACATTTTGACAGTTCAAAGTGATAAGTAGTTTGTGACTTAAGACAAATTATCATAAGAAATCAAATAACGACTAATCACAATTCCTCATATGATTATAATATATGTGTATTGGGCTTTGCAGTTCCGCTGACCCTATTCATTTTACAATTAGAAAATTGAAGATCACAGCCTCCAAAATATGAGCAGCTAAGTAACATTTTGCTGAATAAAATCTCACCCACATTTACCACGAACATTCTTCCCACTTTCTCAATGTTCCCAATATCTCAGTGTTATAAAAGCGATCAACTTTATGGTTCCCACAAAGATTGTTGTCTATACGACCACGGCTATAAAAGATGACAATCATAATCTTCTTTCAAGGTAAATTGTTAGTTGCACGTTGGGTAAAGGAAAGTTCGAATGCTACTTCTGATGACAGAACAACCATAGCCAAAACATTGCCAGTCTGTATTATTGATATATGTCGTGTTTCTGAGACACATGTATATAATATCCACGTGTGGTTATGTTTTTATCGGCTAGTAGTTCTATTTAGAAGTAATCCTTAAAACTTGATAACAGTCACCACTGAACTATCTAAGTGTAAGCACTATACAGAGTAACTGAATTGCATTGTATTATGTCGTATTAATAATAATCTAGACTCTCCAATAAGCACTCCTGTAATAAGTTGTAATGAATATAAATATTTGAATAAATTAACAACTAATAAGAATCACTACTCGGATTCGGGATAGAAATGTACCAAAACAACTACTAGCAACTGTAATCCAAATATATTAACCAGATATGAAATTATATTATAATGACGTAACCAGGAACTACAGCAATAACTCTGGTTTGTTCTGTATAATACTGAAGTGGAAAGAATGGGTCAACGAGTGTCACCACGAGTGTCTTGAAGTTTTAATCTTTTTAGCAAGAATCCCAACAAACATAAGTCATGAGAATAAAGCAATAAGATAATCAGACACATTCAAAGCAATAAAGTACACCAATAAAGTTATGTGAGAGGTTATGTGAAGGGGTAAAGAAGAATGAATAGGAGTAAAATGATATAGTTTACTGTCTTATAATCTACAAGACATATACTGAGTTCATATAGGCCATATTAGGTTAGCCATCACTTACAATAGTTCAACATACATATACCTAAAGGATACAGTAGCTGGTTTAAAGGCAGCTTTCAAAAATACAATAATTTCATTTCTTGACAATCAAAGAAATAGACAAATCAGAGGCGACTATAATAATAAACTTCTTATTAAAAAAGCTACCCATATTAAAAAAATATATGTATCTTACTTTTTTGAATACGATATTTCGGTTCTCAACATTAGAATCATCTAGGAAAAAGAGGAAAAGATTAAATAACACTTTACTGTTTAGACCTCTTTTATTAACTCATCAAGTACAAATTAGTGTACCGAGCATTGAATCACATTTTATGAGTGAGGGTGAGAAGTATTCACCGGTTGTTCAAATTGACGTAGGTAGAGTAAGGTCTAAATTTGCAATTAGGCGACTGAAAATCGAATGCCACTCAAGTCAATATCAGCTCACAATGAATATTACGTATGAATGATCTGTTTCTTATTATACAGAAACTTGTCATATTATGCCTACTAATAGTTTGTAGAGAAGATATCTATTAATATCATTAATGAGCATCTAATTAAAGAATTAACCATTTATTGACTTAATACAAACCTAATTGACAGTTAGCACTACAACCTTCACAGATAGTTTCAAATAAAATAAATAGTAACTATGAATCATTAATTTAAACATTTTAAGTACATACAACAACAAAAATAAGTGATTCTTATGAAGTACTGCTATAAATAATGTTTCCTATCCAATTTATACATAGTGAAATGTGAATGTTCCAAGAAACAAATATAACAATAACTATTGACAATTTGCTTACTCTGAGCTACTTTTAAACAATTGGAAAATTCTTTTTCAAAGTAAACCAATGCTTCTTGTAAACAGTGTTTAGAAATCTAAAAACATAAATAAAATTTTATCTACTAATAATTTCATATTTATTTTAATATACTAATTACAATGATATATAAGTATATAAATCATGAAACAAATATTGAAACTTTCTACAACATCTAAACAATTAACTTTAACTAATAGGAATATGTTTTACAAGATACTTACTATATGAACTTTCTTAATTGCACTACTGTTAGGATGAATAACAATTTATAACGAAACCCTATAAACAAACATCTATTCTAAGTTCTAAACTAATATATGAATAGCTAAGTGGAAATACCACATAATGTGAAGGACGTTCGAATACCTTGAAGAGCATCAGTTCTCTTGAAACTAAATATGCATCCTGTTGATGAAAAATAACTGGGAAGAAAACTGGATTTCTATCGCTCGCCTATTACGTCTTAACTTAAACTACGGTGGACAGTGACGTTAAGTCAATGAGTTAATTATAATCAAAGTAGAACCTGGCACGAACGTGAGTTAGCTTTATCATCTAAGTTATCACTTCAAAACGATGAAATGAAGCTAACAAGATAAGAAACAAAAGAGAAGAACTAAATGTTGAGAATATGGTCTAAGAAGACAAAATGAAGAAATATGTACGAAGGAATACTAAGAGTCTACATCCTAATGGAAGACAAAAAGTGAATGTATCTGCATCGATGCGATTACATTAGAGCCCTGTTAACAATTATGTTTGAACACTAATCACAATAACCGTGTGGACATTAACTAGATCACTTCATTGTATGCAAGAAATGATTCGAAACAACCTATGATAAAAAACTTGAAGACTACATATATCCTGAGCTTTCATAATCCACTTTCAAATTCATAGAAGTAACCAGAGGCGAACTAATGCATAGTATACTCATTCGGACGTCTCTAGATAGTCATTTTGTTAACATCTTAAAATCTTCAAGTGAACAAAAGTTAAGCAGGTTATTTAGAATGTGTACCGAGATTTCAAAAAACATCATTATACCAGAGTTGATAAAAATCATAAAAAAGCAGTGTTTAGCACACTTAATTAACAAATCCCAACGAGCACGAAACCTGGGTTAAGCAGGGTTTCCAGCTGATTACCTAAACTCGAAGTATGTTTAAATTTACATAACTACTGTAAGCAGTTAGGATAAGATAATATCAGAATTTTATTCACTTGGATTCTACATTAACAACAATTGCATGTTTCGATAGACAGTAATCAGACACACACTCCAGCTGTTTTTGTTGATACAGGCTCAATATTTTAGTGTTTCACGATATTTACGACAAGACTTGTCAAGGTCAGTAGTTCAATAACATTCGCAAATTGTATCAAAGACAGTGATGATACGATCTCTGTAATTTAAACAGAACTTCGGAAATTTATCATATTTTCGCACTGAAACATCACAAAAAAAGAAAACTATACGTACAAGTTCATTAAATTTGTTCAAAAATGAGACCACAACATCATTGCTTGTATCTAGTAAGAAAAGAAAAAGCAGAAATATCGTATATTAATATGCAAATAAATAAAAACTTCAATAAAATAAATCTTAAAATTCAAACTCAGAGGTATGAAAGCATCACACTGTCGAAAGATGAGTAGGTCATTAATCCGATACAATGTGCGATTTTAAATGTTCGATACTGAGGAGAACCAAACTATGACTAAACAACTAGCCAATGCTCTCTGGTTTTCAATGGCTTTTAGCCTGATACTAACCTAAAAATAGCCGTGAGCCTAGTAATGACTAGGTTTAAATTCATATTCCCAAAGTAATTATCTGTCTTTAACCAAGTCAGTAGTGAGACCATAACTCATTGAATGATTGCACTATATTTAACAAACTAACTGAAGATAAAAATGTACGTCAATTAATTTTGGTTTAATAGACCAAAATATATCGTGTAAACAATAAGACATAAAAGTAATAAGTCTGATTTATGGTCTAAAATTGGGACAAAACGGATATTCAGTGCTTAACTCTCAATAACTCTTCAGTTAATATTGTTTCGTAGTGGAGACTAACTTTGTTAAACTACTGACTATCGAAAAAGGCTTCCGAAACTCTTCAGTAATCTACAGTCATGATCCCATTGAAAAACGAAAGCAAAACCTTCATATTTCTCGGAGAGTGTAACAACTTGAGTTCAGTGAGACAAAATCCAATTCCTTTACACTTGACATGACTAAAGGCAATCATTCAAGATTTTTCGTCTGACAGTCGATAATTCGATTCCATGATTTCAAGCGAGTTTAAAAGCAAAACCCATGTTAGGAAAACAAGATGAGTTAATAAAAGTTTTCTTCTAATTAGTACTTTATTAGGGTTCTATATATATATATATATATATATATATATATATATATATATATATATATATATATATATATAAACAGAATATAAAATCAATATCCAGTAAATGGTGGTAAATCAGTGGATAATATATCTGAATACTTTCAAAATTACATAACTCATAACTCAACGAAATATGAAATTAGAAGGAAATCACATTATCAGTTAAATATCGCGGCATGTTATGTGATAACAAAATGAGAAAAATTCGGTATAACTGATTAGCCCAGCTATTTTGTACAAACAGATCACAGAAAAAAAAACATCTCTTGCACTAATAACGCTAAATAAAATAGCATATTCTTAAGTTAAATTCAACTAAGGAAGAATATAAATTGACCACTGAAATCCAGTGAAAACTTACTACTCATAGCTACATATGTCAAAAATAAATATTTGGATTTTCTGGTGTATACAAACGTAATTGATAGCATATCCATATACTCATAAGAAATAAATTTAGAAGTGCTACCCAAATAGATTCAGCTGATTCGTCATTGATTGTTTCGAAACCTGTTTAGGGAGTTGGAATTTCGGTTGGTCTACTCATAGCTCCTTAGGCTGTACACTATCTGAGTACATCAAACTGTAGAGTTACACTTCATAAACTGATGTAAAAGGTGCAGATTCATGTACTTCGCGTAGAGCTACACTTCGAAAGCGAGAGGTAATGATACTACTCACTAACTCGCATTGACGTAGGCAGAGCATGGGTTCGATTTACAGGTTGAAATTTGCATATATTAACCAGTAAGCTATTGCTTTGTAAAAATCGCCTGCCACCAGTAGGACAGTATAAATTGCTACCAATATCAAAAACATCTAATTTTATAGAATTATTTTGCTTTTAGATGAAAAACTTCCACCACCCCTCTCGTTACCCCCTAAAAAAGCAAATTAAACTACCTAACTCAAATATTCATTAAATCTATGCACCCCTGAAATAAAAAACGATACCTGATTATAGTTTTAAATGTATGCTGAACAAAATGATGATAGTCTTACACGCAAGTAGTGTTTAATGAAAACCATGTTACACTTGTAACACCATAAACCATATAAATAATTTTAATTAAGATTGTTTGATATGAGTCAAACGATTCAATCGGTAAAAACTAGTAATCAATAATAAAGCACCAACTATTTAGTATTGATTTTAAACAATGTAATACTGTATACTCTGTTCTGATTAATAAGCATATTTATTACAACAATCAAGCAAAAAGTAACATACAAAAGAACGTACTAGATAATAGAATATAAGGAAATAAGACTAATAAAGTGAAAATGCACTTAACACATGAAACCTTTGTAAAAGATAAACAGGTTTTTCAGTATGCATATAATTTATTTGCCTTGATTTTTAATAAATACTAACAATGGTTCGCATTCGCTCATTGTCAATATCAAAAACTTCTGTTGAATAATATATAATCGCACAAAGTGCACTGTGAATGGATTGACTTGATAATGCTCAGAGTAGTAAAGTTGGAATGTGGATAAGATTAATATCTAGAGCGCCATTTTTGTTCTATCCAGGATAAATTAGCCGAATTTATCTCCATTTAACAGCTGATATTTGTGCTGCGATTCGAATCCAACATATCAAATAGCGAAACCTTCGCTATCAAGCTAATAAATGCAGATAGCTACTCCCGTGCGCAATAAGTATTAACCTGCTTATGTGAATGAGCTTATATTTTATTATTGATGATACTAAGGACCTAAATGAATCAGTCTGTATTAACTATGAGACGGAAGGCGCGTCCTGCATCCATTTTATTTAAGCCAGCATACAAACTCTATGAGTTCATAAAGATAAGGTTCCGATGGTGCTTTGTGTGAGAATATCAATTTATGACGTAAGAAGTTTTTGGGATACCTTAATCGAAGGTAAAGATCTTTGATGATAAACATTATTTGGGACGTATTTAGTGTTCAATTAATGTGTTGTTTCTAATATTTTCCGTTAGTTTTCCATTCATTCAATAGGTAAGTGTATATTACGGTGAAAACATTTAGTTTCATGCTCTAACTATGATTATATTTGTGTTTTTAATCCTGTATGTTGAACTACGCTGATATGCTCTCATAGCAAACGATTGTTCATAACTCCAGATGTTTAAAGTAGAATCTTAAATTAGAACGTTATATATGTGAAATGTCATGCTAACTAAACGTAAGATCCAAATCTTATCTACTTTGGATAACCCCAGACTAAACCTGCAATTCGACTTGAAAACAGGGAAAATATGTGAACACGAGATGAACGCTTTATTCCAAGTCAGATAGAGAGTGTGCTATATACAAAATATTCGTATATTCATAGTTTTCTGAAACAATAAAGTCATTTTTATAATTCATCCAATCGGAACACGCCACGTCGAGATTCTGGAAGGTAATGTCGACCAGTGGTTGGATGGGATGTCTCCCGCTCTTTCAAGGGCTTTAAGGGCTACGTCGAGGTTTATGAGAGCAGCCCCAACAGTATGTCACCCACTAAATAAGCATAACGTACTGGACTCAACACACAAAAAACACTGAAAACGTTGAGGATAGCTTCAGACAAATTTAGTGTAGAAGTGAATGATATAAGTGTATGTCAAGTTTTCATGTTTATTATAGCAGATATTTCTAATTGAAGTAACTTATATGTCAATATTGAATGAATGACAGAATTAAGTGATTTCAAGTTGCAACACATTGCAACGGAACAGAAAGTAAACGATAGATTCGATGTTACTCATTACCCTAGAAAAAATGTGCTTACCTTTCTAAACGACTCAAACCAACAGTTTGTGATTTTCCGGAGTGAGATCATATTTCGATGCGATTGATTTTAGACTTCTGTCAACTGAATTCTACTTCAATACAACAACTAGCGATATATTGAAACTTTATCTGAATGGCAAAACAACTTAATCAATGTAGATTTACAAACATGTCCTATTACTTAACTCTCTAGCTGAGAAATTCGTATTTCGTCATGAAATTTTTCATTCACATTTCTATCCACTAGTAAATAATATTAAGAAACCTGTGCTCAAAACAGTTCTGTACCGTACATATAAATTATCACTAGGTAATCTAACATTTTATTACAAGATGATGTAGAGGTCATTGTTTTGAAGTAATGACATCACGGACTAACTGTAGTCAGACGACCATTGAGTTTTAATAAGAACTAGCAACCAACGGAGTATAACTATGTTGGATGTAAGGCAGTAACCTAAAAGTGCTTTTGGATAGATGATCGTAAGATATTGTGAGTCGGCTAAAATTAAACTAATAGGTTATTCTCTACGAACTCAGTAGTCTGAAGGTTAAGGGCTTGCCTCGAGACCTAAAGGTATTAGATTTTATTCCTGATGGAGTACTAAGAAAGAGTTCAATATCAGAATAAAACATTCAGTGTATCCTGATTTTCAATGGCTATCTAACCGAATCATGTTAACTTCACAGATACCTCAAAATATTGAAAGTTTGATGTAAGTGTTCGAAAAACGTAAGCGGATGACGGTATTAACTAGTAAACATGGTAGCTACGACAAAAAGAAAAACCACAATTAAATAATCACCAGGTTCTAGAAGATGACTACGATCAATTTTCTCCATTAGGCCATCCAGCATATCAACCGATTCGGCACTTGGTTCAGATTCTAACTGAGTATTTGTAAACTTTGTAGAGTCCAAAGAAGATGAGATTGTATGTGATATAATAGTTGGTTCAGTTGTAGAGGAATTAACAGATTGGTTCTGAGTCAAATATTGCTCCTCTTTTTCAGTTGGATTAGCTGCATTGCAGCAAGAACTGGTAGGAGAAGGAATCTTAGGAGGAAGAGAGTTACGTGATTCTGTTGACAAATGTGTAGAATCAGTATGATCCACGTCAACCAACAGAGCGGTAGGTATACGATCTACGTAGATGTAGACAAACCAATGAAAGTAATACAGCTCATATGAAATTTATTATTACTACTACTGAAAATTATAATAGATAAGCAACCATTTATGATTACAGTGAGGCAGAATTTAAACAAGTACCCAAATTGTCTTGTTGTCCTTATTTTTACACTATTCTTACACTTACACTTACAAATTCAAATCACTGACTTGTGAGAATCAGGAAACCTGGTGGCCGGAAAATGAGTTGGAAACAATAATTAATTGCATTGAAGCAATGTCAACTGACATGGGCTACTGGTAGCAAAGAGTTTGATATAAGTAAGACAATTTGTGGAGTTGGTAGCAGACCAAATATTAACTTCATAAGACACCTTGAAAGTCAGGCTGTGTTATGTTGGACCACTAAAGAAGAGTGTGTTTTAGAGTACTAGTTGATTAATTCTGATTATGAGTAGTGTAAACATTACATTTCTATTATAGTTACGTTCATCTTACCCTATCCTTTCGTTTAGCATATTTGCTGTTATTATATTGTCTCTCAGTATAGACAACAGTTAATTAATTGTGTACAAGTTACCCATATTCACTACCACAATCTATTCTGTTTCGTATAAGTGTAAAATTCCTGATTGGTTCTTTGTGTGGTCTGATTTTGTGTACACATAAAGGCATCATTGAAATACAATACGATTCTGTCTGTTGACTCCTCAATTGTTGTTTTCTCCATTCCGACTTATGGACTGGTAGTCGCGGAGCTAACGTGTCCGTAAACTGATTAGCAATTATCAAGGGCACTGCGTATTTTCACAATACATAACAGGCTGATTACTTCGAGGTGCAAGTTCAACTGGCCTGTTGCCCAGGCAACGTCGACTAGTCTGTCCTACACTCCTTGGTCAGTGATTACAGACCCCCCCCCCCTAACGAAGCTCAGGTCTGAAAGGAACACAGTTGAATGCATAAATATCCACTGAAGGCTTGCAGTGAAAACGTCTGTGTTGATCAACTAAAGAACGACATACTCAAGTTTCTTTCAAATAAGTCCCTTAATTGGTATTTAAAATCCTTTTCAAGACGTAGGTAGATGGGTATCCTGTGAAGTAATTATTCATATTATTGAGTAGAGGATCGCAAATTTTTCAAAAGCTGTGGATTCACGTTTTTGTCAATAAATATATGTGGGAACACTTTCAATCAGTTAACTCTTAATCTATAACTTTGAAAGTGTGGATTCGCTGAACTGGTGACGCAAGAGATACAATTAAACGCTTCTTTGAGGTAATGTAAACCTATCTATAGAAATCCGTTAGCGAACTGTTACACATTAATATTTCGTAAACAGATATTCGCTACGGCAAAGCAAATGAAGATTCAAAGCTGGGTTTTTTTATAAACGTCTGTAAGGAATTATCTTAGAATAAATATTACACCTTAAAAAATTCAAAATAAAAATTACAATTTGAAAATCCATTAACTTTTAGGAGAAATAATTTTTAACACACAACCAGATGAATACGACTAGCTTCATCGAATGTGATGAAATCAACAGGTAAATAACTTACTATTTCTTCCCTTGGGTTCATAAGTATTCTTTTTTTTTGCATTCTGTCGAGAAAACCAATGCTTGATGCGAGTAACAATCCCGGTTTTATCCGAAGATAAACAATCATCGATTCCTTCAACAGAATCTGTCAACGAAAGTTCTCCTTTAAAGTATTTGGAATCACTACTGGTAATAGCATTTAGCGGCCGATGACATACATTAGAAGTAGGTAATGAATTACTTCTAACTTGACAATCATCTTTCCCTTTCGTTGATAAATGAGGCGGATTTTTATCTGATGAATTCATATTAACTTTAGACTGTTGAGACACTTCATAACCAACAATTAATACAACAAAGAGAAGTAAACAAATATGTGGGAACAGATTTATAAATATACGAAATGAAAAAAGTTAACTGGGTTAAAATAACCTCTGCAAGTGGAAGGCAAGTACACACAGTTAACTGTAAATACTTTTGAAGCATACTTGTGCGTAGTAGAACAGTACAAATTACAAAAAATTGAACTACATAGTAGAGTAGAGGTACTCGCTCATAGCTTTCCTAGAAAGCTGGAGTCTTGATATTATCTCATATTTTCCCTTCCACTATTTAATTCGTTCTTCGAATACTTCCTACATATAGATTTCCAATACTACAAATATTACTTAAAGTATGAAAACTGATGAATCTTGGAGTTGAACTTAGGATGATGACCTGAGTTTAGTATGCCACATTTCTAGAATTCGATATCATAAATTGACCAGAGTTAGACAATTACTGAAAACCAGGAAGAACCATACAGCTGTTTCGTCCTAGTATGGGACTCTTCATTAATGCACATTGTCGACTCCTCTGGAGAATCGAGCACAAGACCTTTAGGCGTTGCGGTGAACACTTAACTATTAGACCATTAAGAAGATATTCCAAGGCTAACTTCGTCCACCGCCATCGGTAAGTAACTGCCTCATACCTGACATGCTTGAACTCCATCAGTTCCCATAATCTGGACACAGGAAACCACCAAGCCCGAAATTGAAATTTAATAGAAAAGATTAAAAACTTTACTTGTGCTAAATATGTATAAAAACGCTTAGTTACTTATAAATTTCATGTGACTAGAAATCATGATAATCATAATTCGTTCAATCCTGAAGGCGAAAGTTTGCGTAACTAATCTATGGAATGGTGTCATGTAACCCTGAGATTCAAATAAAGAGATTGAATAGTATCTTTAGCTCTTTCGAAGCATTTTTCGAGAGACATCCGAGCCCTCTCAACAAAAACTATGAAGCTAATATAATGAAAATTAGGTTTTGAAAAGTAACGCTTAACCGGCCTAAAGTGTTTGTCATAAGGGTTCTGTGGTTATGCTTTTAGATTGACAAGGTCCTAACTACTAATCAAGTTTCGCTTTCCAGTTCCTAAGACAATATCTAACTACAATATGGAAATATTAACCATAAAGAACTAGATCCCACTAAAAGTCTCACCGTTTATCGATTTAAATCTGTAAAATTGAAAGTTGTACAAGTGTTTAATTTATTTTATGTAAACAAAACAAGTAAATTAATGGAATTTACAAAAAATATGCAATTTCGCTTACATTTAACTGGTACAATAGGGTCGGGTAAATGAAAGGTTTGGTTATCGGGGTTTATTGTCTTCAATTGCGAAGATGACGAGGAATCCACATTCGCGTGACTAGTAAAACATAGTTCTAATTTTAACGATTCCGTCTTCAGCAAATAGTATTTCAGCTGAAATCATAATAAACAGATGACTAATGAGAAAATAAAACTCTCGAAATTTGTTTTCGTCAGTTCTTAACACAGAGACCACAAAATACAGATAATGTCAGAACCAAAACGACTGATGCGATGGAGTTTTCAATCTGCTGATTCAGATGACTCGAAATCTGAATTCGAGGAACTCATTTCAGATAACTAACAAAAAGTAGGTGTTTATGCTATAAAAGTACTTCTTAATAATAAAATGTTGGCTGATGTAAGAACAAGATGGAAGAAAATTAAAGGTGCCAGAAACAAAACGCGGCATCAGTCCATTAAGTAGCTGGCTGTAGGAATCTGCTGTGCTGGTAAATCCAGATTATATGGTTAATTTTAAAATCGTAATCGACGCTTATTGGGCGATATAGCTAAAAATCAATCACAGTGGCCCAAGTGAATTCAATTTTCATCTTTGTCTATTACTACCACATAAATGCCTTTTCATTACAACTTATTAAACTAAATTCTGATATTAAAAATTTTAATTTGATTTTGTCGTGATAATGTGGTATGATAACTTAGGGTGACACACATCCGTGCAAGACTTAACGTTGTTATGAATTCCGTCAAAGAAGCCCAAGTAACTACCTTTACGTAGTGGGGTATTACTTACATTAGTGGGAGCATGAAAGCCAATATACAGAGTTCAAAATGGGTTGGTGGATACAGAAGATCCAAGTAGGGAAGTTGGAAAACCCTAATTCTGAACCAATTGAGTACACGTGTTACGTTGGATGACTACAAAAGAGTAACAACTTACAAAACTGTTCTAGAAGATTATTTCAATTATTTTAATTGTGGGCAATTTAAACATCTTATTTCTATCATTGTTACGTTCCCTTTGCCTTACCCTCCCGTTTAGCATATTAACTGTCAGTATATCATCTCTTCTTTATGAACTACACAAATGATCGTGTACACGTTATCTCTATTCACTACTACTGCCTCCCTTGTTTTGTATTAATGATAATTCCCTAATTGGCTGGTTGCGTGATCTGGTTAGTGTATATATAAAAGAATGCTTGAAATACAGTATGATTTGTCTGGTTGACTTATCAGCTTGTGTTCTTTCTATTAGAGGTGGGGTTGATTGAGTATTGGGCAGACGAGCAGGGACCAGCCAGACACTTATTGGTGATGTTATTTTAACCGTATGCGCAGAAGGACATATCAAATAATTGGTTGTACCTTCCCATCATAACAAAATTTTTTTGTCTTCATGACAACATGTGCCCCAGGATTCTGAGAGAACGAATGCGTATGAACCATCTTTTGGTTATCGACTACCATAAAACTTCATCTCCTGACGATATTTTAATGTCTTGTGGTGAGACTTATGGGTTGTCAGTCCATCAATCATATACAACGTATAACCCGGCACATATGTGCGTCGGCTTAGGTTACCACACCTCAACAGCACACAAAGATTAGTACTAAATTAGTTGTAGTTACTTCAGTGATAATAATAAAAAAATTGGTGGACATGTAAAATATGGCAAAGGAAAAAAGAATTAGTTGGTAGAAAAATATACAATAATTTTAAGCTTATGATTTAATGGAAGACAAAGAGTGAATGGACCTGTACCATTGTGACCAATTTGAACCCACGTCACCCAGCGTCCTCAACCATTCGGGCAAATCACAACCAAGTAGTCCGCATTTACGGACAGACCAGTAGTCAGTAATTTCATAGAATGGTGAAATGTTTTGGTTTGGCCGCACCTACCTATCTTGTAGCCTACACTAATATAAGTCAACATAGTGCATCAAGGTAAGCGGTGCTCAAGCATATATAACACATATCCCAACCACCTCAGTGGATGAAGATTCATTTGTGATCGAACCTGCAAATGTCATCTACTCTTAACGACCACGTTTCATATCCATATAGTAAGACAGAACGGAATGCTATATATATATATATATATATATATATATATATATATATATATATGTTTTTCCTCTATTCCGTCAGCTCTGACTGTTCAAGATAGGATAACAGTCTCGTTGTTAGCATTTTGCGTAGTGATCTTAACAAGACTATTATTTTCTGTACGTTGCAGCAAATGACATTAGATATGAGTGAGCTAGCAGTATCCAAGCCCATACATATTTATGGTGATTTATGTTTATGAAGAATATGATCTTTTTTAATTGTGTGGAGTATATATTTTTAATTTCCCATTTGTATTAAATTCTATGTATCTCCAAAAATAAATATAAAAAAATCATCGATTTATAAATTTAGAGACACAAATTTATCGTTTTTATTACTAAAATTACCATAAATTATTTTTTTATCATAAATGTACTTACTAGCTTTCGTATTTTCGATTTCTTGAGGCCCACTTGTTCATCTATAGTATACCATAGGAAACATCAAAGTAATCCTGAGTTAAATGCACCTTATTACATCCAATCGAATTGTAAAATATTGAGAAAATATGCGAACCAACTGAATATTTGTTTTTCATTCATTTGTGATTTTAACAAATATATCTTCACTAAGCTATGAATTGAATATCACTGAATACCTTATATTCCTTAACCTTATTTTGTTCTTTCGAACTGAAATTTCCCAATTTTATCTCTAAAGTGTAAATCCTATTGCTCAACCTCTTCACTGATACTGCCCATTTTATTATTTTTCGACTGCCCCCCCACTTTCCGATATATTGATAGATGTTCCTATTAGAGCTTAAATTGTCCTTCGATTGACAAAAAAATGAAAAACTCAGCTGAATAAAATAAACAAACATTAATTCCTAATAACATTTCATCAAATCCATTAAGAGATTCGAAGATTTTATTACCATTACCATAATTTTCTTTACTTCATGATCTCATCTCTTTTCAAACTTAAATTTGATAAGTAGTAACAAGGAAGAAGTGAGTAAGAACAACAGAAAACCTTATGAATAACACAGTTTAACTGACCACAATCAGTGCGATATCAGACAACACATCATATATGTCAGCTCTATGATATCTAAGGATATTAAGAGCCAGTAGATGTTAAACTGGCATTAATACCATTTGATGGATGAAAATATATTGGACCACCATAAAACAAAATTACTGAAACTCTCTTCTTTTAATTTATTACATTTTCAGATAATATTCATAAGTTTTATGTGCCGTATTATTATTATACTACTTTTAATGTAAATCCTAATGTCATTAATATTGGCCATCAATTTTTCTTTTTAAAGACGTATTTAATACTTAATTAATTGTCTCATAACTGTAGTTCCTTACAATTACCTTTACTTTCAGATTTTAATTTGTTAAATACATTTCGATTGAAAAGTACATCATTTAATCAACATTAATCCATAATGAAAACAACTGGCATATTCATTTATTAGTAAAAAATGTACTCCACGAATTTTATTTCATTCAATAAAAAGTATACATTCTAAAATTCAATGCTTACAATTATATGCAGCCATTAAATGATTTAACCCTTCTAAATAACAATTGTAAGCTTCACATAACTTCCCCAATGATTCTAATTCAGGTGCACGACCAAAATATTCGGTCTATTGGAGATGTAACAGAAATAATAATAATAATAATAATAATAATAATAATAATAATAATAATAATAATAATAATATGATTGGATCTATTCTTGCAAAAATCCTTAATTGTACACATTTTGAACACAATTTACATGTGTACGAAGTAGATGACTATATTTTCAGCTTTTAGTTACATTTTAATTGTGTGAGGGCAATCAATACTACGATCATATCCATACCAAATTAAATAGAGAGGGATTAGAACCTTTGATCTATCAACTGAAAGTAAAAAAAACGCTTCATAAAAAGGCCGTGCGTGACAGGCCTCAAGCAGTTGTCCCTTGGGCTCTGCGGTCAGGCTCTCAGGTCTCTAAGACCGACACTAATCTACCTTCCTTTTCAGGTTCCTCAAGAAGCACCCTTCCACGGTGTAGGCAGCCGGGAAGTGACAACTGCCCTCATATCGGCAAAAGCACGAGAGTCCAAATTGGTCAAAATCAAATCCTTTCTACACCCCATAAACGAAAGTCACCAATGGTTAGAGACCTTGAACGACATGGCTCAGAATCGTTTGCAATGGCGCAGGTGCATCCACTCTTTGTGTTCTCTCAAAATCTAACCTTCTGAATTCTCTATCTTTCTCCTTTCAAATTTATCCTACTGAATTATACTTTTCGGATCATATCTTCGCTCCCTAATCTTCTGCATTACTGCTAATACTTCTAATATCGCTATCACTCTTGGATTTGAACTGATAGTTGCGTCTCTGTGCTGATGTGGTATGGCAACCTGAACTAATGTACGTACGTACGAAGTTCTGCGTTGTATCTGTCTGTCAACTGAAAGTAAAGTATGTTAAAGCAACTAAGCCACCTTTCTAAAATATTCATTATCACTAAGAAAATAGAAAAAATAAGTCTTCGACAATAGAACGATCAACTGCAGAGGACTAACTATTACACTTTTCAATTTGTAGGCGCCAGTTTGAACATAGAATAATTTTGACTGACAAGACGGTAAAACAGCAAGAATTGAGGTACGAAGTTACCAATAGTTATATTTTTATAATAAGTAAACGTGTCTTTTTATCTAATAATAAGTCAGATAAAAATGAGCTGACAGCAACACAAGTTGATCTCTCTTGTTACCCAACTAAGACAGTTTCGTTTAGGCGGCCTACATTAAAAACTAATGCTCAGATTAAGGGAATACCAGTAAACTGAAACGATAATTCTGCAGTTTACACTGCGAACTGATTGTAACTATACAACTAAGAGGTACTAGATAGTTGTTTTGTCTTGGTATGAGGCTATTCAATAGAAAGCACCTAAAACCCAACAAGGAATAGAACTCAGGACCGTCAAACCACGTCACGAATGCTTAAAATTCAGATTGCAGAGTTTGCACCTAATGGTCGGTTTGCGATATTACACAACAATTACCAAATATCAATGGTGGGCAACTACCACACTTCTCCCAGCATAGTTTAACTGAACTGATTACAGCAAATTAATCCAAATCTATCTACACATGTAACTAATAAGTAATAACAACAAGAGGAAGTATGACTAAAAAACTTACTGCCTTATCCATGCTTTGCGCCGATGGTAAATGATCCAAGTCTATAAATGGATGTGAAAAAAATTGTTCATGATTTAGTCGTTCGGATGGATTTCGCTTTAATAAATCACGTAATAATGCAGCACATGGTTCACTTATGTCACTTCGTAGAAGGGAACTATAAATAAAAAAATAATGGTGGTTCAATAGTTGCAGAAAAAACATCAAAAGTTTGCTTATTTTGCTTTATTTTCAAACGTAATAACATCAATCACAAAACTTTTCATAGACACCTAGGGTCAAAAATCGGTAACTAACTAAATGTTTACAGACAATTACAAACGACTCAATGTGGAAATTTATTTTCGACTATATAGCAGTTACTTAGTAATAACAATAATTTAGTACAAACATCGGAAATTCATGCAGGAAAAGGGTGGTACCTTTAAGGCTGACCTTTTCTCTGTCTTTTGGTCTATTATAAAGCAGTATCGCATAAAATTGTCATCTAAAACACTGTAATGATGTCACAACTCAATAAAAACACTAGAATGACTACACTATGCTGATTAGGAATCCACTACTCTTGGCCACACGAATCACTGACTGATAAACTCGACTTAATGGTTTCGATAAACTTATGTTAAGGGACAAACCAAACAAGTTTGAGGAAGTTATTTTAAGGTCGAATAGAAATAGGGATAACTCTGACTATCAACTAAATTTTGGTTAATTTTCGTGCGAAAACCATAATGAAGTACTTTCAAGATGTTGTAAAGCTTAGAAAATCTATATTACGTAATTGTTGGCATGGAACAATAGTCAAAGTGCAAATACAAGTAGGAAAGGTAAGGATTAAAATAGGATGCGTGAGATTTGAATATCATAATGAGATTACCTGTTCGCAAAGGTGAATATGTAGAGCCAAAAACAGAAGTATACACCAAAAACATACATCTGCACCCATAAAACATGAAAAATCATATAAGTTACATGGATGGGTTCCCGAACAGAACACATTTCAACTTTGGTAAACATGACGTACTTAATAATCGTTTAAAATGTGCATAATTGGCAAATATCAATCAATCTAGTTGTTAAAGCTGGATAACCATCTTTAGAGATTTATTAAGTTAATCTATCTTGACCCGCTGATCTTCCTAGCTATAGCATTTTCAATTTCGACTAAGAGTCAGAGGGACTATGTCGATTTTCCATCAAGGCTGTTTGGAAACAATGAGTAGTTGTAAGGCAACTGAAACCTAGTTGAATTGCTATTTGAGGAATTCCACCCATCGTTCATAACGTCCAAGCTGAGAGCAGATAAATGTTTCACTTTTGTAGAGACTGTTACATTGTAACTTGACTTTTAATCTCAGTTTATTTTATTAGTCTGAAAATGTGTCTAGTGTTACCTTATTATCGCTGCCTTTTTTATCCTTTTTTCTCTCCCTACCTACCACTGCTCACAATAATTCCGCAGACTTTTTGCTAGTCTACATTTGATTTATTTTAATCCCTAATCGAATTCGGAGCTTGACAGGATAATTTTACGGGATTCCATTGATTCAACAGACATTAATGAGTTCCATTGATTTTTCTTAACCTTTTGGTTCAAGTTACTGATAGGTGTCACTGTTGATTCCGTAGATGATTGAATACATTGCCAAGCAACACCTAGATAAATCTCGTTTTCATAATTGCCTGAGACTTACGTTGTAAATAGGATTTACTATTGGCTTTCTCAACGCTTAACTGTATGTTAATTGGTCATTGTATTGTCGTTTTTCTGCGTCTAGTAAGATGAGAGCGAATCCATGCATGTGCTACGGTATAAGCAGAATCTAGAAGTGTGCAGCAAGATGGGCGATAGTCTTCTATCAAATCTCTCCAACAATAACTGACGGCGATATGATTTATTTGAGTCCATTGTCAGGTAGGTAAGTTAGGAAAATGATGTCTCTCTTTATGCCTAAAGTTGGTGCTTCCTAGGAACAAACGATTGTCTTAGCATTATTGTAGGAGACGATTACCATAATCCTTTTTCTGACGCGAAACTTCAAAAGATTTTCATAAGTATCTTTCTGTATGATTTAAGCTACTACGTACGTACGTAGACACTAAAATCACCTATTTTGAGAACTAAATCTGAAGGAGATCTGAAAGTTTTCCGTAGAATTCATGTTTCACTTTGTCTGGATTGCAGTCAGTGCAAGCATACACTAAAACGACGAAGAGGCAACGCTATGTCACTATCCATCCGAATTATTACCGAATCATTTAATCAAATGGTACATGGGTGATTATCGACAAAGATCCATCCAAGAAGTGCTTGTTCCGTTTTCATAATTAGTGGCACACCTACATCGGCTGGCCTCCTCCACTTCCCGAGAATTCGCTACCGAGTCGCTAGATAAACGAAGAGCATATCACGTAGTTTCTACATATTAGCTAGATAACGTAGTGAATGACCACGCTAGGATCATGTATGCGTGTTTTGGAAGCAGTACATACATCTATGGCACGAGATTCTAATATCTTAGCCAGGGAAGCTTATTACCCGATTTGACATAGGCTTCGTACGTTAAAGGCTCCAATGTGCAATTTAAAGCGTGGTATCAGTAGATCCGAGAAAGCGTCTCGTGAACTAGAACCATTGGCATTGGTAGCACATGAGGAGGAAGTCAGGAATTTAGGGCTGATATTAGAAGCAGGGGAAATATTAAGAACTAAAGAAGGAAATTTATCATGAAGACAGTGATCTTAAGTGCTGTTAAAGGTATGAGGACGGTTATCACTTCAAGGTTGTCCACACCGTTGAAGGGCTCTTTGCCTTGAAGTACTTGAAAAAGAAACTGAGTTAGAGGTGATCTCAACGACGTAAGTGTGACCGCAGTACCCAACGAACAACTACGTGAGGTCGGTCATACAACCCTTTCACAAGTGGTCTTTGATATGTTAGCTCCGTACTCATGAAGGCCCTATCGTCGAAGACGAAAGTCAGTGAAGTAAAGTGGTGTGCATTTGTAGACACAACCTTTTCATACCTCACCCTTGATTTGTGGGAAGGCAGAATCGCTTTTTAAGAGAAACACTGCTACACCTCTGTGTAGTCGGTAGTACGACTTCGCCCTCGGACCTTAGGTTTGCTACATTTAGTCTTACCGCTCCTCGACCAACCTGCTTGACCTTAAGAAATGATTGCTCTAATATAGTTCAATTACTTAATTACAACAGACAAGTACGATCACCAAGCAAAGGTAGCAAAAACGGTGGGGTAACTAGAGTATAATATTTATGTAATTCACTCTGTAAATATAAATTGGCAGAATGGTTTCTTATTTTATTTAAAAAGCACTAATAATAAGCCTGCGATAAGATAATTAACATGAGCTACCTCAATTGGCTTATCTGATAACAAGTTCTCTTTTAACTCTTCAACCGTTATATGACCATAGGGAGAAGTACCAAATAAGCATTCTGTTTATAAGAAGAAAGAAAATAACAAAATAGGCGTTTTTTAAGGACAAAACTGAAGACATAAAACTGTTACTTAAAAAAATCAATTTATCGGAAGCGATATCAATTAAACGAACCCTCCAGAAATACGAAGAAACTTTAACATAAATTTCACCCTCGCTATTCGGTACACGTGAAAACTATTGGTGATGCTAGATCCTTAAAAGCAAAATCATTTAGAAAACCAAGCAAAAGACTTGGAATAAATTTTAAAAGCGTGATATTTGTTAAGCCTTAAAATCAATCTAATATGAGCTATACTCCAAAGTATATGTCATAGCATTAAGTGTATTAATTTATTCAATTTAATAATCATTCGTGTAAATTTTTGTGATGTTTATTCAAATGAATGATTTCCTTGAACTGATAAAAACTGTAATTCAATGCACTAAAATAAATAATCGTCATTCGTATTGCCGGATCGTTTGAAACATCATTCAAGTGTTTTTTCTTCATCGACTCAAGTTAAGGATCGGAGCAGACTAGCAATAAACTGGGTATACCTAGCCGCCCTAACGTCATACACTATTCAGTCAACTTACTAAAGTCACAAGTCTATCGACTACCTGGAATTCATCAAATAGAAGTCGATCAACTCTAGAACACAACAAAAACTGATATGTATTACCAGTGTCTTTCACTACATATTGGATTTCTGGAGACAAATTTCGCTATCGCAGTTTCACGGGGCTTTAACGTCTGGTTAATAACGTAAAAATGTGGATGCCAACAATGTGGTCTAAAAAGTAAGGCGTTTGTCTCGAGAACTGAATGCCTCGCGTCCGATCCCTAGCAGAGTCATAGATACACACTGATGAGGAGATTTACACAATCGAAAGCAGAAGTATAGTGTTTTCTGGTTATCAACAGATATCTAACTAAAATCAGTCTGTGATATAAAATTATAAACCTTGTGAAACAAATCTAAAATCGATAATCTAATAATGAAAATATACAGAGCCACTAGGACGCCAAACTGTTTAAACACTGTTGGAGTAAAACTTCATTTAGCTCACCGTACAAAATAATACCTATAGACCATAAGTCACAAGATGGATGGTAAACACCCTCACGGAATATTTCAGGTGCCATATACAATAAAGTGCCACGAACTTCATTCCTTTTAGCTATCTCTTTAATACATTGAGCGAATCCAAAATCTGAAATATTATTAAGAGAACAAATGAACCAATTAAATGATGCCTAGAAACAAACGTCCAAAAATACAATAGGCATACTACAACGAACAAGATTGATGACTTATTAGGAACTGAAAAAAACTAAATAACTAATTGGTTAGAATATTCAAATTCAATAAATCCAGTGACCCAACGATGAGATAGAACGAGTAGCTGTATGCATACTCGCTAAATGTAAACAGACTTCTGTTCTACCAATGGATATGGCATGTCGTTCGCTCATTCAGAAATGCAACAACGTAAGAAAAGCTTTAAGTGGTATGATATTAGTAGACATTGTTAACAGCTGCAGGCATTTATATGATGCTTCCCGATCAACGAAGCTAATACGAATCAATAAAAAGGACTGGGGCGCCAAAATACCCACGTAAAAATAACGATTCCAGGTATACTTGATCATTCAATTCCTATATCTGATGTCAGCTTAGGATGAAAAGAGTGCAATCTTGTAAAGCATTTTTACATAAACAAACCACTTTGTCCCATGAAAAATGTTTCAAAAAGCACTCGTACTTACCAGCAAGCTTCAAGCTTGGATGGTTAACTGATGTGAGCAAAATATTCTGAGGTTTCAAATCCATGTGGACAATATTTTTGCTTTTTAAATATTGGAGAGCTAATGCTATCGTAAGGTAAAGGAGTTAACATTAAAACATGAAGTTGCTTACCTAGTTGTTGCAAAAAATGTTGTACGAGTAGTTCATCTAGTTTTCTTTTTTGCTTCATATATCGGCTAAGATCACCTCCACCACAAAACTCCATTATGATATACACAAAAGATGAATCCCACTAATACAAAGATCACTAATCAAAATAATCTTACTGTAAAATCAAGCATACAAACAATATGAGGATGTTCAAGGGCCTTCAAAATAGAAATTTCACTGACTAAATTATCCCGGGCTTGTTTTCCCAGCTTGGACTTCATAATACATTTAATAGCTACTGGCTTAGTTGAACCCTTAACAGTATATAAAGATTATATATAAAAGTTCCGCTTACAAACTTTTTCCCAAAATATACATGCCCATATGTTCCTCGTCCCAGTAAGTGAGAGACAACAAAGCCAGGCACTTTGATCATTTGAAATAATGATTTGATGTTCCAGATTCTAAAACTAACAAATACCTAAGAATGGTCACTATGAACTTAAAGGTGAGAAGTATGAAAAGTCATGTTATTTATCAAAACAATAACCAGTTATAAAGCTTATCAACGAAAATAAGCAACCAAATAGTTGCCATCATAATAGGCTTTGCGTATAGAAACACTGTTCAATCGCTTTAAGAATAGGCAATGTAGTTTGCATATGTGACACGAAGAACGAAAGTAAAATGTTCAAGATATTGAGTCAGCTCTGTGCTCGAAACTCAAACCAAAGATTTATGTTAAGTAACCTGAGAAACAAATTTAGATAATTATCAAAAATATCAAAGTTGTGAAATCATGTCGACAACATTGTGTTGGGTAGTGAGTGTCAAGCGAATCCAGAGCGATATAGGCTAATGAAGTGAAAGTAATTATTACTTTACGAAACGTAGGCAACTACATATCAACAAAATATTACGATCACTTTAAAATAAAATCAATGCCTCATATGGGATATTCTAAGTATATGCTTCTAATTCTTCTAACGCTTGATTCCGAAATAAATAACTTGAAGTATATTACGCTTATAAATTTTTTGAGGCATTCTCAACTGTACAAATAGGTCCAGTTTTCTTATACTTTCTCTTCATAATTACTGACGAAATAAACGGGTTTCAAAGTAACCGAATACACATATCGTTGATTTCTCAAAGTATTTTCGGAATGTGAGACGGATACTGGTATTGTAAGACTAGTTCCATATCATATAATCATTAATCCCTACAGTGCTGACTTTGGGATAACAACAAATAAGTTTAGTGTAATCTGAAGCATAGCATAGTCTAACAACAGAAAAATATTGACAACGGCTATTTACTTCATATAATAGAAAATGAAACACTGCATTAGCTTTATCCGAAGTTCCAAGCAAACTTACGTTATATTTAGTTCATTGGTTATTTCATTAGCAGCTTAAAAATATGGATGAACATATCTAGAGATAGCCTGATGTCACGAATCACGGTAGGTTTTACTTTCAATTTTCATCTAACACCAAAATCTAACTCAATGATACTGGTGACATTATAATTTTATCATACCCCTTGCACTTGAAGCTTTATTTAGCTCTAGATGCCAACGTTAGTGAAGCACTTAATGATAACGCTTCATACCTTCGCTTTTTATAAACATAGTGTCGAACTGACAAATCTTCCAGGATATTAGTTTGTGTTATTTCTTCTCAATCCATTCTAAAATTATTTCACTAAAGTTAAATAGGTATTTTTCACTCACAATAATTACTAGTGGTCAGGTAACAAAAAGCCTGACAACACACAATTCAATGTCCACTTGGACAGAAATAGGAGGCTGTGACCTACAGTAACCCTCAACATTTGTAGAACGACAAGGATCTTACTACTAAACTGAGTCTTCAAACGCTTCAACAGAATACAGCAGTCGGTGATGACAATACATGTTTTAGTAGAGGATTACAGCAAATCACGGTTTAATACGAGTAGTGAAACTCCAAACGTGGACGACCAGTGAACATGACATATACGAGTATGCCAATTAGAACCTATTGCCGACGATTGCTTGGGATTTAAATGGAGATACGGAGAAGCATCACATTTAGGACTAGCATTTAGACTAAAGATTAGAAATTTTATTTAAACTTAAGATCTAGTAATGGAAATCTGATCTTGAGTCAAGTTATAAGGATAAAAATAGGATTTATAGTAAGGATTGCCACTAAGTTAATCAACATTATTTCAACTTAAGGCTAGAATAACCATTCTAAAAATCACCTTTAAATGTTTTTATCTATATACAAAAATAAGAATACAGAAATAATTTTCTTAGAATTCTGGATTATACCTAAACAGTATTAGGCAGACTAGTATTAATATACCTACATCCCTCTTAACAGAAATCTTTAGTAACAAGTGAAAAATGTATCTACATGCAGACAAACAACACGGTAGCTCAAACCCTAAACCATATATGGTTCTCACAGTGAATCTTGCTTTGTAACCATATGAAGGGTTTCTAAGATATGATACAGTATAATGAGTTTTTATTCTTTAGCAATAAAAAAATATATACATAACGCTGGACACGAATATCAACATAATCATTCCTTATAAGTATTTCTGTATGGTTAGGGTTGTAACCCTAGTTCTAACTTTATAACTTAACAACCCTAAATACCAGTGTGAAACCATATTTCTAATAATAATCCTATAAAGTTCTAAATCACATTGCTGAATGTAATTTATATAAGAAAGGTTATCCACCCTAAGCTAAGAGAGAAACAACAGGAAAGGAACTGAAGCAGATAGGAAAAATAAGGTAGATAAACAAGAAATCCGTCTTCTATTAAGGATATACGGAGTAAATAAAGGAAAAACGCCTACACGACGGTAAATATTGTCGCCTAAGCGTTGCATTCTTTATGTTCCGTTTTATAACCGTTGAAATTTATTCTCTATTTACACTTACTGGTAAAATTGAGTTCTAATATTTGATATCACTATAATGAGCTGACATAAACCAATTGATTTTGCTACGCTTACATCTGGGCGTTTCGGTATCAGTTGCCCGATTGTTTCGGAGGAAAATGACGAGGTTAGTTTGACTCATAGACTCAAGCAGCCCTGACTGTCTTTCAGCAGAATATTATCTCTCTCATTCTAGACCGTGGACGTTGCTGAGATTAGTGGCAGTCTAACACCAGGCAGTAGGAGAATTACAATAAGTTGTGAATACCCAGTAAACGTATATAGTAAAATAGCAAACAAAGCAGGAAGAACAAATAAGGAAGCAGAATAAACAAATTTTGAGGCAACAGTAGGGATTAGATGTATTGATAAAGATAAGGAGATAAGATGAGGACATTCAAACTCAGATTTAAGAAGTGGCTCAAAAGCTTAAGAATGAGTTTAGGTTAGTAGGTTTTCTTAATGTTCAAGGCAACTGACTGTAGTACATGTTGTGCGATGTGATTTAATCTTAAATCCGAATTTTGTTGTTGAATCTAGCGTTAATCCTAGCTTAAAATATTATCCATAACCCAGAATGCTGGTACCGAACCATATTCCTAACGGTAGAACTAAATAATATGCACGGCAAAATCAGGAATTGATTTATAGTTTCACGTTCATTGAGCATGGTTTTGCTCCGCATAATGACCATTTATTAGATACTAACCAATTCGATGAAAACTAACAATTAACTAGGAAAGGCTACTCACCAAAACTTATTCATGTAACTGAAGTGGATTCATATGGAGGTAGAAACATGTTCATAAAAGCGAGATGGTGTTATATTTTGATACCATGTGCGAATGTGGTGAGTACGTAGAAACGTATTGATTAATAAGACTGATCCGACAGGAAATACAATTGAAGCTAAAATATCTACACATGACAAACGAGTACGTTGTGCCGTTCACAGGCAAAACTTTGTGGATCCTACTACAGAGGTTCATAGAAATAGCATCGACGTAATTTGGTTTAGGTTAAAAACTTAGTCACAAGTAGATAGTCCAGAAAGTCCTTCACAATCGATTATCTGATTGACTTAGTTAGGTTCAGGTTTATCCAGGCCAATTTAAGAATGCCTAACTAGTTTTTATTCTTTATTTTTCCCTTTCTAAAACAAAATCCTAATTTCAAATAATATTCCTAATATTTAGCCTAAACACTGGTCTTAACTAAGATAAGAGCTTAATGCTCCAAGTCAGTCAATAACTCCAAGGCCGTAGCGTATAAGCCATAATTCTGGAATTTCGATCCCACTAGTAACTTCTAGAAGTTTATTAGTCTATGTATTGTAATTTTACTTATTTCGAAATACAAGTGTTTATTTCTTATTTTCTAAGTGAACAAGGGTCACTTATTTTACCCTTCATTTCTAAGCACAGTGAATTGACACTTTTTAGTACTCTTAATTTAATCTCAAGTAATGGTCGGCAATTGTCAACTTTGTTCTAATTGGTATGGTCGAATAGGTTGTCTACAAGGCAATTACAAAACAAATGAATGATTGATAATCGTATTGTCCACCTCACATTTTTATAATAATTTGTAATTACTTACACGAACATATTGGTACTTGTTATAATATAATTTGACACGACTACTTTAATGACATTAAATTTAATAATATTTTAAAAAGGTATTCTAGTGAAGAGCCTTAATGAAAAAACAAATTAAATAAATAATCTCTGATAACCGATGTTTTTATCAAAAATTTCAGAGGGGTACTTCACGTTGCTGAGTAAAGTAAGAAGAATGAGCCCTTAATACATACTCATACGTCCGTGTAACGTAGTCCAAGAAGTAAGCACCTTCAGACCTGTTCACAATATTCAATGTCTTTTTGACGAGCTAGTTTAAACTAGTTAATTCCTGAGTTTTAAGGTAAGGATCCCAATACTTAGGCAGTATTAAGTGTGAGAATTCTAACTTTCCAGTTACACAATGCCGTTGTGTTGTAAGAGTTGGCTTAGGGACTGGTGTCAGAGGGGTGAAGTGGCAAAAACCTGCAACTATAACGTTACTAGACAGTCGATTTGCAAACATGGTAATAAAATGGAACTGGAAGGAGAAAAAATAGGAAGAATGACATAAAAAGTGAGTTTAATTCAAGGAGATACAAAAGTTAAATAAAAGATGGGTAGATGAGTTTGATGAACAGGCGATGGAGGTAAATTTGGTAGTAATAAATAATAGTTGCTCGGTATGAGCAGCTGACAAAAATGTGACTGGTCTCTGCTCAGAGAAAAGGATAAAATTTCGTGCGCACATACAAATCCGTACAATCACCTGTTAAAGGTGTTTAATGAGTTGGCTGAGGTCACGATAACGGAGAGAACATTCTTAATCCGATAAACCATCAGTGAGAAGAAGTGTGACTTGATCCGAGTACTAGTTCTCTGGTGTGTAGTCCTGTGGGGTTCATCACTGATAACGTGAGTTCTTTAGGAGGACCGTTAATAAAAAGAAGGAAGAACAAATGACCCAGGTTGGTTACTCGTATGACCTACAAGGACGCTTTACTCCTTGCTGACTGTGCTCTGTTTACTTTGGTGCATAATCCTTGGTTTAGTAGATGGTTCTGCAGTCATGTTATCACTGAGTCAAACAGGCCTAAACAGAGATCTTCTTCAACAAAACTTGGTGAGCGACTATATCCACTGGCTTAACAAAATCAAGGAGCTCTGTGTGGATTAGGATATTCTTATCACAGCAATATGTCCGGCTATTCCACGCCATATAATGCATGATACAGAATCTACTCTCTATGAAGCCGCACCTCGTGGAACATTCTGTTTTAATAAATAAACCATTTCAATTAATCGTCCACTAAACTTTCTAATACTTATAACAGTGTTGACAACAAGGCAACTAGTTTATAAGCGCTTGGCTTTCACCTATTCTCTCCTTTGAATATTAGGGAATGGCTTTTTCCAGTGACAGGAAGTTTGTTTGCTATCTAGGGAGTGGTGGAAAAGTTTGCAGGCAAGCGTATACAACATCCCCGAGCAATGCTGTGGCGCTTCAGTGTGGATGTTGTCGCAACCTGAAGACTTACCAGAATGAATTTCCCGTAGTTTCTGAATGACTAACAATGGCGTAAGATATATGTCCCAGGGATGTGCACATGACTTAGGAATCATGAGTCAAGTTTAGATGATTTCGGTCCTGCCGTTTTTTTTAAAGTTTCGTAAAAATCTCTGCCATTTCTTTGTTAATGAGATTTTTCCCCTAACCTTTTGATGATAAACGCTTCCTGACTAGTTAGTTTTCAATGTGTTATAAGCCCATACAAGTACTTCACATTTTCCAATGTTTTTCTGTCCAGGTCAGTATGGTAATATCTTCTGTCATCCCTAATCCTGTTATTACATTTGCTAAGCATGGCTAGGTGGACGGCTTATTCTGATTAATCGAGAGGGATTTTCCATTTCAGCCAAGCTCTACATTAATCACTTTCCAGCCAGGCAGTTTTCTTAACTGGTCTACTTGTCGATGTGGAGATATTTTTAGATATGGCTTCAATATGTTTCAAATAACCTTCCAATGTTCGTATTTGGACAAATAAAGCTAGTTCTGTCGCCATGGAGCATTCAGAAGTTGAAATTTCATAGCTCTATAGTTATTCTCGCAGTGACAGGCAGATAAGGCTTCGTCTCACAGTAGTCGATAGCTAGTGACGATGTTAAAAGTGACTGTTCCACAGTGAAGCTTGTATTCAGATGTTTTCATCCAGAAGTCAGTCACTCGTTATTAGGAAGTCCAACAATGATGGTATAGTGCCACAACTCCATCTCATCTTGTTTCTTATGTGCTCGAACAGGATCTGCTGTTCATGGTTGTCACAAACTGTATTGAACTATCCATTGTGCTCAGTCACAGTATGTTAAAATCGATGAAAATGGCTATCTGGTATTTCTAAATGTTAAGGAATGTCGACAATACTTGGAGAATTAGCTTCGTATTTTTGAGGTCACTCGTAGGGGGCCGGTATCCGCCTCCGATTAAGAATTGTATAGCGCTCACTCTAAACAACCCCAAACGAACTTTGGGAGGTCACCAAGAATGTGCTATGAAGGAAAGTTAGTGTTAAGCTGCTGTTATTGCTGTTCAGTCCGAATAGTAACATGCCCTCTTAAGCAGACTTTCTTGTCTGTAATGTCTATTTGCAACCACGTTTCAGTCGGAATCAGGATTTGGAGTCCGAAGTAAGCGTTCATTATGCCTCTTAGTCCCTTTGCGTTAATATAGATGAATTAACGAATACGTCTAGCTACATTTGATTGCGACTGATAATTTCAGGTTGTATAACGAGAATTGATTAGGAGACATTATGACCAGTTCTATTCGGAACTGGCTAGGTCACGATTTTTTCTTCGAGTGTAATGGACTCCAGTTTCTGGTTAACTGGGTCTGCCACGCTCCAAGGGAAGGCTGTTTTCTGAGGAAAGCCGATACCAATGTCACAGGTGCCTTTCTGGCAGATATCTGTCTCGGTCTGCTTTCACAGCCTCAGATCTAGTCGTGCAGATTGCGCTTCGCCTTGCACCATTACTGCAGAAATGTGATCAGGTTTCCTCGACTCTTAAATGCCACTACCATTATTCGAGAGGATTTGATATTTGTGAGGTGGGATAAGTGAGGTAGTCTGTTTGCACAGAAATCGGCTAGGTTGCTCGCTCCTAGTTGACAACATGACCAGTGACACTGATTGTGTGTCATGAAGTGACCATCATCCAGAGTGCCATGTTCCATGTATAGTAGTCTCTACCTTATCTGTCTGCTGTTCTCTGTATATAAATGTACAAAAATCCACGGATATGGATGTTTCAAAGCAAAATCGTTGTAATACTTTGGTACCTGGACATCACAGGGACAGAGAACCCATCTGCAGAAGATGTTGCATTTAAATGTGAAATCAGTCTTTCTTACTAGTGAATGGCCAAGATTGCAGTCATTCGTATCACTTCGAGCCCTAATCCTCTTTTTTGATACTGCGACTCCTCATAATCTCTTTGTGGTCACTTAGGTTTTCCTCAGATAGGCAGGTAAAGGTAGGGCTTTGGCGCCTGGAGTTCACCCTGTATTGTGTTATGAGGCACGTCGTGTGGGCGAATCCCAGGTGTGCCACTCAGGTACGAAGCACCTATCCCGTGTTTATTTTTAAGAGGCGGAAAGATAAGGGCGGCATACGAAACTTACCATTAGCATGAAGTTTCAAACCTTTGTAAGTTAATTTGGTTGTGGTGATCAATTTAGGTAATGTTAGAATGGGCCGTTTTTAATAATGCATCCCAAAACCTCTGGAAGGTCGGCTGAGACTACAGTTTCTCATTGTATAAATAGAGATGACGATGTTAAGTAATCATATTATTGGAAACCTAGAGACTGAGTTGCATTCTGTACACTGATCTTGAGATGCGATAATTAATTTTTGTTGTCCCAATCGATGGTGTAACCTACCATATCATTTATCACTATCTACTGTTGTCTACTTATTTCTTTAGTTTATACTCGCTCCCGTCAACTCTAGTTTGGTGTATTTAATTAACGGATGGTATAAAATGATATACTTCATGTAATGTTATCTTCTGACTAAAGTTTACTGATTACTTCAAGTAAATTGTTTTCATATAAACTCTAAACGTGTTTGTTGCACTAATACTAATTGCTGATATAACATTTTGCATTTAATTTTTGACAGTTTACTTCGTTGTATTAATATTGAGTATTCTACAGCCACTACACTTTTGGTGAGCCAGCTTTGTTCCCTTTGTATGCTAAAATTATTTCGTTTTTATTTTGTAGAACTATTGTTTCTGCATGTTTGTTTGATCCTTGATTTATTTTGTAGTGGTTAGGATATTTTCAACCCAACTAATGGACTGCCTTATTTTTACCAGTACTTATGACCAACGTTTAGACGTTCTGCATTTTCATGAGTATTATTACCTGTCTGTTTATTTTATTGGTACTGTTATTACTAATCGGCATCACTTACGTTACATTCTGTTGTCTTATCATGTCTCAAGACTGAGAACCGATGCTGCAGGAAACATCTCATGTTGGTGACGATTTATATTCTCCACCTAACGCTACCACAGACATCAAACTTTCAGAATGTGAAGCAAAGAGCCCCAAGTAGTGAAAGCTAGTGCTTTAAAAAGAACCTCCAATCAAACAAAGCAAACGTAAGCAAAAACAGATCGTTAAATTTTAAGAAATTGAGGTATTGTAAAAAAAAAAGAGGTACCAAAAGGAAGTAAAACCAGCCATTTACCTTGTAATAATCCTTTTTTGATTATTTTTGATGGTTGTAAGCTTCGCGACAACTGATTTAACCAGAGACATTTTTCGCACCTATCTGCTTTATGATCTCTTGACATCATCATTTGATTCGTTATTCTTTTTGATTTTAGTTAGGTCGATATCGTAACTATATTTCGAGTTGTTACCAAATAGAACTGAATCTTGCTAAATTTCATTTTTCTAGATTCTCTTCCTGAGTACATAAAGGATATAAGTTGTTGTTTTATTGTGATACTGTTTGTCAGCTTCCATTTCGTTCATGTAGATACTACTAAGTGTTAGATGCATCTCGTTGTTCCTCGTTTGTGGATGTTACCTTCACCAAACTTTATCCGTTTATTTTATATTCCTGTATGCTACTGTTCTTTTAAACATAATTGTTATTTTATTCTTGAACTTTTCGCTCAACTTTTTATAAAATCTAATACGTGTTTGCTGCAGTCTTAAAACTTTGTTCGTTATGATTCCTTAGATGGCATCATACTATGCTTTACTTATCGAATTGTCCGTCGCTCGTAAAACTAGTTTGTACATGTTTTCAGGAATATATCATTATTATTGTTATTGCCATTAGGATTAGATAAGTTAGGTGAGTTGATTGTGAGGGTACATGAGATAACAATAGATCTGAAGTGTGCTAAAAAATTTTATCCCTTTTTTGGACATGACCAGTTAAATACCTGTATACACTCGTTCTTTTAGATTAAAATTTCACGAACCTTGTTTCACGACCAACTAACCGAATATCCTGTTATGTATCATCTCTGCTTCATGCAAATTGTTTGCTTCAAGACATATTTTACATCACGACTACACAGACGAGCTTTTAAAGCTGACACAGATAGACACCAAACCATTGCAACTAGATAGACTCAGTTTTTATTTTTTTTATTTACTCAGACTGTAAAATATCACAGTGGTCCTCCCCATAATTATGTCCAGAGAGAGGCCACTTTACATTGTCATCTATATAAAAGGCCCACCCCAACAAGTATCTATTGTTTGCCGACGACCTTAGACTTAGGAAAGTAATCAACCAGGAGGATGCTTTGGTACTACACGATGATCTAACTTGACTTAATAATTGAGCATTAAAAAATGGACGAATTTCAAACTATTATGTTACATATATACAACCCAGCGAGATGTGGGTTTTAACTGTAGATTAATCTGACTCCTAAACTATATCTTAAATACTTCTATACAACCTTCGACAAATACCAGGATACTCGAATTATTATTCATGTATAATGCAATGTCTAAAATCAGTTAACGCATAGGGGTTAACTACAAAGTATGAAAACCATTCCAGCCAGTCGAACCTAGTGGGTTTCAGAGCTTAAATCCGTTTAGTGCTCAATCATTATTAATATCCGAACAGTAAAATTAAAGATGAGCAATCAGCAAAGCTCGTTAGTGTGTTCAGTGGTATTAGCAACTACTAAAAACTTGTGACCGATAAATAATCCCCAAAATAAATAGTTGCATATGCTCTCGACATTAATGCTGACCATGTTTTTTTAGCGGACACTACTAGTTGAAGGCGCGCGGTCACGCATCACCATCAGACCACGACTCGAACCACCATCGGTAGCATATCTCTCTAGTTTGCTAGCCTAGACGCTGCTGTCCCATTGAAGCTCTGTTTACGATCAAGTATAATTTCTCTTCCATCCCTCAGAGCCTTCTGATTTCTTCTCATTCGTGAGAGTGGGTTCAATCGACAGAATTGGCTCTAGTTGTACGACAAGCATAATTTGGTCATATTTCCGGGTACACTTCAATCTATTTTGTCCACCACTATTTAAGATATTTCAATCTATTTAGATATCTTCCTTTCTCCTCTTAATTTTCTATACTTATTTGATTGCTCTGTTACGTAACCGACTGTCTGGTGATGGGATAATTGTCGGTTTCTGCAAATTCACCGTTCTGATTTCCATACTTGTCTACTTTCAAGTGACATAATCAATCAACCGGAGGATATTGTTTAGTCAAGTAATTAGAATTCCGAAACTAGATAATGCCAAGAACATCGTCTCAAGATCAAGACCCAAGCGCGAAAAATTTGATTGATGCAAACTAGCTATATAAAGTGATATTGGATATTGGTTACTCTTTGAGCGGACAGTTTATATGGTTCGTTACTTCCGTAATCCCATTGGGAAAATCTTGAAAGTTTAGATGCTAATTAGTGCATACTTGTGGTTCCTTATAGTGTGGATAGATTGGACATAGAGTATGCAGCGATCTATGCCTGGGTGTAAATTTTAGAATCGAGAATAAACCCTCACGTTTGTGATGCCTGTCGAAAGACTCATTGAATATACATATTTACCGCTACAGTGCCTTTATTACCAGATTTTCTAGTGTGGTTTGGTGTAGCAGCTGCTTATAACTATGGGCGTAATATTGTACTTATTGTACATCCTCAACTTGGTATGCATGTCACAATATGTTTGAACAGTGGATTTACTTTAACCTGCGCCTTTTGGATTTTGTTTGCTAAATTCTGTTTCACTAGAATAAATTATTTCATATTAATTAATCTTTTGCTTTCACCTTACGCGTCGATCGGAAGCAAGAGTATTATTCCCTCGTATAAGCAACACCATATGTATATTCATTAAGTCTTTCGACGGGCATCACAAACGTGAGGGTTTATTCTCTTATCCTATATCTACAGCCTCCCATACGTCGCTCCACAGTCCATGTTCAATCTATCCTCAATATAAGAAAGCAGGAGGATGCACTAATTAACATCTTAACTTTCAAGTACACTCCTAACTACTCTAAACCTATTCTATTTATACAATTTATCAGTCAACCGATCTATGCTATTGCAGTGGTTACTTATGTAAAGACTCTACTTATATATGTGCATAATAGTTAAACAGGTTGACTTTTTTAGTTTTCGTAAGGTTCCCTAAAAATAAGAATAAATGCGTTTTTTTTAATGAATAAAAGTGCCATCAAGACTACTGCAGCCGAGGGGATAAAAATGTAACACCGCACCACACTGGTAAACTAAGAACCCATTCTGGGAGTGTGGAGAATCTGTCTTCAGTAGTGAGGATAGTAGGTTGATTAATGTGTTTATCAGATAAGAAAATCCAATCCCTCAAAAGCGTTCGCCCATAGCGCTAATAATGTGTATCATAATATGGCGTTCTGGTTGTCAACCACTCGATGGGTCAAGCGGAATCTCAACTTGAGTTTATTCAGTGATGATTTTGAACCATATTGTGATGGTACTAAATAATAATGATCCTAAGAGTGGAAAATATGTTCAGTCAGTCAGTTACAAAATATGTTACCACCCAAGTTATTAAAAATATGAAAGGTGGATATGAGTTCACCTCATTCTACGATAAAACTAAAAATATCTAAACGTTTTAGTTGCTCGTATGAGAGGTTGGAGAGTCGTCCTGGAAACTTAGTACCGACTCATGGGACACGCTCAAGAGTATCTACATCTTTTATTAGACTAATAATATTCTAAAGTATTCTAAATGAAATTTTGCTTAGGTGTATTATGTAATTTGAAACTGTTTCGTAAAGCATAACACAACTCTAGCAACCATTACAGTAGTTTTCGATTTATGGTTTATAACTGCACCTATATCATTTTGATCTGTAACTTATGTCTAAGGTATTCTACTGGTAGTGTGCTGACGTCTGCTTCTGTGTCCTGTTTCCATTATTACACCTCTAGTTGCGTTTGCTCCTAATTTCCAACTTTTGGATCATCTAGCAATGCCACGTAAATCAGTTACAAGCGCTTGTCTATCAGCGTCACTATGTCTTAACCTCCAAACTCCCTCGTCTGCGAATTCGAGCCATGGTCTACTGAGTTTTGACGATTCATTGATGTATAGTAGAGGTAGTAGGGCATCTAGTATTGTACTTGGTGGTGCCTGGCTGTTTACAGGTTATTATTCCGATAGCCTACCATTCACTCTTACTGTCTCTCGTCGACCACTTATAACATTTCCAATTCAAGCATATGCTCTACACGTTGTACTGAAATTAGAAAGCCTATGGTCATGTTCTACACAGGATATCGAACTCTTTTCTAGTCTGAAAATTTGCATTAAAAAGTAGTCCAATATTTCTTCCAAGTTCATCCGGCAGGAATGATTAGTTTGGAATTTATGTTCCAGTAGTAAATTGTGGGTCTCTACGTGTCGAAGCAGCTTATCTAGAATTAGTTTGTTCAGAAACTTCGCACCAGTGTTGGTTAGATTGATCAGTCTGTATACAGATACAACTCTTTCCATTCTAAAAAATAGACTAAACATAACATCCATCCAGTCCTTCGGAAGCTGTGCTTGGGGAAGGGAAATACTGAACAGTTCTGTGAATAGTTTTGAGATAATGTCAACTAATGATAAAAACAGTCAAAGAGGCAGCTTATTAGGACCTGGTGATTTATTAGAATGTAGGCTACTAACGAAACTAGAAATGGTTTCTTGATTCGACAAGAACAGTAGAATGGTTGATACCTCAGCCGTGAGGTCGAGCAGTGTTGGTACTTGTATTTTCCAAATAGATTCCACTATAATAATTTAATGAATATTCGGCTTTGACCGCGTCTAATTAAAACAATGTCCCAATTATTATGCAAACTTAGTGTCGGGAATCCCATCGCTTCGTCTGGCGTTCTTGGTATAAGAGGTAAGCTGCATTGAGCAGGTACAATTATCACACACCAGGTACCTTTCATAAGCAGTATGAGACTTAACTATAGCCGCCTTATGTTAGTTTCTGACCTTACAGTACTGTAAGGTGTTTTATACGCCATAGTAGCATGCTTATCGATCCGAAACGATGCAATAGTTTATATGAAGTTAGCTATGGGATGAAGAGTTTTGTAACTTCTTAGGATGTGTGATTGGAAATATTCCATGCTTCTTTGACCTACTGATTTACGCTAAACGACCAGTCAGTTGAAGTAGCTCTGTCTCTGATTGTCGAAATATACCATATATTTGTATGAAAGTAGACAGGCTCGTGTAATATATCAAGTGTTCTAAATCTAAAGTGGAATACATTTTGTTTACTTTATTAGAGAAGATAAAGATGTGAGGTCCGGAACGTCATCACAATGATTTATTCACTAATTATACTCCATGTTCCAAGTCGAAATGTGTCTGTTTTAACACATTTAACAAGAGTACATTGAATACTAGTTAATAGTAGGCTACCATAAAAATGTCAATTCGCGGTTGTAGAATCTATCCAGTTGATGGGAGGCTTCTTGAAGTCCCTAATGATAAGATACCTGTTGGTCCTGTTCCAATATTTGGATACAATCCATAAAGGAGTCATCTGCAAAATAACTTTAACTACGGTATGTTGCTCCTATGGTCACCAAGCCATCTCGAAACTTGTACATCTAACTGTCATACATGCACCACTATCATTTTATTCGACTGCAAACGTAAGTAATTTATTACGTATATTATCATGTTTTATAGCTTACAATTACTGGCTCTTTCAGTCCTAACACAGATATACTTGAGAATCGGAGTATAATCCGTATCTAGTATGAACTATTTTTTCATGAGAGCGACCATTTCTGATTTCTGCCACTAGGAGACTCAATTTAGACATTTTGTTCCTTAGGCTTCGGACACTGGTGTAGAATACATTCACGATATCTGAGTTGTCACCCAGGTCTTAAGATTATTACCTCCCAGAACTTCATCACTAGAAAATCCTGAATTTTTGAGTCTTACTCCAATTCTTTAATCGGATTTTTAACTCAGTGAGAGCTATGCTAACTATAGGTTATGGATGTGACGAGCAGCCTCCTCTGTATTCTTCAACCTCTCTAGCTTTCACATAATAATTCTATAAAAAAACTGAACATCCTTGAGATTCACATTTACGTCTTTAAAAACTATCTTCCCCATCCGACTTAGTTACAGTAGCTTCTTCTGTTCCTGCTTTGCTTTATGTCTATCCGTTCTGGTTATCATCTATACTTATGAAGGACACTTAGTATCTTAACATTTTAGTTATTTATTCACACGAATTCTTGTAGTCATTTCATTTTCTGAGAGTAGTGTCTTATGGTTTGTTCTAGCTCATCATTAAGATATTGGAAGCTGACTACAAAAAACATCCTCATAATGAATACAAACTACCCTCCTTCCCGTCTTCAAGTATCGAGTTTATCATGTAAAAATAAATGTGGCTTTTATGGGAATCCTTCTTGGGATGGGTACTGTTCTGTGTGCTATCGTAATGCTCACCAAAAGCAATCGATTGTTCGTCAGCCTTCATCAAACGCATCAATTTCAACTCAAATTTCAGATGCAGAATCTAAGCGCAAGCTTAGCACTGGAAGAAATACAACTATCAAAAATATATTTAAGGTTCCTCGTGGTAAGAATATTTTTTGTAACACGTTTCAGATGATAGCCGGGACCAAATTCAAGTTAACCCGGAAGAGTGTTTACAAGCTGAGAAAGAGTTTAAAACATTTTTGAACACTTTTCGGGCCTCTATAAATGCTGATGTCTCCCGTCATGTAAATATTTGGTTTTAGTAACAGAAATTTTCCGTAGGTTTCGAAGCTTCTAGAACAGTTGGAGCCTATTCGTGGTTCCAACATTGATCAAGCATCAATGATTGTGCAAGATTTTTATCATAATCTTTCAAACCGTATTTCAAACAATCCTATGTATTCGGTACGTTACTACTCCACTTATTTCATTAAGTAATATACATTGTGATTCGGACTCTAGTTTAACGATTAAATGTATATTTTTTAAATAAGAGACTTTGTAATTGAATAATCCAACTTTTAAGTACTAACTTGTTGATTGGAATCCTGATTTATCTACTTCCATTTAGAAAACCATGGACCATCATTATGTATTATTTAATGTATCAAAATCTGTGCTTAATAAAAATAATTTGTTTCTAAAGAGTGGTAGTTTTACGACTGAAGCATTACGATTTCAAATATTAGGCTCGAACTTCCATCCATCTACTGTATTCTGGACAGCAGGGCAGTAATTTTAAGGTTCTTACAAAGCTATGACCAAAAACAGTTTACATGAACCTTCATTTCATCACTGAGCTACTAATAAGTTTTCTTGAAATAAGTTTCCGGGAATTATGGCTCTTTTAACCAAAGTCACTGAAACTTTGTTCCTATTTTTGGTGTAGTATCCCCAAGTATATGAGAATTTACATTGTTAGACTTTCAACGCGAACGATTCACTTTAACTCAATCTAACGATTAAAATTCCTACTAAGAAATTTGGTAGAAGTTTAAGATAAAACAGTCTTCTGTCGCTCTAGATCGTTGCTTTTATACTACTTGGTACCTGCTCTGCACAAAGTACTGGACAGATAAAACTATCGTTACCACCAGATAATGTTTACCGATTAGTGCATACAAGATTATATTCTGAAAAAAAAGGTGAGAGTAATTCAACTCTCATCTCCAATCGTCCTGAATAAATTCTATTAAGACTGAACACTAGCTACTTTCGTCAAACGAAGAATCGTCACGTATAAAGAAGCCACCCTCCATATTATTTTCAATCATGTTCTAGTTAAGATATTTAGTTCTGGAAGTACTAAACAGTCTGTCGTTCACAAGATTCACTCAGTTAATATTGAAGAAAGTTACTGATACCATATTTTGTAAATAACTATTTTCTTTTTTCCGATTCACTTCCCTTCTTCAACTAACAATTCTACTCAATTTCCAGAATTTGCCATTAAAAATCAAAGAGTCTCTTTTAAACTCAGTTGAGCGTTTCATTACAACTTGTATTTATTTTTGGGCTTTTGCTTCTCCTACAACGGATGATGAAAATGTGGATTTGAAATTACAAGAAAAAATTCGATCGTTGCATTGGGTATCTCCTTATTTACTTGATTCACCAATTAATCCTAATTCACCTGAAGAATTAACTCATTTAGATTTAGCAACATTTGGTAAGAATACACCAATTATGTCTGTATGAAAATAAACTTGAAATATGGCATGCTTTTTATGTATCGTTATGAATTCTTCATAAAGTCATGAATATAATACATATTTTGCATTTTTTTTTTTAATGACCAGTACATTATGGAGATTTCACAAGGCGTTTTACTTACAGTCAGTTAACAAATCATTATACTTACTTTACACTTGGAACAAAACACCAATATGAAATGCGAACATTTATCTATACTTAGTGATGTGACAATATTTTGGTAAAATTCAGTAAAAGTTCCTTAATGTTTTAAATACAAAGTTATGCGTACGTAAAAAGTGTGTAACATCACTTTTTTATAGGTGCGTAATTTGATAATGGTACTCAAACGACCATTCTTATTCAGTTCAAAGCTAGGCATAAATGCCTGTCATTCTAAGTCACCATACAACATCAGGGCGACGAAATGAAATCAGCAAGATGAATGATAAAGAAGTCTAAAATGTTTGTAGTACCAATGATGATGTCAAAAATTAAGCTCTGAGAAAATAGGTAGATGGAATTAGGTGAAATGTTTAAAAGAATACTTAAAGTCACAATCTCGTAAGATATTAAGACGGAGTTGACTAGCACCCATCTGATTGATTTTGATTCATGTCACCTATTATCATTATAATCACTGATGTCGGTTATTGCGCAGACCTTAACCATATAGTCTGCATCTATGTACATAGCTGAAATCATGAGTCAGTTGATTCCTATCATATTTTGGCTATATCTCTTCCAATCTACTCCTCCACTAGCAAACATCGCGTATCGAGGTGGGCAGTGCTTGGATACACTTCTCAGCTACCTCAATCGGTGGGGATTTACAGCATTATTGACCGTTTTTCCATTTTTTAAAATATAAAGCTTGAATTTCGTCCTCTAGAAGAACCTTTATGAGGTTAATCTTCTGTTAATCTTTTTTGTGAATTTTTAGCTAATGACTAAACGCAGAAGTAAAGCTTCATGTAATATCTATACAAAATTTATAAATTAAATAGTTAGATACCAAACTTCTGTCAGATTTAACCATCATATCTGGTAAATAAAATCCTGTTATAAAAATCCATAATAGGGCAGTGATAATTTATTTACTTGAAATAGATCTTAAAGCATTACAAACTCAGTCTCCATAGTAAAACTAATGCTATCTGAAATATTGTTAATTTGTGTGAGCAATTCATCCAACTCGCTTCGTTTTGTAATAGCAAAGATATCATTCACACATTGTAGCCAAACTTTACGAGGGATAAAGAAATATATATAAAGGTCTATATAACCAGCCAATCAAATGTTTCATGAACATAGATATCAATGACAACAGACGTTTCAATCGTTCAGTCAATTTTTGTACATTTATTGCCAGTTATTTTTGATTTTTAAAATATTGTTATTTCAATTCATTTAACTATGTTACGGTCTATTGAATTGTTGACAATCATATGCCGTCGGCATATATGATGTACACATGTGTTATTATTCTTACTTCAAATCGGTTCCATTGTTCCTATCTATATCCTAAGGCTTAATTTTTCCATTTAAAGGAGAATACACAGATATGTACAAACATGTTTCCATTTGAACATATCTTATTCGACTCATACTTTTTACAGTGTACAAACAATTGTTATATAAAATATCATTGAACAAGCGTTTACTTATTTCTTATATATATCTGATAATTTTGATTCTGATTATTTCTCCCTGAAGAAGCTCGGATCAGACTACGGGGTGAAACGTTGGAATTTATTTACTTTTTAATTCACTAGGATTTTTAAATATTATTTACTTTTGATGGGGTCTTATAAATGTTTGAATATTGGTTCGTGTAGTGCGTTTACTAGAGGTGAATCTTTCATTGTCTAAGTTGTGAAGAGTGATGGTTAATACAACTCTTTGTAAAATACCATGTACTACTTCATTTCATAGTGTGTTTTTGGTATTGTGCTCTCTGAGCTACATATTTTAACTGAGGAACTGTCATTATAATTCTATTCAACATCTTCAGTGCCTTCTTTACGTAGAAGTCTCCACAGTTAAGCCATATACCTCAGATTATTCAATGATGTCAAGTGTACATTTAAGCTGTCTCCATTATTTCATATAACATTCTTTTATCTGCTTTTCGTCTTGAAATACGCATTTTTAAGACGAGAATGATCATATTACCGATTTTGCTTAACAGTTAACTTCCAGTGTCTCTATATACTTTAATTGTTTAGCTCTTATCAAAGTGAATACATTACTTGCATCTGAAGATAAATTAAGTCAAATAGTTCAATGCTGTCGTAGTGTATTCGACGCATTAAAAGTTCATTATCGAAATTATACTGTTATAACACAACAATATTTATGTAATCCTACTAATGACATTAGTCAAGCATCAGCATGTGACTGTGATATGCCTAGTCGAAACAACGATACTTCAACTACGCAAAATGACGTATTGAATTCTGTAAATAAAGTTGTAGAAGAATACACAGCTAATGCAGATGATTTTCTACCAACATTAATTTGGGTTGTGCTCAGCTCTAATCCACCGCTTATCTACTCTAACTTACAATTTATCATGAGATTCGCTAATCAAAATAGACTGAATAGTGGCGAAGCTGGTTATTTCTTTACAAATTTAGTAAGTTCACTGTAGTTTCAATTATATAACTTTTTATTCACATATTGTTACTCACAGTGTAAAGTAAATTAATCTTTGATTCTCGAACTTTTTGCCACGAATATTTATAAGACTGGCTTTGAAAAGGTTCGAGGACTACAATCAAAGTTCAGATTTACGCCTTGTTCATAGTATTTGCTTACCATATAAATATTATCAGTCATACGTTCACTAGATATTAGGTCAGTACTATTAGATTAGGTTTACTGCAAGTATATATTGTTTTAAATGTAGGAGGGTGGTGACCTTCATATACCTAAGGTTTCAGTAGAGCTAAGTATTCGCGCTAAACAACTCTTCTACTTGACCACGAGGACTTTTAAAATCAATTTTATAACCTATTTCAACTACATATATAGTGTTATATTTGACGATTCAAGAAGAATAACTAATTTCCGAAACTGTCTTATAGAAGACTCGCTTGAGTACATGTAAATCGACTATTTCTATTACTGTCATGTTTCCATCTTCCTAACTTCCCACAAGACCCATGAACTTTTATTATATTACTTTCCACTCAGTAACAATAACCAATTAACTATGAATCTCTTCCCTCAGTTCCTAGTCATCATTGTCCTTTTGTGTAAATGTTACCCTTCTTATTGGAGCACTATGTGATCAAGTTTTATGTATATATAAATGAACGAGTGAAATATTTTCTGACTAGGTGGTTGCTGTCTCATTTATCTTGTGTTCCTCGATTCTACTTGAGAACTAGGAAAAATGGAGGCAAACCTGTGAGTACAAAACAACGGCCTTATGGTCTTAGTTTTTTTCGGTTCCTCTCAAGGTTACTGTTTCCGTATATCGCAATCGGCCGTTTTTCACGTCATATCATATAGCCATAGAAAAAGATGAGTGTTTGTTATCTACATTTATTAAATCATATGTTTTCGCAACCATTTTGGCACATGTTAAACCGTCCTAACATGTTATCCACGATTATACCTCCTACTGTATATGTCCACATATACATAGTAATCGTAAGTAGATGTGATTTAGTCCTTCGGACTGTATCTTATCTAGTTTGAGCCTTTGTTTCAACACAAAGCTACTCGATTTCTGAATAGTTTGATTAGTACTTTTGCGACCTAAGCGGTTTTGAGCCGAGTACTGATTGATGAATTCTCCCCCAGTCTATAGACATGAACTTTGATAACTGACAACGTGTACGACCTACAGTTGTTTAAGACAATCTTAGCTTATAATCAGTCTGCTCTGATGTTTAGTTCCAAGTCAGCTAAAAGAAGAACTCATGGATAAGCCAAATGGTTCAGCAATACATATTAAAATTTATTTGAATGCATTCATTTTCATATCAATTAATTTACAGTAGTTACCAGTTAAGTATAGTCATCAGGCTGTAATAACTTTTACAATAATTAACATAAATGATTATTCTACAAAATTGAGTGCAACATTTTATAGAATTAATTATTGCAATTAAATTTCAGAGAATATACTCTCGAGTATAATTCATATTGAATTAGTGTAATTAAAGTTTATAAATTAAGCTTATCAAAAATCAACACAAGTTTATCGCTTGATTTTCTGAATAGTCATATTTTGGAGTAAAGTTGGGTCTGTATCTTTAACATGTACAGACCTCATTTTGGTAGTAGTAGTAGTAGTAGTAGTAGTAGTAGTAGCATATTGCAGCCTTTCTATCCGTCCATAAACTTCATCAAGTAGTTTTTACGATTAAAATCTCCAGTATAAGTAATTAATTAAATAACCTAGTCAATTTTCATAATTTAATACATGTTACTATGAGGGCTATTCCTTTTTAATGGGCGAATTTTGATAATATCAATTTATCTACCATGAAAAATAAAATATTGTATAAACATATTTAACAAAACAGCATATTATTTGTGAATAAACCATTCCTTTTCAATTCCTATTTTGTTGTTATACACTCCTAGTCATGTGCTGTTCATTTTTTGAGGAATTTAACACATGAATCATTAAGTTTATCTGAAGAAGATTTTAGTCGATGTATGAAGAAAGGTTTAGTACTAGTTAGACGTTCGGGTGAGCCATTATCAGAAGATGAAAAGTTACTGATGGACAATGGAATTCGTCTGTCGGATTTAGAAGATAGGTAATTATATACATATTTCTAAATAACCTTTAAATAAAATTAATATTGTAAAATTATCTCTGTAATTGATCCTATTGGTATTCGTAGTTGTAAAAAATAACTATTTATTTAATACAATTTTATACTGGCTGTCTCTGTATATAGTCTGAACAGTTATTAAAGAAGACGGTAACCTGGTTGTTGAAGCATTTATCTCTCAACAAGTAGGTTGCATTTTCAATTTTGCTCCATCTTGATCTGTTGAGTTGTTTCAATAGCCTTCATATCAAATGTATAAAACGTGCGGATATAATTTTCCTTAATTTAAGGAAATATGTTTTACTTTTATTGACTAAATGGTGATGCCAAGATATTTTGTAAAAGGGTATTAAGCACTTCATCTGATGAAGTTCGCATCGAATCTAACATAAACTGAGTAAATTATCTTTTGGTTTGTAAATTTAGAAAATTAGGGTAAATAATTTTACTACTAGTTAATAGTCAAACTGTAGACGTATAATTTGTCAATTTGTGTAATTTAATCTTAATAAAGTCCGAATAATGTGCAGATAAATTAACTACAATTTGTATTGTCAGAGTGTTAGTTCTAAATTAATCTTATTTAGATAAAAGGTTTACTATAAACTAGTTACATTCCAGCTATTGAGAAAGTCAATCTTACTGATTCTGGGACGTTGGAGATAGTCTGTATAAAACTCTGGAAGTAGGTTTCATAATAGTGTGAACTCATCACCACAACAGCAGTTTTGAAGTATATAGCCTCAGTAGGATTCAAACTCACGTCACCCGCCTTCATTGCCTAAAAATTGGCCACTGAGCTAACCAGACAGCTGTCAGGCCCTTGTATTATTGAAATATTTACATTGACTTATTACAGTGATGAACAGCGTAATGTTTGTTTAGTCCTCAGTGTTGATCAGATCCCATAGATAGGTACAGAGTTTTCTGGCATCTACTTTCAACCATCTGATATCAAAACATAATACACCCAATGTTTAGTCACCTATGTTAGTGATTACATTGCAACTTCGTCGATAATATTCGATCAGCATTAAAGGCTAGATAAACATTACATTGGCTGCTATTATCCAACGATAAATCAATAAATTCAATAGTACCCCATTTATGCGTTAAATTAATTAAAAAGCCATTACCTATGAAATCATTAAAGTCAATAATAAAGCTGTAACTCATGGACAACACTAAATAGCAAGATAAAAAATAATATGGAATTAATATCAATAGTAATGTAGGAAAATAAACATCATTTATTTTGACTGAATGAATAAATTTATGAAGTGAAGTTCATGGAATAATACTAAACTTAAAATTTAGAACATAAAAAATAACCACGTAAGTTATTCTGACTGATTTCAATCCGTACTACGATCGCTATATTCAAATCACGGATAATAGTTATTTCTAAAACCTCAATCAAAAGGCCTTTTATTTCGCCAAGGCTCTAACTAACTGAATAACAGATAGCGACTTCATTGAGTGTCTGATTGTCTTTATCATACATATCTCTGCTCCAATGTACCTAGCATAATAAATTGTGATTCCATAAAAGGATATATAAACTAAACCGAAGGTCTAGAGTAATATAACTAATGAACGCAACTTTACTACAGTGACCGAACTATGGGTTATATCATCCCAACTGGGTCAATAACATTTTATAATTGGTCAACACATATTTAACAATGCTACATAGTCTATGTGGTTTGGCGTATAACATTTCTGACGAAAATGCACATAAACAAGGTATCCTGTAAAGAATAAAAATTTATCGATTATATGTAAATTTAAGGATTCCTAGTAAACTGTTATTAATTTTATTAGGTTTCTGTTTTGCATTCCTGATTTAAGTAATCTTTTTATCCCACACAGTTAAACATTTACTTTCGCGTAGGAAACTACATATTTTACTTATACTTGAGAATGATGTAATCCTTCACAATGTGTGGGTTTCAAGTTGTCTACTACAAATTTATGAATATTTTGAATAGCAATAAAGAAAAGAAAAAGAAGAACTATGTGTTATGTTGCTAAATTGATCATCCGAATATGTTATATTCAAAAGTTGATAAAATTACTGGGAAATAATTTATATTCAGACATAGCTTGTATTTGAAAATAATTTCAATTACTTCCTTTCTTTAGCTGAAATGGAAAATCCTTACATATTAGGAATGGTATCTTTCAATAAGGATAAGTATCTAAAGACTGCATATCAATAAAGATGAGTATTAATCAGGGTGATTCGCACCACAGCAAACATCATGAAATCAATGCAATAAAATAATTGGACATATTCATTTACATATGAATAGGATTGAATGTTTTTAATCAGGTGATGATGTATCCTGCCCGATCCTTTAAAGCTGTGCACATACGGATCTTGCTTGTTTGTTGTTCATTAGAATGTAAAACAATGGAATAACCTTATTCAATTTCATAAGATGATTTATGTTAATCTGAATAAATAAAGACTGAGTGTCCGATTGATATGTCAATCAGGAAATTACTCTAACAATTCTAGATTCTTATTTATAAGAAAGAATAGAATTAGATTTCCATCTTGTTCTTTAAATGTTCACTCTTAATTTTATATATTTAGTTAGTATGTTAGTGGGATTAATCTGATTGCATTGTAAAATCGACCCCTTGATGCTTAGTCTTGCTGCGAGTCGCTTTTAATAATGCTCACATCGATGATACCTGCTCCCTTGAATTGTCATCTTATTAAACTACTAAAAACAATGTATTCAAAGTAAACTATGGTATTGTCTTCTGATTGCATGTATATGTATAAGATATCATTCCTGTGTGCCTTGATTGACATTCAAACTGACTGGTATTCCCAAATTCGAACTGATAAGATAGTGTTGTGAGAATTTATTTGTATAAACAATAAAATGAAACTATCTAAAAGACATTTGAAAATGTCAACTAAAAGAGAAATATAAGTAGGCAGAAAACCCTGAGACGAATTGTCAGTTGAATTCAGTCTCAAGTGGTGCTAAACGTATGTGACGGTAGTTACTTACTAGTTGCCTATATCATAGAAGGATTTTCCTTGAACTGTCCGGGAACGAGGTCGCACTGGAGATGGTTATCTACACGATCCGAGAGTGTGGAGCCAAAAGGGTCAATTACTTGGGTCTGGATACATAGTAGTTCCTGGTAGTATCAGGTGCATCTGAAAACCCAGACCATAGAGACAACGGCAGAAATTCGTGGAGCAAAGTAAAATGTACCATTTTTAGAGTCGACCTTTCTAGTACCTCTGTGCCCATCGTTAGGTGATAGTCTTTTGAGGGAAGCACCTTAAAATAGTTACATGAAGTACAGTGGGAAGTACTTTCCCACCCATGGACTTCGAGTTTGTTGCTTTTAATTTCACCCCTTCCCCCACCAATCAACTTGCTTTAAAGTGATAGGACCTACAGGAACAAGCATTTTTTCGAACATACCTCGATTGAATCATTAGGACAGGCAAACTCGACTACAACGTCAAGATAACGGTTGTGGTCGGGATAGTTATGTCGGTTAAACTAGTAAATTAACGCGTGCCATTCTATTTATTTTTTTTTAGTTTAAACGATTTAAATACAAAGCTAGAATCAACTGATTCCGATATGAAACGATTTCATGAATATTTTCACCAAGAAGTAAAACAAATACGAACAAGCATCCCATTGAAAGTACGCTTAGATGATTTAGATTCACGTCATTTAGAAAATCCACATATCCTCTTATTAGGTCCTCCACCGTGTAAACCAAGTCGACAAAATGAATCACTATTAGACACAGATTTGGATGAAACTACAAATCGTTTATTACCAGATCCGATACTACCTGCTCCATATACTTCTGAGCATCATTCGAAATAAAGTATGTAAAATTATATACATATATGTTTATTTATAAGACTGCAGGTATAATACTAACTTCTAATCTTCATGTAGTTACTACTTTTAATTGAAAAATGTTCTCATTTTCTTCTGAAAAAAGTTCTTTTATGTATGCGAAGTGTAAACAATAATTGTGTATTTACTTACCTTCGTTGTGTTCTTCCTACATTTATTTTGGAGTCGTCAGAATGATTATAAGCCATCAGTTTTATAATCTTCAACAAACCGTAGAGACTTCCTTTAATTTTATAAAATCATCTTATTTGAGGGAGAGGTAGCTGAGGTAGTTTAAGGTATTCGGTATGCAACCATCATTTGGTTTAAAACTATAAACCTGTGTTCAATTTACTGCTTCGGTCTTGGCGACAATGCAGCTTACCAATCAATCAAAACTATGTGTTATACTCTGAGTTACTTTAAGTGTGAAAACCGATCATAACACTCAGCTGACCAAATCGAAGTTCAATGAGACTCAAACCTGTGACTCACTGGATACAAACACAGACCGCTGGATTCCGGCCTAATAGTGTAGGTATATTCCTACTAAGAAGGAAAACGAGTTGTTTTTCCTGTAAATATTCCTATTTCTGTTATTTTTAATTAGTTTTAAAATTGGCGATAACTGGTGTTCTTGTTTATGTTTTCTGCACTACCCTGCTGTTTTTCATTAGGCTCTGTCACTTTCAGTGCTAATTTTTCTGCTCATTTCAAGGTGGTTACTGTAATCATATGTACAAAGTCAAAACGAAATAGGATAGAATCTTTTAAGTACCGAGTTCCCGTATTTATGATTTGGTTTTTAGATGAGTAAATTCTGCTGGCGTGTTGTTGGGTCACTTGTAGGTATCTAATTTATTCGCGGGTTAGCGAGTTGAGGTTACCAGTCCCTTCTACAGACTTAGTTGGAGGATGCATCGATTACGCCACTCGTTTTCGTAAAATCATGGACGTGCACTGTGGCGAAGTCTAGAACTTATCTAGTGATACTTGAAATGTATTTCCAACACTTACAAATGTTCTTTTAAAATAATAATGTTAACGTCAAACCATTAATCAGAATCTACATGGAAAAGACTTCATGAAATGTTTCAAAATTGAATTAGAAAATTAAATTCTCCTGAATTTCATCTTTGAAGTTCTTTTCTCACATTTTCGTGAGTTACTTCCATCCTACAGGGTTACAATACATCCTTTGTTAGTTATTTTTCAGATTACGATTCATGTAGTCTACAATATCCCACCAGAAAAAAACTAGTTGAATATTATGTTCCTGCTAGATCTTAGTGTTAAATACACAATGTATCAAATATAACTCACTTCCCCTATAGAGATTAAATTCTCTTCAATCAAAATAGGACGTCGAATAGCGGTAAACATCTGACATAATGCCAACAAAAGTATAGGGTATTCTTCTTTACAAAGAACCTCGCGGATCACATGGTTTAATAAGGTAATATGAACCAAATAAGTATATAATGAGAAGACGATACATAAACAAAATTTTTATCACATTAATTCATGAGAAATAAAACCTTGAAATTAGTTAGGAATAACCTGTTAATTAAAAAAAAGAAAATTTTCAAGTAACACCTTTATGTACATAGTTGTTGAATATTTAAACAGAGGGTTTTTATGGTGAATAACTAAAATTCCTTGTAACCAGATGTATGAACGAAATGTATTATGTAGGTTAAATGCACAATAAATAATAGTGGTAATAAACACACTTGTACACAAAACAGTAAATAGCGACTAAAGTTCAATGTTGGAACAAACTGATCCGATTTTAGAATAAAACAAGAAAGTAAAAGATAAAGCGTGCGAAATAGCCGAAACAACTTATGTGAAGAGTAACTAAGTTGTACAAATTAGAGGGGTGTAGATGCATACTCATTTCATGAGTCTGCAAACACTATAATCGATGCCAACCCAGTTCAGAGTTTGGCTTAAAGGAGTAGTAGTTTAACGACAACAATGTATATAAAGTAAACCCAGTGTAGATGAGACAGAAAGGGACGATAACAGTATACGTGTAAAAAATATTGCGAGTAAAATGATGTGATAAGTACAAAGAAGGAGTGCAGCCGTTTATTGGGAAGAGAGAGAACAGTCATTTCCGATTGGGATATGACCACATGTTTGTCACTAGAAGTGGACAATCTTTCTATATGCATGGAGGAGTGAGTGCGAAATAAATAAAATAAATTGCACCAGAAATTGTATGAAAGCTGTACTGATTATTTGATTACGATCAAAAGAAAAAAACTGTTTACATATTTTTCCTCAGAAGAATAACTGAAAATAAGAGTTTAATTCAGCTCCCAAAGAAAAAATATATGCGTACTTATGTAGGGAAGCATAGCATAATTGGCATATATAAAATAAGATCAACTTAATTAATTATTCATTTCACTATACTAGACTTGAGGCAAGTAGACAAGCAAATTAATTATACTTTAATTTAATATACTGGATAATATGACAAACTAATCAGACTTAAATGCTTCAGATTATTTTTGAACTTTAGCTGTCCATTTTTGCGATTGTCGAACAATTTGTTGACTTAATTCTTTTGCCGTGATAGGAACTCGAACAACCTAATACAAAAAGTGAGGAAAGACTTCACTAAATAATAAATTAAGTAAAAAAAGATCTTCGTAAGTAAGTTCTATTCACAAACACTTTAAGCAGAATAGCATCATATAACCACCTCTTCATTGTCTTATTCCAGCCATGGGGTTAAGGTAGTTTCCTAATTTTACCACTCCTCTTTAACTTTTTCAATCATGACATTCTGAAAGTAAGCTCTGAAACAATCAAGTAGTAGTGTCGATTCGATGTCTGGAGAAAAACTCGACCTACTACCTAGGATGATATTGTCTTGATATGCGATGATATACAGACCATTAAAAATCACAATCAGTTAGAAATTAGTACCTGTACGTTTAGGGATGTACTTTGGACCTTCTACAAGACTGGCAGGAGCTTGTATCTGCTCTCGCTCTATGTTAAACCGATAGTAGCCGAATAGTTTGTATATTTGAGCAGTTGTATAGTCGTTGGTAAAATAAAAGATGAAGTCAATCTACGCGTAATGAAAGCCATGTCAGCTTAATTCATCATGGTACGGGTCTGACTGTAAATGATCAGGTCTACAACGCCTCAGTGACAACAGTTATGTTCTGTGGTTGCGAAACCTGGTTTCTGAGCCAATGATATCCGACGATCGTTGTCTCAAAAGGATTGCTGACATGTGGTGGCAACACCGCGTTAGTAATGTTGAGGTACGCGAGTGTGTTCCAGCACACGACAATTGGATGTCAACATGTGAAATATTGGCTTTGGTAGTTTGGTTATGTTTGAGAATATTATCCATAAGGCTTCTATATCGTCTGTTATTTGCCGACGCTGATATAAGGTGGAATAGTGGGGAGATGGTCGGCCTATGTCATGCCGTTTTGGTATGAAAGAAACATGTGTAGGACTGACCTTTGTCATTTACGAGGTTTTAAGAGATGATGCAACTCACTGGCTTAAGACGTTACCAAAGCTGGCTTAGAAAAGAAATTAGTGATTACCCTTCTATGATTTCCATTTATATATTTCACAAAATAAGAGGAATTCTTAGTCGAACAAAGTCCTTGGTTGCATTTTCCACTGAAGTATATCACCTATCAAATTTTCTTGTTTTGCTAAGGGCTAGCCTTATGATTCAGATCACCACCCCTCTTTTATTTTTTTCCCTACTATAATCTATGTGCTTGATTGTACCAAGATTTTGTGTCTATATAAACAAATAATCTGATAAATGGTTATATATTGTAAATTTAACTATTGAAAAAAACTTGATAGCAAGCGAAAACTGAAGTGTATTCAATATTTAAAGAGACAGAATGACTAGTTAATATTGTAGTCATCGTCTCCTAGACCCATATTAACTACACAGAAACGACTAATGTAATTCCTATATAGTACTACAAATGGACTAGCTGCTAATGATTATCACTCCGTATATGCCCATAAAAATACAATTTTATTCATTCATTTGTGTTCAACGCAGAACCTGACGTGTATGCGAATGGGTTCAAGTTGCCATACCACATTAGCACGATGAGATCATATTCACTAGATTAACAAAACGGTATAATTCAAAATAAAGAAAAATGAAACAGACGAAAGTACGAAAGAATAATGGAACTTAGGATCTAGCAGAACATAAAGTGTCAGTACGCGTACGCCACAGTGACCGATTTTTAACCATGTCAACCAGCATCTAAAACCTCTGATCACGATTGCCACGCGGATCCCAACCAGGTAGCCCACATTTACTAACATGGCTTAGACCAGTAGTCGAATACTTCATAAACTGATGCTATGTTTTGGTCTAGCTGCCCCAACCTCTCTTCCATCCTACTCCTACCCCAACTAGCATAGTGCGATGAGGCAGACGGTGGTCAGGCATATGCAACACATCTCAGTCGATGAAGGTTCACACGACTGCTTCAAATGATTTGCCATAATAATGAAATGTCAAACTAGGACTTTCAGACATTAAATACCTTGTAGTCTATATCACACTTTCTCTCCCTACTGGATTAATAAACGCAGGTATAATCTTGTTTAACTTACTTCACGGATGAAATTATCCAATTTGCCAACAACTGATGATACTTCACGTAATCTTGTCAAAATATCATCAAGTCCTGTACATGATTTCCGATGAGAAGGATTCCCAAACAGCCGATTTATTAAAACAATAGCCACTTTAAATAATATAATTTTACCTGATATAGTGATTAAAAAAAAGAAAAAAAAGTAATCAATAAGAGAAAAAACAGTCTAAAAAGCCTATTTTTAACTAGAAGAAAGATTAGATGCATTTTTTAATGAAGTCACTAATATGACCTGGGGTACTTGGTAATGAAATGTGACTACTTAATAATAGCTTGTGGTAACTAGCATAACATCACCCACTGCGTCTTGATATCGGATACAACAAGTGTATTAGCCATCAAACCTACGGTTACTCCAAAAGATAAATCTTGCAAAAAGTTATTCGTAGAGACTAAAAAAGATCGCTAATAATCCGATTACATTAGTTAATACACATCGACTTCAGTACAAAAATAACAATCGAATGTTAACAGTGAATAAAAATTACACTAAAATAACTCTAAGCCAGATGAACATAATTTTTATTAGATTATGCTTAATATAATGAAAGTTTTATAAATCAAGCTTGAATGAAAATCCGAAGTAATTATGACACTAGAACTTTTACAACAGTCATAATAGAAATAACACATTATGAACATGTAATGTTCGTTTACTGCTTGGGATTTTAGTACTAAGACTCGCAATAATCACAATTTGAATAACGCAATAAAAACACTATCAGTAATATTGAAATTATGTTGAATGAGTGAGTAATAAAAATAACTTAAACAGTCTTACAAACACTTGAAGTATAATGAACTGCTACAGCAATAACACTGAATGTTCATTTAAACAGACGACAATAGTATTAGGAATAGGAACATGGAACTATAACAGTAACCTGATACGTTCTAAAATGTAATTGTATGGAAACGAATGTCAATCAAACTGTGCTGGAAGGTGTGTCATTGTTTTTGGTAATATTCGCTAAAATAAGTATAGTCTTACGTGTATATCAGCATAAGAAGTACGAATGACGAAGACAGAATGACACTACATGAATGCGTCAGATCAATATAGTCTCAAGGGACAACGCAGTAAAATAAATGGACAGATGCACGAACGATCAAACATATATGCAGTGAGTCGGGATTCAGTTAGTCAAAATGTTGCTAAACAACTAGAATACAATGAGTTAAGAATGCCTGCACTCTAGTCCAAGTCAACCTTTATCATACTTTAAATCACACGATATTCCGGATAGCCAAAGCCGTGAGTGGGTCAGTAATTAATTATGAAAAAGTAAACCAATTAAATTAGAGAATATTTAAACCACATAATAATCTGATCTGTGAATTTATCACACAAATTCATCACAATAGTCTTACGTTTGATTACTTTTGAATTATTGTATTCAGTAGATTTAACATCCCCAACAATCAAAAATGCATAGGGAAGAGTCCCTTAATCTATTCTTTTTCTCAGACCTAATGACCATCGACCAACAACTTAAGAGTTTGATGATTAATCTCTTGCCATAAGGTTCGAATATCTTGAGTTCGACTGATGGTGAGACCGTAGATGTGCATTGTTGAGGAGCCTCATGCTTGAGTGGAAGCAGCTGCTTAGTGCTTTATGATTTTTCGTAACTGTTTGCCTAAAGTAAGTCTATAATACTGAACTACAAAATTAATTTTAAATCAGTTTGGGCCTATTTGCTGAGTATTCAATACGACCAACACTTAACAAGATATGAGTTACTGAATTGTATGACAATTGACAAATTCCATTAACCATTAACTTAACTCATCATCAGAAAAGTAAAAAGAAAGAATAAGAAATGAATGATGTAATGCATATAAAAATTATCAATAAATTGGCTAATAAAAGAGTGGACAAACAGAAAAAGATAAAATAGAAAATGAATAACAATATTTGGTTAATTAAAATAAAACCCAGTGATGGATTATTATGTATCAGACGAGAAACCAATCAGAGTTATACACATTCACTCCATACACAATGATGCCATATGCATCTAATGTATAGAAAAAACGTTAATAAAATATCAAAAAGTTATTTTTCGTTTTTAATGATGATAACACTAATGGAAATACATGTACATCTACACATTCAGGCTGAAAGTTTGATTCGATTGAACGCTCACAGATTATAAATTTAAATGGAAATTCTTTTTGGTTGGTTTATGTCGGATTTTTGAGGAATGACGTATTTAAAAAAAAAACACATTCACTCCTATTCTTCTAATAAAAATGGAATGTTGAACAAGTGTTTGTAATCTTTTCCATCAAAGGTCTTGAATTCTGATGTAACTTTCCAATTATTTTGTTAATGATTATAATTAAACATCGTAACCAAATCTATTGCAATTAATGTACTATAAATATCTATGCTTAGACTAAGTAGAAGAGTGACTTAGTGACTAAAACGTTTGAGGTTCGAGTTTCACTACACTTCTGTTTGAGAAGCCGAGTAGTACAAATAGCCCTTATACATAAAATGTGACTCAAGCTAGGTATAAGAATCTGTACCTGATAAGTCAACTAATTTAAAGTCTCAGTAACATTCCGGCCATCATTCACTCTAGCTTTTGTGTCATTTGTGAAGTTCGTTAACCAACTAACAGTCTAACTGGAGGAAGTTGTAGTATACTATTAAGTTACATAAAAATACCTATATCGTTATAGAAATACTTATCATTAACTATCTCAGCATCCAAGAAATTTTCATCAAAACACTCGTGTTATCGGTATTTGAACAATTCTTCTATGGTTGAAAATATTAAAATCTACTTTAAACGTAAAATGTTGAATTATTAAACATAACAAGTAAGTTTTGTCAGCTGCTACTTAACACACAAAAGTGAACAAAGATACATAATATCGATCAATGTTTTATGGATTAATCATTTACTTGTATAAAGCAAAGAAGGCACTAACCATCAAGTGTAAGCATGCAAGTAAATAATACTAACAAATGTATGTATACAAAGGATAGATAAAACGATAAGTTGTACGAAGTACTTTGTTAGCACTAACTGTCTTATTATGCTTTTCTTAAACTCTTAGAACTGTTATGTAATGTATGGACGATGGATCGTTTGTTGATTGGGCGATATTTTACTGCTACGACGAATGACGAAAAAAATTGGTAGTCATGTGAACGAAATAGACCGGGACGCACAATTAAGTACATTGATTCACGTGAGATCAGATAAAATGCTAAATTATTGATTGAAAAATACTCAGTAGTATATTGACACCAAATAGACAGTAATTTCAAATGAAAGGCTTTGGTTATCGAGCGTTTTGATAGGTGATTTAAACACAATCAGAACTCATTTGAACTAGAATTTAGACACTTTTAACCAAAAATACTATGTTCGTGTGGCATGTTGCAAAGCCATTTAAATGTTTTGAGTTCAATGGATATGAAGTTAAGCATAGTTATCAGGGGTCGCCACTGATATCTAGGGGTGAATTCGACGTAGAAAATCATTCACTAGCTCTAATACAAAACACGAATTTGAACTTACTACTTTATTATACTTTGTAAAGTTCACACTCTAACCCTAAAATCTATAAAACACTTCATTTTCATGATTGCCTATACAACAATTGAATAGCCTAGCAAAGTTAGAAAGATAATGGACAATCAATAAATGAATTCATGATCACTTCACAATGAAACAGGCATATTACATGTACAATGAAAACTGGAAGTCAACAAAATTGGTTATATATGTATATGTATAGATTGAAGATAAGAAATGGTATAGCAAAAAGTACACATGATATTTGGCTTACCATCACAGAAGAACATATCCCATATTCTTAATACAGCTGACCACGGTAAAGTCCGTGTATAAGCACACATAAACCATTCTAAAACAACAAGATTTGGCTCCACTGAATATTTTCGCTAAAAAATCAGATTAAAACAAACTATAATCATTGATTTGAAGGAACATAGAAGAATAGAATATGCCAATAGAAAAGTATCCATATAATGATCAACAGTATTTCATAAAATTATGAAGGCCGCTACTATTTTGTTGATTCAATAATGTAGCATAGCCTTAACTGATAAGATAATTTATTCTTGATAATGTTGAGCTCTCTGAGCTGGATAGTTTAATTGTGAAGCATTTGTTTTTATCATAGATAACATTCTCGGTGCATACTTTAGGAGTAATTGAGCATCATTTATTAAGTCAGACCATTTTGATGGGATCGTTCCGACTGATTGGCTTTACAATGAACCTACAGCTTGTAGTTATGTGCTAGTTTTACGACTCGAATGCACGAAAACCTCCAAAGTCTCAAATAAAAAACAGAGGAGAAGGGAACTACATCACGATAATTGTCAGGAATACACAATAAATCACGTGTATCTACCCTTCTAGATATTCACAAGTTAAACGAACAAAAGATAAATTTTTTTATGATGTTTCATACTCTGCGCTGATGATTTTTGGCTTAAATCAAAAATATAACATGAAATAGGGAGAAGATTATTATTATCTGACTCTAAAATATGATAAAACAGTAGCAGTGAACTTTACAGTTTGTATATATTTGATGAAAGGTGTTTGTAGGTGGTCGTGTTGACCGTAGGTTACGTACTAACTGACATACATGAAAGAAACGTAGTAATAATTTTAAGAAACTTAATGTTCCCTATGAAAGTCGAATTTAAATCACCGAGCTTTACAATCTGAGATGTTACCACCAAACTATTTGAGCCGCGACTGACTTGTATAAATGAGATATCTGTATTTTTTTAATAATTAATTAGTAATCAATGTAATATATGTCAAATCACTAGTCGAATTCGGTCAAAGTTGTAATGTCGCTACTAGTCTAAAATGAATCGATATTTCACGTTTTTATGTTAGGTGACTGAGGGCAATGATTTGTACTACTTCTAAAAGACTAGACCGTTTAGAAATTTTTTTACTAATGCACGAAAAATAACATGGTCAACCAGTCGGGGTAATTGATGATATTCATCTATAAAAAATAGTAAACAGTAGAAACCACACAAACTAACAACTACTGGTTAATGGGAAGATAGCTGAAGGAAAGTAATAAAAATAATCGGTTATAAATACTATTAATTAGTATGTCACATGTAATAAAATCCTAAAAGAGATCCATTAAATTTGATTTATCACCTTATATTTGATTTGATACATTGATACATACATTATGAAATATGATCTGATAATCAAGTAAGGGCACATGGCAGCAAATCTAATTAAATGAATCTGTGGACATCAGTAAAGTGCATTAAATAAAATATTTATTGTCGAGACTGTTTATATCAAGTCTAATTTTCCATTAAAAAAAACATAATGGTGACTAGGTAATGATAATATAATTAGATTATTTTTCAATTTAGTCAAAAAGTGTAAAACAAACAGTTAAATATCGTTTAGTAACATTCAAGAGTATTAAGTAAAAAAATTTCAACAGTTTATATCACAGATCGACTGTAGCTAGACGACTAACAAAAATCAAAGTACAGGATAGAATAGGAAGTTGTTTTGCATTTTAAGGTCTATACAAACTCTGAACCTATGAAAGATACAATCTCATATGCGATTGCAGTTAAAATGATCTAAGTATGAATAGATGTACAAGTACTTTTCCAAGGTTTCGTAGATTCTTCTTAAATTTGTTTATCTAATTATGCGAATATAATGTTGATCTGGCAATTAATTAAATAATTCTATTTACTTTGATGCATAAATTAAGTCACTAATACTAACCAAAATGACAAAAAACTAAAATTCCACTAGTCAGAAAAGTAACCGTTTGTGCATAATAAAGATGTACAATCCAAATATATATTTTTCGTTATGGGTTAATATTAACAACTGGAAGAAAGTATTACAAACCAAAGAGCTGTGAAAGGTTGTTTAGTCTTTAATTGAAGCGTAAAATAGTGTACACGGACGAGCTCAAATGGAATTAAATTAAATTTATGAAGTTGCCAAAGTGGTGACAAAATACTTTGATTATAATCAACTCTCCCAGAAAACAAATTCTTGTTTTACATAAAATGAGACAGCTGTTTGGAAAATCGAAAATAGTAGAAAATTAAATAGATACACTATGAAGCAACTTACTAAAAATTTATATATTGGAGGATGTATCGATTTCAGTAGAGCGTATAGTACGTTTCCATCGATTTGTACTCGTTCCTAAATTAGGGGAATAAAATTAGAAACAATAATTACATGGATATCATTAACTTTATTCCGCATAATAAAACTAAGTAGTCAAGTACAGACTGGCATCAAACTTTGAGTCACAGTGCTTTTTTGACGGATATGAGCTAGTGATATCATCTGGCTGCTCAGACCAGGGATTAGGGAGAGTAAAGTGTGTAATACTTTTATCTACTAAATCATTAGTGCCAACTTCCTCATTCCCAGAAATCTACTAATGAACTGTGAACAGTAAAAATAAACAAGATGGGAAGTAAGCAGATGGTTTTAATGACAGTTACCTTATGTATAGAAAAGAGGGTTATCTATAAGTCCACGTATGACCCTGAGATTTAAGAAGCCTCTGAAAGCATGCTAAAGAGATAATAATTCTTCCATTGGTTGGTCAAACAAGTTATTTGCAACATTTTTCCTGCTACAGAAGAATTTTCGATAAATTAAGAGAAGCTCCAAACAACAAAGAATTTCAGATAATATAACCAATTAACAGTCGCGCAACTGGTTCTATGCTCTGCATAATGTTGGTTCCAGCTTCTAATTATAAACAAGTGACAGCGTTCATTCGAAAAGAGCAAATTAGTTTGTACTTCATGGACTTTAATAAATGCGAAAACGAAACAGAAATACAAATATAATTTTATGCACCTTTCAATCTAAAAGAATTGAGTATACTAAAAATTACTTACAAGACCATCATCATAGTAAGATTCTAGATAACGTTCACAAATTTCATTGAAAGTCCAGAAAGCATCCACTTCAGGCATAAACATGAGTAAAACAGCAGCTAGCGGAGCTTGTCCTTGACAATAACCTTTCTCTGGATGTCGAATTGTATAAGCTTTTAGTAAAGTGTATAAACTTTCTTGACTAAAAACAAAGAATAATAAGGAAATAATATGTTGTCGCAAGATGCATAGAAGACTGGATAAGACTGGATATATACTATACAGCATCAACTGTTTAACGATTGCTTTGATGACGAGTGTATAATAACAAGTAACCTAGATGGAACAGTGTTGCATGTTAACTACCCCACAACCAAAAAACACCAATATATAACTGAAGCAATGTCTAGAGATTGAAGCCACTGAGCATGGGGCGACGTGACAGATATAATTCAATCAACAATAAGGATTAGGCTGAACAAATTAGTTAATAAATAGAGTTTCATCCGAATTGGATACTCTTCAGTTGAATGTACTTTCATTACATTACTCCAGTGTTGATGATCGTGCTAAGAATCAAACCTATTAGCTTTTGCTTCAAATACCAATGAACTATCCACTGAGCTATCAAGTTCAAATAGCCACTAACATGTTTAACGAGTGCGAAGTTTACTTCATTGTAAGGTTTTGTATTGTACAGTCATTGATATAAAACGTTAATCGAAATCCAATCATTAATAAAATCAAGAATTTATTATCATTATTACTAATAATACATATTATTAAAATAAGAACCTTATGTTTCAGTCAAGAGTTTAGAATTAATATATGTCCTATAACTAAATTAAGGTATCTGCATTTTGGACACATTTCCTTAAATAGTTGGAATGATAGAAAATATCTGTGCTATAAATAGTAGGAAGTAAAATGAAGTGCTTAAAAATATAACATTTTGACAAGTTTCACAGATAGTACATTGAAAATAAATCGAAGTTTTTTTCTAATAAAAACAATCCTAAATAGTGTTTGTTCATTTAATAAATACAGATTAGTGTATTTTGAGACAAACTGTTTGTGCAAGTATTACAAATATTAGCCGATTACCCAAACCAAATTAGACACGGAGAGTTCGAATCTGCGACCTAAAGGTCGGAAGTCACGTTAAAACTTTTAGACTACAGCTGCAAAAAATGTCATCTAGTCGTATTATTACTTACAAACGGTAAAATTAAGTAATCTGCAGAATCTTGATTAAATTATATCTTTCGTAGTGCATTAACATGACATTATCAAATTTATCAAAATGTGTGTTTGTGAATGTTGGCACGAAATAAGCCTGATTAAAGCACGCTCAAAGCATGCTCACGAAGCTGTGCTGTGATTGGTCCATTCTTAGCCAACTAGAGTCAACGACCAATCGGGAAGCTTCTAGAATACTCGATACCATTGTTTATATAAACCCTAGTGTAAATCATTTGCTTGACTTTGCCTTTTGCCTCTTGCCGTTAATTTCTCAATACATCTTGCTACCTGTTCTCTCTTGTTCTGATTTGGGATCCAGTCGCGGTCGTTGTCGAATCCTAGAATACTAAGCGGGTAGGACAATATATAACAGTGGCGACGGGGAAAAGGGAAAAATACATTTAAAATGCCGATATCAGATGACCAGCTCAATCGAATACTACAACAACAGCAAGCCCAACTTGATGCACAAATGCGGCTGTTAGAAACTCTGACACAACAGATGAACATCCACTGCTCGAGTTCCTATGCTGTTTCAAGCACTTCTTGTGATGCAGTTGCCAGCAGCATACCAGAATTCTATTATGACCCTGAAAATGGAAATACCTTCCCCATGTGGTTCAAGCGTTGGGAAGATACATTTAGAATAGAATTCTGTAAACAAGATGACGCATGGAAGACTCGATTGTTGACGCGTAAGCTGGGAAGTAATGAATCTGCACGCTTTACTGACCATATATTGCCAAAGTTACCTCGAGAGCTCAGTTTTGAGGAGACCGTAGCTCAATTATCTGAGATATTCGGCGAATCATTCTCATTGTTTAGTATTCGTTATCAGTGTCTTAATTTGGTGAAACGCGAAACCAATGAATATGGTGCTCTAGCAGACATGGTCAACAGAGAGTGTGAACGGTTCAAGTTACGCTCATTGACAGAAGACCAATTTAAATGCCTTATATTCATCAAAGCCCTTCAGTCACCACAAGATGCTGAGATTAGAACTAGACTGTTAACTCGACTGGATCAAGATCCTAACATCACACTCAGAACATTGACAGATGAGTGTAAGCGGCTACAAAACATCAAACATGACAATCAGCTAATTGAACAGGTAAATCCTAATTTAACTTACAGTAGTGTCAATGCTATTACTAGGTTAAAAGCTCAAAAACCGAGAACAAGTGATAGTAAACCAACGACTGCATGTTGGTTATGTGGTGATTGTCACTATGTACGATTCTGCCCCTTCAAGAAGCATAAATGTCAGATATGCAAGAAACGTGGACATAAAGAAAATCATAGTCCACCGAATCGTACGTCTCAGCCCAAGAAGAAGCATAAACGTCCTCGACACGTGGTGAAGCCAGTCGAATTTCAATCACTTTCTCTGGAAGCAGCCTTTCAAACAAATCATAATATTCGGAGAAAGTATGCTACTATCCAGATTAACGGCATATCAGCTCGTCTGCAAATTGACACAGCATCCGATATCACCTTAGTATCTAGAGAAACATATAACCTGCTTGGGAATCCTCCAATAAAGCCATCTAGGAAAACTGCTAGAAACGCATTAGGAGGAGTTCTGAAACTGGTTGGCGAATTACAGTGTGAATTTTCCTTCAATGGAAATAGCTGTAAAGGAATATGCTATCTAACAGAGCGACCATACCTTGATCTTCTTGGTCTAGATATGCTAGAAAAACTTGGAATAATGGATATGCCCATCAACAGTGTTTGTAGTGTGTCATGTCCATCATTAGACACTCCTATACATGCACAAGAAGATAAAGTGGTGGTCTGGCTACAATGCAAGGATCCTACAGTTTTTCGTGGGGGAGGACATCGGAAGCACAAACCAGTACAACGGTTGCAGGTGAATCCAAACACCAGATCCAACGGATCTTTTCAAAGGGGAGGTGTTGGCACGAGACGAGCCTGATTAAAGCACGCTCAAAGCATGCTCACGAAGCTGTGCTGTGATTGGTCCATTCTTAGCCAACTAGAGCCAACGAACAATCGGGAAGCTTCTAGAATACTCGATACCATTGTTTATATAAACCCTAGTGTAAATCATTTTGCTTGACTTTGCCTTTTGCCTCTTGCCGTTAATTTCTCAATACATCTTGCTACCTGTTCTCTCTTGTTCTGATTTGGGATCCAGTCGCGGTCGTTGTCGAATCCTAGAATACTAAGCGGGTAGGACAATATATAACAGTGAAGTACACAAAACTCAGCTAGCCAAATTATAGTATGGTATTGTTCATCTTATAAACAGCTTATATCATCAGTAGGAGACAGCTCAAAGTCAGCTTAAAGCCTTGACAGAAGGATTTGATACTAGTCATAAAATTAGGAGTGTATTCATTTGTTTGTAGATAAAAGGCATAACAACCAACACGTTGTGTGCAGTGCTTTCATACATTTAACTATCCTAAAAATTATTACTACTGTTATTGTTCTCATATTCTTTTATTTGTTGCATGACAACAATTTATGTGAACCAGTAATCCAGCTTGCATTACATTGAGAAAAAGAATACTTAGATACTCATCTCTAGTTTATAAATACAATAAGTTTTTAATTTACTCCTTAGTTTAATTCTATTGTGAAAAAAAGTAATACGCTTAAATTTTCTTTTGTTGAAAATAGTCAATAGAAAACATAAAATCAGCAGGTCATTTCAATATTACCAAAGAATACAATTACTAAGTTTTTAGCAAATATATAAATCAAAGTGAATGAACAATTAAGAGGATTAAATAAATAAACACTACTTAAATATATTAAAAAGTGAAATAATAAGACGCACACCTAGTCATCCAAATATGCAATATTGGCTGAAGTATCCAAATCAAAACGTGACATCAATTTAAAGAGTTAGTAACTATTGAACAGAGCTATATTGAAAAATAGTGTATTTGGTCAAGATCAGCATAATAAATATGATCAGTGGTTGGGAACGTTTTGTGACATAAGATAAAATCGACAGCCATGATGTAAACGTACACGATCTTGTCTACTCTTAAGTCGGGTTTAAAAATTATTTTTTCATTGTTTCATTTCGTGAATTCATCTGTTATTGTCGGATAATATCCTCTATGTTTAAGCTTTATTACTACTGACATTCCCACTTTCTCTACTATGTTGGTATTCATCTTAACAATTTCATCGCTCCATGCTGATGTTCTGTGTCAACTTGAAATGGTATATTATATATATATATATATATGGTAGATTCTTCGTTGCTTAACAATGCAAATGAATGCATTTTCTTATCGTATCAAACGATTTGTATAAATCAATTATATATAGACTGTATTCTAAAAATGAGATGATTCATGGCTCAATAAATGTTTCTGAAGCAAAAATTAGACATGCATAATAGACTAGAGGTAAATCATACATGTTGGAATTATATCTATATCACATTATTTCAATATACATTTGTATTTATACTACTGTTTACTACTGTAACAGATTTTGTAAATTTCATCAAAAATAATGTGCTAAAAGTAGGTGGTTGTGACAAAAATATAAGAGTGTAAATATCTTAATAATCCATACCTGTTTGTTAGACCGATGACGATGATGATGAGATTTAGTCGTTAAGTTAAAATTGAAATTATTTGTTTATGTGAAAAAAGTGTTTCCAATAAACTTTGTCTTCTAATTACATTATTTAAATTCAAGAGTAGGTCAAATGAAATTTAACTAAGTTAGCATAAAAACAAGAACAAACTAAAATTCTTACTGAATGTTGGTTAGAATATGCAATAAGTGAATCATCTATGTGATACAATTAGTCATAACAACTAAAATCATGTGCCCATTGAACTAAAACTTCATACAAACGGATATGAGAAGTGTTGCAGGTAACTTCAACTTTACTTATCTACTGTAAGCATAGAAAAAGAAAACAAGCAGATTTATGAATGACTAAGAAAAACTCACCCATGACCTCCTTTCTTACTAAATAACTCATGAAAAGGAAATTGACGATCAATATCACGACGTATTTGATCACAATTAGCTGGTGTTCCTTCTTGTAGACAGTAATTTGTATATAATTTTTCTGGATCTAAATCAACTGGTGGGACAAGTGTAGCTCTAGCATCATCATTATCATATTCAGTAACAGTATCACTCGGTTGACTAGATAATGACAAGTTAGCAATATTTCGTGTAATTCGATTTAAAATTGGTGACGATGATGAGGCAACTGAGGATGAGATTAATATAGATGTACATGAATCTGTGGATGATGTTTCATGAATTTGAATTTCATTTTGAAAATGATTTGTGCTAGAACTATCTGTTGTACTTAGGCTAGCATAACCACCGGAATTTCTAGTAGTACTAGTGGCAACAACATGATTAGGTAAAATTATATCATCAGTATCAATATGTGATTTCGGAGAATATGATTTACCATGAACTGATGCAATTGTTGAATAACCTGAATGAGGTAATGCTGACTGATTAAACATGGAAGAACTGACATTGTTTAATGCGATCGAAGGTAAATTATGTAGACTACTATGTGTTGTACTGGATATTGAGCGAATAGATTCATTATTGTAAAGGCTCCTTTGCCATGGTGATATTCTATGAGTATTCGGACTGTCTGAATATTGTAAAGAAAGAGGTAGCGCTGAAGGATATCGATAGTTATCATGTGAAGCATTGGGAGCATCTTTGATTCTATTTATATGTAAGGAGTGAAAACTGGAGCCTTGACTCAATCTAGAATTCTCAGTACTAAGAATTAGAAAAAAAGATATCTATAACTTATTATACAAACCACTCGGAAATCCAAGATATATAATAAAAATACCAACGAAACAATGAAGTACATTAACAAGAAAACACGCATCGAGTTGCAGTACAGTGAAAACCACCGGAGTATATAATAAAGAGCTAGGGGTAGCTAAGGTAAGAAAACATGTAAGGATCCATCCTACGTTGTTTTAAAAAGATTTATGTAAAGCATAAAAAATATACAATGTGCAGTCCACGATGAAAAGGCATTTGTCCATATCGTATAATGCTGCTGAGGAAATATTCTTTTGGAAATCATGAGGTTCACTGAACATTATGTAGAAGAACGAAAAAAAATTAATGACGAAAATAAGTGAAGACAACTATGACTAGTAAAATAACTACCTTAATAGTGAGGAAGACGAATGAAATCTTCCGGACTGTTCACAACGTTTAGTACATTTTGCGTTCATTTATTGGAAGGGGGGGGGGAAGGGTCATGCAAATTAGTATAATATTTAAGCGTCTTCAACTAACCTAAACTGTCCTCTGTGAACGTCTTAATAAAGAGCAGCCCAAGATACTGAATGAGAAACAAATATTTTGAAATGAAATCTTTAATGAAAATAACACTAATATGTATCACTTAATCACCAAATGAACCTAAGAAAAATCAAAAGGGCTGAATTAAACACATTTATTGAACACTGTGACTATTGTGGATAGAAATGTAAACAAGCCACATTGTTTCCTAACATTAAGTACACGAATCTACCTGAATTTTAATATCAGTGTTTCAATTGTGACTTGGATACACATATATTTAAATTTTAAAAGATTTGGATTGAACAACCTTTATTAGTAAACAAACCATTCAATTTAGTGTAGTAAGTTAATTAATAAGTAGTGATACACTTTAACAATGAAAATTTCATTTCAAATAGAATGTTATTTACATTTGTCATATTAACATATGCAAATTAATGTAAAAATTATTTTGATATTTACCTTGGTGAAGAAATTAGAGAATGAAAATCTGAACTGATTTATTAAAATTAGCAGAACAAAAATCAACAACCCTCACTACACAAATACACAAATATTTGTTGAAAAAGTGAGTGATTATTTGAACTTAGTAGCTCGATGAATAATACATTGGCATTTCTAGAATAAAGTAGTAAGTTGAAATCACAGTGTGAAAATCAAACGCTGAAATGAAAGTACATTCAACGGTCAAGTGTCTATCAGGATTAAACGTGCGTCCTAGACTCAACATATAGCCATATACGGAATATTCCGTATATATACATACAACTCAGAATGGATATATACCAAGGGATACTAATTAAATATAAGCCTTAATATCAACAATCTTAAAAATTAAACCCATACTAATTTACATGAGTCAAAATAAACTACGTTACAGGTAGTACGTTTCACAAATCACGACGCTCTAGTTATCCTTCTAGACATTTCATTTCAAAGTTTATAAATGCTTCAACCACACGCTTTGAATGACACAAACCTTTAAAAACCCTCCTCTTGAGCTAGGAATCTTCTGCAATATCTTAAAAATCATACGACACATAACACACTACCTGTACCAAAATGTGTTAACTTTGTCTACAGGTCAACACAAACAATAAAATTTAGCCTGATTAATTATCTACTTTTTTTTCTATTCACTTAACGGAATAATAAACATTCCATTGATCACTGAATTCACAAACAAAGCAAATTCGCTACTACTAATGAATCAATGACAAACGTTACCGTTATTATTATTATTATTATTATTATTATTATTATTATTATTATTATTATTATTATTAGACTCTTTCCTTCCTTTATTGAAAAAAGCGGATAGTAAAATAGTTACCATTTCCTACTTCATCATTAGAACGACAGAAATGTATGCCCACAGATCACACATAGAGAAACAAAAAGTAGCAACAAGAAGACAACCAATGACTGAGAGTTAGGCTTGGTGATAACAAAAGAATTAATCAATTTAGAAAATAAAATGGGGGCAAAGAACATGAAGACTAAGTAAAACGTTTGACCGATAACAACAACAAGTAAATTTTGTGAAAATGAAATAGAATACGAGAAATATTTCCTGTTTCTACCGAGATGAGTCATTCATTACCAGACAAATCGATCGGTTGAGTGGTAGATAATATGTTTCTAATATCAACAACATCTAAAAATGTACAATGACTACATATACACTAACATATATGAAAAACTATTAGTATATATTAATAGAATATCAGTACAAATTAATGATTAGTAGGAATTTAAAGAGTGAAGTTTAATGATGCATTAACCACTTCACTAACGTTGGAAGTCTCATCGGGTTTGATGAAATTTAGATAACGATTAAGAAAGCATAATTAAGAGTGAGTATAATGTATGTTATCGATGTGAAACATGGATTATGAAAGTAGAAGACATGCGTACACCTGAGGCTTTTGATCAGAAGTGTCTTAGAAGCATTGCTCACATATAATGGATCAACCGAGTGAACAACGGTGACGTTACGTATAAGTAAATGGGAAAAACTTACAAGACAGTTCATAAGGTAGTATGTTCTCGTTGAGACATACATTACTTAGGCTTAACAACTGCTACTTTGACGTACAATGTTGGCTGAATTAGGAGAAAGTTGATAGAAAAGTAGACCAACAGTCCTACAAAACCATGTACTGCCAAAACTGGACGAACTGGTTGAAGAAATACTACATGGATGGAGTCCGTATGATAACCATGATAATAAGTTCCAGAAGTTGTGTGATATGGTTCTAAATCAACCACGCTTGTGCAGATTTGTTTACTCTTAATCTTTATTTAGTTTTTAAGTTTCAGTATTGCTTCATACGTACCTTATTTATTTTCTCTTATTCCTAATGCTTAGTCAATGCTACTACAATTACGTTGAGTATATTTTTCGGCGAATTCTTTGTCAAAAGATGTACAAGCACAAATATATACTATTTCCCTACAATGATGAAAAGATAAAACAATTAGTTGAAGTGGTCTTGTAGAGACGACACTCCTCAACAATGAATACTCATTTCCACACCACGGATAGAGCCTGAGGCCTTCAGATCTCATATTAAACGTTTAGCTTTTATCACTTATGAACCTGTGTCCACTGATTGACATTTATAACTCCCGTCAATTCGTGATGTACATTCCGCAACTTTATCGACTGCCAATAGTAACTAACTGCCGTAGGCTGGACATAGATGAACCTCACTACTAAAAGCTGAAGAATTACCGCCTAAAGTTATTCACTAGTGAACTGAACATAATATATATACATATTTTCATTAAAAACTAGTATAAATAGTGGGAAACAGTTGAGAATCTATATTCAAAATAACCGGACTACAAATGAAATATAAAACAATGTTAAAAATATGTTCTGATAAACCCAGAAGTAGAATTGAAATCAGTTTCGTGACCAGACTGTATTTATTGATTACAAGTGTTCTAGTTACTTTTCTTATTCGCAAAAATTTCGAGTTACTTTGAATTAATAGACAAATAAAGCAGTTCGAAGGTATTTTTCCATTTGAGTGAGATTCTCAGTTTTGTTGTTGTTATTTTTTTTGTAAAGAAAACAAGATCAGAAGCTTAAAATAAATCATTTAGCATGCTGTATCTACACACTCTCTCTCTCATGTAAAAGTGTAATCCATTTATACATAAAATAGTAGAGAACAACGAAAAGAATTCGACAAAATAACTAACGAAATATCATAAAACTTGAAAATGAAACAAGAAATCAATAGATTGAAATCTGTATGGAACGTTTTAATCATTCAAATATTTTCTAATTATTATACATCAAAAAAACCTAGTGTACTCACACATTCGTAAGGTTTTTGTTACGACTCGTACTTGGGGATAGGAAATCCGCAATAGTTTCTACTTCAAGTGTCAACTTACATTATGTTTGTGGTTTACATCTGGAATATTAGGTTGCACTGTACTGGACATGTTTGGGAAGCTACGAACAACTGTAAACTAAAACGTTACGGATAACCTCAGTCATAATATAAGCATTAATGGAATGTATAAAACATACGAACATTTATACAATGAATGTGAAAACACTATGCATAAAAATGAAGACTTACCCATGTAGTTTTCGGAATAAAAGTTTGCGCCTGTTAACATATAAATAAAAATATAGAGAAGACAAACGTAAAGTTTGATGAAAAAATATAAAGTAGATAATTTTAACTTTAAAATAGTGTTCATACAAGTTAAGGTGATGGAAATCCGCCAAACTAATATGTACATATGGTGTCACGTAATACCACATAATCGCAGGCTTGAAATCTTCTTTAGCTATTGCTGTTGAAGTACTTGGATTCGTATGAAATTATAATTGTTCATTATTTTCAAGTCAACTATTGTTCCATAGTCTAAGAAATGAAACTGTCAGATAATTAGATGATTTATGATACCGTCAATACCAAGAACAACTTAAGCCTTCAGACGTCTAGAACCTTTCCAGTTACAAACCAGAAGAATGATAGGAAGAAAATTTTTACTCCAGTGAGTGACAAATATGGTACAAAATATTCGGATATTTATATTTTCGGTAAAAATGCAATCATTACATTCATCCAATCCGCGTGTAGAGTTTTTAATCTATAGTTTCATTGGAATGCTGCATATCAAGATTCTGAAAGGTTGTTTCAAACGGTGACTAGATGGAATGTCTCGGGCTTCTGAAAACTTCACCGAGCTTTCTAGGAGCCGTCAAGATAAAAGTCTATGGAACTTACATTATGTCTACCTGTAATTACACTGCTGTTTCCCTCCCCCTCGCAGTATAGGATTCCCTAGGTGGAACCCAAGACCTTCAAGTATTGCGGAGAACGTTAAACCTTCAAAACTACTAAATCGGTAGCAAATTTTTTCGGCATCCCTAGCTTTAGTCGATTCACAATTTTGTATCAGAATAAATTAAATTGTGAATGTCACTTCATATTTCTCTGCAATACAATAAGTTTATAAGATATAAGGTTGCTTGATGAAAAATATATTTCGGTAAAATTGTGGAAAAAAACATTTAAAGACTTAGTAACGACGATTTTAAGAGAAAAAAGTAATTGCGAAAATGTCAGTAATGATAATAAAATATAAACGAACAAGTAAAATCTCAAGTCGACCTAAAGTACACTGACACTTGATTACTTCGTATGGTATTATGCAAGCAGAGTAATATATAAATGTTTAGGAATATAATATATAGAAAGATAAGAAAATCACAGTGTGTAGTATCTTGCATAGAAATTAGATTTGGGGTTTGTAATTTGATAAAGTGAATTAGCCTGAGTTAGGAATTGTTGGAAACCAAACGATTTCAGCTTTATAAAACATGGAAAATTATTTTTGAGATCTACAACACAAACCAACTGTAAATAGATAACTAATGAAGACTAGAAAGCATTGGATAACTGTTTTGTCAAAGTATGGGGCACCTCGGAAATTAACGTTTCCCAACACTATAGACCGAGCCCGTGATCTTCAGGCTTTGCTGCGAACGCTTAATCCTCAAGCCACTGAAACGGCATCCAATATGCGACATTTATAACTTCAGTCAATAAACGATGTATTATGAGACCTCATCCATTTACATTCGAAGGTAACTGCCACACACCCGATATGGTTGATATCAAATTCAACAAAATGAGCAACACCAAATATCAGTTTGCAAGCTGGCGAAATGAGATGACTTTAGAAGTAGTTGATACAAGCAATCCACTGTCACCTTATAATGATGCCATTTCTGTAAGTGCCCAACGTTAAGCATACATGATTAACTAACAACATAAAGAATAACTGCTTGAGTATATCATGATAGTCCAGCAAAAATTAGCAAATGGGATGTAATACTAGAAGTGAGACCACGCATTTGATCAGAAACTTTTTAATAGAGAAATGAGCAAAGATAGAATGAGATGGGCGTTATTGATTATGTTAAGAATTATGCTAACAATGAAATACTTTTATAATCCAAACTTGTTATGAGGTTCATCTTCCAGTATGATATGGGCTCGCTAGATGGTGACGATTTTCTAGGCTAACAACTTGAGGTTATTTTAGAGAGTAGCTTAAGTAGTATCTAAGAAATTCAAAAATAAGGTGATTCTACATTTTGGGATTTAAAATATATTAAATGTTACTTCCAGTCTTTCAAAACTGGGATCCAAATTACGTGCTAAACTTTCCAATGTTCAAACCTGGTGAATAAACGAACAACAGGCATCCATAAGTAAAAGAATTTATCCGCTCTGTCTATTACATTATTCATAAGGAATATAAGAGTCAAGTTACTAAATTTACTTACTTACTGGTTAGAGACTAAGCTACCAGACACTCTCTAATTGTAAGGGCTCGTGGCCCAAATTTAAGTAGGTTGAGTGGGGTTTAACCTTAAGACTTAATAACTTAAAGCCGAACGCCTTAACCACTGAACGACTGCTTCACATACTGAATATTATAATGCATATGCTTATCAAAACTTTATAATATATAAAATGACCTCATTAAGAAGGAGGATCACAAAATGAGTTACGTAGGTATACTTGTTTCATGAATGAATTAACAGAAAACAAAGAATTTCTTTGATCAATTATGTGTATAGCATGTGCCTTCTTAAGATAATGTAAATAACGTGATAACTTGTTGGTATGATACCATTCTCTCATATATATATATAGTTTATATATATAAACTATATATACAAACATGTGGGATTTTTCTCTATTTTGATAAGCAGTTACCAAAATTGGGTCGTGATCATAAAGCAGTGAAAATATTAAAATGCTACCACAAGACTTATGTTAATTATTTATAAACAACAAAAATCATCAACAATCCACTAACTACAGTCATATGATGCTGTTACTTTATTTTTAAAGAGTCTACATCTGTCAACATTTAATGAGTACTGCAATAAATTAGAAATTTTCCACTCACAATAAATTTAGCTACAATTCCATGTTGATCTGAATAATAAAATTTTATTTCAAGCATATCATTGTATAACACGTAACATAAATATCAGTAAGCTGAATTAGAAGATATTGTAATGAATCTAAATAATGGTTAATCTGAAAATAATTTACTGGCTGAGGCTATCCATAGCATTCTGAATGATCATTGTGTGTCGTACCCACTAATTTCAGTCAATTTCACATTCAGTTGGTGAGCAAATGCTGCATACTAGCGTGCAGTTTTCATCACAGAAATTAACAATGGTCTCCAAAAATCTACTGTAAAAATAAATTTTAGTGCTAATCGGCTACTTTCCAAAATTAATCCATAGAATTTGAGGATATCCACAACGTTCTCAATGTTCTGTATCCATCACGTCCTCTTCCATTTATTTAGTGGATGAATATTTAATATTAGTATAATTTTTACTACGGATTTTATTAAAATCCCTAACTCACACTATAATTGTGTTTTTTACCCGGCTATTTGGCTATGCTACACCGAAATGTGGATAATTCTAGATAATTGAAATGTAATGTTTGATGGAAATCACTCCAATATAAAATACAAAAAGGACTGGAAGTTCTAGGTACAATATGTCTAAAAAGTTGTAGATAAATCGAGCTCGATTATATACTTTTTTATGATCGATTTTAGTTAAAGATTTTGTCGTTTCATCAAACGCTCTGTGATGTTGTGTTAAGTGAAACCTAAATAAGAGAAATATACATATTTTTCGTGTAATCATCATCATCATATTAGGTGGATAAATAATTGGCTGTACCCTTATTTCTTTAAAGCCGATCTGCCAACATAAGTCAGTATACTACAAGGTGCCATTATTTCCTCTTCTCTATGTTTTTTTGTATCACTTGAAGTTTTATACAGAAAGTGTCGTATTTAAGTAAGCAGATGATCTTATTAACTACTCTCTCTCCAAATTATTTTGAAATGAATGGTTTCTTAGCGAACATTGAAAAATGGTCTATTTTCAATGATCTTACACTTAATCCTTTTTAAATGACAAACTGTTAGTTTTAGTTAAAGAAATGAAAAGTGTCTGAACACCCGTGTAAAACGGCATTACGTTTGTTTAACTACAGATTTCGTAACAAACACAGTCAAATATGGTTGTGGGTTGACATTTGAAATCCTACAAACAACTACCAAATATTATTCCATCTTACAAAAACCACTCACTTCATCTACATCTTTCGCCACATAATTCCTCCTGCAGAATGAGACTTAGCTAGATCAGAATTTATACATGCAAAGAAAAGAATAAGAGTCCTACAATTCCGAAAAAATGATAGAGTTTGACTTGACCAGAAGACTGTTCTTGAAAATACAGCTAATTACATATTGTAGATGTTCTTAATTTTTCAGAGAACTAGTTTTATGTACATATCTTTCTCTATTACTATATTTGTATATTCGTTTTTCACACGAAGAAAAGGAGCAACTGAACGATGAAGATAACATAATATTGAATAAAGCACCAATTATTTGTGTCGTTATCATTAAGAATAAATACAAAATGAATATCAGGCTAAGAAAACTCATCACTGCTCAAAATAATAATTTCGATTAATGAGTCTATACAGTAGCTTAACAGTACGTAGCAAGACGCAATAAATTTGAGAATTACCCTAACAACCACTTTGTTAATTTGAGTTTACAATTAGTGTTAGCATTATTGACAATATTTACAATGATCAACTACTTTATGCACAGTGCAACCGTTTTAATCAATCACTAACTATAATGTCACAACATTTTTTTCCATTTGAAGCAACCAAGACAACCTCACGTTCACATTATATGGGCCATATTATTATTATTTATTTGTTTACACGCAAAATTCAGAACAAATTACCACACAGAAAAACAATATCGTGAAGAAATGGAAGAGAAAAGGAGGTCGGAATTAAAAAGATAACAGTTGATAAAACAAGAAAACTACGAGCTGGGAGATACAGTTCGTTTAGAAATACAAAAAAACTTTATTTTATTGAGGTGAATCGCCATACTTTATGACGAGTTTAATAAAAACTGCAGCAGGATCGATACTGGCTTCAATTGTGAGCTTTATCTAAGAAAGTTTGAGACCACTGAAATATGTCATCTCAAGGACAACAACCAGGAGGTTGGGACAGACATACAACGCAGAACTTCGTACGTACCAGGAAGTTGAGATAAACCGACAGATGTTAGTTCTTACATTCCATGGTCCCATCACAAGTTGGCCATCTTAATGCGCATTCATATCAACTCCAGAATCGAGAAATGCTACGATCATACAAATAAACTAACTTGTTAAGGCAAACATACCTACGCAATGTAAATTAATTAACTGTGCAAGTTTGGAACTACTATATATATATATATATATATATATATATATATATATATATATATATATATACGCTCTTGACGTTTAAGATCAAGAAAACAGAATTTAGTATAAAATTTTAACATACGGTATATTTAAAATAAAAGTAAACTATTATTTATTTGACCTTTTTATTAATCTTAAAACAGTATGCTACTTTTGTTTTAAAATATTAACTAAATTACATTACAATAATGAGGTAACTCATTTAACAAGTGCAGATCTGTGAACTTGACTTTGGGCCACACTTTTATGTGAGAATCAGTAATCTAACACGGCTACCCAGACCAACGTGGGTGAAGATGAACTCAAAAATTGCAGCCTAGTGATTCTTAAGTTAAACACCTTGAAGAGTAATTAACCATTGTATGTGAATGAAAAACACAAATACAAGGAAGACCACTGAATACCCATGAAAATCACATACATAAAATAGAATAGGGCTAGAAATCCACATATATTAGATTACAATATTCTATAGGTCACATTAGAGACTGGTTTGTTAACCAAGTCACAGTGTTGGTGAGTAAAATACTTATTTAACAACTAAGTAAGAAACATACTACCATCTACGTTTCATCATACCAATTATGATATAAAGGTTGAACACAGTCAGTAAGTCAGTCAGTTACGACGTGGAACTTGGTACGTGAATACATCAGTTTAAGTTGCCATTTCCCGATTGGTAGATACAGATAAAATTATCGAACCGAATTCCAGAGTAGTGGAGGTAGTAACAGAGTTAGTACTGATGGAGAGGATTAGAGATCGAAGATGAGATTCAGGAAAGTGTAATTCAATGAAAAGAAAATTACTATTAATTCAGAAGAAGAATGGATGCACCTGCACCATTGTGAACTATTTTGAACTATGTCACTCAAACTCTCTAACCACAGGTTATGATCATCACGCGGACTCTAACCAGGTAATCTGCACCTATTAACATGGATCAGCTCAATTGTCAATGATTTCATGAACTGGTGCCATATTTCGCTTTGGCCACCCCTAGCTTTCTTCCAGCTTACATCTGTACCAGATAGCATTGTTTGTCGAGGTAGGTAGTAGTTGGACGTACGTAACACATGTCCTAACCAGCTCAGTATATAATCATTTACCACTTCATCAATCGGTTTACCATCTTTACCTAGTACTCTATTCCTATACCATGTATTGCTTACTCGGAGGTCTCAAAAAGCACGAGCAATCCTTTGAAGACATATATGATCGAATACTAGAAGCCTACGAATATCTTCTATCCGTAATGGTCGTATTTCACATCCATAAAGTAAAACGGATGGGGACTGCTAAGCAGTAAACACGTCTTTTAGTCGGTAGACGAATATCTCGCATACGCCACGAGTGACGCAAATTGGCAAAAGCTCAACGGGCTTTCTGTATATGAGCCAAGATTTTATCAGATACTAGACCATCAAGACTGATGAGACTTCCAAGATAAGTAAAGCGATCAACAAACTCACTTTCTTTGCTCCCTATTAACAATTTCGGCTCCGACTCAAGCTGCTCCTGAGGCAACATTTTGCATCGAGATAGGAAGAATAGCGTCCAAAACGTGCTCATATTGATGCTTAAGGTGAAATTCGGTAAATATAATGTAGAAATGAATACCAGATCACAACTAAGCTAATAATCCAGAGGTACTCATCTTGAATAAGTCAAACTAGCAACATAGATTTCTATTAGGCTTCAATTATTAAGCATCTTTACTACTATAACCAAGCTAATGCTAGATAACAATTATTAAGTTACAGTAATATATGAGCGTTATTATTAATCCTTAAAACCATTATTTATCGATTCTTCATGAAATCCTAAGGACATAAACAAGACGTTATTGTAACAGCGTAAAATGAAATAAATAAATACGTATATAAACAAAGCATGAACAATCAACATAATATGCACAAAAATGTGAGTAGGAAGATATGAAACAAATATTCACTGATCCAACCGTCCATGTTAATATCAGATATAGAATCATGAAGATAAAAAAATAAATACTGTAAATTATATAATCACAGACATGTCAATAAATACGAAATCACACAACAAACTTCACTGAAATTCAGCCTTATTTGAAAGTATCAGGAAGCAGCTGCAATACAATAGTAGTAGTTTACAGAAAAACAGGAAAAATAAGTTATCAGCATAAAAATAACGTACGACAGTAGATTAGTTTACTGTTAATCAGTAATCATTCATAAGAAACGTAAAACCTGGCATATATTAACATTAGTGCAAGTTGATACAATGCATTAATACAGTGAAATGACGTTTTTAATATGAATACCAAAGTAGTAGTAATATCAGTGACAGTAAAAAAAAGATTAGATATAAAGGATATAATTGGATAACAAAGAATTAGTCCCCGAATAAAAAGTACGAAGTAATTTTAAAAACATAAGATCCAAGGGAAGATAACGAATTAATAAATTTGTATTATTCCAACCGATTCTGAGTCGTCATCAAAAGTTCACAGTCATTAGTTAAAATCAGGTTGTTTGTACCTAACAACATGACTCAGGCCAACAGTGACTTCATTAACTGGTGATACGCTTTATTTGACTCCTATGAGATTCTGTTCAACTTATTTTCAACCTGGATAACATCTCAGGTTTATGTAGATAGCAGTTAGGTGAACGTAATCACTTTCTTGATACGGGGATATATCAGAAAATAGCACGACTATTACTTAGTATCTCTAAATTTTATTCCAAACAAGTTGTCAAGACGGATTTAAGGTAGGGATACCTGATTTCAAATTAGTGAGCCACATATTAGAACACAATCAAAATTTGAGCTATTAGGTAAAAGTTCTCGAACTACACTTAACTGAATAAGTTAATTTGATGGGTCGGAGATACTTATTAAACTGACAAGTGATTTCCATAAAGGCTAATCGATCATTCACTAAAAAATAGAGTACTGAAGAGGAGATTAATACAGTACAGGAATACATAGAGACTATGTTCACAAATGAAATATTTGTTTGATTGAAGTGAAAATCATATTATCCGGCGCTTTTCTTAATAAATCATGTTAGCAATAGTTTATTCTTCGAACCGTTAAAGTATATAACTATGCATTTTATCTACAAGCCTTGTATCACCAAAAAATAAGGAAAACTTTAAATAAAATATGATATGAACTATTTGGTTGTCAAGATACTTAAAAAACTTGGAGGGGATGTAAAAGAAGACGAAACACAATGATTACACAAAAGCTATGTCATACATTATATTTGTCGTCTAAAGATACAACTTAGACCAAATATTTATATTATATGAAGCAATAAGGACATGGAAATAGTAATTTTACTGAAAACCTACCTATCGTCTTCTTTTCCTTGACTAGCATGGAAACTTGGAGAAGTAATAATAGCTTGTAGACTTTTATAATTAGCTCGATTTGATAATGTGGCGAAACGATGCTTAGGAAATTTACTTTTACTATCATGATTGACGTTTTGATTAGTTCCAATAATTGCTAAGGCAGTTTCTGTCCCCCCTGTTTCATCATATGTAATTCGTTGACGTTGGACAAGTACCATTGGACTTGCACATAGTCGCTGCCATGCTTCACAACGAAATGAATCGGGAATACCCTTTCGACACCGATCACGTAACTTTTGGTGATATTTAAAATACCATAAACTCCAGTTAGAACACATTTTACGCCATTTTAATTCGCGTGAACGTATAACTTCGATGGGAACACGATCTTCCCTAAAATATTTATTGGTAAAAATAAGTATGGCGGCTGAAATGCTCTTTTGAAAATTTCAAGCATAGTTACATAAAACAAAACAATGGTCACCCTACAGCTTAAAAGACCCAAAAGTAAAAATTAATTCGCAGACTCGAATTGCTAATATTGGGTACTAAGGTAAACGTAGTAATACTAGATGTAGAAATATTAGTAATAGCGATAAAAATAAGGATTGATGATGATTGAATTATTTGAATACTGTTTTTTGGACGTTGACTGTTAGAAAAGTTTACTTGTTTTTTTACATAACACTATCAATTGAAAGTAATACAGCATGCCGAGATGTCAATCTTTACTAGTCAGATCTTCCAGGGTTACGAATATTATAACTTCGATAAGAAGGACGTAGACAAACGAATAATACTAACAGTAGCTCAAGCATATTTTATAAGACATCGCACAAAACAAGACCGAAATGTGTAAACTAAATGGTTATTATATATAGCGAGGTTAAGTCACAAAAGTAATTCAGTGACACCTACCAATGTAGATCATATATCAGGCAATACATCATTCGCAGAAAACAGATGAATCAGTTCAACTTACAACTTAAGTATGAGTGTTTGGATTAAAGTCCAACTTATTTTTTCGATAAAAGCAAAACATAGTAATCGAATACCTAAAGGAATTAGATGTACTACTCTACTTGGTCTTGGGAGCTGAGTAGTATCAATACTCATAACAAAATATGGCTGAACTCAGAGTACATAAATATATTCTTACTGTAATAATAGCAGAAATATATTTAGACAGATGGATAAAACATTGTAAAACTCACCAAATAAAAGTTAATACACTAGGCTACCAACTAAGTAGGTGTGAAATTCATATATAATATGAAAGAGAGCACTCAGGTGAATAAATCGATATAAGAGTATTGATGAATTTGCCATAGTAACAAACACAAATGGGAAGATACCTACTTATAACAACATCCACACAAATATCCATACGATGTCTAAACTGATATATTGACTTATGATTTGTGCAAGTTTAATTATAACAGCGAACAATAACAGAAAGGACTATAGAAAGTTACCTAAAATTTTAGTCTATATAATATCTGTGTAGAAAATAACCTGAAAGCGAATCAGGCTATGCTTTTTAACATTAGACAAGTAAAAGCATGTAACACCGCGTACAACTTACCAGGCACAGTTATAGATAAAACTAAGTGTGGGCCATGGAACCATAGAGAGATATGTAGGACAATATGAATACCTTCCACTGAATGGAGGGTAACGTGAGCAAACTTAAAGAGCAATCCAACTAACAGACAAGGATTTTATGGTATGATGTCATTACATGATAAAGAGAACAAAATTTAGATGCAACTGCAGAAAATATGATAAGGATGGTAATGATTAAGTGGCGATAATAATGTGCATTTAAGTAACCAGTTCACTATGCACACAAAAAATTACGAAGACTAGGTAACTAGATTTAGTAAAAAGCATGATTTATCGTGAATCAAAGTATCTGATTAGAAAATAGAAAATAAAAACAAAGAGAACGGGATATCGCAAGCGCAAAACTGTATGCAACCTACTCATCCGGATCTGTGTACTGCTGACCCCCTCGAAAGCCATATCTATCACATTGTAAACTGTCATCTTCAGGAAGACGTGGGCTATTTTCGTGCGCATTTACGATATTATCCATTTGTTATCAACTAGCATAGTTTCGACTTTTTTTAAAATGAGCGCTATGTAAGTTGTCTTGGATAACAAGTTTTTTAAAAACAAGGTTTTTTACAAAGTAAATTACTGAAATATTTTCGATGAAGGTGGACTTCTATTAAATGAACTTTGTTTACTTAAATGTCAAGGCCATGAGCGTATTATGAGTTTCTTGTTGGATTCATGTGCATTGTTTTTCTCGCAAATAGCTTTCTTTATAGGAGGATGGGTTTTTTTCCTTCGCCAGCTGTTCTGCGACTATGAAGTCAAGGACTCTGTTGTGGTATTAATTTTTTCACTTACTTTCTCTTTGTCTTGTACAGTCTTTGAGCTTGTTATATTTGAAATACTGGATGTTTTGGAAGCTTCATCTAGACGCATACACTGGCAGTTTGTTCTTTTAACAACGCTCTTAGATGTTATTGTAGTCATTCCATTTTACATATCGTTTTATATTAGTAAGAGTCTTCGTTTTATTCCACCCAGAAACACTGTACGGATATGCTTTTCTTTCGCTCTTATGACTGCATATTTATATGCCTTCTGGAAAGTAGGCACATCTTTTCCTATTTTAAGTGGAAAACATGGAATTGTGTTCTTGGAACAATGTATTGGTCGAATAGGAGTTATTGGGGTAACTATAATGGCTTTTCTGTCCGGTTTCGGTGCTGTTAACTATCCATATTCCTGCATGACTTATTTCGCTTTGTCTGTTTCGAACTCGGAGATCCGTACAGCCGAAAGGAGATTGCTACAGACTGTCGATATGATTTTGGTGAAGCGTCGAAGGTTAGCTCAGGCTCATTTTGAGGCACGAATGCAAGTAAGTTCATCATTTTTAAATGTTTTTTTTTCTGTCAGTACTTATTACACTAGTCTCATTATGTTATCTGTATTTAGGTATCCTGCTTTGTTCTAATTGCATTTCTTTCAGCCGACACGGTTTACTCATAGTTATAAGTTTTGGTAGGTCCGTAACTTCATTCGTTGTCGTTATTCATAATGGGCGATTCACTGCCATTATGTCTGGACTTATTATTTTCTGATTACTTATTATTCTTTCTCGCTTCTCATATCGCGTACAGTGTAGTGACGCTTTTAAAACTGCTTTCTTAAAGTTTGGTGATTTGTATTTCTGAGAGAGTAGTTATGTTTTAGGTTAGTTCAGTGTTCATTCACCAAAGTAAAAATTACCCTGTTGTATAATATATTTCGTATTATGCATCAGCGCATAGGTTGAAATCAAGAAGATCACTTGTTGTTTAGTACTAGCTAGTTTCCATAATCCACGTTAATGAAGCCGTATTTTAGATGTCAGTGGCTTCTAGGATCCATTTTTGTCGGTGTTCTTGATTCCGAACGCAGGGAATCTCAAATCTTTATGCATATCGTGGCTACTTCCCTTATTCTCATCTACTTTCTTTTCTTACATTGAGCGAGCAAACTACGCAACCCTGTTAATTAAAACTACTGACAGAACTTCGTTTTGAAATCACCGTGTTTACTGTTTCTCAAATGCTTCTGGGATTTTTTTACTTCACACTGCTTAGCTTTTTCTATATTGTAGATAGTGGAGTATTTCAAATCGAATAATAAGACAACAATATTCTAACACCCTTCACAACTCTAGCAGGCATGTAACACAAGATGTGCCGATGGAAATAACTTATTCTTCAATAGAGTTGATATACTTATGCTAGTATCAGCAAGCAAGTTCTGATGCACAATATTCGCTAAGTAGTGACATACTCGTACTTTCTATTGGACACACTACTTTATCCGAAAATCTGATTATTTCATTTAACATGTTATTTTCTTTCTTCGTCTGAATCATCAAAGGATTTAGTTGTTGCATAATTTAAAGATCTTAGCATAAAATATTTTTGTAAACTTCAGCTCAGTACTAGTGGAAAATCCAACACTTTTTGGAACATGTTACGGACTGTTGGAATGTCTATTTCATCACCTCGCATTGACGAAAAAGTGTTGAGGCATGAGGTTAGTCACTTTCATTTCTGCCTTCGTTTCATGTTTACTTTAGTTATTTGCTCAATGACTATCGTAGGAGCTTGATTATCATTTTCTTATTAAGCTCATATTTTGTGTGGTAACTACAGTTTTTATCTTAGTACATTTGACATTGACAGACGTTCTAAGCTTAAAAACTAATACAAATTTCTGATTTCTTCTTTATGTCAGCTTCAAATTAATTCACTAAGCCGTGTTTAGTATTCCAAACTTGGGACCTAGCAACCGAAATTGAAGTGCCTTAACCACTAACGCATAAAAGTATGTAACTCCACTATCAAAAGACTGCTAAAAAGTAATGATTCACTCAAGTAACCCTCGGTTAGACTGCTACTGAAGTCCTATTCTTATCCTGTAAAGGCTATATATTCATGAATCGGGATGCCGGTTATATTTACCATGTTCTAATGTATGTAGAAAGTCTTGAAACACTGTCTTTTTAAACCCTCATTAATAACATTACCAAGGTAAATAAGAGCATTTTTTGCATTCACCAGTGTAATTCCTTTTTAAAGAGCATCGAAGTGTATTTTCTTGTTACACTTCTGTAGTGTACATGAAACATAAATAGATTCTGTGATAGTGCTTACAGTACAAATGAAGATGTATTTGCTAAGTTTGATGTATGTCGCAGTTGAACCTTAAAAAAAATTCAGTAATAGGATCTGCTGTGTTTACTACAGTTTACACTGTTGTAATAACTAGTATAAAAATGTAAGAATTCGTTTCGACAAAAGTGAACAGCCGTTTAAGTTATTTTTCCTTACTCTTAATATGATTACTGAGATTACTCTTGATCACACGTATTAAATTAATTTTCAAGTATGTACATTTAGGATTCTGATTCCTATTAATACAAAACTCACTAATTATTTTTCACTTACTTATCACGGATCATACAAATTAGAATTTCTAACAAAATATTTCCAGTTAATTATCCAGCACTATATATTACTGATTTGACCGTTGTGGTATTTTTTTTCTAATATCAATTGCCCACTAAATCAGTGGTTCTTTTTTATTAAACGGGAATATGGCATCCATGCAGGTGGTAGCTGTCTAATGCAAACATGGTACTGTCGTAGAGCAGTGGCTCACTGGTTATGATGTTCGACTTCTAAACAAAAAGTTCTGGGTTTGAAACTTACCTTATCCTTGGTCAGGCAACAGGTTGGTAACAGCAGGTGTCACATTTAGAGTGGCTAACACCCAAGTATGCGAATAGGTACTTCGTAAATCAGTTAATCAAAATAATTAGAACGAATCCGTTGGCCAGGTACCATCAACAACAACCGTCTGTGACAGCGAACAAACCAACTCTCAGCTAAGAAAGTAACTAGAAAAAGACTTTAGAGGTGCATAGGACACACATTGAGGAAATCATCAAACTGTGTCACAAGACAAGCATTAACTTGGAATCCTCAAAGCCAAAGGAAAAGAGGAAGACCTAAAAACACACTGCGCCAGGAGGCAGACATGAAGAGAATAAAGAGAGCTTAGTAATAACTGGAAAGAAAAACTCAGGACAGAGCCGATTGGAGAATGCCGATCTGGCGGCCTATGCTCCACGTTGGGTAACAGGCATTGATTGATTGAATTACAACTCATTTGAAAGCTATATAGTCCTCTACCTTTGTGTTAATTTCTAGAACAATTGTCATTAGGAAGTTTATTTTCAGTTTTCCACCAAGGATAACCCTATTGTATAAAGTAAATTATTTCTGCCTTCAGTCTACGTAAACGTTATCAACTATTCCTTACATTCGGTTAATAAGTTGTACCAATGAATTACTAGTATTCGTCACTAATTTCTGTTTTCTTTCGAAATGTATATAGATATCTGTTCTTGAAGACCTAAGCCGCCAACTGTTTCTCGAATTACACTATCTGCGAACTGCTCAACAACGTATAGAATTTTCAAAAACATGGAAAGGACGATATTTCAATTGTCTCGGCTACTTTTTCTGTGGCTACTGCTGTTGGAAAATATTCATATCTATTGTAAATATTTTATTGAATCGATTTGGTGGGCAAGACCCCATAACACGCTTTATAAGTATAACTATACATTATCTGGGTTTTCAAATTGATGTAAAATTTTGGTCACAACAAATATCTTTCTGGCTTGTTGGAATAATTGTTGTAACATCAATTCGTGGTCTTCTAATAACACTAACTAAATTCTTTCACGCAATCGCTAGCACAAAATCATCGAATATTATTGTATTAATCATAGCACAAATAATGGGTACTTATTTTGTTTCTTCTGTACTACTTTTGCGAATGAATATGACTGCAGAATATAGGAACATGTTGAATCAAGTACTTGGTGACTTACAATTTCATTTCTATCATCGTTGGTTTGACGTAATATTTCTTATTAGTGCTATGTGTAGTATTGCGTTTTTATACTTAGCACATAAACGAGTTGCTGAAATAAAAGATGATTATATTTCCTGATTTCGTATTGTTTCATATCTGAAATTCAGAACAGGTTAATTCAAACTTGCATTACTCAGTAAATGGGTATAATAATAATATCAAGTTTCATGCACTTCATCTCCTTTACGATTTCATTTGAATTCAAAATATTTTGACAAAGATATTCGAAGGTTGGTACGTAGTGATAACACTTATTAGATTGTGGGCAAATTACCTTAAGAAAACGTTTTTTCAAATATAATTAGGTAACGAAGTATCAATTTGGGCACTGTTTAGATGCTACGGTTTGTAATGCTACCAGTCCTGTTTAAACCAAAGTAAGTCGGATGGGGTGAGGGCTTGCAACCTATAAACTGGAAGTCATCCGTCTAGTAGAAAAAACGGGGTTTTCATTCTGAAGCTTGATTATCGTAGGATTGTAGAAATCAATAAACAGAGAACAGGATATTAAACTCATCATTTCTATTTAAAATTCAATGCGGTATCTTTTATGAGAAGCCTTGTTCTTACTGTTTTCCCATATTTCTTACTGCAGCAGTAGCTTCCACTGAGATATAAAACCATCCTAGTTTGCATTATATAACAGTCGTTAATTCTTTGTCTTGAAGCCCTATAGCTCCTATGTATGTATGAACCAGGCCCTACGTTGTTCGTGGCCGACTATCAGTATTGCAGTTTTTATGCTATTCGCTGGAGTATAATTTCACCGTCCAGTTTGACAATTATACTTTATTCAATAGTCTCCACAAAGAACGTTTACACGTGTAAGGAAACGTTGCAATCGTTAACTGTACTACTTATATTGCTTGTAAGTAGCTGGGTGCTAAGTTTCTGTTTTCATTATGTATAACAAAATATAATAAGCGGTGAGCTCATATAATGTGGAAATATTAGAATAGAGTATAATGGACATTAGTGATGTAGAGAAAGCAGTACGGTAAAAAATGTAGCTGGAGGAAAGTAATACGTTTTTACTTCCTCAATTAATGTCCATATACAATTGAATATACTGTCTTCTATTTGAACTGACTGAAATGTTGTAATCCACTGAATTGTATGGCTTGAACTAGGAGGTATAAATGTTTGTCGTCAAGACTGTATGCTTTTACTTTTTGCTGTTAATTGGCCAACTCTGCGTTCATATCTAGTGCTTAATCCAATAGTTAGGTAAGTTTAAGTTCCTATTGGGGAAAAAGCCTCGTATGCACTTACGGCAACGGAGACAGATTAATTTCAGCCCATACGAAGCCAACAGGAAGATCAAAGATACTCAAATTATATCTATATATCTATGGCACAAGTGTAGCTCCCTGGATCCAGTGGTCTAGTAGTGAGCGCGGTGGCGTTTGACACTGAATGGACTGAGTTTGAGTTCCGTTGTGAACATCAACAATGGAATACAGGTACACTCAACTGACGAGTCCCAAGTAGGATGAGACTCTCGTTCTGGATTCCACTTCCCTGCCACAATCCAAATTAGATCATACTTGTGAACCTTCGTTGTATCGAAGCAATCTGCTCAGGGTGCACATCTGGCAACAGTGACTGATCAATATCAGTCCATATGAAACCAACAAGAAGATTCAAACATTCAAATGACAACTTCGTACCACTGTTATAAGACAATCTAATTATGTTTCCTCACCTAATATATTGATTGTTATTAGCTTGATACTTAAGCGAACTTTCTATTCAGGAGAAAACTGATTGTCCGTAGTAGTTTTGTTTTAATTAGCGAATTGGTTTTACCAATTTGAGTTCTAATAATGATTAATACCCTCTGACTTTGATCCTCATGTATTACAAAAGATTGTCTATTACTTATTCAGTGAAACCTATGTTGTAGACAAAGTCGTACTGGATTACTGAGTTAAAGAATATTTTGTTATACGGAAAAACCAAGCATTTACAACAGGGTTTGTCATATGATGTCTAAAGCTGGTTGTCTAACGGAATGTAATTTATTAAAACTTGGAACATAGGATACACTACTGAAATATTTAAGAGTAATATGAATATAAAATATGCTTTAAGTTTTAGACTCCGAGAATACTAAGCAATAAACATACGTATTCTTACAAATTAAACAAGGTAGATACTGCAATTCAAAGAAACCTGTGACGAATTCTCTTAGTAGATCCTATGCAGACTAATTACAACGGTTGCAAAATAACCTAATAGAAAGTAAATTTCCTTAGTATCATATCTTTAGAAATTAGATATAAAAACGTAGTATTTTAACTATAGTATGGAACTCTTCTACAGAAATGAATAACGAAACATTAAGGTCAAGCTGAAACAAGTAGAATATTTTCAATAACTTTCAAGATACTCACATAACATATTTTGATTAGAGTTAAGTGTTCGATCCGTTAGTGTAAATTGCCTTTTTATATCAAATGAGTTTAAAGTTAACGTGTGTATTCAGTGGTTAACATTTCTGTCTTCAGTCATATCTAATTGTGTGAATTTAAATTCTTTTTACAAATTGCTAGTTTCATTAAAATAGATGAAGTTGGTGTGGACTTGAGAAAAAAGTGAAAATAAGCATCTGTAAATTGATACATAATGAATCAAAGGTAGGTCACATTTTCTTTTATGGTCTGTACAATAATGAAACAATCTCTAGTGCTGCATCTTTTTAATGCTCCTCCCCAGTTAACATAAATTTGTAACAAAGAATGATTTTGATGTTACAAAAACACTATTGTAATTTACTTACACGGGATTAACATAAAAAACAGTAGCTAATACATTGTATCCTACAAATCATTTGCAGAAATATACGCTAATATGAGTTGTAACTGTCTCCTATCATCATCTTAACTGATTGTAATTGTGCTATCCCAGGCGAAAAATATTAACATGATAAAAGTCAATACTAGAAATGCAAGCTTCAATGAAAACTGATTCCTAATATTCAGTGCTCACCCACTAAATGTACAAGAAAATGACCTAATATTAACAACATTCACCATAAATTTAGAAGAACTTAATCGTCTCTGATATTCACATACTATAAATTTATTGAAATTCGCTTTTTAGTAATTTTTCCATAAACTTGTAATGACTGGTGTTTAGTTTACAATAATCAACGGGTACACAGAAATATCCATAGTTATTGCATATTCGCTTTAATCATTTTCTTAATGTCAGTGTTATTGTCATAGTGCTGTAAACGACAACCTTGGCCGTTTGGACGGTACTAAATCCATCTTTCTGAAGCTATACGTCTTTATAATTGGGTGTTGTGGAGATAGTTGACTGTCATTTTTGATATCACAACATCCAATTATAACCAATATCAGCTCACTAATGACTAACTTCTTGAGGTAATTCCTGGAGTCCGAGTGAGAAGATATGACCAGATGTAGTTCAACCGATTCAGGTGAGAGGCAGTTACCCACCGATGGCAAGGATGAGGTCGCACAAACTTATCACGAATTGAATGAATTAGAAATCTCAATCTTTAGAAGCCAAATCAGTGGTCTAATGGTAAAGCGTTCGCTGCGGAGCCAAAGGGTCCTATGTTTGACTCCTGAGGGGGTCGTGGATGCGTACTGCTGAAGAGTCCCATACTAGGGCGAAACAGCTGTCCAGTGCTTCCAGGTGATCAATGGTTGTCTAGTTTAGATCAATTCGTGATATCGAGGTATACTTTTTTAGTTGATCTAAATTATAATGCGACGAATTACGAATCAATACAGGTGTAAAAACTTTAATTGTTAAATCGGCGCTTTAAAACTTAAGAATAACTTGACGTCTTTTGTTCTTAACAATTATTGTACAGTTGTATACTGTAACTTAATATTGTGTACAAATATGCGAAGGTTGCTTTGGTTAGTACATTTGTTCTTGTCAACATTGTTCTTATTTTGTATAACCTGAACTACACTGAGTTTTCTACAATTTTCTCGAAACCTATAACTAAACGGCACTTGGATTCAGCTAAACATGGTTCATTTTAGTTAAAACTAGCTTATCGAATTCAAATAAATAATAATATAACAAAAACCATATTCAGAGCAAAATAAATGTATTGCGTCATACATGCAGCCCTACTACCTGGTCATTGTGGATACCCACTTATGGACATGGGAAATGTGAACTAAAAAAAATCATAGTGACAATAATCAAGGTTGTAATCCCAAGCTCTATAATATAGAAGATAATATTACAAATTTTATAACGTCAATAAAATATGCTTAATTGAAGGATGAATGTAAAACTATTGCTTTAGTCTGATGAGGCAACTAATAAAAATGTTCTTCTGTAACATCATTAAAACAAAGCTTTTAGGACGTTTTAGTAAAAGCGTTGTTCCAATAATTTCGTCTATCGTTCCGTACATTTAGTGGGTGTGTTGAGTATATTTGTGTAGTTTACACAAACCATTTCGTTTCATGTCATAACCTTTGATATGTATGCTTAATTTACCCAGAATGTTACACTACTCTACATTGATATGCTTATGATGAATTATCATTAATAACTTCAGACATTTAAAATGAAGTCTTCAATGCAAATTATAGTATAATATACCTGACCTACTAAATTGACGGAAGAAATAACAGAAAATGCTAGACAAAGCACATTTATCATGCAACGTTAACGCTACGAATGATCTAAGCCATTAGTAATAAGTGATTAAACCGTAAGTCATTTAGAAGGTCTCCACATCAAGCATTTTGATACGATACCTCAATATAAACTTCTATTGATAGACGAAAATTAATTGAGAAGTGGTAAATGACCTCTTGCCAAAAGTTCCAACCGAAATCTAGTGATGAAGAAATCAAGTGAAGTTATAAAGCTAAACAATACAACATAATTCAAAGCTTTATTTTGTTGTTAGATACACTATTCACATTTAACACACAGCAACTGTCAATACAAGATACTGAATGTCCGTTGGCCGGAAACCATCAGTAACAGCCTACTATGTGAGAGAAAAAACCAACTTCCAGTTGAAAAGGAAATTAAGAAATTACGTTGAAAATGCATATGACATGCATTGCAGAAATCATCATACCGCATCACGGAGCCAGCATTAACTTGGAATCCTACTGGGAGACAGAAAAGAGGAAGACCAAAGAACACACTGCATCGAGAATCAAAAGCAGATGTTAAAAGGATGAACAACAACTGAAAACAGCTGGAAAGCTGCTCAAGACAGAGTTCAATGGAGAACGCTGGTGAGCGGCCTATGCTCCTCTAAGGGGGGTAACGGACGTAAGTAAGGTCAAGTATTGTATTTTAATGAGTAGCTTTTGTCCATAAAACAGAATGCTCGTTATTATCTATCTACAGGAGACTTATAGAATCCGCGATGACTTATGAACATATCAATCCGTTTGGCATGCCTTTTAAATAAGTAAATTAATGCCTTTCTCACTTCGTCTTCCGACTTTTCAGCGCGCTTTCACAGTTTGTATGATATAAGTTGAGAATCGGGTGAAATATACTATTTTACTACCTTCTCCTAGATGTTTCAGTAACACTGCCATATGTTGTGGCTGTAGCAAAGTAGTTTATTATTCAGTTACTGAACCTTCGTACTACGGAAGTCGAAGCTTATGACTATTCCTACGAGATCACTCCGATTGAACATAGTCACAATTCCTTCATATTTATGTAGATTATTAATTACCACTTTCCTGAGAATTGTTTTCAATATTCATTTCAATATATTTAAAAATATAAACAATAAATTTACTACTCATTGTCAAGAATAATTACAAAACCACTTTACAAAAAATGTTATCCGAATAATTGAATTAAGAAGAACTATGCAATAATCACTTGTAACTAATGAAAATTAATCGAAACATGCATATCATGGAGAAATTGACAATTAATCACTTCATTTTATCCCCTAGAAACAATCTTGTTCTAAGTATCAATTTACAGTATCACTCATTATTGTACAGTAAAAATTTAATTAGATTGTCTATCATTTTGAATTGTCGTATATTACTGTATTACTAGAAATCTATTCAATTTTTTAGATATGAAACTAAGGAATAGAGAACGACAACATAGAGAGTACATGTATTTCTTTTTTAAGTGATTTAAATTTATTTGTATAATATGTAAGTAGTTCTCATAATAGATTGATATAAGCTTAATTTCTGATGAATATCGAGTAGTATTAAAAAACTGTCTCATTCTAGTTTAGGACTTTTTTTAGAGGTAAGATACATAATATCTAACTATGGATTCATCCTACGGGCTAACACTTTCTTGAAATGTTTGAAATGCAATACAACTATTAAACTGAAATTCAGGGGTTCTAATTTCCGTAAATTGATTAATTCAGTATGAAGAATCTATCTGTTCTTGAAAGAAGTCATCTCAAGTTCTGTTAGAAGTATAAGTGTACAGTTGTTTTCTTTATCTAGGAGTATAACGGAACAACCTAAGAGTTAACTGTTTAGGGTAATCATGAATTGATTTTTTGTAAATACTGTTTCATGTACTACATTCATACCTTCAAGGCCTTACTGCAGACGAAAGTAAAGTGTGCCTTATTGAAAATCAACATTTTCTGAACATGTTCTACCGTTGTGAGAAGTCAACATCTTTGTTAATGTTGATTGTGTTTTGTTCACAACATTTTGGAGACTTACTAATGTACAATGAATGGTACAACGTCCCATTCGGATATCAAATTGGTGCTTTTCATTTTACCCTTCTGCAGCCAACTAATCTTTCACGATGGAAGTTGAAGGAAAAATGTGTCCCAACCAATTTAGCGCAATTCGGTCATTACGATAAGCAGGCCGGATCGTGAAGTCAACGTAGTAGGAATGATGTATCATTAATAATTATAAGCGTTCATACCTTAACGTTGATGTTGTTAGAGTCTGAAATTGATTAGTTTTCATCTTGAGTGTGATTGTTTTTAAATAAAGTTGGTTTCCGAGTAATCGATTAAAGTATGATTAGGGCAGCCAAGTGGCATCTATAACATGAGTTTCGTCCTATTTGTAACTTGTCAGCCAGATGTACCCGGATCTCAGTGTTTATTCTTATACTGGGACTAGGACTTAATAAATTTCTGTCAACCCCCCCCCCCTACACACACTATTCACTGTGTTACATATAGACCCAATCAACAAAACCTTAGACCTGCCTGTCATCATCCAACTTTAATCATACGTAGCATTAATCCTATCCAAAGCTTTTGGTGATTCTCTGTTGATTTTTAAAGTAACAATATTACACAAAAATTTGTACTTTTGTCTCCACTCCGAACTAGCAACAACTGCTAAATGCTACCTGGAATATCATGATACCTTCACTGTTGTCTGTCCATACCATCAATAAAATTTAGAGTAATTTTTTACCTACGAAATATTGATTAAACGTAGGCGCATTGGACATTGGTTAACGTATCAATTAGATGACAAAATGATTGTATGATCGACAAATGCGTAGGCGACACTTAGTTTAAAAAATTCATAACATGTCTAGCATACAATAAGCCAACTGATTCAAACATCAATACGAAAGTGATCTTGATTTCTTCCAACATTCCATGCCTATATATACGTAGATAATGTCTTCGTGTATTTCTTCTTGCCATAACTATTTTTGAAGTAGTAGAAATTAAATTTTTTTTGCCAGAACATTTAAAAATGAAGATATGCAGAATATAAATTGTTCGTTTAACTTTTACTAAATACCAATCAAATTTAAGCGGATATTTCAATAGAATGAGAGGTTAAACTGACTTGTATATTTTCCCGGTCAGAAAATGCAATACAAGGAATCAATATGTATGATATTGTTGTACAGTTATGTTTGTTTATCCACCTCTATTGAAAAGTATTTGTATTTGTTTGTTGTATACATGTGTGTGTCCATTTGTGATTATTACATTATTAAATAAATTTTAGTTTTTTGTCACAATGGGAGACTGTGGTGATTAGTAGCATATATTGTGCTGAACATACTTTTATGTTTGTTACCTCAGCAACAGATGAAAGTGACAGTATCTACGGACATATAGCTCTACACGTACACATATCTACACACCTACATAATAGATTTTAAGGTGAATATTAGTACAATATGTCAGCACAATTGTGCAGTACATAACTAACCAATTCCTTTTAATCATTGAAATAAACTTTCTGTTATTTTACAACCATTTTTCAACTGAACAATTAACTTATGTATGCATAAATCTTTATTTCCCATGACATCTACATACAAGAATTTATAATGGATATTATCAAAGTGTATTGAAAGTAGACGCTGAGTACTTGAACACATTGAATATTACGCATATCCTTCATTTAATTCTGATTTAATTCTAAACAAAAAACATAGCAACAATGACCTAAAATAACATTTACTTCGTGTTTCAAATGCCTTAAGTATTCCATGTTTGTATTTTGTTTAGTGGCATGGGTAAGTGTATAATATTGTGTATGGCATGAATGCACTATTTGTTACTCTATTGATATGGTATAGTTTTAAAAATATCGTTTTAGAAATGATGAATTAATTATTGATGTATTACTTATATGTCTACTTAATTCACAGACATTTACAATACCTGATAGATTAATCACTTTTAGCTTTATTCATCTACATGCTTAAATATTTTATTTCAGTGTACTAAATGACATTTTCATTCAATTTAATTATTATGAATTAAATGTCACTGATATAGTATTATTCCTGCCGATTCTTTCATATTGGACGTATAAGCATGTTGACAGTCAACGGTTGACTATGTTTTAATAAGGAATTATTTAAGAGACATCTAAAGAAAATTAGTAAAAATGAACGATTGTCCAAAACTTACCATGATAATCAAAAATTTTCAATGTTGAAAGGAAATAAAAGCGTATCTGATATGGATTACTTATTTTCGTGGTTTCCATTTGAAAGTTGCTAAATATTTTGTTATCAAACCATGCATTTTATTAATGATATTACAATCATAAAAATGAGTATATAAGTAGCCTATTTGCTATGACTATGTGTTAGATCTAAATTTTGAAAATGATGACTAGTATCCAGTGATGGAGTTGTGTACAAATACTTTGTGGAATAATTATATGGTAAGCGAATTTACGTGTACATATATACAGGATATCATTCAAAATTCACCTTCTGATCAGTTTCATTACCGTTTTCCTATAATAACATTGGTCATTCAATAGTAATCTAAAACACTGAATTATACTTTAATGATCATAACTTATTTAACTGCTGCTTTTTCGAGGACTGAGTGTCCTATGTGCTGCCTGTGACGAGTCTTGTAGGTCATCCAATTGTAGAGATTTTAATTATAATGAAACAGCATATATATACTTCATTTTTCATTAGCTTTCTTCATGTTATATCAATTTGTTACTAAAGCTTTTTCAAAACATTATTTATTATTCATATAAGATAATTGCTTTCCTATTCTGTTTAAACTACAGATTCTTGGTCTTATCACATTTATTGTCGGTATCGTCGCTCGCGTAAATGGTAGTTTTGGAATTTTGGATGCACATATACCAGCTGTTCATGCAGGTAACAAATAGTCATAATGTTGCATTATTCTTTTACACAGCGAAAGTTATTCAAATATTTGAATTTCGGTGAGGTAGCCATTTGTACAAATTAAAATATGCATGCTAATATAGTTGTACGATGATTGTAAGCATTAGTGTGGTGTGAACAATTCAATGAATATAGTTTAGGTAGCATTTTCTCAGTAGAAATCATATCATTGGATAATATCCAATGATTCAGGAATAGACTGATGGGAAATGAAGTATTTCTGTGAATCAGCTACATATTATTTTGGATTATTTTAATAAGCTCATCAAAGTTCGTATCCTTACTGGATGTCTTTTATTTTACTCTTTAAGGGCCCCTACAATTACACAGATATTGTGAATCAGTCTTAACTTTAATAAACCAGTTTACTTTTGTCATCATAGTTACTGAGGTTATTTATTAGCTGTGTCTTTTGAAATTACTCTGTTGTAGTGTCTTCTTCTTGAATCGTATAACAGATTTACTACTTAACAGTCACATGATTTAGTTTGTAGTACATTTTTTAATGTACTATTGAAAACAAGGTTTCTTGTTCAATGAAAGTGTATATTATACTTTTTGTGTGTGAAATCATTGACATATATAATGGTATATACAACCAAATATAACTGAATAACTTTACCAACTTCATGTCTAAATAAACGCAATAGGTAAAGAAAAAATACATTGAATCTGTTATTGAGTTTTCTATAGCTTTCAGAATAAAATTATCTAAAATAAATGTTCTATCATACATCATACAACTAGTGTGTAACTAGGATATGTTAATTGATAAAACAGAAAACTTTCAATCAAAGTACAACTAGTTGCTATCTGCATAAGAAATCAGTAACAAAAAAAAAACACTCGATGACTATTCCCTACTACATCTTTCACTGTATAAAGTTATATCGTAACAGGTAAATATAATAACATACATGTACTTGATTTTTCCTTCGGTACAGAACGTGATAGACGTCGACAAATTTGTATTAAAGTAATCTGAAATAAGTCATCGAGTCCAAAACCTGTTATAGTAGTGTCATTTTCTTAATCCGAGATTTCTTCTTAAAACTATTTATTTCATATAGAATTTGTTACATCCGACGATGGCAATTTCATATTTACATATGCATACAAAATATACTCCAGCTCACACACTAGTATATTAAGTGTAATTCTCATCATAAAACAACATCTGAAGAATCACTAGTAACTAAGGTGTCATAATCTAAAATGATGAATAGGATTTCATAGTTCAGGAGAAACATTTGAGATCATTACTGTATCCTATGCTGAATTAGCGAATGATTAAGCTTTTACAGTTTTTCTAAACAGCATACTTCTAAATTTAGTAGTATTTTTGAGAACGTTTCACAAGAAGATAACGAGAACTTTACAAGTCGAGTATACAGTTCATAAACCATTCCTTCCAAAAGTCCTAGTTTATGGCTCTACATTAACAAGTACTCATGACATCACATCGTATGGGATGCAAAACCTTCAAGAGCAGCTATTAGATCGATAATTTTAAGACCCTGATTTAGAATGCATAGGGTGACAATTCCAGTTTGGGTGTATGTTAGATATAATGCTAGAGTTCACTAGAACATCAAGATAGGAGTCATTTAAGATCGATTTACGACTACAAACAATCTTATTCTTCAATATTTGTACTTCATTTGATTAAAGTACAAAAGCGAAAAATATTGGCACTTTATTAGGATGACTTTTATTATGTAAATAATTCTCACATTTGTACACCAAATTAGGTTGGTAATGAATCACATGATAACAGTGTTAATAAAGAATATCCTTAAGATAAAGTGCATTTGCATATTTGTAATTTATCAAATCAACAAATAGTTACCAGTAAGATGATTTATTGAATTCTATGAGAATAATTGAAAGCTTGAATATTAATTATTCTGATATCATGTTTTTTTAATTGAATTTTAGATTTGATTGATTTTAAGGACATTTGTTGTATGTTTATGGCCTTGGAGGCTTTGAGTATCCAGCATGTTGCTTAATTATTGAAATTTGATTAGTACTTACTAGAACTAGAATTAAGACTCTCTAAAGTTAATGCATTCGGTTGGCTTAGTAGTATAATGAATACCCAAAGTATTTATTTAGAAGCATAGTATAATGAATAAAATAACGTATAGAGAGCTGAAAGTTTCCCATCCTCTTATAAAGGTATTTAATCTATGCCCAAATGTAATGATATGAAGGTGTTGATACACTAATTTTCACTTAAGGATTTAACACAAAACATTTATTCTGCCTAATAAGATCACTAACTAAAGAATAATTAAAACCACATAACTTCTATTGTAAAATCGTTAGGATATCAGTGTAGTAACTAACATACTAAGTAGTAGCTAATCTGTTATGATTTTTTCATTATTCAGTAATGAAGAAACTCAACTAAGATTATCTGCATCACTTTTAGTGTTTTCTAAATGTGTCATACACGACTTCTGTTCATTTTCCTGTTCATTTATCAAGTAAATATTACGCATTGGAGTGTAATTTCCACAAAATGTTTATTTGAATTTATTAGAATCATCAATAATTATCTGGCATGAACATTTTAATGCAGTGCAGCCTGAAATAAGAGATGTAATACACACTTATCTTGGAAGTTAGGTCTTGAAATGAAATTCCTAATGCAAATTACACTCTAATATGAACTAGTTACGAACTAAGTGAATGATAAAAGTGACTTAGTGTCCTGGATTCAACACATTTAGTGAGCATTGAAAACGTTGAAGGGAGGCCTAAGCTTCAAATTCAGTAGATTAAATAGGAAAAGTAGCTATTAATGTAAAATTTCTGCTGTCAGTAGATTGTTAGAGGCGATTAGCAGGAAACTGTGAACCTGGTTCTGAAATCATTTGTAAAACTGTAACCTCTAAAAGCAATAGGATACAATGTCTCGATCTACAGTTTAGTAAACAGCACAAGACAGACAACAAAGTGGTGCTATAGATAGGCAACTTGCAAATGCATTATTCTTAGTAAAGAATACTTCCAATGAAATGATATGTATAATAGAATTGGATTATTTATCCTTATTTTCACACTATTTATATTAATCAATCGTGTAGAGGTTAGAATACAACACTGATCGATGTTTTTAGGTCCTCAGTTTAGTGATATTCTATGGTTAGGATGATTTTAAAATGTAATTTATTAACCTAAATATTCTTGATTTGTGTGAGGGTTTGAGTTTTTTCGTTCTTGATATTAAGGACTATGGTCACGTTTTGTTAATATTATCCCAAATAGGTTGAACCACGCACACTGGCTCCAGTACAACCACAATCCAGCTTAATTAATTACTTTTTAATTGTAGAAAACATCTAATCCACTAAATTCAAACATTGTAGTCCTATAAATAATATTTCGTTCAACATTGAATGTCTTTTAAGTAGGCTACTTAGTAATTTCAATGTTGATTCAATTTATTTTTTAGCATCAATTTATACATCCATTTTCGATACGATTGCTAAGTTCTTAAATGAAAATACGTGTTTTGTCTAAACTAGTTTTAGGCCTCCTTTAAAATAGTCAAGTTAGAAATTATTTTTAATCTTAGAAATTGATACAAATTGATTTGTACAAATACACAAATAAATGTTTACATTATTCATAACTATCATTATTCAACATAAATTGTTTATTTTACTCATCAATGGGACTGTTTAAAAATTATATTGAAGTAACTTGTTCATGTTTCAATGAATAGAATTCCAGTTGCTTGTAATGATAACACGGTAGTATATAAGATTAGTACTTGGTAAATATTTCTTTTTTAGTTTAGTTCAGCAGAGCACATTAACAGATTAAGGACATTCAAAGTTTATGACCAGTACTTAAATTTTTAAATAATTATGTTTATATACAGCAGATTTTATTTATTACTTCAATTTATTCGATAAATTGTACAACTATCATTCATTCCTGATATATATTTAACGCCTGACATAGTTGAAATATAGTGGTCATATCTCGTTAGAACTCCAAAATCATCTCTCACAGTTATTCACAACTATTATATACAGTCAGTTAGTTATACAAAAGTATAGCGTTTAACAATCTTATCATCTATTAATACTAAAAATTGAATAAATAGGTATAGATTTTATCACTTTAAGATTTAGTTTGAAGAATATACTTAGCGATTATTGTCTACAATTGTGAGTAACTGTAGAAAGATATTTTGAAATGAACAGGATCTGTTTCTGAGTTCTTAATTGTGTCTAAAATTATGTAAACACAAAACGCATTCCTCAGTTTCAATGCTTTGTTTACTTCTATTTATTGCGTTCTCCAACATAGTTAACAAACTTATGAAATGAGAAAGCTGAATTTCAATGTAGTCCTTCGTGCCAACAAACAAAGAAACTCAAACCCTTAGATACTATATTACTTCATATTCATTGAAGAAGTTAGTGACCATTTGGACTAAAGTAACTCAGTAACGTGTGTAGTAAAAGACCCTAGATTTGAGTCTGAGTGATATAATTAATATCAGAGTACAGACGTATCTTGCTGGCGTGTCAGATACAGGAAAAAACTCACTTTATCAATTTAAGGGCTAGATACTAGCTACTGAATTAAAGTCTACTGCATACAGTTTTCAGCATGTAAAAACCACAGTAATAAAAAGGTAGATATTAAAAAAATGACAAGAACACCTATGTGAGCTACGAATATTTTTCGTCATCCCATAATCATACTATATTTCTGTGTATAAATGTTGCATTCAAAAGGATAGGTCGTCGGATTCAGGCGATAAGAAACTTTGTACTTAGCTTTTCCATCCTTTAAAAAGGAGTAGATTCTCTTCAAGTTCATATTTATACATTGAGTAACTAGCGCAAAACTCTAGATTCAATAATTCCTCTCGATCGTCTCTAACCACTTAACATCAGATAAAGCAATCACTTGAATTAATGATAAAACTCGATCAAAAACTAGGCATGATATTGGCATTGATAATTATTCGTCGCATCATATTGAAATTATTACAGTTGGAAAATAGACTAGATATTATATGCTTTGTTATTAGTTATATATTGAAGGCAATGAGATAACTGAAAATTCGACTCAGATTAATACTTTTGATTTCCAAATGAAGATACACACGTACTCATATTCCGATAAACATTTTCTAAGAAAATTAAATTATATAAAATAGTCCCATTATATTAATAAATCGAAATGAAGACACTTCAACGAAGTAAACATTCTTTTCTAAGAAAATATTTACTAGACATGTTTATTTGTATTTATAGTAAACTTGGAAATTAATTGTCTGTAATAAAATGATAAGGTATTACACTACTTGCCAAAGTAGCCAAAAATTGATCACATTCTCAGCATCCAATTAAATGTGGTAGCTAGAGGGTCGTTGGTAAGGAAGTTTTTTCAAGTAATCCATCTAAGTGGGGTGTTGCGTCACATTACTGAGGTTGTCAAGTTAATTAAGCTTCTCAATTATCGAATGCAACAAGTCAACAGAACAGTCATTAAAGCGTAATAGAATGCGATGTAAAAGGTAAATAACAACTTGATGAATATCAAGAAAATAAGAAGTATATGGTAATATGGATTTTGTCAAACAATTAGAAAATAGTAAGTAGACAAAATATGAAATTAAAGAGCTGTTAAGACCATAATTAGATCGAGGATTGAGTATCCAATTTTTGAACATGAATGATCAGGCTGGAGCTGTTGAATTACCAAAGTCTTAGTTGTATACACACTTTCTGATCTGAGCTTACCTTAGACCAATTCTTCTAATCATGTAAATGAGTTTGAAGATTAATTCTGGAGATAGTAATAAGTCAATTTGACTAAATGCCCGAGAAGTGAGTTATTGCAGTATCTTTTAGATAACCATGAAGTACAGTGCGTTGATATCTGTTAGGAAAGTGCATGTCTCATAAGGCCGATATAGCTTGCCTTACAATAACAAGTAACCCGGTTAACACACATTCAGCTGGTCCAATCAAGCATTTTATCTTCGGTGCTTTCTTGGATAAAGTTTTTGCTAGGAAAGGTAGCTCGAAGATCATCTAAATAATACATTCTCCTCAGAGATATTGAGAGTCACTCTTAAGAATTTCTGTAACCATGTCTCCTTTGAAAACAATGTTTAAGAAAAATGCTTCCACTAGTATAATAAAGATGTTCCTGGTTTGCAGTTTTGTTTTTAAGTTCTTGTTAATGAACCTACGAGGAGGGGAACGTAATTCATTCTCCATTAATGTTACCTAATTCGTCATCTATTATATCTCTTATGCATTTTTTAACTCTCGAGGATAAAGAGTGAATAATTTTTTTCTTTCTACTTATTGGCATTCAACTTTGAAAGTTAGTATAATACCTATTCCATGTTGATTCTCTATAAATAGATTTGTGGAATAACCCGACTGGTTTTTGTATCAAGAGAACGTCAGGAAAACGGAATTCATAGTCCTTCAATTTTATTACGAAAGTGATCAAACAATGACAGTAATTAAATTTATGTAGAATCATGTTAAGATCACTATCTTCGTTGCATAGGATGGTGTTGTCCATATACCTCCTATAGAATTAGAGTCTATTTGTTACTAGTCAAAGAACTGTGTTTTCTAGATTAACAATGAGATATATCATTAAAATGGGATTAAGAGGTGATCCCTTGAGATGTCAACAACTTGCCTGTATAATTCTTAATTGAATATGAATTGCATGTTGAATGTATATCGTAACAGTAGTCTCTTTACTGAATTCATGTTTGATGTTTTTAAAAAGTAAATCCTTTCTTAAATTTATTTAAATAAAATCATGTCAACTATTTAGATTATCTGACTGTAATGACAGGAATCCTATGATTGACGGATATTTATGTACACTTTTAAGAGGAATTCAATTTGTAAATCTATTAGTATTGTCGAAATGTGAAACACAAAAGTCCTTACAACATTTCAATTTTTCTTATATTTTGTTTTTAAGTAGTTTTAGGAAGTTAGAGATAAATGAATAATCAGCTGTGTGGACAAGGTCAATATAACCTTGTTGCGAAATGTATCATAATGATAAGTGGGAAGTACGAGAAACCCATGTTTGACAGAAATTCTCTCCAATTACCTATTGTTTAAAATGGCCGATAATCCCTTGGAAAATAATTTAGGGAAATTCTCAAATGCATCGATCAGTTAAGTTCCTTAGAAAGTTCCATGGGGATTCTGAAAAAGGATTGTGTATTTATCATCTTGTTGAGTAATTACCGAGTTTATTATTAATTTTAGTAAATATTTTTATAGCTTATAAGATCTTGTATTTAAATCTAATAGCATAACATTTATTTGTTGTCTGAACATCAAATAACCTCGGATGTAAAACTCCTTTTACATCCAGCCTTCTGTTCAAGATTTAAGAATAAATTTCCGAAGACTAGGAAGTGGTTGAAAAGTCAGTGTTTCGAAGTTCAAGTAAAAGGAATTTCAATTTAACATTATGCAATGTTACATTGAGCTTGTATATGCATTGGCTACATTGCAAACTTATTCATAATAACATTTAGACTATGTTGTGAATTCGGCCAACTTAGTGACTAATTAATGCCAATATTTTTAGTGAACTTTAAAGCACTAAAGAATAATGTCTCGAAGATAATTGTTTCATAGTTACGTGATGAATGTATGGATATTAAATACATCAATAATTAAATCGTATGCCAAAAGCTGCCTACTTTCTTTCTTTACTATTATAGTTGTATACAAACTAAAAACCTGTTGAAGTAAACATGTTGATTTTTTTGTGTTCTGTATATTTTACCAAACATTTAGGTGCTAATTTGTTAATTGCTGTGGGCTTTTTCATCATGTTAATGGGTTTCTTAGGCTGTTGTGGTGCTATCCGTGAAAGTCAATGCTTATTGTTTTTAGTAAGTTCAACATTTCATATTAATAAATAATACAAATTGAAAGTTATGAATAGTTTGCCTGTGTAAATATTTTGCTAAATCTTCTTATCGACTGACGGTATGTGTTTAAACAAGGTGAACTTATCAAAAATGTTTTCAAAGTCCACAAGAACTGTTATGCTAAGGAATTCCGACCTATGTGTTGTTCGTTTATTAGTTGATTGCTGCATAATGAAATGCAATTTTTTCTCTAAATTTCACCGTAATTGTCCCAAATTATCCATTTGCTTTGGATTCGAACATGTCTAGTACAACACAATTATACGTGTCGGAAGAAAAACACAAGTGTAATAAAGAAAAAGGCTTGAAATGATATTTCTAATGAAAACTAACGTCAAATTTGCATTACTCATTTATCAAATAACCATAAAATTGACCAGATCTACTAAGTACAATACACGTATTCAACATTGAAAACGTTACTAATTATCAACTCTGTTTAAACTTGTTAGATTCGTGTAAAACTTCAAATGAATCTGACTGCGATTGTTTTAATTTCATTAAATTCATATTTGCCTAACGTGAAGTTGCATAACCATTGAAAAAAAGTATTTGTACATCCACCTTAATTGTAATGATTGGATGAAATGTTTCTTCAGTATATGTAAGTATCACATATGACAATGTTTGCCACGTCATGTGGTTGGAGATAGTCAGTAGTAAACCCTGCTTGACCTTCGTTTCATGTTATTTGTGCATAAACCTGTACTACATAAATAATTTATTCTGTTTTCAGATGATTTTGTAATTTTCGTTGTATATATTGCTGAAAATCAGGGAATCAGATGTATTCTAGTATATTTCGATTGTTAACGAAACTTTTGATTACATAAGACTTCAGAGTACTAAACTTACTTCTGTCACATTATCGTAACGCATTCATAGTAACCTATCATAATGAAGTTCTACGTCTTATATGTTATCAAAGTGTCAGTCACCGCATAATTGCCTACTTTGAATGTCATATCTTTAATTCAAGCAATTAATACAATACCGCTTATATTCAAAGTGAGAGCTTAAGAGTCAACATATTTTATTTTGCCAATGATAGACAACTTTACAATAACAGGATTTTATCTTTAGAAAATTCCTTCACTTTAAATAAAGCACACTAAAATTTGAGCCATAAGTAGTTACTGTGTTTAAAGTGGATTTTACCTTACAGTCCGTAAATAAACATCTCACCACATCGATTGTCTTAGAAATATTTACAGTTGAAGTTATAATAAACAATTTCAACTAATTAATGGTTCCTAACTTTCTATCATTCTTAACGCCTAATAAATAATCTTCGGTTAAGCAAATCATATTACGTAAGTGTAATGGCATCTGCTTTTGAAGATTTTGAAAATAATTGAAGCCTGCGAAAATTCTGTTAGTGTATAATTTTCAACTTAATATTGATCATATAAGTTGATGTGATGATTATGAAATTGGTAAATGATACTTCAATTAAAACTATGCTTAATGCAGTTATAATCAAATCTATATTTGTTTGTTATTATAAAATGCTGGATATTATAAGACAAATTCTCAATAGACGTTAAGAATACCTGCATTCCTTTTCAAAGATCTTTGAAAGTCGAAAGAGGTTCAATTTATTTAGCTAATCAGTAACCTAGGAGGATTCGTAATCCTAAGTAACCTGATTGATTAAGTATCTACCAAGATTAGTACATTTTCTGGTTTCAAGAACTTTGAGGTTACTCATAATCAAACAACTATCCTCTTTGATTTCTGTAAGTAAACTAACCTTGAAGGCAAATAATTTTAGCGTATTTTCTGCCTTCCTGTATACTTGTGAATTCATGTATCGAAGACTGAGCCAGCCTATAAACCAATCAGGTGATTAAAGTTACTAGCCTTCAATATACTGAAATTAGCATTAGAAAACAAGAAAGAATAGAGATTTTTTCCGATTAATATTTTTTCACTTCACAGATGGGTAGTTAAACATCAAATAATCTATAACTTGAAAAGCTTATCTTAATTAACTATGATGTTTGTATATATCATCGAGTATAATGCTGTTCTGTAATTTTTCTTTTATTCTTTTTCGTAGTTCTTTGCATTTGTATTCTTTTGTTTCACCCTGTTAATGGCAGCTGGTTTATGGGCTGTCGCATGGTCGTCTAAGGTAAGTAATTCTTGCTAATGTTATGCTTTATCGATATATATACAAGTAATATCACTAATTTCCTGGAATTGTAAAATGTGAAGCCTTAATTTTAGACTCACCTAGTCAAAAACGTATTCCTTTGTCTGTGTAACATAAGTATCCGTGGTTAGATTACATGTGGGATTGTGACAGCACAACCCAACATTGATTAAATGAGTATTTGCAATTGAAATATATGATAGAGAATTGATTCAAGTTAGACAGTTCAAACAACTGAAGTCACTTTAATCTATCTGCAAAAATATAGCAAAATTAGGATTCAAAATAAAAATGACTAAAAGTCTAGAGTATATCATACTTATTGAACATTGAAGGATAGTCATTATCAGCTTGATGGATATTAAGATGAAAAATATGTGGTAATATAAATATGTAAAACAATTAGAAAATAGAAAATAAAGTAAAAAGTGTGAAGGTTATTAAGACCATGATAAAACTAAGTAGTGGGCATACCTCTTTAATACAGAATGATCAGGCTGGAATTATTATATCACTTAAGCCTTGGTTTAACATGAATTTTTGGCCTGAAGTTCGTTCGAACCAATCCTTTTAATTATATAAATGAAAGCTAATTTTTGAGACAACACGTAGCTTCAATCGATCTAATCCTCAAAAAGTAAACTGTTGACCGATATACAGCATCTTTTAGATCATTTAAGCAATATATTTTTTATATATAGTATGCAATATTATGAAATTTCCTACAAAATTCACTCCTATTTTACAAGTATGGTTGTAAAGACAAAAATGAGAATGAATAAACACAAATCTTGGAAAACTAAGTACATGAATAAAAGTAAAAGGGTTGTTAAACGCAAGATCAATGTATTTTATTAGAAAAGAAGTATATTACTAATTATTTTAATAAAACATCAAATTCATAGTTATAGATCATTGCCAAGGTTAATTCTGATAATCTCAAATAAATTGAGCATTGAATAGGTTGTTTATAAAATGAGTGATATGCATATTTGTAAAATTCCAATGAGTAGAAATTAAAATTTCTGGCGTTTCGCGGCATAGTGCAAGTCGCTTCTTCAGAGAAATGAATAACTGGATTGAATTCATACAAGATTAAATAGTACAATTATTCTAATTTGTTCCATTGTATTATTAAATTCATAGGTGTTAAGAACTGCAAAGGATAAGGGTATTAATCGAATACACAAATATTGGAGATAATAACAAATCAGTAGCATAAATATTAGTAACTGAGATATCGTGTGAGCATATGGTTGTCGATTATAAGGCGTATGGAGGTTGAAGTTTACATAGAAGCGTTAAATCATCACGATTGTTTCCGAGTGAACTATGTCGCGTTCCATTAGCAACAGAGCTAAGATGTCATCCATGCCATCCATGACACCTTAACATGATCCGAAGAAGAATAATAAACAATTCGGTTCAGGTACAATCTATTCATGTTTTAATATATAATTATTTACAACAATGAAGAAAAAGAAAATAAACAGCATAGAACATCAGCAAAAGTTTCTTAGTGTCAATATAATGAGTGAGCAAAGTTGGTACTTACTTCTTACCACATAAACTAACAAGAGGATAGAATATTAACATAAAACTAGATTAGGTTGGTGATTGTATTCAGTGATAAGTGTTCATACATTTAGAAGCCTAACTACTTTCCTAGTAGAGTAAGAGTTAATCGTTGGGGTGAATACTATCAATCAAACATAAGAAAAAAAGAAAATTTTCAATATGTTGTACATATAAAGAAAGTGAATCTGTTTCATGAATAATAAATGGTGAACACTTTCAAATTCTTTAGAATTTATCTATAAAGTAATTTATATAGAGAGTGAATTATAAAACAAATAAAAACTATAATAGATGAAATATTTCCATTAGAGACTAATATCACCATGTGCATTTTTAATTATACCACATAACAAATGTGAATGAATAATTAATTTTGCATGTTCGATGTTGTTTTTTGTTTTTTAAAGAAACATAAATAACGGACAATATTTAAAGAATTACAGTTAATTTTTGTGTGCAAACATTTTACTTAATTAAAATGAACTTGTATCTTCCCTTTGAATAGTTATAGACTGAAGCTGGTCAGTCTTTGTCACTATATGTGCATCCTAAGCGGATTGCCTCGATATGGCTTTTAATCACAATTATTTTTTAAGTTGGATTGTGGCTTACAAGTGAAATCCAGGATGCGCGTTTCGTCCTATTTAGGACGCGTCGGCTGGATGTACCTGCATCCTAATGTTGATGTTACCATCAAAATTCGAACTCAGTTCGTTTCGTGCTAAACGCCACTGCGTTCACCACTAGACTACTGAGTCCAGACCGTTACACTTGTGCAACAGGCGCATAGGTAATTAGGATCCTACTTACCTATGCGCGGTGGCTTCTGGCACGAAACGGTTTGAGTTCGAATACTGGTGTGAACATCAACATTGGGATGCAAGTGCATCCAGTCGACGAGTCGCAAATAGGACAAAACGCGCGTGCTGGATTCCGCTCGCCAGTCACAATCCAACTTAAATAGTTTCACTGAATTGCTTCATAAATGGAATACAAATTAAATGATGAGTTATATCTCTGTAGTCAACTATTATCCGATATAAATTTATCAGTTGTGCGTTTTTGAAAAAACAGGGAGTTGATTCAGAAATGAACTGTTTTTGTTCTTCTTTTGAACTGAAAGACATGAATTTTTTCCATATAGTTTGGAAATTTTCGAGATCTTAATACCATTTACTTATTAGTCAACGATGAAGTAAAAATAATAAATCACAGAGGAGATAACTTTCGTTATGATATAACGGAATATGACTAACTTGTTAGTGTTATATGACATCAGCTAATTTACATAACAATGTTGCATTAATATTTGTGACCCAGAACAAATTTTTTACTGATTAGACAGAAAACTAGATAATATATATGTAATAATATATTAGCACCACAAACAAGGAAATCACGCAGGTGAAACCATTCGACAGTGAAAACTAATGCTTTCAAAGGAATTCTTCTATAAAATACTTGATGAATGAAGAAAAGTCTGTTTTCACTCACTTGACTAATCCCATCTTCCTTGGACTAAACACGTCATTTTAGTGAAAGTACTTCTTTTTCACAATTATTACATATTCATAAGTTCCTAGGGTAGCGATTATATTCAGTATTGTGTAGACTGATTGAAATGACGTGTGTAAATTTTAGGAATTGGATACACGGAATCTGTAAATAATTCCTACTGAATTCCCAATAAAAACGTAGTATCATTTTAAGTGTAAATGTATTTAGAAAATGAAATCATCAACCCTCTACTATGACATTTCCTGCTAGAAAATCCATGGAAGATAGTTCTAGATAGTTCGGAATCAACATAAAGAAATGCTGTGTAACAAACAAAAGCTATTGATGTTAGAACAATGAAAATAGTAAATTCAGTGCATAAGTTCGGTACAAACGGATCGTAACTGATCGAATGCATATGATTTGACATTTCGTCACAGTAAAAGTCAGTCATAAAAAGTCAAGATAATCAATCATATAACAAGTCAAAATATTGTAAGGAATCTAAAGTTTCATTATTGTATTAATGATTCGTAAAGATTAACGTACATAGCGTAAATATAGTTGATTAAGTGGTTCAAGATTGGGTGTATTCATTATAAGATGTTCAAATATAAAATCCTATTGAATATTGAATCAGCAAAGAATATTCTTCAGTAAATAAGAATGCGGGATATGATTTATGTTATGTTCTATCATGAAGGTTTTGATGTCTCGGTTACTAATTACTTCAAGATTCAGTCATCAGTTCGTAATACATCCGACAAAATTCATATTCAGTCATATATACTTAATATACTCTTACTTTCAAATCTTGATCGCTGTAATCCAACTATTAAGAAAGTTATAATTCAGTTTCTTTATATTTTATTGTAGCACTCATTTTAAATACAACCTTATTTCATGATGTCTTTATAGAAAAATCCTATAAGTTCCTTATTTTTCATTCACTAAATGTCATACATCTTGTCAACATGCAAAATTAACTGACCAGTAACTAATGCCTACCTTGTTTAACCAAGTCTTCTCCAGTAACAGTTGTATATATGTAAATCGAAATTTCTTACGAAAACTTATCGAACTATGAAAAATTTATTTTACATTTATTGAATATTAGTTTGATATCACGCATTGGTTCCAGTTAGTCAACCGTTAATCACCTGGAAGAACTAACAGCCGTTTCGTTTTAGTATGGGACTCTTCAACAGTAAGTATCCATGACCCCATCATGGATCGAACCCAGGACTCTGTATCTTCGCCGTGAGCAATTCACTATTAGACCACTGAGTCGGCTCCCGACAGTTGATATTTCTAGTTCAATCAATTCGTGATACGTTTGTATGACCTTGTTCATTATCATCGGTGGGCAACTACGTCACACCTAACACTGTTGAACTCCACCTGTTCACATCTCTCACTAGAACTCTATGGATTACCTCAAAAAGCTAGTCACTAGTGAGCTAATATTCATCAGCATTCAACAATCTCCACAGCACCCTATTACAATTTATTGAATAATCTTGTTCACTTCTCTATTCAACATATGAACTAGTTCCGCATCAATGTATTCAGCTGTACCTCAATGAAATTTTAAGGCTATTTCAAAAATAATATTCGCATTATAAAGTATTACATTTAAAAATAAAGTATATCATTTTGAAGTAGTTAGTTCAATATAATTACCCTCCAAGTTGCATATATTTACAATACAAAATTAAACTTTACACGAGAGGTTATTAAAGTTATTACTAATGCTTGATATTGATATAAGAAATAGATGATTGAACTTCTAAAACTATTTCTTGGAAGGTTGTTTTGTATATCATGATTGGATACTTATTTGATACTTTATTTTCTTTGCCCTAACCACTTGTTTTATCCATTAACGTTTACTGTATTATATTCACCACCAATGAATAACAATTTATTGATTATATACCTCCTACTCCGGTTCTATATTATTACTGTTTTTGTTCTGTATTGATGTTATTATTATAATTAGGCTGGTCTGGAGTCTGAGTTTCTTTGTATATAATTAAACGATTGAATCCGAATTCATTTTAATAGACTGGTTGACACAACATCTGGCTTGATGCAGGGCGAATCGGGATAGAATTACAAGTGTAGGTTGTGTAGATTGTGTATCACACGCGTCTGTTGGCTACTTAAATGTCAGTACTATACATTTATTCAATTCAAGGGCATATTAGATACTTACAGTGAAAAACAGTTAAGAGTAAGTTGACTGATGCCTCATATATTTCGAAGAGTAATTGGTTTTCTTTGTCAATACCTTGTAAATACATTTGGAAGCGCTAAAGAGCACTTTGAAGTTGGTTGGAATAACCAGTTGATTAAAACAAACTTAAAACAGTAAAATTTCTGGCAATAAATGTACGTTTAAGTGGAATAGGTGGTCCAGAATTTTTAGCAGAAGACCGTCAAAAGAAATTTTGCGAATTGTTAGCTCAGATAAACTTTGGTTACTTTTAATTAGGTGTAATACTTATCTCGTTTGCACCTAATACATTTACTCTCCCTCTCCATCTACATTTGTATGTGTTGTATCTTACATATTCTTCCTAGGTTCTACCTTGATTGTGAATTACTGCCACTAAGGTGATTTTTACAGTTAGGCAAAGTCCTGAGTAGCACTAAACCATCTATTATAATGCCTAATTCATTGTTTCAATAGTGATTTACTTAAATGAATGAAATAGGTTACTATTATAATGTAATTTTTGCCTTTTACAGGTAAATCATTACATGTATCGTTATTTAGAAGAACAAGTGATCCGATATCGTGAAACGGAACCGGAAAATGAAAGTACCAAATTAATGGATTTTATACAAAAGAAAGTGAGTAAAATAAGAATAACACTTATTTCCTTCAAACAATTTGTTTCTTTGATAAATTTTGATAATGCAACAGGAAGACGAAGTTTATCAGAGCTATGTGAGTTGAGACGCGTCACATTATTGATATCAAAGCATCTTTTGTAGTGTCATATAAAAGTGCTTTAGGACGTACACTAAAGTTTATTGAAGCCTTAGCAATATGGACGTTCAAACCTTCCCCCCCCCCCACCTCGTATGTGTTCAAAAACAATTTGTACTTTCAATCAATCTATCTTGACTGGTAGAGTATGATTCACATTGTTCGCTTTATTATTCTTGTTTACTTAGCTTATACTCTTATTTGTCTAATGACCTTTTATTTTGCATATGTAAATGCCTTAACAAGTGTGTGTGTGTGTGTGATCAGATTGTTCAAAATGTATTGCGCAGATATATCACATAACTCTGATAAACTTCGTCTTCTTATCGCATTATCAAAACTTATTTCTTTACATTGTAAACTATATTTTATAGTAAATAAAACATGTTTGTTTATGCTTTTATGTGTAGAACTTCCTGTTCAATCTTAAATTATTATACAAATCTACCAGTAGTGATCAACTCATCGACTAAAGTAAACAAAATAGTAATTTGAACTAGAGAGAGTTTTGGTAGTTCGTGAATATTCGACTTATTACGTCATTTGATTTTTAATCTTTAGGTCTGTTAGAGAGTATGTTGTCGTCTGTTGTCTGTTTAGAATTGAATGGTTAAAATTTACTTTATTGTGCCGCATAGATTGATGTTAAAAAATTTGCTTATTGGATTCCTGACTGATGGAAGTCTAACTTAATAATGTTATTGTTGGTATTACTTTCAATTGTGTGTATTGTCTAATATTTCACAAAGGAAATTTAAAATAACTTGGAGAATGTGTCTTGGGTTTAAGTGTTACCTAAAAATTATTGTTTCGCCAACTATAATTAAGTTTTCCTAAATGCTTGTAAGCAAGTGTTGATTACACTTCATCAATTTGAATTGACATTTGCGCCCCTTCCAGCCCACATACACATAGTCACATCAACCACACCTGAAGTCAAAGATTATATACTTATCTAGCAATTCAGTTCACCATTAAACTTTAATAGGATTTAAAACCAATCAGCCATTGAATACTAACAAGTGAGTTATTTTGTTTAGCTTCCTGAAAGTTGACTTAGTTCTTTAAAGTAATTTTACGTAGATAGTTTTCGTTTTATGGTACTCATCTAAAGCAAAATAATGAGTCACTTGTATGCATAATATTAAATTTTAACAGTCTCATTATCATTTATCATTAGAGTGTAATTTGCATTCTGTTGTTTATATAAGCATGGATATTCTCTTTAGGTGAACTTATATTTAATTATTTTTCGATTCCTATTTTTACAATCTTAGTACTCTCTAAATAACCACAAATTACATCTCATTAACATACACATGTGATATACAAACATGCGATAACAATCTCCATAAAAAATAATTGACGTAATGTTAGATGGAGATCAGTTTCACTGTAGTTGATAATAGTTATAGAGAAGTATTTTCAGATTCAAATGTATGTTACTTAGTGTTAGTTAAATCTTGACTGACCATGTTTAAGATCATGATGTATATACAGTCTTTAGGAAATTGTTGTTGATCAGAGCTATAAATAAGACAAAGATGAGATTGGCTCCTGCTTGATGAATAACCAGTGTACATTTTCGGTTGTTCTAAATTAAATACAAACTATACTTTCAGTAGTAGCTTAATTATCATCATTGATATGTCGTCGGTTGCAGTAGAGTTTGTTTGTTTTACCCCCGTCGCCACTGATATGTTTTCACTTAGATGAAACAAATGCATGAGTTCTTATTGACTTCGTACGGTTCGTGATACGATTTCTAGGGTAACCGGATTATATGTATGATACCCTTGCCAGTTGATACAATTAATGCGAACGATATCTCTGATACTTGTACTTCAGTCGGATACCACAACTTGTTCCTTCTCAGCCTACAGTTATTCCTAAAGACTGGGCTTGTAGGAAAATTGTATTGTGAAGCAAAAAGTGAGACGAGACTAGCGAACCAACGAACAATGTTTACGTAATACATCGATTTTTATATCAATTAATTTACGGTGATTATTCATCAAAGTGGAATCATGAATATTTTATTAGTGCAATGAAATACTGTCAAACTGTACTGAGGAGTAGAACTCATATTGAAATTAAATTAACTGATGAAAGTCTACAAATCAATCTTATAAAAAATCAATGCAACTTCTTTCGTTTAATTAATCGACCATTGTATTTTTGTGGATTATGAATCCCCAACATTCATCATCAGTGCTGACTGAATTCCTTCACGCAAGCTAATAATTTATTTATATAACTACAGGCTTAAAGTAGTTACCGACTGTTTTAAATAATCTGAATGTACATGTAATATTCACTACCATAAAAGTGTACTTGATTATTGTAATTGTTAATATCGAAGTGTCTTACATTGTATCCACTCTTTATAATGTGAAATACATGCCTTCGTGGTAATATTAAACGTCTGTGAAATTTATGCTTAGAATTCATTATATTAATTAAAGAATATTCTTGTCAACAAATAAATTTATAAACTATGTGATCATTTGTAAGTTGAAGAGGCCAAAGTATGATAATTATACAGAAACTATAATTTAGCTAAATTAGCCTGTCAATTAATTACAATGTAATGTTTGCCACAAGGATTCCATACCTGAGTGAGATCATAAGAGTAGATTGCTAGAAGCTATCAGACTAAAACTTCAATTTTCTCTCGTTTAGATCTATCCATCAGTTGGTGTTAGATCATGCTGAAAAGTATGTTTTAACTTAATTAAATTGAGATTTAGTTGCTGTGTTGTTGCAACTTTCGGAAAATACACTTTCATGTGTTATACATATTTATAATTGGACAGTCTAATTACGTTTAGTTTTCTCCTGATTGTACACCTTCAGTTGACTAAAATCAAATAACCATTAAAGCAATTTATTCTCATATTGTCAATTAAGTTAGAAACAATCACATTGTTTTATCAAACTGTTTATTATTATCTTGTTAATTAATTAATTAATTCACTCTGCGAATACAAACACAGAAACAAGAGTTTCTTCTCAAAGAGGAAACGTCATACAAAATTATAAGTTATCATAATTAATTAATTAGTTCACATTCAGTCATTATTTTAATTAGGTATATTTTTCATAATTAAGTAGCTTTCAATAGTCAATTATAGCTAATGATTTAACGATATTGTTCATTGTTAGAGAGTTAAATGTATCTGGCAGTAAACTCTGGACCCTGGGTTTTTTGCAAGTTGTGCACTCTCACTCTTACTAAATATCCAGTAAATTTTCACTGGATAACTGTTGATGTATTTATGTATCTGCTATTATTTCCCTTTTTCATAATCTAATAATTTGTTTATCCTGTAATCGAATTTCACGTCCAATTTCTGGTTCGTAAGATTGTTAAGTGATAAACATTACCTCATGACTATAAATGTGTATAGTGTGAATATCATTTTATAATAAGCTTTTTCTTTTTATATATAACTTTAAAGAGGCTAGAAATTGTAGGGGAACAAAACAAAGATTATTCGAGTAAATTTCGGGGACGGGGATTAATCAACACTGAGATCCAGTGCTAATTTTGAGTTTGTCAGTAGCATTTTATATCTGAAACTCAACATTAACACTAACTCTCATTATTAATAATTTAACGTTTTTAGATTATTTTATCTACATGAAATATACAAACAAGTGATTATACACTAATACACTAATACATAATTATCTAGAACAGTTAGCTGTCAATGTACGAATTAGAGGTGTTACATAATCATTACATTAATATTATGTCTTAGTAATATTGATTAGTTAAACAAAAGAACATGTGAATATGCTATTTCTGATCATATTCAATATTTTCATGACGATTAAGTAATTTCACTGTTTTCATTGATTAGTGTGAAACCTAGATTTTCAACAACAACAAAAAAAAAGTTATTTTACTATCGAAAATACTTCCACATTACAATTTTATGACAGCATGAAGACAAAATTTCTCAATCAATTTATGTCTTGTTAGAATGAGTTTTTATTAACTTGTTAAGTTTAGCAATTTACTATTGAATAAATATAAATACGTCATTACAATTACACTTGATTACTTATTTATTAAATAAGCGCCTTTTGAAACCTTTGATTATTTCATATAATACTAGTTCATTCTAATGAACTAGAATTTAGACATTCATGACTTAATACACTTTAGTTATATTTCATTCTCAGATGTTTACACCGATGAAGTCTACCAGACTGGTAATGAAATCTCCTCAATTAAATCATTCAAATCAGTGAACACAGTATGACCAATGTCACCCTCTTGATCTATAATTCTTCTCTACTAACTTAGTAAATTCGAATGACTTAAAAATATACTGGTTATCTAAAGCCCTTTTATAAATTGTTAAGTTTTATTCGAAACATTTGCTTAGACTGTTACAAGGGGTTGAGTATGTTGTGCAGTTAATCTTCAAGATAGTCATCATATAACAACATAAACGTGTGTTACATCGTTTACATAGCAAAGCCCATTAGGAACGCTGGTAGCGGTTTATAAACTAAATTCATTTAACTAGTATCAACTAGAACTACCCACTATACAGCAGAACTGATAGTGAAATCAATATCATTCAAATGATTAAGCTCACTAGGTATCCTGATGTTTATTCATAAAGAATAATAGTTAGAAAGTTATTAATGTATAGTAATAGATGGATGTTATATTGGCAAAATTTATCATCACTAAATAATATCATTTCCAGTGACTAATAAAACCGATCAATTAACTGAATTGGTACATTGAATATTTGTCTTGCCAATACGAATTCCAAGTGGAAGACAAAATCACATGGGTATTTGAAGCTGTTATTTATATTGCTAATTTTTGAGCAAAGGTTGATACAATATGAGTTACTTATGAGATAATAGAATTGGTGAAAATGTTTACTGTGAAAATCATAATGCAGCTTTATTCTTTCTTAAAAAATCATTGTGGGAAGTAGGTTGACTAGTCACTGAGTAGTGATTAGTGTTGACTGAGTTCCTTCGATTAGTTTCCTTTATAATTACTAGTCTAAATGAGCTGATATCGAGTGTAATATGTTTTTTATTGAGACGATGAAATCAGTAATCAGGGACTAGACAAACGTAACACTGGTGGACACACAGGCTGTGAAGCTGGGTGAACCAGTTACCTCACGACAACAGGTAATAGTTTGCAGAAGAGTACCAACTAGTATAAAACTATGTTGAATTAGGGTTTCCTGTCGACTACTCTGAGCTGCTTAACAAATTTAGTAAGTGCTGATCATGACAACATTAATCACAATTTTCGGTCCATCCTTTTGTTGAAAGCATTAAAACTAAATATAAGGGTCGATTTATTCAACTTTTTGGAATACCTCAAAACCCTCTAAATCTCGGACTTGCACTTCGTTCCGTTTAAGATTCGTCAGCTGGATGCACCAGGGTGTAAGTGTTGATATTCATATTAGGACTCGAACTTGGTCGATTAACTTCAATCCCGATTGGGTTATCTACTAAGGTACATCCCACGCTTTACAAGTTTGGCTGTTTGGACTCAGTATCTCGGAGGAAAATAGGATGCAGTTTAAAGCGAGCAGATGGAGTATGTGCAACGGTGTGAACATCAACATTATGATAAGGTAGATACATGGAATAAATCTCAGACAGGATAAAACACGCGTTCACTTACCAGATATAATCAAACTTCAACTAATCATAATTAAAGTTTACATAATCTTAGTCAATAGAATGAAGTATTTTCGTAAATGCAATAAATTCTTGTTAGAAAAAAGGATGAAAATCAATCATTCAATCTAGTGTTTTCTATATTTGACAGTTACAAAACACAATTTGTCTGAATCTGCATTTCACTTCATCCGTTTTATTTTAATTTTTTACTGTCTGGTTACCGATTCGTTCATACTGTTTATTAGGCCGGAGCTTTAGGTTGTTACTAAGATATACATATAATAGTCTAACTTAGTTGTTAGAATCCCAGTTGCTCGACGGATTTCAGTGTATTTGTGTATTGTAAGTTAAAATGTCGTAATCTATCAGTACATACAGTGACACATAAGTCTGTTAAAGATCTTGAACTACTTCCTTTCGTGTTTAAACTTTATTTTTAATTTTTATTCAGTCGATTGTAACTTTTTCATTATATCATGTATCATGTGACTTACTTCATGTCGTCACTTACAGTCAATGGCGAATCAAGTAAATTAACTTCGTAAGTGTTTATATGACTGAATTGAAGTGACTCTATTCATTAATCAAATAGATTAAGGTTGTCCTAAATATCTTCAGTGTTCATTGTATGTTGTCCCCACTACATTGTTCCGTTAATTTACTAGGCGAGTCCTATAAATTAAAGTATAATTTCCAATGAAGCTTTCAGGTCCACGTATCTAGATTTATTCACAAATGGATTCTATGAACATGATAGTGTAGCTCAAACAAACAGTACCGATTGAAAAATACGAAATTCGGCGGATATTACAACTTGTTATGATATATTTATTGAAAATCCCAATCTGAATAATTGAAAGAATGTCCGAAAATACAAAATATATCACTCGTACAATAAATAATGGAAACATCATGGGGCTACCATAATCACTAAATATCATCAAAAACTACTCTTTATTTTTACGTAAAAAAATGTAAATGATGTCTAGTTTTCAAGTTTTTTAATTTTGTTTCTTTCTAGTTTGGCTGTTGTGGCGTTACATCAGCAGCTGATTATGGTACACGATCTCCTCCTAAAAGTTGTACCGTATCAAAATCTATTCAAACATATTCTAGAGTAAGTCTTTTTTATAAATACAGTTTATCATTTAAGACTGATGAATTTACTGACCAACTAGTTATGTGTACAACAAAATTGATTGAGTATGCGTTAAGTAAAAATTGTAATCGTAACTAACAGACTCTTCAATACAGAATATTTGATTTTATATGATTTCTTCAAAAGGCTTAAACATTCATTCACACATTTTGAAGAAGTTTTCATGATACTTAGGAAAAGGATGAAGAAGGAATACTGTCAAACTTGGGAAGCTGTTTTTAAGTTAATCACTCTGTATGTTTATAATGTTTGCTTATTAAATAAATCGGTTGATGATGTTTTCGTGTACTAGAAATTACAAAGTATCAACTGCTAATAACAACTAATTGACTAATAAATGCATAATTCAGTTCATTATCTATTGCTTATAGTGTATTGTGACATGATATTTTAAATATATACTATGATTTATGGTACTTGAAACAGTTTACTTGACATTTCGATTGGGAAGCGGAGGTTTGGGAAGCTGAAGACTTTCGCTATTAAAGTATCAGAGTAAGTGAGCTCAGCATTATTAGCATAGGTGAACAAATACAACAAAGCTTTCAAGAATCTATAGTCAAACAGTTTTTTTTAGCGTGACTTAATAAAGATATACTTCATTCTCTGTTTTCACAGTAGTTATGATTTATCGTAGGAAAGTACTAGAGTACCTATTAACATAGTAAAACTTCAGATTTATTATTGGATAACGTAAGACAAAGATTGGTAAGGAATCTCTTTTTATTTGTGGGAAAATTAGCCAGCCACTAAAATATTGAGCTACAACAAAGCTGATTGATCATTAGTGATATGAAAATGAGCCAATCAAAAGGATAAACGAATGGGATGGGAGAAAATCAATACATTTGTATTTTTAAGTCACATGGTAATGAAGACGAAAAAATATTTGGTCATCATAGCCACCTTTCCAATTCACTGTAGTGATAAATTACAGATTAAATGAAGGTTAGCCGGAAATAAATAATATATGTACCCGTACGTTGTATTTTAAGACAAATTCTATGTATGATGGGCAGTGATGTAGTATGGTTGTAGCTAGTCGAAGTAGATAAATGGGGACTCGAACTTGTGACTACATACATCCCCAAAGGACCAGTGACAAGCAGATGGGTTGTAAATTCTCATCAAACAAAATAGTTTAGCTAGAAAATACAATGATATTAACATTGCTAAACAGAATTTTTGTTTTCATACATCTTTACTGTTTTGTATGTTTTCATGACAACTTCATATTGGATAACTTAGGTGTATGAAACTCTTTATATATTAATAATAGTAGAAATGGAATTCGTTTCGAATATTACTTCGACAAAATTTCAACGATACTTCTGTATATAACTCATTTCTATTCAGAACAGTTCATGTTTATTACTACGATTTCAGGTTATTTCATTAAAGTTACAAGTTCGCTATGATATTCCTATGTTGCAATTACTGCTTGTTCTGTTACATTTGTTTAAAAGTAAGCGTGTGCATCGAACTTTAACTATATTCACGTAAGAGGCTTAGTTACAAGAACTACTAATGCTGGATCGTATTTGTGTTGCATTCAGTCATATATATATATATATATATATATATATATATATATATATATATATATATATATATATATATATATATATATATATAATGCACGTTAAATAAGAAGTCGATGCGACGAATTAGAGACGAGTATGTTTAAACCCGAGTAAATTCAACAAGCGACCGAAATTTAAGCAGTCCTAGCAGTCTGGAAGGAAGTAGTCTAATCATACGCTATTCAACCTGATTACAAAGAAATTCTCACTGCAAAGTTGTTATACTCAGGATGTAATCAGGGGTTCTACACACTTCTATTACCAGTTCAAGAGGTGATTTTTGCTAATTCACAATTCATCCGACTATTCCTAATTCATTTAAATATATTCCTAAAGTACTTATCAGTGTTGGGATATTTATTTCAACTTAAACCAATACAACTTAATTATTCTGTATACCATCATCACTTCGTTAATTAGGTTGTGACTGTTATTAAATTCAATTGAAAACCATGCATTCAGATAACTTTAATCGATAAAAACATCATGTACACCGTCATGGACACGATCAGCTGACCACTAAAAGTGCTACAGTGTCATACCTGATAGACTCTCAAGCCACTGATTTGTGCCGTCTCTAGGATTCCAACCAACAAGTCGCGATGGACTGACAGATGCCAATTTCACATAGCTCTCTTTCATTCCATGGCGTCATATCACTGACTAACCATCTCTACGCTTTTCCGACCGGTTCCATTGTCAGGAAATAATACACGATATGGAACCGCTATGATGACATTTGCACACAATGACTGATCCACCTAACTCGATGTATTATGATGGTAATATCGATGACGTTGTCAACACTAAGCTCGGAAACACGATGCAGGACCTCAGCATTACTAGCATGATGTCGCCACCGGATGTCAACAACTCTTGAGAGACAACCATGATCGAAAATAAAGAGACGTCGAACATCCTCAACTTGGTGAGACCAGGTTTTGCGTACATACAGCAGAGCTGCTTTCACCGAAGAGTTGTAAACTCAACCTTTTACATCCGACTCACATCACGACGACACCAAAGATGGCTCAGTTAAGTGTAGACCGATCTGGCACTGACACAACTTTCTGCTACATCTGGTTGTCCACTACAACGTGTAGGAGCAGGTGCACTTCATTTAGTCTTGTATAAGTACTTTGCACTTGGAAGGTGTAAAGTACATGCCGTACTTACGAATACAAATTGCGAGTGATTAAATGGGATTCGAATGGTTTATGTGTTGCCCCACAGTAATTGAATATCATCTTTATTCTCAAGGTCTGAAACTTCTTCCCCAGGTAACAACTCCACACCACCAACATACTATTTCTTCAGAGATGTTCCTAGAATGGGATCTATCGAAATGTCGAGGCGAAATTGTATGATTAGGCCTGATAGTTGAATTATAACAATGGGAAAAAGTGGTTTCGTACAATAAATCTCCTTAATTTTTTTGGTTCCGAGCTGTTCATAACTTATACAATCACTTTTATAATTTATATGCTTCTATGATAAGACTTCATTGAAGTTACTGGAAAGTTTTGAATCTGTTTAACTTATTGAAAATGTTCTTATGCAATTATGCCATTTTGTACAGAAATCATTAAATAACGTTCAGTGTCTACTTTGGAATCATCATCATTTTCCATTACTTATTCATTCAGATTACCATCACTACATTTTACTTGTGGAAGAAAAACATTGTTGAAAAAATTAACATATTTCAAGATGTTAGAAACAAATTTGCATAAATTTACTTAATTTTACAACAGTTTATAATAATAAATACAAAAGTAATAAATTAAGTGCACATGTCTATGACCATAGAATGTCTAATGTAAATAAGTATGGTTTCTTGTTCATCATCTGTCGGATAATACATAAGTTATTACCACTGTATTTATCATTAGTATACGCAGACGATATAGTCCTATTTGGATGAAGACGCTGATAATATGCAGAGTTTCCTGATCACCGTGAGTAACAATGCAAGCATATTCGGGATGCGCTTCTCTCCTACTAAATGCAAAATGTTACTCCAGGACTGGCCTGCTTTTCCACCTAGATTAATGATAGGGAGTGTAGTAATTAAATGCCTGACCGCTTCACTTATCTCGCAAGTATCATCATCCCGGGTAGGTCGGTGTCTGGCAAAATCTCAGCACGGATTCAGAAAGCATTGGCATTCGCTAATTTACGTCACTTGTGGCACAGACGAGATATCCCTTTCTCAACAAAAGGCTGGGTGTACTGCGCAGCAGTCCGCGCCGCCCTAACAAATGGCTGCGAAACGTGGACCATGAAAACACAAAATATGTGTCGACTTAAGGTGTTTGACCATAGAAATCTTCGTAACAACTCTCGTATATCATGGAACAGTAGAATAAGTAATATGGAGGTTAGACAGAAGGTTCTTTGGAAATATGATAAACCAGTCGAAGAGGTCATTAACCTTCATCGACTGAGGTAGCTAGGACATGTGTTGCGCATGCCAGACTACCGCCTGCCTCATCGCGCAATGTTGGCTAGGGTCGAAGGAGGATGGAAGAAGGGTAGGGGCGACCAAAGCAAAACATGGCATCAGTCCACGAAGTCTTTGACTGTTGACCTAAGTCATGTTCGTAGATACAGATTGCTTGGTTGGGGTCCGCGTAATAATCACAATAGATTACTGGAGACACTTGGCTGACATGGCTTAGAATCGGTCACAGTAGCGCAAATGTATTCACCCTCCAACTTTATCGAAAACTTGAATCCTATTATAAGTTTCCGCACAACTTTACTTCACTCTCCTCTCTCATATTCTGTTATTATGTTACCTCTATTATCTCATAGTGCTAATGTGGTATAGCAACTTGAGCCTATGGGTGTATTCACCTGGTCCTACGTTGGTGATGATGATGATGATGAATGCATAATACGAATACAATATTAATAATTAACAGTAAATTTTATGGAAATAATTAAGGCATTATTCTCTCGGATCAATAAACAGACCTTCGCATACTTTGACCTGTGTATGAAATGTTAATCAATAGCGTTGGTCATAGTTCCTACTATAAGATGTATGAGTTCTATGGAAGAAGAATAGTGACGTCTTTGCTTCAAAAAAGTTTATAAATCAAGAACTTTATTTATTATATAATGAAATGTATTTATCTTAATTTATAAGGCTTAAATTAATTTTTAAATGAATTGTTTTACTAATGTGACGAAAAACGAGTTAAGTCATCCTGTTTACTGTTAATTACTTTTTGCAACCATATAAGTTCATTTTCTTATGAGAATGAAATCACTATGTGAGATCATAATGCAACCAATCAATTTTTAGGTTATCGATTTGTTAGTTATGTAATATCTGTAAATAATTTGTTAGGAAGAGACGAAACAAGAAAATATGAAGCTTGTAAAGTTAGCAACAGTCACCCAATTACAAATGGGCTGTTAAATTTCATAGTGAAATCTATTGCATTCTACCATTTTCTAGTGTTTTACTTATCTAATTAATCAGTCGAATCGTGCACCGTGATAAAACAAATGTATTTGTAATCTTCTATAAGGAATATTGGTAAGTTTGTTCAAATCTTTCTGAAAAGGCAATGATTTGTATGGTCAACCGACCATGCAAGTAAAGACTGCATCAACAGAGTTTATTGGATTTATTGATTGTGTTATACAATACATAACAGTTACTGAAGTTTCCAGGCCTATGATACGAAACATACCAAGGTTGTATATTTATTCTAAGAATTAGGGTAAGATAAAAACCAGGACTGGAGACTAATTATATCTTCTACCGAATACTAAATCAGTTTATGTATGTTAGGTGGTTGGAGGTAGTCGGTAGTAAACGGTGAACCTATTTTTCGTTTTAAATGGCCCACTATTCTAATTTGCGACGTTATCATTTAGTGATTCCTACTGGGAATAACCTCATGTATGAGTAATGTATTCCTTATTAATAAAAGTATCGTGTTTATTTAGTCCTAGAATGCTAGTCATAATCTGTTGGCCAAGTTGAAATGTAACAGATTCAGTCTTGCACCAAATGACTAGTCAAATATAGCACTGTCAACTACATAGTGATCAGTCAATTTTGTTTCTGTTCCAAAATCTATCTTAGATCATACATTTAAAAAAAAACACGGTTCGCTTTACAATATTTTAATCCAGTATCACTAATTACTTATTCTGCTTATAGGGTTGTCACGAAGTACTTGTGGAGGCATGTAGATCCAATCTGTCAGTAATATGTGGAGTTGGCATTAGCTTCGCTTTAATTCTTGTAAGTTAAATCTTCATTTATCATTTTCAATATTCATATTTGCGCATTTCGTCAGTTAAATTTTGTCCATCTCACTTTTGTTAAAACCTACCACAGTGATTATGTTAAACTCAATATTGGTAGTGTTGGTACATAATATGAACTGTATGCTTTCAGAGTTTTCATTTTGCGTTTATTAGATAAATGTATTTCCTGACGTCAACTTGATTAATTTAGTTCCAATACTTGAGTATTCAATCTTCGTCGGTCTTCATGATATATAGTGTTTTGTTTTAGACAAAGGAAAGCTCAGCCGATTTTCTAAAACCTTTGGAGTGCTTAGATCGCCTAAACGATAGTGCGTGCATGGGTTTAGTCGTAAAATCATAAATTGAGTAGATTTCAGAAAATAACCATTAACCAAGTAAGTACATATGTGAATGCAAGAGTGACATTTAAATCCTGTTATAAATAAATAACTTCAGACGAACATATAAATAACTTTTACTAGTATTTAACTCAGAGAATATACGCTTAGGAATTCTTATGACTATAGCTTTAACTAAATCATGTGTTGATTATCACATATTTCTCCCATCGGTTAATCACGAACCGCATATCAATAACGAAGCTTTGTTGATAGAAGATACAGAAGTAAACAATCATACAGTGTTTCAGTTAATTGAGTCTGTCATACACTGATGTTGGTTGGGTGTTATTTAAAACCACGGAATACTGGTGAAAGTTCCCACTTTCATCAACTTATAACATAGATCGACGATCATCCACTGTCATCAGTGATAGCCTATCCCACTCCTGACAAGTCTGAACTTCCACCAGTCTCGGTTAGGTGTTTGCCAGCCTGAAGCCCTTGAAGAAGGATCTAGGATGAATACTACTGAAGACTTCCGTACTAGGACAAAACTATTGTCCAGTGTTCCCTAGTTTTCAATCGTACCCTATCAGTACCAATATGTGATGAATTCAATTAACTAAGAATTAATAGCAGTCTCCACAAACTATCACAATTCAAATGTATTATGTATTAAATCAGTTCGTTATAAGTCAGGTATCTAGATATGTTTGCTTTAGTTAGCTGACTAATCATAACTTACATTAAATGAACAGGACACATCAAGATTTCACTCATTTTCTAATTGAAGACTATACATCAAAATCCATTTTGTACTGAAATACAAGTTTCAAGTTAAGTTCTTCATTATTTGTCCAAATATATTACAAGTCAGTAAAAGTTAAGTATTAAACCATCACTTATTTAACCTTTTCATAGTATTCACTTTTACTTTTACACTTGTGATGAAATATGTATACAAGAACAGAAAAGAATTTCTAACGATTGTATTACTATTAAAACAATCATAATGGAATTTTTTAAACTACTCTTCATTTATCTGAATTGTACATACCACTGGAGTCTAGGATACTTTTTTGTTGTTCAAATGGACAATGAAACCCAAAATAGTTTGGCTCTAATGTTCAAATTATTTATTTGCATTAATATTCAAATGAACTTAACAAAATTATGGCTATATTGAATGTCGACATATACTTGTACACTATGAAAGTAAATATTTCTATAGTAATGCAAATAAGAAATTATCATAATATTTTTTCAGAGTAGTCTGTTGATTTATTATTGTTTAAGCAAGTTGTCTTGATGTTAAGTGGTTTGAAGTAATCATCTGAACACATTTGGCATACTGTTTAATGGTTCAGACTAATATTACCAAATTCTAATTTTATTGATAGAATTCGGTCAATACTACGTAGTTATAACTGAATAAGTATAGATTTTTCTAACTGTGGATATCCGCAAAGTTTTAAATTTCAATTGTGATGTATCCAGTATTTTTAATAAAGTCCTTTATCCATTCGAACTTATAAAATGCAAATCAATCAACCAATGCCTGTTACCTCATTTGGAGAATAAGCCGCCGATCAGCATTCTCTAATCAACTCTGTCATGGACTTTCCTTTCCAGTTATTACCAAGTGCTCTTTATTCTCTTGATGTGTGCCTTAAATTCTCTCGCGCAATGTGTTCTTGGGTCTTCCTCTTTTACTTTGGCCTTCAGAATTCCATGTTAATGCTTGTCATGTGATACAGTTTGGGGATTTCCTTAATATGTGTCCTACCCACCTCCAGAATCTTTTTGTAATTTCTTCTTCGGCTGGATTTCTGTTGGTTTGTTCTCTAGCATAGAAGTTTGTTGTTGATTGTGTCTAGCCAGAGATTCCAAAGTATCTTAAGCAGACACTTGCTTATAAATACTTGTATATTTTAGATGATGCCTTTTGTAATTCTCCCTGTTTCAGCTTCATACAACAGAACTACCTTCACATTTGTGTTGAAAATTCTAACTTTAATGTTGTCTCACAGTTGGTTCGAGTTCCTGACACTTTTCAGTTGCAGAAATGCTACCTTTGCCTTCTATTACCAATCCGCTCCTTCACATCTACATCAGACCCTCCTTGTTTATCCATGATGCTGCCCAAGTATGTCCGTCTTCATTTGCATTTGTTGCTGTGTGAGGGGTAGAAGAGTCAGCTAGATAATATTCAAAGTTCAAGTCATCTACTTTCGTCCATGTCGTCCACTGAGTTCCATGCTTCTATTGAGATGATGTATTTTTAAAAATCTAGTCAACTAACAGAAAAAATGAAAGAACAAAAGTATACAGACTTTTATAACACCGGTCTTCACTTCGGATGAATCTATGTGCTGGCCTGTATGCATTATTTTGCAATGTAGTCCGTCGTAAGAATTCCGTATGATGTTGACTATCTTTTCAGGTACGTCATAATGTCGGAGGCTCCATATTATTCATATTATCCATAATATCCACGCTGTCGAATGCTTTTTAATAGTCAAGGAAGTTGATATAAGGAAGTAAATTCCATTCAATTGACTGCTCAACAATGAATCGTAGAGTCCCCATATGGTTGATATACAACCGTTCTTTACTGAATCCGACCTGTTGATCTCAAAGATGGGCGTCGACAGGATCTTTCATTCTACTCAATAACACTCTGTTGAAGACTATTTTTGGTTTTGAAAGTAGAGTGACGACTCTGTAGTTCTCACACTTGCTAAGCTCTCATTTCTTCGGTATCTTGATAAGGTCAGTCTATTCAGCAGCTCTTCGAAGTGTTCTACCCACTTGTTTCGTTGTTCATTCACTTCAGTGATTGGTTTGCCAGCGTTGCTCTTAATAAGCCGTTCTGGTTTACTGAATTTCCTAGCCAGCTTCTTCGCTATATCGCTTCGTATTTCCTTCTCTTGCAGTTTTTTCCGTGGTCATTGCTAGGTCCTCAACATATTTCCGTTTATCTGACCTAATGTTTGTTGACTTCTGTGTTTTCGGCTTGTGCCTTGGCTTTCTTTGCTCTTGTCCGGCTGTTATTAATTACTATCTTCTTGCTTGTCCTCTCTCGGATCTTGTCCAGAGTACCAACAGTAATCGATTGTTTATGGTATTGTTTCTTGCGACCCAAAACCTCCTGACATGTTGAAGTTATTATTTCTTTAATCGCTTTTTGGTTGTTCTTCATATTAGTTCCATCTTCTTCTGGTAGATCATGAAATGCTTGGAATTTGTTCTTGTGAGTAATCTTGAATTCGCTGAGTTTGTTTGTATCAAGAAGAAGGGTTGTATTAAACTTTCGTAATACTGTTCTTCCGGCTGTCCAGTGCTTTTTAGCTTTAGTTTCATTTTGAGCACAACCAGGTGGCGATCTGAAACTATATCAGATCCTCTTTCTGCTCTTACATCTTCTATGGTCATCCTTCGTAATATGGTCTGGTGAAACAAATGTAGCTTTGTGTATTTGTTTGTAGGAGAATAGGATGCTACCTATAATTATTTTGTTGAAGACACATTAGTTTGCAAACTAATCACCGTTTTTGTTCCTTTCTCCCAGTCCATGTCGTCCCACGATGTCTTCATACCCGGTGTTGTCCATTCTAACCTTGACGTTTATGTCTCTTATCAGAACAGTCAGTTCCTTGGCTGAGCATTTATTAATGGTTGATTGCAGCCTCGCATAGAACTGATCTTTGATGTCTTCTTGGTTGTCGTTGGTGGGAATATAGCATTGGATGACATTCATTGTAATCCCCTCCCTCTTTCTCTTGAATGATGCTTTAATGATCCTAGGTCCATGAGGCTCCCATCCTGTAAGGGCTTTACATACTTCTTGGAACAACATCAGTGCCACTCCTTGTGTATGTGAGGAGTTTTCTTCTTCGTAACCGGAGTATAAAAGTACTTCACTTGAGGATGGTCGTTGGTGTCCAGCTTGCAACCAATGGGTTTCACTTATTCCAAGTATCTTCAGGTTGTAGCTTTCCATTTTGTTAGCTATTTGCATGCTTCTCCCTATCTTCCACATAGTGCGAACATTCCATGTACATTAGTTTTTTCTTTGGTTGTTAGAAGGGGCATCAGTCTTGTGACTTCTGTAGAAACTCGGCCTTCACTATGAAGCGTCATAGCTCTTCAAAATGAAGACCTAATTCATAAGACAGAGTTAAAATAGATACATAGGTTTATTCTGGTTAGCGTATTTTTAGAAACGTTGTTTTTTACAGGATAGGGTTGCTAACCTCATGTCCAACACTCCTCCTTTATGCGGGCTTGGAACCTACCGTAACCCCAGGTGGATTTCAGGCAGAGATTTATAAAATGCAGCCTTTAATGAATTTGGATGGATAGTGACTGGGAAGTGGAATCCAGGATGAGCGTTTCATTCCATTTGAAACTGGTCAACTAGATGCATTTAATGGTGAAGCCTATGAAGTTTGATACCAAACGAAGTGAGCCCAAATCCCGGTGTGGGAACCAACACGAAGACGTAGGTACATTCAGCGGACGAGTTCCAAATAGATCGAAAAGCATTACCTAGATTCTGCTTGCAAGATACAATCCAACTTAATTCATACTTATGCACTATCGAGGTATTAAAAGATCCCCGTATGACAACAAAGACTAATCAACAGATTAACCATTTATTCGTTTCGGTTACACAGACCAGGTTCTAGGCAATTGATTGTTATAGCTTCGACGAATTTTAAAAAATGCCGAACCTAATCTTATATTAATTAATCAGAGATTTTAATATATCAATCTTGTGCATCATATCAATGAGATGTTTTGAAATAGACACTACCGATGGTCTTCTACCTGTTTAATTGGTAAATCATTAGTTCTTGAAATCGACTGTAGTCTTTTTATTTGTTTATCTTTCCAAAATATTAATGTCCATCTTAGCAGTCACATAATAAGTGCATCAAGAAAACCATTATTAATTATAATACTAGTTGCGTTGTACAATGAGGTAGTTTCCATATGTACGAAACAAACTTCCTCATTTAACATAGTGTAATCAATTTTTAAAGTGTATTCTTCAAGTGATTTTGTTGAGGTCATACAAGTTTTCTTTCTTTTTGTTTCAAAACAGTTGAATATCATTATAACTATGGTGTATTCATTTTCAATCTTCCATAGTTACCACTAAATCAGAAAAGAAGAAAGGAAACTAAGTTATGTTATGTAAATGTCGGATATATACATTTCAGAATTATTATTGAAATAATTTACTTCAAACCTTAAAAGCATTTTGTTTATTCATAAATTCATTACAAATATCTAGGTCACATATTTTATGGCAACAGAAGGTTTGTTAAAAAAAAAAACACATGTTATAATTATCACAACAAGGAACAAATTCTAATTGTCAGTACATTAATTGACTGATAATTACGATAGTGGTAAGTATCATGTAATCTAAGTTCAAGGCTACTTGTTAAGTGACCTCAATCATTTAATGTCATGAAAACAAAGTGTATAATAGATTCCAGGTCATTTAAACTATTGTAACCTAATCAACGGATTGTGCTGTTCTTTCTTTTACACTATTTTCTCTTATTTTCAAATCATATTTTAGATATCTGGAATGGTGTTTTCCATGATGTTATGTTGTGCTATTCGTGAACTTAGTTAAATCATCTTGAGAATTATTGAAAATTGAGAAGACGACAAGTAACAACATTGAAACAATCACTAGATGAATATTAATTATATTATATTGACCTATTCATTGATATTAATATGTTAACACTCTTACTGACAAAAATAAGAAATAGGTTCATGTCTTCAAACTATTCATTTAGATTTTGTTATTTATGCCCTTTTCTTGCTTCTATTATTCTGTCTAGTAATAAAGAGCTTTCATTAACTATGTTATGTTACTAAGCTTTTCATAATGTATTAAGTTGCGAATATCTTCACTATTCTAGTTCAAGTAAATTCACGTTATTATGTGTATCACTTGACAACATACCATACAAGTAAAAGACGTTTTTACTATAATGTTCTGTCTATCTATTCAATATACTGTATATCTATCAATCACTTTTGTTTTCGAATTTACAATCTATCTACTTATATATCATCTATTTGTCTATCCTTTTATCTATTCATTAAATCTGAATTCATTGAATTTATACTTTCAATTGAAATACAATTTTTATGTTCGAGTATTATGATACTTCTCATTAACAATGTCATGAATCAACCATAAGCAAAAAAAGTGTTCTTATTTAATGTAGGCAGATTCAAGTTATTCTTAGTTGCATTTCAATTGTAAGTATATGATTAACTATCATGTGACTGTGAAATAAAATGTTTACGAGAATATCTAGGTTACTTGGTTATGGTATATAACTCACCTAATAAGAATTAAGATAGTAATTTCCATGTAATTGAAAGGATCGTGATGACTGCACTTTATGTGGTGAATAACATGACGAAATAAACTGGTATGTAATACATTGAGTGCTGATAATTCAAAGGAGCCAGTGATATTATGCAGTTTGTATATTAAAAATACCAGTTGTATTCGTAATATAAATAAGTAAATTAGAACAAATCATGTTATTAGTAATGCAACGAATGATATGCGTTCTTGTTGAGTACAAATGCCTACAGTAATCAATATGTATTCATATATGTGATCCCCCCGATCGTTGTCGAGTAATACTGTTTCATCAAGCAAGTAAAAATGTGAACGTTATGTGAGGATCGTACATAAAACTACTGTTATGGTGGACCACTAAAAAAGAGTAACAAACTCTCAGAACTGTCTTTTAAGAACACTATTTCAATTATTCTAACTATGGGTAATGTAAACATTTTGTTTCTAAATATGTTACATTTCTCTTACCCTCTCCTCCTGACTAGTATATTTTCTCTTAATATATTGTCTCTTACTATGGACTACAGTTAATTGGTTGTGTACAAGTTATCCTTATTCACTACCACTGTTTCTTTTGTTCTGTATTAATGCTAATTTTCTTATTGGTTTGCTTTGAGGTCTGATTTTATGTATATATAAAGGAATGTATGAAATATAGTTTGATTCTCTCTGGTTGGCCTATCACCTTGTGTTCTCCTTATTTCGGCTTGGGACTCAGTGGGCATAGGGCAGACGCGCAACTATCAACAAAGCACAAGTAATTGGCACTCGGCCAACCAACCACCAAATTTCTCGCATCATAACTACATATGTCCTAAATTCATTCAATTAATCATAATAGATAGTTCTTTTACTTATGAGTAGTACAAATTATGTAACAAAAGTTTTCGAAAGTAAACCTTAGTACGAACACTTAATTCATTTTGAAATGAACTACTAACGTAATGAGATATTACATGTGTATTCATTCATAATTTCTTTATATTATGTTTCACTGTCTCTGTCACTAGCAGTTTCATTATAATTTCCACACACTACTGATTAATTCATATTCATACTATTAGGATGATGAGCTCTTATCGCAGGATTGATGACTTCGAATGAAACTAAAATTTACGAGAGGATGTCCAAATAGATAACGTTTATTTGTTAGTTAATTACTGGACCTTAAGTGGATTCCTAAACGTTTTAGTGAGAAGTTATAACTTAAGGACTAGACTCAATTGGGAGTGCGAATTCGAAATATATAAATTACACTGTCAAATATATGAAAGTATGATGCCGATGTTGTGAATACATTATTGTATTCCGGCGTTACAGTTGATTAATATTATCAGAGACTCATAGTTCAGTTTATATTGCTGTTAGTTTCTGTAATATTCTATTTATAATATTGATTCCATTAATAAATTCATATATTAGTTAATTTATGTAATTCTATCTTTTCAAAGGAACAAAAGCTCACTTGTACAATATACGTCTCCTTACCCCAATTAGGGAATGGATATATTGATGTTTATCTGTTGTTGTAAGGTAGCTATACAGTACATTCAGTTTGCGTAGATCCCGTTGAATATACAGTGGAGTGATTTAGAGACATTTAATCATTGTAAAAGCTTGTTTGTACTAAGCATGTATTAAAACACTATCAGTGTGCAAATAACATGTCATTTATTAACGCTTTCTTAAATGTAAATTATAACAGTTTACACATACTCATTGGTTGTATACTCAACCGATCTGAGAAGTGCAACTAAATGATTCCCAGCTTCGTTCTCATTTTCGTGAATTTTGACTAGCATAAGAATGAATAAGAAGCATACGTTCATGACAATTTGTCCCTTTGATAAATTTTGATAATGTGATAAGAAGACGAAGTTTATCAGAGTTATGTGATATATCTGAGCAATACATTTCGAAAAATCTGATCACACACACACATTTGTTAAGGCATTTACATATGCAAAATAAAAGGTCACTAGACAAGTAAGAGTATAAGCTAAGTAAACAAGAGTAATAAATCGAACAATGTGAATCATAGTCCACCAGTCAGGATAGATTGATTGAAAGTACAAGTTGTTTTTGAACACACAATAGGTCTGGGGGGGGGAGGGTTTCAACATCCATATAGCTAAGGCTTCAATAAACCTTAATATATGTCCTAAAGCACTTTTATACAACAGAACAAAAGATGATTTGATATCAGTTATGTGACCCGTTTCAACTACGTGTTTAGTTATAGACGGTAAAGGTTGTTTATTCTGCACTTTTATTATTTTTTTCATTCGAGTTCATTTGTTCCTGCAGCAATTTAGCCATGTATTATGATGAACTTGTATCTTCCGTTGATTTGTTATTGGTTGAAGTTGGTCAGTCTCTGTTGCTATATGTGCATCTTGAGCGGATTACGTCAATATAAAGATTATTTACTTATTCACCTGTTGCACAAGTGTGAGTGTATGGACTCAATAGTCTAGTGGTGAACGCGGTGGCGTTTTGCAAGAAACGGACTGATTTCCAATCCCACTGTGAACACCAATATTGGGATGCAAGTACATCCAGCCAACGAGTCCCAGATAGGAAGAAACGTGCATCCTGTATTCCACTTTCCAGTGACAATCCAACTTAAATGGCATTTAGGTATGTGTTCAGCTACCCTGTGTAAGAGTACCTGTGGACGTATACAAAGGTTTATTGAAGCCTTAGCTATATAAAAGTTCTGACACCTCCCCCACACCTCTTGTGTGTTCAAAAACAACTTGTACTTTCAATCAATCTATCCTGACTGGTGGACTATGATTCACATTGTTCGATTTATTACTCTTGTTTACTTAGCTTATACTCTTACTTGTCTAGTGACCTTTTATTTTGCATATGTAAATGCCTTAACAAGTGTGTGTGTGTGTCATCAGATTTTTCGAAATGTATTGCACAGATGTATCATATAACTCTGACAAACTTCGTCTTTTTATTGTATTATCAAAATGTACATTTATAATCGAAATTTAACAGAATTATCCAAAATCTGCTTGTTTTTTGTTGTTACTTTTCAATGTTGACTCTGAACTCTCTTGATATCATTGTGGTCTGCTATATGTAGTGAAGTTAAAGTATAAATTTGAACACTCAACTTTCCAATTATTAAATGCAAACTAACTGCGCAAATTTCGAATTCATTTACGTGTATTATACTTCCTATTAGATGTTTATTATCTAAAGTTTCCAAAGAAAATTTCATTGCATCTTCTGTCATAACCTTCACAATGAATGAGTCTGATTTATGAAAACAGTAAACGCTACCATGCCATATTTAAGTAGGAATTGTAGTAGATTTTTATTCTAATTTTAATTCATGAAGTAATACTTCCTTTCCACACTGAAAGTGATAACTACTTAACAACTATCCAAACGTTTTAGGAACTAGGCTATTTTGAGCAATATGTGCAATATTTGAATCATAATACTTAGATATGTACTGCATGTAGAATATTTTTTTTTAAATTGAGACCTATTTATTGTTCATAGTGATCATTAAACAATTGTGTGATACAGTAGTTTGTAAATGCATCAACTAATGATACTAATGATCAATTGTAACAGCATATTTCTATGTTATTAACCAAATCTTTAGTGATTATCAATAAGAGAGGATTTATTCAACATTTAATTTTACTTTGATACTATCATTTTCAATCAATTAATTAAAACAAGTAATGGTTACAGATAGAAACTAAATTTATCACATTTTATCTTCACTGCCATCTAGTTAACAAAACCAAACATATCAAGAGAATTGAATATTTAATTTGAAAAAAAAGCAAAAGGAAATCTTCAACATTGCTGATAGAGTAGATTATTTTGTAAGTAGTATTTCGCCATTAATGTGTAGTATAATAAAGCACTAGTTAACATGAAACTAGGTAAAAATGGTTTTCTACATTTTACTTGTTTACAAAATATCAATTAATAAATGAGAACGCTTGACATTTCCTTATGTTTAGTAAATAAATTTAAGTTCAATGAAAGAAAAAACATTCTGAAATTTTTTATCAGTTTCTTGATATACTACTGATGATAAAAAGACAACTTTCTTTCATTAAATAATCACTTTTAGTTGAGTGTTATGAAGTCCCGATAAATCTGAATATGATATTATAAATTAACTTGGGTTAAATAATTAACGTAAAATGAGAAACAGTGGAGAGCTGATTTGTCCCACTATGAAACTCCTCAGCTTTCTGTACTCATATTACCACCAGAGAATATGGTTTGAACCTTCAAATTTTTTGACGATTTATTGCAGCACGCAATTCATTTTTAGAGTTAAACTCCATTGGTCAAATCTTCACACCAAAACTTCAAGAATTACCTCTTACAGTTAACTGATAGTAAGCACATGTTGATTGATTATATCATTCAGTGTTGTGAAAATTACTAAATTTAAACTTCACATCATAAATTGACCTGCTTATTGTGCATTGCTGAAAAGTATCATACTAAAATGAAACAGCTGATCAGTACTTCCCGATATCAAAGTTAAAAAAGAACATTTGATTGCATTGGTTGTATAGTAACAAAAGAGAGTAAACTTAACAAAATATAAAGTCATAGTGTCAAGTTAATATCAAATGTATATTGTAGCTAGATTACCACTGAAAACCACAAAGCAACGAATAGCTTTTTGTCTTGATATCATAACAGGATGAAACAGATATACAGTTTTCCCCATTTAATTAACAATTTGCTAGTTTGTACTGTAATATTAAACATATTAAAGTTACCATCGATGCAACCATATTTGGCCATATGTCTACATTAACTATGTAGACATCTGTAAATCTGAAATCTTATTACATTCAAATACTTTGTTAATCATGAAACAAGGCATATTATGTAACATTTACCAATATTTAATTCAGACAATAAAGATAACTTGTCAACGGTAATCAAATAAACATTTCAATTATTAAAACATTCCTACATAATATCCAGAACTAAGGAATGAAAAATTGTTTTATATAAAGTAGTTGTCATGTTCTATATATATAAATTTAGAAATATCATATAACAAAAGACAATACCATAGGATATGCATTTAAAACTAGCTTGTATTTGCATTTTCCCACTGATGTTGTAATAGACTGAAATTCAACTGTATCTGTTGAAATAAATGGATCTTGATTGAAATGCTCAGATACCTCGATAGTAAACAAGTCTGATTAAATTAAAATTATGGCCAACAAGTGGAATCCAGGAAGCCTATTTTGTCCTATTTAAGGCTTGTCAACTGGGTGTACCTACATCTGTGTTGATTTTTACATTAGACTCGTACACAATTAGTTTACGTTAATAGCCAACGGGTTCACCTACTGAGCTATTGAGTTCAACGTGCTTATTTGGACTGTGACCTGGTTGTGAATTGAAATTTGTCAATTACTCATTGATCAGGTCTTTCTATACTAGAACTGGTCATAGTTAACAATATAAGATAATAAAAAAAACCAAATAATCACTACAAAGGCAATATAATAATATTCGACGAATAAGATTAATATCGTATGCGCAATAATGACATTAGTAGCATTTCTTGACGTTCTACTTTGTAAAAGGCTGGAATGTTCCTACAGGGAAAAAGCATACTGATAAAAAAATTTAAACTGGATAGTATGTACATATATACAGATTTGCACCTCTTTGTCATAAAATAAGTCTTGTTGGATGTCTAAGTCATTTGACTTGACGTATATGTTCCTGATAACAGCTTAGAAGAAATAAACCGACTAAAAACAACGCATATCCGATCCGATTCATCAATAAGTACACACCCAAACCTGGAGTAAGAGATCCAGATTGACTATAACATTATAGAAAATTCTTTATCTGAAGCTTGACTTTAAATGCTACATGGTGAAGTTAAATTTTAACATAGAGATTAAACAGATCAATCAAAGTACATTCAACACAGTTAAGTTACATGCCATTTTTCCTCAATTAAGCAAACAGATGATAAAATATCAATAATGAACTCATCAATGTCTGCTTATCAGTTTCACTGCTCTTATGGAAACAGTTACTTAGGTCATACACATAGAGCCTTATTTTTGACATCATGCAAACAATGTACTAGCATGGATTAACCAAATATATAAAGAAGTCTAGCACCATGGATTATTCTGTTCAGCAGTACACACTTCTACTTAGAAAAGATCGGACTATGAAGTGTTGATTTTCTAGGCTTAAGAGGTAATCGAACAATTAGACAATTAAAACTGAAGGCCAGCTTATTATTTCTGCCGAAGAAATAACAGCTGAAGCTTCCGTAAATAATCGTTAAAACAGATAGAAGTTGTGTTTATTTAAGGTTAATTTTAATTCACCGAAATAATGCACTCCAAATCAGAAGAGTACTTGGAGTTCTCGAAGTACTTGCTGTATAAATTAAATTTCTCAATTATAATAGGTTACATAATAAACGATAATTAATTTAGATCGACAGTTACATTCACGGTAACTCAACAAAAACATTGTAAAGAAGAGTCTGCTGCTTGCGCATACTAACATAAAAATGACTGAACTAAATTGTAGTTCAACTAATATGAGGGCAATAACAAAAGGAACCGTAATTCAATTAACTAATTAAATACGTTGTTAAGCTATACAGAAGAGATTTAGCTACTTATAAGTAATGTATTAATCATAGCTAAATATTACACCTTCATATTATTTCCTTTGATCTTTTCACTCTCTCGGCATTCTACCTAGTGTGTCATAACTGTATTTAGTTACTATGTGTATGTCAGTCATTCAATCACACTATTCTTAGAATTAAAAAACCTTTATAGGCTGAAATCTTCATTCACATTCTCCGTACGTAATTAGAATTTAAGTAGCAAATGAGAACTGTTAGCTATTTAAACTTGATCAATATTATAACTCATTTGAGATCATATGTAATTTTATTCTCAGTGTATACATACTCCAAGAATGTCCCAGTCAGAAAATGAGAAGAAAATGCCAATAAGCAGTGTGATTGAAGAAGCTGATAAATTAGTTGCTAAAGGTCAATTTCACAATGCCTATCAGTTCATTAAAGTATCATTGAGAACCTACGATGATGTGGAATTGCTATGGAGATATGCTCAGGCTTGTTTTCTTTGTGGTAATGATTTTGTCTATTATCATCCTAATAAAAAATTATATTAATTATACTAAATTTTATTTGTATTATTAGTATATTATGTCAACAATAAACCAAGTAAAGAATATTGTGAAAGATATTTCACAGAAGGTATGAATGCTAGTAAGAAAGCTATTGAAAAAAATCCTAATCATGCGAATTCCTTGACGGTATCTCAGTATTTCCTTAGATCTATAAGATACTGTTCAATTAGTGGTATTGTATTCTAGTGGGATGAACATAATAATTTGAAAGGTTTCACAGAAAGATTCAAGAATATCTCAGAGTTATATGATTTGTTGATGGTAAATTAACATGCAGTTTATTAACTTGTTATCTGAATAAAGAAATCTCAAAAAATTGACCCGAATAATTATTTAACCTGAAAGTTCATTAGGGATATGGTAAGTTATTTTGTACAATAAAGTTTCTGCATTTATTCAAGGCATTACATAGTGACAGAGGCACACAATACAAAACCAGAACTTTTTAAAGGTACAAAGTATACTGGAAAGGAATTTTCATATGAATTAGTAAGTAATGAACAAATATCTAATAACAATTCACTATTTTTCTTATAGGGACTGAAACATATGCTCAAATGTGAAGAGTGTAAGTAGTATATGCATGTATATACAGAAACGTTAGTATTCCTTTCAATGAACTAGACAATAACTTTAATTTCTCCTCTTTTCATTTTATTCTAAAACTATAATATGAAGTGGCTCCGATGAGATCTGTTATAACTCTTGAATATTTGGCAAAATGTTATGCACGACTTGGACAAAAAGAGAAATCAAAAGATTATTGCCTTAAAGTACTTAATTATCCCGCGGATCATGCCGAATCAAAAGAGGTGAGTATAAAATTGTAAAATGCACGTAACACTACATATTTGTTCTGCCATAAACCCATACAACCTGATAGTGAATCTCGTTTTGTCGGTTGTAAGTGATTGATCGTAAACATGAAGAAGCTCATGACCTATATTATATAGTAAGTTGAAAAATTTCATCTACTAGAGAATTTATAAAGGGGACTGGTTCTACTAGTTGATTTCTTGCCTGGCTGTACTACCGTTACACATTCTGATATGACGTCATGATTACTGGTACATCTTGATGACGAGCGACAACTAGCTTAATACATAGATTTAGAGCTTACTGACAGTTATCACTGACTGCATATCACAAACGTCAGCTGCATGAATATAACTTGTATGATGGACGGGCTGCACATAAAATATTTCGAAAAATTTAAATTACGGATACAGATGTGCATAGTCCATTAATAAACCCAGTACTTACTTTCTCAGTCTTAAGTGTTAGGAGTGTCAGCTTTACTAATGAGGTGAATACAGTTTACATTGGTGTGTAGAAATTAGGAATCATTCGAATTCGTTGAATGCCTATTCCTTACTTCTGTTTTGAGAATGCCTCGTGAACACTAAATTTGAATTTATTGGATCTCATGCACCAAAATACTAGTTCATAAATGTAAGTGGACAAATCTTCAAGAAGTATTTTTCCGTTTAAGAATCCTATCTGTTTCAAATGACAAATGAAATTCAAAGTTACATTCATTAATACAATTATTAACCTAAAAGTTAATTAGCTGTACATACTAGGACCATGATAATACACTTTAATATGAAAATAGGGAAGGAACTATTAACAAAATGAACTATTAGTAGGATGAATTTGTTTATTCCCATTGATTTGTTATAGACTGAAGCTGGTCAGTCACTGTTGCTATATGTGCATCCTGAGCGGATTGCCTCGATATAGCGATTATTCACAAGTATTATTTTTAATTTGTATTGTGACTGGCAAATGGAATCCAGGACGCGCGTTTCGTCCTATGCGGGACTCGTCGGCTGGATGTACCTGCATCCCAATGTTGATGTTCACAGTGGGATTCGAACTCAGTCCGGTTCGTGTCATACGCCACCGCGTACGCCACTAGACTACTGAGTCAATGGGAATAAACAAATGCATCCTACTACCAATTCGCCCATTGCACAAACGTGACTGTCTGGACACAGTAGTCTAGTGGTGAACGCGGTGGCGTATGACACGAACCGGACTGAGTTCGAATCCCACTGTGAACATCAACATTGGGATGCAGGTACATCCAGCCGACGAGTCCCACATAGGACGAAACGCGCGTCCAGGATTCCATTTGCCAGTCACAATACAAATTAAAAATGGACTATTATTTAAACATTTATTTTCTATATGCACGAGCATTGGACACTATTGAATGTATTACAAAGCGGGTTCTAATGAGATTGCTTGTATGACTAGCAGCAGATAGTCGAATCCCTAAATCTACTTAGCGTAAATTCATACCCCTTTCTCAGGTTTAATACAATATTTTTTATTTCTGTATAGAAATTCATAGTTATCTGACGTTCAACCGTTTATACACGAATTTCTAAATGACATTGGTGGGACTATACCATAGTGGCAGAGTAATGGGGTTTAGGAACCATATTTTAAGTTTTCGAAAAATTACGGAAACAATGATGGTAGCTTTAGAGCATTTGCTGTGTAATCTAGATAAACAGGTTCAATAATCGTCCAAATTTAATGTATCCGCTTTAGTTTTTCCTTATTTTTGTGTATTATTAGTAATATAAGCTTGTGGTTTACATATATCGTTTTTTCACTAACAAATCTTGCCTCAAGATCACTTCAATAATCGTTCAAGGCTAAATGAATGCATTACACGGACGGATTACAGCATGTTCATCTCTATTCTCACTTATACAACATGTAGCTTTACATCATGGACTGATGTTAGTTAGATAACTACGGGAAATAAAGAAAGATAAATGTGCTTTCCATGATACACCGCAGTAATGCTTATACATGACATGACATGAATTCTTAACCTTTCAGCCATCGGATATGAATCTAATGATGTATGTTTATAATATAATTCAGTTCCTGATAGTCACTTTTCTATTCACATAATCGCTGCAAATTCTGGTTATATTGTTCACAACTTTCGTATTTTTCTTTCAACAATTTACAGGCTAAGAAAGAGATTAGTGGATTATTGAAGACACTTACCTGATTCTATTGATTGTAATATTAATAATCTATTATACTTATTAGTAATATATTTGTAATGTCGTAACAAGGTAAAGCATCTAATTTTTCAAATTGTACGGTTCTACTTAAAGTTACTACTTGTGCAAAAAACTAGAGAAATCAGGTGGATATAAATTGAAATAGAGTAGATGAAAGGATCAAACATTAATTACAAAACAAGAACAACTGTAGTTTCGATTATGGAATGTCATGCATGTCAAAGGTGTTTCGATTCTGGTAAAATTAAACTTTCTGATGAGCCAGTCAAATTGAAAATAGCGGCAGTTGGATCTTTGCTCAAAATTTAAAACTAGATGTTGTCAGTTCATGTTTCTTTAAAACCTAAGTGAAATCCACGGTTATTTAGTATCTAAGACGCACGACATTGATAAATATGGTAAGAATAGACACCGTGAATAGTCTGGCATAATTCTTAGAGTGACTTCAATAGAAGGCTTAATTCATTATAGAAGAACAATAAATATAAGATCAATAGCTTGTAATGCAAGAAAGATTGATTAATGTAAAAAAAGCTTTGGATTATTAATTTAATTATACCTGATTTATTTTAATATGCATGTCTCTCGGAATTTATAAATGCGATTAGCTGTCATTTGGGGCTTGAAGTGGGGTCAAAATGAAAAGTACTTCAATGAGGTAACGTTTAAATTGTGAATCCAGTGTAAACATAATCTTAACCCTAGCCACTACTTAAATTTCTAGTTCCGACTCAAGATCTGCACCACACTTTTCTAATTTGTTGATAATTTTTGTCATTTCACGAAAGATCCCCGTAACGAGGCACAATACAGCCGGTTTTATTTCACTTTATAAGTTCACTAGGTGTGAAGAATTTTACAAAATTCTTCATTTATTACATTTTCTGAAAATTTATCATTCGTTTACATTATCAGTATTCTCATTGGAATAAATATCTTCACCATCATTTGGCACTCATTCAGTAAAGCCTTCATGTATTCATTAAAGAGGTGATTTACCTTACTATTAATCACTTACTTAAGTGAGACAAGATGTCTTAACAACTAACAACATCTACCTAACACTTTACATGCTTTACACAAGTAAAGCATTCACTAAATAACATCGTTATTAAATGATTCAATCTCATTGATTTTTTATGTATTAATTAACCAATGTGAGTAGAGTATTTAGAGTGATTTATAATCATATTCAATAATCGATAAGGTAAATCAAGAATATTTTATTGAATTGTTAAAATATCATTGATATACAGTAAAATTCCTTTGAAAAACAATTATTCATAGCAACTGAGAAACAAATGTAAATAATTTTAAAAAAAATACATCACTCACTAGATAAAATTTAACAAAAAAACAGAATGTACTTATTCAATATGATTTAAGAAATAATCAATTACCCAAAATGTATTGTCAACCTAATTGACATTGTAAAATTAGAAAAACATTCTTTTAACTAATGATTAATCATTTAGAGTAGATATTGTATAATTCTGTTATGATGTTAAGAAAAAGGCTGTTAATAATGATTGGAGAAAGTATGATCAAGAAGTATGTACTTACACGCCTACCTTATGATTATTAGTCCTTCTAAACAGGAATGAAGAAGATAAGATAACTAAGCTGACCACCAAACAAAATCCAATTATATTTTAGGCACTCCTTTATATAGATACACAAAACCAAACCAAGCAGTCAACCAATTAGGAATTTAACCTTAGTACAAAACAAGGCAGATCGTGGTAGTGAATAGAGGTAACTTGTTTTTTAACAAATTAACTGTAGTTCATAAATAAGGGACAATGTACTAACAGTAAATATATGAATCGGGAGAATATGGTAATAGGTAAGTAGCGATGATAGGAATAGTGTTAAATTAACCATAATTTAAGTCATTGTGATAGTCTTTTTAAACATAGTTCTGAAAGTTGTTACTCTTCTTTAGTCGGCCAACATAACAAATTCACAACAAAGTTTTAAGGTGAAAGAAAATATATTGAGTAAATAAGCATTAAAGTATATTACTTACAATGAATAGTTATTTTTGACTAAAAGAAAATTTAAACTATATAATAAACGATTCTTAAGATGGTGATACAGTTTGTTAGTAATGTAGATTGGTAACTGAAGTTATCCACCTGCTTTATTCATATTAATTAAATATGTGGCGCCCAAATATTCCTGTCATTATTTTATCCATATAGTGGATATTACAGCGCGATATTCAATGTAGACCCTAAATTTTATCAAATTAATGTTTTCTTTTTTACTAAGACTGTCGAGATGCTCTAGAATGGTATATTCATAGCATATTGTTAAGGATAAACTTCAGACGCCTAAAACAAAATTTTTACTTAAAATTAAATATGCTGTATTTGCTAAGTAAACGTGCTGAAAAATGATCGGTGTTTAATACAACATACTTGTTAAATACTGAGGACATTTTTTCACTTAAGGACAATTTAATAATTAACAAAACCAAATAAGTCAGCTTTTTTCCTGAATATGAAAATACTGACCAAAATGTCAGCGAAGCCCTTTTAAAATATGTTTGATTTACCTTAATTAATAATGTAAGCTCTGTTGATTGGTAGGGTACCATTGAAAACCAGGGAGCACTAGACACCTGTTACATTTCGGCATAGGACTCCTCAGTAGTGCGCATCCTGGGTTCAGCTCAAGGGGCCTCAAGTTGGCAAACACCTAACCCTCTGCACAGCAGGTCTTAAATTACCGGAGCTACTTATGTTATACGAAGGTATCAGTGTTTATTGGAATGCAAAATTAAGGATGCACGCTGTCTCAGATGAAATTAAGATAACTACCCAGCACTCTTTAGTTTTCAATAGTTCTTTTGCTGAATATTGATTTCTGATCTAAATTATTATTAGCGAAATATGGTTAGCTAGTGTAGTGCTTTATATACTCATTGAAGTAAAATACTATGTATATAACTTGACATGCACATGCAAGTTGAGACACTCTTACTGATAAAATAAGCTATCATAGTAAAAGCCAACACATCGTGAAAGTTACTTTATACTACCAGTTCTTATATCTTAGTAAAGCGAAAGAAGGTAACAAGAGCTTTGTGTCAGAGCATGCAATAATATTTTAGTGCCTAATTAAAATATTTCATTGAACTACCATTTACATCTTAGTGACTATTTCTGCATTACTATGACAAAATCCATGACTAACATGTGAAACAACGCGTTTGGATATTATCTCACTGAAAATACTCATTCTCAATCTCTGGACCAAAAATCCTAGATTTATTTTATTTTTAACGTTTTAATTCTTATCTGCCAACTGAAATTTCATTGAAAACTATGTAACTCGTGCCTCAAATGGCATGTTTCATAACTTATATTCTATGGATAGGAAACCGTACATGGTCATATAATGTCTGTTTACAGAACTTAAGTGTTTACGCATTAAAAATTTCATTTAGCATATAAACAGATAAACCTCCGATTAAATTCTATTTGGATTCCTTGTGTAGGAACAAATTTACAGATAGTCGGTCTATGAGAGCCAGTAGTGTCTACATGTGCCTCAGAAATATTGAGTTGGCAAAATGTATTGTATAATAAATTCGGCAGATCATTACCAAGTCTAATCCTGTTTTGGTACTCTTTCAAGAAATTCTAAACGTTACTGATCGGTTAAAATACATTTGTAGTACACGGCTGCTATGACTGATTTCATGGTCCCATTATAACCAATCGATAGACAAAACAAGTGTCACATAGCAAACACCTAGAACTCATCATACAATGTTACTGAAATGAGCGTCTACAAGGTTTAGTGTTACTATTAAAAATAGATCTTGTTATGGTAATATATATTATGCAGCACTGATGTTACTCCCATAAGAGTTTCCAGTATATTTACAACTGGATGTTAAAATCCTTGTTTCTATTTGATAACAAACTTGTGTTTATTTTAGAATCCCAAAATAATGTCTGATTTAATGACTGCCAAGAAACAATGATGGCGTCCGAATTCTCTCTATAGTTAAAACACGGCTGTTAAATAAGTAATCACGAGTAATCGCATAGTAAGAATATCCGGTGAAATAACATTTAATTTCAAAACAAAAACAAATGAATTTGTGAACATTTATTGGCGATTTCGGACTGATAAATACTTGTTTGCCTCATTATACTTAGTTTGCTGAATAAGTCGTAGTTCATGAAAAAGTCAAGATTATATTTCAAATATTAAAAAAATCTTAACTATAACGAAAAACAGTCAAAAATTCATTATGGGCACGTCTATGTAAAATTTCCTTTGCGTGGAGTTTTCCACCAGACAACTTCTGCATTATGAGATGGACTTCGTCAGGACAATTATCTTTCGATAACAATAAATATATACAACCATTTGGCGAGAGCAAATTGTAAGCCTGATATAGAAATGGATCAATCACCTGAAATTCAGTTAAAGGAACGCAAACTAGAATCAGAGTATAGAGAAAAAGAGTAATACAGATTACTTTATATAATACATCACAAAACAAATACGGAAGAGTCTCTTTCAAGCATTAAATACAAAAAATATAATAACGTCCGAAATATTCTCAACACTGTTAATTGGAGAGGGTCATGTACTTATTATTCAACCAGAGGGAGTAAATGTGTTACACTAGCACATTAGTACTTATGATTGCATTAAGAGAAATACGTTAACCAACTTCATATAGAATCAGTAAAATGATTTTTCTTTTTTTAAACTTTACGTACAACATATTGTTAAGTGCACAACTCAGAGTTCCTAGCACGTAATTACAAAAAAACTTAAGTGAACGGAACTATCAACTGAGTGGATAATGATGAAGTGTTAACACACAAAATATACATTCTTAAATGGAACCACATACGTTACAAACCGAACGCACTGTATAATATCCATATACAACGACACTAAATTCAAACTACGTATATTATTCTTAAAATTTCAGTATTTAGTTGCTTTAGGTGATGCCAAATCAAAACCATATTCAAATGTGTTGGTTAAGAGTGAGCTATCTTAACAACATTAAAAAACATGTTTATGTTTTGCAATAATGTTGAGAATCACAATTTATAACATTTTAATAAACAGAATAATAGCGTAGCAACCTCACCTTTCTTCCCAGTGGGCCACCTGACCATGAGGCAACTATGGTTGAACTAGCTGCTTTGTATTCGTCTAAAGTGGTAGGTACATAGGGAGGATTAAACATGATCAGATCCACGCTATGATACAGTCTAGACAATAGAGGAGTTGCTAAAGAACAATTAATTACATCATATGCCACAGATGTACTAGGAACATTCACGTTGAGTACACGTAAAGAAGCATGACATGCCTAAAATGTTGAGACAATAAATACACAGTTGCGTACAGTAGGTGATATGTCAGTACATATATGAAATAATGGCTTTTGAATGGATGAGCACAAAAAGGCACTGATAACTCCACTACCACTCCCAACCTCAAGAGTTAAAGAGGGTTTCAATTTGGACAAGAATTCATAATCCGCTTCCAAAGCATCCAAAAATAAGTAGGAATCCTCAGACGGTACGTAGACTTCTGAAAATTCTGGTCCGTTGATACACGATGTTACTGGAGTGGTCATAGGATAAGTGAGTATGGAAGACAGTCCAGGATGCAGGCCTGAAAAGTTGATAATATTATGACGAACTATAATAAAGTGGGACTATGTACAAGGCAAACTAAAAGATCACTAAACGTTATTTTTAGGAATTGTATCCAACAACAGTGATGGATGTGGTTAGGCGCTAGGCCACCAACTATAAGATCATTAAAGTGGGACTAGTTTTGTTGACTTTAATAACTGTGTAGTGTCTTTAGGGATCACTTCAGACAACAAGAATATGAAAATATTACACAAAGCCTGGGACGAAAATTAAGATAACTTTCTTCAAATATGATCAACAACGACGTGAATTATGTACATACAAAATTCAGGTATTGTTAATTAGTCTATAAGAGTTACCAAGTGAAGGTTTCCTGAATGTCATATACTACACGTAAGTCATCTGTCAATACTTCTGAGTCGGCAGAGTTCAGAATACCGGTTGCTGTTATGGCATCGAAGTTTCGGTTTATATAATATAAAAAATATAGTGTGCATACAGAAATTCATGACGGAATAAAAGACGCTAAACCACAGTCTGATATCTAGTGCATAGTTAAATAAGACACTACCATCTTTTACAGCATCATAGACACCTTTGTACTAGAGGAAACAACCTTAGGCATGTTTAAAATTTTAAGGACGAGATAGGTCTAGTTAGACTTATTAATCGTCGCCTAGTTATTAGTAATTGAGATGACTCACTACTTTTGCCAATTACAAGCTGTGAGAATACATCGGTTTCCAAAGTAATTTATAACCTCACTAAAACAGCAATGTTACGCATGTCTACTCTAGATTAAGGCGGAGTGGTGCAACATTCGTTCATTTATAGTTATGTATCAAAAACTAAACGAGGAGATACTGAAGATACTACTAATGTACATGAAAGTTTATCAAGAGAAAGCTTCTGTTTATTCATTTAGGTACGCAACCATGATAAGGGAATTCCGCAAGTATATATCAAACAAGAAATACAAGTTATTCCTTGTCCTATAAAGAATCAAGGTTTCTGTACAACGTACACCCAGTATTTCATTGACTTTTCAAATTGTTGTTAGAATGGACCAGGATCAACACTATTAGTTTTAATAAGAACCCAAAATATTACAAAACTAGGACATTGTAGGTCTTATCGACCTTAAAAATCAAAGAAGTACGTGACCTTAAATTCAGTGTACAACTTTCAACATACAGTGAGACAAGATAGTCTGGACTGGATACTTTGCTTTAGTTTTAATTCTGCAAGGCTTTCTGACAAACCCTAGTGATAAGTTTTGAATTAGCACTTTTGTTTGCATCTATTACGAATGTATTGACGAGGACTAGTCTACTCTTGCTTTATTACCCAGTATATTTTCAGGCTGTTAAGATTATGGGATAAAAAATTCAATGCATGTTGCTTAAGAGTTTGGAACTAGTAGAAGGGTCTAAGTATTAACCAAAATATTCACGCAAATGTCTGCATGAGTAACTTTTCCAACATACCGTATATTATGATGGGCCTTCTGATAGTAATAAATTATTTTAATTTGTTTGGAAACTATGAAGATTTTAGATACTTTGAAATATAGGGTATGTTTTTTCGTGTCACTTACATCATGTGGAAAATGCTGATTCTTTTGACAGTACAGCGCTTGTTGAATGAATGCGTAATGCAATGGCTCCGTGTACTCTATATTGTTCAATTTTGACAATAGAGGACTACATTTAGTCAACATTTAAAATATAAAATTGATTGTTAGTGGCCAATTAAACAATCTTACCTTGAACTAGATATCTTTACAGTTGACCTCTTGCTAGAATCCCTCTGAAAAGTACATGCCACTCTTACTAAAAAGTGACAAAAAATATGTATTAATCTTCAACCTAGGTCAGCTGGTTTTGTGAGGACTGCCTAGTGGGAGTAATATTGTTCGGATTTGAGAAATGTGGATAGACAGCTTTATTCCCGGCGGGGTTAATTGAAAAGCGAAATCCTATAGGTTGCCATAGTTACGGCTTACAGACTTGAGTCGTGGATAATCATAGGTTGCGTTGTTTCCTTTAAGATAAGTGGGGTTGTAGTGATAGCAACTTTTGGTGAAGCAAACTAAGAGCGACCTATTTCTCAAATAACTTTGTTAGTTTACTTAAACTTGTTTGTATATCACCAGATGTTAACTGTCTGTGACAAGCATACTTTACATATCTCATAACTTCATCAGATGATGCTGACTATTTGGGCATTGCATCGGTATATTTTTCTGATAAATGCCTGCACTACAAATCGTTTTTCACAAAGGAGTTCTTGCACGTACTATTGTGAGTCAGGATTTGAAAGTAAAACAGCATACCTATCAACATTTAACACTACACGAAACAAGGATTTATAATTCTTGATTTTCGACCTTATCTGTAAAGAGGTACAGTTCACCTTATGATTTGTTTCTATGATCAATCCCATGAGATTTCCTTCCTTATACCAAATGTATTTCTAAAAACATCGCAAACGTGTTTAAAAGACGAAAAGGATGCTCTTTGACTTTACACATGCACACAGAGCGCGCTGGCAATCTGCGACAACAACAAAATTATTTTTATTACAAACCGGTACTTTCGGATTTCGTGCTCTAAATCTTCGAAATAAAAGATAATCAAAAGCACTACATTTTCACACGCTGTTTCCGGATTCCTAGTTGCAACCGAACAGCTATTATTGGATAACAGTTTTCATGAAACCTGAAGACTTACTTTCTACTAGCCATATTTATTTCTTCACAATTTAGTAACAGAGAGAGAGGTATTTATCGAAATTTGAAAGTACAAACAAAGGATAGACAACCTGCCAATGTGTAAATGCAATATAGCCACAGCAGATCTATATGCTCAGGGTCATGAAATGTCATATTGCCAGAAACCGACCTAGGATGACTTAAAACTTGAATTCAACAAGATTGGTCAAAGGAGCCCAAAGGAAGTCCCAATAGTTAATTAAAATTAATGTATATATTATTTATGACGTTCGCTATCTAACAAAATAATCAGTTACTTTGCTCAAGTCGTCTCTCCACATTTAATGTTACCGCCTCCAAGGAAGATGAAGGTGCTTTGGCCACAACCCTTTGAGGATGGTGGATTCGAGACATTCTTGCGACAGTCCAAGCCCATCGCAGAGCTGCTTGGCTTGCGTGAGCAGAAAACGGAGGTGGCAGTCCTTGGTAGTATCCTCAGCGGTCGCGAGAGGACGGCATTTGATGATGTGAAGCTTTCTAGTGACAGGGCCACGTGGGGGTCTATTGTGGCCAAAGTGTCGTCAGAGTTCGGCAGTCCAGCAGATAGGCAGGCGAAGTCGCAGCAGTTTAGGACAATTTGTCTAGTGTCCAGCGGTGACACATTGGTGTTGGCAGCCATCCTACCAAGCTCTACTCAACATGCTTTATCTGGATTAGACGTCGACTCGAAAGAGCAGCCGCTAATATCCAAATTTTTAAAATGTGTGTCTGGGATTATAGCTCAGCAACTTTTAATTGGAGTATGCGTTTCAGCCGATGGACATCGTAGAAGTGGCGTGTTAATATAGACACTTGACGAATGCGACACTTCCTTCAGTAATTGGAGGTAGCGAAACACTGATAATTGATAAGAAAGTCGATGAGTTAAAGCGACATGTCATAGCTATTTAAATACGTACGTTGAAGAGAAGTATGTGTTTTGAACGCGATGAATTTGGAAATTTAAAAAAAAAACGTTAAAGAAAACGATCACAAAAACTTTCCAAACGTTATAATTTGCTTTCTTTTTTTGAAACATCACTTTGTGTGGTTGGGTCTGTTAATAAGTGTGCGATGTACACGAACGTGCAAGTAAATGGTAGAGCACTGGTTTGTTTAGTTGACACTGAATTAGCTATATTCCTAATAAATGTAGAACACTGTCGACAGATAAACGGGTGTTCACTAGCAGTAAAATCCGTGAGCGGACATGCTCTGGAAATTTTAGGAGTATTAACCTAAGTTTCAGAAATCGGTTGTTACTTTGTGCGGTATCCTTTTGTAGTGACCAAGGGTATATAGCAAACAATACTAGGTGCAAACTTGCCTAAATAAGTGGGGGCGGTAATTGACATAAGGAACAGAAAATTAAGCACTAGGTACTGGCTTTTTATCATACTTGTGAACAGTGAAATGGCTTAGACAGAAGCAGCGATCTTACCATTAGAAAATCTAAATGAATATCGATACTATGGTAGCAAAATACAAAAGTCTGTTCGCCGAAGATGAAGAGACCATGAGTATTGTGACAGGGTGACGCATGAGATCCCTACAAAGAGTCATAGGAAGACAACATTTTACACGCGTCGGATGCCAGTTAATCTAGAAACAGAAGTTTTTTAAAAATGGATATAAAAATCAGTACCAAATAAATAATGGTGAATCATTCGAAGATTGTTTCCCTAAGGATAATAGTCACTTGCTGATTCAAAGAAAGCAAAGTTATTATGCATTATTATACAGTTGACTAATTATTACAACCGATATTGTATGAATATGGATAATAACTAAGAAATATTAGAGAAATTTTTAGGTTGGATTGTGCAATGGTAAGCGGAATACAGGACTGCTAGTTTCTTTTCATTTGGGACTTGTCCTCTAAATATACCTGCATACCGATGTTGATCTTTACATGAGTCCTAAATAGGACGGGAATGTGCGTCCTCGATTCCACTTTCCAGTCACAATGCAACTTAAACATTACTTGTGATTAATAGCTCTATCGAGACATTCGTCTCAGGATGCCCATATTGCAACAAAGGCTGACCAGTTTCAATCCATGACTAGTCAACGGGAAGATATAAACTCCTCCCTAATGTTATAGAAACTTCAAAATAAATCATACAGGCGAAAATTTTTGTCAATTCTTCATGTTTTTCTAATTTTTCCTCAATTGATAAGATTCAATACACGCACAGATGTGTAAATTCGCTGAAACTAGGAGCATTTCCTAGTTCATATTTCACCCACTTTATTGAATCTTTACAGCTACACAGCATTAGGTATGCATTAAACAATATATACTTTTTCAGGAAATTTTTTTGAAATACGCACTGCATACGACCAGGTCACGCCACTGGTTTATTCAGAGTAGTTTCGAATGATTGTCTCGACACGTACTGATAAGTAGTAATCAAATAGTAGTGATGAGTGAGGAGGGAAATATATTTGATCGTAAGTAGAATGCAATCCTGATTGTAACGTTTGTTCTGGATAATAATGAAAATAGTTGCTTTCCACAGTATGTCACACCGCTAGCTGATGGTGATGCTTGTGTAAAATTCAGTGACCTCGGATTTGTGAAACGTTTAGTTATGGCTTTTATTGAACTCGATACTTGGATAAGGCTTGGTATCTTTCTGACTTTAAATAAAGTATACCTAACTATCTCCAACCAACGCTAGGGTACTCAGCTACGTTTCACGCCTAATTTAAAATGTGAAAGATTAGTTGATACGAAATAACATGTTTAAACGAGACTAAACCAAAGCCAGAAAGTGCAAGTAAGGTAAGGTCCGTAGTTCAATCATGTTGTAACATGCATACTAATATAAAAATTTACAGTAAGTCAAATATTACGTACAGGGTTATCAATGGCTGTCATACTTGCTCAAGTGCCTTCAGCTAGTCTTGTTTACTAATACTAACAAGGTTGGTCTTATTACTGAAAGCCTGCATAACGATATATTTTGAGGAGTTATTTATTACTGCGATGTTTTCAATTAAATGGGTAAAGTCATCAATGGATTATATAAGAATAATAAATACAAATGAAAGCGTTCTAAATTCATGCATAGTTTGTTTCATGTACTGATTCAAATTTGGCGGCTAGTGAAAAACAGAGTGTGCTCGATAGATATTTGATTATAGTTTAGGGCTCCTCAGAAGTACTCACCTGTGTCTTAATATGGAAAAAACACCTGTTTATCTTCGAAATGAACCATTTCCTGCAAACATCGTTTGCTAAGAGCATATTGAAATCATTAATTAAAACACTTTTTATTTGTACAAAACCATTCCCTAGTAAGCGAATCTCCGAAGATTCAATACCGGTTAATTCAAGTAAAAAGGTGTAACTAATTCAAAATATAAATTTAAAGGTTAATTGCTAAGTTCTCCGTGTCTTTATGAAAAAAAATTAAATAAATGCACATTAATTCGTTTAGTTCTCGACAGCAGCATACAACTGTCAATTTAACAAAGGCAAATTATATTGGAAATGTGGCATACTTATAGTTATAATTTAGGTTTGAATTTAGATGAAAGTCATTCCGTATGCTGTAAGGGAAAAATTATATCGGAAATAGGGTCTGAAAGAAGTTAAGAATATTGCAAATATATGTAAGATGCTGAAGTGAACCCGGGTTTGTGACCAAGTTATGCTTATCGTACAACTAGAGCCACTTCTATCGATTCGACCCACTCTTACGAATGAAAAGAAATCAGAAGGCACTGAAGGATGGAAGAGAAATTATATTTGATCGTAAACAGAGCTTCAATGGGATAGCAACGTCTAGGCTGACAAACTAGAGAGAGATGCTACCCACTGGTGGGTTGAGTCGTGATCTGGTGGTGATGCGTGACCGAGCGCCCTCAACTAGTTGTGTCCGCTAAAACAAACATGGTCAGCATCAATGTCGAGAGCTTATGCAACTATTTATTTCGGGGATTGTTTACCGCTACAATGCCAAAGAAAGTTCTAGAAAATCAGTCAATATAGCAGCGATAATGTTAGAAACTACCAAATAAGCGATGAATAAATGGAAGTCAAGTTGAGATGACGTAAGCTAAGCTGAACCTGAAACGTAGTGTGATGATACAATATATTAGATCAAGTTATAAACATGAAAGAAATGATTCATCTCATCATCACTTGACACAAGGTAGTTATACTGAAGTCCTTTAAGGGGTTTACTATATGAATGACATCTAGTCTTTTATAAGTCTTCTGACACAATTGTTATAAAAAGCGTGGTCATATTACCGCAACCTCATGATATCTTTTTACTGTAGTGATCGGTTTTCTAGAACTTTCTTTGGCATCTTACATATATTTGCATTATTTTTGAATCCTTTCGAACTTATTCAGATATTATTTTCCCTTGAAACATACGGAAGGGCTTTTCATCTAAATTTCAACCGAAATTATAGCCATAAGTATGCTACATATGTATGGGGCTGACGAGAACCAATTGAAATAAAATGCACTCAATTTATTGTGCACAGTCAGTTGTCATTGTTCCTTTTTAGTTGATAAGCGGAACAAGATGTATGAAATTTCAATGAATTATGTTACATTATTAGTTTCTAGTGCAAGACTTTTGGTTGTTACTTCTTGTGAGCCCATTACTTAGATAATGCTTGGTATTTATGTGACTCCTTAAATCAAATAGACACATATAACACACAAACTACCTTCAACAAACGCTTGAGTTCTCAGTTACATTCTACGCGTGACATATAGGGCGAAAGATGTTGGGGATGTTAGATCCCCAAAACTCACTTGGAAAACCTGTTATTTTTGTGATTTTATTAGTGTAAATTTGAATTTCCTGTTTTCGCGCCGAAAAATTCCCCTTCTCACCTTCAGTTCGTGTTTCCCACTTGGTAAGACACTAAATCCTATTGGTTCGTTGCTTATTTTAGTACGCTATTTATGATATTACAAGGACGCTCTCTATTTTTGTATATATACGCATGAGTTGTGTGTGATGATGTCGTCTGACAGGCTGCCTGTGAATAAACGCTTCTTTCTGTCTTTGGACTTGGTACTCTAGTTAGCGGGGCTGGGGCGCTGCGGAATAGCTTAGCTTCCTGTTACTGTGCATCGCTAGGTCTTACGTTCGTTAGCAGGTTATCTAGGTGTCACCATAAACTCGCGAAACCATAGCGAAAGATTAGTTGGTTCGAGATAATTTATTTCAACGACATAAAAGCAGACAAACAAAATCCAAAAGTGCAGTTAAAAGAAGTTCACCGTTCAGTATGATAGAATTGTACAATAAATATGATATTATGACTAGGATTATCATCGGCTGCTACAACTTTTCATATTCATGTGCCTATATTCACTTCGTAGTCTTTTATAATCTTTCGGTATTTTTAATGTTGTTGGTCGATATAAATAAAATTCCAAGTTAAAACATACCATAAGTAATACAATAAACCTATTAACTTTAGAATCTATCAGTTTTCTCATTTCCAAAGAAGGTGTTTTCTTCTGAGCTATATGTAAAGAAATTTACTCTGGGCAATTCACAATGTCAGTGCTTTTCATTATAAGAATTATTGAAGACAATTGTACTCATGAAATGCATCTCATAAATCATATAGTTTACATTCAATTCATTTAATTAATGAATACTAACTTAAACAAAGAAACTATATATTCTGGAAATCCTTAATAACTACCACATGTACGGTAATTTATAATACAATGAATAGAATCAATAGTAGGAATTCTTACTACAGTAAACTTTCTCAGTTCCGGTAAATGTTTTATCAATACCTTAATGAAAGTGAATATTTCTATGATTAAATGATACAGTAATAAGTCAATGATTGTAGTATTTCCTTTAATGTATCTATACATTAATAAGTAGCATTTGTTTAGTGCATATTCTATAGAACCCATTAAAATTTATGTCACCGGAAATTCTCCAATCTCCTACCACCCTCCGGAAATAAATATACGGAGAACTCACATAAGTAAATTCATATATGTACTTATATATATATATATATATATATATATATATATATATATATATTGATGTTTCAAGGTCAGTAAGAGACAAAGGGGTTATGAAATGCAAAAAGGAAATGAAAATAGGAACCAATGAACCATATAAAAAAATGAATATTTGCAATTTATAATTTCACTAAGTAATATTGATGTTGAATATTTCATGTAAACTACATTGGTACGGTCATTGTACGTAGAAAAGATGAAGGAGATGTTTTTTCTGAGATGGTTTTGAGTACTATGAACTAGACAATTAAAGTCATACTATCCTGAATAACATGATAAAAGGAACCATACTCATTTGAAAATATCGAGTATGCATATATATTTTAATCAATTTCATTTTTGAAGTAACATTTCCTAGTAATGATTATTTATGCAAGTGTTAACTGGTATCAACAGTTGGTATTTTGTTTGAATTGGATTGTGACTGGAGAGTAGAATCTAGGAGGCGTGTTTTGTTCTATTTGGGACTCGTCAGCTGAATGTACATGCACCTCAGTGTTGATATTTACGTCAGGACTTGTATTTGGTTCGTTTTGTGCCATTTTGTGTTTTTAGAGCATTGTTTAATAACCTGAAATGTTTTCGTTACCATGGACTAGCTAAAGTGAAATAAGAAATAATTTTCAGTTTATAAAATGTATACTTCAACCACTGATTAGAAATGTAGGCAGCAGTAAACGGAACACAACAGCAGATTATGTGCAACACATAGAGGTATGTTTATACGAAAGAGGTGAAACAAACATCAGGTTAAATGTTCAAGGATATATGAAATAAGACTGAGAATAATATAAATTAACCAATAATATATGTCTCATACTTGGCTATTCATTTGTGATTGCTAATTATGGACTCATCAAACCAGCGGAAAATTTTTCGTAAAGGATTATTTTCATCCAAACATAATTACCTTACTGAGACTAAAATCACAATCGGTTGTTGTGGAGTTTGGTAAATTTGAATTCGATATCACTAATTTACCTGAGTTAGATAACCCTTTTGAAAACTGGACAGTCATTTAGTCCTGGTATAAGACTTTTCAACAGAGAGAGTTAACAAATGTAACATGGGATTAATCTCGAGATTTTCATGTTTTTTGGCGAACTCTCCATCATTAGACCGCCGACTTGGCAAACTACGAATGATATCTTTAGTTTCAATCATTTAATGACATATTCGGGTGACTTCATCTATTGTCATTGGTGGGTAATTGCCTTACCAGAAATTCTTTACGTGACTTCACAATTGTTAGCTGTTTAATAAAATGTTTAGACAAAGAAAAATACAAGTTAGCTGCGAATGTTCTATTATGTTAAAAAAAAACAATAATTTACATAAGGTCTAAATGTTTCAGCAATACCACTTTTCAGTAAAGCCTATTTACAGGCATATCAAATTTTACTGGGCTACGATATCGTGGTAATTTATAACCACTTTACAGCTTTTGCAATTGCCTAGATGTGTATTGTTATAAACAGTGTAAGAAATTGAAAATACGAAAAACCATGTTATGTTAACTTATGTTCATTATGAAAGAGAATTCTATTGTTTGTAGAAAATCTTACCACCCAGATGTTTTGTGCTAAACAGAAATCATTGATAATCGATGTTTAGTTGTCTATTTCAAGGTTTCTATTACAAAGTTTTTGACAATATTTAGTTGCTTAGGTTATAGTGATTAACTGATAAGACAAATTTCTGTCCATCACATATTTAAAAGAAAAATTAACTTTAAGAAAGAGGTATAATGCATAAGTCATATGATGATTTCCTCTTAAAAAGTATTTAATCTTGAGAAACGACAATACTTTTCTCAACATGTCTATTATCATCTTGTATTTTGATAAAGCGTATTGCTTTCATTGATATTTACAACTCTTTTACGATAAAATACTCTCTTGTTTTATAGATCATGTAATCTGCAAATTCAAGTGATTGTAAGCTTATTATTTATCATGTTTATTGGTTAACTACTACAAGCCATGGAGCCAATCAAAATTAAGGAGGGCTGAGGAGGGTGTTTAAATGCTTAAATACTTATTTTCTTGATTTGAAGGATGAATTTTTTAATTTAACTATTCGACCCTAATAATTCCACTAGATTTTTATGTTGCTTAAGAAAGTTTCTGGTATAATGAGTTGGCTATGATACATTAATAAATCCTTGCGGTTATAATCTAGGTATCAACTATTGGAATTCCTGCGGTTTAGCGAAAACAATACATTTAGACAAAACATCATAGGTTGGTAGTTGGAGTTTTCTTCTTCGTGACCGGAGTATAAATGCACATGTCCTGAAAATAATCTTTACTTCCCAGCTTACAGCCAATGAGTTTTACTTATTTCAAATATCTTCAGGTTGTATCTTTCCATGGTTCTCCCTGTCTCCCACATCATACGGACCTTCTATGCATCTATGTTTATGGTTACTCTGGTTATCATAAGGGGCATCGGCCTAGAGGATTCCAAGGAAACTCAGCTTTCACCATGAGACGTCATAACAGACCTTTCAACTCCCAGGGCAAGGTTAAAGTGGTTATAAAGGTTTATACTGGTTAGCGTTTTTTTTTTCAAGCAAGGTTGTTTTACGCGATGTGGTTGCTAACCCCATGCCCGACACTCCTCCTTTATCCGAACTTGGGACTGGCAGCAACCCTAGAGGGGCTACAGGCCGATTCGGTAGTTAGCAGTTTGATTAACTTAATTACTTACATTAACGAGATTATAGACAGACTGTTAATTTATTAAATAGTTCCATCTATAATATTTTGTTTTTGAGATGTTTTAATCTAAAGCAGAAAGTAATTTTTACATTAAGCAGCAGAAGTGTAATTTTAATTTCTTCAAACGAAATGACCTATTCAAGAGTTAAACAGCATGATCTCTTCGTCGATTTCATTTCGAATGCTGCACAATCGCATAATTATATATATATATATATATATATATATATATATATATATATATAATTAGTTAGATATGGTAACAAGAGTAAATGTACAAAACTTACTGTCGATCAATAAAGCTTTAATAGGAGTCTGATAATGAATACCATAGAAACTAAGTAGAAACCATACAATTAAGTTAGACTAATGGATAAAATAATATTTACAAGAAGAATTGTGATTAGTGCGATAAGACAATTTAAGAAAATAACTATTGATTTGAGTATAATTGTGGCTGGCAAGCGAAATTCAGGACTCAACTTTCGTCCTGTTTGTGACTCGTTAGGTGGATGCAACTGTATCCCAGCATTCAGGCTTAAACTAGGACTCGAACCCAGTTTGTTTCGTATCAAACTCCACCACACTCACCATTAGGCTACTGAATCCAGGTAGCCATACTTGCGCAAAGGATGTGTATTTATTTTTTGAATCTTTCCTGTATAGACTACTTATGTGAAACCTTGTAAGTATTATTCAGCACACTTGATCCACCCTCACCTTCTGCATTTATTTATAGGGCTTATAAGCTTGTTGATATCCTTGGACTTGATGTCACCCAGTGTCCCACTGAAACAGATTCATTATACTACTGAACACACCTTTGGAGATGGTTGGCTTCTCCACGTTTCTACTTGTTTCAATTTTTGGTGGGACACACTAGTCCGTGCCTCACGATGACAAAATACCGTTCTTCACACATGGGTAGCCACTATACACAACGTTTTGCTATATACTACTTATATGAACTTTTTTAAATAGTTTCCACAACGGTAATACGTTATATCCAGTTAGTCTTTTCAAAATGCACTCCTGATTATCGACAATGGGAAATTATCAAAACTTTATAAGTTGTACAGCGTTTACTAGGCGAATAAATTGACGGTAGAAGTCTCTTACAATTGTAGCCTAAAATCAGTATAGAGTAGTATTGCTGATCTCTCAACCATATCAATCATTCTAATATCAGATATTCAGAATTGTTGTTATAAGTAGTCTGTATCATTTTTTCAGTACTACTCATTTCTAATTTAAATCAAACAAAATACAACAATCTAGTATAATCTTAGATAGAAATTTACAAGAAAAAACAATAATTTTATATTAAAATAAATAAAAATGATTATAATACGCCTAATTATTATTTTAGCATTTAAGTAGTATGCTTAAGTTGACAGGAGATTTTCCACTTAATAATTTTCACATCAAAACAAATTAACATGTAATAAGGAAATTTGAATAATTAAAACAATAAATTTAATTGACACATTGTATTCTATTAATTAATGTTAATGAATTATGCAATGAAGCTTATTTAGCAGAACTATTGAAATGGATTTTATCTATTTGTTCAATGCAGTTTTTAGTATGTTGAGTTTGTTAAAGAAGTGTATAAGGTGAGTGTAATTCTCAGCTTGAAGAGATATCATCCAGGAAAGTAAGTTAGATCAGATAGTATTAAACAGATATTTGATTGTATCATATAAAACATTGGTATTAAATTCATAACAGTAAACTCATTCAGTAAGTTAGAATACAGTAGTCAACAGTATTTGTGATATAACACAATTCTTATCTTTGAATATAATACTTAATGATTGTTTCATTCTCAGTTGTTCTTTTGTACGTATACAGTTAATGATTGTGTTATGTTTGATAAAGATATTGTATAATTTCAATGTACAATTTCAGGACAAACTGATATTAGCTGCATTATCTCTTATCGTTATATATCATTCATAGTAAATCTAGCCATTTAATTGAAGAATATAATGTCATCACCATGGTGCCTTTCTTTAGTTTCATACATATTGATATTAACAAAGTATTAAGACATTGATTTAACTTGATGAGTGTTTAACAGGTAAATGTTGAAAATGTTTGTTTCAAGTGTTTAGGAAAACTGGCACTTGAATATGTCTCGATAACAACATTGTAGGAAAGTAGAGATTAATGCAGAAAGGTGTCTGCTACTAATATGAGATCACCTATTAAACATTCAGATACCTTTTGTTTCGATTCAATATGCGAGAAATGACATTAGAGTATTCTAAATTTCATTGTAAGCAGAGGCGTTAATTAATGATACAAAATCACTAATAAACCAAAGACTTGCTTCACTTAACCGCAATGTTTTCGTCATATCAAAATGCATGAATATATTATAGGATTTTTTCTTTGCTACTGATGAACATTATTCGATAATGAACTAATTAGTAATAAAATTATATCTCATTAACAAAACAATGAAGTAAAGCTTGTTATTGTACAGCGGTAAGCCGAGTTCTGAAATACATCGTAATATTCCTTGTTAGTATGAATAAATTTTTCCTTCATCCGATAAGGAAATAGTAGTAATATGCATTTAGTAATGTTAAACTAAACTGTAATTATACCTAAAGTATCTTTTACAATGGAAATGGTGTTATCTTTGCTGCTAACTCATTGTTGATAAAATCAGTTAAGTCTCCTTTTGAAGAATAGCGGTCTTCTTATGTGCATAGTGTTTGTCAAGTGAACAAGTAAAGTGAACATTATTTCAAATTCATGAATACAGATTTCCAAAGAAATATGCTGGCGTTAAACATACTGTGTATTCACTAATTTTTCCTTATACCACGTTACATCATCTGTATTGAACTGAAATTTATAAAGGACTTTTAAAACTGACAGTTTAAAGCTCACCATGTGTAGTGTGGAAGCTTGAAAATTTCAACAATGAGCACTTCAAATATCAGGTTGTTACATTCAACAGTATAATCATATTTTTCAAACGGAATCCATTTAAAGTTAGACGATTTGATATTGTCAATGAATTAAATATTAAACAATCAAACGAAAACAAATTCACGTAGATCATAAAACACCAGGTAAGTAATATGACAGTTATTAATTGATACAAAGGAGAATACTAAGGGTAGTATATTTAACGACTGTAACTTATATATATGTACTTGTTATAACACATAGTCCTTACGCGACTGTTCCTCTTAATTAATATGAATATACAAAATTCATTTGTTTATTCTAACTGATAAAATAAATAAGATACAATCGTTTTCTTCGTTTTATATAATAGGATGACCTTAGTAAATGAAGCATTAAAAACTAGGAGGTACTGAACAGGAGTTTTGTTCTAGTATTTGGACTCATTAGCATTATCCATCTACAATCTCTATTAGGTTTCTTAGACCACACCTTTAACTTCAGTCAGTTAGTAATAGTGACCTAATTCATCAAACTGTATTGTTGAGTAATTGCTGTGATGATTGTTATAGTTAAGCTTCACTGATCAAGCCTTCTCATTAAAGCCTCAGAATCATCTGTTGATGTGAATTATTATTATGTACATGATGATTGTTATTATTTGTTGTAACGATATCTGATAAATTAAAAATTCCACTTCATTATTAACGAATTCCACCTTGTTCACTTCATTTATTGTCTACCAGAAAACATTCTACACATAACTAAACTGTATGTTCACCAATTGATTGATTTAAACATGTCAATCATGTTTAACCCTGTAAATACTTGTTTAAATTATACCCTTATAAAAATAAATTTAAAATAATTAGGTCATTTTGTTGTTTATTTATGTTATTGAAAATTCGATGTTAACAATTATTCAACCAACAATAATAATGTGTTCAATGTTCAATAGTATATGCCTATTTAACATTAAACAAAGTGAAAATAGGTAAAAACAATTAAAAATAACATAAAAATCCATTAAAATTCTATTTTGTTTTAATGATTTGTAGTGAAATTATTTAATGGATGAACTTAGTGTGTTGAATTACATCAAATTCTTTTAATTCCTTTTATTATTATTATTATTATTATTATTATTATTATTATTATTATTATTATGGTAATTATTATCGTCATCATCAACAACATTGCAATTATGATTTGTCATTACTTGATTTGTAATAACAAGCCACTTCATAATTTCTTCTCTTTCTGTGTTGTACATGAACTAACTGATGATATATTTCCCTTTGGTCAGATAAAATTGCTTGTAGATAGCAACCTTAATGTCATGGTTATTTGAAGTTATTCAGTGTATACTGAAGTGTTATGCATTCATCTAGTGTGTTTACATATCCATTCGAGAACTAGATGGAGGATGATTATGAGAAAAAAAAGGAGGAGATAAGTGTATGACATAAAGTTAAAGTTAAATAGTAAAGAAAATTAACTACTTAATAAAATTTCTTGACATGAAATGACCTAATCTTATATTGAATGTATTATCTATGCTTGTGTATGTTACTGTTGTATTGTCTGTGTTCCTACGTGAAAAAATTTATCGTCGTTGTATGCATGTAAATTGAAGATGAAACAACTTTCAAGATAAAAAGAAAAACGGTAAAAAACATTTTGAATATGATTAAAGGGAAACGAAAAAAAGAATAATTTCTAGAAAAATTTAATAGCTGTCATATAGATTAAATAATTTAACTGACCTCTTAAGAAAAAAAAACATTGTTCTATTTATTACTTCTATTTAATGTAATTGATGTGTAGTTCTTCAATAGATCTTTTCAACTAAAACTACTTACTATATGACTGATGAATCTCTTAGTAACGACGAGTAGAGTTGTAGAAGACTTAGAAAAAAAAAACATAACAATGATTACTACTTATTCATCAATGAATGCAAATATCTCAGTTTTATGGGAGAGCATTTCTTAATGAAATAGCTGTGTTGTTGTCTAATAATGTAAAACTGGATAATAAGGATTTTAATTCTACTAGGGAGAATTTATTCCTTCATGTTCGTAGGTACATCATGTAAAAGACCTGAAAATTAGTCAAACAATTGATGCTTTCTTCTTTCTGTTGAAATATTGTTTTGTCTTGTTTTCACTTTGGTTTATTACTTTGCTAATTCTAAGTGTACATGATAAAAATAAATGGATTAAGCGTTAACTTCTAATGATTTATTCTTATAAATTTTAATAGAGCATACTAAAATATGGGTTAGTTGCTGGATACAGATAATCTAGACTTCAGTATTATTTTGCCCGAACAGTCAATAGAATCAAAGAAATAAATGAGAATACATTAAAGTGCTTTAGTTTAGACTCACTTTAAGCTATAAATAGTCATATCAACCATAGAACTGACATAAAGTATAATATTGTTTCATTCTAAATATAGATCCATAAGAAGTGTAAAGTGAGATTACTACACATAGTTCAACGTATACTTTAAATATCACAATGTTGATCTACTGAAATCAATTCAACGGCGAAAAGTAGATATAAAGAAGGTAAATTAAAGACATGGAAAGAACAGCGATTCATCCATTTTTATAATTTAAGAATTTCTAACGAATATTATTTGATTTCGGTAATGACTGGAGGAATTCTATTGATCAGTTGGACTCTACATCACCTACATTACGTTTTAAATTTACATGGTTGGAAGGGGATGTCTTTGATATTAAGCCCTATTTCATCTAAGTTTTTGCATATTGTCATTCGTCAATAAAGAGTTCATGTAATCTTCATGAACGTTATCTGTAAGATTCGAACTTGCATCACCAAGCTTCACCATACTAAACGTCAGCGTCTAGCTACTAAGATAACAACTGTATATTTCACAGTTTTAAGAACAAAATAATATGAACTTATGTTTAAAGTAATCTTTTCCTTTAATAAATTTTGATAGTGCAATAAGAAGACGAAGTTTATAGGAGCTATGTGAATTTATGTGTTTATTCTGTCTTCCATTAGTTTCAGTATTTAATAAACTTATATTTCATATTACTTATTTACAATATCAGTAATATTTGATACATACCTCATCAAATATTAAACAATAATTGATATGTAGATTGCATCATTGTTAAATTCACTGTCATACAAATGTATATAGTCAAGATCTAAAGTGTGTTATAGAAGATTTTTTCATTTATGCCAACATTAATTATTATTTTTATGCGAATCTTCGTAATGGATCTTTCTATTTAAATGACTGATAAAAGTATTCTGATTTCGTTCATTTGACAATTTCATAATGTTCAGTAATTGCTTTGAACGTGATATTCAATGTGTGATAAACAGGAAATGGTGTACATGAGACTAATGATTGTCGTAATTATCTTATTTATCATTGTTACATTCCATTATGCATCACTTCAACATGCATGTACAATAAATGTGTAGAATCGAATGATGTTAAATTATGGAAAACGTTAGGCCGTGTTACCTAATGAGCCAGAAACTTAGATGATGCTTGGTATCTCTCTGACTTTTAAACGAAATATGCGCTTATAACTCAGCAAATATCTTCAACCACTGCTTGGGTACTCAACTATATTACTTGTGTAATATAAAAGGCGAAAGATTGGTTGATATGAGGTAATTTATTTTAACGAGACAAAGCCAAGTAAACCAGAACCAGAAAGCGCTGGTAAGGTAAGGTCCGCTGTTTACTGGTAATGTAACAGGAAAAACTTGGATAAAATTTACAAAAGCAAAATTTTATGTCCAGAATTGTCAGGGGTTGTTACAAATATCCCGATCGCTTTTGGATCACAAATAGCAAGTGATACGGAGTGTTAGCTTGGAATGACCTATAAATATAATGATATTATTATTTGACATTCTATAAAACCTAATTTTTTCAAAATTTAGAATGTCACAAAAATACACTGAATATGGGTAGATCATGTTTTAATTTTATGTATTTGGCGGTAGTCACTGAGAAATATTGGACCTATACTTTATACTGCTTGAAGTAGATCTAGAAAACTACCTACATGTTATATTGGAGCGGGGAGGGAAGAAGATGAATTTATTGATTACAAAATAGAAAATGAATAGCTAGGAATAAATGTGATTGAGTATTAACTGCTCACTAAGTTCAATGATTGATCCAATAGATTTAAGAATACAGGAACAACATGTCAGGAAATGAGTTATCTTTATAACAAAATAACACTCCAAAAAGCATTTTACACAAATTAAACATCATTAAAATTTTACAAAGTCATCAATGAATGTTAGATATTGTTTTCATTGTTCACTTTGAACCGACAAAATCAATATATGAATATCAGACTTATATATTGTTCCCCTGCCCTCCATACTAGTAACACCATTAAAAAAATGCATTTGATTCGACTACTGAAAACAAAGAAACTTGATTAATAGAACTAGATCATCACTATCGTAATCAACATTGAACTTGTCAAATATTACATTGATCAATAGTTCAATGAGTTGCAAATATGAGACCTCTACGGTGTATTTAAATAATCAGTAATAAATCGATTAGAACATCACAGTGTAATTGCATTGTAAAGATTGAAAATAAATCAATAACTGTGTCATAGTCATGTTATCTAATTCTTTTACGTTAGTGTTTTGCGTTGGATGACTTTACATTTCATTACATTCTATTTGACATTTGGTATCCCACATGGGCAATGATTTTCCCAGTATCCTTTTCTTCAAAGAATAATCGTTTTATATAATGTACATTCCTTTATAACTGGATTGATGAATTGTGCAATTAAAATATAGAAATGATATGACAAATTGTTATTGGCTTTAATTCTTTAATGAGTTATATTATGACGAATGTCTAAACGAGACTAGCATTATAATAAAGGTTAATTATTTTACTTGAGTTGGATTGTGGCTGACAGGCAGTATCCAGGACGCGCGTTTCATTCTATTTCAGACTCGTCAGCAGAATGTGAGTACATTTCAGTGTTGACGTTCATACCTGGACTCAAACATGGCTTGTTTAGTGACAAACGCTATTGCCTTTACTGAGCTCAGGCAGCCACAAGTGAGCAATGTGACTCGTCAGCTGGATGTAGCTGCTGGATGTTAGTCTCAAATAGGAGGAAACGCGCGTTTTGAATTCTGTTGATCAGTCACAACCCAACTTAAACAATACTTGCTAACTATCGCTGTATCGAGACAATAAGCTCAAAATGCACATAAAGCAACAGAGATTGATTAACTTCAGTCCACAGGAAGATCCAAATACATTCTAATTAATTACTTTATTTGGTTAATAGCTGTACGCACGAGGTAATCGGAATCGAGGAAGCTATTTTAACGCTTTAGTTTTAGGCCCAAAATGAAAGGGTATAATCTTCATCATATGCAATAAAATAAAATCACTTTAATGGTGGATCATTGAAGTTTACACACTAAAGTGAATAGTAGTCTATATATTACAAAAGATTTACATCTGAGTTTGGTGCACGAAGTGTACTGCGTAAAAGTTATTCAGAATGATAACGATAACCCTAGTAATTGAACCATTTTGCTCAGAGTATATTTTACCAATCAATCATTAATCAATGCCTGTTACCCCATGTGGAGCATAGGCTGGCGACCAGCATTCTCCAATCAACTCTATCCTCAAATATCCTTTCCATTTATTACCAATAGCTCTTCATTCTCTTCATGTTTGTCTCCAATTCCCGACACAATATATTCTTGGGTCTTTCTTTTTTTACTTTGGCCTTCAATATTCCAAGTTAGTGTTTGTTTTTTGACAGAGTTTAATGATTTCCTTAATGTATGTTCTACACACTACCAGAGTCTTCTCCTAATCACTTCCTCGGGTGAAAGTTGAGTTGTTCTTTTTATCAGAGAAGGTTGGTGTTGAAAGTATCTGACCAATTGATTTGAAGTATCTTACGCAGACATTTGTTTATAAATACTTGTATCTCTTGAATGATGATTTTTATAGTTCTCCCTGTTTCAGCTCCAAACAATGGAACTGTCTTCCTAGTTGTATTGAAAATTTTGACTTTAATGTTGACTGACAGTTGGTTTGAGTTCCAGTTTTAGAAATGTTGCTCTTGCCTTCCATTACCGAACCACGCCTTCATATCTGCATCAGACCCTCTTTACTTATCGATAATGCTACCCAAGTATGTAAAGGATTCTACATTTTCCAGGATTTCTCTATCAAGTGTAATTGGGTTATTGTTTGTTGGTTTGTATCGAAGAATCTTGCTTTTCCCTTCGTGTATGTTGAGGCCTACTGATGGCAGCCGAAGCTGCTGCTACACTGTCCGTCTTCATCTGCATTTATTGCTGTGTATGAGATAGGAGAGCTAGATCATCTGCAAAGTCCAAGTCATCTAGTTGCATTGATGTTGTCCACTAAATTCCGCGCTTCCACTGAGATGATGCATTTTTAAAAATCCAGTCAACTAACAGAAAAAAATCAAAGAACAGGAGTATGCAGACTTTCCTGACACCGGTCTTTACTTCAAATGAATCTATGAGCTAACATCCATTGACGATTTTACAATGTAGTCCGTCGTGAGAATTCCGTATGATGTTGAATATTTTTTCGGGTACACCATAATGTCATAAAAGGATCTATAATATCCCTCTGTTCACGTTGTCGAATGCTTTTTCGTAGTCGAGAAAGTTGATGTAAAGTGGTGAATTCCATTCAGTTGATTGTTCAACAATGAATCGTAGAGTCCCCATATGGTTGATATACGACCGGTCTTTACGGAATCCAGTCTGTTGATCTCAAAGTTAGGCGTCGACTGGATCTTTTATTCGGTTCAATAACAGTCTGTTGGAGACTGTTACAGGTAGAGTGATGCCTCTGTAGTTCTCACAATTGCTAAGATCTCCTTTCTTTGGTATTTTGATGAGGTATCCTTCTTTTCAATCTGGTGAGACTTAATCTTACTTCCAAATCTTTCTAAAGAGAATGTGGAGTACCTGAGTAGTTGCTTTTATATCTGTCTTCAGTGAATCGCTTAGCTGGTATGTTGTCTGACCCAGCTGACCTGCCACTCTTGATTTGTCGGATTACCATTTTGATCTCTTCGACTGTTGGTGGGTTGTTGTTTATAGGGAGATCCGTGGCTGCTGGTTAACATTATACTAGTAATCAAATTTTCATCCATAACTTGATAATATCTATAGAAAAACAACGATTATTGTCTTATAACTCAGTTCCCTTAAACCCATTAACGAATTTGATAATAAAGATACTATAAGCAGGGATAAAATTTCTGTATAATATTTTTTAGCCATGAGAAAAATTTACAAACAGACTCTTCGGAGTGAATACATTCTTATCTTAATCACCGATGTTATCTTAGCGTATTTGTACATTACTAATACACTACTTAAAACTACGAAGCTTCAACAAGTTCTATTATTTCCATCCCATAATATATTTGATTCGCAATGACTCTTTTCTAAGAGGTTGTGAAAACGGCTTAAAATCCCATGATCATTTTGAAAACTTAACTTTTCTTTGTAATAGAGTTCAATCTATAATACATAGCACTGAATTAATGGTGCCCACTAAGTCCAATGAAACATTTTAAAAAGATAATGAAGCCCCATGTGAGTTACAATATTAGCATATTTTCATACTTAATACATATGCTTTTTCTTTTGCAAAAGGATATAGGCTATTTACCAACATAATGATGTTGAATCCTACTCTAGGACAAAACAACTTCGTTTGTTGTCAGTCTAAGCTGAAAACTGACTTTGAAAATTAAATAGTCTTTACTAATCTAATTATAATAAAGAAATTAATTGACGTTAATTTTTTATTTAGAAAAAAGTCTATCTAGATACTATCACTGTTTTATTACTGTTCTATCGTCTAATCAAATTATATACAATTTTCACTAAACATTGGTTTGTAGGATAACAGGAGACAATAAAATCAAGAAAATGTCATATATTTCTCTGTCGAGAAGAAGCTGAATTAATTCCATCATCACAGTATGATGTTTTTTTGTTGAGATTCATTCGATGTTGTAATACTGATAGTGTGTTACTAATCCTAAGGTTGTTTTACCTACATTAAAATTATTATTATTATTACTACTGTTATTATCACTACTACTACTACTACTACTACTACTACTACTACTACTACTTTACTATTGGTACTACCGTTGCATATGCGTGTGTACATTCTTATTTCCATCCTTTACATTTCACATCACTACTCATATCAATATAATTAGAATAATACTTTTTTCTTTTCTTACAAAAAGAAAAATCAACATTTACTGTTTATAAATGTGTTTTTCTACTTAGAAATTATTTTCTTCATTATGGAGAGATTCAGCTATGAATCGTCATCATTGAAGAGAAAGAAATCACGACATTATTGATTTCATTGTATTCTGTATATTCTTGTTGTTGTATTTTTATTTCTTGATTAGAAGAAAAACAATTAAATGTTACTACTTACTTTTCTTTCCTATTAATGAATATCAGAATTATACTTTAGTTTAAATAAATGACTATTGTATTGCTTACATTGCATGCAAAGTAATTGCTGATTTTTGTTAAAATGTTAAATAGCATTTCGATAGAACAATTGACAAAGTAAAAGAAATTCTGAAAATGTCTGAAATGCACTGAATATCTTAGAACAGAATATAAAATGTGCATCAGTTACCATTTTCATGCTTTGCATTAATACATCTACAAAATAATCAGAAGTAAAACAGTTGAAGTGAAAACATTAGTTCAATCAAAGTATAACTGTATAAAATCTCTTTCAAACAGAATAAATGAAGAAATTTAAAAATGCCGATTATAGATCATCTATTAGTTGTGGGGCATAAAGTAGATGACGTAAATTAACATTAAATATTCAATAGAAAACACAAATCAAAGTAGTAGGATGAATTTGTATATTCCCATTGATTTGTTATAGACTGAAGCTGGTCAGTCACTGTTGCTATATGTGCATCCTGAGCGGATTGCCTCAATATAGCGAATATTCACAAGTATCGTTTAATTTGTATTGTGATTGGCAAGTGGAATCCAGGACGAGCGTTTCGTCTTATTTGGGACTCATCGGCTGGATGTACCTGCATCCCAATGTTGATGTTCACAGTGGGATTCGAACTCAGTCCGTGTCGTGTCATACACCACCGCGTACACCACTGTGGACGTCAACATTGGGATGCAGGTACATCCAGCCGATGATTCCCAAATAGGATTCCACTTGCCAGTCACAATACAAATTAAACAAAACAAAGTAATTAGGATTAGCTGAGTTTACTGTAACTAAGAATCTAAAGCGTAACCTCTGTATTTAAAATATGGTCAACAATTAACAATCGGTTGTTGTGGTAATAAAAATAGATTTGTAATCCTTTTTTACTTTTATCATAACTGCGATTTCATGAGTTCTCTTATGGCGTTTCTATCTTCATGTTCTCGGTGTTATAATTAAGCAATCAAATCATTTCCAGTATTTTGTAAGACTTTCATTCTTACATAACCATTTTCTTTGATTTTATATTCATAATAAATCTTCATCATATTACTTAATTAAGTAGTCTTAATTAATTTTGTTTATTGTCATTGATTGTTTTTAATAAATTATTTTTTGTTTTATAAATTCTCTAACTTTGATTTCCTTCTAACTTCAACTTCCAAATAATTTAATATTATCACTTGAACAATCAATTCCTAATGTGAATGTTTATGAATATTCTGAACTATTTAAAATTGATAGCCTGTATGTAGATGATGAGGATGAGATGAAATGCTTGGGACTCTATTTATTTCATAAAGACAATCGTTATTGTCTTACTAAAAGCTAGTTAGATTACTTCTTTGCTGAACAACATGTCCTACTGAAGGTTATTGGCATAAATGATCGTTTAAACACCTTAAAGTTTATCAGCGATTATCATATGAAGATTAGTCAAAGACGAGCACCGAAAGAAATTATTAGTTCATCAATATCTTAAGCGAAATAGTGATAGTTAATGTACCGGACTCTGTTATAAATATCAGAAAGTCTGAATAAATGATTAGCAACATAGAAGGAGAGATGTTAGAGGCGATACATAACTCAGGAGGATTATTTTGATTAAACTGCGTTCATTTAAATAGATAGTTTGGTTGCAAAGCCTTCATCTTTATTTTGGATGACTTTCTCGGGGCAAACTTCTTATGATCATTAAAGTAATGGATACTCATTGCAGAAACTGGCATTTTGTTTTCTATGTATATCAATGATACAATAATAATTATTTTAAAGATGTTAAGAGGTTCATTGGTATAAAAAGAAAACCTATCTGTACTGTCAAATACAGTAATTTTACATTCATTATTGCATGTCATATATTTGGAGAAGTGTAAGACTATTTCGACCAACCTGAGTAGAACGAATTTTATTTGTTTCGATAATGTTCGATGATGTTACCTGACATTTTTAGTCTAAAATCAATTTTTTAAAAGTGAAAAAAATTATTATACACCAAATATACTATTTCTTCTAGATTTTCTAAATACGTTTCAAGAAACCAATGTCTAAAAGGCAGTGAAGTCATCACAGATACTTGTTAGATAATAGACAAACTGGAGACATTACAATATCATTCAAAATCACTAATGAACAAACAACATTTATTTTAATCTATTTTGTGGATGCTATAGATACCTGCCTTATGTTCACGGAAGGACAACTTGTAAACCGATTTTCGGAAGATTGTTTGTGTAGAGGGGCGGGGTAATCGACAGGAAACTCTGGATTTAGGTTTAGTGCTATTCGGTACTAGTCAGAAAACAGTATCTGTAATATTAGATGAAACTTGTACTCGCTCTCCCAAACCACCTCTCATATCTGCATAATATCAATAATATCAAGTTAGACTGGTGGTCACATTACAACATAATCTATAGAATACAGTCAATACTACAAAAGACTAGTGGAGGATCCAGCTGGTTACTACACAGTGATCAATCAATATAAACCAGTTTTTGTTATGTTGAATAAGATTTCTTTATACTTTGTGTGATTTTATCGATTTTTTTCAAATCAAATCGATTTTCTTTCTCGACTAATGTTCTAGTCATTTTGTTCTTAATTTGCAACTCATATTATGATTATGTAATTCTTTTTCCCCCTTTTATAAAAATTACGTCTTTTGGTAATTATAACCTCTCCCCTATATTTTAATTGGCTGTTTTTTTTGTAAAATGTAAATACCTATCGTTTTCAAATAAGTTTATCAGGTTGCTTTGTATTGTATTCCACTTGTTATGATATTCTTTTTCCCTACATAAAGTGTATATAAATTATTCACTTCTAAAAAATATTACCTGTGAAACCATTATCGGGAAATATGGTTAGCATGTAGTTTCATTTACTCAGAACTTATTCCAAAGCTTATTGATTTCGGTTGTCCTTTCCGTCGTTGTAGACGTTAAACAAAGGGATATTAGAATCCGAAAATTCAACATACTGCTGTTTAGTGATTATTGGTCCATTACTGATTGGGGGCAGTAAACCAAGTATGAAGTTCGTCTGTTAGAAAAGCGTTGGCAAATGAATACGCACAAGCGTCAATCAGAATCTGAGATAAAGGTATGTTGATTATCTGTAGTAACATATCTATAGGTCGTCTATGAAATATGAATGTCTAAGGAACATATTTGCCAAAAGGAGTGAACAATATTGGACAGTTCTTCATCGTTCCTCTCGATGTAGCCACGAATGCAACTTCTTAGGTTATGAAAACATTTCATGGATATAACAAATTACCACCGAGAAGTTTGATCTAGTTATGCCACAGCTAATATCTAGAACAGCAGTGTTCAGTATAGCAGATTTGTCATTTCGCAAATGACTAATTTCACATGTTACTATTAATCTGAACTACAAAGTACTTGCTCGATCAGAACTTCCACGTGCATGGTTTGATCTTTTGATGCTAAAGATTTAGGTGATTGAGAAGCAGCGCAGTCATATTATTTCACTTGAAAAAGAGAGTGTCTATAATTCAGATGATCTGAAACTTCAGTATTTCTTTTGTACAGAGGATTAAACGAATGTAGTCAATCGCTTCCTTAACCTCATTGATTTTAATCAAAAGGTACAAAACCAACGGAGAAAATCTTTTTTCTATCTCGAATCGTAATTATCAGTCTAAAACGAATGCCTACACTGATCATACTGGTATTTATTTGACCGGTAAAGTTCAGGATTGAACAAATCATTTGAAATTCCTCAAAACAACGGTAAACAGTTGTAACGTAGGTAACCTCGTTATGGAAGATGCGGTGTCATTAGCTGTCACAATAAATGACACTTATCCTTATTTTAATCATTTATTTCGTCGAGTCCACATCATCCGAAATGTGGTTAAAAGCGAATAGTCACAAAATAGAATGGATCCATTCTATTCTTCAAATATTAACTTTTGACATTTTCCATATATACAAAGTGTTATTGTATTTTCTGAGACAGATGGTTTATTTTTAAACTCTCAGTGTCCTCCTGGACAACATTATCAATCTTTACGTTATGTAGGATTTAGTTATTTGGTTGCTCTACGTTTTATATCAGTTTATCCTAATGCCCTTGTTTGATACTGATTATCTTTGTGATATTTATCGTTACTTTCTGTCCCTACCTTTCAGCTGATGCTTAGTCTTGTGATTGATCGACTTCTTCCATGTGGATAGATACAGTAGATATGTGCTAATATACTAAGTGACCAGGCTTCTATAAATTATCTTGCATTCTTAGAATCCTCCCTGTCTGGAATTATAGCTTTTTCTTTATCAGATTTATGTCCATAGTTATTTATATAGATGAGATTATTGTTTGTCTATATACGTTTTTAAGTAGTTATACTCAATTATTAAGTTTTTACTTGATTATTCTTTCATATATCGCCTATAATTTCTAGTTCGTGTTTAAACATACCATTTTACAAACATAATAAGTAGTATTGTTTAAACATTTGATTATCCCGTTGTTTGATATAAGTAGGAATAATCAGAAAAATATAGAACAACAGAAACTAATCATCATCTATGATGTACCCGAAGATTAGTCACTGATACGGTATATTTATCATTGAATGATGAATTGCCATTTACATATACTCTATAGTCATATATAATAAACAAATACCATTGTTAACAGAATAAATGTACTGATCATGTTGCTCAGTAACTGAATTTTTTCAGTATATCAGTTGCATTTTCATAACCTAATAGATAATGAAAGTCAATTTGTGAAAGTTATATGCATATCATAATTATTATATACAGGTTGAATATTACTACTACTGATATTTATATTAGTAGTATAGCTAATAATAATATTACCACTCATCAACTTGCAGTTATTAATCATTTCTGTCATTAGTTATTAAGTACTCATTAACTAGGTTAAGTGATATTTTTACTAAATAATTTAGAACTATCATAAATCAGGTTAAATAAATCTAATTATACATTAAACATTGTCTATTAATAATAGTAATTAATCGGAAGATACTTAATCATAAGCTCAAAAAGGAAGTAATCTAATAGAAACTACATAAAAACAATTTGTTTAATGTGATGTAGGATAAACTAAACTTTGTTAAACAAGGTAGACAGAACAAATGTAACATAATAAGTACTAATTATGCTTTAGAATTTAACAAATTAACTGAATTCTAACATTGAATAAATGGTTTAGCGTTAACCATGTGATCTTAGTGACCTGGGTTTAATTCTTTGACGAAGTGAAGAGTGTTCACCACTTAGGAGTTCCATACTGAAACAAAATACTTGTTCAATGTTCCATAATTTCCTTTGATACTTAACTGAGATCAATCACCGATTAATGCAAAACTCCAAATTAATTGAAGTCAAAATTACGGAAAATTATTCATTCATACATTAGGCATTCAATTTTGTGTCTAGGAATACGTTGGGACATCCTAAGAGTAAATCCGTAGATGTTTAGTATGATGAACAAACAGATACCGAAAGTTCAGCATTACAAAAGTAAGATTATCTAGTGATCTGGTTCAAAATTTATCATTGTGCCACCTTAGTCATCATTAGGATCACCATTGTCTACTGCAATCAGTAGTATTTGCTTCGCTCTGCGGTTATTTAATCTCACAGATTACCTTCAGAAAATGTCCCTGTCTTTATTTATAAAACAATCAATGTCTAATATTTTAATTTCTTGACAATTAAGTATAAAAAAAATTATTAGATGTTGTGCAGGTAGTTGTAACAGAAGGTTCATATCACGGATTGATCTCAACTACCAAGATGTTCCATGCAAGGATGAAACAGCAATCCTTGTTTTCATTGGTTGTCTAACTGACAGGAGACCACGATATTCAACTTAACATTGAGATAATCACAAATGCTTTTCGTATCTAAGGTCTATATTAATTTAAAGTTCTCCATAAGCGAAATATTGTGGTACAAAATTTTAGAAGGAGAAAATTATAATACCTTCTTATGCATTATAACTATATCATAATTCCAATTTGTTGGGTTCAATAGATTCTTTGTTTAATGTTATATAAACAGAATTATATGAGTTCAAGTATTCAATAGGGTTAACATACGATGAATTTGTGGTACTTTGATAAGCAAATTGCCTTACGAATACTCTGAAGGTTCTAGTTTGAGACAGAAATTAAATAAAACAAATCCTATGTACATGGAAATAGTATGTATTCTATAAACTGTAGCATAACTATGTAAAGAATTTGTGTATTACTTTAAACCACACATTGTATTTGGCATCCAAAGATGATAATCTATTATTTAAACCAAAGTAGCACGAATGAAACTTAAACCTGATATTCAGTGATTAAAAGTCTGGTGATGTGTTTACTCACTTATTACTTGAAATTTCGCAAGAGTAGTTCCGTGACTGCTAAGGATATTATGTTCCGTTTAGTGATATACTAAACAAAGTAATCATCAGCATGTACGGGAAGAGTTTCTTCTTCTGTAAGTGCAAACTTCTGCTTACGGAACGGTTTGCTCTAATACGTGCACTAGTTACAGAGAGTGCGGTCGTTGAGTGCAATGACTACTACACTTATCTCAGAAGCTTGATCCATCCTGATGAGTTGGTGTCTGACGAAATGTAGAACTGAATTCAAAAAGCACGCCTGATTCACACCAAGTCACGTCACATATGGAGTGAGCAAAATATCCGTTTGTCAATTAGAAAACGAGTATACTTCTTTACAGTCCCTTCCATCTTACTGAATGGTTGTGAATCTTAGCCATTAAGAGTAAACAATATTTGTATGTTATTGGTATCTGATTATTGATGTCCTCAGAACTTTGTCAGCGTTATCCGGGATCACCAGGTGAATAATAACAAAATTGGACGCCAGATATCAAAGAAAGATGGTAAATAAATTAGTAAGATTGTAAGTCTTCATCGGCTGAGGTGGTTTGGACATGCATTACCACAACCTTCCTTGATGTACGATGTTGACTTATAATGAAGTAGGATGGACGAAAGCTAGGGGTGGCCAAACCGAAATATGACATCATTTATCGAAGTCATCGACTACTGGTTTTTAAACAGTGTCGGTAAATGCAGACTACTAGTCTGCAATCTCTAACCAGTAGTTTGACACTCTGAGTGACATGGATCAGAATCGGTTCTTAAGTAATGAGCTTGAAATTAGTGTAATTTTTTCTTTCTCCTTGTACCATATTATTCCATATGCCTAGTCTTTTTTTATTATTACCACTGAAGCAGCTAATACTTCAACTAATTTGATGTTATTCATGGATCGATGCACATGTGTACAAGTTTCCATGTTATACATACATACATCTCCAAAAGTGAAAAAAACAGTTTCTTATGTTTCATGCATATGTTTATAATACTGGTGACTACAAGCTAAGTAAGTTACAGTCTCTATGACTGCTTTTTCACAGAATATTATGTTTTAATAACAGAAAATGGCCTACATTCATATCTATTCTATTTTAATCAATGTTCTCAATTTTCTAATCTTATTATTTCTTCTGCTTAAAATTGATTATTCTATGCAGTTTATGTAATTCATCATAACAGATTCATTAGCCTGTAACTAGAGATTATCAGTATGAATCACTTTGAAATATGAAATGTTGATTGAGTATGGTTGACCGGATTTTTTTACTTTTTTTATTTTTATAACTTTTTCTCTCTAATTTTTTTTTTAAAGTTTTCACATTCTGTCAATAAAATTTATATCATGTATCATAAATTACATTGTTTCTTTTTTTTGTTTTCTATTATTTCCACTTTTTTTTCTCATCGATTTAAATGTCCTCATTTTGTTTTAAAAAAAAACTATATAAAGAACTTTACATTCATTCATTCATATCAACAACAACAACAAAATTTAACTAATATTTTTTTTACAGAATGAGGGGTGGTGGTGGTGCAGGGAAGGAGACAGTGGAGGGGAGTACAACGAGAAACCAACTTCTACTTGAAAAAGTCATCAGTGAACTACACATTATGGTTAATGTTTTCGGTTAACTTACTTATTAGATTGAACATGTCAATAAACTTATATGTATAACTTATGATTGGAAAGGACAGTTAGTTCTTTTAAACATGAATTGGTAACTAGTTTTTTTTTTGTTATAAATAAATATATAATAACAACTTCATTTTTTTTTAACAATTTGATTTCTTAACCAACTAAAGATTAAAGTGAAACAAACAGTTGGTATTTGAATATCAAATAGAAAATCTTCAAGTTACATCATCAATATGATGTCTGTTTAATGATTGGATTGAATGTGAAAACTGTCTAATTTAAAGTTTGTTTTCAATAATTCTTGAGTTGATTTGATTGCGTGATGAAATTAAACTTTATATTGAGTAGTCAGTCTAAACAAACGTTGTAGTATCTTGTCGTTTTTTTTGTCTTTTTTGTGAATAAAAAAGTAATGAAAAACAAAACATTTTTTTCGATCAATTGACAAAACTTTCATGGATGAAACTTCTAAATTAGGCTTATCTGTAACGTTCTCAGAGTTTAGTAAATCTGTCATACGTATCAATTTCAGTCTTTTTACGTCTATTTAATGAGTGACTTATTAATATTATGAAACAGTTCTGATTGAAGATCTTATTCTAAATGATCTCTGCTGGATGGCTCCCAGAAAACTCAACGAAGCCTCCAGATCCCTTGAAGGAGCCAAAGACATTCCATCCAATCACTGATCGATAGAACATTTCAGAATCTCGACGTGGCACGTTCTGATTGGGTAATTGTTGAGACTTCTTAATGCGGATTGGATGGATTATAACACTGATTTTTGTTGTTCAGAAAACTATAAATATACGAATATTTTGTACCTAACTTACTCTCCATCTCACTGGAATAAAGTTCCTGTCTACCGTCTTCTGTCTTCTGATTTGCGACCAGGAGGGTTCAAGCATTTGGGGTGCTAAGGTAGTCCGCGACTAGTCAAGCATCAAGTACGAGACGTAACAATCTCAAGTAACCTGAAGCTGCTTGATATAAACATGTCAATGTTGAGCATGCTAATATAACGAAAGCATAGAAAGTTATAGCTTGAAATGCAACCTTCAATGGAAATTGGAATTTAACACCAAGTACATATCAAGTAAAAGAAAGGAAAAAATAATTAACATTAATGATTACAAATACAATCAACAGTATACTGAACAGTGAACTCATTGTACATCATCTCAGCTCTTAAATATACTTAGTTTGAGTTCTGTATACTATCTTGTTTGTAGTTATCTATGTATGCTAGAATCACGTTATTAAATATAATTATTTGAATAGGTCTAATAGTGAAATAACTTAGAAGTAAAAGAATACATAATTATGCATTTAAGTTACGTGATGTGGAGTAATCAGCATCTTCATCTCCCAATTATTTACGATAACGAAACAGTATACTGATGATGGTTCTTTTTAGTAAAAAAATGATTTAAATATGTATTTTATATTGAAATGCGATGTATATCTAATGTAATGTCTATCATTAAAACTTTGGAATCATTTCACAACAAACATGTAACTCATCTACTGGAAGCACTAGTCTACTATTGTGTTATTCTAACTCACATTTGTACAAAGTTACTGACTTCTCAAGAGCAACAAGGTTATTTTCAAAGGTATGTTTCATTTTGATGTAAACAAATAACAAAACACAACGACTATTAAACCGGAAAGCAATGAGAATCAGTATCATCAGGTGTATGGTTAGTTTATATCCAGCGTTTTGCAGCAAAATTAAAAAAAAACATAATTGTTACCATCATTATGAATGTTATAATACAAACTTTCTGAATGTAAGTTACATCATGAGGTTTTGTTTTTGTAGAAATTGAGTACAAATAATAGTTTGTAATTTTACATTGAGTACTGACTACAATTAAAAAACCATTGAAAATATAGAGATACTACGAAGCTAAAGAAATGTGCCACATTTCAATTATAGAAGTAACCAAAAGTTAGATCATGGCTCCTATTATGATTATAAAAAATTTGCTTTTACAGTATGCTTATTACAACTTGTATGGAGTTGGGATGTGACTGGCCAAAGAAATCCAGGACGTACGTTTTGTCTTATTTGAGACTCGTCAGAAGGATGTACCTGCATCTCAGCATTGGTGTCCACATAAGGACTCGAACTGAGTTCGTTCTGCTTAAAGTGCCATCACGTCCACCAATATGCTACTGAGTCCACGCAGCCACACTTTTGCAGCGGGTACATGTATAAAATTTGAATGCACTCCAATCTTCCCGTTGATTTGTTTAGACTCAGTAGCTTATTAGTAAACGCGATGGCATTTGGCCAGACTCGAATTGTGTTTAAGTCCCGGCGTGAACATCGATACTGGGTTCCAGGCACATCCAGCTGACCAGTCCCAAATAGGGCGAAGAGCACATCCTAGATTCCGCTTTCCAGCCACAACCCAACTCAAATAACAAATGTAAACATCACTATATTGAGGCTGTTAGCTCGGGATGCACATATTACAATATAGATTAATTAACTTCTGCCCGTGACAAATTCATAAGAAGAACCAAATACATTCAAATTGTTTTTATGACAGAAATTCGTTCAATATTCACTTATTTGAGTAACTGAGCCTAGACTTTATAAAAGAGCCATATTACTGATATTGTTTATAACGTTTTCAGCATTCTTTAAATATGCTGTATTCGCCAAATCCTGTCATTTTTCAGTTCATTTTCATCAGAATGCACCACAGTAACGTATTCATATCAAATAAATCCAGTCTCTTAAAGTGAAATCTTTAAAAAAACTTGTATCGTTATATTTATTATTCAGTTATTAAATGAATGAGGGAATGAATGAAAGTTCTGAATATGACAGACCTAATGAACAATGAAGATGCTATTGATGGTTTCGTTAGAATTGGTATAAAATTTTATGCAATTAGAAATGCCTTGAATCTAAACTATCTTATAAAGTGTTTTGCACAATAATCACTCCCTGTCATGTTTTTTAGACTAGTTCAGTAAAGTGCACTCTTAGAAGTCAATGACAGCTTACTAATGTTATAGCAGTAAGGTTTTAGCTTCTGTCGAATTTCTTAACATGTTACCACTGAGTTATGCAACGTAATGTCATGGTACATTTAGTTCAATACCAAGAAGAATGAAACAACTTGCGAACATCTACAAATGTGAATACTGAACTTCGCACAACATATCAGTAAGGTGTTATTATTATCATACATTTCATAATATCTCTGAGTCGTTTTCATAGTATACTAACAAAAAAGGATGATTTTCCACCAATAACTTTATTATAGTTCAGCTCATTACATTAATATTCAGCTATACAATGAACACCACAATCAGCTGATATTACGTAACTGTGATTAGGTCATCGTTTTGAGGAATTAAAGTGACACTAACGAATGATAATCAGTCGGGAGAAGAAAATGCATCAGTAAATTTACTTCGATTATTTAACATTTAGTCACAGTGTAGATGTTGTAGAATTACGATCTTTATAATTTTCACATTCTATGCATGCGAGATGTTCACTACCTGACATTAAAAGACATTCAGATGGTTTTGTTTCATGTAAATTGGATACAATTGAAATATTCTTTAATTTTTTCTGGTTTGATATTGTTAAATTGTCATTACTATTTACAAAATGTACTTCTTTTTGTTGTTGATTATGTTGTTGCTGTTGTTGTTGTTGTTTTTGTTGAAGATCAACAGAATATGCCCTACTTTCTACTGGACATGATTGTATATTGTTTAAAGATGATCTAACTAATAATGTATACGTTTTATTCTTCATATTATTGTTTGTTATTTGTACTGGATTAAATGTTTCCATATGATAAATATGATTATCATCTTTTGATAGTTCTGAATAACTAACATCTACTTTATTTGCGTTATTGGCAGTTTTCTTGTTGACAGAATTCGAGCGAATAAATGTTCTCAACTTAACACTTTCATTTTGTATAGAAGGTTTTTGTAGTGTAATGCAATCAATTTGATCAGTTTTTGAAGTTGACAAATTTTGAGTATTTGTTGATGTTGAAATTATTGGTCCTTGTGAACGTAAAATAGATTTATAGCCAGGCTTTAAAGTTGGATAATAGAGTTCTTGGTAATATGGAGTTAGATAATTACTTTGTTTATCTTTATTAGAAGTTGAATTAGAGGTGATTATACTTGTTGGAAGATGAGAATCTAAAAAGAAACCGAAAAAAAATGTGGTTGTTAAAAATGAACATTAACAGTAAATCAGTCTTTGATTTATTATGAACATCGTAAAGAGATGTTGGAATGTGGCTAGTAGTAGAAAAAATGAAGTTTATTTGGAACACATCGGTTAGGCATATCTGCACTGCAGTGTTGATAGTTACATTGAGAATCAAAAGGCAATTCAATATCTTTTGAGCTAATAGATTACAGTAGATACTAACCTATGAAATACGTAAGGCCTTATGAAGTACGATTGCTAAATAAGATGGTACCCACTTCAAGAATTTCATTGCTATTAAGTTAAATAAAACTTGTAGAAGAAAGCAATATCGAAGTAATCTGTTCAACATGTTCATATTTCAGTGAAAACTGATCAAATGCATCAATTATTGTCAACGTATGCGTAATAAAGTTATTTTACATGATTACACATTTGTAAATGACTATTACCAATGTTTTATCAGTGATGAGTTATTAGTGATTAAGCATGAAGCTTATTAAGATTATTAGACCAAATAAAATCTTTGCGTGGTCGTGTATGTACATGTCAGGCTAGAAATACTGAACTAATGTACATAATAGATTATCTACGATAATGACTAAAAACACCATTTTCAGTCAACGTACAGCCTTAAACATGTACATGTTGGATAAATTTGCTAAATTGCAATAGCTTGACGAGATCGATTCATGAAGATGAATACCTGGATTCAGCTCAACAACAGTGACTGATATAACGTTATGTGTAAAAGATTAGTGAAACTTCACATTCAAATGATATTGGATTGATACACATAAACTTCAGTAACCAATTCTTCCCCATGTCATCCAATTTCTCCAACGACTGATCATGTGGACCCTAATCATGGTGTCTGCGATTACCAACATTGACTGGACCAAAAGCCCCGACTACACGAACTGATGTTTCATTTTGTTTATCCTACCCACTTTTTCTTTTATGATACTATTTGCCTAGCAAATACTATAGGTCAAGGTAAGTGGTAGGTATACATAATACATGTTTCATGTACCCGATCAACTGGTTTGTCATCTTTACGTGTAACTCTATGCTAGCTTTACAGTAATGTATAATCCACTTTCATTGCTTATGCTCAACAGTTTCAAGCTAATATGTAGACTAATGAGCAGTATACTTATTCGTGGTTTAAGTCTTGGTTATACCATGAATGAAGCAAGTTTATAAAAGCTAAACAACGTATGCAGGGATTTCGTAAGACAAAAAATATATGCATTAAAATTTTTTCACTTTATTCCAACTAATTAACTTACAGTCATGATGCGCAGCCTCTCTATTTGTTTGAAGATCATAATGTTGATTAATCGGTGTGCCTGTTGCATCCACTACAGTCTAAAATCAAATAGTTTAGAGAATGGTAATGTCAACGATTGAAAAGAAATTGCAGTAACTTATTACATAAATCAACAGTCCTTCACATAATCTACAGGAAGATTTAAACACATTTTGATAATAGTTTTTACTGACTTCTGATACTTTAGACATATTTTACGTAATCATAAGCATGTGTCAGTTAAATATTTTTGTAAATTTGAAATGTATCTAACATGTTTCATCATCAACTAGATTTGCCTGAATATTAGTAATGATCTCCTCGTAGAGTCTCATCCGACTATTCTATTGACTCCAAGGCAATTACAGTTCCTAACTTGAACAGGTGGAAAATACAGAGCTTAAGGAATAAAGGTAGTAGTAACATTCTGATATAGTTTCACTGTAACGTTTCGAACTTGTTATAGATGGAAGCTTGATTTACCGATGTGAATGTGTTAACTGGTCATTTGGATAAAACTGTCGATTCATCTAAATTAAACATAATAGATGATGAAGTTGTGCGTTAAATGTCTATCAGAGGCCAGACAATGAAATTAAAGATTTAATATTTAAGTTTGTTTAAGTTACCTGAATAATACACATTAAGAGACTGTTGCCATGTTTGTTATGTCCTTTGTTCTATGGATCATGTTGCAGTCAAGTCGCTATCATAAGTGACACACTATTTCTGACACCAAACTAAAATGGGAGAATTCGATTAGCACTGTAACGGATTAGAAGAACATGACAGAGATCAGCCAACGTATGTATCTCAGTTGTACTGAGGGCCAATCTCAGTCCAAATAGCTCAGTGGTAACGATAGCAAAGAGTGAAAATTGCGTGACTTGAAATCAGATCTAGCAAAAAACATCGTTTCCAAAAAAAAATTTCAGGTAAGCCTAGTCGATGAGGGGTAGATGGTACGAAACAGTTAGGCCTACGCTTAAACCACCTTTCCCCTCGTTTATCTCAGTTTTTTTTATTACACTTCTGTACTGAATATGAAAATCATGTTGATAAATTACAAAGGGTAATTGACTACGAATTCCAAGGAAGAAAGTTAAGTAAAATATCAATTTAGCTGTTTTCTGTAAATAAGTAGAATATACCTATTGAAACACTTAACAATGTAGGTTACTTCAGTGAGGGGTTCTGTTCTTGTCATGAAATCATCCTTATAGCTATACAAATGCAACTATATTCATTCTACTTCATAATAATTCTTGGTTATGAAAATTATTTACTCAGCATAGTAATACCATCACAATGTCATGTTACCTATATGAAAAAAACTAAAAATGTTATAGTTAAGGCTACTCATCAGAAACATCAAAGATGAGTAAAACTTAATATTTATGAAAAAGAGGTTATGTAACATGTAAAGAATAAATGTTGAAAAATAATTAAAAAGGGCATGAAAACAAAACTATATCCCTTAAAGTTAATTAGTTTGTAGTGAATACGAGAACAGGGCAATAGCTTTGATGATAATTGTATACATAGATCGGAGGCTTCAACATATTTCAACGGAAAGATGTTTACTATATTTGGCAGCCTCATCATGTCAGTGACTTTGAACAGAGTTTGTCTTTACATCAAATAAACTATGTCCACGAAGTTTTTATTCAAAAAACATCTTACTGATTTTTATTAGTCACCATATACCAATTATGACATTTAGAAAAGGAAGTTAGTTTAAATATGGAACGAAGTGTTCATCACTTTCTCATAGACAATTAGATTTCCTTAAAAGTGAAACCCTTAGTTATAAAACTGTCTCATCAGTGGTTTCACAGTCTTTTAATCTTCTACAAATCCTATATAAGATTTAAATGTGATTACTAATTTAAAAAAAAGTATATTAAAACTCCTTTAACTGACGTTGTTACCGACTGGACGAACACACTTGCAACTAATATTTCTAACTTCAAGTTTACGGCATTATAAAGTGAGTTTCATAGAAATGATCATAGAATTTCCAAAACTACAAAAATATAAATTATTATTGATACTAAGCACAATTTTTTCATTAACAGTAGGCTTAAGCATACGCAGTTTAAAAAGCAAGATCATTATATACAATACAGAGAGCACTAACGAAATCACATTTAATGACGAAGCCTTGGAATATGTAGAAACTTTTACATACCTCGGCAGTATTGTTTGTAAACAACGAGAGGGGGATGGTAATCAAAAACAAATGTGAAACACTGATTAGAAAGATAATGACAGCATTTCGACAACTGAAGCACAAGGGGAACTCATAATAACTGACAGTTAATACCAAAATCAGAATTTTCAATACAAACATCAAGACAGTTCTATTGTATGGGGCTGAGGCTTTATAAACTACGAAAAGCATCATTCATAAAATACAGATATTTATAAACAGTTGTTTACCCAGGATACTTTAGATCCGCAGGTCAAACACTAACAGCAGCAACCTATTTTAGTAGAGGATAAATCAACTAACTACCAATCGAGTCAGAAACTAGGAAACAAACGCTGGAGGTGGGTAGGTTAAGCATTGAGAAAATCGTGAAACTACTTAACACGACAAGCATCAACTTGGGATCCTTAGAGTCAAAAAAACCAGAAAGACCAGAGAATACACTGAGCCTGAAATTGGAGGCAGACGTAAAAAGGATGAATAGCATATAGGAGGAACAGGAAGGAAGAGTCCATTACAGAGTGTGTTGGAGAATCCGGATTCGCGGCCTATGCTCCACGAGGGATAAAAGACTAATGAGTGAACGAATACACAATTTTTCATCGGCTACAGCACCTTCAGCAATGAAATACCTACACGTTTAACTGGTGAGTTCATACTAAAAAAAACCTACTTACGAGGAGCATTTCACTTTGATTTTGCAGTGCTATTGTATCGATCAGTTTTTTATCTGGACAAAACACACTTACTGGACTAAGTTGTTAACCATATAAAAAATCTACTGAAGCCTACTAACAAGGGTGCCTTTAGACAATTCACTTTAGATGTGCATGAGACATTTGGGGTTAATCATTTGAGAGTCTTGAATATCAAACAACAGAATGCTACAAACGCTCACCAATATACTTTTATTATATATCCACGGTTTTTATCTTAAATAAAAAATAACAAGAAGGAAACATCATATCTATGTAAAGATCATCAAATTTTAAACAGTTTCAAGTAAAAATATGATAAATATCTAATTGATATGGGATTCTAGTTAGAGAAAAAAGACTTTGGATCCTGTTACCAGTATAATTTTTTATTACTAGTTAAAGGGAACATGTATGTGATATGATTGTAGACTTATTTTCTTCTCTATAGTTATTCTTTCATATAAACAATATTTATCGCTTGCCACATATTCAGTTTCAATTAATGCATATTATGATAATATAATAATACCTATTAATTGCATACTTCCAAATGAATTCTTAGAAATCTAGAGAAAAGTCATGACAAATTCAGCTTAGTCATATCAGGAGTGAAACTGAAGTAACCAATGATAGTGAATGATCATCGCTCTGAATTACAGATTGACCATACACCATCTAAACTGTTCTATCTCTGACAGTGTTTTAAATGACCACCGTCAAATTGAACTAATCTTGATAAAGAGTGTCAAATAATAGTATATCAATACCTAAACAATGATGATGCCATGTCTATAGTTAATGAAAACAATACAATCTTATCTCTTCATACATTCAAACTATAAATTAATAAAACAATAAACACTTCATAACTATGCGTCGTTTAACACCATAGAATTCAAATGATGAGTTTTGAATGATTTTTTAAGTTACATTACTCTGGAATCATACCATTTCAATCAGTAAAATCATGTAGGTTACATAAAAAATCAAAATCTTCTTTAAAAACATTTTTATTTATCATTAACATAATATTGATTATTAAGTTGTATTGTGATTGGTAAATAGAATCCAGGACGTGCGTTTTGTCCTATTTGGGACTCGTCGGCTGGATGCATCTATAGTAACAGAGACTGACTAGCTTCAGTCTATAACAAATCAATGGGAATATACAAATTCCTTCTAAGATAATATTTAATTAACTTTCACATATTTTTTTTTTCGAAGATAACGATTACATTACAACACCAAGTTTTGAAAGCATTCTGAAAATTTAATGAAAATTTTATAGTAATTCACCGCATATATAATCATTACTTCCGCTTTATATGCACTTACTTAAGAGAAAAAAGAAACATTCTATTTAATCTTGGGTTTAGGAAATGTAACATTGAAAAACAGTCAGTTTGAACCAAAGTATTATGCATATGATTTTGACATTATGTTAAGTACTTGTTATTCAGATGAGAAATTTTGAAGGTGTTGTATTCTCTATGCTAAATGGTTCAATCATAAAGTTTTCATTCTGATATCACGAATCGTTCTGAATCAGACAACCATTGATCACCTGGAAGCACTGGACAGCCGTTTTGTCCTAGTATGGGACTCTTCAGCAGTGCTGATCCACGACCCTGTTGAGGATCGAACTTAGAACCCTCTGGCCCCGCGACGAGCGCTTTACCGTTGGACCACTGGGCTGGCTGCTAGCGGTTGATATTTTTAATTCAGTCAATTCGCGATGCGTTTGCGCGATGATGTCATGTCATTATGCTTTTAAATGATACATAAATCAGTAAACATTCTAAAAAAGAAATGAACTATTTAAATTGTTTCACTAATGACTAATAGTTTTTTTTTAATTGAAATGACTTGAGAAGATTGGCATTAAGTTTTAGTTAATCAATTCAATTATGATAATCAGCTAACTAGTGACTAACTTATGGATGCGCCTGAATTTTAAATGAGAAGTAGTGACTGGTTTATTTCAGACTTGTCGAAAGTGAGACAATTATCACCTATGATAATGGATGATCGTTGGATTGTACCACAAATTGATGGAAATGAGTGTTATGTGTAAAAGAAGTATATGCAGAAAATCAACATCAACAATATACTCATTTCTACAGTTCTGTGGCACCAAGATATAAAAGAAATTTCGTGAAAAGTCTAATGCATAATGCTAATTATATCCGCTCTTAGGATAATTTGACGGAAGAATCAGCCACCATTATCGACATGCTAATGATGAATGCTCATTCATTGAAATCTATTAATAAACATATGATGCAAGCAAAAATAAGATCAGGAAATACAACAGCTGTTAAAAAACCTGTTTTCCTAACATTAGAATCCCTAGATTATTATATCACTAAAATAACAACGCTACAGATTATAAAAGTGCTGTAAAAGACGTTTACTACAGCTAGACTTCACACCATATTCTAAAACTACCTCATCATAAGAGTAGAAAATAATAAAAGATTTGGTGAATTCACTTCATCCACATGTACATACCAATTCAGTTTCAGGTGTGAAGCCAGTAATATTACGCGGATGATTTGATTTCATCAGAGAATTTCAGAACACTCTGTAACAGGGCAAGTGAAGGACAACCACTTCAAGTAAAGAGCACTATACTTCAAAGATTAGTTGACACGAAATAACTGGTAAATGCTGAAAGCCCTCTTAAAGCCACTTACTAAATCTTATCAAACTCGAAATATGTATTATGCAGACATTTTTTTCACGTACAGTTGAATGTCATTGGTATCCGCCTATCCAAACCCAACCTGTGTGTATACACGAATTTTTTACAGCCACTTTCCTTACCGTACTCATCATACTAGCCAGTACTTAGATAGCATATAAGTGATTTATTACACTCACTTCTATCATTGTCATTATTACTATTGTTACTATTAATACAATTTTGATTCTTTACATGACCTTTCAATCTATATTGCCAATCATTTTTATATACTGATGACATTCACTTAATTCTTACGTAACAGAAATGACGAATAAAGTCCTCATTATAACTTCCTAAAATCTTTCAATAGACACTGTGTAATCGAAAATGTTCCAATTAATTCACTTATAAATCTTTGCTTTCAAACACTCTAAGTACCTCATTTACTTTTACACTCTAATAATTTTGTTGATCATTCATAATGACTTTTACGAACACTAGGATTTGTGACATTCTTATCTAACACACCACCATTTGTTCAGTATTGACTTTATTAGTATTTTAAGTTATATATATATATATATATATATATATATATATATATATATATATATATATATATATATATATATATATTAGTATTGTCATTTAATAAAAGACTAACTGAAAATAAATATATCTTCGCTTCTTTCACCTATCCTAATTGAAACATATACAATGATGTTGGTGATGTATATATCATTAATCACATCGAGTAAGTAGTAACAGTTTAACTCACAGAATTTCTTAATCTTTCATAAGGATAATACAAAGCATATATTGATTGATCACCGACGAATGACATTTTCGTCTAGTACATAAAGTACTAATTGAATTCAATTAATTAAATGCCAGTATATTGCAATAATCTATATGAGTTGACTATAGATAATGTTTACTGACGCTTCATATTATTAAACACTGAATATAAAATCAAGTAGTCATGACTTGAATCAGTTGATTTCACTTACAAATGTACATTACAAGAATTCTATCATAAGGATCAATATTGTCATTGAATTGTTCATCAAAGTAAATGTAAATGAAAATCTATTTAATCATTTCTATTTTTAGAATAATTTTTCTTTAGATGAAGTGATAAATGTAAACATTCAATTGTTTGTTTGTTTCTTTTTTGTTTTAAACAATGTCAATATTGAATAATTTATAAAAGTATTTTAAATTCATTGTCAAAATAATCATTTACTTTCTTTTATTTTTGTTTTAAATTATTACCAATTTCCTATTGAAACTGATTAATTATTTCATTATAATAGAAGAATTATTCTTAGAATATACAACTTTCTATTTAGTATGTAAATAATGATACTTGAATATAGTAAAGTATATTACAGTTATCCGTAACGTTTGTTGTATTAACTAGGCTTAACCCATGTTATATTTGAAATGTGGTGATTTGTAAATGAATATATCAACTAAAAACTTAATATCGATCTCTATAAACGACGTCAATTCAAGTACAATGAGTATATTACCAGTGACTAACTTAAGGATGTTCCTGATGCTTTTATGAAAAGTAGTGACTGGTTAATTTCCAACTTGTAAGGAGTGAGACAATTATCACCTATGATAATGGATGATAGTTGGATTGTATCACAAATTGATGGAAATGAGAATTCTAGTATTGGATGCCAGTTGAATGGTATAGAGGGTTAGGTGTTCACCAGACCGAAACCACTATGGCAGAATTTAGGGTGTTTACTGCTAAGGAGTCCCACACTAGGACTAAACAGCTGTCTAGTACTATGTTGTTATTAGTGTTATAGCACCAACATCAATCTGTGACGATTTCATCAACCGATGTTATGTTTGTCATATTCCATATGGTACTGATAAAGTTCTTCCGATTAAACTGAAATAAAACCATTATTTTAAGTGATTTGACATTGTCAATCCTGACATTACTTGTACTATGTTGGAATGGAATGTGATTTTGGCAGTTATAATTCACTATCCAAAAAGTTAGTGGTAACAATTACACAGTGCAAAACTGAGCATCATTTCCCTTAAGATTTCAGGTACGCCTTGTTGACGTGTCAAGCATGATAAAATAAAACTGGGTTCTATTTTACTCTACGTCTAATATGCAACATTTTTGATTACTTTTTCGTTCTTTCATTGAATGAGGGCTGAACATAGGAGTGAAGTTGTCAGTTAAAGGTTTCATTCCAAGCAGTTTATTTTATTCAATACTGTCATGCTATGGATGTATCAAGCGTAGTGTAGTCACATATATATGAAGTTGAAAAAAAGACTACTGAAGTAAAATTTGAATTTGTAGTGATGATTTGGTAAGCAGTAATTATCCATCATATCAACAGAAGAATGGTCTAAAATGTTGGTGTGAGTTAAAAAATACATTGCTGAAATCAGTAGATAAATGATCTTAAATATTTCTTATGTCTAGTTTTTAGTGGATGTATTATAATGATAAGGTAGTATTATGATGTGAGAAAAAAGGGGTTGATTGGTAGGCAACCGAATGCCAATCACTAGTGCCCAGTCGGTAGCTGTGCGTCTGCCCTGTGCTCACTTAGTCCCAAGCCGAAATAAGAAGAATGTGAGTCAATAAGTCAGCCAGACAGAATCGAATCGAATCTTATTATATTTAAAGCATTCTTTTATATATACATAAAATCAGACCACACAGCAAACCAATTAGAAAATTAGCATGAATACAGAACGAGGGGAATAGTGGTAGTGAATAGGAACAACTTGTACACAACTAATTAACTGTAGTCCATAACAACAGACAATATAATAACAGTAATTATGCTAAGCGGGAGGATAGGGCAAGCCGAGCGTAACAATAATAGAAACAAAATGTTTACATTACAGACAGTTCGAATAAATGAAATAGTGTTCGTAAACATAGTTCTGAAAGTTTGTTACACTTCTTTGTGGTCCGACCTAACAGGTAGACGATTTGTCAAATTTAAAATTAACATTTTATCATGAATTGATAACTGTGCAACCTATGTGATTCGAAGTTACTTGATTGAATCTGGTAGGATGTTGGATTGGGCAACAATACATTATTCAGTATTCATAAATTAGAACTACGTAACTGTTCAATATAGAATAATTTCCTATAGGTTTTCTAGTTGATTTCAACATATCCTACATTTTGAAAACTTATTTTGTTCTCACTTTTATCTTAAATAAAACAAAACATTTCATCATGACACACATGTACACTTGTATATACTTAAATAAGTAGTATATACATATAAAGTTTAATAATACAACACGCAAACATACTCATATAGGTAAAGAAAGAGACAACATAGGAAATGAACCATTTCATTTTCTTTTCAATCTATAGATATTTATTTATCAATTCATAGACTACTCATGTTTTAACTATCTCATTCAACTGTATTAAGTAAATAACTTATTGTTAGTTTTGTTTGTTTCTAACAAAACAATGCATTTTTCATCAAGAAGAAAACAACAGAAAAAGTAAATAGAAGTAAACAACTAAAAAGGAAAAGAAACTGAAATCTATTCTATATGATTTATCAACAAGTAGTTCTTTGATTATTATTATTATTATTATTATTATTATTATTATTATTATGAAGTAACTATAGAGAATGAAATAAAATCTCAGTTATATAATGCATAGTCAACATTCAACTAATAACTTTATTTATTCAATAGTCAATGTATTGTTTAAATATTCTGTTATTGTTTATTTAATCACTTAGATCTGATTAATTTATCAGTTACATAATCAAAATATAATTCTTATTTTATGAAATAGAAAATTTATTTAAATGAGTTTATTCATATTCATGTTAAGTCATCTTAAAAAAAAGTATTTAAAATAAAATTTAAATTATGAATATTTAAGTTGGATTGTGATTAGCAAGTGAAATTCAGGACGCACGTTTCATCCTATTTAGGATTCATCGACTGGGTGTACCTGGATTCCAATATTGATGTTCACATTGGGATTAGAACTCAGTCTTCTTCGTGTCAAACGTCACAGCGTTAACCACTAGATTACTTGTGTACTATTGCTATATAGAGGTAATCCACTCAGGATACACATATGGCATCAGAGGCTGATCAGTTTTAGTCTACTACAAATCAACAGGAAGATATAAGCTTATTCTAATTAAATTATGAAGTTAGAATGTTTAAAGATTAAATAAATGATTATTCATTATCATATGTTTTATACAATTTGTCATTTTCTTATTTTGACAGCATATCTGTGAATCTAAGAAACGAAGAAGCAAATTTAAATCAGATAATAATAACCTTTTATGAGAGGAAAATGCATTTTGATATATTAGGTGTAAGCATTGGATGAAACTGAATTGGGGTGGTTTTGTAGTGATAAATACTAAGTTTCGTTGCTTGTATTCGTTATATGCTGATGTTAGCTTACTACTAGTGAAAACTATGGAGTTGTGAAGCGTTGTTGCGCCGTAGTATGAGACGCCTTAGTTCACTAATGACTAACTCCAGGATGTCCCTGTAATTCTAGTGAGGAGTCGTGACTGGTGTTCATTCTTGCCAACACTGAGACACTTACCACCGATAGCATTGACTTATCCTCGCGCTATATCATAAATGAATGGAAGTGCAAATTCTACCACTGGAAGCCGGTTAGCTCAGTTGTGATGATGGTAAGCGCTGGCTTTGATACATGAAGGCTCTTTGAGAGATTCAGTGGCGGATTCAACGATATGCACTGTTGAGGAGTCCCATACTAGAATGAAACAGTTGACGAACACTCCCAGTATTTAGTGATACTCAATCTATGTTGATCAGTATTTGAATTAAATGTTTTTATCTTACCGGATTGCGAAAAAAGAAACGAGCTAATTTAGTTATATTCTTATGTGTTTCAAGTTTCTTTACATAAAACGCATGATTGCGGTGCCGAATATTTACGTCTATATAACTACGTATCCTATCATATTGTAATACTTTTATAACAGTTAGTTGAATATGTTAGGAAAAGAGGCTGAAGGCAACAGAATAAATGAACGTTACATACAGTTGAATATAACTTTTAGTTGGTCTGTCATTGATTTGAAAAGTGAGTACTGAATTTCATGATGGGATATACAGAAAATGTTTTATTTCAGGCTCTAACTTATTGTGAAAATGATTTTTTATCCAGTATGTTGGAATTCATTACTCCGGATGTGTTTAAACAGGATACTTATAGATAATTGTAACCGTTTGTAATAAAATGTTTACTGGAACTTACAAAATGGTTGCCGATACGTTTTATGAAACATTTTTGGCTCTTTTGATGAAGGAAAGATTTGGAAGGATTTCACACACATCGCTAGCTAAACAGTTGTAAACTTGGAACTTTAAGGCAGTTATTCTGTCCTAGTGTAGAACTGACCACTCGACAGAGCTTATCTACGACTCTATAGTGAATTTGAAAGTTAAGGGATTGTTGAACAGTATGTGGTCATTGTTTTCGTTACTGAAACGATCGTAGATATGAATCACTGAGTAATTCAGTACTAAGATGAAATAGCCATCTCGTCTCTCAATCTTCAATTTTTATTTAACTAAGGTCAATCTGTGATACAACATCACAAAACTTACTACATTTCAAGAAACCTGCCTACTGAAATATGCTTTAAGTCAAACGAAACGGTAACCTGACTTATCCTAAAACCAACAATAAAGCATATATATATATAGTGCACGAAATGTATGTATAATAATGTGGGAAAGCTGCTGACAAATTTTACGACAGCATAATCTTTTGAAAAGTTGGGTTTATTTGTATTGTATCCGTGAATAGCTGAATTCCCATTAGAACAAGTCACTGATAAAAATTTAGACGGACAGTATTTCCTTTATCGGAACTGACGAAAAAACACCAGGTACTTATTCATGATGACTTACAGTCTCATAAAAAGTAATGTAACGTCAATTTGACCTTAAGGCATATCTTCCTTCCTCTTCTTCTCCTAAAAAATATCATTCATGTTTGTTCTTTTTCATAATATGTAATATTCATTTGTAATTCATGCCATAAAATTTCATGAAAACATTTCAGTGACATATTTAAACACATAACACTGTAATCGGGCATTCATACGTCCTCTCTCATGATACTTTCGTGTATTTAGTAAATAAAGAACTACAGATGTAGACAATAATAATAATAATAATAATTATTATTATTATTATTATTATTATTATTATTATTGTCGAGTTAATAAGTGGGCAGTAATCTTCAGATTGTACCTTCGTCTACATACTCATTCAATTAAAGAAATATGCCACCGTGTTACAGTTCATTAAACCGTCATAACTAAATAAGCAGACTCACAAAATTTTATTGAATAGTCATAGATAGTCATCAAAACAAATTTAAATTGATAAATTCTTGTATTTAACAGAAAAATAAATTTTCAAAAAGGAAGTTTTGATCTATTTTGAGACTCATCAAAACCAAGTGATGGTGTTTACACTGAAACGTAAACCGAATATCACTGGGTTCAAGTGATTGTCGTTGTATTCTGGTGTAAAATGGCAATCAACCTAGTTTTTGATGCGTATTATTAAAGTGTCCGAAGCTATAGCTAAGTAACTAACTAACTATCAAATACTATGTATTATACTGAAGTTGGCCTAATGGCATATGCTTTTTCATGTATTTGAAGACTGATATTACTAACTGGTTGATCAAACTAGATTTCATGAAACGGAACAAAAATCTGCAGCCAAATGTTATTAACACTAGGACAAAGTTTTAGTAAATATACTAATATAAAAAATGAATGTAGACTGTCAAAGTATACTTATGATATTGCTATTTACTAATGTATTACATAAATCATGTAGTTAAAATCTGGTTGATGAAATGTGAGTAGTGATTTTTTGACAAGGTGAGGGTGTTCATTGCTTCCTGATTCACACTGGTACCAAACTAATATTAATCTGTGACGGAACCAATCAAGTAATGTTGAGAAATAATCAATTTTTAACTTAGACCCAGTTATATAGAACTATATCACTAAACTGTCAATGGATACACTTATTTATTTAAAATAAAATTCATCAATAGGAAGTACTAGTTTAGTACACTAATGATTAAACTAGACGTAATGGGATTTCTTAGCATTCAGCTAGTTATACAGTAGTCTACAATGATGAGTGAAAAGATACACACGTTGAACCTGATATAGGAATGTCAATTTTTGTATAAAAATTTATCAATGTTATTCTTAAGCTAAATTTTATGTGTCGTTTTGATATATCAATAATATCTTAGTATTTATGTGCTTTCCTACCACTCTGTTCGCTGCTCGTTTATGCATCATCTGCGTCCTCTAAAATTTACACTTCTATAATAACTTTCATGCTGAGTTGTGTCTATTTTATTATTGTTGGAAATTACTAATTGATTTCTGTTCAAGTTTCAGTTAACGGCTCTATTCTACGTCTCGTTTGTACTTGTTTGCTAAACATCCTATTTCCTGCCTCAGTGTTCATCGCCTCATCTTTCAACATTTGGTAGTCTTGACAACAGATAATAAAATGTGGTTCGGATCTTATAATACAACGTTCTGATTCACCTTTCCTTTTCCTGCACGCAAACTGCATTAACGTAAACTCACAGTGCGCTTAATGTAATTATACTAACTAGTATTATATAACTTGATATATGATTTTGACTGTTTACTTTAGTGCACTAACGTGATGCATTCCACCACCGTTAACTATGAAATTTGTTTCTAGGCACTGCAAACCTTGAAACGTGAACACTGTATTGAAGCATATTTGGAATTTTTAATACTTGGAAAAACACATATGTAATGATTATTAAGTAGTAGATTTACAATTATGCTTACTTGTATCCCGCAAGTATCTACGTAGCATGCACTTATGAAATTGACTTTATGATTTCGATTTACTACTGGTGAGAATGTTATCGGCATTGTATTTATTCTTTCAGTATTAGAAAAGTTTTTCGATGGATTTAAAATGTATGTTTGATTTGTATTGTTCAGTACATTTTCATCACTATTGATTAAATTTACCGCCATATCTTAAAAAGAAAGAAAAAAAAAAGGCCATTAAATGAATTTTAAAAATGTCATTATATTTCTAAGTTCACATTCATCATTTACATTCTATTGAAATTAATGAAGAGATTTTGTTTTATCCCTGTGGGGGGGGGTAATCTAGAGTGTTCACTACTAAGAAGTAATAGGACGAAACAGATATTTAGTACTTCTTAGTTTTAACTAGTACCCAACTAGCACTATATTGTGATAGATTCATGCAGTAAAATTAAATTAAGTGCTAATCTCGCCGAAACCAACTTAAATCAACGATTAGAAATACTTGTTGACATATCAAAGTCCAATTCTATCTTAAAAGTTGCTTACATGTTGAATCTGACAAAAGTTCAAGTCACAATTACTGTCTCCACCCTACTGTTCACACAATTTCCATGTTTTACAAACCCACTCCTTTAGTTAATAATTTATTATTTAAAGCATCAGGTAGTCAAAAATTTCATGTGACGTATAATCAAAAAATTCTTACAATTGGTCATTTATATAGCGAGATGATCATCCATAGTCATTGGTGACAACTGTCTCGCTCTTGATAAGTCTTAACCCCATCATTCACGACTTCTCGCTAGAACTCCAGGATCATTCTGTAGTTAGTCACAAGTGAGCTGATTATTATAGTTCAATTAAGACTGTTACTTTTGTGGAAACTGGTAGTTTTATTTGATTGAATGCGTCATAGATTGATATTGGTAGGGTACCATTAATATATATATATATATATATATATATATATATATATATATATATATATATCACAAATTGATGAAAGTGGAAATTTCACCATTGGATGCCTATTCAGCGGTACAGAGAGTTAGGTGTTCGCTAACCTGAAACCCATTGGGCGGAATCTGGAGTGCACGCTACTGAGGAGTCCCATGCTAGGACGAATCTGCTGCCCAGTGCTCCCTGGTTTCCAATAATACCCTGCCAACATCAATCTGCAATATATTCAATCAAATAAAAATACCAATCTCTACAAAGTAACCATCTCAACTGAAATGTATATATATACAACTGTACAACTTCATAATATATTCGTTTAGAAGTGATCCTTTCGTTGGCTGAACCTGTTTGATGATCTGATGAGCATATTTAAACGACAACGACAAATATTCTATACATAATTTAATGAATCACTATTTAATGACCGAGTCCATAAATATCTTAGATTTATCGTTTCTCAAGTATATGACTATCTAAAATGATCTTTTTTAAAAATTATATACAGAAACAACTGCACCTCTCGATAAATAACAAATCAATCTTAAACAAATTCAATCAATTAAAACTTGATACCGATCTCCAAAAGCCATCTTAATTCATATTTCATACTGTCTAAATTGTTCATTTCTCGCGACAGAAACAAGCAACAAGTCTGTTGTTTGAAATAGACTCTTATTTAATAATGTAAATACAGGACACAATAGTTCTTTATTAGAGAAACTCATTCCACCATACTGCCACTATTACTAATAGTGGTAATAAGCATGTTCCAAATAAAGTCTGTTCAGTGAATTCTACTACCTTTATAAACGAGTGTCAAAGTTTAGTTGCTTATGTTCGTCACAGATCAATGTTAGATGAATAATACTGTAAATTAGGTGACACTCGACAACCGTTTCATTCAATATGCACGAATGATTCTGTCAAGTAATCCAAATAGCAATTTCATCTCTCACGGCTGACATTTAACTATCATCACCACTGGGTTGATCGACGTCTAACGGTAGAATTCCCACTTCCATCAATTTTTGATATAGCGTGATGTTCATTATTTGTCACTAGTAGTAAGTGTCTTAATGTCAACAAGTTTAAACTCCACTAGTTACAACTTCTCACTAGAACTTCGAAATATGTTGAAATTTGTCACTAGTAATCTAATTTATTACAATTGAAGTTGAGTGGTTTTATTGAAATAGACATTAAGTTCACTTGTTTGTGTTCGACAGGGATTAATATTCGCTGGATGCCGTTGAATATCAAAGTTGTACATAACTGAAAATTTGTATTTTTCAACTTTGGGAAAATATTTAAACACCAGTTATGTTGTTTACCTCAATCTTTACAATATTCTCAATACATTTTAATGATATTTAATGAAAGACTGTAAAATGACATGAAATAGTTTTGGAAATAAAATAATATAGCAGGAATGTAACAATTTCTAACCACTTTCTATCATTAGAATAAGCTCGTATCTTCCTGTTGATTTGTAATGGACTCAAACTGGTCAGCCTCTGTTGCCATATGTGCATCCTGAGCATCAGTCCATTACAAATCAATCGGAAGATGAAAGCTGATTCAAACTACATATATACCCGTTGCACAAGTGTGACTGTCTGGACACAGTAATCTAATGGTGGACGCGGTGGGCTTTGGCACTAAGCTGACTGAGTTCAGGTTCTAGTATGAACTTCAACATTGGGATGCAGGTAAATCCATCCAATGAGCACCAAATAAGACGAAAGGCAAGTTCTGGATTCCACTCGTTAGTTACATTTCAACTTAAAAATATAACACCTATTATGCAATATTCGGAATCTGTGTACTCATTTAGCGTTAATTTGAAATTAAGTACAGTTTAAAATGGTTCTAAACACAATATTAATATTATCATCCGTGAATGACGTTATAAGTGATTATTCAAAATTAGCATAAATGTAAAGATCATGCTTGTTTCAAATACTTCAACAGAACTAGAGAATAGCATGAAGTATTAAAATGATTTTTGACTTCATATTTAAGAGAAACGTCTCACTCTACTTAGGACTCGTCAACACGATGTTATTTCAGAATTTGATTGGTCAAAGTTAAACATTCAATGAAATCCAGAAAGTATTGAACAGCTATTTGTCTTAATATGAGTCTTCTCAGAAGTGAAAATTCATGACCTTACCAAGGAATCGAACCCAGGACCAGTTGGCTTCATTTGTATGTTAATGTTTGTAAATGGATTAAAAAACAATATTTATAGTTTCAATTGTCAATATGGTACTTATTTGACCACTGAGACATTACAAGCATACAATGAATTTACTAGGTAGGCTCTATACAGAAAATATAAACGAATCTATACCAGTAGCCGATTTGCTGACAAAGATAGATTAAATTCATTTTCGGAAAACATAAATTCATATAAGTGCCAATGACTCTACATATATTTCAAATTTCATAAAATAATAATTCAAATCTTATTTGCAGAGGGCTAAGTAAGCCTACTATGATATCGATAGAAAAAACTAAAGTGTTGAACTAAAAAAATTACCGTTTCAACTATGTTATTCCATAATCTATGGAATATGTCACAACGTATCTTCTAGCAATACTCGATTTAGCTATCCAAATGTTTACACAACTCTGTTAACAGATCAATCCCTTAACACCTGGCAATTTCTAATTATGTTGTTCCACTAAATTTCTCCTTCACAGTAATGTATTCAGCTGGATGAAATGGTTTAAAGAGATTACAAATCAATGACCTATGTATTACTTAGACTTTAGTAATTCACATTTTAAAGCTTGATTTCTGCATACGAGAGTACTACATTCAATTCTTTATTCTATCATGGTCTTAACACTTTCCTTTATCTTGATAACTGATTATTTTCACTTTATTCTTCTTTTCTTTATGATTATTGTTAATTAATTACTATAACAACAGTTATTATTTCTCATTCCTAATTGTATATCATCTCTTTCACTAACAATTTGTTCATTACGTAATATCATTTTCATAATTAGATATTTCTGGATAATTTTGTTCATTACATGACCTCTTTGTATTTATTGTTTTCAAGCAATTTATATCGGAATATCATTTTACTTTCATTATACATAACAAACTAATTTATGATAATTTTAACTTATTTGTTTCATGGCGTAATCTATTACTCTGTTTCATGATAAACTGTTTTTATGCAATAGATATCAACCATAAATTACGATTGTACAGATTTAGTAAATGACATTGTCTAGCAGAACATCTTCTTCATTGAATACTCCTTATATTTTTTGCTATGAGATCATAGTTGTTAATAAAGTTTAATTTAACAAATATTCAACAGTTGTCGCGATATATCCACTAATTGATGAAAGCTGGGACTATACCACTGGATGCTGGTCTAGTGGTTCAGTGGGTTAGGCGTTTGTCATACTGAAGCCCCGGAGGGGGCGGAGTCCAAGTTACACATCGGTGAAGTACCCTATGCTGAAATGAAGCAAGTGTTCAGTGTTCATTCGTCTTCATTAGTACCCTGCTAACATCAATATAGGAGGAATTCAATCAAATAATTAATATATCAATCTGTATTAACATGAAAACATTAATATTCTACATATTACTTATTGTTTTCATGTTAGCATACATTTAAGACAGATAATTAGTTTTTTTTTAATATGAAGTGATTGTGTATATCAAGAATTACTTAGAGATAACCTTGTTAATAGCAAGTTAAATGATAGATTTCAAGGAAATGATAAGTTTTATGAAGGGAAACAATATAAAGTGATCATAAATTAGTGAATAAAACATGTGTCACATACTGATTACATTCTTACTGTGTTATTTTAATGATTCTTTGACAGATCAACATTGTTGTTTCAAGATTGAATGAATTTAAGTCTATTAGATATACTCGTATAAATAAAATCTGAAATTATCTACTACTTATAAGTGCTTGTGTGATTATAGTAGGCATTAGTGGGTCTAACAAATACCAAGTTCACTGTATGCATATATTTTATAGGATGATGGAAATGAATTACTCAACTTATTAATGCTGATGGTGTAGTTGTAGCTTTTGTACTGGATGGCCTAAGTGTAAGGCTTTGATTTCCACTCGAGAAAAATCCCTACCGCCCAATTTAAGCTAAAGTAAGCTTCTTGTAATCCTTTCATATGTTTGACTATGATATCCTGAATTGGTTTGATTTACATAATCATTGAAAACCAGGAAGAATTTTTACCAAGTTAAATGTGAAGCAGTCAGGTGACTATGGTAATGAACAAGACCGAGAAAATATATCTTGAAATGACTGAGATAGAAATATCAACCAATGGATGCCGCACCAGTTGTCTAATGGTCAAGCCCTTACAGAGAACCTAATTGTCCTAGTCTTCAGTTCCAGTTAGGTTCTCAAATGTGCACTTTTGAGGAGACTCACACAAAGACGAAGCAACTATCTAGTACTTCCTGATTTTTAATGCTTGCCCAACTCAGATTATCTCATGATATCATATTCAAAAACAATAATCTCCACAAAACCCAATTACAATATTCCATAAGTGACATATATTTATTTTAATGACTTCATTTGTGAACTGTTGCTTCCAAGATTATACCATTTTCGTTTATTCCTGCATTCTTCTTGACTATCCTTTTTAGTGGACTTCTAACTATGTAATTGATAGAGTTGGCAGAATGGATCCACATCCATGTATCTGTTGATTATTCAATGACGTGAATTCTACTCTACTTCGAAATTCCCTGATATTTTTATAAATTCACTGATCCACATTTTCGACGATATTCTACAGAATTTTTGCTTATGATCATCTAAATTGATAACAGTGACACACCGTCCCCGTCCTATATGTGTACTACATAGGAGTTCAGACTAAAATAAATCAGCGAATAAGAACTTCGTAGTTTAAACAGTTCATTGTGTTATATCAGTTCTTAAATGGAAGTTAATTTCAAATTATGAAAATCCGACTAAAACACATTGGGAAATCACGAATAATATTCAAATTATTGATTACTTTATAGATACATTTGCTAATGTTATGGTAGGATGTTGAAAGATACTACTTAAAAGTTGAAAATAAGAACTATACGTAATAATGAGTACTTCATAGTCATCATCGATTGTCTGTTGATTATAGTAATCCTTCTTTAAAATATTTAACAATTTTGGTGAAGTTACGAAAAAATTTTAATTCTGAATTACCTATAAAGAATTGCCTAGAATTGTTAAGTATTTCACAAAATAATTAGCTATATACTTTATTGTAAATAAGTATTTCCCTGATTGTATATCATGTAGAACCCATCAAATATGTAAATTGAAGTAGTTTCGTGGAGGTAGATATTAAGTATAGTTGATTATGTTCGTCACAAATGATGTAAGTTGGATACCACTGAGGACCTGGGAGCACTCCTCAACTGTTTCATCCTAGTTTGGTACTCCTCAACAATGCACACTCACGACCGCAATCAGAAAATACAACACAAGACATTTAGATCACTCAGCCGACGCCTAACCATCATTTACACTGGCCTAACTGGTGTCTAATCGGCATAACTTTCCACTTTCATTCATTTTTTATATAGCTTGACTATCAGTGAATACCACTAGTGATTAACTATCTCAGTCTTGGCATGTCTGAACTTCACCAGTCACTACATTTTACTGGGTTTGATTCCTCGGCATTATCAAACATGTTATATGACTAGTTGGCGAACATATGTATGTGTAAATATTTATACTAATTCCATATGAATTCATGATGTAACTTTCTTATAATTTATTTGATTACTTTTCTTTAGTTTGTAAAGAAGCACTATCAGTCAGTAGATCCTGATCACCATGAATACATTTAGACAGTGCAGAAAACATTAACTGAAAATTGTTAACTGAAATCAATATGAGTCTAAGTGACTAAAACATTTTACCTAGAATAGACATATTTGCGTGTTTAAGACAGTTTGTAATACAGATATCAAACAATTAATAGAGTATATATATATATATATATTCGTTGGAAATTTTATGCAGAACTCATAAGTCAACAGTAATAAAACTTATATTTGCTTTTATTATTGTTTTTTTATTTAAAACTAATTCTGATTTAAATGTTTTTTCTTATTGTGGTGGTGGAGTTTTTCATTTTTTTTTGGCTGATAGAAACGAAAACAGATCAGTCCGTTGAATTCTGTGATTCTTTTCGTGAATATTTTAATGAGAATTTTAAATTTATTGACTGTTTATATGCCATTTTTGTAACTGTGCAACGAGAAATGTGGGTTGGTGGGGAACGAAAAATATGGGGGGGGGGGTAGGGAGACGAAATGGAAAAGAAAAATCATAAAAAATTTTCTATTTATTTTTTTTTGTGGAATTTTATTCAGTTGAATGTCATTTACCTCTAACTTAATTATTCTAATATTCAGTGATCTTTGAAGAAATGTTCTCTAGTTTCAATAAATTTATTATTAATTGATATACAATATGGAAATATGTAAATATATAATACAGCCAACATTGGTTAAGACTCAAAGGTGTATATTAATCTAATATCAGGTTATTTAAAAAAAACACTATGAGACTTCGGAGATTTTTTATAGTCAAGGAAGTTAGTACTGAATAGTTTCTATGGATGTAATATTTTACAAGGAAATGAAAATACATATAAATAAAAAATGAGACGAATACAATGAAATGTATTGCATGCAAACAAGTGCGATCGAGTGCTCTCAGAATTTCAATGGTGCTCAACTAACATCAGTCTATGACGATTACAGACAAATAAAAGTTGAGTTGATTGTCGAAAAAACTGAATAGTCATTTCATTCTAAATTCAACTCTAATTACTGTTTAGAAACAAACGTAAATTGACTTTTTTCGTATATAATGATCTACATCATTATGACAGCCGTTTGGTTACCATGAATGTTTATCTTGGAAACAGAAATGAATAGAATAATAAACGGATGAATACTTTAAGCTTTAGAGATATAATCATTGTTAATTAACTGCAATTCGCATCAATTTAACAGTGTTCATAAGATTATAGACACAACCAAATAGAATTCAATTGGAATGTAGTTAAATATTGCTTTCCCTACTTTTCTGTATCTTGTAAAATGATCCAACCATTTGAATGTCTTGAAAAACTCTTGTGTGTAATTGACAGCAACTGGGAAATTAATAGAAATTATTCAACATTTGATACTTATATTATTTAGTTACATTCTTTACCTTTTTGGCATATGATTCGCTGTTTTGCTGTAAGCACAATACATTCAGATAGCCTACACAGAATCCAGCAGAATGTATTTCTAAGCTAAATCTTCACCGAAAAGGTCAAAGTCAAATTAGGATATATCAAGTGCTTATCATTTCATACCGTTTAGGGCTTTACCTATTTGATATCAGGTTATCATACATGTTACTTTCAAAATACAGATTAGTTGGTTAGAAAATCTCATTTAAGATGTTCGTTTAACTTCAGACATTTTAGAGTCATTCTTAAAAAGTATTGTCAATTAGTTATGAAACAGGTGTTCGATGTCCAACTTTATATTTTTTAACATGACACTATAGTTGATACATTCGGATACCACAACGGACTGTACTAGATCTTCAAATTACATTATTTAAGAAAGTTCGTCTCATGAAAAATGTCAAGTGTAGTTTTTTTGTAGACAAACACTAATTTTAACTTCTCCTAACATGTTACGTCTGTTTCCTACATATCATCAACAATCATTTCAATGAATGCACCTTAAAACACCTAACGTTGTACTGAATCACCTCAAGCTATCTTATATACCATATTGAAAAAATCACTTTAGAAAACAAACTGGTTACATAACTAGTTTGTACAATAATACTGCATATCACACGTTTATCAGTAATACACATAAGAATGTAGAAAGATAATAACTAATTTATGAAAACAGTTAACCTACGTGAGAGTTTGCAACGTTTCCATTGAATGGAATCGATAAAACAGTATAGCAGAATTATTATGTGAAACAAGTAGATATCTACAATGATGAATCTATTATTAGTGTAACATATTTGTTATAAACTTGTAGGTAAGTACATAATAATGTAATGCATACTCAAAGCTAAATTATAGGTAGACATATATTTTTCGGTTTATACTACATTTGTAGATGTGCATTTATTTATATAGTAACTATGTTAGGCAATTATATATTCTTCACTATTCCAGACAATCATTGTTTCTCATGTACAACTCAAATACTGTATATTACTGATAGTTTAGTAATATGATGGAATTAGACTAATTCAAAGAGTATTAACTAGTATTTGAAATGAAAGAATAACGAACAGATAATGCATATACCTACGTTTAATGAAATAATGTACTGTTTAGTTAAATATTACAGGTTTCCTGAATAAACAGGGAACCGCGGACAGTTATTACAACCTTTAATAACATTCAACTCATTGTTAACTAATCGGAGATAGTAGGTTCTATACTTGTTAGCTCTTGTCAGCAAAGCATACTAACAATGATTAATATTCTTATCGTGAATCAAACCCTTAGTCAACCAACTTCACAATCTAATACATTTAACCCTGAGATATTTGTTCTATTTCAGACTGTAAATCTGGGTGACGTGCATTCGAATTCTACATGGTATTTTGAGATTTCAATAGGTGTACAAGCGAAATTAGTAACTGAAATTGCTAAATCAGTGTAATGCTCATGTTTTTTTTTAATTTGCAGTCGAAGTTATTTAACATAGAATGAAGCAAATACTTATAACTTCATAATTAGTTATGTTTACTACAATGATTTGGATTTCTAGTTTTAAAGGCAATTTTAAAACTATCATAAAGTAAGGTGAATACGAATTATTTCATTTAGTTCACTAAATATATTGGTATTTTGTGATTTCTTAGTATCAAGATATGAATGTCATTGGCGATAACTCTCTTACTTTCAACAAGTTGGAACTCTATTAGTCAAGAATTCTTACTTGAACTTCAGGAGCATTCTAAAATAAATCATTTGTCAGGTGATTATTGTAGCTGAATTGAAATGCCAATTTTTCGAAGATTGGTATGTTCAATTGGTCGGCTACGTCACAAATTGATGTTGATAGGGTACCACTGAAAACCATGGAGCACTGAACAGCTATTTCGTTCTAGTGTGGAACACCTTAGCAGTTTACACTTGAAGCCATTAGGGTTACCAGTATCCACAAAAATAGCCATCGCAATTAAATTACAAATATAAATATCAGTTATATTTAACATGGATGTTTATTTTAATTAAATATTGAATGTAAAGTAAAAATCTTGAATTCATCTAGCCCATCTGATGAATATTTTGCTCAAAAACCTAAACAGAAAACACTGTTTATTCATTGTGCAACTGATATTTTCCTCCTCCCCATGTTTTAGTTAATAATATTTGCTTTATCTTCATCTAATTCAAATATATTTCAGTCTACCTAGATAACAGTTGTAAGTAATTGGTTTTCCTATTGATATCGTTAAGTTTTACCCCTATGTTCATGGTTCAAACATTTACTTTTAATGATATAGGTCAGATATCTCTTATTCTATAATGTTCTATTCAATGTTCTTATATCTTCGCCTTGACCTATCTTTTAAACATAAACATCTGATTCTATGCAGAAGATATTTCATCAGATTACATTTTTAATGAATTAACGTTAATCAATGAGAGTGAATATTAAGGGGTTGTGGAGACAGTTAATTTGTCAATCCTGATATCACGAATTGATCTGAATCAGACAACCACTGATCGCCTGGAAACACTGGACAGCCCTTTCGTCCTAGTTTGGGACTCTTCAGCAGTGTGCATTCACAACCCTATCGGGGATCGGACCCAGGATCCCCTGGCTCCTCGACGAGCGCTTAACCATTAGACCACTGAGTCGGCTCCTAATAGCTGATATTTCTAATTCAGTCAGTACGTTTGCGCGACCTCATTTATTGTCATCGGTGAGTAGCTGTCTCACATGAGACACGATTAAACGCTACCGGTCACTTGTTCACACTAGGACTCCCAAGAATTACCTCAAGGATCTAGTCACCAATGAGCTGATATTTAGTTACAGTTAAGGTGGGCATGAGAAGATAGTTTATCCAGTGCTTCCAGGTTATCATTGATTGTCTGATTCAGATCAATTTGTGATATCAGGATTCAGAAAGTGAACATGAGTCCATCCACGTGTTCTTTCTACGCACAAATCTTTCTTCGAATCCTACTATCCTTCTAGTGAGCTCGATATTCAGGTCCATCGTGAGAAGGCCAACTAAACCGATCAATAACCTGATATGTAAAACAGAAAATGTCATAAAATATTATATACATTACTTTTACTCATCAATTTGCACATTATTCGCGTTCTCTGATCCGTGTCGGTTGTAGGCTTGCTTCCCTTGGTTTTTCTTGATTATCTTATGTATTTTAATCAAGTTTGCTCTTTGCCACTTTGCGAATCGCCTCACACCGCTATTTACTAACTTTTTTCCAATTTCAAGCGACGTTCCACTACCTACTACTTATGAACGATCTTATGGGTAGTATCCACCACAATACTATACTGTTCTCATATTCATCGTCATAAGATGAACATTATTACAAATATTGAATTGTTTTTATTTATTGACACTTATATTGCATATAATTAATATGTTTATATTAATTGTATGTTTTCAATTCAATTAAATTAATAAGTAGAATGGATATTTATTATCTTAATATCATTCAATGAAGTATATTTACTTGAGAAGAATATTTCTAAGCTAATCTCCTCATTATGATTTATACATTTGAATGTATGCAGAATGACATGAATTCAGTGTATTACACTCTATTCACCTTGTAATCTAATTAGTTTATACAAATAAATAATAAATTTGTCAAAATTATAAACTAAAGTTAAAAAGAAAAGAAAAAAGAAAAAAAAAGAAAATCAATTTCATTCAGTAATTTTCTATGAATAAACTAAATGAATTCTGTCTAAGTTGGCTGTGTTTTTTCTCTTTTTTTCTGTTGTTTATTTTTTTCTTTTTTTATTTATATTTAATTCTTACTTTATTCTCTCTCCCTCTCTCTGTGTGTTTCACTTTCTCACTGTGGTTTGTATAGTCAACATTCTATTAGTGAATAGATTCCATACACACATGGGACTTACAAGTTATAATGAATGAATGAATGAATGAAACACTTGAAAAATTAAATAATTCATAAAATTGGTGCATAATCTACGCCTTTATTTTTATGATTTAATAACAAGGGAATTGTAATTTTGTCATAACTGGGTATACACACTAATTTAGTTTAACTTATTACCTTTTATGCCTACCCAATATATACATATAGGCATATAGGCATATGTGTATACATAAATATTACATTATATCACCGTACACATTTATTCATCCTGTAACATTGGAGACATGGAAAATAAAAAAATAATAATAATAAAGAATTAAAAACGGATCAAAAGTGTTGTTTATTTAGTAATCTATAAAAGAAAAACAAAAACTTCAGTTTTTTCTATGTAGCTAAATTAATAATAAAAAAGAAAAGTGAAAACACTAGTACAACTTCATTCATTCATTCATTCATTATACGTGCAGTCATCAAAGTGGAATCAGGAAAGAACACGGCAGACAATGTGTACATATGTAAGTAAAGAAGTAAAGAAAACAATGGTAGAAATTAATCATATGCATATTAATCACTTACAATCACTTCCTGTTCTATAATCCTTTTTATGCAAAAAGATTATTTGTCAAATTAAAATATTTATTATATAATTATAACTATATAATTATTTGATAAAACTACTTATTAAAATAAGTAGGCATATTAAGTAAAAAGATGGAACATAGATAAATAAGAAATGACAAAATGAAGACTTTCTATTATTTCGGTAATGGGAAACCATTAGTAACAAATTAATTCTCAAGTGAAAACAGCATACATATACACTTAAATGCTAAATAAATCCTATTACTTTTGAGGTAAAATATCTAAAAGAAAGGGAATCAAAAAACAATTTAACAAGAAGATAGTCTCATCAATCAATTCCCCTTCCCGCCTATCTAAATTTTGCTAAATGCTCATCCTTTTAACTTTGCTCTAATAAACTTAATACTTTTTGAAAGGAAGAGTTAATTCACTAGTCAAATAGTCATTTAAATGAAAAGAAAAATGATTATTAATGACCAGATAGAAGACACTATAACTGAGATAAGTGATTAGTAAGTAAACTCTCTTTTGTCTTCTTGTTCACATAACCGCCTGTATACTGTTCTCTTTCAAATGTTATTTCCCTTCATTCCAAACTATTTATTTTAAGTCATAAATTTTCTTAGTAACTGAGTGAAAGTTATTTTTCTAAGTAAAAATAAAACTTTGACAAAATTCTATTATGTTTCACATATGACAATCTTAATCTGTTGTCGTCTTATACATTTTCATTTAAATGGATTTCTTTTTTAATTCATATCAATTTGTTTAAAGTTAGTTATAACCGATACTAACCGATTATATAATTCATAGAGTAGTAACCAATTTGATTTTGACATGAATGAATATTCAGTGATTTTAGTTATAATATAATCATAAGTGGTAACTTGCATAAAATCTCGATTCATGACTATCTACTATTTGCTTCAATCATTGAACACAGTATTAGAATTCCTTCAGTATACTACTGATATTATAGAATCAGTTAATGATTTTTATAGCTGTATAAGTTCTATAATTATGTTTATATTTGTTATGTTGGGCGATTAAAGAAGAGTAACAAACTCTCAGAACTGTGTTTTAGAATACTATTTCAATTATTCTAATTGTGGGTAATGTAAACATATTGATTCTATGATTGTTACGTTCCTCTTACCCTATCCTCTCGACTAGTATATTTTCTTTTAATACATTGTCTCTTACTATGGACTACAGTTAATTGGTTGTGTACAAGTTATCCCTATTCACTACCACTGTTTGCTTTGTTCTGTATTAATGTTAGTTTCCTAATTGGTCCCATGTGTGGTCGGGTTTTATATATACAAACAAATGTATGAAATATGATTCGATTCTGCCTGGTTGGTCTGTCGTCTTGTTCTTCTATTTCCGGCTTGGGACTCAGTGGGCATACGATAGACGCGCAATTATCGACTAGGCACACTTAATTGCCATTCACTCAACTAATTCGACATTTCTACGCGTCATAACAATATTGTACTGAGTATTATATCTGATGAAATCTACATGTATTCAGTTATCTTTAGTAGTCAGTTAACATATTCCACTTATTAATTAATTGTATCAGGTTTTTTTAAAGTATATTATCAAGAATATATAAGTTGTATGATGAGGTAATTAACGAAGTTAGCAAATTGGTTCTTTGTTATTCGTTACTTACGAAAATACAGTAAACCTTCAACATTCATAATCATATAAGTTATTATAATTATATTCCAAATACTGGTACTAATTATTCTAAAAAAGAGTTGTACTTCATCTTTCCATTATATTAGAATAGTTTGCATCAACACAGACTAATTAAAGGTGAGTAAAGCGTGGGGTAATTATAAAAGATATTCATCTTGTTGAAGATTCATGTTTTTTAAAACTTCTAGTGACAGATCACCGAAAAATAAAACTAAAATCGTAACGTGGAGATTGCCTAGATAGAATTCGATATCACGAATAGGTGAGAATTAGATAACCATTGAAAATCAAGAAGCAATGTATAGCTGTCTCGTCCTAGTATACGACTCTTCACTAGTGTGCATCCACCACCCAATCATGGAATCGAACCCAGGAGCCTCAGGCTTCATATAGAATGTTTAATTACTAAACCACTTAGACAGCATTCAACAGTTATATTTGTAACTCGGTCAATTTGCGTAATATTTGCCTGACTTTATACACTGTCATTAGTGGGTAATTGTTTCACATTCAACACAGTTGACCATCGCTAGTCACGTCTTTTGATTAGAACTCTAAGAATTACCTCAAGGAGTTAGTCATCGATCAGCCGAAACTGATTGTGATTAAATATTGTAGAGATTGTTGAATTTGAATTTGATACTAAGAATTGGTTTGAGTTTAACAACAATGTTATGGTTATGAAATACAACTTTGAAATTGAATTGATTATAACATAAGCAGATCAAAGAGGTGATGAAAAGTTTTTTTTTCATTATGAACGCAAAACAAAGTGATAGATGATCAAGCATCAAAATTTGATGCTACTAAGGCAACAAAAAATAATAATGATACAGTAATGGTACAATAAACACTTATTTATTAATTGATTGAATATGTCACAGACTGGTGTTGGTAGGGTACCACTAAAAACCAGGAAGCACTGGACAGCCTTTTCATTTCAGTGTGAAACTCCTCAGTAGTGCGCACCCCACATTCTGTACCAGGGGCTTCAGGTTGACAGCAAACGCCAAACTCTCTGCACCACTGGGTTGGTATCTAGTGGTAGAATGACCACTTTAATCCATCTGTGATGTGTTGCGCAACGATCATCGGTTATCATTGGTGATAACTGTCTCACTCTCCACAAGTATGAACTCTACCAGTCACGACTTCTTACTAGAGCTTCAGGAACATCCTGGAGTTAGTCACTAGTGATAACAATATTGAAATGTTGTAACAGCTAATTTGATAATTTACTAAATTAATTAGAAAGAATGTTAACGAAAATTTATTATTTCTTTAACAATTCACATGGACCTCTATATGTTTATTAGTGACACCAGTAGAGTGGAGTTTTACACAAATTCCTACTATTTAAGTATAAAGTTTGTGGTTATCTCTGTGATAATGATATTACTTTGGATTAACTAATAATATAAAAGAAATATCATATGTAATTACTGTATTATGTATTAAACAGTTAGATTTTTATCAATTGTTTCGAAGTCTAAAGTACACCTCAATCATAATAATAACACGATAAAAGCATGTATAGAATAAGAAAGTAACTATTATCTAGTTGATCGTATACTTGATAAAACATGATAATAGCTTTATGTTTAGTACAACACAAATTTCCGGCATACAGTGTTTTAATAAGTTACTACTTTCCTTGTACACATACCAACACGTGTTTACGAAAACAGCAACACCACTACCACACTTTTAATAACAATAAAACGACGAAGAATCTGGAAACCTTTAAGAGATAAAAAATTGCCATCATACAGGCCATGTAGCCAAGATTCTTGAGCTGTGATTAAGTCACAGTTATGATATATACTTAGACTAAAGAGAAATTGTAGACAGTCCACATTTCAAATAAGAGATCTGCAGTTAACACTACGAATTTCAGCAAGACATATGATAAATATTGATCCAATTAAACCCATGTTGCTAGTCACAGTGACGTCTTCGCTGTACTACTCACGATAGGTCATAGAATTCTAACATAGGTACGTGAGTACACAATATAATACTATGAAAAAGTATAAAATAACTCAAATATACGAGCTTTTGTAATGAGATAGAATTTGAACATACTTTCAATATGTTTATATCATTAGACATTTTCTTCTCTAAACTTCATTTTAATTATGAATATCTACATTTAACTTGAATGAATCAATGAATGAATCACATGCAATTATTTGTACTCATTAATAAAATATAAAACTTTCATTTGTTATTTAATGAGAATAATTAATTGATAAATGTATTTTTCTATCCTAACAAATTACAATAATCATAAATGGTAATTGTGTATAATTACTAAGTTGTTTATATTAGTATAATTATGTTAAATCAATTTGAAATGATGATTGAATGATGTGGAGATTGATGAATATGATATCACATATCGATTTGGTTTGTTTAGCCATTTTTTAAACTAGAAAATATTTAACAGTTGTTTCATCTTAATGTGAGAATAGTCAAGAGAGTGCATTGATGACTTCGCCGTGGCATATAATGGTTGATATTTTCAGCTCATTCAATTTGTGATGTATTGTCGTGACCTAATCTTTTAACATAGGTCGGTGAGTACTTCGCGCTTAACATAATCGTACTGTCATAATCATGTTTGAGCATTTTTCGCAAAAACCGAATGACGTTAGTTTAATCACATGGTAGCGTAGTAAATGCACACTACGGACAAGTCTTATACTAGATCAAAACAAACCTTCTAATACTTGATGGTTTTGAATGACTGTCTACATAAGGTCAATTCATGATATCAGATAGCTTAAACCTAATGTATAAACTAATAACAATTGTTTGTGTACAGTGAATTCTTACTATTGGAATTAAATTTATGTGAACATTAGTCAGGATTCCAACAAATAGTTTGACAAGAGTTGGGTGCCAAATACATAGAAGAAAATATTAGTTGTACATTGCATTTTAGAAACCTGTGTTTCACGTGTCTATCTGGTTTACACTTCTTTAAATGGATAGTTTAAACCAAAACCATCAAACTTACAATATTGTGATTTAAAACAATTATTGTATATTGATGTTGAATTAGTAAATTCATCACATGATGTACTGCTTATATTTTAGAAGGGAAACATCTAAGGTTTGATATGTTACTTTAAAATCACTTAGAGATAGCCCTCTTCACATATAAGTGCTTTACAATGAGATTACTATTTCCAAAGATACATACTATACACCTGTTTTTCTATTCTCCGCATTGAATAGTGAATAACTAAATAACAATCTACATAAATAAGTTTGCAAAGAAGAAATTTCCACATAATTTGTCATGTAGTTCGTCTAATATCTGTAGAAACACAGATATTAATATAATAATTTTGCATAGTATACGAAATATATTGTTTCATCAGAAAACTCATCACCCCCCCCAGTCACCTACGTGTTAGAGAGGAATTCCTGTTAGACAGAACTTCTTTAGAAGCTCTTTATAGTTACTTCATTATTCTTAATTTAGCTATATAGTTTAAGCAAACAATATTCCTTAGTTCAGATTATTGGCAATCATTCTTGTTGGTGATTTGGGGATGTAAAAATACATGGAACCGATGTTTACATCAGTATTCCAGGTTAATGGTCATCGTGACATTTTGTCAAGCCATTTACTTGGTGCATTACTTTTATAAACAGAGTTCACTTTTCAATTAGACTTTTCACAGTGGTCTAAGTTACATAACTATTGAAAACCAGGAAGCACTGGACAGTTGTTTCAGTTTTAGTATGAGACTTTTTGGTAGTGCATTCATCACTCGACCACGGAGTTGAACCTAGGAACCCCCAAGCTTCATAGCACCTAACAGTTGATTTTTCTAACTTATTCAACTAGCGATTTTTTTTCTGACCTTATCCACTATCATCGGTGAGTAACTGTTTCACACTCGACATAGTCGACCTCCACTGATCACATCTTCTCACTAAGACTCCAATGAGTACTCTCCTAGAGTAAGCCACTAGTGAGATGCCAATTATAGTAGTTGGGAGCTCACCTTCATAAATTTTTTGAAATCTTTTCCCAACGTCACCGTAAGCATATTTAGTTTCGATACACACATTTATTAAAATGATTATATGTGCTTTACTTTCACTTATCACAAGAATATATTAACTTTGATGGCAAGTATAATGTCTTCCCATTACCATTCATTCATTTCATCAATTATTCAACTAGTATACTTTTATTATTCTGGTTTTCTTGTATTTAGAGAACAGATTAGAATTATTCAATGAGAACTATTGATATGAATGGTCACATTTATCTAATCACAGCGTCAATTGTATTATACATTAAAGGGAATGAGAGGTAATGAACTACTTGATGGTATAGTCTACTAATGTAATTAAGTGAAACTTCATTTTCTTTCTGTTGTTATATAAAATTGCTCATTAACACGTTGGTGAATAAGTAGTGATTTCTGCATATATATATATATATATATATATATATATATATATATATATATATATATATAACTAGAGATAAAAACAGTAATATTACTTACTGTCACAGTTGTAATCATCTGATGCTAACACTGTTGTTCTCAACTGTAGAACAGACACTAGTTGAATAGTAACAGAATATTTATACTTTAGTCACTATGTTTATGTGTGCCTAAAGAAAGTTGTCTTTTATTTCTTATTTAATATATTTTATTCCAAATTTTGGAATTGTACAATTTTAAATGAATTATGTACTGTCTGAAGTGAGATGTTTTGTAGTGATTATGATTATAGTATTGTTAGTTGATGAAAAATTGCTATAACATTATTAGGAAATGAATAACTATTTTGTTCTAGTCTTTGAATCTACCAGATCCACGCTCATATGATAATGATCCCACTGGCTACCAATTTTCCAGATTGACAAAGTAGAAGATAATAATTTTTATGTTCACAGAAAGATGTCCTGATGATGAGCTGTTTGATTTTTTACATATTATCTATGATATGTTGAGTCAGTCACATATGGAGATAGTAGATGACAGAATTCTAAGCTATTGGATTGAATGTACCACCACATATCACATACATGTTGTTGTCTTTCATAGTAATACATTGCAGACAAATCTTATATTAACACGACATAACTATCCAGTAATTAGTCTTTCAACTTCGACTGTATATTACAGTCAGTAAGAAATTGCGTAGGCAACTGCTTATTTAAGGTGGTCTATGTTAAGTGTTTTACTCTTAAAGTGATAGTGGTAAAAATGGAATTAGCAACAAAAATGGTTGGGTGAAAAATAAGAGCGTTTTGAGTATTTGCTAACACAAACATTCACTTAATTCAGTGAATACAGAGTAATCGCTTCTTGGTAAACTTTATTCGCTACTAAATGGTGATTATCAACACTTGTCGACAGTTCGTTATTCGATTAGTACCATTGATCTAATTGGAAATATACACAGTATAAATTAATATTATAATGTCAAACACGATGTAGTCCCTATCATATTACAGTTGTACGCTTTGACCCTTGGGCTTGGATAGTAAACCCTCTACTCTTCAAAGTTGCTTGAGAATCCTCAATTTTATTGGCTGGCCTTTTCAAATTACTTGCTTGATATATTTTCCTTTACTTAATTGAATGATCATTCGGTATCAAACCCGTAAATCATTACAGTGGATTCCATCTATTTCTCTTAATTCTTATTTATGTGGCTTGTGATTATAGTTGACTCCTCATTACAGATCTATTCACGTTAAAGGGAATATTCTTTACGCTGTAATATATATACATATATATCTTTAAGACGATTCAACTTTTCTAGACTTAGACAGCATTGGTTTAAGCTAGATTGTGATTGGCAAGTGGAATCCAGGACCACGTTTCATTCTATTTGAGACTAGTCGGTTGAATGTACCTGCATCCCAATGTTGATGTTGACAGTGGGATTCTAACTCAGTCCGTTTCGGGTCAAACGCCACCGCGTTCATTCTAATAATTAAACAGCTTTCTTTAGAAAGTCCGTCTGACCGATAATAAGTTGTTTATATGAAGATAAGATTGGGAACATCATTTTAATGATGTAACGTTCTGTGAACTGATTACTTTAATTATGAGGTTTTACTGTCCTCCTAAACGACATCATCAGCACAAACTTCTGGTAGACGTGGGGTATTAGAATTTCTTCTTGTTCGACTAACAGTTTACCTTATTGATGTGAGTGGCTGCCGGTTGTTTTTGATTACTATACCACCGACATTTTTCGACTGACTGACAATTGCTTGCTCATTGCTTAAGGACTTAAGTAGAGAGGTTTTTAAAAATACTCTGATTTTAATTATGTTACAAGATTCAGACGTCTTGTCACTTAATTTCGTATCCTCAACAGTCAACGAACAATGATATTAGCCGAAATACTTCATAGCTTTTGATAGCTAAATGAAGCTCAAAAAGATGAAGTTGAAATAACTAGTCACTTTTCCCATGTGATATTCTTTTTATTTGAAGTGGTGTGCTTTTTAAAGATTAGATAGGTTACAGAACAATGGAAACTGACATTAAAACAAGTGTGACAGATTAATGTACAACAACAAACTATGTTTCAAACCAGTCTTTAGAATTTAGGAAGAAGAATACATAATAGATCTGACCACCTCATATCATTTCAATTGCTTGTCTGAATTTCATTTACACACATAAAACATCTTTGTCTTAATACTGTTTGTTCTGTAAAATTACAAATTAAAAAACTTAGTTTTTTCGTATGATACAAGAATGTCTAGGAAGCATGTAATTAGTACTCATAATATCATATTAATCGCATAAACTCTCGGAGAGATTAACACGAAAATAAACATAGTAAGCAAACATTTACTTAATTGATTGAATTCATCACAGATTGAAATCAGCAGAGTACAGTTGAAAGAGCAGTCTAGGGTGTGCACTACTGAGGAGTCCCTATACGAAGAAGAAGCAGCCTGTCCAATGCTCCCTGGTTTTCATTTGTACCCTGCCAACATCAATCAGTGATGAATTTAATCAATTAAACTTAACACCAATCTTCACAATCCACCTCAATTCAAAAATGTATTTACTTGTAAATGCCATACAGAGAATGGATTTCGAACTTGCAACTGTTTCAATAAACTTTGGACTTCCGTTATTTAGAACATAACTGTATCTTACCGTTGACGTTGTTAAGTACTGTAATTATTCATTCTCTATTGGTATATGTATATCGTGAGCAGATCACTTTTGATGCATTGTTAATTAAAAAGTATGACTGAAATTATTAAAATATAAACGCTTTCTGATCATAAATAAATATTCGTTGACAAGTGTGACTGTTTGGAATCAATGGTTAATTTGGGAACATAGTTGGGTTTGACACGCGTGAATTGAGTTCGAGTCGTAATATAAACATAGACAATGAAATTTGTTTTATACATTAAGCTGATAAGTCCCAAATAGAATTGCACTTATCAATTATAATTCAACTGTAATCAAACTTGATCTTCACAATTAACACTCATGAATATCAACATTCAATATACTATTATCTTTTTGAATATCCAACTTCTAGCCAATTAAATGTAATGTTTATTAGAATTCATTCACATGAACAAAAATTCAGACACTCCTGACCTGATACATTCGACTAGCCCAGTAACATGTTGGATATTCGAAAGATTATTTTCATATATCAATACAACAAAATGATAGTTGTAACAAAATTCGCCAAATGAACCCTAAGTTTCCTTGTATGGTTAATGTCAATGTTATAATTAAATAGTCAATCAAATAATCCCTTAGGAACTATAATAATCAATTTAACTTACTATTCATTAGATCCTAATTGTTTAAAGTAACCATAACCATTGAATCAAATCAATAGTAAATGAGATTTGTAACTTAATTTCAATAAATTTCATTTATGCATGCATAAAATAAAGATTGTTAACTAGCATAAAACTTGAATATGAAGTTTCCTGTTTACTATCTTCAACCATCTAACATCAAAATAGTGCTTATTTTGATGTAACTAAAGATTAAATTTAGGTGAGTGGAGATAATTTGCCAAAATAAACTACATATATAAATTTATTAATAGTTGAGGCTAGTTACCATGAACTAGCAGTTTCCATGATATTGTTTCAAATCTCATATATGTCATTATACCCTTAAATATTGTAACTGTACCTTATTGATGAATCCCGAGATACACAGAACCCACATTTATGATTTCATGACAAATATCTCCAACTACGTGATAATGTCACATAGTGTACAGTATGTCAAATAACTTAGACTAGTAATCATTTTACAACCTACTGAAATTAGGACAGCTATAAGCACTTGATACTGATAATGTCGAGTCCTACTTGATAACCACTCTGTGTATCAAAACAGCGTTCACCGCGGAGCCAAAGCGTCATAGGTTCAACCCTCGATGGGATTGTGGATGCGCTTTTCCAAAGAATCCCATGCTAGGGCAAAACGGCTGTCGAGTGCTTCCAGATGATCAATGGTTGTTTAATTCATATCAGTCCTTGATATCAAAATAAGTAAATGAATTAGAATCGCTAATAACGAAAATTTCACATCTTAATTTGGTTTATTGTTGATAGTAACATTTTCTCATTATTGACTTTAAGAATATTATTGTTTTTCATGTATTCTGATGAATGACCTACTTTGGAAACTTACATGATCACATAGCATGAAACCACTAAATCACCAATGTGTTTAGTTTTATCGTTAATATTTAAATTCAAATGTATTTTTTTCCTACTCAGATTATATGCATTACCTTAACATTGTTGATTGATACAACAGTCATTTCATAGCCTACAAATATAAGACTCAATAATAATGAGATAGTGAATAAGCGTAACAAGAATGAACTTTAAAATTTTCTACCTGATCACTTAAATCAATTGTAAATTTAGTTCTATAACCATCACAAAAACTATTCCCATAGGAAACCATAAAATTAGATAATAATAATAATAATAATACAGAACTTCTATCATATTCCAAATTGTCAGTGAATAATGAGTGTTATTTTTTGCTAACAAATATAGACACAACATAAATGGCACAAACTACATAAGCCTATAAGAAGAATAGAAAAAAACTAGAGATATACGATACTATCTGATCTCATTACAGATGTTTACATATAGTGATTCAATTAAAGTAATGTAAGGTCAAAGTTCTAATTTATTGAAAGTTGAACAAAAAATTAGCTAACTATTCAATAACAAAATTTTCATTTTTATTCTGATTAGTTTAAACAAACAAAACACAGTAAATAGATCAGGAACAGTTCAGGCATAGATAGATAGATAGAGAGATAGATAGATCAGGGATAGATAATGTTTCCAGGTGCGCTTCATTTTGATTTTCAACTCAGTTGTCTCAAACTTAGGGATACACTATAATGACAACAGCCAACTAGCATAAAATCTTATGTTAACGGCTTTCTACCGTAACAACTTCAATCAGTTAATAATAAACAAAGTGTATTTTGATGTTGAATTAGTTAGCCTAATGACAACAATTACACAGTGAAGCCCTGGATTAAGGATTTTTCAAATATAAAAATATTGCAATTAACCATTCTATTTCAGATTTAGTTTACAACTGAATAAGGCATAATGTGATGCTAATAATACTGAGAAACGCAATCATAATTCTTAGTATAATCTTTTTGTTATAGTCTGATGAAATGAGTAATGAACACAACAGAATTTCTGTATCTTTTTCATAATAGATGAAAAAAAGGTAGTTGTAGTAACTCAAGTAGTAAAAACTGGTTCACGATTCATTATTGGTGAAACATAATGACCTTCAATAAAATTTATAGAATAGTGTAATTGGCTGTTATAGAGATTGTTGAATAATAATTTGATATCACTAATTGGTCTGAATTGGATAGCCAGTGACCACTAGGAAGCATTAAACAGCTGCTTCGTCCTAGTATGCTACTCTTCAGCAGTTTGCATCCACCACCCCACTACGTGTCATGCTCAGGATGTACTGATTCCACAGTGAACGCCTTACAATTAGACCATTGAGGTGGTTCCCAACCGCTGATATTTCTAATTAAGTCGATAAGCGATATATTCGCCTAACTTCACCTACTACCATCGGTGGGTAACTGCTTCACACTTGACACACTAGAACGACACAACTATTCAGTGGTGGTCAATAGTTGTCTAATTCAGATCAATTCGTGATGTCACATTAACATTTATAGAATATATCTTTTGAATATTTATAAATTCAAAAGGATATTAAATGGAATTCATGAAAAATATTGTTTGAAAATTCCCATATTTGTCAAAACAAAGAAGTTTAAATGAAGAATGTTCTGTTCAAAAAATCCTTACTTCGGGTTCTACAATTATGAACTAATGATTACAAAGTAGTAAAACTGTCAACTTTGAGGTATATACATTATTTAGATGTGAATGATTACTGCATATAAAGTTGATATTGTTTGAAAAATATGTTTATCAATTGAATTGAGGTGGCTTTGTAGAGATAGGTACTAGGTTTAGTTGAATCTATCCTATCAGAGACAGATATCGATTGTGAACTACTGAAAACCATGGAACAGTGGACAGCTATGTCATTCTATTATGAAACTCCTTGATGGTGTATACTCAAGTTACGCTAGAGAATCAAACCCTAGACATTTAGGTTTCATGGCAAACGTTTAAACAACATTACCACTTGACCAGCATCTAATGGTAGGATTCTTACTCCTATCAATTTTTGATTTGGTGTGACAATCATCCGTTGTTACTAGTGATAGATACCTAGCTTCTGGAATATCTAAATGGCTATTAATATTAAAATAAAAATCATATAGTAGTTGACTCATGATGGTTTATCCGACAACTGAATTAATACGATTAGTAGTCAGATAAGTGACAAGGGGTGTCGAAATTACAATCAGATCGGGTATTTAACCACAAAACTGGATTATGTTTAAAGTCATATCCATAAAGTAAGAATTTAGTAAATAAGATGAGTCGAAGGGGTTTATGGAGATTGGCATTAAGTTTAATCGACTTGAATTCGTCACAGGTGGATGTTGACAGGGTACCACTTGAAAACCAGGAAGCATTTGAGAGCTGTGAATGATAATTAAAATTAGTCAGATTTGCACAAGTCTACTAATTATAATAATGACAGAAAGAATTGTAGTCAGACTGGATGTTTAGTTTAAAAATTAGGTGATTTATAAAATAATACGATTTATGTGTATCCATGACTACAATAGTAGTATTGAGGTATGAGTATGACAGGAATATTGAAAATAATATTTGGATAAGATATCCAGTAATCCTGTATATCTAAATGATGTATGTAACTCAAAATTGGCTATTTTATCGTTTTGCGATCATTAATTTTACACTCATAATTGTAGAACCTGAAGTGAGAATTTCTCTAAAAAAGAATATTCTTCGTTTAAACTGTTATGACTGGTACTTGACAGCTTGACTAGCTGTAGACAACTTTATCACTCGAATACCATGAGCATTCCTAGTTGCACATTTAAAAGACAGAATGAGGAGTGTACATGAATCTTTATTCCAGTAAAATAGAGAGGGTGAGTTATGTATAAAATAGTCGTATACTCATAGTGATTATGCATTAAACTGAAATTAACAACATTTCATTAATACAATCACATATTTTCAAATATGCTTTGTGAATATAACTCATATTGACTCACATAAATGTGATGACAGCTTATAAATCAAGTTTACAAAAAATTAATACAACTCCTTTCACTTGATTCAATGAACAATTTTATTTTTGGCGATTTCCAATCTTCAATACAATAGATCTGAACGTGGTGACGTTTAACACGAAATGGACTGAGTTCGAATTCAACTGTGAACATCAACATTGAAATGCAGGCACATCTAGCCAACGAGTCCGAAATAGGACGAAACGCCCGTCCTGGATTCCACTTGCCAATCACAGTCGAACTTAAACAAACATGTTTTTGTTTATTGGAATGATTATACAATTGGTTTTGAGAATTGGTTGGATTATCAAAATAAATTTGGTTATATCACATGTTGTGAAGTAATTTATAGAAAACGAAAAGTCATTTAAATTAGATTTTAGATACTTGCGACTGAATACGTTTGAATTACTTAGCAACATTCCGTATGATGAAAACCTACCAAAATCTATGGTAATGGATTATTATAAATACTTTAGGGACTACGGTGTAGACAATATGATACTGGTCATTAGACTGTGAAGTGTGTTTATTGTAATTACCTCAATCCCAAATCAAGATAATTAGCGACTCCGTCTTTAATTGTCATAAGACAAACTCCCACGATTTAAATGAAATTTTTCTGTTATTTCAGTTAACACTTTATTATCCTAAGTTGTAAGTAGACTCAGATTAATCCGTTTAACTTTTCCATGTGAGTGAATATCAGGTTTACTAATTGGGTTTTGGATTGTCTGTACTACAGTGAAGGTAAAATTCATTTCTATTTTAAGTAACTTTAAATTATGTATCATTAGCAAGGCTAGACTTGATAATTTCATATAAATTCAGGTATTGGCATAGGTTGATTATAAAACAAGTGATATATATTTGCATTATTCCAATAAGTAAAAATTAAAATTTATGACACCTCACAACTTAATGCAAGTCACCTCCACAAAGAATTAAATTAATTACCGAATTGAACTTAATACAAGTTCAAATAAACACAAAGAAATAAATCAAGATCAAATTATTTAGTACAATCAAATTACAAGTCTGATAATGTCATGTCACATCATGTCATGTCATTTGGGTTAAGGTGATTTTAAGTGAGATGATGTATTTGTATCTGTTAGTGTTTTGTGGATGTATATGAAAAGTATGTGTGCTGAAGATAGATTATGACATGAATGAAATCTGATTCAATCAAACTGTAGTCATTTGAACATATAGTTGAAATAGAAAGAATAGTAAAGCCTTCAATTGTGTTAAGTGCTGTTAGATTTAGCAATTTGTGAAACGCTTCAAACTTTCGCTTTTCTTTATCTTCGGAGAAACCTTGTCTAAATAATGTGGATCTTTTAAATACCGATTTTATAGTTATGATAAGCAGCATCCACTGCTACTACTGATTTGATTTGTAATTTTTCAAGTTCAACAGGATTATTAGTAGATTGCTTTGTACAGCCTTCCTGTTATTTAGCACAAGTTAGAATTTCTCTAGAAGAGTCTCCAATATAGAAAGCACCACGATTAACAAAGCCTAGCTTTTAGAAACAATTCTGTATTAAGAAAAAAGGAAACTTATCTTGTGTTTTTACCTTTAAGAAGGTTAATGATTTCGCAGAAAGCTTAGATCTTGTCTTCTTTTAGAATGTTTTGTATATTATTCTGGTTTGTTATGGCGATAGGGTAGAATGACAGAGCTAATTCACATTACATTCAATTTATTATTATCCAACAAAAAGTCATTTTGTTTTTTTACATTTTTAGTAATATTCGTAGGAAATTTATTAAATTACAAAATTGATTGAATACGTCACAGATAATATGTCACAGGAAGCACTAGACGGCCATTTCATTCTAGTGTGAAACTCTTCAGCAGTGCGCACCCCACATTCTGTACCAGAGGTTTCAGGTTGACAGCAAACACCTAACCCTCTGCATCACTGGGTTGGCATCTATTGGTACAATGACTACTTCCATCAATTTGTGATGTGTAGTGCGACGATCTTCCATTGTCATTGGTAATAATTATCTCACTCCCGACATGTATAAACTTCATCAGTTACAACTTTTCACTACGGATTCATGAATATTCTGGAGTTAGTCACTATGGAGCTGGTACCCTGCTAATATAAATCAGTGACATATTCACTCAATTAAAATATCAATCCATAAAAATAGCCGTTTCAATTGAAATTGTAAAATATTGATTGTATCTTTATAATATTCATTTTTCTTATCCTCCTCTGGTGTAATGAGTTTGTTGGCTCTTCTAAATGAATTTAGAGCTAGAGAAATTTTTTCAACTGAATAGATGTTCTGAATTGAAATCAATAAATCGTTTTGAATTTGTAGGTTTACGGTAAATGTTCACATTTCTTTTGATTAGGCGGTTTAAAAATGGTAACTCATTGTGTTCGTTTTCGCTTTCTAAAGTGAATCTGATTTGCAGAAAAATGTGTTGATAGGTTTTGAAAGCCCTCAGAAAGGTTTTTCTAATAATGAGAAAAGTGTCAATTATATACCTGAGCCGAACTCTTGGTCTAACAGCACCCGCAATAATATGAAACTCAGTGTGAGCTATGAATAAGTTTGCTATAATCGGTGATACTGGTAGGGGAACCCATTATCACTTGATTAGTTTGTTTGTAACGAATTCTCATAACAGCGAATAGAGTTGAGTTCAACCATAGTTTTAGAGATTTCATGATTAAATGAGTGCTTAAGGGATAATGGATAGATAATGTATGATCATTCTCTAGTAAACTATTAATAAAGTCTAGACAAGTATCAGTTGGAATACTGGTATATAAAGATAGAACATCGTACCTTATCACCGTTCCGTTATGTATTACTATTACATCCGATAGTTTTGAGTCAAAATCATATATTTCGTCGACTATTTTATTGTAGTGGTTTCAATATGCTACTCAGATATTTGGAAAGCCCATAAGATAAAGTGTTGGTAAACTCAACTGTTGGTGACAGCGAAATACGGGGTTTGTAAATTTTTGGCTTACTGTAGAAACTAGAAGTTGTACTTGGAATATCCATATTGAGACCTCAATGAATAGTTCAAGTTCTTTCCAAAGTTTCCGTCTCCCTGGTTTTACTTTGTTTTGTATCGTTATATGATTTTTTGAGTCAATCATAAGATGTAGTTTTGTAAATAAATGTTCACATGCCCTCACGTCATAATCGATTTTACCTATTACCCCTGTATTATTATCGATTCATCTTTTTGTAATGAATGTCGATAGATCAGACGGAAAATGTTTTTGTTTTGTTAAAATGTGAGATGTTCTTTAACGTATAACATCGGCCTCTTTTTCAGGGAACTTTTCTAGTAATGGCTTTAAAATAAATGACAAGTTTTCTGCAAACATTAAAAGTAAGTCCAGTTTCCAGCGAAATGATTTCGTGCTTATTTAAAATTCTGTCTCAATATTGTAAACAGTTCTTAGTTCAGTCGATTTCAATGTAGATGTTGGTGGCGCCATTCTTTTATTCTGTTCTTCTATTGATCCTGTTCTACTTTTTAATTTGTCTTAATTTTGCAAAATTTAAATAACGATTCTGTTTCTCACTGAAAAAGCTAAAATTAGGAATGTGTAATTCAAATGGAATTCAATGCTTTATTAAATCATCAAGACTATCGATACGTTGAAAGCATTTTTCTAATAATAATATGCATTTGTGAATACAGCCCTGTAAGAAGACTAGCTTGAATAGTGAAAGTTCATGTGGCTTGACAAGTGCAGATTCCGGTATGATGTTATCTTATAAATAACATTTACTAAATAATCGATAATTATACCAATTATACTTTGATAATTTGATTCGGTTAGTAATCAGTTTGCTGAAGCCAACTACACTTAACAAAAACCAAGGACTATCTATCCAAGCGACCATAATTAAAGTGAATCAGATTTCATTCATGTCATAATCTATCTTCAGCACACATACTTTTCATATACATCCACAAAACACTAACAGATACAAATACATCATCTCACTTAAAATCACCTTAACCCAAATGACATGACATGATGTGACATGACATTATCAGACTTGTAATTTGATTGTACTAAATAATTTGATCTTGATTTATTTCTTTGTGTTTATTTGAACTTGTGTTAATTCAATTCGGTAATTAATTTAATTCTTTGTGGAGGTGACTTGCATTAAGTTGTGAGGTGTCATAAATTTTAATTTCTACCCATTGAAATATTATAAACATATTTCGCTTATTCTATAACTTCTAAGCATATTGACTTATGTATTAAGTATCTTACATATAAAGGTGTTATTCTGTTAAGAAGAAGTAGATTTCACTGCACATAGTTATTCATGTATTAATTAACAGTTAAAAATGATCACATGCCTACATATCACATCACTTTTGTGACTGCAATCGAATGTACATCATCATACAAATACAAAATGTATGACATTTCTTTGATATAATGAAAATCTATAGGGAAAATCATTATGAATGTATAATCAACTGTATCAGCTAGAGATGACCTTTAGGAAAGATTAGTCATTATGAACAGCAATGTATAATAATAGTTTAATATCATCAAATCAGGTAAAAGTGCTCACTATTTAGCTTTCTTTTGATAATTAAGTTGCTAGTGTACACTATTAAGGAGTCTATTATTGGGATGTTTGTCTATCTAAACGAAGTTCATGATATAAACTATTCTTGAAGAATGTTCATAAAAAATATTATAACTCATTCGAAACCGTACTTTATCGGATTGGACTTTGATTTGATAGACTGTCTTATTCTCCTGTCTAGGTTATTGTTTATTATTATCAATTGCTATGATTACTAAACGAGAGTGTACCTTATTAAGTTTTTGGATCATTTCACTTCTAATTCTTCATTCTTAGTGATTTTTTTCATTCAAGACACTTTTTACACAACATACCTTCAGACTAGACATTAGATCTATTGAAGGTTCAATCTTAAACTGTTATATTTGTGAAATTAAGTAACAATCTATTGAAATATGGACGTAATACTCTATTTTCTATTCTGATTAACAAATGATCATATAATAAATAGGCATAATGAAATGAAATGTTTAATTTGAAACCTGATATTATGTAGTGCAAATGTTAAAACCTATCGACTAACGGATAATTGAAAAACATAAACAATAAACAATCTTTACTTTCCGATTGTCATAAAAAAGAAAAGAATTGTTTCATGTCGCTTAGCGACCCAAGTGTATCTATAGTAAAAAGATTACTCCAAAAATGTATACATACTTAAAAATCATGCAGAATTGTTATTAACTATGTTACAATTATATGTATATATGCCAATCATACTTTTGAAGATTAAGAAAAAAATGCTAAAAGAAGGTAAACTTAACTACTTATCAAGGTCTTTATTTCTTTTGTAAACAAAGAAAAGTCTTTATAGGTTGTAAACAACACTGGCTAACTATGTAAGATAATTTATTGGTAGTCGATAGAAAATCATGCTTCAAACATATTTCTTGGTATTTATTACTCTGCAGTATGGCGTATTGTTAATCTTGAAGAATCTGATGCATTCTGGTGAAGATGACCATGAGTCACTTACTTATATAGTCGTAATCACTGAGTTATCCATGCCATAACTTATTTCTTGTAAGAATGAAAGCTTAACACTGATTGATCACTGGGTAGTAATAAATGTTAGATGCATTTTGGTCTTAGCGTTGATTGATTTCTATCTAACAAGCTAAATATATTACTTATCTAAAGCTGATTTAGGCATGATAGGAAACAGATACCAACCATTTTCGTATATTATCAATAACAATAATAATATTTAATTGCAGTAGTCTTTATATTATTTAATTACTGTATCTTTATCGCGTGATAAATATCACCAGTATCACTTTAAAAAATGATTATTATTTATCTGAGTGAAAAATTTACAGTGAAGTTTTGATGAATTAACAGACTAATTATAAATTGACTTAATATTTCTCTGCGTATAAAAGTTCCTATGAAAACATCAGCTTGAGATCCACTTAGAAAACAAATAGTTTGTTGCTACGTCCAAAGTTAGGGCTCATTAGCATTATAGAACCATGACTTAAAGTAAACTCAAATTCATGTCTGGGTTTCAAAGACAGCTAGATACTCTTGGACCAGGGTATCTTAATCTACTAACTCTGGCTAATTTGTGACATTGTACGGTTGTCATGCGATGCCATTAATCAATAACCATATTATTTCTGAATGAATAATATCATTCGACTGAGATTTCAGGAAGTTGGCTATTATTGGCCAAACAATTGGTATTTACTGTTATGAATTTACAGTGATGCTATATACTTCAAAGATAACATTCCTTAAGGGTAAATGGGTAGCATCATGATTTATCATAGTTTCCTGACTACAGATATTTTGTAATTAACATTACCTACAAGACCAATATAAATAAATATTAATCAATTTAATAGGGTTTTCTTAAACTATAGACACAAAATTATCATTACTGTTTACAGTGTTCAATAAATTTGTTATTTTCATGAATTTTCATTTATTTTTCATTCACCGAGTATTTCAGGTTACTGTCAACTGTCTGTAATGAGCATGTTTAGCGTAACGCAGCTTTGAATTCTTGCTGAAAAACGCAAACATGGTTTAATGAAATCTTTATTAAACATAATACCCTACTATGAGGCACCTAGTTACTAAATAAACGTAAAAATGCTCTGAAAATGAACTGATATAATAAACTTAATGATTACTGAAAATGTTATAAATCAAGTATTAATAACAGTTGATTATCAAGTATAATGTTAAAACATTCCAAAGTACATAAATAATAATACTAATAATATATATGAAATTGTAATTGATTGTCTGTATTCAATATGTCTGCTTCTTAAAGTCATTTATGCCTGTAACATGTAATCAAAGTCAGTTAAAACTATTTTCAAAAAAAAATATACCGTCGACAAGCATATAATATCAAGTTAAATGACATAGTTACAATGATATTCTCTAGTGTTATAAAATTAAAATGTAACTGTCTAAAGTTTAAAATAAGTAACATTATATTATGTATTACAGTTACTTAGCAATGTACCGGATAAACATAACTTAAAAATTATCATATAACCAGTGTAGATAAATACCATACAAATAGATATTTGAAATTAATGTAATCATTATATACGTAAAACAACAAGTGATCAGTTTTACAGGTAATTGCATCAATTTTTAATCAAAGAGAATATGACGTAATAGTGAAAAATGTTTTTCTTTTTTTGTAAAAAGAAATTTTTTTATGTTTACCAAAACAAAGATGCTTGGAACAACGAAAAGATTCTTTTCATTAAATACTCATCAGATTCTACAATTATGAGTTCACAATTAATGATCACAGAAAATAGTCAATTCTGAAGACAATTGGATATTAATATATTTCTTTTCAAGCTATTTGTATATGAGTGTATATGGGTAAAATAAGTGATAGGGTGATATGCAGCCTTCTCTATTTGTGTATACTTTCATCAGTTAAGTTTGTCCTATCTAACTACTACTTGATTTATTCACAAATCTCCGTATTATTATTATTATTAGTCAATTGTACACAGCGCTTTCGAATATTACTCAATCTTCACTTCTTATCTCTACTAACTTCATAACTGTTTTTTTAAAACAAAACAAATAAGCTGATTATAATTCTTTCTATTATTATAGTTACTATGTGACGGATTATCACTCACTCCATTTTATAACATTTGACGTAGTTGACTTCATTTTCAATAGGATTCAGACTTTGACTACAATACTCAATCTAATTGTATTTTTAACACAATTCCATCTCCTGTCACCCATATATATGGGTGACTGATATCTATGCTTATTTGGTTGATAATTTTTTTGTTTCATTATTGTTAAAGTTTCACAGGCTACATGATGATGATTGTTGTTTCAACATTAACAATCGTTTTTTACAATGCAACCTGTAAAGAAAATTAATAATATCTAATTGTCCTTGATATCTAAATGATATATTTGGCTCAGAATCGGCTATTCCTACTATTTAGTTAATTAAGTTCGTCACAGATTGGTGCTGGCAGAGTAAGATTGAAAACCATAGAGCACCTGACAGCTGTTTCGTCCCAGTATGAAATTCCTCAGCAGCGTACATCCTAGATTCTCCCCCCACCCAGCAGGAACTTTAAGTTGACAAATGTTTAACCCTCTGTACCACTGGGTTGGGATTCATTGGTAGGATTCACACTCCCGTTAATTTGTGATATGGCGCGACAATCATCCTGAAGCCTCTGGGCTGGAATCTAGTGTGCATATCACTGATTAATCCCATACTAAGACGAAATAGCTGTTCATTGCTTTCTGGTTCTCGATGGTACCCAACCAAACAGTAATCTGTGATGAAATGAATCAACTAAACTCAACACCAATCTCTACACACTATTTCTATTCTTGTAATTATTAATTTGAACCTGATGAACAATTAACGTAGAATAATATCTTTGTTTTTTTATAATAATAAAATAAGATGGATCAGACATATTTTTTTCAATGTTAATTAAATTAAATAGACTGATTGTGCTCTGCAACAAAATTTAAAAAAATAATTGATTTCATCGATAATCGATAGGAAACATTGATCAATCTAGATTTCTTTATTTAATTTACATTTAAAAAGAAAAGTGATATTATCATTACTGATCAAAGATTAAATAATCTAAAATCACAAGCGGAAAAATTACTTTGTAATCAATTCAGTTATAGGCATCATTTCATATTGATTCAAATGTTTGCACTAATGCACTATTTTCAATTTAACTTAAATCGATTACAATATTCATGATGAATTTCTTGAAAGAATATAGGAGAATTACGTAATGTCAGTTATTTACTTACATCTAAATTTCATACATCACATTTAGGATTATAACAGGATTGTATACCGAAATGAAAATTAATCAGTTACTATTTGGCAGGTTAAGTTAGTAACTATTCTGTAAATCTATTGATCAGTCTCTATTACTATATTTAAATCACACCTAGATCTAATATTGTTTTGTACTGCGTCTCATGTTATTTAGGATTTGTCAGCCGGATGTACCTATCATATCAGAATTGATGTTCATTATGATACTTGTGTAAAACATCACCTTGAACCTCAATAAGTAGCTGGTTCATGGCAGCCACATATGTGCAACGGGTATATAATCATAATTTTAGTGTTTATGTCTTCCTGAAGCTATAGATTTTGATTGATAAAGAGGTGGGAAATGTTGTTTATTTTTTATTAATAATCTTAATTAAACAGTATATGACATCTATAATAACACTGATCTGTAGAAAATCGCTTTCTTTTACTTATAAAGCACAGACCGTGTTAACTTTATCTTTTAGTAACGTTTGCTCCTCTGATATGAATGAACGAATAGCTCTGGTTTCACTGATTTTCTGGACAGGATTTTCGCCACTTACTTCAAGTAGAAGTGAGTAATTTGATTATTCTACAAATATTAAATGAATCAATCTTGATGACTTGATCTCCACTATTTGTGTTCATGTATTTGACTAAGTGGATTCATTATTTTGTCCCCATAGGGTAAGTTCACTTGATTTATATCTTTGTGAATGGCTGACCCCCTGGGAACGTGTTAATAGAATGCATCTATGTTGATGCATCTACTGACTGCTGATTGTTTTGAACTCTATTCTAGAAATTTTCCGGCAGTTTTAATATCCTCTTTGCCCAGAACCTTGACATTTTCCCATCCAAACTGGTGTTCGTAGTTTTCTTTTTTCATTAATATGAATAACTGTAAATCCTGTATCCCAGTTTGCATTCATATATGTGTTAATAAGGAGGGCGTTCAATCTATCCAATATTGTCTTTCACGTTCAGTACAATTTTTCTCATAGATGATGTTGTATTTGTCTTAATTTAGTCCGACGGGTTTGCGTGGACAAAACAGATATAAGGGATTTTGTTGGATTTTTAACGACATTCACTCATAAAGGTTTTCAGACACTAGATGATTTCTGAAATGTATTTCATATACAGTAGGGAGATTTGATTTCGATTTCTGGAATGGGTGTGTGTGATTTTGTCAGTTACTAAGTAACGAGATATATGTAGATATACTAGTTATCACATACATTATACACGGTGGAAATTTTGAGGTAGAAGATTAATGTTAGTTCTCATTACGAATTAAAATTGGCTGAAAAACCATTACAGACTATGGAGTATTTAATATCAGCTTTATGTTGGTCTGCAACCCTTCAGTAAGTAAAATCAACTCCTTGAATCTATTGATTAAAAAATAATATTCAGTTTATTAGTGACCAACTTAATGATACAATCCCTGCTGTCTCGATGAGGAGTAATCTAATTCTCATGGGATATATATATATATATGAGCTTCTTAAACTTTTGATTACTTATTTTCCAATTTTATAAACATTGTAATACATTTTGCTGATCATTCATGCATATTGATTAGGTTAATGTACTCAAATGTTCCTACGAAAAGCTTAAAACACTTCGTGAAGATAACTGTTGCATAATAATCAAGTGGATTAGTATATTTTACTGCTTGTATATTTTTTAACAGAAAAAAGGTAACTAGATTGGTATTCATGCATTGAATAATAAGAAATAAAGCGATCAGAAAACGTTTGGAGATGTGAATGGATGGTAGGTGATCTCTGCTGAAAAACGTTTATCACAAATATTTTAGATGATAACAAGTTAAATGAATACAGAGTAAAAACTTTCATGGCAACAATAATTATTCCGCCTGAGAACTCTTCACTGACTATCCAGCGTAAAGCATTAAATAAAGCAATAACTGTTATTATCACTGGTAGCATTTACTGCTGTTCACACAGCACCATGAGGAATGTGGACCAGTAAAATTTTATTATAATCAAATTAATAACAGCTTCATTCAGTACCGTAATCTTCGTCAGACTAAAGATTCTAAACGCCTTTAATCATCAGAATTATCTTCGACAGTTCTTTCCATCCACCATATACAAGAGGCATGGATTTTATTCCATTCATTTCATTCCATCAAAGTACAGGTACAGAGAAACAGGTACTGAAAACTGTAATGTTTCCGTTTAGGCTTTTCAGTATCTTATCATCGTAACAATCCTGAGTATTTTATAAAATAATATGTGAGTATATACCGCTAGCATTCATAATTATTCTGTTAAAACAATTCTAAACTAGGAATGAAATAACCTTAGACGGCTGCTAGTGTGAAGGAACAATGCGAGACAGCTATGTAACACTGACCCTGAATTAGAACGGATCAACTAGTCAACATAATTAGCACAGTTACTAAATGAATTCCAGGTGGAGCTTTGAGACAAGACTCCCTGATAACATAGAAAATATACTTCATAAATTGTAATTTTCAGTTCTTTGTCCTGTTATAACAGAGAATGTTATTCATATTTAGATAATTTGACAATATATCCCTCAATTTATTTTAGTAGGTTACTGTTGAAAAGTATTATTCTGGCTATCATAGTCACTTTTTATTCTTATAGATCTCATATAAGACTGCAGATAAACAAACTCACTCCTGAATTAGGGCTAAGATACTTTTTTTTCCAGAACTTATTATTAATCACTAATTATCTAATCGATATTACTGTGGCATAGAAACTAATACAGTAAAGCTAAATAAAGTGTATAATTAAATTATAAAGATTATTCAATATGAACATGATATTAAAAATTGATTTGATCTCTATAATCATTGTAAACCATGATGTAATGTTTGATCTTCATCTATGACTTGCTAATATTTCTAACTTAAATCACTTCACTATGCATGCATATTGCTCTACTTCATCTAATCACATTGGTAAATAACTGTTATATCTTTGATATAGTCAGATACTAACTTACAAAAAAAAACTTTTAACATTTCTTCTCGTTTATTATGTTGATTCTTTTCGTTGTGATGAACAAACAAAATATCTCTGTTTTTCTTTTGAAAACAAATTAAATTTGTTAAAATTGATAGTACGGTAAAACTTTAATTGACTTAAGCAAATTTATTTAGATACACATAAGCAAGTGACGGAATGAAGATGATGATGTTGATGAAAGCCAACAAAAAACACCACACCTATACAATATTCATAATGACTATGAATTTACTATTATCAACTTGCTCCCATTAGTCTATACATAAATTAAATGAATAGAATAACTTTAAATTGATAAACAATGCCCATATGTATATAACTCATCCATTTAGTGTTTTATGTTAACAACAATGAATATGTGACCTATGATAAACAATCAATTCTTATTAATGATAAATACCTTATCAACATTAAATGATTATGAATTTATCATATGATTATGATTATTATTATTACAATGGAATTTTCTCTTAGTCATCAAAAAGAAGAACCTTTATCTAATGCTTTAGTGACCTGTTAAAATGTTTAGGTCATCTATCTTCCAACTGTGTCAATAATACAATTAACCTACATGTTTTAAAATTGATTAGTTATGAACAGTAACTGTACGTATATACTTATACCTTATGGTATAAAATTTACAAATTGTTATAATGATTGTAATACTAAGAAGAAATTCAAACTGAATTACAGAAATTATCGGCTTCTTTTTACTTCCTTGTCGATTCTTTAGAGAAACGAGATGAACTTCTAAGAATAATGTAAATATAAATGTGTTACAAAGGAACTTATTTTTAATATTACATAAGTGATGATAGAAACCCCTTAATAAAATTTGTAGCATCGAATAAGGCCATTATTATTATTATTATTACTTTGTTGATTACTTTAATTAACAAATGAAATTCACTTCGATATTGCGTCATCTAACTCTACTGACTACAGTTAGTCTGAGAAAGGGGGCGGTTAAAATTCGTTTGGAATTAAAGACTAGACGAAATGACTTGAATTGTTCATTAGTGTAAATATTTCAGTTCTGTAAAATCTTATTCATGATCTGTTTACCTAGGTGACAACATTTTTGTCTGTGATATTGGCTGAACTGAGTTTGGAATTTATAAAGAAATCGGATTTTTCCAATATCTCAAATATATTCTGAACTTGAATGTCATATGGAACAAAGGCCTACATTCAGTACTTTTTTGACAGATTACAAACAATCTGCATAATTAAAATGGCATACATTAGTTTTTGAGTAATTTTATGTATACACATAAATGTTGTCCATAGTATAATGAATCAATATAAGTTTCTAAATTATTTTAGATTAACAGGTCTTGAAAAATCATTTCTATTCATCACTAGCTGACTTCAACAGTGGTATCATCAAATTTATAGGAGCACTGGAGAGTTGTTTTTTCTTAGTATGAGATAAGAAATGAACTCAAAAACATACATGAAAACTATAACATGTTTACAGCAAAATCTTCCTAGAAATGTATTTACATGACTTAATTTCACTTTAACCTTTAATTAATATATTCATCTCATGTAAGAAATCGCCTAACCAGTGGTGACATTTCGGCTCATTCCATAAATAAAAAATGCATATGTTTATTCACTTTCTTCATGGAATTCTACAATCCCTTTGAGAGCTATTCCAAACTTTCAGCCACCTTTAGCATATATATATATATATATATATATATATATATATATATATATATATATATATATATATATATAAACCGGATATTGAAATGAATCAACTAGGTGTATGAGTATTTAAAAATTCTACAGAGATCGTACTATTTAACTGAAAAATATACGCTGTGGTTATACTTAACGTTCTCAATGCTATGTATGTTATAACCAGTATTTTCCACTATTGTGATTTGGAGCATAATTCCTCTCAAACTTTGATTGTATTTGTGTTTTTTACCCATTATGTAAATATGCTCTAAATTGTTCTGTTCATAATAACTGATGATAACTGTAGATGCTTAAAATGAATCTTAAAAAGACAATACTCCTACTCCCCCCCCACTTTCCCCCATCCTTATGGAAAAAATTGATCACAAATGCCAGATTTGACGGGTTTACTGAAAATGCAAATTACTAATACTAACAACGTCCACTAAAATTTATTCTACTTTGAAAACAATGAACTTAAACTCCAGAGAGATTATTATATGTTCTGCAAGAAAGTGTTTTAGAATTAGTTCATACGTTTAACAACATACAAATGTATTTTGTAGAATGCAAATCTTTACTGAACAAAATGTATGATAACGAATTCAACGATTTTCAAACAAGTTAATGTGTTATTTCGGTTACTTCTTGGATACAATAACACTTTGTAGCTTAGTTTAAACGTAAATAACATTGCAGTTATTTAATTCTATTTTATCATGCTAAAGTTTATATTTTGTAATACATGAAAACAGTTTATTTTGATTGTATTATCATCCGTGATGAATTTTTATACTGTCCGGAGAGATCAAAACTCTTTATAGAATTCAAAGTTACTCCAGACAATATTATATAGTAAAGGTTGTTACTAAGGTTTCCTAGAACTAAGATATTTGTATGCATAAGTCACCTTAAAAGTATACAATATCGTGTTGTTTTAATTCTTAGGCCTAATTGAATTCTATCATATAAAGTTGTATGAATATAGTTTTCATTGACTGATCATTAAGCAGTACCGATTGTCACATTTATAAAATCCATAAGGTTGATTAAATTCTGTGCAGCGAAATGTAATGCAAAGATCAGTTAAGGTGACTTGTTATCTCATGCTTAATCTGAAGTATTTAGTGTAATTGACAAGGAACTTTGATTGACACCTGTCAGCAGGTGTACCCGTTACTTTGTAGAAGCTGATGCTGTAAGTGAGATTTAAATCATAATTACATTGCTACTGATCTGACCTCTTTGGAACTGAGTTATTTACATTAATCGATCAGTGAGCAGTTATCAGTGTCGTGTTTCATTTAGGCCTCAGTCCTGAATATCTTAATGAAGTATCAGTTCTTGGAAGTTTACAGAAGCGTTTTTTTTATCAAGTTTCAACCAACATGAAGTCTATTTCTATGGTTCACTGTCTGCTACCTCCAACAACTAAACATCAGAATGGTTTATGTCAAGATCTGATAACAATTTTGAAATCACTGAAAACTCAAAGGCATTTAGAAGCTGTTTATTCCTAATAAAGATTTTTGATTAGTTCAAAACTACAACCCTATATACAATCGAGTCCACACCATTTTAGTTCCTAAGATAATTCTATGTATTTAAATCATTAGTTTGATATCCAGTTTTTAAGTTACGTAAATTTACGAAATCTCGAAATCTTTATTATTTAACTAGGTAACTTTTGAATTACATATAAACGAATTTATCTATTTGTGGTATGAGGCTCAGGTGAAAATATACTAAGGAGGTTGATTTTTATATTCTTCTCGTACTTAACTCTGATTTGAAGTTGGAATCAATGTATAAGAAAATTACTGATAATAAAAATAAACCAAACAACCATTTTGACATAATATGTTGGAAGTTATAGTTTGGATGTTAGGTAATGAAAGGTGGTTATTAAGTGATTAATACTCGTCTATAAGGCGTTATAGGTATGTCGAGCAGACTGATGCATTTTTAGGCACCGAACCTACATCATCATGACTGACGGTTTTAGACGTCACTAACGGGCTATGAAAGCCATGAGTGACCTCTTTTACAATCAAAAATGATAAATTTATTGATTTATGTTTGATTTAAGCTAAAAATAACTAGTTCATTTTAACAGTATTCATTGTATTCATGGAAATATCATGTACATGTTACTGCTAACAAAGAAATTAATATTGACATTGGTTTTGTCAAGTATTGATTTTCGATAATGAATTGCTGAAGACTACGGAGAATTAGTTACCTGTTTGATTCTTAGTTTAGTGTTCTTTGATAACCCCTTTGTAAATCGAATCAAGGTTGACCCATTACCTTAATACTTTTCATTATACTTTTGGTGATAAATAAAATTCGAAATACAATTTATTCTCCGAACGAATAATCAACTAAGTTCAGTATTGATTTACCATACTGAGATGACCTTAAATTATTCGATTGTATTGAACTATTGAAAAGGTTAAAATTATTTTATTGTTTTTGCTTACCTTCATTATTATTTCTATTATTATCATCATTATTACTATTATTATCATTGATATTATTATTACTGTTTATAAACAATGCCAACTAAGCGACGACAACAAGACTTTTATTAATAATTACCAGACAGACGAGATTAAATTATCATTCTGATAAAGGGGGAACAACAATCAGAAGTTTCTTATTATCCAAACTACTTATCGTTAGTGAAAGTGAGTTGGTGCTTGGTTAATAAAGTGAAAACCAGAAATCACTTGATTTCGTTATAAGGTAGTCACTCTAAAGTAGTTGCAGTAGTAATAAACAGTCTTTTGACGAATTATTTTATCCTAACTTAATAAACTGTAAACATCCTCCAGTAGAGTACAATTTCCAGGCATTAGTGTTGTTGAGTTCGGCGAAAATAATAATTGTGAAGTTTATATTAGTCTGAAGGAATTTTATGAATGTTAAACAACTTTCAAAATCATAAATTTCAGACCAGTCTGCATTCAGATGGTTAAGTATTCCTACCTTCTGAGGTTTGTTACTAAATGGACACATTATTGGTTATTTTGGGGAATGTTATATTTGGAGTTTAATATTATGGATAAACCTTGAGAGTCTTAATGAGATCTGTCCTTAACGCAAAAATTCAGATTCAGTAACCTCCATAAAACTTAATAATAAGGAAACATTGTGTTGAATACTCAGGATGTGTGGGGTTTTCATGGTAAGGGTTTTAGTTTAATTACTTTCTCCAATGTTCGTGCCAATGAAGTCGTCCAGAATGACAGTGAAAGCCTCATTGTCAAATCATACAGCTTAAAGAACACAATTTAATTAGGACTATCTTCTCGAGCTACAAATTTTCTCTACCATCACAAATTGTTTATTTTCTCAAGTTCACATAATATTTTACTGGCCTAGGTATAAGCATAGCTTTAATCACATATCCACCAAAGTACAACAGAACTTATACCAAGTGCACACTTGAATGTAATAGTCATATTTTCTGTAAAGGTGTAAACTAGATTTACAAATCAAAATACAACTCACCTTTACAACTTAATGTTTCCCAAGTTGACGGTATTTTGCACTGTTCACTTAATTCACCAACTGACCAATTATCCGGACATGTTGTTTGTGTCGTAGTATACAACTCAGATAATCTAGGCCTATTCACATCTTGACAATTAGTAGTATTTCCACGAATATAAAAAATTACAATTGAACAAAATACTCCTATAAACAAACAAATTATGATAATCGATATAATTAATAAAATAGTCATATTACTGTTGCTATTATGAGTAGTAAGTTTATTTTGATATAATTGTGCATGATCTTTTAATTCAGCACCATATGGTTTAAATACATCATCATTATGCAAATTATCTGTATTCATTTTATACATTTCCGAGTTGGTTAACATTATTGAATCAGAATGTTGACTAGATATATTCACTTTATGATTTTGAGTAATTATACTTGATGAAGTTAATGTTAATGTACTATCAGCATATACATGTATTCTTAAACGTGCTGTTGATGTAAATCCTGTCTCTTGATCACTATCTTTGACAATTATATATAAAAAATATTCTATTGGATAATGATAATGATCATTTGTTGTCAATGATGATATAGACTGATGATTATTTGGTTTAATGTTTGTATTAACTTCATTAATTGGTGTATACTTTGATTTATATGTTGGTAATAATTGTGTTAATGAATTGACTAGAATTAAATTTGCACTTGCTTCACTATAACTATTCGTTTCAGAGTAATGTACTTCATTCGGTTTCAATAAGAAATAATTAAATAGAAAACGAGCTGAATGTAATGTAAAATTAAAGTTAGTATGTTGTGGTTCATCTAAATCAGTTACTTGTACTGAATAAAGTACAGTTCCAGGTGCAGTATCAATAGTCATATTGATTAAATCAGTAGGAATTTTATTTGATGTAGAAGTTGATGGATATATAAACTGTGGTGGATTATCATTTATATCAAGTAATTTAATTAATATTAATGCACTACTTGTTAATTGCTGATTTATTGGTCCACTATCATATGCAATGACAGTGAATTGATGCTCATGAAATGCTTCTCTATCCATTATTCCATCGGCAAAAATATGACCATCTAAAGATACTCGATAAGTGACTGGTAAATCAGTTGGTGACAGTGATCCGTTAACAAGTGCATAACGTATCGTTTGATTTGATCCTAGATCATTATCATATGCTTTAAGGCGTCCGACTAGTCGACCGTGAACACGACGATTACCTATGGATTCGGTAAGTTGAAAGATAATTCTACCGCTGGGATCTGCAGTTTCGAACACAGGTGGCATATCATTGACATCAGCTATATTGATTTGTATTCTTGTTGTTGATGACAACGATGGATTACCAGAATCATGTACTTGTACATCTAATAAATAACTAGATTGTGTTTCACGATCTAATGGTATACATGTTGTAATTCTTCCAGTCACTTTATCAATTTCAAATAAATTCTGTGAATTAATTTTATTGGTAACATTAGCATCGACTTGGGATGCAAAACTATACAGTAATTGTGAATTAACACCTTCATCGATATCTTTGGCTAAAATCGTACCAACATATGTACCGAATGGTTCATTCTCTGTTACACTGAATATTTGACTAACAAAAGGACTATCCTCTGTTAGTTGTTTATTAATAACACTATTAGATGAATGTTCTATTGGATCATGTGTTTTGGCAGTAGTAGTTGTTGTTAAAAATCGTGGAGCATGATCATTAACATCTTTAATATGAATATGTAAAGTTCGTCTAGTTATCTGTGGGTTCACTTCTCCATTATCTGTACAAACAATATCAAGTAGTAATTTTTGAGTTTCTTCTCGATCAATTTTAACTCCACTCTTTTTATATAAACTAAACATTGACGGTTTATCTGTAATATTAGGATATGTATCATCCTGTCTTATGCTACTTAAATCATTATTAGTAGTCGTAGATGATGGTTGATTTGGTATTAATTCAAATAGTTGAATGTAATCAACCGTGTTTACAAATTGCCCAGATTTATCTAGGTAACATGTTACACGACCAGTGTCCTTTTTATCACGATCAAATGACATCACTGTAGCCAGTTTAATTTGATCATAATTCTCTTCCTCTATCCATAGCAAATCTATATTACTAGTGATGGGTAATCCTGACATTGATGATGGTGATGAGGACAGTTTGTTCTTGTTACTCATGCTACTACTATAACTATTATTAGTTATGTGCAACAACGATGATTTTACTGGAATTACCATTATTGTTGGAGCATGGTCATTGCAGTCTTCAACAGTGACTTCAACTTCTGTGAAATTCATCAGACCACCACCATCTACAGCTTCAACATAAACAACAAATCTAGTTAACTGCTCATAATCCAATTTAGAAAGTAAATATAAGTTATTTTCCCTGATTATTACTCTTGGTTGATATTGAGACTTCGGTGTTTCAAAGGCACTATCTTGTGCTAATCTATAAGTAATTTGTCCATATATACCACTATCAACATCCATAGCTTTTAATGTATACAAATATCGAAGTGTTGGTATTTGCGGTCTAAGCATATTATAATTATTATTATTACTATCCATGTAATTCTTTTGAGAATCCTGGTCACATTCGCTAACCGATACTCTATATGGTAAACCAATCCATTGTGGAACATTGTCATTAACATCAATGATTTCAATATAACCACATGTATAACCCTGCTGGCCACCTCCATCTATAGCAATTAAGCATAGATACAACCACTCGAACTGTTCTCTATCCAAAAGACGAATCTGTTTTAAAACTGGTTGAAGTTTTCCATTAGATCGTGGATAAATTTTCAATATAAAATAATCACCAGCATAATTGTTTTGTAAAGTTTCTTCATTGTATTCTGTGGAGAATTTTCTATCATATTGGTTAATAAATACATTGATATTTGAATACTTTTGTTTTAAATTTGTTTTAGGTTTATGACAATTAGAGGCATATAATTTAAAGTTTTCATTATCCTCTTTATGAATGCATGGAACTAATTGATATTCTGATATTCCATTCACTCCAGTATCTTGATCAATCGCTTGTGGTAAACGAAATTCTGCATCGATTGGAGATGTTTCAGGTATTTTTAATGAAAAATTTTTTACATCAAATTTTGGTTGATTATCATTTAAATCAGATATTGTAATTTGAACATCTTGTAGCATACTACTTTTCGACTTTAATCCAGTAGTATCACTAATGAGTACTTGAAATTTAATTTGACAAACACTAGTTGTGACTGGTTGATTTAGTATATTTAATTCATGATTAATACCTCGATAGTATCTTGAACTGTCAGTTTTAGTAGATGTTGTGACTTTAATAGTTTCATTTCTCAATTGTTTCATATCAAATGAGTCATTATTGTTTGTATTATTACTCAATGACTGTTGATCATTTATTATCATATCATTAGTATGTTTTCGAACACGTTCCAATAAATTATATTCATCACAGAGGGCTTCACGATCAATCTTTCTTAATGCATATATAGAACCATCATTTGAATCAATATGAAAATAATTTGAAATAGGTTGTTGTGCTAAACTTGTATAAAGACAAGTATATACTGAAGTAAATTTTGAGTCGACCAGTGATAAGCCAGTTGATACAACGAATTTATCAACTATCAATGAATCTGTTGGTGATATTGATGATGATGACGATGATGATGAAAGTCTTCCAATAAAAGTACCTTTTTCAATATTTTCTTCAATCCAAAAATTAACTAAAGGCATTACATTCAATTCACAACAAATACATAAAATTTGTAAATAATTTATTATATACAAGAATGAATAAATCATGGCATAAAATTATCTAAATCCAATTCAGTATTGATGTTTAAGGTTCATCATCTATTTATTGTTGTATTAACATGTAGACATTATGGTGTTTATGATAGTGATGTTGTTTAAATCATAGATTGAGAAGAAATGACAAATGACTTAACTACAATATGAATATCTACATTTTTCTACAATAAACTTCACATGTAAGAGAACAATCACAATTACCTGTTAGGATGATGATTATAAGGGAAGTCATAGAAATTGGCAGAAAAAACCTTATAGGTTATGAGGATAAAGAAAGAGGGAAAGACAGGTGAGTCAATTGATGCATTATACTTTAAGTAAACATATAGAACATATCTACTCACTCACACACACATATATACATATATATACTCAACTAAACATTTCTATTTATCCATATACATTTATGCATGTAAACAAACATATACATGGAAACGTATACATTAATAATAATCATTTATATTCAATGAATCACTATATGAAATTGGAAGAGTTCGCATATAATTTAAAATGATACACGTGGGTAATGATATTTAACATTGAAAACAAATGAAAGTATTCATGTAATGAGTAGTATATATGTGAAATGCTTTTTATTTGTCATTCAGTAGTATATATATCATCCTATAAATTTTACACGATATCAAATTCATAAATAATTTTCACAATTTAAATATATTTACTAATTTGTTCATAGGGTTATAATGGTATTTAGTTGCAATTATAATAATTGCCAGGAAATTATTATTGTAATTACATTTGACTTCAATGTTATCAGATTTCAGGGAAATATGTATATACGTGAGTAATGAACAGGATATTTATTTGATGATTTACCCAACAGTAGTCACTACCATGATATGATAATCAGAGTTATTTATCATCCAAGACAGGTTAATTACAGAGTGATAAAGCTAATTGTAGTGAGTGACCTGAGACAAATGTTTCGGTATAACTTATTTCTTACTTTAATTAATTATTTGTAAGAGTAGCATTGATCTTTATCTGTTAACCAGATCTTTTGAGTTACAATGCTAAGTTACAACCAGCCGTCACGTGATTACATCCGATCTAATTATTCAAAGCCGTTACAACTTCATTCTTCACGCAACTCTTGTGCCAGTGGAAATAACTCAGTCATAGTAATATACTTATATTTGTACAACAATTGTAAATATCAGCAGCTTGCTGGATGGCAACAATATCCAATAAAATAGAATTATCAGTAAATTACTAGGTACTTCTAGTGGTATTTCCCGTTGATCCAGCAAACTGGACTGGTCAATAACACCCAATATGGTTGTTATCACAAACGGAAATGAACAGAGTAAATGATCAGTGGTACCAACAGACAACAGTAACATCATTCTATTTGTATAGATTCATTTGTTATCATAAAATACTTGCAAATTATTAAAATGTTAAAACTACTGGAAAATTCAAATAAAAAATTCCATTTAATTGCATATACTACAGATGATGTTTACAGGGTACCAGTGAAAACCAAGTATAATGCTAGTATAGAGCTCCTCACCAGTGCGCACCCTATACTCTGCCTCCGTGGCTTCAGGTTGGCAAACGCTTAACTCTCCACACCACTAGATTGGCATCTAATGGTAGGATTCTTACTTCCATCAATTTATGCTATAGTTTCAATGATAGCATATTTTACTCCTTGTCTACGCTTTGATTAAAACGGTAGACAATTGAATTGACATATTTTTAAATGATTACAACTTGGATAACCCTATAATAAGTTTTTATTAAACACATTCTAATAGATATCGTTGTTATCCTTTCTACATCATGGGCAGATCGCCTTGATATTGCCATTTCGTCACAACTAAAATTATAGCTATCAGCTTTCATTTTATTTTGGACTTCGACAGATTTCTTTCAACTAAGCTACGATAATTATACTTGAGTTTCATCCTTACGAAATGATTGATATTATGTATTGATCAACCTACTTACCAACTCAGGACTGTAGACAAGTAATAATAAGCACGAAACTTAAACAGGGTTTCTTGCAGAATATTTTAATTCATTTGACAATTAATCAGAATACAAACTTTCAATAACGTTAAATTATACCGAACTTCCTGGAATTCAAACTAACTGTCAGTTAACATTAAAGTCGAAATTCCCAATACAAATGTGAAGACAGTTCTGTTGTATGGGCCTGAAACTGGGAGAACTACGAAAAGCATCATCCAAAACATAGAAGCTTTTTATGAACAACTATCTGCGTAAGATACTTCGGATCCATAGGCCAGATATCATCAACAACAACCTTCTATGATAGAGAACATATTCAACCGAGATCCAACCGAAGAAGAAATTACGAAAAGACACTGTAAGTGGATAGCACACATATTGAGGAAATCATCAAACTGTCACATGATAAGCATTAACATAGAATCCTAAAGGCCAAAGAAGAAGAGGAAAACCCAAGAACACATTGTTGTGGGAATTGGAGATAGACATAAAGAGAATGACTAGTACTTTGGAATAGCTGGAAAGGACATTTGAAGACAGAGTTGGTTGGTGAATGCTGGTAGACGGCCTATGCATTCACTGATTGATCTACTGTTTTTCCTACTGTGATAAACTTTGAGACATGATGTTTAACTACACAATTAAGTGCAAACAAATAGAACCGAAAATCTAACTCCTGGTTCCGCATAACTGTCAGAGTAAACCATTCTGATGATAACTAACCTGATTTAATGTAATTTCTTAACGTTCTCTAGTTTTTAACAGTTTCTTGACTGGTTCCTACCCGTGATGTCAAACATATCGATGTAATATATGAATAATTTTACTGATTTACTAGGTTGGTTTTATGAATCTTTCATCAAAAATACATATTGACTAGAGTATTAATGAAAGCAGAAAGCACTGGATTGATACTATGTTAGGGTTTGGTAGTAATCGATGCGAGACAAAGTATTTCGACATTTTGTGTCAAAATATATTATTTAGTATATAAAATTTCCTCAATCTACCGAACTTTAGAACGACAGTATGTAATTGGGTGTTGTGGAGATTTTTGAATTTTAATTTGATATAACGAATTGCTTTGAATCAGATAACCAGTGACCATCAGGAATCACTGACAGCTGTTTTGTCCTAGTATGAGATTCTTCATCAGTGATTATCCAAGACCTTACCACAGATGGAACCCGAAACCTTCTTCTTGAGGTAATTCCTGGAGTCCTAGCGATAAGACATGAACAGTGTAGTTAAACCATGTCGCTACTAGATTAACCTGGCAATTTTCAATACGGAATAATAATTCAATAAAATTCAAATTACTTTTGCGTAGTGAAAACAAAAATACAGCTTAACGAATGGTTTTCTTTTTGATGAATCCACTCTGTGTTATGCAGTCACGAATGTATATTTTTCGTTACACCATAATAATCAATGATATTTATTAACAACACAGTAAGAACAACGTCACGGAAATGTTACTTTCGTTGAAGGTGTGAAAATGTAGTGTTCTAAATATCATAGAGATTAGACTGAGTTTACTAATTGTAAAATAGCAGCTGTGTTACATGATATGATAAGAAATTTAAAACTGAGCTGTAATATGTTTAGAAATGGATATAGAAACAAAGATTACCACACGTCGGTCCTAAGTGAAAGATTTATATGCTGTCTGAGTATATTAACTTAAACAAGGTTGAACAGATTTCTTTTATGTACACAGATCTCCCTTTCCAAAGTATGTAGCAAAGGCTTCAGCAATGCTTTAAGTGCAGAAACTCACTGGCTGTAACAAGTTTCTGTCAATCTTGTTGGTGACTTTCAATGCTAAGAGATATAAATCCAATTTAACAATGAGATAATTATTAATTGACAACACCGAATGCCACTTCCGTCCTATCAACAAATTGACTAGACCTCGAAATTAGATTCAATATAGCATTTGAAAATCATAAGCATGATCCTACGTTGAATAGTAAAATTGGTATAGCTAAGGTATCTGAAGCCAGTCAGTCATAACCATTCATTGTTGAACACTTAATTTCACGTTATTAATAAATAGATAAATAAATAACGACCTTAAACATAAATATTTTAAAATAACCTTAGTGTTTAATTCGAATGTTTACATCTGCTCATTGAGGTCGTTAAGAACTGAAATCAACCAATCTCTGTTGTTACATATTGAATTTGAGTTTGTTCCCTCGAAATCAAGTTAGTGTACAAATTAGGTAAAACGTACATAGTGGATTCATTTTTGTCATTCATAAACTAAATTTAGTAACCTTAATGCAATAAACAAATATTCCCTATTACATTTTGACTTTATAATTATCTGTTATTTGCAAAAAGCAGTTGCTTATAGCGTTTAACCTAGCAAAGAGATCACCTGAACAGATGGTGCCATTATTCAATAACCCCTGATGTTCTTACTTACTTTGTACATTAATATTCAATATCATATTTCATTTATGCAATCATTTATTTTGTATGTTATTCTAATACTATTGTTATTAGTAGTATTATTGGTTTAATTGTTTGTAATGATTTCGTGATTACGCTAATGATTCATATTTTAATTAATTATTATACAATAGCAACTATTCTTTTAAATATTACTCATTAGTAGTGAATTAGATTGAATTTAATTAAGCATTCTTTGTTTCCTATTTAGTTTTTAAACAACTCAAAATTAACATAATTTATAGGATAGAATGAATTCATGAGTCTATTTTAAGGCTTCTCGTCAACTATGAACAGCTTAAAATTACGAAGAATGATATACAATTAACTGTTTGACATACTTTGTCTGTTGAGATTGAGATGAATTGTTTAAATAAAAAAAAGTCATAATATTTAGAATAAAGAAACAAAATATGGTTTTCATTAAATCTGGAGCTGTGATTAGAAATGATGTTGGCTGTACCTGAATTTCAGGGATACCTCAAATACGACGATGAACTTTTCTAAGATTCGATTACTAATTACAATCCATCATTAAATAGAGCTTATAATTGAAGGTTAAATCTTACACTTTTGTCACTTTGTTACCATACTTAATGAACTGTTATACTATTTTATTATCGTTTATACACGCGATTGTGCATCAATTAAGATAAATGCTACCTTATTCTGGGATTAGGTTATTCCAATTATTTGCCTGTGCCTCCTTGTGGAGCACTGGCCGCCCTACCAGGATTCTCGAGGCAGCTCTGTCCTGGATTCTCCTTTCCAGTTCTTTCCATTTGTTGTTCATTCTTTTTATGTCGTGGTGCTATGTGTTTTTTGGTCTTCCTCTTTTCCTTTGACCACGAAGATTTCAATTTAGGGATTGTTTTGTGACGCAGTTCAGTGGTTTTTGTGATGAGTGACTTATTCACCTCAACCAGCGATTTTCCCTAATTTATTTCTCAAATGGAAGTTGGTTTGTTCTGTCCCAGTGAGTTGTTGCTGGTGGTTTTTGGTAAATGGATAGGAAGCATCTTGCTTAAACAACTGCTTATATAAACCTAAATCTTTTGAGTGATGCTTTGCGTAGTTTTTTAAGTATGAGCTCCACCACATACAGTTGACCTGTCCTTGACGATTGCATCGAAAATTATAACTTCGATGTTGGCTGACAGTTAATTTGAGTTCCAGTTGTTTTTCATTTGTAGAAATGTTGCCCTTGTCTTTCTACTCCATGCCTTTATATACGCTCCTCCATATCTATCGATGATGTTGCCCAGTAATGTAAAAGTTTCTCCAACTTCCAGAGCTTTTTCAACTAGTGTAGTTGGGTTGGTGTTAGTGGTTTCGCATCTAAGAATCTTGTTATTCCCTTCGTGTATGTTGAGGCCTACTGCTACAGAGGCTGCTACAGTGAGCTGCTCTCCATGCACGATCTTGTAGTGCACACTGTTAAGCCTAAATATTCTGTTCTCGATCCCTGATGAAGTCGGGGATGCATATTGTTGAAGGACTATATGCTAGGATTAAACTATTAAACAGTGATCCTTAGACATTCATTGATGAATGAATGGATAAACTTCATTAGCACAACAGTTAGTCAATGTTTTCACCGTATAATAGTAGAGTTATATTAAAAGTCGTATGAACTTTGAGAATGTTGCTCATTGGATTTAAACTCAGTGACTGCACGATAGTCAAATCAGTCATGAGATTTTAAAGTAATTAGTTCTGTTCTATATAAAGTCTCAAATACTTAAATTTTATAAGTTCGGAAGCTTGATCAAAATGCTTAGTTATGGCTTCCTAAGATTCCATAATACTTTTAATTAGTGTTTTAGATGATAAGAGTTGTTTGATATGATTGAAGCTGTCTCACTACGACCAGTGTTTTCGGGATCATTCAATTAGAGATGAGTCGAAAAAAAACACAAGAACGTTGGAAACACAAGTACAGACGAAGTCAGTGAAAACAGATCATATCACAAATTGAAAAAAAAGCAATCTAACACCCTACAAAAAGTTATGTACAGATACTATGCTAAACAGCTAAAACTTAGTGCAGTACATTAACGTTCTAAAACGTTAAGAAAACCTAATTCATACCTATCTGTCATATAAATAGTCACCCACTTAGCTACGTCGTAAGATGTCTGCTGAATCAAAATCCCTCGTGGATACCAGACACTAGATGTTTCTGACCTATGCAGAAAACAGTCAGAAGGAACGTAAGGATACATAAATATAACAAACAACTTGGTAGAATAATCAGAAAGCCAGTAATTTACGCGTACTTGACACATTTGATGCTTACTCTATTTATATGCAACACGATTTTTAATATATCAAACGTGAATCGTCATATACACGTCACATATCACAAACTACATTTATCAATTTACAAGTACTTAAAAAAGTAAGAACGTTGAATGGACATAAAGATGGGTTCTTTCAAGTTTTACTGAACATGTTCTAAAGAACCTAAGTCTCATAGGACCAAATATTTCACGGGTCTCAATTACAAGATATCTGGTCTACACAAAACATGTCATCACAGCAAATCCTATTAAAATACTTAGAAAAGTAAGGCGCTTCTACAAAGTTAAGATTTCCGAAATCAATCGCAATTAGAAGGCTAGTACCAGACCTATTCACCCAAAAGTAATCAGTGATGAACCTTAAATCGCCCGGAGAAGTGCTACAGACGATCGTCATTATTATTATTATTACTATTATTATTATTATTATTATTATTATTCAATCACTCATTTGGAAAGCTATTCCTGCTTCAATTTGTCTCTTAGTTCCATTCATCTTTATTATTTGTTATTTAATCAAATTACATCCAATTTACTCCTGACCTAGCATTGATATGTTAAACTTTGGCCTGCTTATTTTAGCAAATCATAATGTAACCAAATTATTGATTATTCAGTTCTATTTAACCCCTTATCTATTTAGACTAGAAAACCTTTTCACACATTACATAATCAATCCAATCCAAATTATTACTAGAATTACCATTCTTTTAATCCATGAATATTATGTTGAAAACCCTTTACTTCATATCGATTACAATCTTGTATATTTCTTGACAAACAATCAGTGATCAGTAAATTTACTATGTTACTTTCACGTTAGACTAACTTCAACTAATTACCTTAATGCAGCTGAGGTGAATACAACGAAATACAATGAATTCAATGTATTTTGTAAATATTGTTATTCTAATCTAACTTAAATCCATGAAAGAACAAATTGTATAAAACTTGTATTGTTATTCAAAAATTACCGCAATATTTGGAGAATACATTGGATTCATTAATTATTTCCTTCAGCTATATCTAAGAAATTGATTGTATCTAGTGTAACATAGAATTATCATGCATCAAAGTACTTAAGTACTTACCCCTTACGGATATTATTTTTACTGTTATAAAGTAACCCCCCCCCCACTCTTTTTTATTAAGTAGTTTCCAAATGTCATTTAGATAACTTTTCTAAATAAATTAAACGAGTCACATGTTTACAAAAATAGTAAAAGATGTAAAATTCTTTAGATCATTCAATATGTGTATTTATAAACTACTCATTAATCATAATTATTAACACAACCCACTTGGATAGGTATCTATAGGAAAGGTAAAAAATTCTTATTTCCCTAACAAACTACTCGTTAAATACATCAAATTAGGTGTAATCTGATTCCTTTTAAGTAAATTTACTGCTAAATAATTCATACACATTAAAAATTTATGACGATTTCAATGTCTTAAATTGTAATAACAATGAATAGTATGGTATTATAATAAAAATAGACAAGTTATATCAGGCGCCATCATAGTGTTTTCAAATAGTTCAAATAATCACAATATGTATAGAGTATTAAGCTTATTATTATTATTATTATTACTGTTTCGTTTGTAAACTGTACAGTATACATATTAGACTAATGAAAGTACTGTTTCCAGTTTTAACAATAACAAACAATTACGATAGGCATCATGAACAATGTTTTTCTATCAGATATACTGAGATGTTATTTCGTCATAGAAGAGACAAATATAAACAAAACTAATACAATTTTGTGCATTTTACTTCTCTGTAGGTTAACACCTGATATGATGCAAGTAATTCAGTCAGTCATGACCAAATTGCTATCACGTATATTCCCAAAGTGGTAATAATAAATCACATATGATGATCAAAAACTGCACTGAATAACCAGTTAATATCGTTTTACATCAATTACTGATGGTGGCTGAGTAACTTCAAGTTGGTGACAAGCGTTTAGCCATTGAACAACTGAGGTAGTATTCAGCTGTTTAAATTCCTAACTTTAGTCAGTCCACAACTTTATAGGAAAACTATTTGTTCCAACTTATGATATTCGTCTCGTAATTAAACTCTATTAACCATGGATTCTTATCAGAACTCGAACTTAGAAACTGAGTGTTTGCATTTCTCTGGAAGCACTAGGTCATATAGGATTTCATGTAAACCTTGATAACAAGTATCAACTAACAAGAAGATGAAGCAGGATTTCCTCCAGGCTACATTCTACCACCTCATACATACTGTTTACAACTCCAGTCAGTACTCATTTCACAAACTATCTTCGTTGTTTATTCATAGAATCTAGTAATAGACATATAAGTTTGTTCAAGACCATAGTATTTACAATACAACACGTTCTAAAAGACAGGAAGCTCTAAATTACTCTATTATAAATAAGATTCAGTTTCTCAAAGGCATTATTTGAAAGAATATATAAATAAACAATTTATTTCAATCAACATTATTAGTCTCATTTTTCCGGCAACATTAACATTATTATTACTAGGAACACGTAATTATTGTTATTACTATTCAGTGTTGAATTCACTGTCTCCAGGAAACTGTCAAAATGGTTTATTGCTTATAAACAATGAATATTCTTCATTTAGCCCATTTTAAATCTATATATATACGGGGCAAAGTAAAACGGTTAGTAAAGTTGAAAGTAAGTGCATGAGTCTCGTCATTACTATATATATATATATATATATATATATATATATATATATATATATATATATATATATGACAGATTCGATATCATGTTCAAGGCAATTGCTTAACATTATGAAATAGTCAAATGAACGAAATCAGAATACCTTTATCAGTCATTTAAATAGAAAGATCCATTACGACGATTCTCATAAAAATAATAGTTACTGTTGGCTTGAATGAAAAACATCTTTAATGATGCACTAATAATAGAATAAATAGTGTCAACTGCATTGTCATAAATAAAACCATATTAACTTATCTTGTTTTCTTCAGTTACGTGTACTTTAGATCTTGACTATATACATTTGTATGACAGTGAATTTAACAATGATGCAATCTACATATCAACTATTGTTTAATATTTGATGAAGTATGTATCAAATATTACTGATATTGTAAATAAGTAATATGAAATGTAAGTTTATTAATTACTGGAAACTAAGGGAAGACAGAATAAACACATAAATTCACATAGCTCTTATGAACTTCGTCTTCTTATTGTGTTATCAAAATTTATCAATTGAAAAGATTACTTTAAACATAAGTTCATATTATTTTGTTCTTAAAACTGTGAAATATACAGTTGTTATCTTAGTAGCTAGACACTGACGTTTAGTATGGTGAAGCTTGGTGATGCAAGTTCGAATATTACGGATAACGTCCATGAAGAATACATGCACGCTTTATAAACGAATGGTAATATACAAAAACTTAGGTGAAATAGGGCTTAATACCAAAGACATCCACATCCAACCATGTAAATTTAAAACGTAATGTAGGTGATGTAGAGTCCAACTGATCAATAGGATTCCTCCAGTCATTACCGAAATCAAATGATATTCGTTAGAAATTCTTAAATTACAAAAATGAATAAATCACTATCCTTCCCATGTCTTTAATTTATCTTCTTTATATTTACTTTTCACCGTTGAATTTATTTCAGTAGATCAACATTGTGATATTTAAAGTATAAGTTGAACTCTGTGTAGTAATCTCACTTTACACTTCTTATGGATCTATATTTAGAATGAAACAATATTATACTTTATGTCAGTTCTATGGTTGATATGACTATTTATAGCTTAAAGTGAGTCTAAACTAAAGCATTTTAATGTATTCTCATTTATTTCTTTGATTCTATTGACTTTTTAGGCAAAATAATACTGAAGTCTAGATTATCTGTATCCAGCAACTAACCCATATTTTAGTATGCACTATTAAAATTTATAAGAATAAATCATTAGAAGTTAACGCTTAATCCATTTATTTTTATCCTGTACACTTAGAATTCAATTAATGCCTGTAATCCCATGTAAAGCATAGGTCACCAACCAACTCTGTTCTAAAATGTCCTTTCCAGCTATTCCCAAGTACTATTCATTCTCTTCATTGTCTGTCTTCAATCCCCAACGCAATGAGTTCTTGGATCTTCCTCTTCTCATTCAGTCTTAAGGATTCCATGTTGGTGCTTGTCATGTGACAGTTTGATGCTTTCCTAAATATGTGTCTAATTTACTTCCAGTGTCTTTTCGTAATTTCTTCTTCGGTTGGATCTCGGTTGAATAGTTCTTAATCATAGAAGGTCGCTTTTATTGTATATGGCCAACGGATCTGAATTGTCTTACGCAGACACTTGTTTATAAATACTTGTATCTTTTATATGACGCCTTTTGTAATCCTCCTAGTTTCAGCTCGATACAACAGAATTGTCCTTACACCTGTATTGAAAATGTTGACTTTAATGTTGGCTCACAGTTGATTTAAATTCCAGATGTCCTTCAGTTGTAAAAATGCTGCTCTTGCCTTCCATTACTAATCCGTGCCTTCACATCTGCATCAAACCCTCCTTGTTTATCGATAATGCTGCTCAAGTATGTAAAGTTTTCTACATATTTCAGAATTTCTCTGTCAAGTGAAATTGGGTTAGTGTTTGTTGTCTTGTATCCAGGGGTCTTGTTTTTTTCCTTTGTGCATGTTGAGGCCTACTGATGGCTGCTGAGGCTAATGCTACACTGTCCGTCTTCATCTGCATTTGTCGCTGTATGTGGGATAGGAGAGTTAAATCATTTGCAAAATCCAAGTCATCTAGTTGCATCCATGTTGTTGACTGTATTCCGAAATTGTCTTGAGATGTTGCAGTCTTCATGATTCAGTCAACCATCGGCATGAAGCGAAATTACGAGAGTAAACAGCCTTATCTGACGCCGGATTTTACTTAAAAGCGATCTGTGAGCTGATTTCCATGCACCATTTCACAGTGTAGTCCGTCGTAAGAGTTTTGTATGATGTTAACTATCTTTTCAAGTACGCTATAATGTCTAAGAAGGCGCATAATATTCGTCTATCCACGTTGTCGAATGCTTTTTCGTAGTCGAGAAAGTTGATGTAAAGTGATGAATTCCATTCGATTAATTGTCCAAGGATGATCGATAGAGTCGCGATTTGGTCATTACACGATCGGTCTTTACGGAACCCGGCCTGTCAATTCCTAAGTTAGGCATTGACTGGATCTTTCATTCAATTCAATAACACTCTGTTAAAGACTTTTCCTGGTATTGAATGAAGAGTGATGCATTTTTAGTTCTTGCATTTGCTAAGATCTCGTTTCTTTGGAATTTTAATGAGGTACCCTTATTTGCAATCTGCTGGCACTTATTCTTTACCCCAAATCTTTCTGAAAAGAATTTGGAGCATCTTTGTAGTTGCTTCTGTATCTGTCTTCAGTGCCTCAGCTGGTATGTTGTCTGACCCTGATGACTTGCCACTTTTGATTTGTCAAATTTATATTTTGATTTCTTCGACTGTTAGTTGGTCGGTGTCTTTGAGGGAGATTCGTAATTGCTGCTTCGGTGACTGATGGGTTCAATGGGGCTGGTCTATTTAACAGCTCTTCGAAGTGTTATACCGACCTGTTTCCTTGTTCATTCACTTCATTGATTGGTTTGCCATCTATGTTCCTGGTTGGCCGTTTTAGCTTACTGAATTTCCCAGGTAGCTTCTTCACTGTATCGTATAGTTGCTTCATGTTTTTTTTCTTGCAGCTTTTTCCGTCGTTATTGCTAGGTCCTCAACATATTTTCATTTATCCAACCTGATGCTTCTCTTCATTTGCTTGTTTACTTCTGTATATTCTGCCTGTGTCTTGACTTTCTCTATTCTTGTCCGGATGTTATTAATTGATAATATTTTTGCTCCTCCTGTCTTGGATGTTGTTCAGAGTACCAACAGAAATCCATTCTGTATGGAGTTGATTCTTGCCACCCAAAACCTCCTGACATGTTAAAATTATTGTTTCCTTAATCTTTTCCGAATTGTTCTCCATATCAATTCCACCTTCTTCTAGTAGATCATGAATGTTTGGAGCTTATTGTTAAGAATTATTTTGAATTCATTGCGTTTGTTAGTGTCCTGGAGAAGGGCTGTGTTAGACTTTAGTAATACTGCCATACCAGTTGTCCAGTGCTTCTTCAACTTCAGTTTCATTTTAGCCACTACCAGATGATGATCCGAAGCTACATCAGCTCCTCTCCTTGCTCTTAAGTCTTCCATGGTCCTTCTTAACTTCTTCATGATGCAGATTTGGTCGACTTGGTTCTTCGTAATGTTGTCCGGTGAAGCCCATGTAGCTCTGTGTATGCGTTTCCTGAGAGAACATGATTCCACCCTTAAACATTTTGTTGAAGGTATATAATTATACCTACCTCTCACGGCTTTTTTCTTTCCTCCCAGTCCATGTCGTCCCTTGATGTCTTCATTTCCGGTGTTGTCCATTTCAACCTTGGCATTTTGGTCTCCCGTCAGAATGGCTAGGCCCTTGGCCAAGCACTTATCGATGGTTTACTGCAGCCTCGCATAGAATTGTTATTTGTCTTCTTCGTGCTTGTCGTTGGTGGGTGCATAGCACTGGATGACATTCACTGTAATTCATTCCTTCTTCGTCTTGAAGGACGCCTTGATAATCTTACTTCCATAAAGTTCTCATCCTATAAGAGCCTGCCATGATTCGTAGGATAACATTAGTGCTACTTTTTGTGTGTATGAGGCGTTTTATTCTTCGCCGCCGCAGTATAAAACCACTCCTCTTAAGGATATTCGTTGCTGTCCATCTTGTAACCAGGTTTTATTTTTTTCATTTCTTCAACTATTTGTATGCTTCTCCCTATCTCCCACATCGTGTGAATATTCCATGTACCTATATTAATTGATAGAAAATAGACATACATAGTTTTCTCTCACTACTCAGTGATAATGGTTTCGACTGAATGACTAACGTTTGAAATCTACACTTCATATTAGTTACTTGAGATTTTCCAGTTATCTTACTGACAAGAGTCAACTAGCAGAAAATATAGATTAAGTAAGGTTTCATATAGTCTACCTTCAATTATCTATTTCATACAATCGGATTTTCTACGATAAGTTAATAATCATTTTACAAGTAATTAACAAATAAATAACTATATGAAATCTATCATTAAGTTGAAAAAGATACTACAGAATAGTAGACTATGTTTTCATGTATTCAGTAAAATCATGTAATGACAAGAAAGTAAGAAAGAAAAAAAGAATTGTATGACTGAAAAAAAGTATTTTCTAATTTCACTTAACTTCTTTTTTTTTCAATCTACAATTCATAGACATAAAAATTTATCATTGAATTGCATAGCAACATTCATTTGAGATGATTAAAACAAAAATGTTTGTAGAAAATGAAATTTCTGTTATACAATGTTTACATTCGTCTAATTTTCAAGTTATTTCATTATTTGTTTAGTTAAAACAAATTCATATTTCAAACAAACATACATTGTTACTTTTATAAACATTATAGTAAGTAAGTAGTATGTTTCCCCTGTTAAAATTCAATTTAATTTATTTGCCTGTAGTTAAAAATAATTGTAGGTAAATTTGTAAAAACAAAAGAGTTAATTTTCTTACATATTAGTAATAATCTTAGTAGTATTACACTAACTAGTGTTTAAACAAATAGTGATGATGATGATGATGATGGTGATACAATATAATGACCGTCTGCCTGGATGCTTTCCTCAAGTTAGTTAATCGAGAAACTTCTATGAGTGTCATAATATCGTTCATTTGAAATAAGTCTTGATGAAAAAATACTTAAAATTCATTAATTTTGTTGTTATCCTTTCGACTGATTTACATGTTTGTTGTTATTCGACTGTTTATTGTTAACCGGGAAAATTGATAAACTTTTCACCTCCAATTGAAGTTAACTCGAGATTATATCTATATATAGTATGTGTAGGGATGTATGATACAGGCATTTCAAACAGGCTCTAATAAAGTCATTTCAGATTAAGTAATATGTAGTTAGTAAGTGGAGGAGAGGGGGGAGACACATCTCATCCAGTTTCGGACTTGCCAGCTAAATGTAACTGTATCCAATTGCTGTTTTATTCATACTTAAATTCATTACCTATCATTTTATACATTCAAAGTATTACCCTGGGAGTTACTAATTTATTCAGCAGAGTGAATCGCTGATTCCAGATTACATTTAATTTAAAAATATCTGTAACAGTATAACAACCTATCCAGGATGCCGAAAAAAATGAAATCTAGGTTAAATCCTGGATATTAACAATGAGATAATTCAACAAGTCATTGAATTCATATTGGTAGATAGTTAATAACTACTTGCTCAAAGTGAACGATATTGAGTCTACAGTAAAGTGATAATAATAATTAAACACAAAAATCTTGCCAAACTTTAGTGAATTTTCGCAAGAATCCTTTTAAACCTCAGTCGAAGTAGGATATTTGATTCAAAGATTTTATGATTATCAGACTTAATCAAATACACTTATAATATTATCAGCTGGAAGTCATCATTAAGAATCTATGTATAGTAAGTTTTCCTTGCTTGATATCGTAATAACCTTAGCAGAGGGTAATTGCCTAATAAGATACTAAAGGTTTTCTAGATATAAAATGATAACCAACATACTATCGTCTTAAAAGTTAATCATTATTTGCCAAACTATCAATACAACATTTCATGTCTATGGTTACAAGCTTAGAAATATTCGATAAACAATAGACTACAAATTGTAATGATATACAATACTAACTATCAACTTCCTTCATCAAATTCATGACTATGGATACGAATACTTTAATACTAAATACCTCGTATACTCAACACTAAATGATATACGGCATAATGCAACATTCTGAAAGTTTATTTATTTTGTCAAAAACTTATTAATTGCATTTATCAAAACTAAAGTGGCTTCAGGGTAATAGGTACTAAGTTGAATTAAATGTATTCTGGACAGATTGATGATGGTTGGGCACAACCAAAAACAAAGAAGCATTTTACAATTGTTTTGTCATAGTATAGGACTGTACAGCAGTGTACACCCTAAATTCAGATTATGTACACTTCTGAGAAGTTTCCTACTATGATGTAACAATTGTTCAATGTTTCTTGGTTTTTCAGTACTATCCAACTAACATTACTCTATGACAAATATAAATAACCTAATTATATTTTTCAACAATTCACATTCTAAATTATTCTTTTTCAATAATCTGTTCATATATTCAATCTAAGTTTGTACTTTAATTTCTAAATAGAAAAAAAAAGAAAGGAATTATGATTAACTGTTTTCTATTTTACGTCATAAGTATTATATGAAAGCAAAAATGTAAATTATGAATAGACTTTAAGCATTAACACATTGATACAGATGATGGTAGCAACGTTTCTCTCATCTTACTTTCTGTAATAATGATTGTCAAGAGTACTTACTTTAATTTTTTTTCCTTGTCATGCATACATATGCGTACACACCAACATACAATTTGTTTCTTATATTCCATTTATTGTATATTCTTTCATTTACAATCTTTTGTCTATTCTATATATAAATAATTCAAACAATCACAAATCAATTTAGATATCGCAAATTGACAATCAACTATCTTCACAACACTCAATTATGATCAATATCAGCTAACTAGTGACTAACTCCTTGAAGTAGTTTCTGGAGTTCTAGTGAGAAGAGGTGAACAGGTGGAGTTCAACTGTGTCGGGTTTGTGAGGCAGTTACTCACGGATGGCAAGGATGAGGTCGCACAAACTTATCACGAATGGGCTGAATTAGAAATATCAACCGCTAGAAGCCGACTCAGTGGTGTAATGGTAAAGTCAGAAGGTCCTGGGTTCAATTTCCGATGGGATCGTGGATGCGCACTGCTGGAGTGTCTCATATTAAGGCGAAACAGCTGTCCAGTGCTTCCAGGTGATAAATAATTGTTTAATTCACATCAATTCGTGTTATCAACTATTTCTACAACACTCAATTATAATCATAAATCAACTGATTAGAAAAGGGAAAAACAGGAATGAAAAAATAAAACCAAACAAGTATATAAGTAGTATGGTGAAAAACAATCATAGATTAAAGCGAAATTCAATCATTACCAGATATTAGTTTCTGTAAATTATAATCAGCTTTGATATATTCTTTGAAGACTGTATGTAATCTCATGCATGTGGTTCTTTTTCGTTATTTGAAGTTAATAAGAAGTATTAAGTGGAAAACATTCATTCATTCATGATCAACAGGAAGTTGGTTTAGTGAAGAGGTCTCTTTTCGGCGATTATTATCTTAAAAGTAATACAATAGCATACATAAATGACATTAAAAATTTAGTAAAAACTTGACTTATTATGTCAACAAAGAGAAATGTAAATTCAATTGGTAACAATGACTGATCAAACGTAGCAACAACGTTAAAAATATACATTATTTTTATTTATAATGTCTTACTGAATACAGGAATCTATGGAATTCAGTTACGTATACGATATAGAAGTCTTGGAATAGAAGGTTAGATAGACAGTAATAACTTCAGAGTTATGTAACATCATGAATAACAAAGTGGAATGTTTGTGAAGTTGTCGGAAAGAAGAAGAAGCACTTGTTATAGTGAAATAGAAGGAGATCGATAGAAGAATAAGCGATATGTAAGCTAAAGTGAAAATGAAGTTATAATTTAAAGCAAAATGTGTAAAATAAATTCGAATCACGTCCACGAATTGCCTAGTTTATTTCATACACAAAGTTGTAGTTTATGTAATTGTATGACAAAGGTTTGAGGAATAAATAAAAAGTTTAAAATTACTGACTTCAGTAGATCTGCGCTAACCATAGAATGGGATTTAGAAAAGGAATTCATGTTGATTAAGTTGACAGTAATGACAAGATATTTTATAATGACACTTCTTATACTACTTCTGTTGAAGAATAATAACGTGAATTCATTACATATTGTTACATTATCAACAGCAATTATTTACTGTTTTAATAAATAATCTAGTATCATAGTATATGTTTTTTAAATAATTATTAAAAGTAATCTATTTTACTTTTTTCTAGACGTCAACTGTTGTTGTAATACGCTAATATGTTTCGGATTACATTCCGAACAGCTTCATTTCTATACGTATACACTAGGCATTTCATTGTATTTACTTCAACTATATACAGGCAATTAATTGTAACTAGTGTAACATGTAAACATGCTAAGGTTTCGTGAATTAAGATGACACCTTAATACCTGCTAACAAACGTAAGACCAGTGACACAAAAAGCTAAGCTATTCGGCATCACCCCAGCCCAGCTAACTAGAAAAAGAAGTCCAACGTCAGCAAGAGGCGTTTAATTCCACGGGCAGCCTGGCAGACGTATCACAACAAACCCATCTCATGCGTATATATAGAAAAAAAGTTGCGTCCTTGGAATTTCACAAGCAGCTTACTTAAATAATAAACGAACCAATAGGATTGAGCGTCTTGCTAAGTGGGAAACACAAACTGAAGGTGAAAAGGGAACATTTGGAGCGAAAACGAGACATTTAAATTTACTTAATTAAATCACAAAAATAGCAGGTTTACCAAGAGAATTCTGGGGATCTAACATCCCCAACAAAATATCACTGTGTGATGATTTTCAATAATTAGCTCATGTAAACCTAAATAATCACTTACGTGTATTTTAATTTTTAGTTCTTTCATAAACATGTTACTATGTGTTATAATTCGTTTATCGTTTTATATTTGTGGTTGTTTATGTGATTATCTATTCACTTCTTCTATTACTTTTCTTTGGTATGATATGCTAATTTATTCTTCATATTCTTTACATATCACTGGTGGCTGTTTAAAATATTATCAGCTCCTTTAAATCTTCAGGAAGCTTCTTTGAGATTTCTTCCAGAGATCCTACTATGATGTAAAGCTTTGAAAAACTTCAAATGTTCTGTGATCAACCTGCTGTTTAATGTTTTCTATTTGTTATTCACATCTAACTGAAATATGAAATTCATACGGTGTTCACTACTTGTGTTGTATCTAGATTATCAGGTATTTTTTCTGCTTTATTTAGTGAATAATTAGGCACTGCATATTAGAGAGTAATTGTTATTAAAGACTTCATTTTCAGTTTTAACTTTTACTATTCAGCATATAAGATAGCCCTACACTGATATGTTCTTAGGATTTAGTTATAGATTACTACTATAATATAACTGGGTGTTGTGGAGATTGTTGAATGTTAAATGGATATCATGAAATTAATACTCAGCAATCTCCTCATCACCCAATTATAATCAATACCACCTCACTAGGGATTAACTTCTGGAGTTAATTTCTGAAGTTTTAGGGAGAAGACATAACCAGTAGAGTTCAGCTGTGTCCGGTGTAGGGTTGTTACCCACCAATGCATTATATATGGTCGTGAAGTGACTGAATTAGAAATATCAAGCATTGGAAGCTGGTTCAGTGGTCTAATGGATAAGTATTCACTGCAGAGCCAGAAGGTTCTGGGCGCGATCCCTAATAGAGCCTTTGATCCTCACTGCTGAAGAGCCCTGCACTAGGACAAAATAGCTATCCAGTGCATCTTTGTGGTAAGTGGTTGTCTAATTCAGATCAATATCAAATTTAAAATAATATGAATTCAGTTAATTTGATAAGTTGTTTACCGTAGATTAGAACCTAAACTTTTCGAATCCGTTACTTGTAAGATGGACAAACATATAATCCTATCAGGTTTAAAAGAAATTATACAATGAAGTAAATGATGATACAAAAGTCATTGAATATAAAAAATACTTGTAAAACTCCATACTATGATAATTATTATAAGAAAAGAAGTTGGACTTTACACTTTAACAAAGAGTTTACTAAATTGAAAAATCATTGTTTGTATATCACATGATTGTTATTAATAGATTAGCAAATAGAACGAATTGAATAGAACTAAAGTAAGTCTTCTCATTGCATAAAAGCAGGAAGTTATATTTTAATCAATTATTTACTAGAAACTATGATCATCCTTAGCATACATGATTGAAAACGGTACGTTTTTGAGTATACAGTCTGTATGACATTTTAGTAGTAAGTACATAAAGCGATCATTGAAAAAGAAAGAATTGGTAAACTTTGTAATTAAACTTTCAATAAAAGAATTAGTTAAACAATAGGTATAGTGAATGAAGTCACTGGTTGTCAATGATTTTCATAGAGGATATCAATTCCCTGAAGATTAAAAATAGAACACCTTAATGATAAATGACAACTAGTATGAAACATATAAAAAGCTAATTTCAAATTACATTCAATAACCGAAAATCGGTAAATTTATCACATGATTTAAATATCTTCTTTTATTTTTTTTCCAACTAAACAATGAAGTAGGATTCTTCATTGCAATTTAATGTGACTATTTTATGTAGTACAAAGTTATATTGTCTATAGACTGAGTAATATCATGCTTATCAGGTCCATCCATACTGATCAACAACACAAGTCCAATGTTGTAATGCAACTATGATGCAACTCAACCGATCTAACTTGATCAACGTTTATTGCTTAAACAAATATTAAATTGGTCAATAATCAGTGATCTAACAATATCGATATCACATTCTTATAAGAGGTTGATCACTTTCCAAATAACTTAATGTTAACATCTCATACTATAAAGTTTGTTGACTAAGATTAAGATTTCATTAGTAACACCAGTGTCTACAAGTGCTAAATAATATAAAACCCAGATAGAGTAGTTTCTTTCTGTCTACCATCAATCAGATAATATGAATAGGAGTTATTCCCAATTGCTAAATATTGAGAAATGCTCTGCCAATCACAATATGTGGAAAACATTAACCTCAATAGGACCGATCAGGATGTTCAAACATCTGCTCCAAAAACGAAATGAAGAAAACAAGGTAACCATCAAACAGTAAGATAATATTTCACTCATCCATTTATATGCACACATAACCTTACCACGCAACTAACCGATAGAGAGGATAACATTTTTACAAAACGGAAACAATGATGACTAGGAAATGAGGGTACAGATACACCGTTGATTGATTATAGTTTCTGTATGAGAAATGATATATTACAATTCATGAGTCTAGTGAGAGTTTAGGGCAATAGGGGTTATGACAATAGGAAAACTAAAATAACCGATTTACATGTGTTCGAAATGAATTCAACAGCCTTCTGAAAAATAACAGTTCACAAAGTTATTTGCTCTGATTGAACCGCCAAACATAACATCAGTTATACATTCCATACATTATATATATATATATATATATATATATATATATATATATATATATATATATAGTTAATAGACAGTTTCTATTAATTTTGTTTTACATGTGTCATTTGCTTTCACTGAAAACTATATTTCAATTCGAATAAATGATTAATTATTTTGTCTCGTATTTTCATAAAATAACTCTAGACGTTTCAGTTGTTCAGGATAAAATCTAAGTGTTCTAAGCTCAACCAATCTCGATGTATACAAAGAAAATAATGACCATGCTGAAACTATAATACATGCGACTGTTATTTTACCCTGGACAGTCGGCCCGATACCAGATAACCCGAATGAAATAAAGTAAAGCAGCAAGAATATGATTAACGAGACCAAAGACTTTTTCTAGTATATTTCAAATACTCTTTTATGTTTATGCACAACTAAACTACGCAACAGACCAATTAAAATATTAATATCAATATACAACTATGACATTTGGAATAGAGTAATGGAGTCAATTGTCTACAAATAATCTGCTCTAATGTATGCATGAAAAACACTATATCGATAATTTATGGTTTGAATAAAAGGTGGCAATTAGGGTATTAAAAAGAATAATAACTAACTAGTAACTTGGTATACAATTCATCTGCATGAATGCAACCATTGTAAAATAGCTATGAAGGTTTCTTAACCCTTAGATTAATCGTTTCCCCTCCTCCCCTCCCCCTTACAACAAAAGTATAATTACATTTTGCATTTATATCATTAGTAGTATCATTCGCTTTTTCATTATCTTGAAGTAAAGTAAAGAATAACAGTCTATCATTCATTAACTCATTCACTAAATAATGTTAATTAATTAATCTTAAAAGAGGCACTTAATAATCATATGAATGTTTAGTTTCTTATTCACTTGATGCCAAAAACTGCCGTACATTTATGACTTTATAGTTAAAAGTTAATTAGTCTAAGATGATAAAGTAAAAAATGTGGACAAATATTACGTTAATTAAGGCACCTAAATAGCATCCCTATTGAATATGGTTATTTAGGCATAATTAGGAGAAATACCTGTAAAAATAAATAATTAATGATTTTGTATTAATGATATTGAATTTTTATTTTTCAGATTCAACGTCTAAATCATTATTTCAAATGAAGATTAGATGCTTAATCTGACTAACTGTAATGGCTGTAGTAATGCGGACTGTTTCATTATGATAATTCTAGATGTTTCTTATTTCTTTATTTATTGATTTTCACAAGTATAATTAGGTTTAGACTGGCTGAAAAATGGAATCCAAGATCTGCCTTTCGTCCTATTTAGGGCTGTTCACCTGAATAACAGTTATAATAGTGATATATATATATATTGAAGGGTCCCTGTATAATATCGAAAGTCAAGAACATTGAAGTGAACAATTGTTTTCGATAAATTTTACTTAGGGCTTTAGAGTTATCAATCCATAATTATCATTTTATAATTAGATAATGACATGGGATAGACAAGGCATTTTGATTAAGTATATCAAAGTTGCTGAATTGAAATTGGCAAACTGCATGCTGATCTTATTTTTAAATACTTGAAAGTGACCATAGATAAACACAGAAAATTATTAGGGTGAACATGTATCTTTCCGTTGATTCTTGTTATGGACTGAAGCTGGTCAATCCTCTGTTGCTATATGGGCATCCTGAGCGGATTGCCTAGATATAGCGTTAAATCACAAGTATTATTTATTTAAGTACATCCAGCCGACGAGTCTTAAGCAGGACGAAACGCGTGTCCTGGATTCCACTTGCCAGTCACAATCCAACTTAAATAAATAATACTAAAAATTATGCATCAATGCACTGAAAACAATCATTTAATATGATAAGATGAAGTGAATGGGTAACAATTGTCTGTCAAACCTTAACTTATGTTGAGAAATTCTTCCTCTAGTCTGTCAGTAGTTGATATTCATTTTACTCAAAAAACTAATGTACTGACCAGTGCTTTGTTGTAAACAATTGAACAAAGATGTTAAACTGCACATATGGACTGTTTCTTGTACTTTCTCGATAAACCAAAATGTGGACCTGTGCCATCTTCTCTATTGTGTATGGTAGTGTCAAAACAAAAAAGTTGTCATTCTTTTGTATTCTACAGTAAATTTGATAATATAATGCACCTTATTGAAAAATGCTAATAAATGAACTCCATGTTCTTTACTGTTACACAATAAACATGTCCTGCACATACCGTAAGTATTAAATTATTTCGTCAGTTACTTATTTAAGCTCTGTCTTTTTGAGGTGACCCATATTAATATCTGTCAGAATAAGAAACAATGGACTACCCACTCTTACACTATCCACTTGACGGTAACTGATGTTATTCAACTAAAACTAGACGTTTTTTGTGCATATAAGCAACAATCGTTTGAACTCAGATAGTGGTTGAGGGATACATTCAAAACACTAATAAGTCATGTATATGGTTTAAGGAAGAGGTATGTTGAACTATCAGTAGTGTTAATGTCATTCAATCTTTTAGTAAATAGGAATTTATTTTTCAGAGTATTTTTGACAAGACTTTGACTAACTGGTTCTAACATTACTGTTAGATAACAAACAACTTTATGCTGAGCTGAATTAATTATAAATTATTTTAGGTTAAGTGAATTATTAGGCTTGTGTATCATTGGCAGACTATACATGAATGTCAAGCAAGACCCTGCAGACCAAGGATTATTGTTGACAGACACATGAATCAATTTCTATTATATTGGTTCTTTGAATGTTTGTGATTCGTCTCTATTGAACCAGTTAGATCTTTGTTAACATTATTACACCCCCTGAATCTTTATCTTATAATATCATTATCTTATTATTTTGTTTGAGATTTCTTTGTGCCTCATGATATTTATTGAACAAGAACTCTAATTTTTGTATGGAAGAGATGTTGTTCTAATTAGCATCATAAACTAATTACGATTTATTATTAGAATGTATTTTATTTTTCCAACTGATTTATCTTGGACTGAAATTGATCAGTCTTTGTTACCATATGTGCATCCTGAACGGATTGTCTCAATATATGCCGACAGATTACAAGTATTGTTTGAGAAATTGATCAAATTTAGCCCTTAATAAACTAATGGAAAGTTCCAAACACATCCTAATTATATACATATACCTGTTGGACATGTATGACTGTCTAGACTCAGTAGCCTAACGGTGAATGTGGTAGCCTTTGGCACAAAACGAATGGAGTTCGAATTCCTGTATGAGCATCAACACTGGGATACAGGTACATCGACTGACGAGTCCCAAATAGAACATGATGCACATCCTGGATCCTGCTTGCCAATCACAACCCAACTCAAATAATTACGATGTGAAGTAACTCATATTTTGTTCATTCACTGAAGGCAAATCCTTCATCTGATTAAATAAATTTTCAAATTGAACTACTGCATAAATAACTTCTATACTTCATTTCTGGGATATGAAATTTAAATCTTAATGGTAGAGCTTCGGTTTTCATTTGATTCAGTTTTACACTAGATGGTTTGTGAATGAACCTAACTAGAGTTTTCCAATTAACTTTCATTTTATTGTTCGTTTCTTAGCGTCTCTGATGGAAACTTGTAAAAGTTATTACACATTTGGTTTTAATGTTTATGAATAAAATTGATGAATTCGAAGACAAATATATTACTATACTATAATACTGTTAACATGTTTGACTTATATAACGTTTTATAATTAAATAACAGCAGTGCATCTGGTTCATTCTATGTCTTTTGAATTAAAATAGAAGGTACGATTCATCTATTTGGAGTAGATTCAATCAAATGAAGAAGAACGATATTCACCAAGCTTAACGATATATCATTCCAATGAATACAAGTAAGCATAAAACATAAACAATGAGTTTAATGAAGACTGTACACACATATATAATTTCCACTACTAACTATAAAAATAAAGGACTTGGAGATCGTAAAATTCATTCAACAGATAGTGGAACAAATGAAGGCTTCGTGTGAAATAAACTGCAACATTTGATTTCGTATACTTGGTATATGACTAGCAGAGAGATATAGTACGCATGTTTCGTAGTATTTGAGACTTGTCAGCTGAATGTACCCCGTTCTCAGTGTTTATTTTTTTCCAAAAGCACTCTAACTGAGTCAATTCTTTGCAAATGCCATCACGTTATCCTTTGAGCTGCTGATCCTAGTTAGCTACTTCTACACAATGGAGAGGGAGGGGGAGAGATTATACATGCGTTTTAAATCACAGGATTGATCTTATTTATGTTGTTAAAGACTGAAATTGATCAGTCTCTGTAGTCCTGAATAGATAGGATTAACTTACATTAAGTAGTTTATTCTGTAGCTAGGCTAATCATTAAAATTCATTTATTCAATTTTAAAATTACATTTCAGTAATGATTAAAAATCATAATTTAGAGATTGTGCGTTTATAGCTTTGCCAACTGGATAGTTACTACTTAATATACACCCAGTTCATCTGTAGTGCATTCATAAAATTGATCTCACTACATTCATTTGTACAGTATAGATTTGATGAGATGGTCTTATGTAATGGGTTATACAATGGAATTACAACCTGATAACTGAATATATTTGTTTACAAAGACTGTTAATCGATTCAGGGAACAATTAATCTTGGAAATAAGCACAACATTTATTTGACAACAATGAATGTATGTACACGTTAAGAACTGATTTATTTATCTACATAATTCTTGATCTGTACAAAAAATTGAACAAATTAAATTCTCTACATAACTTAAAACTCTGCCATCATAGACATCATTAAGTATTCTTTTCATCTTTCTTTTCAATAATTTAATGAGTCTCTTGAGTAATATACAAATAAATTCTAGGCTTTAAAGGTGACATCATTCAGATGGAATGTTTCTTCACAAATTCTAATTTCAACAACCAGAATAAACATAAATTCACATCCATTAAACAGTCAATAGTTTTATTTTATGTGAATATGAATAACTCATTTTGTCTATAAATTTTAAAGTTTATATTGTTGATTATGCTTATTAAATTAATTGTCAAGCTTGATTAAGAGCTTGTTTGTTGTTAGTAATAAATATGAAGTTATAAATCCATGTTTTCAGTTGATTAATCGATAGTTAAAGGAACTTACTAGATCCTATCGGATTTAAACTACAACCATTCAGTATCATAGTCAACATTAAACAATTGGGATTGGAATTGATATTTTTTGTAGGACTAATATATTACAATTAAGGGGGTTGTTGTGGAGATAGTTAATTTGTCAATGCTGATATCACGAACTGATCTGAACTAGACAACCACTGATCACCTGGAATCACTGGACAGCTGTTCCCTCCTGGAATGGGACTCCACGGCAGTGCACATCCACGACCCTGTCGGGGATCGAACCCAGAACCCACTGGTTCCGCGACGATCTCTTTACCATTGGACCACTGAGCCGGCTCCTAACGGTTGATATTTCTGATTCAGTCGATTCGTGATACGTTTGCGCGACCTCATCCATTGTCATCGGTGGGTAACTGCCTCACACCCTACACGATTGAACTCCACCAGTCACGTTTTCACACTAGAACTCCAGGAATTACCTCAAGGAGCAAGTCACTAGTGACAATGGATGAGGTCGCGCAAACGTATCACGAATTGACTGAATTAGAAATATCAACCGTTAGAAGCCGGCTCAGTGGATCAATGGTAAAGAGCTCGTCGCGGAACCAGATTGTCCTGGGTTCGATCCTCGACAGGGTCGTGGATGTGCACTGCTGTGGAGTCCCATACTAGGACGAAACAGCTGTTCAGTGCTTCCAGGACTAATATATGTTAACAATAAATGACCAACTTCTGTGGATTGAATCCCATGACGTGACTATCAGCTAAAGTAACTAAATATCGTAGCTCACTGTCTTAATGTTAGATAATTAAAAGCTTTATATGATAAAGGGTCTTGAACCATGATCTTCAACTGGTATACCACTTAAAGATGTTTACCACTGATGAAACCAATGTTACAAACAAATAGTACGTTTTAAACCAGAAGGTGACCAGTTTATTGGTTGGTACTAGTAGTGTACTGAAATAGCATTTACTTTACAGGTGAATTTTTTATGTTGTTTATTATCTATATTATTTTATTTCGCATACTTTACAATCAAAACTATCGATGTAAGCAGCTGGTTTCAAACAATACTGCAAGAAACTACATTCAAGGTTCTATAGTGAGGAAGATTTAACTGACGAAACACAAAACGATGAAGTAATTGAACCATAAATTAAAATTGAGTTTGTTTAAGTGTATTACTATGTCGATATCTGAAGTTAAAAGACAAAATCAATGAAGTTCGATATATCACTTTAAGTACCGAATTAATGTCAACTCGTTGACCTATGTTAACTAAATGCTCTAGAATGAAGTTTTGTATCATTCTTATTTGTCTTTTGCTAAACCATGACGGGTGATGTTCAGAAATGCTATAATAGGTATGCCTCGTAAAACATGAAGTATAACTGGCTCCACAGGATTAGTTAAACCGATAAGTATTACACTGAAGTGGCTGATATTAATTATATATTCTTATTCTGTGAAGTCACTGTAAGTTGAGTACAGAATAAAGGACATCAATATGGCAGTATTAAATGCTCTTTTAAGTACAACAATTTCGCCAATTTTATGACATTTAAATTGCAAGTTCAAGTATATTAGTTTCTATAATATAGTTGAAAGTTTTACTCTCGACTTATTTACAGACATGTGTTTTACTAAGGACTTTGTTGAATAACCATTTCTACTTAATCACACATGTTTAGTTTTCAGTTCCTTTACAATGACGTCTGAAGAGCAAGTAGTTTAAATTATCTGGACCAAGCAGTTAGCTAAATTTCTTTTATGCTGTAATGGAATAAAGCTCGAAAAATCAGTATATTGGCCTAATGGAAACAGTTTTTGACAAACTTCTGTTTTAATCGTTTCCATCTAATTTTCTCGTCAACAGAACGTCAAGGAATAGGATGCTTCCATTGTTTTCTTCTCCCATTGTAAAAATAACTGCTTTGTGGGCACTGTTAAATTTATTTAATACATCTTGTACTTCATCTTTACTTTTTAGCATCACAAAAGTATCATCTACACGACAACAATAGAATTCTGGTTTGTCGATGATGCAATTTACTTTAGCTAAAAAGAAATCCACTAAGATCGAATATCGTAGTCACCCACTGGAACACCATCACACTGTCCATAAAACTCTTTATTGAGTAAATAGTTTGCATTCATCGTGCATTTCAGAATAAACTCTTTTAAGGTAGAGGTAGGGATTGCGAATTCTATTAATTTATTTCTAGTTCATTGAGAATGAAATTGGCTGTTATACCTCGGGGACGTTTGTAGGTAATGATGAGATGTCTAGTGATATCACTGATTCTCTGCTCAGTTTCAGGCTCATTATTCTGTCGACGGTTTCTAAACTATTTTTTGCACTGTCTTCACTACTTCTTTGTAAAGCGTTTTAACGAAGTGAATGAAAGATTTAGTAACATCTTGTATTGTATTCTATTTATTATGATTTTATTTTACCAACATCTGTTTAAGCTTCACTGAATAAGGTATATCACCCTTTCAGATATAGTTGCACTGCTTCCAGTAATTTTAGATTATTTGACATTGTCGAGGAGCCTTAAAATTGAATAATGAATACATTTCTTTCTATGAATCGTGTTTATGTTTATTTTATATCACAAGAAGTATTGTTTTTCTCATAAAATTGATTTTTAAAAGCCTTAAATCTTTATAATATTACTAATTAACTATGTAAAGAGCAAAATGAATAACTCACTGACTTACAACTTGCCTGGACTTCCTCCTACAAGACTTCTCACTTTAACATAGAAGAAGTTTTAATGCATGTCACTAACAAGAGAGTTGTTGTAGTTAAGTTGAATTGACTTTATGATCATAATTTGTTGCTTGTATTCGTCACACAACTTTCATAGCTTTAATTTATCATCATTCTTTATTCCGAATTGATTGTTGCTAGAATGATAGCATTATCCACCAGTAAACCTTGTAATGCGGTACCTGAAGGTCTTGGGCCCTGATTATGAAAGTGATGTGTGTATGTGTGTGTGAACTACTAACAAATTTCATTCTCATGACGAAACAGATGTTTAATTCTCTTTTGTTCCTAATGGTATTTAATCGATATAACTGTGTGACAAATACTATCAACAAACTAAAATCAATCACCTTAAAAGAACTTTAACAATGAATACCTGTTAATTACTTAAACAAAATTTAAAAAATTAGAAAAAAAACATTTCATGTTCATAAAAATGTTAATTATTCTATTAACATACATAAAAATAATAATGGAAGTTATAACATTGAAGACATTCAATTAATGATTGTGATGCTTTTATTGTGAATTGAATGTTCACTTAAGTATTGTCATGGTCACCAAATTTAGGGTGTAAACTTATTGATGAAAGAACTATGAGACAATAGAATTGATGGAAACAAGTGTTTAGTAACTTGTATTTACTAATAACTTATGATGACCTTTATTTAGTCTCATATGTAATGAATTTTTTAATCTTATAAATCTAAATTTTCATTTGTATTCATTACAGACTAAACTTAGGTGGGTGTTAATGCTAACTACGAACACTTAGGTGGGACTATTTAGTTGTGTGCCTTTGACTCCACCTAAGAATCAAACCCGAGACTCTAAAACTTTGAGATTAACGTTTGAATACCAACACCACTGCACCTACCGGTGTCATATGGTAGGTTTCCTACTCAATCAGTTTGTGATATAGAGTAACGAAAAATCAATGTCCCACTCGTGATTCATTTGAACTTGACTAGTTATGATTACTCATTAGAATTTCAGGAATATCTTGAAGTTATTCATCAGTGGTATTGATCAATCACCATGTTATGCCGTAAGATGATGCAAGTGGGAATTCAACCATTGGACATCTGTCACATGGTGTTGATGTTTAGGGATCAGCCACGAAACCTGAAGGTCATGAGCATTGACAGCAGAGTGATCTGCAACTCAGTAAAAATGGCTTTACAGTTGTCTCTTATTTTTAATGCTATCTAATTAAGATCAATCTATGACGAGTAAAAACAGCGAATCAACTACTAATCTCCACAATACCATTTATTTCAACCTATAAATGTAAGTTTGACTCCTGCTGCTCTACATATACAGTTGTAAGTTTTCAACTTCGTGAATTATATTTCTTCAAAAAATGTACCCTTCATGAAGAGATGCTTTCCAAACTACGATTATTACTGTAAGGTAATAACAAATTTTGAGCAGAATTAGATCAATTCATTTTGTGTCTTTAACTTATCATCAGGTGTTTACAATATTCAATATTCAAATTATAAAATGCTTTGAAAGCGAATTCAGTAGGAGATTATTGTTAGCCCATTTTCAGCTTAATATAACAGAACTGTAAATAAAGTTAAGTGGTTAAAGACAACTTAATGCTTATATATCACAAGCAGAACAGTTGTAGGATAATAAAATCAAATGACTAGAAACATAAACTCCAGGATTACCAAATTAACCTTAGTTAAAATTAAAATGATTGAACCAGAATAAGAATAGAAGAAAATGATGTAATGAAGATATCTGAATAAGAGGAGTAAGTACTGAAAGTTTGACGATTTAATCATAACGAGTTTATAATTAGAATGTATTTGGATCTTCCCGTTAATTTTTATGGAATGAAACCGATCAGCCCCTGTTGCTATCTATGTATCATTAGCGGATTGCCTCTATATAACAATGGTTTAGAAGCGGTGAACGGCAGTTGCGTGAAACGAACTGAGTTTGAGTCCCGACGATGAACATTAACGCTGGGATGCAGGTACATCCAACTTGACGAGTCCTAAATAGGACGAAACGCGCATTCTGGATTCCGTTCGATATTTAAAATTCAACTCAGACAGTAAAGACTTAATGTTATTATGAAGAAGAAAGACTAGAAGCTATTTTCTTCGCAATACTTAATGCAATAACTATTAGAACCGGCATTAATAAACTAGAGTATGGCCATTTATTAGTCACAATGAAAGAAAACTTCTAGTCAGTATATTATATTGGAAAGAATCGCTTTACACATAATCTTTCTTTTTAACTACTATGTCTTGTAACGTTATTTCTAGGATTCACTTCACATACGAATATTGTGTTGAGTCATAAGTATGTTGTTCAAATAGACTGTCATCAATCTAATTTATGGCCAAATGAAACAGATATTTCTAGAAAATTGTGTTTCCAAGTACTTACTAAGACATATCAAACTTTGAAAGAAAGAACTTGATGAAACTTCTCGATGGTTCACTATTCATATACATGGAAATATTATAAGTTTGTTTCTGTGTATACGAGGCGTTAATTATACTCTGTATAATGCCATTTTGGATTTATTGTGCATGGAATTTTGTGCTACATGTGATCATTTTGTTGATAGTGCATCACTTCCTGATAGTTTACGCTTAATATTTACGATTATTCTGGATCTCTTGATTTTAAGAGACTTTCATTAACAGGAAGAATTGTGGTTGATAGAAATAATTTTCTACTTTCATTGTTCTAATTCTTGGCACCACCATATTATAATCGAGCTAATATGTATCTAGAATGTATTTTTACATTTCGTATTTGCCGTAAATATGAATTTCTTTTTGACTTTAGACTTGTTTAAAAGAATTTGGAATTTCCGCTTCTTCGTTATCACAGTAAGCACGTCATTTGAAAGGATCTACACTGCTCCTTCTAAGATATTTCTTTTAAACATAATTTGGATATAATTATGGTACAACAAATAAAATGTGATCAGGTAGTTTTTATTAATATCCGGGTTTGTATAATGTACCCTCTTATTTAAAATTACTATAAATTACTTGAAAATTATAAATTAAACAAGAAGGAGTTATACTACTTAAATGGACAAATGCTTTCACTAATTAAGAAATTATTTTAATTAGATTTTTTGAAACCTGATTAAATTGAATGTAATATTACGAATTAACCAGAGTCAGATAACAGATGAAAACTAGGAACCATGCATCAGATATATCATCCAAATATGAAGACCTCTCATCGGTGTGTTTCCACGATCTCAACATGGAATCAAGACCATGACATTCAATTTTCGCTGTGAATGCCTAACTATCCGACTACTTAGTCGGTATTTGGCGATGGATGCTTATAAAATTAGTCGATTCGTCATATATTTACTCTAACTCATAAATCGCATATGGTACGCATTCGCCTCATTCCCGACATGGCTGGACTCCACTCGTCACAACTGCTTACCAGAACTTTAGAAATCACCTCGTAAAGTTAGTCGCTAGTGAATTGATACTGACTGTAATCGAACACTGTGGAAATTGTCGAAATTGAATTAGTTATCATGAATTGTCTTAAGTTAGTTATTCACAGTTCTTCCGCTTAAAAGACAAAAATTACATAAAAAGCAGTTGTAGTGTATATTCATACGGAGTTAAGTAATAGAAGGTGTAGTTAATGAAACTACACCTATAAAAAATGAATAACATGATGAAGATTAGAAGCTGAATTTCAACTATGTAACTATAGAACAAGTAAAAATTCTACAAAAAACATCAAACGTCGTGAATGTAATAAAATGAAAAGAGATAATCACTGCTACAGGAATTTTATAATTGATTTATTACACAGTTTGGTAAGTTCTTTCTTTAAATATAATGAAACTTATCAATTTGAGATTGTAACATCATTCTAGAAATTAAATTGGATTATGACTAGCAAGTTCAATTTATGATGAACGATTTGTTCCACTTTGAATTTGTCACCTGGATGTGCCTGGACACACTTGTTGATATTCACCCTTAAAATCAAACTTAGTTCGTTTCATGTCGGACGCCACGATGTTCACCATCAGGTTACTAAGACTAAACAGCCAAGTCTGTGAAACAAGGATTCATAGATAATCTTAACTTATTTGTATCTTTTGGCTAATTAATCATAAACTCAAATTAGTCAGTCTAGTAACTTAACAGGAAGTAGTAATAAAAGTGGTAGATTTTAATTCCCTATAGTAATCACTGCAAATAATAGTAGTTGGTAATATTCACCCAAGTGTATTATAAACAAGAGGAAATAGTCTTATAGTTTCATACAAATCATTAATCAAAATCTTCTGATCCGATCAAACTAAATGTACGGATACTTATTTAAATAAAAACAATATAATTTATTCGATCTAGAATTTAAACTAAAATAATCAACAATAAACTGAATTTAGAGGTGGATTTAAAGAAAGAATCATTAATTTAAGTGAACTGCAATCTTCAAAGATTAATGTCGGTTGGGAGAACTAAACAGCTGCTTCGTAAATATATTGAGACTCATCAGCAAGGTGCACAAACTATTCAGCAAAGGAACTGAATAGACATTAATAATTATTATAAGCTTAGTTGAATTTGAATTTATACATTCATTAATACTCAGTCTTATAAATACTAATGTATTTTATTTAAAAGCACATTTACATAAAGATGAAGAACACAAAATGCTTATCAAAAAATGACAATGTTAGATTGATAAACAAGATCACGATATGAGGAAAAGAAATTGTATGATGATGATGATGATGATAAAATTGCGTTGATTCGTCCAACGGATGTATCACGTATCAGTAAAAAACAAGAAGCATAAACAATAAACAGAGACAGACATCGATGACCAAGAAAACACTAACGTAACAAATTTACAACAGTGATGAAGAAATCCAAAGGTAGCAAAAAAGGAAGTCGATTAAAGGAAAAAATGCGTGATCAAAGGCTACACACGTGAAAAAATAAATTTGTTTAAGACAAAACTGTTAGGCAGTAACAAAACGTAGAACGCAGAAATCTGCAGAAAAATTAGCAAAGAATGAATAAATAAAAGAAGTTGATTTAAATTTAATAGCCAGATGTATACACTCATGTTGTCACCATCACTCTACAATATTCCAACACACTACTTACATCATACTACAACAATTGTCCTCTTGCCCCCCCCCGAACATTTGAATAATCTCACGCAAGTGTTATATGTATCTCACGAAAGTTATAACTACGCAATTATGATCTCATTGATTAACATTCTCCATCTCGTTGATTCTCATTCACGTTCATTTGAATTACTTATCTATCACAATCAATTGTATAATGGATGCTCTTATTTAATAACAAAAGCCGTAACAATCACTCATGTGTTTAGCATTAAATGATACTACAACTACGAGTGTAATGGATTATTTCGACGTGATCATCCATTTGTTATTATCCCGACGACAGGGAATTATGAAACGCCCTAGAATTTATTTAGTTTAAACAATTGCATAAGATTAGATAATTTGAATATACATGTAATATGAGTCCTTTTGAGAATTAATGATTAGATATGAGAAACCTTCCTTCTTCATTTCGATGTCCTCTGTTAGCATTTGATATGAGACCACTGATATATACTATTCATAAACGTTGGTGTGCATATGAGATGTAACAATCGCCTTTCCATTACCATTGATTGTTGTTTATTTTCGATGATATCAATTTGTTTTGGGAAAATTCACAAAATTGTTGGCTGATCTTTTGAACTACTCGTGAGTAGTAAGGAGTTGTTAGCTAATTTCTACGTATTCCTTGTATAGTTTTCACATACTACAAATGAAATATTCAAATCTGAGGAGTGTTATTTTCAAATGAATAGAAAACTAATCCGAATTGAATTTATCCTGTAACTCATCGGCTGCACTTACTGCATTGTATATTAGAATGTCGAATAGATTGTGATTTCTAATTCTTTCAAGTGTTTTACCAATTTTATATTCTTCAGGTATTCCACACTACAATTGAACTTTAATCGTCATCATATACAAATATTTATGTACAACAACGGCACACACACACTGGATAGAGTTGTTCTAATGTGTTTTCAGATTTTCGCATATTTTTTGTGGAGATGTTAATATTACTTTAATGTACATATCAAATTACTGGTCATTCGAGATTAGTATCATCTACATTCAGTTATAATCAACATCTGCCTATCCGAAGCCACATAACTCAATGATAAGAGTAAGAAAGTTTATCTGTGTTTACTAGTTGTTTTGGGAACTTTTGTTATAATTTTTAGAAATGATGGAAATTACAAATTTATTGAATGAATGAATGTTGAGTTGTATTATTTTACAGAAAAACATTTTCATATTCTCCATCTTATTACTTAATAAACGAATGATCATGTCGAAATAATCCATTACACTCGTTGTTGTAGTATCATTTAATGCTAAACACATAGGTGATTTTTACAACTTTTGTTATTAAATAGGAACATTCATTATACAATTGATTATGATAGATAAGTAATTCAAATGAACGTGAATGAGAATCAATGAGATGGAGAATGTTAATCAATGAGATCATAATTGCGTAATAATAACTTTCGTGAGATACATATAACACTTGCGTGAGATTATTCAAATGTTCGGGTGGGGGAGGGTGAAGAAGACAGTTGTTGTAGTAGAGTGATAGTGACAACATGAATGTATCCATCTGGCTGGTTATTTTCAATCAATTAATTCAGTTTATCTTTGATAATTTTTTTTTTGTTTATCATCATTGTATACTGTTGTGTGTTTTATTCACATGGTTTTTCATTGTAATCGATGATAATGTAGTTAGTTTCAAGTTAGTTTTTTTTGTCGTTTTTATTCTTTTTACTTTTGGCTAATTATTTGTATGTTTCATCAGTTTTTGTTTTACTTAGGACTTGCTGATTAACCTTTTCAATCAAGTTTAACTAGTTTGAATTCACTTATTTTGTATTGTGCTCCTCTCATTTCTAGTTTGATAAATTTGAGTAGTATCATATTTTATTGGAAAACATTTTCTGTTAGACTGAAACAATCAAATATAATCACCTGTATCATATTGTTAACTAATTAATCTACTTCGAGTATTGACAAGATTTAAAGATGGTGTACTACTGGATATAGACTTGATCGTTGATGATGATGATGATGTCGAAAGTTTGCATAATTGCATAGATCAGTTATGTTTGACTTTGTGGTTCAGTGATTGTGACTATCAAACTATTATTAAACAATTTTCTATTGTTCCATTATTTTGAAATGATTGTTATATCTACTTTTTCATAGAAATTATTACCTAATAGTAATAACTACACAAAGTTTTAGATAGAATGTACATACTATGCTTTAGGTCATTTAGATTTACCTGAAATTAACGAAACTATACTCAACAAAGTACTTTAATAAATTCGCACTTTATAGTCTTTACTCTAACTTTCTTAATTTTATTTATTGTTTATGTTACATCATCAGTATTCCAATCAGAATAATAAGCAAACATTTGATTAGTATATTTGGATTTCAGTAGTACCCAAACCAAATCAGTAAATGAGTAATTCAAATAACAATTTATCATGTTATTCTACAAAAAAAGTCAAGATAATTCTTTTTATCGTCTGAATGTACATTAAACTGATTTACATTTTCAGAAGATACAAGAAGAGTAATTGAATTTGTGAACGATTTTTCTGAAAACATATGAATAGGATATATTTGTAGAAGACTGTTTCATTTATTTTGCATATATGTAAATCGGTTATTTTATTTCCACTATTGTCATGTTCACCTCCACCCTAACCTCCTACTAAACTCATAAACTGTTATCATACCATTTTGTCATTCAGGAACTATTATCAATTAATCATGTATCTGTACCTTCAGTCCTCAGTCATTATTGTTTCCGTTATGTATGAATGTTACTTCTCCTTATTGGTGTGATGCCTGGTTAGGTTCTATGTATATATAAATGAATGAGTGAAATATAATCTGCACTGATTGACTAACTAGTGGTTGGTTTAGTTATCTTGTGTTCTTCATTGCGGCTCAGAAACTAGTAGTCACGTGACAGACGTGTACAGGACCTGATTAGTATCATCGGGGTCACACTACTTTCCATACATTGTGATAGCAGCCGATGTATCAAGATATAACAGACTAATGTATTAATTACACATATAAGTGTACTGTAAAATGAATTGAGATGGGAGATTTAATGATTAATTAGTTACTTATTTCGATTATATCTCATAAACATATTTGTGTGATGAATGATAGTTGTGGATATAACTTAATTTATTTGAATTCAAGTCAGTTAATAAAATCTAAGTTACTAGTCTGTTCCTGTTTAGGACTCATCTATTGAATTTACCTGCATTTATGTTGACTTGCATAACGATACATGAACAAGGTAGTTACAGGCCAAAACATCAGGCATTTGTTTACTAAGCTGTTCGATTCTTTATAGTTAGTGACGTGTATATAATGACAAAAGTTTATTAGTCTAGTGGGAGGTGAGGGTGGAGGTGAACATGACAATACTAGAAATAAAATAACCGATTTACATATACTCAAAATAAACGAGAAACTATACAGAAAGTTAGTTACTCCTCTTGAATCACCCAATATAACATAATCTAGTTGCAAACAATGTTTTATTATTATTTCAAACTTGTTGTTTAAATAGTAAAATTATTGATTTATTTGCTGTCGAATATTAAATGGTTTCAGGTAGATGTGTATACCATTGAGATGTTTCATTAAAATTGACAGCGGTAAAAACTGGATTTTACTCTGTTTTATTTTGATTGAAATGAAAATAGGGTATGACGTTAACAAATTGGAAATACCTATGAAAAGGATAAATCATATTGTATCTCCACCTTAATTAACTAGTTAGTACATATTCTTAGGGAAATCGATAATTAGATTGAGTCTGTATCTTCCCGTTGATTAGTCATGAACTGAAACTGGTCAGCTTCTCTTGCTATATGTGCATCCTGATCGGATCGCCTCAATATAGCGGTAGTTCGCAATCCAACTATAATATTACTTATGAACTACTGCTATATCGACACAATCAGCTCAGGATACACATATAATAAGAGAGGCTGATCTGATCTAATTACATATATACCTATTGCACAAGTGTGACTGTCTGGACATAGTAACCTAGTGGTGAACGTGATGGTGTTTGACACAAAGCGGACTGAGTTCGAATCCCAGTGTGAACATCAACATTGGGATGCAGGTACATCCAATTGATGCGTCCCAAATAGGACGAAACGTGCATCCTGGATTACGGTGTCCAGTAACACTCCAACTTAGAAATTGATAATTATTTGTTATTAAGTATAAGTTAAAATGAATAATTACTCTCATGAATATACTCTTATTCTATAATTATTCAGATACTTAAGAAGTTTGATTGAATGAAGAGTGAGAGGTTATGATAACTTATAAAATTTTTACTATCAGTATTAACAAAATTATTATATGACGTAGGATTTTTAGTTATTTATTGTCATATAAATTATATCTGTTTTTCCTATAATACCAATAATATATTTAGTCAGGAGTCTCGTAGTTATTTACCCATTTATCTAGCATCTAAGAAGTACGTCAAAGAGAATGTTAAAGTTGAGTCGGATATACTTGATACACTACTTTGAACGTTCAGTAGAATATTGAATCTTTATTCGTTGTTCTTTACCAAGCACGCATTGATATGTTCGACATACACTGTCAGTACATTGATTGACAACAAAACGATTGGTATAAACAGTACTTTATGTTTGTCTAAGTTTTAGAAATATTACAAGATAGAATATGACCAGTGACTATGTAGAACCAACATTTATCAAAACTACAAATCACTATGTGTACTGTTAACCAACATATAAATGCAATGGAAAAACTATTAAGTGATTGATGTTAGTTAGTCAAATAATAAAATAAATAATTTAGTGAAATTTTCAGACTGTGTAGCAGCATGAATTAAAATTTACAGTTCGTTAACTTTCTTAGTGTAATAAGAAGTCCCATATTAAGAAACAGCTGTTCAGAGCCAATGGATTTCAATGGTTACCTAGTCAATGTTAGAATATTGTGAATGTTATGTTCAAATCGAATCAACTTTCACAAACACATTAGTTGAATAAAAGTACTTGTTAAACTTTAAATAGTGTGATTATCAGTGGTGTATTCATTGAACGATATATTGAATTTCTAGTTAGAAATCCGTATCTGTGAATCAGCCACGTTAGAAGAGGGACGGTAATCTGCAGATAATATTGAATATGTCATAAAATAATTGAACTACAAAACGTGGACCAATAGATCAGAACCTATGAAGTACATTCGGAAACATTAAAGTCATAGGTATTTATGTAAATAAGGTATCAAAATAACACAGAATAACTAACACTATAGTTTTTATTAGTTTTTTAACTTACACCAAATTTAGCATTAACGAGTGTGAATACCTACTCAGTTAGCAAGTGACACCAGATACTACTCAATAATTGTTTACATATGCAGGTGAGCAATGTAAAAAATAATCAAACTAATTAACAGAATTACTTAATGGATTGATTATCATTTAAATTTCATTTTATTTCTCTACAGGCTCAACCCATTAAATTCTATTGGCATGTTTGTAAAAATAAATCATTTTAAAGATCGCTAATAAAAAGGACACTAAATATAATAATCCCTAATAACAAACAAGAAGTATAAGATGGCTGTTTCGTTCAGATACCAGGCTCCTCAACACAAAAGACTACAATGAAGATTTAAATATTAGACTATCGGGAGTTATGTTAAGCGTTCTAGCTATAGGTCGTAGAGTTTGCAATGAAAATTAGATTTTTAACTTCATCCAGTTTACGCTGTTGTTCAAGCATCGTTCATACTATGATAATTAGATCATAAAAATTTGAACTCAAAAACAAACTAACAGAGATGGAGATATGTAGTTCACGAGGATTTTGAAGGTATTTTGTTTTCAGACCTATATGACCTAGTCATGAAGTTTTTGTTATCTTTGTAGGCAACATCATCAGTATGCACTCCAACAAATGTTTTATTAGAATTTTATCTACAATATTAACTAACAGCTTGCTTACTTTTTTTTAAAGTAAGTGATAATGATATTGTGTAGAATGACACTGAAAGCTCAGTGAAAATGACCGCTATAAAGATAGACAGAACATATAGAATCATATTGATTCTATTTTATGCTGTAAGTGAAGAATGTGCTACAAAATTAAAAACAGAACATGAAGAACATACTTTTGTAATTTAAAATCGATTATGGTGAATAACATCATTAGGACACGTATACATATGTACTTAACTACTACTCATATAATCAAAACATTTAACCATACATATGGACAAACACAGAACACGCAAAAATGTACACAAAATTATCTGAGATATAATTCAGTACTCCTTAGTGACATAAAGTTTATGTGATTATCACCCTATACGTAATGATATATATTTCAATACAGAATAAATGACATTCATCTAATTTCACTAAACCAATATGTCAATATTTATTCCAAACAATGAGATTTAATGTTATGTATTGGACGAGATTGCCTGAGATTATATTTTTCCATATGAGGTTGTGATGATCAATGAATTTTATAGTTGATATCACAGACTGATATTAGCTGGACGACCACTACAAACCAGAAAGCACTGGACAACTGTTTCGTCTTGGTATGTGACTCAGTTGTTTATACTCGTTTCAGCTTGGAATCGCAGTGAACGTCTAATCTTCACATCACTGAACTTACATTTAACGGTTTACATTCGTAATTATAGTTAATTCATAATCATCATGTACTGCCTTTGATATTTATCTTACACTTGATTTAAATATCTTTTCATAGTGAGATGGATGGAAAAATCATCAATTCAATGTACAGCAATAATAAGATCTTTAATGCATTTAAAATAATTCAGTTACATAATTAATCGGAAAACTTTCAGTTTTAAAAATATACGTTATAAAAGATAAGTCAATAACATGATACACTGCATAAATTGACAGCATTATAATTTGATGTACAAAATCAGAGAGCTTAATCTATCATGTCTTTTAAGAGGAAACATTATTAACACATCACTGACTCTAGTACCGGTCTTCTATTAACCACACGCTTACTGCGTGTAGAAGAAAAAAGATTCAGCTATATTACCGGATTGGGATGTTTAACACCACTTATCAGATGTTAAAATCGTCTATGAGAAACGAAGTTATTAAGTTACGAACTGAAATTGAGATGAAAAATGTAGGATTTGTCGATCTGTAGTGAACTAACGTTAAACCTGCATATTTAAACTTGTTGTCGAATAGTAACCAGTATCATCCACAAGCCTTAAAGGCATATCTAAACTTCACAAATATTTCGGAAGTATAGTAATACTATCTGATTGCAGTGGGTTGCGTAAATTCAATGGCTAAATGGCAAGCTGATATGTACACCTCTCAGGTAAGTTGGTAATATATGTGTCAAATGAGTTGTATTCTTTTACAAAATAGTGAATTATTTACCACTTATGGTGTTATAAAGATTTTCTAATGTAAATACCATCAATGATGGACGTAAACTAAAGAGAATCAATAACAATGATTCTTCATGAAGATAACTACAAAAGAAAATGGTATGCTTCCATTTATCAAATATTTAGTCAAAATTAAATAGTTAAAACTGAACTGATTAAAATATTAGTTAACAGACATTTTCTTGCAATCAGTGAATCACATTAAGAGTGAACTTCAATGATTTGCGCATAAGACAATGAATTGTGCATATTAAATTATAAATTGTAAAAGTGTATGTCATGTAGTAAGTAAACAAATAATAGTTTATATGGTGCTACATAGATTAATTAATACACATGGTAATCAGTTGTAAGTGATATTGAAACAATACAGACGTATATAGAAAAAATTTGTACGTTAGTTTTAAGTTACAGATGAAAGCATATCAGATAATGACTACGAAGTTGTATTGAGAGAATCTCTTCATGTACATGTTATTCATGTAAAGAAATATAGTGGAGTAGAGTAAAACAGTGAATTAACTCATAGTCAGACTGCTACTCTGAACAGAATAAGAAAGCGCAAACTTCATTGAAGGGATTCATACAACGTTCCGTGCTGTCGAAGACAATAGTATATATATATATATATATATATATATATATATATATATATATATATATATATATATATATATATATATATATATACTAGTAAACGTGTAAAGGACTATCTGTCAAAGGAACTCAATATTTACTGTTTTGAAAGGGTTTCTATCACTATTTGTGATAAATGTTCGTGGAATTGGCTTTACAGTAGTGAATCAATGGTCAAAATATTTCTTATTCACCAACCAAGTAGGAATTTCGAAACTACCTACTTCACTTTGAAATATCGAGTACTATTACTAGCTCTATCAGGCTAGAATTCACGTATTTGTGTTTGGCGATGAGGATATCGAGAAAATTTTGCATATAAATCTACCAACCAATAAAGGACCTGGCAAAGATATGCAATAACCAACGTTGTCACTTCATATGAGCACAATGAGATTCAAATGATAAACAAAACAAGTGAAGTAATAGTAATATGAGTGGTAGTAAGAAAGACTATCGTGTAATTCAGGATGGAAATATGTATCAATTAGATGAGTCATTTAATTTAGGCTAAATATGAAGATGAAAGCTAAAAACCTTCCGTCATTGAAACTTGATAGATAAAATTCGATCAACACTATACAGATCTAAAAAAACATAACACTCGTTAATACTCAATCAATGTACAAATTTCAATCGTACAGGGGGTCAGTCCTGGTAAGTTCCTTAGAGATAACAGCTACAACTAGCTGATCAGTGCAAAAAAGCATGGAATCTAGGTCAATATTTCCTCCGCGAACTAACCCGAAGCCATCTTTTACAACACCCATCATATGCACTATTGATCAGACTTTATCTTATTTGTATTAACTATTCATGCAACATAATTTACATTTCATAAGAGTGAGAGAATAAGAGCAACTGTAATTACGAAAGCAAGTTAGATATTGTGTAGACTACCAAAAGGTAGTCAACAAGGACATTAGTTAATCTGCTCATTTTATAAACACAGTTTACAATGTAACAGAAATTCTAACAGAAATACAGTTATCTGCTTTACATTACAATGAAAATATAGTATATACATGTTTAACGGAGAGCTTTGGATGATATCAAAGTAAATTTACGGATAATAATTCTAAAATGCACAAATCATATAACATGAATACTTTGTACATGATTAACATAGTATGATACAATTCATGTATTTAATTATTACTCAGAATGTTTAAGTTGTGGGCATGAACCATACGGTCGAATAGACAAACTATATACATGCTGCGCATTTGTCGAAAATATTTTCTCTTTATCTTCAGTCGACCCATAACCAGCATCACCCATAGAATGTTCCACTAGTCTAGCTGTCTCCCATAAATTAAGAACTTTCAACGGGACTGATCTTCTGGCACGCTTAGCTGCTATTTCACCAGGTATATCAAATGTTTGTAAATCACTAGTCGATGCTTGCTCAGGCCAACCTGTTTGATTTGGTTGAAACAATCGACAGATTGGCCAACCGGAGCCAAACAAACAACGATCTGGTCCAAAACAACTGACTGCATGAGTTAACGCAGAACTGGCACACCAGTAATCTATGTCGTAAGCATTAAATTTACCATTAGATGATTCTGAAGACTTTTGTATACAACCAGTTGCACCAGTCACTTTACAATAAACATTTGGATACCGGCTGAGTAGTTCCAAATCTGCGCGCCAGTTTTTCCAGGCTAAATTTTCTTTTAAAAGATAGTAACAGAATAAATGCAGATAAAGTAATGATGAGATATACAAATATATGACATATTGATGTTGTTGAGTTCTGTAACCTGGATAGTTTAGTTGCGGTTGCGCTGTCATTCTAGATAACACCAGTGCATATTTTATATAAAAGTGGGCTTTTTAGCTATTGTGTCAGCGTCAAGTCGGTTTATTCTAGTGGCCTTGTTTGTAACTGGTTATTGATGGGACTCAAGCTGATGTGCCTATTGATTATTATTTTACCTAAATACTAAGGTATTAAGGACTCTCTAGCATTCGTAGAATCCCCTGATCCGGAATCTGGAAATTTTCCCAGTCGAATTTTTCTGTGGTTGTCCATATGCATTGATATCATTAACGACATATTTCGCGCCTTCGTAAATAACGGGAGTGCACATTTTTTCTAATGTAGTTGATTCAACTTATTGTGCAGACAGTGGTTCAGTTGTCTTCGTCGTCTAAAAATCGTTGTGGTGATTTATAAGATGCTTTTTACATAGTATAGAACGGCATGATTTAACCCACTTCTTCATAAACTAGGAGTTGATAGTGTTTATATAGATGATACAAGAAAGTCAACCAAATTTTAGTTATGGGAGTTACAGGTGTACTTTTTATTTAGTGAATAATTTCACTTAATATGCAAATGTGTTATCAAAAAAACTATTTTCAAAGTTACTGCTTTTTCATCCGCTTACAATGATAGTCATACAATCAGTTATAAACAATGTAGTACCTGGCAGAAATTTGTATCAGTACAACTCACTACACTGTCGCATTAATATAGAGACAGGAAAAGACTTTCAAAATGAGTGAGGCAGTCAACAAATTTAATTACTTCACTAACTATGGTCAAATCAAAACGTTTCAACAGTACATATAACTCACCTGATCTGCTTGCAGTAAATTCTACCGGTAATCCACAATGATTAAGTACTAATTTTAATTTTGGATGACGATAGGCTAAATGACACGCATGTCTTAATTGATGTGGTCCAATGGCTAAATCAAACACAAGCTGTTGATGTTCAATTGCGGAGAAATTACTATCGATCTGAAAGAAGCAAAATAAGTAAAATGCACGAACTGTAGAGCTACAATTTCATTAATTTAATGCGGGCAGTGTTTAGTAAATGTGTTATGAGCTGAAGTTTTGCTAGAAATGGCCAAAAAAAATAAGTAGTGATTGAAAGTGATTGTAGAATTGTATTTCTTTAAACATTTGTTGATTGTTCTGTTAGACGATTCGACTGGTGATAATAAACGTCATTCGACTGTTTGCAAAATTAGTTTAATGTAGTAAAGTAACAGAAACTATATATTCATATTATTAAGTTTAAGTCACATTTCACTTAGTGTGACACTTTGTAATAATAACTTCACGATTGTTGAAACTGATGAATGTGGATCTGCACTCTGACCTGTAGCTTAATATTTGGAATTATCATACTTGAATGATTAGGTTATAATGATACTCTCATTCATTAGGTGCACATTCGTGTACTTGACATTGAGCGACACACTCTAAGTATGGTGGTTAGTAGTGTTACCGAATTGTCTAAACTAGAATGCAACGGGTTTGAAACAGGGACCTAATGGCTGGAAATCGAACGTTGTAGTCACTGTATAACTATAAGGTGTTAGGAGAATCTACAATTTGTCCGTGTTTTATGTGCGACTACACCCTGAGAGCACGGAAAATACAAAACGAATAAAATATTCACAAACAGCCTATTTAAATAATAATATTTAAGTGTTTTGTAATCATCTCAATCTAGCAACTTTTCAAAGAAGCTTAAAAATTAATTCAACTAAAAGAAAACTAAGAACATATTCGAACATTACATATTAAACTGCTTATCAACGGATATTGATTCAGTTGATGCCATACTTCAATTAACATTTTACTAGAAAGGATATACATGCACTCCATCAGACTTTTCTAATTTTCTCAGTACCACCATTTGTATGAGCAACTAATGAAGCGTGTTAATTTCAAAATCATTACAATTTTAGATGTTATCGTAATAAAATGAGGGAAACCGGTTATTTATATTGCTATTATTTTTGTTCTTGTTTTTATTATTGGAAAGGTTTACTTTCGTAACTCACAAGATACGAGGATAAAAGTCTGGTGTTTAGAGCGGTGAATGGTGTGTTTCGATTGGAAGATCGATATTTATAGTGAAAATAGAAATAATGAAGTATCAATGTTTTGTCATCTGCCAGCAGCTACTAAAAAAATATTTAGAAAGTTTTTCGCTAAACACCTTAAATCCAAATACTCGAGTGGCTTGGAAAACGAGATAAAACTACTTGTAAACATAATAAAGTAGTGTACAGTTTATTTACTAATTAAAATTTGCAGATATGTTTACCAATGAATCCAATAGATAATCACCATCCATTTCGCTGACATCATATCGTAAACCAACAAGTAATGGATCATGACACATTTGTTGAATATGATTTGAAAGACTTGGATCGGATAGATCACACCAACCAACATAACCTGCTATACAGTAATAATCTTCAGCTAAAGAAGAAATCATTAAACTTTCGGAATACGTTGAAGCAACCTGAGAGATGAAAAAAATAAATAGGTGAGCATTAAAGTAACACAAATAGAGTTTGTAACTTTTAAAATACTAATTATTTTTAAAAATAACAAAGAACAGATTCAAAATAACAAAGCACCAAAATCATGACAATATTAAAAAGACATAAAGGAAGTAAGGTTGGTCAGTCGCAGCTGGCTTTGGACTTAGGACAAGTGTGAATCGATTGTCTAAGAGGTCAAGTGACACTATGAGTTATGATGAAAAGTGAACGAACTTGATGAGGTCTTCACTTGAATTACTTTTATGGAAAAAGTTCAGAAACTAACCTTGTAACTGTGAGAAGCTACTACTTTTAGGCAAGCTCGTTAGGCATTTGAAACAGAATAAGGGCGTCACACTATGGAATTGTTAGTAGTGAGCCTTTATATTCAGATATGAAACTGCATGTCTTAATCTCGATGCTCCCAAATAGAACTCATTTTCATAATAAGACTTCACATAGTGTTCCACTCAATATAACTTGAGTAGATCGCTACGATAAGTAAGCTTGATCACTACATCAGGATGGAGACTTCTTTTGAATGTAGGGTTAAAAGGTTTTCATGAAATCACTAGGGGACAAATATGAGCAGATCTACTACAACTGTACTATCAATTTCATTGGGAATACCCTATAGGTTAAGTCATCTACAGATTCACGTACTTAGCTTTAAAATGTCTGCCCAAACTGCACAGTCAATAAAGAGAGTTTGAAATTCAAATGACCTTACTTCTACGCCACTCCTTTACTAAGAATTATCAATCTGATAAATGTAGAACACGATTAGTTTACCACAGATCCAAATATTTGAATGGAATGAACATACCTCTTAGGAGTAAAGATAAATAAACATCGGCATTAAGAAATCTGATAACGAACAAAATATTACCTGAACATGGATTGCATATCGTACAGGAGCCAATTCACCGACCTCATATTTTATTTCATTTTCAGCTCGAGCGCGCATGTAGTCCATTTCTTCTTCATAATCATCTGCTGTATAATCTCGTCTTAACACTTTTGCCCAACTAGCTGTTGGAGGTGGAGGCAACTTTCCACCGAGATAAAGCTGACTAGAACTTACAGACTCTGACAAGGACCAGATAGAGAAGTGCGAATCAATAAATGGTGGTTTCAATGGAGCCCAAGCTGCTGTTCCAGCTTGAACAGCTTCTTTTTCATCAAGACGTTCAAACTCTACCCACTCATTTTCTTCAGCAGCTACTTCGGCTAATAAATCAGGTTTATCGTTTCGAGGATAAAGTTGTTCATATTCAGCTTGTGTTAAGGGCCCAATAAAGCCTGAATTAGGTTTATTTCCTGCCTAGAAGTTAAAATAATACTAGAGATAGTACAACTAAAGCCCAGATAAAACCAGCATTATATAGAAAACAGTTATGCTTATAAGAAATTTCAAGAAAAATGAACCTTCGTCAATATCAACCAACTATATTGTTATATTACAGTATAGTCATTGATTAAAAATGCATACATAATATTTATCCGAAAAATACTAACTTCACAGAAATAATATTGTTTTCTTAAAATCATATCTCCTCACAGACTAGCATTCTTAACTTTTATTGATGAATAGTCTGCAAAAAATGTCAGTAACTTAGTACAGGTTTTAGTATTATACATTTAATCATCTATTGGATAATGAGTGATACAGGTTAATATGATCAGTTTAAATCTATGATCAGATGTTCACTATGGTATGTTTGAAAAAATATCAATTTTCATCTAGTTAAGTGAAGGTTTTAAACAATAGATTTGTAGAATCACTGAGAAAAGATTTTTCATAAAATGCCTGGCAATATTCTTCACAACAGTATGGACTTCATCACGTAAAGGTGAACAGTAGACAATAAATATATTGAAAAAAAAAAAAACAGAATGGAACTAAGTATCATAAATTCTTTTCTTTTGATTCACTGTACGTGACGTTTCATGAAGCGAATACTACGCTACCCAACATTTAATCTTAAATATAACGAATATATGAAATTACTGTCGTCGGACATTTAGATAAGTTAACAGAACGATGGTTGATGAAAAATAACACAACAAATGAAGTAAAATGACTATGTTCATAGTTTATTAGCATAAAGAAAGATTATCAAAGCAGTAAAACTCCAGTACTATGGTAAAGTTACATATTCGTCCATCCCCTTAACATAACAATATACGTCGCAGTTCTAAGCCAGGGAATGGTATTACTTAGACAATCATTGAAAACCAAGAATCACTGGATTGTTGTTTCGTCTTAGCGTAGGGCTAACGCTAACAGTACGCTTTCAAGACACACCGGCGACTGAATCCATGACCTTAGGACTATTGAACTGAGATCAAATAGTTTACATTCCTAACTTCAGTCAATGGGCGATCATCATTCACTTCTATTAATGATATCTGTCTCATGAGCGGTATGAATGAACTCCATTATAAGTATAGAAAAAAGAGAGTAACAACAGTGCGCGTATCGTATACACAGAACGTATTAAAAGGTATTGTGAATGGCTAACGTAATGGAGATGGCTCAACCATGTAAGTCACTGAAAATGTTACAGCAGGATACCGAATACATTCAAAACAATATTGCTGTGATATTTTTACAGAAAATATTAAATAATAACTGGCTTTAAGAAGTAGTTTTATCACACTGTACAACATCTATCTAAACGAATTAACTTTCACTACTGTAATGTAGCGCCCATACTTGGAATAGATGTAATTACATTTTCGGATTCATTGAAACAGAAAACAACGAATGAACTACAACAATGCAAAGTAATAAATAATTTTACATTAACAACCTGTATATTATGAAGCATACAGACCAATGAAACATGATAAATTTAGTCCATTTTTCTGTTATTTTCTAGGTACTACTTATTAATTCAAATATAGTATTGCGTAACAATTTCTGACTAGTAAACAACATTTGTTACTTAGGAAGATGATTTTGGTGAAGTTCTGTACTATGAGCTGGGTGATTTACTTGTCAAGTTTCTGTGGTCTTACTGAACCACATCGTCAGCATAAACTTCTGACTGAAGTGTGATACGGGAATTTCTCAACAAGTGATTAACAGCTTATTCTGTCAATCCTGAAAAGAGTAAAACCACAATGCAGCACACCTCTAATGGAGAAAAATAAAGAGATTCGAAGACACTTTTCTGAAAAAATGGTTATCTATACGACTTAGTCAAGAAAATATCTATCAGACATATTAACAAACATAGAGTTGAGTCGCATATGATGGACATATCAGAAACCACAAGTGAATTATTATAGTAAATAGGAATAGGCGTCCATCACAACCCGACAAAGTCGTTTCAGTCAAAGACATGCAAACCGGGAAGCAAAATAAAAGAAGACATGTGTGAAAAACACTATATAAGGCAAAATAGTTACCATCTACACCTACATGAACATCAACTTGCTGTTAAATGCCAAAAGATATCTTCTCTACGTCGGTACATGTGGGAAAACATGGACACATTTGACTAGAAAAACGTTGAGATTTTGCACAGAAGAAACACAAAGGACTAGGGAATTTTTAGGAGCTTGGGACTCAAACCAGATAATAATTAATAAACATATAGAAATAGACCAGATATATTAACTAATTAAAGGAACCATAAACAGCTACAATGACAGGAACCAGGTCAAGGGGGAAGACAATAAAAATTAACGCGCAGGAAATAATAAAAATGTGGTAACAAGAACCAATTAAGCTCAGCGTAGACAGAACGAAATGCTAGTCGTGTGCAGGAAAATCCATAAAGTAACTTCTGTCATATGTTTGTATTGATGATCGCGTTTATAACGTGGATGAAAGCTTCGTAACTAAACCTACTCAATTTAGAGAACGGAAATTCGCAAAAAAAGATATATAAGCGTATTGTTACCAAGTATGTATAGATGTCGTTATCTTTTCTAGCATCCACGGGAACTGGGTAACTATGCTAACGAGGTGGATTGATATATATAACTAAGAACGTTGATAAAGGTGACATTAGATACAATACCTTGACTACCGATTGAAAACTAGATAAGAAATATACAAAAGTATTTTGACACCAACTACACAGTAATTTCACACAACAAATACCGTGAGATCAATTATACCCAACCGAGGCAAATCTAAGGTCAACAACAGTTCTTTATTCACCCAGTGATGGTAGGACATCTATGTATCTGTGCTCACATTAACTAATCACAGCTCATATAGGTTAGACATATAAAAAATCATAGATATGTACATACAGCACACACCTCGGTTATATATAATGTTTTCAAGTAATTTAAACAAAAGAATCTAATTAAACTAAGACTTAGGCGATCGTAACTCAACTCATTTAGCATAGCAATATTTCATACAATCAAAGCCTAAATATAGATAACAGCCGTTTGGCCGACTTTGAGACTTCTCAGTAATTTGCATCTACACCCAATATGACTGGATTATCACAAGTTTATGATATTTAAGCAAGCTAACTTTCTCAATGAACTTTCCATACATTTATCCTAAAAATTTAAAACTTAGCATTACCGACATTTGCTATGCAAGCAGTGAAACTCAAGTACTGGCCAGTAGAGTTTAATTAGGTTAAGCCTAAGACCCACCAGTCATATTGAATAGGTAAGTCAATATCGTAAATTGACAGAAATTAGAAATTTAAACTATTGGCATACGGATCTGATGGTTAGATGCCTATTGCAAAGTCAAAAGATTCTGGACTCACTTCCCCGATGAGATCGTGGATGCACATCTTTGGGAAGTTTCGTATTAAGATGAAAAAACCATATCAATGATTTCCAGTTTCCAATGACTGTCTAGTTAAGAGTAATTTATGATGTGAAATTTAAAATCCTGCAATATTATCACCGAAAGTAAAAGTAATAGTAAATTTCCCTAAGTTAATCAGGATTCCTTTGGTAATATATGAAATTAATATAGCTAGTAAGTAAAATAAATGGAATTATCATAGACCACATTACAAAACAATTTAATTCAAGATAAAAATACCATTCGAAATTATGAAAAAAAATAACTAAAATAATAGCAACAACAAAAACATAAGTAATATGTATATCAACTAAATTTATTTACAATATACTTGAACATGTCTGCTGGTAGTACGTTACGTTACGTAAGGAAACAAGGTGTGAATCACTCAACAATAATCAATTTAGCTGTACACTTCAGAATAATACTCGATTTAGAAAAAGAAGGAAAAAAATATTTAGTAAATTAACTTTTTGTTTGTAAAATAATTGTAACAAAACATGAAATGAAAGAAAAATATATATGCATGTATGTGTGTAACGAGAGCGGACAAAAGAAAAGAGAAATAATGAACTCTTGCTATGAAACATTTCCTTTAGTACTACTCATCTTATCTTTACTTTTATCATTATCATTATTATTAATGGCACTGTGAATGTATAATGGCACACATAGAAATAGTACCAATTAACAAGTTCAAATAAAGGAAAATCAAACTTCTAAATAAGAAAAATTTTGAACATTTACTCTATTTAACATTTAATGTGCAAGTAAATGGTACTTAACACTATATATATAGTCTTTACAATATGTGTTAGTCCGTCGGTAAGTCTAAAATTAACAAAAGTAAATAAATAGAGATATTAAGAGACAATAACATTTTAGGAATAATGAAAGAGCTCTCAGATAACAGAACGACAGGATGTAAGTAAATAAGAGTGAACTATGGATAACGCGGGATAGTGTTGTTGAATATTCATTTTAGTATATGAAAATATATAAAACAAAACAGTGTTACATGTGATCTGCGAAATTTGAAAAAGATAATGATGATGAACTTAAACGAGAGGAAACAAGAAGAAACTTATTATACAGAAAATAGGTGTAACCAAAGTAAAGGATGAGATCTAATTACATAGACGCATATGAGACAGAGAATGGAAGTGAGACAAAGGGAATAAAAGTAATAAAAATCAGCTGATCTGTTTTGTTTTACAAAAGTATACAGACAGAAACAAGGGTACAAATAATTGTTAAGTACTACTACTATTACTGCTTAAAGGTAGATTAACAAGATTTTCTGGTGTATCACTACGATAACACTTGACTTTTTCATATTTGCCAGTTGAATAGTCCATTGTCAGAAATGTATCCACAGCTAAATCCACTAACTGACCAGTATTTTGGTTAATAACACGTTCTCTATGTTCACTAAGACGAATACGAGTTATTTGACCAGTTTCTGGACGTGGATTATCTATAAAATATAGTTTTCATTTAAAATAAACAATTTAAAATGAAAATATAAAGGTAAAAACAATTAGTGGTTATTTTTTTAAATAAATAAAAACAGAGTGTGAGTATATATCACGAGACAGCTACCATTTTAAAGAACGAACTGCAGTTCATGTTGTGTTTGTAGAATAGTGGTGTAATACGATCAAAATATTCAGATTTCAATCAGCAGATCATAAGCATGAATACTGACCTATTTACTAACTCGTTTTGAGGAGCTGAGTAGTAACACGAATCATAACATGGACAGTGGTTCAAAGCCGAAATAGACAATGAATACCACTGATAGTTAGCTCCCTCGCACCCTTGACACGGTTGAACTCTATTAGTTATGTAAGTAACATATGTATACACATAAACCTACAAAAGTCCACTATGAATTAAAATTTACGTATCTTCATTTCAGTAGTAAAGAGTGTACACTTTAAAAGAAATAACACAAACTGAAATCTAATTGTATGAGGCATCTAATTCAATAATAATCACGGTAGAAAATAACAAAAATATGTGCTAACTCATGATACCATACCACATTAGTACGACAAGGTGAAATTAAAGTGATGAATAACTAAAATAGACCACATGACTGTAATAGTAATGAAGGTGAGAAAAACTAAACATGGTGGATATGGCTAGAAAAGATAGAATAATAGAACATGTATCATGAAGAAATACTTGGACTCGATATCTAGGAGAAGAAATAGAATGAATGTGACTGAGACTGTAATGTCAGTAACTTTATGGACTGATGTCACATATTAGTTTGGTCCCTCCTAGCCTTCTTCCAATTTACTCGTACTCCAATCGACATGACATATCATGCATAATATGTTGTGACAAAATATTACAATATTATGATACATATGGTTTTTAATCACATTTAGATTGACTGAAGGTAAAAATTATAACATTATTAGGTGATAATTAGCTTAATTTGGCTTACAAGGAAAACAATTGAGTTTTTCAGTAATCAAACACTTAGAAACGTTATTTTGACAAGATAGAAAATAATGTTTTCTGTAAAGTTGGACTGTAGCTAGCGGAGGATAAGGGTTTTAATCCATTTGAGATACGTCACCTGGATGTGCATATGTAACTCGGTGTTGACACTCGCTCTATAATTCGAACAGTTTCAAACTTCAAAGTTATTTCTTAAGCTAATGAATCTAAATAGAATATTTGAAACACTGAGAAAGTAATTCTTCACGTGAGAACCAACCCCATATCACAGGTTGTACAATTGGCATTTTTGTATATAAATTCCTTTAAATCGAAAGAAGTAAGGGCTCCTTCGTAAAGGCTATGATAACAGACGATTAAAATGTATTAAGAAATAAATTTAGCCAATAATAAACAGCGTAAAAGCTACTATAGATGTGATTTCAATTTGTCACGCTTTACATTCATATAATGACAAGACGAGGAGTTAAAAGATCACATCAGAAATATGAAATAATATTACAATTCAAGATTTAAAGGATGATAACGAAATAAAACATCTAAGTCCTTGAATATGATACGTGTAATATCATCAAGTCTTACCTCTAGAACCAGCTATGAAAGATATAATCATCGCTTTTTCAGGTCGAGTAACACGATTTGCATCTTGGAACAGATTTTGAACTACACTTAACTGTGACTCCGTTAAGCATAAATCATCCTGAATTTTAACAGATGACAAATTCGCAGATGAGCTAACAATATTATTACCAGAAACAGATGTCAGTGAAGACTGTGATGAACGAATAACATTAATTTCATCAGGAACAATTGAAGTGGCACTATTTGAGGTTGTCTTGAGTAAATTATAATTTGGAAGGCTTGTAGTAATAGATACAGAAGGTATATCACAGAGATTCGATATGTTAATATTATAATTACTAGTGTTATTATTACCAAATGCGCTAGATACAACAACCTGGTGATTATTAGTTTGTAGACTTGGGTCAGGTGAATTCACATGAACCTTACTTTGACTCAATGGTCTTACGATAGGCAAACTAGACGGTCTAGTTTGAATGGTTGTCGCTGTTGGTCGAGGTAATATCTGGATGTAGGTTTGATTCAATGAAGGCTAGATACAAAAGATAAGGAATTTATAGTATAAATGATTTCGAATTAACATACAGAAACAAAACAATATTATCAAAAATAATACAACCTGAACAAATTAATCGCTATATGAATTTAATAGATAGGTGGATAATTCGTAGGGCGTTTGAAGAGAAAGTTATTACGCTCGAGCCTTGGTATAAACACTCTCATTGGGATCCACATATGTCTAGCTGATGAGTAGGACAAAATACGTATCTATGATTATATGGCTAGTCGTAATCCATTTACTTTAAGAACTCTAAACACCGCTTCATAAAACACAAAAAATTAGAAGCTTCATTTTCAGTTACGCTCGTGGAATGTGAGCACAAAACAAAAGTTCTATATCATGAATAAATTAGGGTTAGGCAACCAGTGAAAACCAGGAAACGCTGTACAGCTATCTCGTCCTGCATAGAGCTCGGTAGTGTGCATTCATGATATCATATGGATAACTGAACACAGAACCTTCAGATTTGTGGAGAACGCTTAACCATTAGGCTACTAGTATTTTTAATTTCATTGACTCGGGTACACTGAGTATCTCCATCGAGCCGTGGTAATGGAACGAAACATCTGTTCAGTGCCTTCTAGTTTTAAATGATTGCCTAACTCAGGTAGATATGTAACATCGAATTCAAATACAACAATCTCCACAAGACCCAGCCATAAAATATGACTTAGACAGAAAATGTAAGCCATACAGTCCTGTTTATTGTTCGCTCATATCAATCTTAAATCAAAATACGTTGGTTGATCTATCTTCAACTGATCAATTGCCAACAGATGAATACATGCTAGAAGGCTCGCTCATAAATCGTTTATATTTTCACTGCTGTAGCTCCCACTCTCAAGATCTTATGGAATGGATATTGTTCGTACTCAATTTTTGATTTGATATGAAATGAATCTGGTGAAGTATAGTGGCTGAGAAACACTAAGTAGCGGAAGGCAGATTGTTGCTCGCCTACTGAGTTGTTCAATCGAATCATGTAATATTCAAGAGATTAGGTGACATTAGTAAAAACCATAATATAATACTCCATGCTATTCTTTAAGACTCTACAATACAAATGAGAAGCGGCCGTGTGCGTAGCCTTTACAAATTAAGAGATACAAAAGTGATGACAAATATTTATTAAGCTAAACAAAAATAAACTACTTAAATTATCTTCTTCAGAAAAAGTGCAAATCGGTGACATTTTTATGACACATCAAATTTTTATATCATTATATTATTATTTTCAACCAATTATCACAATGAATTCAGCCTACTTAAATGAATGAATAAATAAAGACAACACCATCAAGTTGAAACGCAACTAAATAAATAAGTATAAACTAACAAACACTAACTTCATTTTCGTATTAATAACCATAAAATAGTAATACAATGGGCTTTGTTTAACAAACAACATATATACTAGAGTAATGAACTACACAGTTAATGTACCTGTTTCGGTGCTATAACACTAAATCGTTGCACTAATTGAGGTTGTTGAGACTGTATTTGTGGAGAAGTTAACAGAGTTGGGGTCGTTGCAAGTACAACAGGTCGGTTATCAATAACAACAGTGGAATTAGATGATCTAATTACACCTATGGGTGCTTGTTGTTGTATAGGATATGACGGTGATAAATAGATTGGATTACCGCCTCCTGATGTATTAATAATTGGTTGAGAAGTGGCTGTATTTTCATAGATGCCATTATTATTATTGACCGAATTCATTGGTATTAAACGATTTGGACGAGGAGCGATGCATACTAATGTATTACTTGAATTAGTCGGCTTTGGGCGTATAGCAGGAAGACAGCTGGTGGTAAATTTACTTGGAACCTAGAAATTAGAAAAAATCTTTGTAATGTAATATAAAACTATTAAAAACCAGTCTAAGAAGTGAAATATTCAGCACAATAATTTAAAAGTCGTTAAAGTGACGATAAATTTTGACATTATGAGGTATTAACGATAAATCACACTGTATGGAAACTGCTTTAATTACACATTTGCGTCAATATACAAACAAACGCACAGTATGACAAAGGTTAACAAAAAGGACTTTCAAGGGCTTTTATATTCCAAAAAAGATTAATTTTTATCTGTTAGCTGTAACTAACATAAAGTGATTTGTAAAATGACAGTAATAATAATAATAGTAATCATAAACATAGAAACTTAAACAATGTGGGCTAAAAACAGGTCACATGTTTCCATGTCCCTTCCATGTTTACAATACCTGGGGAGGAGAACAGCCTGAAAAAATGAGAAAGTTCATTTTAAGTGGTAATTATTTATATGCTCACCGATTCTGAAGGATTGGATACAACTCGCTGAGACAATACTTGTGCAGTACCAGAAGTAGATGTAGGATACATGGATTCCGATGATTGTGAAGAGTTATTATGCAATTCATGATTGATATTTTCATTCAATGTAGTTTTGCTTTGTGTTATATCAATATTTAAAGGTTTTCCAGACTGCATCAAAGTATCTGAAGGAGTTTTAGAGGAATTTTGATCCATTACACAAATAATTCGAACTGGTGAGTTAGATAGAGTATTCAAAACTTTAACAATCCCACCTGTATTCGATTGTGGAATACTGGGCCTAATAAGTTTAATATGATTTACAGGTGTACTGAGTGTTTGAGATACAGGAGAAGAAAAAGAAGCAGAATTATTGGACGGAAGACACTGAAGAAGATGAGCTCGTCCTAAGCTGGAGACTGATATATTACCAATTGATTGTGACTGAGAACTTAATGAGTGAAGTTCAGCAAATGAAGTCATAGGGCCAGACGTGTTGACAGTAGATTGCATACTAGTGAGATTAGCACTAAAAGGCACGTTAAAGCTTCTGAAAAAAAGGAAAGATATTAAAGGTGTTAACAAGTTAACGAACTATTGGATATTATCAATTTCGTATAGCTAACCATTGAGCAACTGGATCATTGAAAATTTCGAGTCAACTAAGGATAAAACTCGACTAATTTCCTACATATTCCAATAAAGTAAACTAAACATGACTGATACTTTGGATTTAGTAGTACGCGATTCATTTAATATTTCATTTTAAAACGGAAAATAGTAATCAAAAGTAGAGTAATAAACTATTCAAATCAGCAGCGTTAATATTCAACAATAAAATCAAACTAAATCATCTTGACAACTATGACTTATAACGATTAACGACTTTTTATTCTACCGAATTAGGCAATGAAAATTAATAAAATAAATATCCTGAGTAACTGCTGAAACTTGATAATACTTAAAATGCATTAAGATTGCAACGTACATAACAGAGAAATGAAGTCGCTAGATATGACAACACTGTATAACGAGTATATTTAAAAGGTTATCAAACTAAATCAATCAACAAAGGTTGATCGTTGAGTGCCTACATTTTGCTATATCTATTACTGTATTTGGCATAAATGACTAAAACGTGAATAACGAACAAGATGTAATGAACTAGAATAGACACTATCTACACTACTCATAAGCGGATGAAACTTATTTGTAAAAATGAGTCACGAATTCGTTCAACGTGGAACCAAGAAATCAACTTCAGGCAGCAATATAACCATATAAAAAATTCGGTGGATAAAAAGACTCAAGTTTAATATCGCTTTGTTGATACGTGAGTTGTAACTTGATCAAAATACAAAATAAAGGTTTTAATCAGTTCTCTATATAATTTGCGTATTGCATAAACCTAGTGAGTGTTCACTAATTAATCAGTTTCTTCCCTATTATACAGACCTAAGTGCCTGTGTAGTACGTTGTTAGATGCGATAGTTTGTTTAAAACGCTATTAATAACTTTTGAGAGACAAATCTTACATAATAGTATGATACTATTCAAAATATAAATCATAAAACCAAAAAATCGAAAAGAGCGACGCTTTAACTGATGTGTTATATCAAAGCTTACAAATTTTTGGCGAATCCATGAAAATAGACTCCAGATTCACCATTTTGTAATATATCATCATCGTCGTCATCATCATCATCATCATCTTCAGCGTATATTGCATTATTATCAGGACCAACAGGGACAGAGGCAGACAGAAGTGGATGGTGAATTACAGGTTTAATATCAACATCCATGTTGGGGGTTATGAAACGACTTTGAACGTTTGAGGTCGAATTTATAAAATGAACTGGAAACTGACGTTGATTACTTGAATCTGTTTTGCGCAGTAGGTCTTGTGAGAAATTTTTTGGCAAAACTGTAAAAGATGGTTTAATCTCAAAAGCAGCTGGATCATAACCTAAAAATTCAGACGTGCGATTCACTGGTATACCTTGTATTCCAGTTTTGTTATTTTCAGAAAACTCTTGATGACTATCTGGCCACAAACGTGGTATGGATATATTTTGTTTGCGAGCTTCAATTAAAGCCTGACGCTCAGACTGACGAGTTAATTTGGAGGCTTCTCGAGCGGCTTTAATCTCACGAGCTCGTTCCTCTCTTTCTTGCTTTAGTTTCAGTTTTGTTTCGCGTTCTTTTTCTACAAAAGTAATTATATAGTAGTAAAGGTATTAAACAATTATGTAAAATTGCCAACTGGTGAGTGGAATTATGAAAGTATAGTGTAAAGCACATACTGAAGATAATTTTCATGGGGAATTGATATCAACTGGAAAGCCTCTAAAAATAAAGAAGCATAGGATATGCGTGTTTTCATTTCGATACTCCTTAAAAATCCAAGTTCATAATCACTATGAGGTCAAATCTAGAAATTTATGTATCGTAATGAACTCGACACCTTCAGAGCACCTAGTCAGAATATAATAATCACTTTCAACCTCAGTCAAATTGTAAGTTAGTCTTACTGCCAATTCTGTTGGCTTTATAGGCCGCAAAATTTCACGTACGTTAAGCAATCAAACTAACTAGACAAAGCGAACGTTTAAACGAGTACACTAGGTTACAACATGCCCTCTTTTTAAATATGGAGTTAATAACACTAAACAGTAGATTTAGTTCATTTCGAAAATACATCTTACAGTTTTTGTAAACGACGAGTGAAAAGCATTATAGGGTCACTAACTTTTGAATCATCTATGTTTGATAAAAATTAATTCGCATATTCCCTTAAATATCGACTAGCAGATAGTGGTGAGTCAACAGAGACTAATCCGACACAGCTACTAATCATTCCACAATGCAGTGTTGTAAACCAACTACTTCCCGCCTCCTAAATTCCACCAGGGTATCAAATCTAATAACAGAACTACGACTAAAATCTCTTGATAGCTTGCCTCAATTTAACTAACACTAGCATAGATAAATACTAAGTTTCCAAATAATTAAACTACATCAATATCACTAAAACAAAAGTCAGGACAATAGGGTTAAATGATAACTACTAAACTGGGACTGAACGAGTAACTCGAAATACTTGAAAGGCCAATCGATTTCGAAGAGCATGAATATTACCAGTTGGATAGAGAGGAAGTGAGCAATTTAACTTGTAACTTTATAAAAGTGATAGCAAAGAGCAATAAACAAGTAGAAGTGACCAATCACATAGTGGAAAGGTTTAGGTTTATTCAACTTTAGTTTACTTACCCATAAGTGAAACAAACAATAGAAAATTAATTTTCAACTGACCTTTACGAAGTTGTTTAGCTTTCGGTCCGAATGCAGGTAGTTCATCAAACTCAAGCAATTTAATTCCCGAATGCTTTCTGGTGCCCGACATAGCTGGATTCCGATTACTGAGTCGGTCGTTTGCGGAAATGGGTTTGTTTTCGCTGTTTCCAGATTTATTTATATTGGGATGTGTCCACATTAAAGATCGCTTTGAGTGAAAATCATCAGAATTCTGACCAGAGAAACGTGGAAAAGTGCCTTTGCGCCTGGAAGATGTAGCACTATCTGGCTGAGAAGTAACTGGATTTTTTGGATTATTCACCACGTCATTAGTAGCAGGGTCTTCTGCTTCATCTTGACGAGTGAAGCTTCTGCCAGGTATTGGTACATGGACACGTCTTCGTTGACATTCATCCTTTAATTTTTCAAGGTACGACTCCTTTAAATATTCCGATTCTAGTTTTCCACGCCGATGAAAACCATACTTTGAAACATCGGTTGAAGGTTTATCATTTTCTTTTACATTGAATTTATCTAGGACATTACGGCCCAAATATTCTGCTAACAGAGGAGTGTCTACAGCATTCCAATTATTTGCAGTTTTTAGCAGTTTATCTATATTTTTCCCAAAAGCTTCGTTGGTGGGGGAAATATCAAAATTGAGGTAGTTAAGGGTTTGTTTACTGTGTAAGATTGTAGCGACAGCTTTTACAAGATTGTTTTCTTCATCCAGAGCTTGGAGAAATATGTTTTCAATATGTTTGTTAATCTGTGAGTGAAAACAGAACTTAAGGTAGGGGATATGACGCCCAATTTAGTAAATAATAATAAACTAACTTTTTCCATTGCAAATTCTAACGAACTTGTTCAGCGAATGGACACGTATTACGCAAAAACCGAAAATAACAGTTTTAAAAATGGCGACATGATAGAGGACAGTTGCGATGAGCTAGCTGGCTCGTCATGACTACCAAAAACACTGAACTCAGTAGACTAAAGCGTAACCGAGTAAGATAATAAATAGAAACTAGTAGTAATTTAATGTTTTTTTATTAGGCCGTTCATAAATATCAAAATTCACCTTTTACACTAGCTTCAACAATCATCAGACGCCTAAGATTTCCAAACTGCAAATGCGACGAAACCAGGTCGCTTTCAGACCAGGTCATAGTTATATCGATAAAATATTCACCAGGTTCTAGAAGATAGATATAATTTTCGACGTATGACAAAGATGATCTTACTTGACTTGGAAGTAGCATTTGACTCTGCGGACTAGGAGGTTTATAAAGATATCGTTGAAAGGCGTGTTTTAGAAGTATATAAACTTTTTGAAGGCTCTTTACTCGAACATCGCTAGTCGAGTAAGAGCTTATAGCAAAATGCCATCTGAACTTGTAATTCTACGTGATCACCGTCAAGACTGTCTACTATCCTCATTTTCTTTAGTTTCATAATGCGTTTATCGATGAAAATAACGATATAGTCGTCTGATCTTTAGAAGTGATCTCCTACCAGAAGGTTCGATTATTGAATTGTCGGATGAAGAGAAAGATAAAATGAAGAGTCTTTTGAGTAACAATGTAAGTATGTTCGAGATTAACTTCGCTTCTCTAAACGCAAACTGTTGCTATAGGACTGGTCTGAGTCAACACCTATACTAAAGATACGGGGTAAAGTAATTGAGCGCGTTGAAAACTACTTTTCTTGGAAGTTTTACCACTCCATCGGGAGTGGTATTTGACAAGACGATGGCATGGATTCAAAAACATCGCCTAGCTTCAGTTAACCAACCTCATTAATGGCGCAAGCAAGATGTCCATCCACAAATTAGAAGACGAGTAAAATATACATCGATTCCCTCTATCTGACTGCATGGATTCGGAACGTGGCCTTTAAAAGATGATATTCTTTACTGGTGTTTGATCGTAGACGTATTCGGACCATTACTTGCGTTTGTTTGGACCACCTAGTAAGTAATAATGAGGTTAGTGATAAGGTATTAAGAGAAAGATGGTAATTCAGTGAGATTGTGAAGCTTTATCGACTGAGGTAGCTAAAACATTAGAACATTATGATTAGTACAACAGTATTAGTAGTATGTGGTGGTAGAGGTGTATGGACATGACGTGGTTCACGAATAAAGAATTAACTTGCAGCGTGAAGGTAAAATAACGTTTAAACTGAGGATAGAAGATAAGAATAGATGCATCTGCTTCACTGAAACCAATTTTATTGCCAAGTAGTCTCTAACCATTAGCGATGATAATTACAAAGACCCTAACGAAGTAGTGTGCAGTTTAGACCAACTTTCGAATACTTCATAAACTGGTGTCATGCCTTGGTTTGACCACACCAGACTTTATTCTAACTCAATTAAAACAGCAATCATTGCGTGTCTCAAAGGTAGTGAGTGAGCATACGCGATTCACGCCTCAACCATGTCATCTGGCGAAGATTTACCACCTCCTTAAGCGATTCGTTATATTTCCCTAGTACTCGGCATCTATCCTTAGTATTAGTCAAACGGGAGTCACGAAACACGCAAGGAGCTTCAAGGACATCCATGATCAAGCACTGTCTTCTAAATTTAGAAGCAGGTTCTACATTTATGTAGTAAAACAGAAATAACTGAATAGCCACTGGGATTCCAAAAGACAATAACAAATCAGAGATAATAAAAATATGAATAAACTGCCATGTGGAGAAAAATTAGCTTTGGTTAATAGTGACAGGATATTCTAACGTCTACGGACAAATCGTCAACATGCCATGAAACGAAAGTGAAAGAATATTAGATATGAATAACGAGCGGTGTTTAATGAATGGGAGACAAAGTGCTGTTAGATGAAGACCCATGTGCTAATACATAAACCCCAGACACTGAATAAAAACAAAAACACATGACTTAAAACTTTGAACAATATTACGAAAAAATATTTGGTGGGTTAGTAAATAGTTACAAACCTGTTGTACTGAACTTTGTTTCATGTTGCTGAAAGCTAGCAATAAGCATAGTTTAGATTTAACATCCATATGACTGAATGAAGTATCGATACAATCTAACTTCTCTTCACTGAGAGAATCTGGGTCAACAGATTTAGTCCAGTTGTTATCAAAGAACTGCTGTCGAACAAATTTCATCAAATCACTCATGGTACGGGAGTCTAATTCATACGATGTAACGTCAACAGATCAAACGACGATCCAATTTTTCGCATAGTACATAGAATTCAAAATTCAATCACATCAAAAAATACTTAGCCAAAATATGCCTTATTTTCATGTTCTGACATAGAAATGCCTCCTTTTTTAGTGTTTTTGGTATATTATACACATAGATAACTATTTTGACTGTATATTGTGACAAGTGGTAACACTAATTGAAGTTGAAATAAATAAACGTTTAATTTCAACCGTGTTCAGGCGTTTATGGTGTCAACTAAGAGTCTTGAGGCTCCAACGGGGTTCTTATCCTGTTGCCACTTATGGTAACTTGTAAGGAGTGGTTAATTATAAGTCAACTCTTAAGTGTCAAATCGGTAATAGATTATTCACTTGTAAACTGATAATATTTTTGGACGCAATCTGAATACGGTTACCTAAATATATTACAAACATTACCCATTACTTTGAAGTTGTTTATAGGTAAAAGGCAAATATTTTTGTCTTTTAGAAATTAAATCTTATTTTTGCAGAAACAAACAGCACATCTCGTGTGGTACTTATAACTAGTTATCTTACATAAAACAAGAAATATGTGCTCCTTTAAGGCCTGACAGTGGCGCCATAGTTTAGTTCTACAGTAGCAATCAAAGAACGGCAAATGCGTCTTATAAGGCAGAGCCAACAAGGAACGGCTGTAACAATACAGGGTAATAGCGGACACCTGAAAATACCATATTGACGATAGAGAGTCTTCGTAATCATAAGAACTCTGTAGATAGTTCGCAAGTTACGGGGGTCATTGAAAAACACTACATTATAAGTGTAGAAATAAAATAACAGTATTTCAAATCCAAGGAAAACAAGATGGGCATTACTTTCTTTGTACTCATAGTTAGTATAAAAGTTCACCACATTTCGAATTGGAAATAAAGTGGGTTCTTGTGCTAATCATTTAATGGATCACTGCAAATAAGGTAACAGCATCTGTCTTTCTTGCAGACACTTCTAAAAAGGCCGAGATTTAATGACAAATACTTCTGTAAAATATGTTGTAGCATACTAATTCCACAAAAAGTACTATATAGAGAAGCAAGGAAACTTGTCAAAATTGGTAAGGCATTGATTCCTATACGACAGCTTAGTAGAGGACTGCAAGTTTGAGATTATTGGGTAAATAGACGTTTTTGACAATGCTTATAGCCATTTGGCGTTTGAGATGAAGAATAAATATTGTGAAAGGTTCCTGACAGACCCACTACTATTCTTCTTAGATTAAAATGTTATATACAGTGGTAGTTGGAAAGGTCTTTGTCGAATTACCTAGACGAATACTTGCATAAAATTCATTGTGAAATCAAGTAGCTATCCTATGGCCACTTATAAACCATTCTTTACCAATTGGTGTCATGATTAGTAAGATGTGACAAAACATTAAATTTGAAACAATGCTACTGCCTGGTAAGACCTCTATCGTCTGTGGTAGAAACGACATTTTCAATTACAATATACACGACTTTATCAGCTCCATACAGCTTGCATTTTCATATTCTGTAACATTTAGTTATTATGCCCACATTTATATGAACTGTTTCATTTCTGACCGTCCCCCACTCTCCAGTATCATACTACACAGCCATTTTCTCTAAACTCGTACGTTTGTTTAGCCTTGTCTATTTCACAGCTAAGTAATCCGTTTATGCTTCTCTGTTTTCTTATTAGTCATCCCTGTTTATAAAACCAGGAAATAAATTATCATTTTTATCAATATTACAAATATGATTTGTTTGTCGTGCATGTAAAACCTACGTGTGCCTTTTAAATTCTAGGATTTATTAATAATTCTCATGTTTGTAGTTCGATTGTGGAACCTAACGGTTTAATTATTTTATTATTCCTCTTGTTTGTAGTAATGTCGCTTCCGTCGAACTTCAGTTTGTTTTGTATTCCGTTATATGACTGTTACGTTATATAACTACTGTTATAATCATGATCTGTTCGCTCTATCTCTTACCAAGTATAGGTGTTTGTCGCACTCCGTAAAATTTTGTCAGGTAACATTTTTTAGATGCCCTTATACTAGCCTAGGGGTACCTGTTTTCAGAATTAATATTATGTTTTTATCACTATGGAACGCCATTTATTTTCTAGATAGTTTGGGGAGGCAAAGACGGAAACACTTAGATGTTGATACATTCGTGAACAGGCTTAAAGTGCTGTTGTTTCCGTCTTACAGCAACGTACTCTGTGTACAATCTGTAGGCATTCTGTAAGTATTGCTGTATATCACAAGCTACAGTGAGTCTTGGGTACTATTTAGTTCATTGGGATCTATTCTTACTAGTATGATGTGGTTGTAAATCTTAACTATACATACCTAACTTGTCTTATATAATGAAGATTTCTAAATTCAGCAATGTCAAAGTTAGCAGCTAATACTGATAATGAATACTATGTTTTGTTATGAACATAGATAATGACTAAGTAAGTAAAACTGTCTTCTTAATATTTCCATAAGTAACGAACAAGTGTTGTTAAGGTCATTTATAAACAAGCTACAGTTACCTAGAAAGTAGTCCACTGCTCTATGTCTACTGAATTACATATATCGATGGTACATGGATCAACAGTCACATCACTAAGTTCAATGTATTCACTAGAACAGCAATTTTCTGTACATGGTAGTAAGGAAACTAAGCCACTAAAGACCTTATCTACGAGACATAGGCGGTAATCCTTCAAGTTTCCCTAATAAATCATGTGTTCTGATGTTACTCGAGTAACCAGTTATAAAACGGGGAGACAATTTCAGTCCTGTAGCCTTGCTAAAGTTGTGCACATCGTTTCAGTACTAAATAATCTTTTACGTTTATAATAATACACTAAATACCTTAGTAAAGTCAAGTGTGCGGCCTTAAAGTAAAGCCTACTGTTCCTGGACAGGACACAAGAATATTATTACAGTAATAGTATTGCAAGCTGGAACAAGTGTAACGCATATTTAGAAACTATAATGACAAACCACGTAAAAGGAGAGGATCCCTAAGATCTGTACAGCGCATTACAAATGGTGTGCTACGTGGTCTTGACTTTATCCTTACGTATGTCCATGAATATTCAATTACACATCCGAAGGAAGAAACACATTAATAACATTTAGATCTAGACACTAGAAAGCTTTAAATACAGCACTGCTGCGAATATGTAGCAATATCAAAGTGAAATAGATTCACCGGAATTTGATAGAAATACCACTGACACTCAAGAGATTCTGTATCTTCTGACATGTAAGAAGCCCGATTTCTATTGCGAATATGATATGATAATATGGTATGATATGACGAACTAACCTAATGGCCTTATTAATAACCCTCAGCACGGTGATGGCTGATGCTTGGTCCAAGGTATAGAGATTCAGCAAAACTGTATTGATTTCCTGGAGGATTCGAACAGACCCTTCATAATTTAATCATCGTTACTCTCAGCCCCCCCCCCTCACATGAACTGGCTTTCAAAAGCTGTCCAGTTCAATTTAGCCGGCTACAATGTGACTGCAATCAAGCACTATCGTTATCCAACCTGACTTAGAATGTCACATGCGCCTCTCTGTCCTTCAAGATTCTCTACACTAATACTTAAGCATAGCCTACGATGAACCATTCAGAGTTATGTGACGAAAGTCGAAACGTTATACACCTGATACGGTAAACTAAAATGGTAACAGTGGTACTGACTTCTGAAGCAAGAAAACTTAAATAGTAGCTTCTTTCCGTCTACCAGTATTAGCCTTAGAGACTATGCCATGTCACAGCCAGAAAAATCGAGGTAAGTTCCTAGCCTAGCCATAACCTACACTTTTAGGAAGAATGGTGGGGTTTCAAAATATCTAAATGGTCGTAATACGTAGCCTGTCCTTTTCAATTTTTCTAACTTCATGTATAATCACAGATGCGTAATATCCTTTTGACAATCTGCGTTTATCCCTTATATGCACTCATATATATTATATGTTAAGAGAATGAAAGAAGCGTTTTTCTTTGTTCAATCTCATTTTTTTATCTATTTCATAAGTTAATTTACCTAGAACAAGCACTCAAAAGCTTTTTATCTTTCAGGACGACAAACGTAGTTGAAAAAAGGGAGAAGAATATATATGATATTTATATATTAACCTCTCAAACAACAACGTTAAGTAACAGCAGTCGATTAGAAGATGCAGAGCATTGTAAGCTAACGAAAAAATGTTTGTGAACGGAGAACACAATGGGGTTCAATATTCAGCAGATATGCCTCAGGGATCTCATAAGTTTACCCGTAGGCCACAAGCTGCAACGTTAACAAATTTTAAAAATAAATAGTTATGAAAGCATTCCGCGGTGACGGTGATCATGTTTGTTATAATAAACATTACTGAATGAAGGCTCTCGTGTACTCGGTTTAGTGCTGTGGCTCAGTGATTCATACTAGTAGATAAGGCTGCACGACAGTTTGCTACATTTTATTTTCTGTATCTCGTTAACCTAACTGATTAACAAATTAACACGATATAACCAATAATCAGTGCATAATAAAAATAAAAACCAGACGTGATGGCTTTGTTTATTTATGTGGTTACAGTTAACGATGACATTCGAAAGTTCAAAGTGGTGTCCAACATGCATTTAATTACCCCAGCGAAACAAATCCTAGTATTCGAACAAACAACAAATATCTGGAAATAGAAAATAGGTGAGTCATATAACAAACTAATGATTGATGTATTCTGGTAATTGTTGTTGCTCCATAATAGTTAACATACGTGACATTGTTGTTATAGCATAAACACCAGATTACGAGCCAACATAATGTGGAAGGTACTCCTACTCTGGATACCTAATGTAGACGTTGTGAATCAATTCATACTTTGTCTATCATCAGACGTACTTCACTTCATACCTATAGCTATGTTTTCTGGGGATTTAATCACACAGGGAAGAAACTCCACTAAACCTCATTTCATGGCGCACAAACACGACTGTTTTCATAACTTTAGAACTTATATGAGAAGTTTAAGAGCTAGGTAAGACGCACTAATTAGCATCTGGTCATCGGAGTACATCACCAAGTCATTACGGGTCAGTTGGCATCTTGGTTAACTTATTTAATATACTATATAGATCACATGATGCTTCTCTTTATTTTTGTTTCGTCAGTTTGCCACATTGTATTCTTCCTGATAAGCCTCTTTCAAGATCAGTTATTAGCAAGATATGTATGAAAAAAAGTCACAAGAAGACTAGATGGTCAGTGAAGTATTACGTAATACCTTTAGTATACATTCAATATGGCAAATGAGTTAAGTTGCCTTATCGTAATCTTGCACAACAGGAAGAGGTTGCTTTACGTAAAGTGAGTTACCAAACGCATTTAATATTTTTTCACATATCAGGCCTTTTTTAATCCGTTACCCTTCTTTACATATAATATTCACTTGCAATAACCACTAAAATTGACGGTTAAGTTTCTGGATAGCATAAAATAAAAAGACATTTTCGTCCTTTTGTTAACAACTTAAGGCTCCTTTTCTTCAAACTATTTAAGTAATAAAATTTAAACACATAATCTTAGATGTGTGTTTGTCGAAAATATTTTATCCCAGTACTGAAGTATACATACAGTCAAAAAATGTGTTTGTGTAAATACATCACTACAGCTTTACTAAAAGTTTGTACAAATTATACATTTGGAATAACATCGTGGTTGGGCGTTCGGAATTGTATATCCAATTATTATCACATGGCTTGGCAACCATGCTAGGTACAGATTTATGGCATTTCATTCTGCAATGGGAATTGAGGGACCTGACTGGCAGCAGTGATAATAATGCATTAACCTGTTAGTTATCGTATTTAATGACGTAGACAAAGGAGGACAAAAAAGCAATAGCGCATTAATATTTTTAACTTAATTGCAGCAGACAAAGTCATGGGTGACGGAATGTTTAAGGAAAATGGAATGACGGACTGAATTTTATATTTTTATAATCTTTGAAGACTATGTGACAAACTTCCGACAGTACAGTGACTAAATCCTAATTAGTGCCTAGCCGGTCCCTGTATGTCCACTCGTTGCCCACTCAGTTCCAAGCTGAGATAGGAAGAACAAAAGACTGACGGACAACCAGACAGAATCATACTATATTTCAAGAGCTCCTTTATATATACACAAACCATACCACACAATCAGCCAATCAAGAGCTTGTCATTAATACAAACAGAGGGGACAGAGGTAGTGAATTGAAACAACGTGTACACAATCAGTTAACTGTGATTCATAAACGAAAAGTAATATCCTAACAGCTGGTGTACTACGCGAGGAGATAGGCCATGAGAGACATAATAATGATAAAAATGCAATGTTTAGTTTAGGCACAACCAAAGCAAACGAATAGCCACTGTATTTTGGTGATGTTTATAAAAAATTGTCCTATAGTTTACCGTCCAGATCATGTTTGACTAATACTTTTTCTCCAAGTTAGATGAAATGGGTTGCAGTACGTATGTAGTACATCTACTAAGAAACTGTTCCAGAGCACCTTAATTTTGGCTGTATTTCAGACGCTGTAATCATTAAAGAACGAGATATCACAATCCAAAAGATGACGTACTGCTGCTTCGTGATTAGTGATTTATCATTAACTGAGGACAGCAAAGTTAATATGAAGTTCGTCTGCTGAAGAATCGTTTGCACAGGCATCAATCAAAATCCGAGGAGGTAAGTTGATTATTCGCACAGTCCATGTCTATAAAATCTGAATGTCCAGGTCACAAGTTGCCAAGATGGATAGAAACTGGACAGTTCTTCGTGGTGACGTTCGACGTAACCACCAATACAACTCGGCTTATGAAAATAATTTCATGTCTAAGAAAACATGTCACATTGGAGTTTGATCTTTTCTGACCTCCGCAAATACTCAGAACAGCAGTGTTTATTTCTGTCGATTTCGCATATAATTTACACCAAAGGTGACTAATCTCATGAAATATATGTATCACAAAGTCTAACACAATCTAACCTTCTAGGTACAAAAATTTTCACATTAGCGATGAAAATGTTGGTGTTTCTGTCATATTACTTCACTTCGCGGATCGTGTGTTTACAATTTGGATGAGGATCTAGTAATGGTTTTTGTAGGAAAGACCCGATCGTGAAAGACCAATCGTTTTTCTATCTAATACCAAAGAAATAGAAATAGTCATGATCATTCCGACCATCTGTAGAACTTCCTCAAATCTCAAGCAAGCAATTCGTGGAAACAATTTACAAATAGAATCGACGAAGTCCTGTTTTTTATTTCATCTTCAACGTACTTCTACAAACTGGATACTAAATGTAATCAAGAGTTCAGGGACTAAAACGAAAAGCAGGAACAAGGTAGATGTAGAAAGTCTGCTCTTGTTTCTGCATTACAAATGACACTCACCGCATGCCGTCTGGTAAAGCGTGAAGTGTGCTTAATTAATTCACTGGGAAACGGACCATACAAGATTTCAAGTGAAGTGCTCCCGGTATATGACCAAGTTACGTTCTAACGATTAAACCCACTCTTAAAAATGAAAATAAATCAGAAGGTGAATAAGGATGGAGAGTTATATTTGATCGTAAGTAGAGCGTCAATGGGATAGCAACGTCTAGGCTGGCTAACTAGAGAGAGATAGTTCCAACGTTGTGTCGTGTCGTGATGTGGTGGTGAAAGGTGACAGCTATAAAGAACATGGTTAGCATTAATGTCGAAAGCCTATGCAACTATTTATTTAAGGGATTATTTACAGCTAAACAAGAAATCGTGTTCAATTGCAACTGCATGTTAGCACTAGAACAAGGCCTTCTATGCCCCGACTTGTTGAAGTAGTTCCAGGAGAACGAAATTAAGATTTCAGTAGTGATTACTAAAGGCCAGTGGTTAATATATGATATCTACCTTTGTCACAGTAGACAATTATTTACCGCCTAAAGTACATCCAACATTACGTTTCGGAACTCAAGTCCTAGCATCAGTCCTGCCCCTACTACAGTAGCAGGTGCATTCTCAGTCTGTGGTTTACAGTAGCCATCGTTTGATAACGAGGCCCGTAGATATTCAATTTCAGGCATTGTATTGCATTTCAATTAATGTAGTTTATTTAATTTAATAAGCTTAATTTTATATAATATTTACCGTTTTTTGTTTGATTTCACGGAACGTATGACGGAATATCTGAATCACCATTGATAACTACGATTTATTGTGTAAACAGCATACAAAAATTGATTTAAGTCGTTCGGTATTGAGTACCTGCGGTCGACGTTGTTTATTAGGTTGGTTGTTAATAACATTCGCGCTAACGATAAATATCATTTGTTGTATGCTATCATGAAGACTTAAAGCTGTTTAGCGATACATGAACGTTAATCACTTCGAATCTATTAGTAGACTAACGTAAAACATGAAGTTCTCCAAATAATATTTGATTATTTAAGTTGGGTTGAGACTGACAAGTAAAATCCAGGACGCGCGTTTCGTCCTATTTGGCACGCATCGGCTGGATGTACCTGCATCCCAATGTTGATGTTCACAGTGGGATTCGAACTCAGCCTGTTTTGTACCAAACGTCACCACGTTCACCACTAGACTGCTGAGTCCAGACAGTCACACTTGTGCAACGGGCGCATACTTATTAGGATGAACTTGTATCTTCCCACTGATTTGTTATGGACTGAAACTGGTCAGTCTCTGTTGCTATATGGGCATCCTGAGAGGATTGCCTCGATAAAGCATTTATTCACAAGTATTATTTAAGTTGGATACACATGTAGCAACAGAGACTGACCAGCTTCAGTCAACAACAAATTAACGGGAAAATACTAGTTCATCCTAATCACTATGTGATTGGTTTAAAATGCACAAATTAAAATAACATCATTGAGTTATTTTTTCAAAGTGGACAATAATCATGTTAATATCAAACTTTCCAAATTATTGCCGAGTAAATGTTTACCAAGTAAATATCTAATTTGAAATTTTGAAAACGACTTGAGTAAATCATAACTGTGAGCTAATGTTGCACATTTATTGTAATAAATGTAATAACTAATACTTAGAAAATTAGGCAGATTATAGTGACTCATGTAAACTCAGTAAAATAGTATTAACAGTGCAAGTGACTACTGTAATAGAAGCAGATTAAACGTGTGATGTATGTGCTCATATCTAATAGGATTTTTGACTATTTGTTAATCAGTCAGATGTAAATGCAATTTAAGCCATGGTCAAAACACTTTAAAATTTACTAAGCAAGGTAATCGTTTCTAATTAGTTACATAGCAGACTATCCGAAGCTGACATTCCATGTCAGATTACCTATAATCTTCACAGGTGAATTCAACACCTAAATTACATTATTTTATACATCAAAACACATTTGTGGTTGATTTCCACTTCATGTATTCAAGATAAAATCTGATTGTAGTATACGTCAAATATATGCACATTTCTTTATAGCTGTTGTCACAGTACTACAAATTTTGCATTTTTCTACAATGATGGGACATTTGTGTATGTTATAACAATAATCTGTCACTGTCCCTCTTTATAATCAGTCAAGTTTAAAATGATAAAGACATTTCAGTAGCCTGTACCGTCGACTAATTATCAATTAATTACTTAAATGTAGTGTCAGACTGAAAATAAGTCACAAGTAAAATGATTGATTGTAAAACGAAAATGTATTACATCATCATACTAAAATTCGCTCATTATCTTAACAGTAAATAATACAATAATCAATCTATTTAATTTGTATTGTGACTGGCAAGTGGAATCCAGGACGCGCGTTTCGTCCTATTTGGGACTCATCGGCTGAATGTACCTGCATCCCAATGTTGATGTTCACAGTGGGATTCGAACTCAGTCCGTTTCGTGTCATACGCCACAATAATCAATCGTTGTCAAAGCTTTCATATAATATAACCTTACACAAATTATGAAGTAGCTGTACTCAAATATAAGTCTTAACATCCGTTCTTATTCGGAAGAAATCAGACACTTGAATGTCTGCACTCATTAGTGGATATCTACTGTAATTAAATGAGTTAAATTGTTTTTATTTACATATTAATACGACGAAAACCCTTTCATACCAACCTTATCATACATTACAACAAATATTATAAAGTAGGTACCGTATTAACTTACCAAACCATATGGGCATTAGGCATAATTACACTATAGTAACAATTAAAAACTACGTGTATGCTACATGTAAGCATTCTTCATGATCAGACAATAAATGATACGTCACAAAGTTGGTACCTGCTATTCATTTGCTTAGTATTATCATTGAATTCAGTGTATTTCGGACACAACTTTGATTTGTGATATACAATGCCGTTTATCGTAATTTCTAATCTGCTTTCAGTGGTAACTAACATTCTGTATTAATACAACTTAGTAGCAAAAAGTGATAGATCAATTACTTCCCACCTTAGTTGATGGAATTCTCTCGTTTTTGGGTGATCTAAGCATTAATAAACTAATGTCACACTATTACTTGTAACTATTAATGCAGTTCTGTTTGTAACAATTTATTGTTCTTTCATCATCATGATTATACGCTTCCCCCAGCCCGCCTCTTTTATTGCCTACACATTAGTAACATAAAACTTTCTATGACACATCTATATGATTGTTGATTATTTTGTCAATACTATGCCTTCAATTAATTTATTGTAATTAAGATTTTACTAGTGACAAAATGTTGTCTTATTTATCATATAAATATATTACTTCATAATAACCTGCTGTTATAATTTATTTTTACTGAAATGATAATCACAAAAACTGAATTCATTTTCAACATCCAATTAAATTTCATGGTGTAAAAATGATTTCAAGTTAATTAAAGTTCAATAATTAATCTTTTACAGCTGGTAAAAACTCTACACCTTCAATTCGATCAAATATACATAAATTAATCATTAACTTTTAAAATCTTCATAAAATTATACTGGTGTGTGATAAATATCAACCTACATTTGGGATGCTATCGCTGTATGCATACTTTATTTAAGCCAGTGTAATTCAATCATCATTAGCTTATAAAAGCAAGAGTTTGATGACAAAGTTATTGAAAACGACTTCTTATTTCTGAAAACCCCATTGTTCTATCTAAAATGTAAATATTTAGTAGAATAGCTTAAATAAAAAAAATATGAGATTAATAGTCGAGTCAGCATTAGTGTAGAGTCTGCTCCTAACTAGATCTCAGATACTGGAATAAACGATCCTCAGCTAAATAAACAATTCACGAAAGAAATAGAATGTATCCTCTAGGCTACTCTGGAAAGTAACCTCGATAACATTCAACGCCTTTTCTCTAATATACAGCCTTACGGAATACGGGTAAACACAGGTAAGTGGAATATTTGTCGATTGACTATACGAGTCTATAACACCCCCCCTACCGCCTCCCACCGGACAATCTTACTGAAGTAAACAAGAAGAAATAACAAAAGAATTATATTTGTATAATAATACCTATTTTGATATATATATATATATATATATATATATATATATATATATATATAATCGATAAAAGGATTACTTGAAACTTTCAGAAGTACAGCGCTTACACACATACTCTCGGAGAAATTTAGTCATTATTTCACGAGACGTCCCATTCAAGAGAGAATAACAAATAAACAATTGAGATAAAAGAACAAATCAAGAAAATCGGATACATAAATGAGCACACGCCCACACTCATATACATATGTAGAAGAGTGTGTATGTGTGAAAGAGTGAATATGGATAAAATACCGAATCTATGCATTGATATGAATCATAAAGTTAATAACTAGTATATATGTATATAAAAGCTTTGTTAACAGAATGAAGATTAGTGTAATATACAGTTACAATCTTTGAAAACTAATCTGAAAAATGCACTTTCCATTTGCATGAAAATGATAAAAACAGAAAGATTTACAGAAGATAGATTTAGCTAAATAAAAAGGAAGAAATTTTAAACATGGTTTTCAAAATACAGTGATTAATTCAATGAACCGGTTATGCATTTCATGATTACCGTAAGCATATTCAATAAAAGAATGGCAGAGATTTTGAAAAAGACAGAAACAAACAGATCAAAGAAATGGGAAATCCTATTCACAATAACTGATTTACTTATAAAATAAATCGTTTCAGAAAAAAGTAACATTCATATTCATGTTGATAATACAAATAGCTGATAAGATAATCTTCTGTATAATAATTTAAATATTGAGAAAAAAAGTTTTCTCTTTGTTTTGAGATCGTTTAAAAGATTATATCAAGTTATAGTTAATTTATTAATATTATACCGACGGACTAAAACAATAGGACTCGGATATTACAACAACAACAACAACAAAACACCTAAATGAAAGAAAACATGAAGATCATTTCAAACACACACACACATGTTAGTGAGGTAGATTCCACTCAAGACACAGAGAGGAACAGAAAGAGATGAGTAAGTTTACTTTAGAAAATACTGAAAGTTGTGTATACCTGAAAAGTTTTAAATAATTCACACCACCGGTGGCATAAACCTTTATCACCGAGTCATATAAATGATTCAACACTAATTATATGTTGCATAATAAGTAGAATAAATAATAGGCACGAATAAAATACGATAAAAAGGCAGTATACTCACACAAACAGAAGATAAACATGTAGTCAATCAGAGTATATAAGTACATATTTCAGTGATAGGTGATTACAAATACAATAAAATTTTCTATTTGTTTCCTAAATATTTATAGACAAAAAGGAGGAAAGATGCAACAATAAAGAGAAAGACAAGAAAGAGAAGATAATTGTTACACATCATCTATATGTGCAATATGTTTTTCATCTTGAGTTAAATTATTTACAGATGATAGCTGTTTTGTAGGTCCTGTTGTTTCACCGTTTGTCAACGATTTTTTAATTAATTCTGATGTTACTGTAGATGCATTTGATGAACCATTCTGAAATAAAATAAATAAAAAGTTATTTGTTATAGTTTAGACAAGAAAATCACCCGTGTTAAATAAATTCTTTTGACAGATTACAAAAAAGCACAAAATATATGCAAAAATAAATAAATGAATGAATGAACAAAACTATTCGAGAAAGATGAAGGAAGTAGAGAAGAAATTTAAGCATAGTTAATAACTTGAACATGAACGGTACATTCTTTTATCAGACATTTTAACAAAAGTAAAGATTGAAAATACTATCCGATATGCATACATTATAAATAACGGTAGTTGTCAAAATAGTCTGTTTACAAATACATACTAAATTCGCTAATATTATATGTACTATATGAGAATTTAAAGCTAATAAAATGAAGTGAACAGTAATAGAATTGTTTTGAAGACAGTAAATATAAAACTAACGACTACTGTCATATCTGTAGATATATTAATCTTAAAAGCATTGCTGTTACTCTTTCATTCCCAAGCAATTGTTATAATAGGTGACAGTAATTTCAGACGTAAAGATAAAAAGGTACTCTACGATAATATTATAGGAGAGGGTATTGATAACAGATATTTCAACAATATGATACTTAATGATGATTAATGTTGGAACGTAATTAGGGGGTAAAATCTTAAACGCGCGTTTCATCTGTCATCTGAGTTATCAACAGGCACCTGCTTCCCAATGTTGATGTTCACACCAAGTTTCGAACTCAATCCATTCGTGTGAAATATCACTGAACTTTCCACTAAGCTACTGATATTAGGCAATCATCGAGACAGTTACCTGAGCAACGAAGATGCATATATTATTTAAATGTGTTTGTATCGCTTCGCCGCTGTTATTAACCCTGAATCAATACAATCCGCTTAAGATCCACAGAGCAACAAAGACTGGTTGAGTCCCTTACTTAACGACAACAGGAAGATACAGACACTTAAAACCATTAGTAATATACAATTCTATACCAAAAGTTGATACTTACTCGCAAAATTAAATGGTTATTGTGTTGAAGTGGTTGTTGAAATTAAATATTACATTATGAACTAAAGTTTGCTAACTGCTGGAAACTAGGAAGCCTTTCAATTGATGTTTTGTCTTACTATGAGACTCGTTGGTACTTCTCACGCAAATCTCCACCAGCGACTGAACAATTACTAAATCTAAGTTTATTATAGATGGAATCCTGGAAACATATCCGAAGTGTGTAGCAGTGGTGTAGATCTGTTATGTGATTGCTGATGGAGGTGTAGTAGATAAAACTAACTCAAGTATCTGTAGCGCGGATAGAGCTACTTAATGAATATGATATCTATGAAATTATAAAACGTCTATCTGATATTTGGCTAGGGTGACGTAAATATTTCGAAATTCTGATGAAATAATGTTAAACCTACGGTGAAAAAACAGGTCCGGTAAACAGATTTAAACAGCATTCTACGAAGAAACAATGAAGTTGGAGAAAGATGATCAATTAGGTACTATTTATTAGCTAAAAGCCAACATACTTGAAAACAGTAGATGATGAGTAATGATAAAGAACCCTAAAAATCAGTCACCTCCAAAAAGACAAAAAGTATATAATCGTTAGTATTCACAAACAGTAGAAACGAGATATGAAGTAGTTTATTATCACCCTTAGGAAAATCTTACAAATTGCCTAAACATAAATAATCTTTTAAATAAAACTAAAACAAAATCTTACAGTATTTATTTGAGATTCATTGTGATTTCCATTTAATTCAAATGAACCACATATATCATTGTTTAGTAAAAGCGGATGATAGCCAGACCCACCATTTCCAAACCAATCTAGTTTATTCAAGATCGGATTTTGACTAGTATCATTGTCTTTGTTATTTTTATTGTTTTGTGAATGACAGGCAGTCTCAGAAATCGGCATAGTATCATTAGATTCAATATTTTCAAAGTTACTTGATAAGTGTTTAGAGGATAGATTAGTATCACCTACCCACGAATCTCTTACACAACCATTTGTTTCTCCAACAAAAGTATTTTTGATTTCAGAATTTGATTGACCTTGTTCAAACAAAGAAAATAACACAATTTAATAAAGCGATAAGTTTGAAAAGAACTACAGAGATAGAAAAGTAAGCAACATTGATGAAACCGACGCACATCGCACATTTAAGCACACATAACATAACGCTGATATATTTTGAGGACACACTGGTGTTGAAACAAACCTGATTTGAGATTTGTAATGTAACTGCTACTTGACTGAGATTTTGTATATAAACCAGGTAGATGAGCTGATTGTGGTCTAGATGTTGGTGGAGGCAGTCCAACTGCACTAGATTTCATAGTTTTGGGGGGTCGACATGTTCGATGAAAAGCAGAACCAATAATTATATTATCTATCGTCGGTGGATGATGGAATTCATGGGATGAGCCATTCATTGATGTGTATCTTTTAGAACTCGGAACGGCTGAAAATGATGATTGATGCAAACCCCCAAGTGAATCGCGCACGAGTAAGCGATTATTTTGAGTTGATGATTCGAGTTGGTAAGTTTCATTGTTTAAAGTAGGGCAAGAATCTGGAAGACGGAACGGTGATTTCGAATTTAGAACGTATGTTTTAATATGTGATGCATTTTCTGGAAACAATGAATAAGCAGGCTTTAAACCTAGGCCAATTGATTGATGAGAAAACACGAGTGGTAAAACGGCTGCATTCTGAATGACAGGGATAGTTTGGTGTAAATCAAATGGCGGAAAATTAGTAAACCCATATCCTGAGTATGGAATTTGATTAGCCATCCCGAAAATATATTTTGAATATTGACTACAACATGCATTTGAGATAGGATAAGATGGAGGACAACACGGATATAGAGCATGCAATAAATTGGAAGCTTTAATTAGGAATAGAGGAAAGGGAAATAAATTCGGTTAAAATAGGAACTGAAGTAGTATATATATATATATATATAAGAGTAGGAAAACTAAAAAAAAATAGAAAACAGTACATACCATGATTATTCTGTTGTCGTCCAGAATACTGCCGCCCTTGTAAAACAAATGCACTTGTAGTATGCTGATTGTTGGCAGGAACTGGTCGTTGATTGATTAGCTTCAGGTTATTATTATTATTATTATTATTATTATTATTATTATTATTACTATCATTATTATTGTTAATGGTAGTAGTAATTGTTTTAGGAGTCTGGATATCACAAGTTTGTTGGCTTTTCAGAGACGATTGGAGCTTGTTTACATCACTGGCTTTAACAGTATCAGTATTATGAGGTTTAAGTGTCATACATGCATCCTCTAAATTAGAATCATCATGGTTTTGATTCATTATCAACAAACCAGATTGAGTATGTCCTGCATTTGATAAATGAGGTGTCCATGTTTGGTTTTGAGATGTTGTTGGTTGATGGTAGTATAACTGAGGAGTTAAGGCTTGAGACTGAGAACAATTTTGGTAAGATATAGGGCCACTACCGCTAGGCTGCACTAAAACCTGACTACTATGAGCAGAAAAGCGGTCACTACCTGAACCAAGTGATAAACGATCAGAACCTACTACAGAACTTGGACGCATGTTAACCATTTGAATAAGCTGCTGGTGTGACTGAGGATGAGGTAGAAATGCAGGATGTCCTGCTGGGTATAAGGCTACCTGCGAACCTGTGAAACACTGACGCTGAGAGACATAACCAGAACCTGATGAATCAACACAAAAGCCTGGTTGAGGAGAATGAATCTGATTAGTAGGAGTTGCAGAACCAGAAGGAGCACCTGGTCCATAGAAGATGACTGAAGAAGCAGGTGAATATCGTGCAATTACGCTGGCTCGGTTACCTGGACCAACTGGTCCATGTGCACCAGGAAGAGGAGAAAGCATCATCATTACTGGTACCTGGTCTCCAACACCTGTAGGATACAACACCAATCCAGAATTACACGCAGAAACCGAATCTTCACGATCAGTATAGTCAGTTAATGTAGCACCTGCATTACAATTTCCTCCAAGTTTAACTGATTCTGATGAAAACGGCATTTGTCCAGAGTTACTATTCAGTAAGGCAGTAGCACTTTCATCCATTGCCACTGGAAAACCAAATGTCGACGAGGCTAGAGAAGGACGACGATGACCTGCAGATACCACATGATACCTAGGATGTGTACCAATGTGACTAGCATGACTTAAGTGTGATGGACTAGCAGCTACAAATGGTACACCAGATAAACTCCCACCGGTAGAATGATTTAAACGATTTAATCGAGGATCGGACATATGGGAGGTAGGTTTCGCTTGTTGATTTTGATTAGGCCAATATGAATTAATTGGTTTAACAGAGCGGTGATTTCCATCAAATGTTCCACCAATCATACCACGTGCACGACATGCCAACAATACTATTGTAGTTAATGCAGCCAAGAAGAGAAATGCTAAAAGGCCAACAGTTATATAGATATGAAATTGACTAAGTCCAAGAATAGTAGTGTCAGGAATCAATGGTAACAAATTCTAAAAACAAAAAAAAAGAAAAAAACAGAGAAAAGTAATATCTTCAGTAACAGTAAATAGATTGAACAGTGAAGAATAATTTTAATTAACTTATATAACAGGCTACAACATAGAATAGTAAACTTTATTTTGATAAAAACCCAGCCTGTTGTTTCACAACAATTTAGCCTGATTAAAAACCAATGGCCTGACGATAGAGAACTGAGCTATCAACTACTAAAGCAAACGCAAACGCAAACGCGAACCCAGTTATGTTCGCTGACTTTTAGGCAACCAAATGATATTACCACTGGCTCTCACACAAATACTGTCACAAGGTCAAGTACATGTAAATCAGTGCCTTATAATCTGAAACACAAGTATTTCCACTGACTGAGCTTCCCTGTTTCTAAATTAATAAGTCAACTAAAAGACTATGAAAGGTATTTATCTGCCCTAACCACCCATATATAATTTTCAAGTGAAAATAATTGTGTGATATAAACGTGTTGCTTATCCTTTATAACTTCTTTTTGAAATTTAGCGGAAATGTGTCGTTCTACTTCCAATCATTAGGTGACAAGTTCAAATCCTCCCTAGGTAGCTGGCTAGTATTTCTAACATTCTCTCACGTACATGCATAGACTTGACTTAGATTCCAGTATATGAACTTCAAATTAATTACAGTGATAGATTTAATTAAAAACAACACATGTTACCATTAATTAGAACTTGTTTTCAGAATTTATTAGACATAAAGTGATGCAAGAAACTATGTGAATATATATTCGGATATGATCACTACTTTTCATAACACAACAATACAACAAGCTGATAAGTTCTTAAAGTATATAAACATTTTAGGCACTTTGAAATTATCTTTATTAGGTGGATATCATGTAGGACACCTAGTACCGTAAAGAACTAATATGATTCTATGAAGTATGATCTATTCAAGGGACATTATATCATCCTCTAAGCATAGCTAATCAGGAACCTGATCAATATAATGCAATATTTTATACCTTGGTCATAAATGAGTAACAATATTTTATGAATTATGGTAAAAGTGAAGTCCAGGACGCGCCTTTCGTCCTATTTCCAACCGTACCTACACCACACTATTGATATCCTCACTGAGACTTAAACGCCCTACGAGTCGTCCATTAAGCTAGTATCACCAGAAAGCCACTGATGTGTTTGACGAGAATGTAATATACATTACTATTAATAACTCAGTAGATAATGAATTGGACATTTAAAGGGAAAGGTGAAGGGTTCAAGTTCCGTTGTGGACATCAACACTGAAATGAAGGCACACCCTGCTTCTGAGTCCCACATAGGATGGAGTGAATGCTATGTATTCCATTGCTAGACACAATTGATCTATTATAAAACGGCGGGGCAAAACATCTGTAATGAGTCAGTTCGGGACATGTGCCAAAGAAGACGGACTAATATCTAGTCTTGTATAACAACAGGATAATTGAAATTCTTACTAGTGACAGTGTAATCACATTCTTAGTTCAGTAAAGTAGAGGAATACTGAACTTTCGAAACGTAAGTGCAATACAAATGAGTGCATTTTTTCTACTTGTTAAAAAGTGAGAAGTAGTGCTTACCTTCGATTGACAATGTTGACCAGAAAAGCCAACTGAACAATTGCATTTATATGAACCAGGAGTGTTATAACACACACCTCGCCCAGAGCTATACGGACTACATAAACCTCCACTAGGACTGGCACGGTTTTCCAACCACTTGATATACGGCACTGAATGATGCAAATCACTTGATGAGTAGATACTTGTCACTACTCGACATTCATCAACATCATGCTCACAACGTGCTCCTTGCCAACCTGCAGGACAAATACACTGAGGACCACTAGACGAATCTAAACATGAGCCACTATGTAAACAAACTAGTTTTCTAGAATCATGGATTGATATTTGATGAGGAAGGTACAGAAAAGGCATAACGATGGTTAGAACTAGTTGCCAGTTGTATTTTATTCAATTTATTCTGATGTTGTAGAACCAATTGTGCTGTGTGACAAGCAATGCCAGATTTCAATGTTGAATCGCTTCCCTCTGTTGGTTTATTGAGCAATGAAGCTTGTGACAAAATTTCAGGATGTACAATTTCACAGTGTAAACCAGACAGTCCAGCTGGACAAATACAACGGTACGCAGCCAAACCAGAATGCGCCGGTGTTTTCGAGATACTTGATGTCATGAGAGTTTGACAACTGTGATAAGAAAACCAGTGAAGACATACATTTTAAAACTCAACCCATTGGTGATTTAAACATAAGAAAGTAATAAGTTATTAAATTTGTAGTGATTCGTGTAGTGAACCGGATCTTTTAATCACAGGTCTTTCGTTTTCTTACTAAGCAACATTAGCAGTATATACATAAAAAGGAAGTGAGATATTATAATTTCCCTACAATTGACTGAGAGCTTGTTCTATTGACAATAGAAAATGATTAGCCATTGTTTATAAGTGTGTTGTTGTTGTTCGGATGTTTATTTCGGCTGCTTCGGTTAATGGACTGCGTCGACATTGATATTTCTAACGATTGATTATATTTTCTCTTGTCCATAATTGTCTACACGCATTAATAAAGTTGGAGTTACATTATAATACTTAATGACTATCTGGTGTTCATGTAGACGTCGAAACTTTGTTAATGATATTTTATGAAAAGACAACGAAAGCCCACAGCACTTCCAGAACTAAAAATCCTCTCTATTGTTTTATCAAGTTTGTAAATATATATAGAATATTCAAATAAGCTAACCAATTTATTTATGTATAATCAGAAAGGTCTTCTTATAGGCTTCTATTCCCAACTCATACATTGTGAGTTAATGATCTTTTACTCACACTGCAAATCTTCTATACATCAGTTGCTTTCTGGTTATTTACTTCTTCTGAAACGAGTATATAGGAGAGACGACATTTACACTTCCTAAACTAGATATAAATAAATCACCCACACACGCACAACAGAAGATTGTTAAGTGAATAGTGGAAATCCCAGTCAGTTCAGTGGATACAATATACTTAATAGTTCTTGTCAATTTTATCATAAAAATCGATGTGGTAGTGAAAATAAAGGATATTATTATATAATGCTTCACTTTTTCACAAATATTTCCACAAACGACAGATATGTTTCTTATGTGATTATATTGAACAGATTTACACCGATTCTAGATATTTGGCTTTAGTTTTATCAACAGACGTATTGTGAAATAAAATCTGTCAATTGACGTAGTTAACTTATTGTCTCGGTTGAAAATGCACACACATACAAGTACACATTTCTATATGAAAGTTTGTAAGTGAAGGTTTTAAACAAGTCATTAGTTAGATATGCCACTCCAAAGAAAATATCACCAGCCAAAAAATGAAAGCAACTCATTATGACATTACCACAGAGATATCTAAAAACTCAAGGAAATCACCCCGGATTTGAAGTTTGTACACCAGTATTTGTCTGTGATTACCGGCCTCAACATAATAGATGGCTAGAAAGTTATGTGACAAGAAGACAAGGTGGAGTGCTGTATGAAGTGACTGTGAGGAAAGACGAATAGATGAGACATTTCAATCAACTACGCAAGAAAAATGTGTTTGGGCAGACTACAATTAAAACAATGTCTTTGGATATTTTACTGGATACTTTTAGCCTATCCAACTACAAAAATTAACAAACCCATGGTCGGATTTACAAGCAAGAAGATGGCCCAACCGACACCGGCAAAAGACGATTTGGGTCCCAAAGCAATTAGCAAGTAAATGTTAGAAATTAAAATCCCCAAAAATACAATTATTCAGTAAATCGAGCTGAAGGAGTTGTATCGATTTTTCGTAAACTTTCATTACATTAATTTAATTCAATATAAGTCGCACTTCAGAGTACATTCTATAACATTTAATTGTATTAATAAAATGATGCATTTAATTTAGTCGAATAGTCATTTTGTACGCCTGTTATATTTAATTGGTGGTTTCACTATGATTAATAGTCACTGTAGACTAATTGATGTAAAAGTAAGTATATTCAAATAAATGTTGTTCACTCTTCTCATTTAGGTTTTCTCCATAATACAATCTTTAAAAAAGTCTCGTCTTTTGAAGTAGTTCTGGGTTTGAGAAGGAACAAATCGTGGTATACAATCTGAAGTACAAGTAACAGGGATAATATTTTCATTAACTATATGGAACATCGTGGGAATCTAATATATAATCCTTCTACATTAGATGTATTAACTGCATCGCATCACGAACTGTACAAAACCAGTAAGAAACCATGCGTTTTCCCATTCAGGACATATCAGGTTTTCAAGAGAACTAGACACTATCTAAGCTCTTTACAACCTGAGCAGAATAACATAATTCTGAAGCGCAACCAAACAGGTACTAAGACCGAGTATGTGCAAATTTGACACGTACTATAGAAAAATACGAAGTATCTTTCAAAATGAAAATATTTACGAAAATATTTACCTTCCTCCATTGTGACATGGTGTAAGGAGACATGCGTCATTAGTTCGCTCACAATGCCTTCCATGAAATAATGAAGGGCAATCACATGTATAAGATGAACTGGTAATTGATTGTTTTCGACCAGTTACACAAGTTCCACCATGTAAACAAGGGCCAGATGCACAAGATCCGGATATTGTTGTAAGAGGTTGACAACCATATTCTATTTTATGCGTTCTTACAATTAATATAGATGGATTTGAGTATAAACCCAGAACACTCTTAGTATGCTCTGGTACAAGATTTATTTGATAAGGTGGTTTTATGTGATTAATGGTGAAATCACGAAAGCAACCTAGGATAAAAAGAAACGTTACGCAATGAGTACTTTATGAGTAAATATAAGTATCTTTTACAAACTAGTAATTATTGTTTTTCGTTGTACTTTTATGCTTCGATATACCAACTTCAAGACCAGTAAACTGACTCATTTACTAAACAACTGATTCCCAAAAAATATTAAAAATACTTCATTTGGAATTTTACTAAAACTTTCGCACAGTTTTTATTTCTAAAGAGCAAATAATGTTGGAAATAGTACGCAGAAGAAAAACTTATATAACTGAAAAAATTTCAACAATTACCAAAATGCCAAAGTTTTTCCGTGGAGGTTAAATGTCTTTTATCAAAATATGGTTAGCTGATATACTTACGTCCCAAGTATAGATTTACGTATCCAAACTTTAGGGTAACCCTTTATCAGTACGGGGGTTAGCTAAAATACTCGATCGCTCAAACCAAAGATTAGGCAGAGTTAGAATGCATGACCTACTTTCTAGGAGAATTTCAGGGGTAATAAGAACTCGCATGTTTAGTAATTTAGTTCACTTTCTTCAATATTGTAATCAAGTTGTCAAGTACGAAATTATTGGTCAAATATTAATTAAATACAGCATAAATGGTAATCCATTTATTATTTCACACTTACCAACAATTCCAGATCGAAATACAACTGGTGTTGTCTGTGATGAATTAAAATATAAATTACTCTCAGGGGCTGTCTGGACATTTGTTAATTTGTATGGTTCACTTAAAGGGCGAAATCCATGAACTAAATCTGCACCAACTAAAATTCCTTGTTGATATGAATCACCTGGACTCCAGTCAATTAAAGTGGACTGAGGATTGATTCCGTTCACAGTTAATTCAGCCCACCAATTAGAATGTGGATGCAAATAATGGGATTTCATTTTCGAATCTTCAGTGGAAAAGGAAAAAAATAAAATGTGATTTATAACATAGTTAACACTAAATCCAGAATCGTATACAACAAACAATGAGGTGCTTTGAATGGGATGATTTAACTATATTAGACAATTAACTAATCAAGCTTCATTTTAGTGTAGATAGAGTAAGAAGTAAGTAACTAATAGATGAAATTAGTTGAGGTATCATACATATTACGAAGCTTGAAGGTCATGGGTTCCTCCGCATGCGAATTGGACAGTGAACACAGTCGAAAAAATTCAGCGCTAGAATGAAAGAAATGTTCAATGATTTTTAACTCTACAGCTAATGTCGGTTCTTAGTGAAGACAACTTGCAAAATTTGATGTTTACTAGTCACATTTAAAGAAGTAATGGGAAACAGACTTAACACATGATGAACTAATAAAATGAGTTCACAGTAAAAAAAAAACGGTTTCAGTGTGCATAGAATTAAGTTATTAATTAATGGCTGATTTGTCATAACTTACGTTACTGTTTAAAGTTTTAGCAAAAACAAAGACCACTCATTATTTAATACAACCGTGTGCATATAAATATTCAGTTATATTTACTGATTTCAACAAGTACTAAAAAGTTAAGCATACTTTGTAAAACAAAAAAGTGATAGAAATCACAGAAATGATTAATTGGTTAATCTAGTTTAATACACGGTGTTAATAAATATACACAAGTCTGTAAATATTACCTCCTAACAACGCATCATGAAATAAGGCATCAACAGGAGCTGCTTTATTCGAAACTAAGGTTGTCAAAATAAATCGTACACGATGCCAGTGACCATCAGCGATGGATGCATAAGATATTAGCCAATCAGTTGTTGGTAAACCATTAGATAAACCAATTGCAGAAACCACTAAATGTCCACTACTGGTTAACCTGATCTGAAAAGTCCTTAATGAAGACCAACGTATAAATACTAAGGGTCCATTTGTTTGCCGAGTTCGAAAAGAAAATTTCAATTCAATATAAAATGGGTTAGGATTTATAAATTCCCAATGAATGAATGTTCCACCAGTGAATTGTAATGGTCCATTTTCTAATTGAAATAAAATAGAAACAAATCATGAAAACGAAGAGATAATAATGAAGTGACGATGCAAAAATGACTGACAGATAATAGTTAAATAAATTACCGAAAATCGAGCTGATATCAAGTACTGTTAGAAGTATGAGGGTAATTATCACATATCGATTAGCCCGGTATGGCTGTGAAGCCTAGTCACCGAGATTTCGATTACAATTATCTTTGAAACATCGCTCGTCTATCATGGAACGATCAAGTAAGCAATGATGTAAGACACAGAGTTTTGGGAGATGGCGCATAGTGTGGTGGGGTTCGGAATCATCAAGAATTGAAGCAGTTAAAACATCTATTACGTATGATTGACCGCGGCCTACCTAGACTGTTTGATGCTGGATGAAGTAGTTTGAAAAAAAACTAGGGTAAAGAAAACAAAGACACATTACTAATTAATAATAGCAGGTACAGAATACCTGAATGAGGTTGCTAGGTCAGTGGTTGCAGATGTTGGGTTACGTAGTTCAGAATCAGTTACAACCTTCAATGAAAACTACGCTCTAATGTGCAGTTAACTGAAAAGTCATCAAAAATGCAGAATACAACACAGTGAGTATTGAAAACACCGTATTATCACCTTAGGTTTAAAAGATATTTGTGTAAGTAATTCACAGATTTCATAAACGAACAGCAAGTACGTAATGTTATTATGGTGAAGAACAACAAGTTTTCTATTTCAAGGTAATTGAAATAAACAATTCTTATTCAAATAACAAAAATTATTACTAGTCAACATAACTACGCTAGTTAAATACTAAAAATAACAAATCAACTATAGAAATTAGACATATAACTTCAAGACTCTCGAAGTTACGACTAAAAGTCATGACTGATGGATTCCAGACAAGTCAATAGTGAGACAGTTACGATAAGTGGCATTAGATAATTGATGAAGCATATCGCAAAGTGATTGTAGCGAAAATCTTACCAGTGGATATCGATAGACGTATTGGTAATGATGTTTAGGCGTTTGCCGCGAGACCTGAAGATTCTGAGTTCAATCCCTAGTGGAGTCGTGAATGCACACTACTGAGGAGTATCATACCAATATGAAAAAGCTTTTTAGTGCCCTCTAGTTTTCAAAGGTACCCAACAAAAATCAATCGCTGAAGAGTGCAAATGGCAAGTTTATTGAAAAATCATGAATAAAATTAACTGACCGATCGACTATGGATAATAAAATATGCATAATGGGAAACAACAAAATAGCCAATAAAATATCCAGATAAGGCGAGGATTCCTGTTCAGATATTTAGTAAAAGATAAGTCAAAGCGAAAAAACATTTTACTTCAACTAGTTTTCATCATGGCTTTGCACTAAAATATATATTTTGTAACAAGACTGTAGTATAAAACAAGTGATACTGTTACGCAAAAATCTCATATTTTTGTATACGACTTTAGAAAAATAATATCGAATGACTAACCGTGTAGTTGAATAAAGAAGGGTAGAGTGGTTATATTGACTAAAAGTTTAAATATGTAGTTTATCAATTGACAGATTACGTTAATTTACTCCAATGCGTCTGAACAAATCATGCATAATGCTTCGTATAATACACGCAATAAGGCCTACGAATTAGCGTTTGCGTATTCCTGAAGCAATCAGTTTCACACTCACAAACTCTGACTCTTGTATCCAAGAGAAATCCGTACAACCCCTTTTCTTAGCTTGTCCATCTTCATAATTTTCACTGCCCTCCTTATTTATTTCCAAAAAGTCATAAACCTCATTTAATTTTCTTACACATATTCTATACTTGATATTTTTTTTATATTTGATATTTTTAGTATTCATCACTTTAGCCCAAAGTAGCTGCTATTATTATTTAACTCGATTTCAAAGTGTTTTGTAAATTCCTTTACTAGAAATAACATAAAAATTCTCGGCTGTTAAACTAAATATATTAGGTGGTAGCTGCTACAATTACCCCTGTCCTCCATTCTTTAACTACTTAGTCAGTCATTCGACAGTATTTTCATAAACATATGTGCAAAGTATTAATTTATTCTGTAACATTATTACATGTTTGATGTTATCTTCTTATCATAGAACACGTAGATTAATGTAAAGTTCTGATGAAAAAACTGATTACAATGGACCATTTTTTCACGTTATTTTGCTTTAAAATAAGATTTGCAAATCTAATATTTATTTTACCTCTTTGATTAAAACAAGACTCTGAATGACAATCATCTCTATCACCGTAAATTAAAATGGATTCACAATTAGGACCTGTACGAGGAGGTGGACAAATACACAAATAATCGTCTATGCCATGAGGAATGCATAATCGTGAAGTAGGACAATTGGCCAAAGCACAAGGATCTATTGGTGTATTGCATAGCAAACCGGTAAAGTGTACTGGGCATTGACAAATAGGTGACAAAACAAATCGTGGAGATACTTGATTGATACGATGTACTTCAATACGATTCATAAGACCATTAGGATCAATAGTGACTTTTGTATGACAACGACCACGTGGACAGAACTGAAAAAAATTGTGGTAAAAGGGAATCTTTTTCAGTAATAACAATCAAAACACTAATAATGATGACAAATAAATTATTTAAATGAATCTGTGATCTATGATCGATACCGTTTTGCCTATTCCCCAAATACATGGTATTATTAAATGAATCACTACTTATTAAAGACAATCAAACTTTGCATTACTAAATCCTACTTGAAATTAGATATGTAAATTTTGTACAACTCATGGCCAAGTGACATTATTAATTGCATACCCTGTCAGTTAAATAAATAAAGGAATGTTTATACTGCAATTAACTACTTTGAAATACATGAATACTCAGTCAGCAATAAACGTCGGGCCTTTAATATATATACGTAAGATAAAATTACCATACCATGCCAGCGCGATGAGATCAAATTAAGGAAATTAATACCATAATATAGTTCATAAAAAAAATGTAAACGGATTATGCGATTCAGCAAAAGCTAAATGAATCTGTTGAATCTGTTTTAAGATTCTGTTAGGCGTCGACATAACAGGGCTGGCGGAACTTCCAGGATAAGTGAAGTAGTCGATGCCCACCACTAGTTCATTCACTTCGACCAATCTAGGCGGTGATGCAGACCAGTCTATACAAAGTGAAACAGACAATCACATCCTGTCATACCAACTTGATGAAAACATAGTGTAAAATATTAAACAAAATATTTAATGAGATATAAATGAAAAAATTCAGTTAGATGCATATTAGTATGAAAGAACATTCTTTATACATCGTCTGGAAGACGTTGCAGAAAATTTATTATAAGTCATTAGCGGTAGTCGTTGAAAGTGTAATTACTTAGGTTAAAATATGACATTTATACAATTGACATTATATAAACAATACCTAATACAATATGTCAACTGAGTAAACATCATTACTACTGTTATGCGTTGTTAGAATGATCATCTTTATAGTGTAATAAGAAAGACTCTTGCTACATAGGTATGAACATATCTACATCCTCCTCTTAGTTATGACCAAGAGGCTTATACATTCGAATATATATCTTCTTTAATTAGATAAAACATTAACAAAATCTATTACACAACATTAAATCCTACTATTAATGCACTTTAAGGAGAAGAGTAGATAGTAATAGTATTAATGTGATCGTGAAAAAACAAACAGACGAACAGACAAACGAATTATAAACACTTTAAAAATGTATTTACAAGCAATACCTTTTTTTACACTTGAAGAAATGTGATAAAAATTAATTTATTGAATATAATTAGCTAAAAGAGATAGCATTAATGATATAACACCGTTTTAACAGTACTATTTGTGTGGGTGGGATTATTACAACTGTTATGTCGGATAACTAATGAAGAGTGAGAAACTTCCAGAACTGTGTATTAGAGAATAATTCATTTATTTTTGTCGTGAGTAGTGTAAACATTACATTTCTATTATTTTTACCTTCCTCTTACTCTATCCTCTCGTTTAGCATATTTACTGTTATTGTATTGTCTCTTATTATGGACTACAGTCAATCAGTTGTATACAAGCTGTCCTTATTCACTACCACTATTTCCTTAGTTTTGTATTAATGTTAGTTTCTTAATTGGTTCACTGTGTGGTCTGATTTTGTGTATATATAAAGGCATGAATGAGATATAATTCGTTTTCTGGGTCTGTTTGGCTCATCAATCGTTGTTTTCCCACTATTCCGGTTTGGGGACTGGTAGTCGCGGGGCAGACAGTGTTTGTACAGTGATTAGCAATCATCAAGGGCACTGTATATTTTCAAATACATAATAATTGGCGACGGGCTTAAAGTGAATCCAATTTATGCAGTCATTGGTCATAAGTTAAATATATAACAACAACTACTTAAACATTGAAAATGTTCATATCTTTCTGTTGATGGTCTGAATTCGGTCAGTTCCTGTTACAATAGGTGCCTTCTGAGTAATCGCCTGGATACAATGTTAACTGACGAATACAATTATGACTAGCAAGTATGATCAAGGATGTCCATTTCGTCTTAACTAAAACTTATAAACTTAGATCCATGTTAATCTTCACACTGAGACTTGAATTGAGTTTAAACAGCCATACTTGTGTGGTGAATATATATATATATATATATATATATATATATATATATATATATATATAATTTGAAGATGTCGAAGTTTTCTCGATAATGTTGTTATTTAAACAATGAGAAAAATTTAAAAGAAATAGCTCGTAAAGAAAGTAAAAAATATTTCATGGAGGATGGATAGATGGACTGATAGAAAGTATTTCACAAAGTACTCAGTTTGTACAGTGAGAATTTTTTCGATCCATCTCCATATACATAAACTCCGCAGAAATTCAATGGAATATTATTAATGTGCAGAAATAGATAGTCGAATATGTAGGGGTTTTAGGTTTCCATTTGCTAATAATATGAACTGCATTTGATCAGTCGACAGTGAAAACGAATGAGTCCGAGTTTCGATGTCAACATTAGAGCTGGGATGGGGATAAAACTCAAATGATGAGTTCTGAGTCGGACGAAACATGTATTCAGTACTCCATTGATATCCATATTTCAGCTTTACTACATACATAGTAACCATTAAATAGTATTCTGAAGACCGTAAAGCGAAGAAAACTTAAAATGTCATGGGTAAAAAGAAATAGTTTCTTCGCTGAATTGTTTTTTTTATTATGAATATTTTATATAAGACCCAGTGGTGAAAAGGTCGTTGATTTGGAAAATTACTAATAATGACACCGGCTAGCGAAATAGAATACAATTTTATCCGTGACCGAGTGGTGAAACGATCTTGAAGAAGGTTAAATATTTTTGCTAGTTGACCCCAAAGCTCCCTCTAGTCCCAGGCTCGAGTAAGAACACTTAAAGTCGAGCATTCAGTTTAGAATCATTCTGTACATATTTCAAACGGTTCAATAAACCTACATACATGATTTTTCAAACCATAAACAAATACAATTAAAAGAACAAGATGAACAAGGGTCTTTGTGATATAAGATCAGAGTAGTGGGTAGTAATCCACAGTCTGTAAGCGAAATAATTTAATGATCAAAACGACACCCAGCTAAAAAAATGAAATAGTATAATTAAAAAAACTAACCTGTGGTGTGCAAACATCATGAATAGCTTCAATTTCTCCACCGAATTCCGCAGATAAGCGATCAGCTACTGTATTGATAGCTTGAGCAATTTTAAGCGGTTTAATAAACTCTCTTTCTTTTGGATCATATACTGCGATAAGTATATCAACAGCTCTATCAAGACTACGTTTATTACGATGGGGGTTTACTAATCTACTTCCTTGATAAACAAAAGGTGAAGAAGTAGGAGGGCGATCCGGAAAATCTGTTTCTTGTACAGAAAGTATGTAAACATTATCTTGTGATGAATTATTAACCTGTGATAACATAGTTGGATTTGAAGATGAAAAATGAGGCGAGCTTGATTCCAACAATAGATTAGACAGATGATTTTGTAATAATGCATTATAATTTTCCATATAAAATATATTTGGTAATAGATTTGAAATTCGAATTACTAATGAAGAGTCAAGCATTTCTTCAGTAATAGCTATAACCTAAAATGATAAAGTTGGAGAGAGGAACAAAGTAGAAAAACACTATAGTTTCTTTTGTTAAAAATTACGTAAAAAACATAATCAAGAACTGTAAAGGAGAGAAGCGGAGTAAATAAGTACCGTTTGACTTTCATTTATCAACAGTTAACAAAGATCTTTTTAAAAAACAAACAATCGGAACTAGGTTATATAAAATTATCTACATCAATTTACCATTTATGTTTATTTTGCATGATTCTTGATGATGAAAGAGAAATATTTTTAAAGCTTAAAATCATATGTAATTATAGAAATATGCAATTAAGTTTACCAACTTTCAATCAAAGACCCTAATAGGAAATATAGAACCAAGTATAAATATATGCATTGATTCAAGTTGTTGCATCACATCAGAACATCAAGATAAGATTATCAAAATGAACCCCAAAGAGGAAGAAGTAGTAATAACATCGGTGATAGCAAAATTAAGTTTGGGATTACAAGCGCAATTCGAGAAAAATGATTTCATCTGCACTATTGTAACAGATTCTAAATTATGTTACCCAAAGACACTGATCACTTATCATTACTTGTCATGTGTAGCCCAACCAGATAACCTATATCTGCTAACACGGCTAAGACCAATAATTAACCACTACATGAATTAGTGCCACATTTTAGTTATATCATCTATAGTTTAAATTCATACTTACTTTTAAACCGGCCACAAAATTGGAAGTAAAAGGCAGTAGAACTTAGTGACCGAACATCAATGTGAGTTTAAACACCGTATATACATATACGGCATTTTAACATGCTAGGAATAAACAACAAGATCTAAGAGATATTTTGCTATGTTTCATAAAATATCAACATTCCAACGGAGAATGATAGTAATGTAGGAAAACACAAAAGACGACATTGCTATTTAACCTGCTTCAATAATAATACAGATGTTTCTTTCAAAATAGTTCTGTAAAGGTGAAGTGCACCCAACCATGTTGACATTTATAATTATTAGGCACATAATATAAACGAATCTGCAAGGTCTTAATATATTTTGTTTGCAGCTGGCCGATTTGTTATAATAAGCTATATATATGCATATAAACTGCACAGCAGTAACTAGCTCATAAATACACAGAGATAAATAGATAAATACTAACAATAAGTAGCAGTAAAGGATATGATAAAGGAAGTAACTTTATTTTAATGTTCAGCATAAAAATAGATGACTAGTTATGAACTACCACTAGTAAATCAGATAAAAATGGCTACACTGTACACCGTATTAGAAGCATGATTAAAAAACTGTTAAACATAGTAAATAACCAAAGAAGGTAACTATTTGTTATTTTATTTTTCAACAAAAATTCATCAGATAAGCATAACTTAATTTTATAGAACATCTGAAGTTGCTGAATCATGATTTCATAAGATTTAACGAATACGCGTGTTCCGTACTGTGTATCTATGAGATATCAAAAAGTGAAATAACAGAGGTCACCCACCACATTTGATAGCCACTTTTCGCTATCATATAATTTGTTAGGCCAACACATAATATTAGTGATACTACTAAGATGCCCAAACGGAGTTAGATTGAGTTACATTTGAAAGTTTAACCTAGTAAATGACGAATCGAGACGAGAGGCCAAACAGAAACATGACGTCAGTACATTAAGTTATTGTTTGTTAGTTGTAGTAAGATAGAAGTCATTATGACAACTAGTTAGAAACTTCTACTGATATGGCTAAAATTAGATCGTAACCGTGCAAATGTACTCAATCTGAGCTTTCTAAATACTGAGTACCTTTCTTACCACGAATTAATTCCTTCTTCTTGATTCGAATTTTCCGTGTGTAACCTTTTTCTACTACCACTGAAACTACTATCATAACTAAGGTATTCATCTTGCGGTAATATGATGTGTCAACTTGGAGCAACAAACACATATGACAGGCTCTATATTGTTTTATAACTGACTGAATTGATACATAAATGGTTTAACTAATGAGACACTGCCTAAATACACTACTAGACAACTAACTTACCAATTAAAAGTTCATGTACACAGCTTTGGGGAACACATAATTATATGGATGGTAAACAGTACTATCAAAGTAGGTTCAGCCGATTTCCAACCTGTAATTTACTAGTTGAGAGGTTAATGTCATAACTATTGTCAATCCTAGACCCTAATCGATGGATAATCTTTCTCAGTCAAAAACTGGTAGATACGTACAAGGTTAACTCTGGATAATAAAATTGACCATTATTTTGTTGAGAAAGTTTTTTTAATTATTATTAATGGAATCCTTGAACTTTTCAATCTCTTCTTTTCTTAGTTTCCAAAAAAATGCATCCAGAAGTAGATAGGGTTAATCGAGAAAGCGAAATTTGTAAATCAGAATTTTTGTCACGCAAACATTTAAGTTACTTGTTAGAATTTGAAGAAATAATTTATGTATGCATACATTCAAGTGTAATGATGAAGAAACCAAACTTTATCAATGAAGTAAAAATAAAGTTAAATCAGAAAAAAATTTAGGAATTAACAAAAGTGGATTTTCATCTCTAAAATATGTAAAAAAAAAAGGCACAGATGTAGGAGACGTTTCTCTCATTTGGTCATAATGGAAATTTATCGATGTGCAAAAACAGTATGTCAATCAAGATATCTTTTAGTTTTCAATGGGATTTTAATGAAAAAGGGAAAATTCGTTTGTTTATTTTATAGAGAATAAAACAATATTGAATCGCTTCTATAAACTTATTCAATAGAAATCAGCCTAGTCTTTTAATGATAATTGAAATTCAAATAGGCTAAAATACACACAGAAATGCGTACGAAATCAAATATCGTAGAGATTAAACAGTTAAGTTGAACGCTTCTGTAGAGAAGCTTTAATATATGTGTACACACGCACAAACGACAGTGATTTCAAATGTTATTAGAGGCAAGGTAGGCGGTTGTCAGTTGTCAGTCGATCATACTGTAGGATTTCTTCTTCATATGAAAAGGAAACGTGGTGAGAGGGGAAGCGTCATGGAGACTTGTGAGTGTGATCAGACTGTACCAGGGATAGTTTAGGACCAACCTTCAGTTATGGAATAGCGGCATTTCTGAAACTCGTATTCAATACTTTCGGTTACCCTTTTCACTAATTTAGTGCCCGACCTTTATATATTAGAGTCTAATATTCATTAATTATTTTCAGGATTATCTGCAACTGTCTGGAGTAAATATCCCAACGTATGGTAGTTCAACGTGCCGGATGAAAATCACAAGTATAGTAAAAATTGGGACTTGAAATTATTGGTGAAAACGGCACATTAAAATGTAAAGCACATGCACTAAATGCACAGAAGAATGATTGAAATTGTTGAATACAATATACTTAGTGAACTTCGGAAACACTTCGTATAACTTTAAACTTACTGTTACGGACAACTGGGAGGTAAAATATACTGTTAATATGAAAATGCTACCGAAGTTGAAGTGTCGTTACAGAATTGACTACCAATGTAAGTTGTAGGTTGAAAAGTTGCTTTGTTTTAATATAAGACTTTTGAGCAATGTTTATGCTTCCTACTTGAACAGATTAACTACTAAAGAAACTGTCAAGTTACCGGTTCGTTTGTAGATCAATCAAACAGCAAACTTGATCTGACTCAAAAAAAGGTGCGTAAAAGGTTTCTGATCAGTCAACTTCACAATTATTAATTACAAAACACCAGTAACTGATGGGAAGAATACATGACACAAAATGGTTCTATTATCAGCCTTGAAACAGAAATGTGTTCACAGACATTTTGAACAGATGACTCATTAAACATGCAATAATACACTAATCGAAATGAAATTTCCGTAACAATTATGAAACTGGAAGAACTAACAAGAAGAATTCAAAAGTCTACTTGATTCACGAAATTACCTTAATATGTATTGTTGCTTCTGAAGTAAGCGTGCCATTTGTGACGCGTACACGCAGGGGATAAACACCAGAGTCAAGATGAATAGGTAAATTATGAAATTGATCCATTCCAGATTTGCTTGAAGAAGTTAACGAACTATGCAGTATGGATTGACTTGCGAATGATGAATTCGGTGATATTTTTATGGCAGAACGTATGGTTCCATCATATTGATCAACGGAGAACAAATTTGATGTAGAGGTATTATCATTTAATAATTCAAAAAATAATCGATCATGGGCTGTGCGATCTTTTATTGTTATTCGACCAATAGTTTTATCAAAATCTCTCTCAGCGACATCTTGTTTCGGAGACGATGACTCTACAAAATTATTTTCATTTCTGTTATATACATCGCGATAATAAATTAGTGTTGAATTTGTATAAACTATCTCAGGAGGCAGATTAGACATACGAATAACACGAACAGTGACTGTAGTTGTTGTATGTAGAGCGGTTAAACCATTATCATTGGCTCGAATCACTAAACTTTGACTGCCAACCTATGATAATGGAATACATTATAAATGAAAATTTCAAATGTCTATTTTAAAAAACTATACATAGTAATCATTTATAAGCAATCCAGAACCTAGCGCATATATGCTTCGGTTCAAGAAAATGCATCACAACAGTATGAGATGCAATTATAAGTGTTGGATACCAAACTAGTATTAGGATCAGTTGTAGTAGAAAAATTAGACATACGAGTAATTCAAAAAGTGTAAATTCGCCCAATAAAAGATATGTTTAGAGTAAGTGAGGGTGGAGACCGACTATGATCCCATGTTATCTAGCATCTCAAACTGCTGGTCGCGGACTACCACGCAGACACAAACCAGGTAGTCTGCATTTACTAACATAACTTACAACAACAGTCAAAGACTTTATAGACTAATATGTTTTGGTTTGGCCGCCCCTAACCTCTCTTCCATCCTATTCCTACTCTAGCCAACATAGCACGATGAGGCAGACGGTGGTCAGGCATACGTAATACATGTCCCAACTACCTCAGTCGACAAGTGTTTATTACCTCTTTGACTAATGTTCCAAGTTTTCCTAATACTCTATGTCTAACACAAACACTACTTTTTCCCAATAAAGAATCTAATGGAGGCTTTAACAGAAAATTTGCTAAGAAAACCGATAAACATTCGATATTCACATAAGACGGTGTTATATGGCATAATAACGGTATTTCCAAAGAAGAGCTACACATACGTAGTCAGCAAATAATTACTTAGTTGAGTGAACTGCTTTCAGATAATACGGAATTTCCATTAACAGATCTAAGTAAAATTGATCTTCTCAGATATTTTCAGTAGTCATTACTTAAGCAAAAAACAATTGAAAGTCCTTAGAACGAGCAGACCCTTTTTGTTTATATATAGACTTAACAACATTTATTCATCTTAAAAACTTTATGTTATGTAACACTATATTTTGTTAAATGTATAGATCCTCCAAAGAATAATCCAGCTGAATTAAGTTCGTCATAAATCAATCTGTAGGGAACTCAATACATTAAAACTTAATTCCAACCTCCACAAACTATCTCAAATCAATCACAAAGGTAAGTCAATTGTTAAGACCGACTTAACTTATAATAATCTAGTGACTCACTAAGAAACAATCCAGTGCTTAAAGAATCCGACATTCAACCACTAAGTTTCAGGTTCGAATTTCACTATACTTCTTTGCTTTGGGTAACTGAGTAGGATCGTCACCATTTACATTTAGAATGTGGCATACATAGCAAGTATGAATATTTAGATTTAATAATCACAAAAATGTTACTATGAAACTAAAATCACAAAAAGTCATGTAAATATTCATCGCCGTTTGGATGAATGTGAATTGTATATCACAAAAAATACTATATAGTCTAAAAGACCTTGACAAAAACTGTAAATGGTTCAATTGATTACTATTATTAACTTACAGGAAGCTTGTCAATAGCATAAAGTAAACATTCGCCTCTACTAAAATCTGTCTCATTACTTTCATGATTATTTTTGGTTGAATAAGATGTATTCACTTTCACTTCTGCGGTTCGAACAGAAAACAAGCTACTACTAGTAGTCGCTGTCGTACCCGGTGACTTTGACGATGATAATGAATCATGCAAAACAGTTTGCGTAATACCAGAATTAGCTAATTGACATGTAAATGGACCAGAGTTTGGATGAGCATCAGCATCTGTTAACTTTAAACGACCAATAAGTACATTGCCATCAGAAGCAGACTGACAGTCAACTTCATATGAACTCTATGATAACAGACAAAATTATATAAAGAAAATGTATACGACTTGATATTCGACTATAATAATATCATCCTTATTTGCGAACATATATAGAAAATATTCATTTCAGTCTATAAGGTATATCTCATCGTAGTGTAGTTTGATTGTCGAAACTAAGACCTAATATGTTTCTACTGAATTTCACTTCGTAAGAAAATTCTGTAAAAAAAAAGAAACGAAAACATACCAATTCCAATCGCTCCTTTAAAATATAGAGCATGATATTTTGTTAGTGTATCATATATATATATATATATATATATATATATATATATATATATATATTACTTGGATAGACCTAAGTGATCAGTTGAAGAAGAACTGTAACATATAAGAGAAAAACAACATGCACAAATATACACCAAGTGTTTAATAATTTTCAAGGATTTAAATTTTCCGGCTGTCGATATTCAGGTCTGTAATCGATCAATCTCAAGTGTCAAATAGACCTTTTGAGCGGATTACTTTTATTATTTGGCAAAAATGAATTATGGCTGACAGCAGAATCTAAGAAGTGCATTTAGTCCTACTTGAGACACTCCAGTCGTATAAACTCAAAATGAGAGTCAGATCCAACATATTGTTCAGTTGATAGGTTTTGTGATCTGAAGAAGGGTTTCGATCGAGTGATGACTTATGAGTTTAGCCGCTAATCGATTTGAGACGAACTGGGTGACCGAAATACGTATGTCTAGATATTTCTTTGATCCTTAGCCCCAAACCGGTGAAAGGAAAAACATTTGTATGCTGAGCCAGTAATACCGAACAACTTTATTTTAGCGAATTCATGTATGTATTAATTTCACCAAATTTCTAAATTGCATATGTACCCGTTGCACAAGTGTGACTGTCTGAACACAGTAACCTAATGGTGAACGCGGTGGCGATTGACACGAAGTGGACTGAGTTCGAATCCCAGTGTGAACATCAACATGCAGGTACATCCAGCCGTTGAGTCTCAAACAGGATGAAACGCGCGTCCTGGATTCCACTTGCCAGTCACAATCCAACTTAAATATAATTTCACTACAATGATCATAAATCATCACTTAAATATAACGCGTACAAAAAGTGAAACATTTTATTGATACAATTTTAGGCCATAGAATATAATCTGGAGTACGACTCATATTGAATGAAAATTAATGTGATGAAAGTTCACAAATCAAGTTTACAAAAAATCAATACATGTTTTATGTTTGATTTCTAAATAGTTATATTTTTAGAGAATTGAATTCCCCAACAATAGGTAAGATAAAACTTACAGGTTATATTCTACTGATAACCACAATCTAACCAAAAATACTGATTTGGTGATTTATAAAGATTAAAAATTTCTAATGTTAATTAAAGCAGTGAAGTATAGAGATTAATCAACAATACTTCACATACTACAATGTTCAGGCATCCAAATGAAAGATTTATGTATACCTAAATATGTCAATAATAGAATTAATGCAGCTATACTAACTGATAATGTTGATAATACTTATTGTAAGTAGATACTTCAGGGTACAACACGAATTTGTACTCAAAGTAACTGATTTCTTAAGCAATCATTAAATCATAAACAAATATATTCTATTCATATGTCTTACAGATACTCGGGGCCAAGTTTTGTGAATCCTTTCGTTCTTCTTTGGACGAAAATTCCTATAAGTCATTAAATCATAGTTGGCGTAGAACTTTACATGAATGTTCATCAGCTCAGGCTATCATACTACAAGATGAAACTTATAAGACAAAACCCAAATGAGTTGAAATAATAGTTGTTTAACTTGCACTATCTTTCACTCTCTCTTCCGTTTGCACACAGTCATCCCTTGACTATTATTTCAGTTACACTTCGATTACAGTACCCGTATGGTTAGGAAGGAAAGTTATAAAATCCTTAAAACTAGCACCATTCCCTTCTTATTTGGTAAATAAAGAATACTGCGTTAGGCAAGCAGAAACTATCTCCAGTTTAGTAAAGCAAGAACAATAAACATTGCAGAAAAAAGTAATTTCATTTCATTTCGCGTGCATCAATTCTTTTAAATACTACACGGAATCCTTTAAATAAGTAAAACATTTAACAAATGTGGTATTGAACGTAACGTGCATACAGTCATTCGGTTTTAATAATGAATAATAATAATAATAATAATAATAATAATAATAATAATAATAATAATAATAATAATAGGCAATAACAATCTATGAAAATAATAAGACCAAGCTAAACATCAGAAGTTCCATCATGAATACTTAAGAGATATAATGGGCGATGACAAATATTTACGAAGATAAGAGACGAAACAGAGAAAGGGAAACACAACAACACACAAAACGACGAATAATCGATGCTTCTGCATGAGTTATTTTGTCCACTTTTTGTTCGGAAGACAACGACGAGATTCCTTAAGTGACCTGTGTCTATAATGTGTTTTCCTACGGCACTACTAGGAAATTTAGAACAATCTAATATAATGTTCCTTGGTATATGTTTCGAAATTCTTCTAGAGAGCACCCTCTCTGTCCATACAACGCACGTGCATGTACATATAAAGTAGTAAATCCAGTCGGAGGTAATTGGAGGTCTATTATCTATATTTGACTATCTGAACAATGCTTTTGCAGAATAAGAAATAATTAGGTTCGGGTCATGTAAACTCAATCTTACGTTGGCTTTATATCACATCCCAAATCATTTACTAAATAAAGAATGACTACATCCTATTGTATTTACAAGAATTTGTATATACATTCTGTTTTTTCTTGACCTACGACAATAGATTCATCCCATCCCCAATTAAGTTGATTAAGTTTCTATACAATATCTCCGCCTAAATACTAGTATTTATCTCCACCTTTTTACAAAATATACTAATAATCCCAATATTTCTTCCATTTGATATCGCGTTCAGATAATCGAACTTCATTGCGCATAATCTATTACCTTTCAAGTGTTTTTCTTATCCCTCTTATGTGACCTTTTCATCATATTAACATTATATATTACAGAAAACAAGGACACATTAGGCATGAAATTCATTTTTGTTTAAATACGTAATCCTAACTAATGTATATACTTTATATCGGCCTTACTTGCGTATGACATTAGGAAGGGCTTGTATTATCCGTTATTGATATTAAAACCGAATTTTAAACGATCTGATGGCATCCATGCATCCTAAACAAGTTATTTCAATGAAGTTATTTTGTAACAAGCTATAGAATAAAAAGGATTGAGGTTAGCAGTGGTATGAAGGATGCTCACTTAATTACGTTTCAGACTTATCAGCTGAATCTACCTGCATTTAAATGTTGATATTCACACGAAGACAGTATTTAGCTTTTACGAATTGGAAAGTTATCGCGTAAATATTGTAGAAGCAAAAGAAAATCGAAACATGTTTCAGTCTTTCTTAATAAATCATTCTGTATAATTAAGAATAACAGTCAGTTAGACAGTTACAAAATATGAATCATAGCTATATCTTGTTATTTTTTCAAAGCAAATGAAAGAAAACAGCATCCGAATCGGTTTTACAACTATCCTCAACAAAACATTAGAGAGGTAATGAAGTATAAGAGAAGGAAGAACAAGAAAGGAAAATTAACAGGAGAGATAAACAAAATGGTAAGGGTTAAAAATCTAAAATAAATTGTACATCTCCATTAAAACTTTCTCCTCTCGAATTTCGAGCTTTGAAAAACAGTTGTTTCACACAATGATAAATATCATTTAGAAGCATATGTATAGAAAGCAAAAGCATTTACTGGCACCCATTTTCATGAAAGGGTAATTAACATGACTTTTAGCTGTATGACAAAGAATCATTTAAAAAACAAACTAGAACCTGTTCCTTTGCAATATCCATTGAAAGTACAACAATAATTTATAATTGAAAAAACCACAAGACATTTTTCAGACGGGATGAAACTTATAAGCAATTTCTGAACACTGAATTTAACATTAGTGAATGAATTAATCATCACATACAATACTAACAGTAAGAAAAAGAATGATGACAGGAAGCAAATACACTATGTATATGATATTTTATGATAGTAGTTTGAAATAAACTTCAGCCAAAGTTTCATTTTGTTAGAATAATTTTGATGATATTGAGAAATATAAGTCAAATGAACTGACGTAAAGTCTATTTAGTTAAATAACGATTCTTGTTGTCTATGTAATTAAAATCTGTTAAGAAAGACCGTAAATAGGTCTTTTATTTCGAGTCAATTTGAAACTACTTTTCGTTGAAATTTTACTTCACAATATACTTGTTTAAAGTGAGATGATGAAATTAAAACTCACCTTCTACCTTATTAAAGTTGGTTAACAGACCTAGTGCAAAGAGTTGTCTCTTCGATGAATATGCATTCTGGAATATTATTCAAAGTAGTTAAGAATAAGCAAGAAATAGATACATAGGGAAGCTGCATAGTCGATTACCTTGTGCATAAGTGTCATTCAACCAAACTACGGTACATAGAAACGTATAAAACACAATGGAGCTTACGTCTTAGCATTTCTGAAGTCTGAGTTGTGTGTACAGAATAAACCTACTCAACTTTTTCACCCACAGTCTTAATCTCTAGTTATCTAAAGCCAATACTCTTTCCCCTTCCCTCCTTATACACATTTTACCCGCTTTCCCCGAACGACTTAGTATTATTATGATATCGTCTTTCGATTACAATTTATCTCAACCTTATCATGTTACGCAACTCTTCTAGCAAACATTAATCTTTATCTAACTTCTAAAACATTTTTAAATAGTCGAGATACAAACAATCACGCTTTTAGTTTCTTAATAAGAATGACAGTATATATTTTTGTTTATTTCGCTTCTCTGTTAACATAACCAGTGGTGCGCATATCCACGACCTACTCAGGATTTGCAGTATAAACACGTTCAGGACTTGGAATGGATAATTTGATTTTACACCACTGATTGCTTACAGTTCGATACTTTACAATTCTAATTTCAGTCAATTAGAGATGTTGTGCGACTGTCATCCGATTCCATTGGTGGATAACTCCCTCATATCTAACAAAGCCGAAATTTTATAATGGTTATACGCCTTCTTACTAAGGCTCTGGAATCATTTCTAAAAGTCAGTCACTAATATGCATATAATTGCTATTACTGGATGTTGTTGAGATTGTTGAATTTGAAATCCCACATCACAAAATGTATTTATTGTTTAAAAGATTTTTAACGTTAATGAAACTGTACTCACTTGTGTCTCAGAACATGTGCTTATATTACCGGAACGATCAACCTGAAAAAAATATTTATCCAAATGAGAAATACAAAAAATGTGAAGCCAAAATTAGACGAAATCGCATCGTTAATTAAAAGTCAATAATAGACCATTATGAAATTTAACAAATTAATTGACATTATGATAAACACAGTATTTACAATATGTTTCTAATTATTATTCTAGACTTCATGCTCAAATAATTCCATTAACAATGCATATTCATTAAACTTTAATTTTACAAATGAGATGAACAATTTCAAAACATTAGCAGACAATATATTTCATCGATATGGATAAATAAGAAGTATTCTTTTACTACACTTGAGGAAACTACAAAGTTGAATGTATAACTGCACTATCACCAGTTACCAGTGATTATTAAGGGATCATCCTAAAATTAATTTGGATAAACATATGACTCGTAGATGATAGCCACACAGTATCATGAATTGACTGAAGTTAGAAATATAAAACAATTAAATAACAACATAGTGATCTGAGGACTAAGGACTCTCTACAAAGACTGAAGGTTCTGGGGTTTGATTCCTGGTATGGGTGATAGATGCTTCATGGTTTCAATGGTTGACTAGCTGTAATCAGTCTATGATATAAACCATACAATTCTCACATGGTGAACGACTTACTGGATAAAGGAATGGAAATGACAGTAGTTATAGACTTCAATCATGGCGATACATAATAACCCAGAAATCTAAAATAAACTATATCACGTAAAGTTATCACTCAGTTGTAGTAGTAAAGAAGTGGGCGGGTGAAATGGAGGAATATTAAAATTAGCAAAACAATTTATGAATAAATTGAGAAATATGAATGCCGGTTATTAAGATAATCGAACTTTATTGGAAAATAACTGATAAATGCATCCGCACCTATGCGTCCGACTTTATTTTACGAAAATTGGTGAATTTCAGCAATACAGACTACCTAAACAGGAAACCAGTAATTTCATTTGTATGGTTACGATGGATTTCAAAACTTTTGTTCGTTTATTGGTAACCCTCATCCTAATCTCATGAGACACCACCTAGTATAGCGTGATTCTGTAAATAGTACCTTTATATGCTCTTGTTACAATATTCAGTTGAAATGATAGACCACAATAGTATAGGCATTTTTATAAATCAATAACACATCTTATCACAAGTTACTAATTGTCTTGGAAAACCTTTACAAAACACTGAAATTTTACATAAATTACTTCATCAGTATGTAAAAATTCAAAATGTTGACTGAGATTGATGAGTGCAATACACAATCTTTTATAAGAGACTTAGCCAAACAAGATTACAAACTAGAATAAGTGAAGGATTTGTAATTCTCATCAATATTTTTTCAAAGAAATAAATGTAAGTAGGAATGTGTATATACGCCTATATAACAACGTTTTTCCAATACATATGCACATTATATTGCTTAAGTAAAATGGTTTCAGGAAAACATTCAAAACAGCTTACCTCAACATAAAATTCATAGTTGGACTTTTCAAATGTCGGTGGGCAATCATTAATATCCAATATTTGTACATAAACTAATGTCAGACTAGATAGTGCATTCGGTTTACCATGATCCTCAACTTCTACAACTAGCCAATAACCACTGATTACTTCACGATCAGGTTGAAAGATCAATATTAATCGACCGGATTCCGAATCCAAATTAAAACGTGTCTTAGCTTCAGAGACAGTTAGATATTCGACATATTCTGAATCTTGTTGATAGCTTTTAAACAAGCCGGAGAAATCGAAATTTCCGCCAAGATGAAAGCTTACACGACCGTTATCCCCACTATCTGGATCAATTGCATTCAACTATAATTAAAAAAAAAAAGATAAACAACAGGAAGATATAAATGACAATTAAACAAAGTAGGAATTTGGGGTGGCGCTGTAGGTATTAGTTTTTTAATTTGCTTTTCATAATAGACGGATCGATTTCAGTTGAGTATCACTGAAAACCAGGGAGCACCATTCAGTAGTTTTGTCTTACTGTGTAACTCATAGGTAGTCCAGACCTTAAAGCCTGGAGATGAATGCCAAATTATTAGTATTGCTGGGTCATCCGGCGTTCAATAGTAAAACTCTAACCTCAATCGCTTTGTGACATAGCTCGACAATCATCCAATGTCATTGGTGATAACTTCCTAATCCCCACCTTGCCTGCACCAGTTATTGTCCAGTATTCCGCAGTTTTCAATCGTACCCAACAGAGATCAATTTACAACGAATACAAACAACAAAGAGGCTATGTATTCCGTAAACTACAACACACAAACTTATAGGCAATTAATGTGTTCTACAAAAGATGATGGTTCAAAATATCACGGATTGATTAGAGTTGGAAATGGAAGCCACCGGATGTTGACTTAGACGTATAAAGTTCAAGTGCACGTCGCAAAGTTTGGTGGAAAGTAGCAAACAGGGAAGAAAAATCTGTTCAGTTGGTCATGGTTTTTAGAGGTACCTAGAATTAACTACCTTTTGAGCAACGTAAATATAAATACAGAACGGTACCAATAAGGTAGATTATTCGAACACTTATCAATATATACAAACAACCATGGACACTAATTTACTTGTGGAAATACCTAACTTCCTAGTTGAGAAAAACATTCAGAATTCCAGAAATTTTCTGGAAGCATAGCATTTACATACATTAACAATCGGTTGACACATTGAGATGCACCCAATTCATCAATCCGTATGAAAGAGAGAAATCTAATAAAGGTAACGGGAACAAAAGAACTTTAGGAAATAATAAGATACATCAAAAGACCAGTCAGATACAAGATTATCAGAATAAATCATTTAATACTTCTAGAATCATGAAACGTTTATTCGAAATAAGTGCTGACAATATTGTTCGGAATGACAATAAAAGCTTTCTAATTACAATATTCAGCTCAGAGTAACTAACATTACCGAAAAACTGTTATAACATTTATTTATGTAATTTACCTTGCCAACGACAGTACCATTACGACTATTCTCCACTACACTGAATGAATAGTAATATTGGTAAAAATCTGAATCAATCGACGGCAGACCATCGAGACTGCTTAAACCAATACTCTCTGGGATACGTTGTCTACCTAAAAATTGTGGTCGATTATCGTTGGCATCTTCCACATGAACAGTTAATACAGCTGTACTACTCAATGGGGGTTGACCACGATCACGTGCTTCGATAGTTAAAAAATATGCTGATGTCTGTTCATAGTCCAGTGGTTTCTGAAGCCATAAATCACCTATTAAAGTGGATGAATATAGTAAAAATACCAGGTACATTAATAAGAGCATGAAATTTTTTGAATTAGTAATAAAACCACTCTAATTAGATTGTTCTAAAAAATTGTATCATAAGGGATTAAAGAAACAGAATCCCATAATAAAGTATTTGGCATTTTCCATAAACTAGAATAATGAAACACATATTTGTAATTTAGAAGCCAATTAAAGGAACTATTCTTCAAATTCCTATTTACTGTGAAAGCACATAGATATTATCAAGCTTCTGAAACTAACTGAAGTATGGGTAATGTAAAAATGCTATACCTGTTGAAAAGTGGAGGAGAGATTGATTATTCGATATAAATGAGTATTGTACCCAAATAAAAGGAAAAGTAAGAAATCAATTACTAATATCATTATCATAATACGCTATATTAAAACAGAGTTCAATCAACCAAAGTAATATGTCATCTATTAGTAGAAAAAAAAGGTAGAGGTTATCTGCAGCATTTCCAATATTCAATCAATGTGTTTTATCCAGTACTTTCGGAATTCTTTTCGCTTATTAAGTGAACATTTAAAGCTGCTTACTATATACTTAGGACTACTGGTGTGATTTTCACTAAAAATTTCTGGAGTTATACCCAACTATCCATTTTGAATATGTTTATTTCTCTAAGTCTAACATCTCGGTTGAAAAAAACAAATATAATGAAAGAGGTTAAAATGAAAATTGCACTCTAATATGGGATATTCAACCACAGAAAAGTGATCGAAAATTCTGTATGGGACAAGTTAACATCGAAAACGTTATGGATAACATCAGGAAGAATAAAAAGGATTAAAAAAAAGAAAGGTATGCAGTCAATTCACGCACAATAAAAAAACAGAACATAAACAGATCGTGGCGTAAATGAAAGCACAAGCAATTACAATTATTCTGATATACTGAAAGTTTTGTAGTTTATAAACACTTGGCAGTGGCGAATTCTATTCAATCTACTTTGATATGAATAGCTGGAAAAAAAATCCACTTAAAGCTTGTTACATAAATCTGAGTTTCTAAAACACAAACTACAAACAATGACAGTGATATCTCAGTGGTCGAAGCGCTAAACTTACAATCTCCAAGTTAATAGTTCGAATCATCACCTAGGTTTATGTGACTATGTAGTATCACTAATCCTATTATTTAGTGTAGCTCGAGGACAAGTATAAGAATCATCAAGCATTTATACGCGGTAAAGAAAAGTTAATCATAAAATAAGTACTTGTACAACCATGTAAGTCGAATAAACTGTATAGGTATGAAGCAAAATATGCAGTCTAATGATTACAAAACAGAACTCAACATCCATAAAGAAAACGATTGGTAAATTGTTTTAAATATTCAAAGGACAGAGATAGTTACATGGAAGATAAACAATTCAGATGATGAAAAGGTTAAGCGAAAAAACTTTAAGCAGAAGGTTTTAATCCAATTATTATATGCAAAGTTTTAATCAAGCAAAATACGTAAGGCTTAAATTCAAGGTGATTTTCATGTATGTCATTAAACATAATCAATGGCATCAAGCATCAAGCATCAAGCAATTAATGTATAGAAACAATTGTACAAAGTGACCAAGAATTATTTTATTTATATGTAACAAGTTCATTAATCAGAAATTTATTAAATGACAATATGTGTATGGCATATAAGAAAAACTACCAAAATATTGGCAGATATTAATAATACCGACCTAGATATGATTATTACTGTCAATGTAAAAAAGATTAATACAATCGACGTTTTCATATTTCAGAAAAATAGATGGATTCACCACATAGGACTAGTATGAATCACTCATTTAAAAGTACTTTAGCGTAAACTATTTATATTTTCGTCTGGTTATAAACTTACACTGTAGTTAGAGTTACAAATTTGTTTTACTCTTCAATAACATTTTAAAGAAGAGTTGAAGTGACAGTGGACGTTTCAATAATATTCAAACTCACCAAGTATAGACCATGTATGTGACTTCGAGATTCACCTTAAATATGTGAAGGTTAGTGATACCACTCAGTTGATCAAGTCTAAATGGAGCAGGGCTCGAACCTGTGACTTAATATGAGGAGATCGGACATCTTGACCATTGAGTGACACCTCCACTTTACAATATTCTCTCAACCTTGTACTTTTTTATATGTAAAAGACTAATAGGAGAATATAGCACGAATGCGTCAACTTTTTTTATTAGAAAATAAAGAATTAATTCACTGACTAAAACTAGAATCGTCTTTGTATCTAGCGTATTTTTTACCTGAAGTATCAGAAGTTATTTATTTGATTGCAATAAATATAAAACTTATTAGCGCTTATTTGAAACAGGCAAATAAATAAAAACGGTGAAACTTTTAAAATTATTCTTCGGTAATTCAGAACGCTGTATTTACTAAATAACTGATTTTTGATATTATAATAATGTTCTGATTCTGAGCTTTTACTTAACTTGTTAGATGTTGATAAAGCAAATAACTGCAATAATCTATTTATAAACTCACTGATCAATGTAACTGAAACGCACAAATAGTAATCCGCCCATCTGTAAGCTAGGCCTTATATATCAATGAGTAGTATCATATATAATCTAATATAAGCAATAATGATCGGAACAGATGAGAAATGCGCTCATATATTGTTATCAGTATTAAAATGACCTTGCTATTTGAGATGATTAGGCTCTGTGTGGCTAAGGGGCTGACAAAACTAAGTTTACGAGGCCATGACCTGATTATGACTAGTCAGGGCAAAATACTTGATCAAAAGTTCGCTGCCCCCTCCCCAAGATTACAAATAAAAAATGGAAGCACATTTTCAAGAAAAGTCTTGAAATTTTTCTTCTCTTAGATTTTGGTGTCCAATATGCTGTCAAGTAATTTAAATACAATTCAGTTCAACTAGGATTCAGACACTGAGGCTTAATTCATTCGAATACCTTAACACAGCAGATACCCAAAGACCATTTATTATGAGTCAAAATAAAAAATGATAGAGACCATATGATAAACTAGTAAGCAGGATGAATAGTTAAAAATACAGTAAAGACGAGACTAGGCCATTTGTATATAGAAAGTGATGTATTTTAATGGATAATTAACAATAAACTTGAGAATAGACGAGGATGAAATAACAATTAATACGTCAAGGGAAGCTTATATTCAAGGCGTACAAAAATACTGTGCAGCCAGTGATCAATAAATACGGTTCGAACACTAAACATCCTGATCTTCTTCAGATTAGCTTACATAGTTTGTTACTTCCACTTTTCATCTCGTCGCAACAAGTAAAATACAGTAACCTAAGTATGGATCGAAATAAATATTTAGTTAATTAAAATTGACCATTACTAAACACTTGGATAGAGAAATCACCAGTCTATTAAATTTAAATTAAAAAAAAAAAACATTAAAATAACAAAGACAAGACGAGATGTCGTAACGTATACTTAATGTTGTGTATTCGACAAATAGACTACTTTATTATTTTAAGGAAGATAAAAAATGAGAGGTAAGGCATAACTTTTTATTTTGCCTGCATTCACTTTCAATGCCTTTGGAAAAAAAGTAACATTCGTTTAAACTGGGTAGTAATGCTCTTCTTCATTTAGCATGTGTAGGATTATACTTCTATTTAATGCACCTATGTGTTAGTTGGTTAGTTAATGTCGATTAAGGCATTTTGTTATTTCGAAACAAATCTACATATTGTATCAAAAATTAATGATAAAAAACAGTTTTTCGAAACATGTCATTTAAGCAAGATGTGGTATATAGGTAGTTAGATATACCAACTTTGTAGTAAGATACACAAAAGGCATACATGTGAGCAGGTGAGCAGGCAAATGTAAATCGTAACAAGGTGGAATTTTAAAGACAATTAACGCCGAAACTATAGTTGGAATTTTGACAAGCTTTAAAACAAAAACTATAGTATGCTTGGTTTATAGCTTGATTCAGCTTTTGGCTCTCTCTTTACAAAAAATATCATGACAGTATCAGTCGTATGAAATACCTAGGCAGAATAAAACTGTGCAACAAACTAACAAGAAAAATTGGTGCACTATAACCATTTTTATAAAAACAACTAAACGCTAAATGTCAGGAAATTTTAAAAACAAAAAATTAGACTATTACGCCCTACAGAGGCACCACACACAGACTGAAGACGAAAGATCTGATATCAAAAAAGTGACATTATTAAATTATTAAAATAAACACAATAAAACTAGCCAAAAGTACATTGTCTCTACTAAAAGTTCATTCTACGATTTTATACAGGAAAGTAAAATAGAACATTTATAGACGAACCATCAAAGATTCAAATTTAAAGGTGTCAAATAAATTCACAAGTTTTATTATCTTAGTAATTAAACCCACACCCACACGCATAGTGAGTTGTGATGTGTGCACAACTGTTTTGATTACAAGGCTGTAATATCATAAACCGAATATAATATTACATTTTTACAGCCCGTTTCCAAAGTAAAACTATGTTCAGAGTATGATAACAGCATTAGCACTGTGAGTAAAGTATTCAACTAATATATCCCAGTATTCCTTCAAAGCTATAATCTGTAGAAAGATTGTGAGCATAAATGTGCTGAATGTTAAATCAATAACTTCGTAGACTGAATTACCATTTGAAATGAGAAAATCAGAAAGCACTGGATATCTATCTCATCCATAGTATGAAGATTTCTTGGCGTTAAGCACCCACCATACCACGAAGAATCGAACTTAGTGGACCTAAAGCCTACAAAACTTTCAGTTGTTCAATGCTTCAAAGTTTTACGTAATTTGACTGGCTACAGCCATCCCATGATATAGATAAGAAAATGTGAATCGTAGCTAATATATATAAAGTAAAAAATAAGTACATTCGGTATTCCTTAAGAATAAAAAATTGATTTGCTGAGTCTTGATTATAAAATTACATACCATAAAACACTTAATATTAATCGCTTATTAACAACAGTATATTTAGAAATATAGTCTTCGTTAAAAATTGACATTACTGTTGATGAATCACTGAAAACGATTTTCTGTAGTGCATGCTTATGATCTTATCAAAATTTGAAAATAAAATTATAAAATCCCATGTCGGACAAGATATCATAAATTATTGAGTTAAAAAAAAAGAAGCCAACAAATTCCCAACATCGATCCATTCACGGCACATGTCAAATCCACAAATTGAAGTAATCTCGGAAAAAGAATTGCCATTTAAGACTTCAAATTCAACAATCTTAGAAAATATTCGTTAGTAATAATTCCTATACCTACTATTAGTCGCACTATGAGCTCTAGTAACAAGACGCGAGTAGTGAAATTCAACCATATCCTATATATATATATATATATATATATATATATATATATATATATATATATATATATATATATATATTGTTGACTAATTAAGTGATTAGATAAAATTGTATTTAGCGTGACTGCTCCATCTATTATATTTAAACAAATAATGATACATAAATCATATTTACATATGAAACTGATGTCTAGAACTTGATAAATTGACAGTAACTGTTGAAAAAATAGATAATACATAATAACAGTGATAGAAATTTAGAGGATCGGAGAAGGGTTCGTACTACTGTCTAAGGATGTTTTTCATAAACAGTTAGCTAATTAAACGGCCGGTGGTCTTTGTAATACCTGGGGATTTCGTCTCCTATGTCGTGTAGTCCTACACTATAACGGATCTAGAAGTTTGATAGTCTTCGAGTTTTAGTGGATCACTAATCGATTTTAGTCTTATGCTTGAAATCGCCTTCGAAATTAGCATGATTAATTAAATGCTAGACATATATGTGAGGCTTTCAAATAGATTTAGATACATTCTACTGAAAAATCGTGACCGAAGGTGTCTAGTCACATCAGGAGTAAGACAGCTATCACTAATAATACTGGATGATGTTGATGACTTCGATTCAGATGTTAGGCATATTGACAGATTTAAGAGATTTGCCTAAAGATGTTCAGCAAACATTATTGAAAAGTTTTAGATTAGGACAAAAAAGTTCCTTGATATCATCTAATACTAAACCATCTCAAATTATCAGTGTGTTGGCTAGTGCTGTGTAAGAAATAAAGGGAACTTAATTCAACCACATCAATAACTATTTCCTATACGATATTTTAAACAGTGCTGAGAGGAATCATTTATCACAAATGGGAGGTAAATAACTAATTAAAATAGGTTTTTGTTCATGATGGTAATAACACAGTTATATCTAAAACGAAATTTACGAAATAAAAAAATCTTGAAAAGATTTCGTGTTGACAACTAGTATAGTGATAGTATGAAGGACAATGTTAATTGTAGTCAAACCAAACAAATGGTGTAGTTTTAGGCTTTAGTTATCCGGTATGTTTTCAAGTAATTCAAATGTGATTAGAACTAACAATAAATAAAAATCAACAACCAAAAACTCTATAGCTTTACAATATGCTGGATAATCGAGGCAGTAATTTTATCTAAATCTAATAATAGGAAATGGTTAGCAAACCAAGTAAAGCTTATAGTTCTAGGTGTTTGTCTAAACCATTTTAAATAGCATATACATCAGTCTATGAGAAAAAAACCTCAAGTGCATTGTCTCATATGTTAAGCGACAGGTGTTTCTGCCAGTGGGAAACCTCAACCTACACTATATTTCGTGTTAGCTAATAACAGTCAGTACAATGTATCTGAAATTTTCAGAAAATATAAACTCCTATGAGATTAGAACCTGCAGCCAAATTAACTACATTACACTCAATGGATAATGTCACTGTTGAGATCCTATCCACATAAATAAATAATCTTATGCTACCTACATGAATCTCCTTGTTCATGTCTATGTAATCCTAGTATTCCCCAGAATGCAAACCTAACACATTCTCTAATGGATGAAAGCGGGATGAGTTGCCTAGTTTAAATTCAATCAGAATTTCATCAGTCAGGGAACAAATTCGTATAATTTTGAGTAAATTCTAGGTGTAAGAAGTAGTGATTCTACACATTTTCTCGAAATGAAGTAGGGAGCGTAGGATGCAAACCTTCGAATGAATAGGCTGAAAGTCGAACATATATGTATGCATTCTAACATTTACTTTGGAGTGGCACATCTGGCTTTATATATATATATATATATATATATATATATATATATATACAGAGAGAGAGAGAGAGATGAATAAATAAATAAATTACAAGTGAACACAATTCTAATGTAGCCATACTAAAACTTAACATTAAAACCATACTAATCACAGTCACAATGTTATTAAATTGTACAATGGTGACTTTTTTAATAGTTAAAGTATACAGACTCATATGTTCGTATAGTGATCTATCTGCATTGGCTCAATTAGTCGTGTAGCTCTAACACACAGAAACTATAGCTAGAAACCGAGTACGTAAACATGTACTTTTAAAAATAATTCTTAACATATTTTGTCACAATTTTAATTTAAAAATGATAATAAAAATACAATTATCAGTAAAAGCACATCCATAAACATTAATGTCAGTTCAAATTTTAAAAAAATGCGACCAAGAGAAAACAAAAGTGGAAAAGAAAAACCTGTAAAGTATCGAGACAACAACTGCAATATTTCAGATTTCGAAAACAAGAGGAAGAAAGGCAAATGGATGAAATTTTATTTCAACTACGAGAAATCAACTGGAGACTATAAAACAGTCACAAAAACTAACTAATCTCGAAACTGTACAAACAGAAATAAAGAATTCATATATTCTCATTCTGTAAAAGCCTCCACAACTACTCTTCACTTAAGATCCACTATTTATCTACTTAACAACCAGAAGCAACAATTTTATTGCTACTGATAATTCAGTACTTATGTCAACCAACTTATTCAGATGATGTTTTAACTGTTAAGGGGAATGGAAAAATGATGCAAACACACAATAATAGGCACCTAGATAATACCAATACGAAGAGACAATAAGGCAACATACGGAAGTTTATATTAACAAAAGTAGTATAAAGTGATCATTGAATAAGAAAAAGACAGAGAATCATGCATCTTTTTAATTTATGCCAAAATTAATCAAGCACAAAATTAAATTTGTAAACTTTAAGAGCTGGTTTGGGCAGAGGTAAACAATGTTAGGAAGAGAAGTAGAGGCAATAAAGAAAACGACATATGCATACATATACTTCAATAGTAAACGTAGTATATGTACACTGATATACGCGTACAGTGGATTGAGTAGAATAATACATGAAAGCCTATGGAATATGACAAAATGTTTTTTTTTTCATAGAGAATAGTTTAATTACTTTTATTATGCATATACAGAAAATAAATTAAAGAAATGCATCAATATAAGTGACGAAATTTTTCACTGAAGGACTTAAAATTCACTACTACTGCTACTACTACAACTACGACCATCCACGTTCAATCCTATGTTTTCTTAAGAATTTATTTTTATAATAATGAATACAATGGAAAATTAACTATGACGGGTGGGAGGATCTTTCTTTTCCTATTAGAGAATAGAAAATATTGCTAAGTGAATACACTACTTTTTAAATATGGAATACCGACAGGTAGAAAAGTAATTTAATATACAGTAATTAATATTTATATTTTAGTAAAATTGAAACATAAAAATAAATTGAAGAAAAAAATGTAATGTACAATAAGTTTTCAATACAATACAATTAATACAATAAATTTCAAAATTTGAAAACTCTAGAAATCGGTACAACTATCAAGTGGATCTACAACTTCAAATAACCCAGTGGTTTGAATGCTGTCAGCCGTAGTGTAGAATCTAAGCCAGTGGTGATTCTGTTGTGGTTTTCTTTTACGCTCTCCCTTCATATAAGGGAAATTTTTTAACAAAATATAGTCCTTGGATGTACTTCTCACTAAAATGTATTTCGTATGTAATTTTCTCGTCCTTTTATTAACTTTTACTGATAATAATTATGACTACCTTTTCTTATTCACTTCTTCATAATATGATTCATAATTTAGTTTCTAATTGCGTAGTAAACACATTTTTCGGTGTTTATTTCTACTAAAACTTCATAAACCAAAACATAAGTTTCAAACGACTGCGATCAGTAAGCATTTTCACTCAACTAGTTCCCTTAATATACTGATCATAGAGGGATAACTATTGAAAATCGGAAAACGCTGGACAACTGTTTCATTTTAGTAAAAAGCACAGCAAGGCGTATCCAAGACCTTACCAGAGACCAACAAATGGTTATGCTAAACAGCTCATCAAAGAAAAACAAGTACTTCATTCAAGTCACTAACTGTATTTATAACTTTACACACACATGCCATATCAACAAGATTAGTCAAATAGAAAGGTGAGCCTATCTTAGTTTCTTTAAACATGTTCCAAAAAGTTATAGTTCAAGTGGAAAATCCTTTTGAGCAGTCTAATCATTAGTCACCTCTTCGATACAGGGCATCAGATTGGCATTTTGAAATCCTTCAGAGTCATTATTAAGCGAGCAAGCGCCAGTTTTCTTAAGTTTGCTGTAGTTATTACCATCAGGTATCGAAAATCTGACTTGTCTGCGCAGAAAAAAACAGCTATCAACATTCCCTGTAGTGGTGATACAATTCCTACTTTGTTACATCATAAACACTTTTAAACCCTTTATCCTAATTTATCATTACACTGTTGGGCCATTTTTCGAAACCCTTCTATTTAAATAATTTTATCCTTAACCAAGTGGGGTTCTATTATTTATTTTAATTTATTTGTTAGTGATTCCTTGCTTTATGACCTGTGTTGATATCACTAATCCAGAGTGTCCTTTTACAAACGGTATACGTTCGCAATATTTGATTTTGGCACTAAACCTCATTTACATTCATGCTGCTAGGATCTTCGGTTCTCCATGATGATTATGTACATAGTGTCAACAAGCTTCATTATATAAGTATGTTAGATTTCTATTTTATAATTTCGATTTTAATACACTAAAGGTTGCAAGCAGCTGATGAGAACAAAACAAAATGAAATAAACTCATATTGTTCGACAAAAATGTTTGCCTTTACTTTGATCAAGTTTAAATTTAAATCAGGCTTTATACATACAGAAATTTATGAAAATCACTGCATGATCAAAGAATAAATTTACTACAATTTTCAATACTTAGAACCACTGTTCTAGTGCAGCTGTACATTGGATGCTATAATCGCTAAACAACTTAGCCATACTTACATATTTTGATGGGCTCTATATTTATGAAATCCTAGTAATTTTAATGCAATAAATGGTCACAGCACTAAACTCCAAATCTAAATTTTCAAGTTAATAATTAGTAACTTCATAACTCAACGTTTCATATGACCAGTCTTTATGTACAAATTAGTACCAAAAGATGTAGCAACATAATACGATGAAAGACAGAAGATGATCCTAATCAAAAATGGTAAAATAAAACCAGGGAACAATAAAATTATATAGTAGGGGACATAGTTCAAAGAGAAATACAATAATGAGAGTCTTCTATCGAATGAGGAAAATCTCCTCACTTATCTGTAGAATTTAGTTGAAAATTTCAGTAGGATAGTCGCACTATAGTCACAACATAGAATATAAAATACGCTTGTAAATATGTATGGCAGTTCAGACTAAAAGTAAAGAAAAATCCTATGAACTATAAACAATTTTGAAATATATATATATATATATATATATATATATATATATATATATATTTAACAAACCTGATTAAAATGGGAAAAGAACTTTCGAAGAGAAAACAGTAAAACGAAGCGAGAACTTTATATTGAACAAGAAGATTAGAAAGAAATCAATGAGCAACAGATAAAGTAGTGTCAAAAGTTGTTTTGCATTTGAGAAACTCTATTGTATATGTGCGTCACTTTTAAAACCTATCTGTACAACAGTTTTCTATTCAACGCTCTTGTTTGTGTATTTCTATTAAAAGTGTCTGCTATTTTGTAGGCATTAAGATTATCATAATTATCAACTCAAAATTCATAAAAAATAACACTCGTAACAACAACAGAAAGACAAAAGTAGTAATTACGAAAACAACCCAACAATATTTGACGTAAAAAGATGAACAGTTAGTTACGTAATACTAAGGTAATGAAATATTATGAAATAGATTATAAAGCAAACGATTTAGAAAAGCCGAAAGAAGAAGTATGTGTGAATGAAACCAATCACCTTTTTAAATGATGTCAACTCTATTTATTTTATTATCGATTTGTGTGGAAATACAATTGTACAGGATTGGTAGATGATATCGTCAAAAGGAAAGCTACCTTCGACGAATCGGTTCAATTTTCCTTTGTGTTGCACTGTGCTCGTCAGTCAGTCAAAATCAATGTAAAACCTGCTATCTATTTGCTTCGGTCCAGGTCGCCAAACAACATCAGTACAGCAAAATGGATACTAATGTGCTATATGTAGTAGTAATATTAGAAATAGTACTGTATAAAAGTTAGGCGTAGTAAGGAAGGAACTAACTACTAGAAAGATATAAAATGATTTTAAAGCCCGAAATCCAAGAGAAGACGTAGAGTTAATACATTTGCGCCCGTAAGACCGATACTGAGCCATGTTACCTAAGGTATACAAATATCTGGCTACGAGGATAGAACAGATACTGACCAAAATGTCTGCACCTAATAAATATGACTCAGATAAATAGTCATCAACTTCATGAACTAGTGCCATATTCTGGTTTAAACGCGATTATCCTTCTTCAAATTTACTTCAACGATAGTCAATATAGCACGTTAGGACTGTTTTTGTTGTTTGAAAATGTGAACAGACCGGAGTGTTTTTCGATCAAGATATTCAATTCAAAGTTATTTAGTGAGTCAAGCTATCATTTAAACATTATAAATGATGGAATATCTCAAACCGTTGTATATTATGTGAGAATAATAAAGAAATATTAAACAGCCTAAACTGAAGAAGGTGAAATTTTTATGGATTAATTGAATCGAATAGTACTTAAGTTGACAATTCCATATCAAATATTATTTTTCTACACTAGACTACGTGGAAAGGTGAAAAGGATAGTTAGATTATGATATGCTACTGTGGCGTGAGAGACAGATTTATGGGACTAGTATCTGTCAGTTCATGACCTAGGGATAGTACACCACAGAGGTTTCAGACATAATAATATTTATCTCATGGTAAAGGTGGTACTAAATGCTACTAAGGTTCGCTCTTCTACTCTTCATCCATGATGAACTTCCTTAACTGAATGAAATCTTTCTTGACTATATATTTAACTCAATCGCATCTTTATTCATTCCATAAAATGTCATCACTTTATTTATGTGGTGCTTTCTTTAAGGTGCACTACTGTACCAGAATGTATGTGTATTAGACAGATGAATAGATAACCTAACAGTAGATGAGTTTCATTAGGTCTACAAATTCTCATCTGATAATTTGCTTATTCAAAAAGGATTGTGTATTTGAAAGTTACTTTTCCAATTGGTAAGGGGCATAAATGGAATATTCCTTAAAATAATAATCTTACACCTCTTTAATTACAACCAATCACTGGATCACAGTAAATGACAGAAGTATCTAATAATCAAGAGAACAATAAATGTGTGTTAAGATATAAGGAAAAAAGCCAAATCAAGGTGAAAGACGAAAAAAATTGTATAATCTGCTTTCACTAATACCAATGATTTGATTAAGCATTGTACCAATAATGATGTAAAGCTTTAAAAGATACCTAAATAACATTGTTATATAATCTCAACTTTATCAAAGGAATAACAGAATGTGGTGTAAATCACTTATCAATTAGCATAAATACAATGAGCAGTAGAGGTCAAAATATGATGTTTTATAATACTAAATATAATGATTATAAAAAAGGTAATTTATTTGGTTAATGAAGAGAATAAACATCATTACTTTCTTTTCTAGTCTATTGGTCAACATTAATTTAGTATTTATTAGTCATATACATTCATTTTATGTTAGCTTAATAAACTATGTCAAGGTTAATTGGAAGTAGTTCCTAACGATTACATTAATTGTGTCGACTGTAGGAATCTTGATAGATGTTAATAGTTCTGTTCAATTTGTAAAGAAAAAAACAAAGAGGTTTACAAATAGTTTGAAGGACAAATATGTGTTCTATGCAAACTACTTCTCCTTTCCTTTGACTTACTGTAATATACTTTTTGCTTAACAGTATTTATTCAATAAATGACAGTATTTAAAAAAAAATATTCCTGTAAATATATTCAGAACTCAATGTAACCATTAATATAAAGACGAGTACACAAAGACATAAAAACGGCTGTATAATTTTGAAGCCATATAGCAACCAATAAATAGAATTTTCCGTAACAGAAGTAATGAAATACGATAGAATTTAGTGATTTTTAGAAGTTTATTAGCTGTTTAGGATTCATTATTCATTTTTCAATCTTAGCATTCAAGAAATATCGTTATAAAATCTAATTTCTCTGAGTGTGAGCGTATTCACGATAAGGTATTTTTCTAAAGGATACAAACGGTTTTATGAGAAATTCAGCTCGTCCGTTATACGGTAGTCAGTAACTCGTTTTCTTCGTAAATATTAAATTATGATCATGTTTGCCTGTGGGCTAGGATACAAATCGAGAGTATAGATTGAAATGAATATATTATGCAGGAACCATTTCACAGCTTTTGACCTATAGATGAGACAACATCAAGAGATGCGATCCCAGAAAAAAGCTTATATTGCCATTAGCTACCTGAGAATCCTGGAGTCCATAGTCCGTAGTGATTCGGAATCGCGGTTTACAAATCACTTGAGTGAATTCTCGGTGTCCACCAACCCGGTTCACAGGCCGAAAGTTCACTATCATTTTACCGCTTATGCAGACAACAAGCCACCGCGTAAAAACGGTAACGCATAATCATATGAGATCATTACTAGAAAGAAAATGGACTCCTCACAGTCGGCCGTACAACAGCATTTTGAGGGATATGATTTAGTACACCACTGATGAAATGATTCCCACAGGAATTTACAATAAGCAAAGTGGAAAAAAGACTCATCAATTTAAGTATTTCGTAAATCTACACAGGAAAAAGTGAGTACGTGTTTCACACCACCTATTAAGCTCCATAGTGATAAAAATAAATTTCTCTTAACAATTGAGTACTATACAAAGGTTATTCTACTAATGTGATGTAAAATCTTAAATTTTGATTAAAAATGAAACAACAGCTGCTTTCGGTTTTAAAATTAGCTCATCTCAATTTTACACTAAAGACTCAACAGATTATTTAAACTTCCTTACAAAATGCTTTTCTGTAAATTTATTTCGCTGAAAAAAACTAGAATGAATTCTTACAGAAAAAAGGTCAAATGACTTACCAAGAGCGTAACAAAACGATAACTTGGCTTAAAGGAATAACTTCGATAACATGTATCTCATATGCAATTACTAACATCTCTTATGAACGGACTGAAATAACATTTATTAGACAGTAAATAAAAACTACATATTGATAAGAATATGCAGTAAAAGTATACGAGCTAAGTATATGAAATAAGAAAGATACTAACAAATTCAGATGAAACTGAGATCAGTGGTTAGAGGCATTGAATATACTACGTCATGGAACAGGTGAAGATAACAGGGATATAATTAGGTCTAATTTTTACATAGATACCGAATTCTCAAAACAATATTTTTGATATGTTCGGTTTCCACATTATTACTAGTATTACGTTATTTCGACTATCATGGTATTCATCTTGTTAATTTCATCTCGTCGCCATAATGTGGTATGGAGACATAAACGAGCACATATTTGTTCCGGGTTGTATTTAAATTGACGGATGATAGATTGAGGATAAAGCAACTTCCCAATATTCTTTAGATTTCAACAATCCAACAGTCGATATCAAATTAGAGGAATAACCCCAAACCAACCAATTAATTGAACGTTTAAGTTAAGGCGGTTTAATTTCATTGTTTTTATTCGACAAAGACTGATTTCGTTTGAGTACCATTGAAAACTATGGAGGATTGAAAAGCTATTTCGCCTAGTATGGGGCTCTTCAGTAATATATATATATATATATATATATATATATATATATATATATATAAACGATTACAGTAAAATATTCACCACAAAATTATTTTATAATAATGAATGTCAGTATGTACCTATCATTAAATTTCTATCCTTCTTAATTTTCTCAAGTGGACGTGTGTTTTACAGAACTTCCATACGAGATTATCATCTCACATATAAAAAAAAGGAATTGTGAATATATAAGAAACGAAAAGCAATGAAATAGATACATTGTAAGGTTGTTTCAACACTCTAATCATCCTCATTAACAAAATAATTGTCATCAACAAATTCAATTGTCAATCTACTTTAACAAGAAAAAAGTAGACATTTGGACACAGATTCTTAAGTTCTACATTTATAAAACTAGTAAACATAACATTCATCATAGTTAAATTAATATATGCAGAAAATTGGCAAGAAATTGTTTATCTGCAAAAAAAGCAGTTACATAATACTAGTAATAAGTTAATGAAGTAATTGTCAAGTTGTGCTGCGTTTTAAAAAAAAATAATACTGATAACATTAGGCAATTATCAACGAAACTGAAGAAAAAAAAGTAAATATACAAAAATTGATAAAATGAAACTGGAAATGCTTTTTATTAATTTAAAAGTAATAAAGCTTGAAATTTCTTTTTTGCCAACCACACAGGAAATATGTCTCAAGCTTCAAATTCGCACTAGCTAAATGTATTCTATGTCATAAGGATTAAAATACACATAGCCAAAGAACTGTTGCGCTTGATGTTAGGTGATTGAAATTAATCAGTAAAAATCCTTGAACTTGAACATCATGATAGATGGCACGTATCACTAAGGTGCACCATCAGCTACATTAAAAGCGTAGAGTAGACTATATCCAGTCACTTAGACTAGTGACCATGCTACGGTTAGATTCATAGAATTAGATAAATGCTCAAGGACTAGACAAACGTGATACTGGTATCTACAAAGACTAAATAACATAAACCTAATCCTAGCAAAGAAATGTACCGACAACCGCTAACTACCCAGTATTAAAACATTATGTACACAACATCGAATCACTGAGTGTTCACATTCCAACTTAATCAATAGGATCAAATCAACACTAAAGGACTCGATAAACGCGACAATAGTCACTAATCAGTGATCCGTCAATAAAAAAAGTCGTTCTTTTAATTTTTGTTGCTATCAAAGCATATCGAAAATATCGATTAACAAATCGAACAACCTAACTGACGAAATACGTAGATCCATTCAACATAAACAAAACCGGTCACGCCATCGTCTCTTTGTTGTCTCTGCCAATGCTTCCACTGACTGCAGCTCAGATGAAACGAAAGATGAATTTTACAGAAAGCTTCATGACCTTCTATGTAAAGCTAAGCGCACTGATGTAGTAATAGTGGCGGGTGATTTTAATGCCCAAGTAGGTAGACTAGATGAAAGAGAAAGGCCCCTAGGTGGATCCTACGGTGTTGAGGCTCAACGAACAGACAATGGTGACCGGTTACTACAACTTTGTTCAGACAAGCGTGTATTTCTCGCAAACACCAACTTGAAGCATAAGGAAAGATATCGGTTAACATGGCGGCCTCCACACTCAACTCAACGCTGGACTCAAATAGACCACATTGCTATTAGCCATCGTTGGAGAGGCTCGATAGAAGACTGCCGCTCGTTTTGGAGCACATGCTTAGACTCAGATCATGCCTTAGTGCGAGCGCGTATTAGTCTGCGACTCACTGGACGTAGAAGATCCACGACAAGGATCCCCCGCAAGGTTCAACTTAATGATGAAAAAGTCAAGAATACATTCCTGGAACAACTAAAAAACCAATTAGTAAACGGCGCAAACTGTTCTTAACCTGAGCTAGCCTGGAATGATATCCAAAAAGCTGTTGAAAGGGCAGTAATATCTACTAATAAACTAAACCTAGAGGTTACGAAAACTCAGTAGATTTCAGCTGCATCTACTGAACTGATAGATACTCGGCAACACATCCCATCTGGTTCTGAACATGATGAGCAACGTAGGCAACTTAAACTAAAGCTGGTTAAAAGATTACGCAATGATCGTGAGCAGTAGTGGGTAGCAAAAGCTAAAGAGATGGAAAAGGCAGCGGCAATAGGTAACAGTAGGCAACTGTTCAGACTCATCAAAGAAACGGGTATCAGAAACCCAACTGTAAGTGAAACTATCTCCGAAAAAGATGGTCCCATTATTCACCGTCAATTCAGAAGATTAGACCGATGGGCAGAACACTTCAGGGAACAGTTCAACTGGCCCACGGCGTCATACCTGTTGCCCACAATCCCCAAACAGTCTGAATGGCAAATTAACATTGGTCCCCCAAGTCTCAGTGAGGTTGTGAAGGCTATAGGGAACTTAAAGCAAAGGAGAGCAGTAGGACCTGACGGATTAACCCCTGAGATATTTAAGGAAGGTGGTCCAGCTGTAGCAGCGAGATTAACTGAGATCTTGGCTAGAATTCGGCAACTGGACGTAATCCCATCTGACTGGTCACAAACACTAACCATTCCAGTCTTTAAGAAAGGACAGAAGTCCTCGTGTGACAAATACCGAGGAATCAGTTTAACGAATATAGTGTCTAAAATATTGGTCTCAACAATACTTCGATGTCTAACTAAAGCTCGTGAAGAGCAAACTCGAGAAAACCAAGGTGGTTTCAGACCTGAACGTAGTTTTATAGATCGAATATTCACACTGGCAGGTCCGTAACATAAGCAAACTTTCAGACGCCCAACAGTAGCTGTATTCGTTGACCTTAAGGCGGCGTTTGACTCTATCGATCGTAAAGTTATGTGGCAATATCTATCATTCAAAGGCGTACCGGAGAAGTACATTAACCTTATACAAGCTCTCGACTCGAACACCACATGTCGTATTAGAGCTTATGGCGGATTGTCGTCGGAATTGATCACCTCTAGTGTTGTTCGTCAAGGTTGTCCGCTTCCCCCATTTTTATTTAAATTTATCATTGACATACTTTTAAATTGAACATTGTCACCATCTGATTTCTCCGGTATTAACCTTTTTCCTAGAAGGTAAACTTACTGACTTAGAATATGCAGATGATATAGTTCTATTGGGTGAAGATGCTGATAAAATGCAGCATTTTTTGACAACCTTAAACATGGATGTAAGCATGTTTGGGATGCTATTTTTCCCACCCAAATGCAAAATTCTGCTTCAGGACTGGCTTAATTCGGCACCAAAGTTAGTGATGGGAAGCGAAACTATTGAATGCTAAATCGTTTTACTTATCTCGGGAGCCTCGTCAGTCCTGACGGTCTGATGTCTGATAAAATCTCAGCTCGTATACATAAGGCCCGATCAGCTTTTGCCAATCTGCGTCACTTGTGGCGTAGGCAAGACATTCGTTTAATGACGAAAGGACGCGTTTACTGTGCAGCAGTCAGATCCGTTTTACTTTATGGATGTGAAACATGGCCTTTAAGGATAGAGGATATTCCTAGGCTCCTAGTATTTGATCATAGATGTCTCCGTAACATTGCTCGTGTTTGCTGGGACCACCGAGTAAGCAGTGCATGGGTTAGGAATAGAGTACTAGGTAAATACGGTAAGGCTATTAATGAAGTAGTGAATCTTCACCGGCTGAGGTGGTTAGGACATGTGTTGCGTATGCCTGACCACCGTCTACCTCGACGAGCAATGTTGTCTGGTCTGGGAGTAGGCTGGAAGAAAGCTAGAGGTGGCCAAACTAAAACATGGCACCAATCCATGAAGTCATTGACAATCGGGCTGAACCATGTTAATAGATGTAGACTACCTGGTTGGAGCCCACACGATGATCGTAACAAATGGTTAGAGACTTTAGGTGATATGGCTCAAAATCGATTGCAATGGCGCAGGTGCATCCACTGCTTGTCTTCCTCCAAATTCTAATTTTTGAGCTTATTATAATTTTCTCTTTACTGAATCACTTTTTATCACAAATCTCATCTCTGATTTCTATGCCTTTCCATTAATACTTACTCTGTTACTACCTCCCCTACTCTGGGATTTGGTCCGACAATTTAATCTTTATCTGCTAATCGAGGCATGGCAACTTGAACTGTTGTACGCATGTACCAAGTCCTACGTTATAACTGACTGACCGAAACAAAACCGGTAGATTTTGTTTATGCTTGACGCATCCAGCGATCAGCAGATATAATCGAAAAGGCTACATTTATCAGTAAATATGATGGCTTTCTACAGAGTGAGAGATTATATTACTGAAAAAGACTGATAATATATGGAGAGATACTGATCGCGTAATTATTGAGAACAACCAGTGACATCCTGCATCAATAGAGATTCAAACTGTCGCTTACAAAACAAAAAAGTTTATTGGCTAAAATCGGTTAGGAGACTTAACATAAAACACATTTCTTAATCTGTTTAATGAGATTGCAGCCGGATACTCATCCAAACCTTAGAATATGAAGAAATTAACTTTAAAAGAAACGTATTTATTTTATCGATGTTTGTGATTATGATGTTGTTTGGAAGTGATGATGAAAGCTACGCTACTAAACTGCCCAGTTTCAATAACGCGACTTCATTGAAGTTTTTAATGAAGTTCATGTAAAAAAATTTGTGTAAAGACTTGTTAGGCTGGACCACAAAGAAGTGTAACAAACTTTCAGAACTGTATTTTGAGAACACTATTTCAATTATTCTAACTGTCTGTAATGTAAACATTTTGTTTCTATTATTGTTACGTTCCTCTTACCCTATCCTCCCGTTTAGCATAATTGCTGTTATTAAACTGTCTCTTATTATGGACTACAGTTAATTAGTTGTGTACAAGTTGTTCCTATTCACTACCACTATTTCCCTCGTTCTGTATTCATGTTAATTTTCTAATTGGTTTGCTGTGTGGTCTGATTTTATGTATATATAAAAGAAAGCTTGAAATATAATATGATTCGATTCGATTCTGTCTGGCTGGCTGGTCTATTGGCTCGCATTCTTCTTATTTCGGCTTGGGACTAAGTGGGCACAGGGCAGACGCACAATTACCGACTAAGCACTAGTGATTGGCATTCGGTCATCCACCAATCACCCAACTTCTCACGTCATAACAGGACTAAAGCTTTTATCAATAAAATTAGTGTTTGTAATAAACATAACTAAAAGTAATCGTGCATAGTATATTATATTAATGGAATAGATTTCAAAATAAAAAAAAAATAATGAAAACTCACAAGTAAACACAAATAAACATGTTTTTAAAAGATACAATCTCAAGTATATACACAATCAACTTATTGTGCACGAGAATATATTAAAATAAAATTAAGGGAATAAAGAATAACTGGAATCTAAATGATTATGCCCAATTTCCAACAACATTGAAAGTGCTACAGTACATAAAATATAAGTTGATATTGTCCAGCTGTTATACATATTTAAAACAAATATACCATCAGTCTATTCATAAAAATGAAGTAGAAGATTATGAAAAAAAAAAACAAGGTGATGAAATATATTTGCTTAATGAAATATAAAGAAAATAATTCCTCTTCTTAAAGAAAAAAAATACAAGGTTTTACAATACACAGCAGTACGTAATTAAAATTAATTTAAGTCACCTTATTGTTTCCATCTGATTAAATTAGACATGTTTATGTAGAAGAAAAACAATATATAACTGTATATTTCATCAAATAATTGATCAATTTATTATCAACTGTAATATAAATGAATAACAAACAAATGATTTACTGGTAAGATGGCAGTAGTCAGTCGGGTAGGTAAAGCAGATGCTACACTATTAAAGACATCTAAACAAACAAAAATTCGGCTTATTCAATTCAAAGACTTCTCAACACTTGTTCTAAAAAGAATTATAATTTCGCTGTTGAAAATTGCGTGGAAAAATACTAATTCCTATGATTAATAAAATTATCAACTAATTTAACTTGCACAATTAACATCATCCCATCTAATTCATAAGACATTCTTGATACAGACAGATGATTACTTTCCACGCAAATGATTTCAATAGCAGGAAAACGAAGATATTACCTAATGATAAAAATAAGACTAGCTTGGATGACTTGACTATTGATTATTGCTAATTAAATATATACATCAGGCGATCACTAAGTAGTGACTAATGAGATGTCTGTATAGTTTAGTGTAGATCCAACTCTCTTAATCAAATTGCAATGATTTACTCATGCATTAGGTACAGATTTATATACTTAGTTTCGATACAAACTGCTGATGTAATACTAATATCAGATTCCCCGAAGAGAAGGGTAGCGGGAACTAAACATGACCTACTTGCCATTTGATGGCCGAGTACTGTAACCATTAGGCCAACATTAATAGTGAATAGTTAATTGCACAAATAAACTAAAAAGCACCTATTTATTCAATAAAATTAAACTGTTCGTTCATAAGAGCAACATGTTTGTGGTGCTAATTACTACCTAAGTGTTCTAACTATGAAGCTGCCACCACATCCATATATGGAGGTTGATTGTTTTTAATAAAATGCTTACCAAAAACCCATCACTAAAAAAGTTCATTATATTTGTAATTCAATTTTTGTAGCCTATAATTAGGATGCCTATATCTTTTCGATGATTAGTCATGGACTGGAACTGATCAGCCTCTCTTGATATATGTGTGTCCATAGCGGACTGCCTCGATATAGCTACAAATCACAAGTAATGTTTAAGTTGGATTGTGACTGGCAAACGGAATCCAGGATGCGCGTTTCGTTTTATTAGGTACTCGTCGGCTGAAAGTATCCGCATCCTAATTTTGATGTTCACAGTGGGATTCGAACTCAGTCTGCTTCTTGCCAAACTCTACTGCATCCACCACCAAGCTAATGAGTCTAGACAGCCACACCTACGCATCAACATTAGGATGAAGGTACACCCAGCTGATGAATCCCAAATAAGACGAAACGCATGTCCTGAACTTTGCTTACCAGTCCTAATCCAACTTAGACGTAGCCTATAATGTCTTAAATCATAATTATTTAAATATTAGCGTACGTGCAAAGTGGTTAAAGTTATGTACAACATTTGCAACGACAACTAAAATTGTCATACCTAAAATTTAATAAGTAATAAGCAATAGGACATAATTTGATTAAATGTCACACTTAAAATGGCTGAAGTTGTTTGCGATTGTCATCTATGAATATGTTAGTGTACCGCAGTTCAACACAACGGATGAAAACCTTAATGGAGTAAATGTTAGGGCCTGTAGTGAAACATTTCATGAAAACAACACTCTAACACGCAACACTCACATAATAAAAGAAACAGGAAGATAACTGAAAAAAAAACTGAGAATGAAACAAGTGAACGTTAAAAACAATATGGTTGATCTCATTTCAAATGTTAAATTATTTTTGAACGGAAAAGAAGACTTCTCGGTAAATATACATACACATAAAGAGTGGGAAATTTTAATTTATATATTGAAAAAGAAGACAATAATTTAAAGGATGATGTCGATGATGATCTAACATTAAAATGATATTTGTTAATACAATGTAAAATGAAATATAAATTGAGACTGGAAATGTCTAATCAAACAAAGCCACAATTGTGAATACTAATTATTATTGAATACGGACAAAACAAGTAATAAAATTGCAGAAACACAACTCAGAATGCGCATTCATAAATATACACCAATACACATTAAAACATAGGAAGGGTACTAGATAGAGACTAAAAAGTGACAAACATTTGAATAAAACTTTATGTGGTATAGTATTACAAATTAATAAATTGCTGTCATTCAAACATACAAGCACTCACTATAAACAACTTTTAGCAGAACAATTTATAATAACGTATACGTATATATGTACAACCATCATATACGCATTCATAATATTTACATAATCTTAGTGAAAGAGAATGAGGAGGAAGGAAGAGATAAGATATCTACACAATTCACAGATTATACAATGAATGACTTATTTCGTATAGAAAAAAAAGAACACAAGCCAAAATGAATTCCTTATTGAAAAGAAACAGTACGAAATAGACAACGTGATCCAGTGTATAGTACACGAAGACTATAACATGATATATATATATATATATATATATATATATATATATATATATATATATATATATATATATAAACATTATAAAAAACAAACTGATAACATGTGAAATAATAACAGTAAAATATATTGGAATTTTTTGACCCAACTATGCAAGAGCGGTAAAAATAATTATTCTATAGAAACAATGGCTTAATGATAAGATAAGATGCTCAACTTCTAACAAGACCTCAGGTTCGAATCCCTCACCATCTCTTTTAGTTTGGGTAACCGGGTAAAATATCACTAGGTTTCAAATAAATAGTGTGGTTGAAAAGTGAGTATACGAAAAGGTTTTTGGTGAGTGAATAATCAAATTTGAATTCATGGGTGACGAGTCATGTAATTTATTCAAATAGTAACTATTTTCAATGATAATTAACAGCTATTTTGAATAAAAATATTTGTAGACAAGAGTCTGTCCTTTACTAAAGTTGTACATTTCGCAAACAGTAACAAAATAAATTAGAAGAAACTGGTGAAAATGGTGACCATCTAACAATTTACAGTTGTAACGTCTCAGAACATTCAAAAGTTCATGTTACCCGTTGATCTATATCTTTTTATTCAGTTAACCTGGATATTTTCTGGCGTGAAATTGCTTACTTGTGTAAAGTCGCTGTTAAGCGATCCGGAAATATGACTTGTAACAGTGTTATCTCACAACATACGTGCAACGCATTTATCATTGTAAATTCCCGATAATAGTTGTTGCTTGAACATATGGTCAGACATGTCTATCTTCGGTTTATACTAGCTGGAAAAATCGTTCCGTTTACAATGATAGGCAGATCAATTGGAGAGCGGTAAGAAGAAAAGCAGCAAGCTCAAGGTCAGAGTTGTACTGCCGATTGTACTGATGTTTCCACAGTAAACCATCACTGTAAAAATGATATTTTCTTACAACGGAAGTACGGCGTTAGGCAAGGTAGGCTCTAAAAATGAACACCTTACCTTATTCCACTAGTCTACATCTCACAAGGTAACGTCTTTCCAAGTGTAGAACTAACACACTTAAAACAACACATAAAAGATAATGAGAAATTGACCTTTAACAGTTGTCACTAGGGTTCTGTGATCACATTCTCGAGTCGTTAAGGTCACTTTATCATCTGGTTTCTTTTCCAGACACCTCAAGAAGAATAGTATAAAAAAGTGGTCAATCAGGTAATAATAACTGCCTTCATACCAAACAGCTTTCACCATTTGCCCAAAATGTGAATTATTTAATATAGCCTATTTACAGAACTGTTATATGCCACATTACGCGATTAACATAACTTCTCTATTCATAAAAATCTTTCTTTTATGAAAATAATAATTATAATATTTCTATTGGGAAAATAACTAGCATAACAATTTCGTACCGATATTCATCATACAAAATTCCGTCATAAACGGAATAGTTTGATAAATCAATTACGCATAGTACGTGCAGTAATTGACTCGCAGTCGTAACTTCGAAATTATTATATCAATTTATATACCGAGCATACGCTATCTCTGCCAAAACTTACACAAATACAACTTCGTTTGAAATAATCAAAATTATCCAAGTTTTTTTATCCGCCTATCTATTAAGCCAACTAATTTACAAATGAGATTTTTTCTCCATAAAGAAAAAACCCCAATTAATCATTATAATAAAAGACTGGTCAAATTGAACGACAAAACACTAGATTATTCATAGTTTTAACAAGATCTATTCAATGATATATATATATATATATATATATATATATATATATATATATATATTTCTGTCGTTTTCTTGTACTCCCCCCCCCACCCTTAACTGTCGATTTCCTTGTCAAATAACTACTAATATTACCATTAATATTGCTATTACAACAATTTACTGTTAAAAATCATTATCTGCTTATCATCATCTGTTCAGTCCAATATTTAATTAAATAAACTTCAGTATATGTAAATACATACAGGACATATCTGCCTACACTGTGATATTTTTTATACATTTTCCTTCATCTAGGCTAAATGATATGGCTTAACTAGGATATAAATATTCATTCGATTTATAGGCAAACTATTTTTACTGCTACATACTTTTTAGAAACCTTAGAATGACAAACTTATTTTCATATATTCAGGTATTTAAATACAGTGGTGGCTGTTGAAAATTATTTAAGAAGGATGAAAGTATGAACAAATGATTAATGCGTGCAACGTCGCCCTTTGAACCAAACAACTTGAGAGTGCACATTATTCACTGTCGAATACGACTAAATTTTACCCATATAGACAAAGAAGAGTGAATTATAGCAAGAATTACTTTTACACTACGAGGCTATCTTGAAAAGCTAAAAAAAATTAGCAAAAATATTATTGTCATTACTTATATATATATATATATATATATATATATATAAAGTAATTTCGACTAAGCTATTTAATGGCAACATTGAATTTAACGTATTTAGTGTTCCAAATAGTAAGTTGCGTGCTCGAACACTGATATATGTGCTTCTGTATGGAAGCCCTGTTAGAGCGAGTAGTCTCTGCATTACACGTAGCCAAAAATAAAGTGAAATGCAAAATACATATATTAGGTACATTTTTCTATTTCACACTCCATTAATATAGAAAGTGTTGCTCATATCTGTAATATATTGAAAATTACAAAATATATTTACAATCCAACCTACAAAGTATAGTTAGAAATGCTCAATGTTTAGGAAACCAAACATCAGGGTTAACGTATAAAAGAAAAATAAAATAAAATAAAAATGTGAAAATTTCCTGAAGCAAAGTAGATTTCATTTTATAGTTCTGTTATGAACAAAATACAGAGAAAAATAGTCTAAATTTATCTAGACTGGAAGACGAGGATTAGATAAACTATCATAGATTAGGTGTCATAAAAAGAGAGGATGGGTGTAAAGAAGTAGGTGATTGTTCGATAAGATGTTTTTTTAAAGATGATGATATAGTTTATCATCCATGTAATAACTGTATATGATGTCATCATGGTTAAATTTTCAAGTTTTACGATATTGTTAATGTTAAAAATCAAAAACCTAATATTCAATAAAAGTAAACCACTTGAATAATCAAGTGACTAGGCTTTAAAAGGAAACATATTTACAAGAAAAATATGTATTTACAGTCTAGGTGTGCGAAATCATGTGCGTATTCGGATGCAGATGAATAAACGTGCCAATCCCATCAATTACAAATTAATGCAAAATTTGAACAGAAACCATTAACACCAGTACGAGAATAAAAAGTAATCTGAGTATATATATATATATATATATATATATATATATATATATATATATATATATTCCAAAGGTCAAATGATCGAATTTTTTCGTACAATAAAATTACTGTTAGATTTCTATCATTTTTTATTCAAGTACAAACAAGTAACATATGATGTGAAAAACAAATCCAACAGATTTATTGAAGACATATATATATATATATATATATATATATATATATATATATATATATATATATATATATGGTTATTCAATCATCCCTACCCATTCTTTTATCGCTAATCTTGGCTGTAAAACCCAAGAAAGCATGAAGGAGAGAAGAGCAAAGAAAGATGGAGCAGGAAAAAGAATGTAATCCTGAAGCAATATATCATATGATTTTATTAGTGCTTTAACACTTTATTAAATTGTTCATGCTTAGTACACACATTCATCATTCAACCTGTTTTCTATCATAATTTATTTAATAACGTTTACATTCAAGGTGAGGAACTATTGTCACGCAACATCAATTATTAATACTCTTCATTTTTAAACATGACAGAAATGTTTATATTCATTGATCATACTAATTTGCGCTCAAAATAGATAAAATGGATAAATAAATAACAAAAGTTTTCATTAGTAAGATATTCACAAATACAATATACATATACGTACGTACAAGGTAGAGCTATTTAAATAAATTAGTGTTCATCTGAATAAATCAACAGATTGACTGATTATCCCTACCCATTTTCAAATAGTCTTATATCCGTAGATTTACGTTTATAATGATGGAAATTATGTATATTGGTTATGTATACAGATTTAAGATAGTATGAATGATGAGCACTAGTGCTTAACAGCATAATACGTTTAACTGAAGTTCTTGAAATAACCTCGGAGATTAACAGTAGTTAGATATAATAAAGGTATTATAAAGGGTATAGGCGAAGAAAACAACAATAGTAACCAACTAAAAGACAAATTTGCGCAGTCCAACTATAATTTTTATACAAGATGAGATTGTTAACTCTTTTTATATCAAACGACTGTATTAAATCATTAATGTCGTTTTAAAAAGAAATTTTAGACTGGGTCTTGGAATTAACTACACACTACTACTTCAAAACTACTTAGTGACTCAGTCATGAAGCTGTTGGCATTTTAAAAACATTATTATGATACATTACATAAAAGCTTATCTATAGGATTTAAGTTGTACATGTTGTTATTAATATAATTAATCTTTCAGAATGGTTTGAATAACAAGGTTAGTACGAAATTTTTGAATAAAGATAGAGAAAACGGCAATAACTTTTATGAAAAGCTCTAGATGTTCCAGAAATGTCAATAAGGACTTAGAAACGAGAAAATAATAACTTGTAAAACATAATAATATACAACTTTAATGCACTCGAGGATTTTATTTTATGTTTCGATATATCTGTCTACGACGCGGACGGTTTAATAGAGCTTTATCATAAGACGTGGAGAAGAAAGTACTGTACAAACGATCACTTTAATAATATAACAATTTAGATACAACGTGAACTATGAGGTAATAATATAGTTTTTTAGATATTGTTAGAATATACTGGTCTCAACTTAACGGAAACACAGAATAAGTGGGCAAAAAAATGAAAATAAGACAATTATTTGTATAACAACAAACAGAACGACTTACCAGTAGTTTCATTTAAAGCAAATTCAGGTTGCTTGGTAAGTAAGCGATAGTGTATTACAGCATTATCACCTTCATCCTGGCTAATCGCCTTTAGGCGAGTTAGCCGTTCACCTAGAGGCGCCAGTTCTGATATTCTTATACGATGTGAAGATGTGTTCACAAATTGAGGTGGTGAATCATTAACATCCAATAATCTTATGGTAAATGTTGAACTCGATGTGAATGAAATAAAATGTTCTCCAGTTTTGAAGTGTGAATGTGGTCCATCTGTCACTATAACAGTTAATGTATGAACACTTTTAACTTCACGATCTAATGGTCGACTGATTCTTAATAAACCAGTATGTGATTCAATACTAAAACTAGAATCATGCGCTCCAACGATACTGTAGACTAATCGATTTGTATCAACTAAATTAAAAAGTAGAAAATTGAATAACTAGTAAGTTGTATAGTGTAACAGTAAATTATAATAATATTTCAATAGCCTATTGCTTTTAAATAGCATGGGTTGTAAAATGAGCCACAATGATATGAAGATGAATATCTTGCAGTTGGCCAGCAAGTGACCTTGACTAATAACCAATAAGAAACACGAACTAATCAGAATCAATTTATAGTATCGGTAATAGATCAAATAAAGTGGAAATGAAATTATTATTAAGCTACAGAACTTTTCTCTAAAAGAAGGCATTCACTAAATGAATTCATAGCTTACAACACCGAGAAATATCAAAATGTCAATTAATCATACTATAGGTCATGGCACTAACAATAATTCATCTTCTGAAGTAATTGTAAGCTTTGTAATAAAGAAACTGGTAAAATGCACTGATCCCTTCAGTTACAGTCAATATTTGGTCTATTAAATACAGATTTTGAAGTCTTGCTAACACAAATTATTGTAAATACCCCAAACTTGATTAGGCATAACATGATCTTTAATTAACAAACTAGTTAACAGTGAAAACCAAACTCCGATTTCAATGTTGTGCACTTTTTTATACATATTTTTCTCCCCCTCATATAAATGGAATTGCTACTTTTATTACAAAACACATGAAATTCTTCTATACAGAATCAATACCTAAAAAAAATAAGGAAAGTTTCTAAAAACAAAAAGGCGATTTAGTTCAAAAGTGCTCATTTTCCATAATATTTTATTGTTATTTTATGATTAAGGCCTTCGTTTGGAAAATGAAATAAAAAAATTTTCGGACATAAAGAAGATTTACTGAAAAAAAAAGTTTACATTAAACTAAAAAAAATTTGAAACTAATCAACACAGTATACAACCAAAATGTGCAAAATAACTTGCTTTCACATATATAACTAAGGACAAGACTACTAAGTTTTGATGTAGAAGGGCAAATAACAATCAATGCTTTACATGAATAAATAATTGTTAGCATTTTATTGAAAGTCATGGAGATTAATCAACACCACACTAGACTATTTATCAGAACGACTGTGTGTTGATGGATCAGTAATAGAAATTATTAATAACAAAATTCTGATGGCTTTAGAGGAAGCATTACAGAATCTAAGATTCAGTAATGACACGGTTTGTAGCTTGATTGGCAAAAGGGTAACAGAAAAGAAATGAAGTGTACTTTTTTAAAAGATTCACATTAAACTACTTATCCATTTTTACTGGGTTAAAACTTTTCAAGCGTTTAACATTAGTTTCATAAAATTGCTTTTCGGTGAATATAACGAAGGATCTGGTGTGGCTCTATAAATCGCCAAGACTAATTAGAAAAGGTGTCACTAAAGTAACTTTCTATACTGAATAGTAAAGAAGATTATTAACTTTCCCTCCTTATGAGAAGCAAATCTATTAAATTAGTATATAATAAGCTCAGTAGGTAATTTAATAATTATGCTCATATAAAATCAAGTCTATTTGTTATCACTTAAAAGAAAAGAATGACCCGATGAAATGTTTAACTTTAATGACAATAATTGGAGAGCAATTATGAGAAGTATAGTCTATTTCTGACAAATAAACACAGTTGAAATGGAAGTAATACGGTTTTCACAATACAAAAATTCTTAAACTTGGTAAGATATTTTACATAGAGCATATACAGCTTTGAACACTAACTGGTATTCGCGGCAGCCATAAACCTATGCGCAGATTTATCAACTTCATTAAAAGTACATTCTTTGAACTTTAAAATCCATAAGTGATGATTCAGCAAATAATAAAAGTTGGTGCGGGAATAAACAAATGCTATTTTGTAGAAGCATATATACGATATAAGTCCCATAAGTCATCAAAAGGGAATTAAAGGTTTATTGAGTGAAAACTTGCAAGATGAGTTCGCCAAGTGACGACACATGAAGAAATTCCGACTGCCAAAACTCAAACAACCGAAAATCATGAAGGATAAATATCTAATTCACCTATATTGTCAAAATACAATGCAAACTCCACTATACAGTATTCTGTCAAATGGACGTAAGAAAACCGACAAGTGATTATATTTATCTCAGTAACACTTGTCTAATCTTATACTATTGCCTAGCACACCTATGTTTCCTTCATTGATCATCCTCTGATGAATAGCACGAATGAATACCGTGGTATATTTTGTTTGATGTAGATTAAGACCTTGAACATAGAATGAAATCGATCGAATATTATAAACAATTTCAACAGCTACCTAGTAAAGTACACAAAGACTTGGGAAAATAATTCTAATGTCTAACAGATAGTCATCTTACTTATTCTTAAGTTACTGATTCTGTTAAAACACGATGCACTAATCAAACCGAATTAACGTTAGCACAAACACATTTTTAAAAGTCATTTAATAACAGCGAAGTAAAGCGTGCAGTAGGTGATTTCTATTGTGCAAATTTAACAGATTACTTATCAGGCATAAAGAGATCTAAGAAACAAAAGGAAATCACAACAAAGTAAGTGGTTTGTATCATAATTAACACAAACACAAAAATGATCATAGCAAAACTATTCACTATTTGAAGTAGAATATACACTATATAATTCTTGATATTGTAAACGATGATTGTCTTCATGTAGAAGCTAAATGGAGTCACTAATTAGAATAAAAGCATTTCGTAAAGGTATAGTGAAAGGAAAACAGGAGTATGGAAGAAAATACTGAGGAATTAATCGGCCTTATAAAGTAGGAAAGCGTGTAGGAAAAAATGTTTCCGAAAAAGGTCATTAAATCCTAAGGGGTAAAAACAGACTAACAATCTAGTATTTAATTATGTTAAACTGCATTAAAATGGCATATATATATATATATATATATATATATATATATATATATATATATATATAATCAAGAGAATATTTATTTTCCAGAGCAAAATAATCTGCACATAGAAAATATACAGAACCTAGAATGGAGTGGAACAATGAAGAAGGAATAAACACTGTAGGAGTACAAAAAAAACTTTATATACGATAAGTGAATGAAAATAGGATATACTGCGAAGTAAAATATATCAATCGATAAATAATCACAAAGCGGTGATTCAATAGTTTAGGAGTTCCTATTTCAGTCAATACGTAGATTATCCCAACTTGCCTTGGGTAATCGGGTGCTAATACTAGTAGTAACAGCTAGAGTGTAACTTGAAGTCAAGTGAATGAATCCATCCTTAATAAAAAATTTCTGAAAAAATCACTCAAAAGATTCCAGAAAAATAAGAGCTTAACCATGAATGAAAGACAAATCCGATTTATCATTCCTAATGACATGTTCAATAGCTTAAGTGAATGAAATCTACTACTACAACATTACAATATAACATCTCTCCCGATCTTGTGCAATATGAATGTATGTATGAATAAAACAGAACCTGGCACGTGCGCACCGGTTCAAGCTGATACACCTTAGTAGTACACAAAGATTAGTATCAAATTAGTAGAAGTAGTAATTATTTCAATGATAATAATAGTGATAACAAAGAGTGAATATTTTAAAAAAGTCCATTGAGATAGAATTCTCGTGTAATATATTCATAGAGAAAAATGTTTGAATAAATTGGTGATTTAAAATGTGGTATACTCACAACGATTTCATTGATTATTGTGTTATGTATTCAGTATTTCCAGTCATCTTGGTTGCCTGTAAGCTCTATGCGGCTTGTTTCAGAATAAGATTTACGAGAGTCTATCTACTCAACTTAACCTTTTTGTTAGGGTGACGATTATAGATGTCACTGATGATTCTATAGCTGTTGAGATATTTTACCAAGTAGTGTATAGAAAAGTAGCATTTTTATAATTGCCTGAGCGAGACTTTAGTTGTTAATGGAATTTACTCTTCGCTTTTTCATTGCTCAAATGAATTTTAACGAATCTTCGTGCTGTTGCAATTTCGCGTCCAGTAAGATGCAAATAAATGAATGTGCATGTAGCAGATAAAAAACTTACATAAACAGATCATCTCAAATTGGTCGGAAGAACACGAAAATGCATGTAGTACTTGTATAAGTAACTACCTTGTATGTAATAATGAAAATGAATATAATTTAACAGATAAGAACCTATGTATGATGAAGTAATTCTCAAGATTCTTAAAGTATGAACAGAAAAGCAATGCATTAGATTAACGTAGAACAGTATTGATTATAAATCTTAAAAATAAGACTGAATGAATATACAGGAAAGAGATACAGAAAATTAAACTCTAGTTTTTGAAATCAAATAGTCATATGTAGAGCAGAGTATTAAATGTTCAATTGTCTTCACAATTTGCATATTAATGGAATTAATCAGAGTGAATCAAACCAGACTGAATATGATTCTAAAATAATGATAAAAAGCACCCTTGGCTAAATTCTAACAACAAACAATTATTTATTCAAAGTATTCACTACACAGACACATAATAAATGTCAATAAACTCAATAACATTGAAAGTTTATAATTAAATTCCGAAAAACTCCATATAACAATGTTTTGGGAAATGCGCAGATATGGTTATAATTACAGTTGGAGACGAATGATCAGAGTCATAAGGCCAATCTTGTAACCTTACCAAAGCTTTATGCTACAGCATAAAGTATTCGCATAAAATGAACAGAAAGCCAGAAAAACTTAAAGGATGGTTTAAAAAATGTATACGATAAGAAATATATTACTTTCAAATACAAAGTAGTCTAAATCAAATCTACAAAACAAAACAGAATTCGACCAACACAATGCTTAAGGCTGTGTGACAGATGGTGATATGATCTGTTTGAGTTCACCGCTGAATAGGTCCAGTAGGTTATCATGTTAGACAATATCGCTCTTTATGCTTAAAGTTCACGCTTGATAGCAATAAACGATTGCCTAAGCATAATTGTAGCATATGATCGCTCTTATCCATTCTCTTATCTGGAACACTGAATCATCCACCTACATGTCTTCCAGACTGACTCAAGATACGTATTTGGGCGTTAAAATCACTATCCATGAGTAGCAAATATGAGTGTTTGGCCCTAGGAAGAAGTTCAGGAAGTTTTCTCTAAAATTCATCTTTCATTTCATCCGGGCTTAAATCAGTGGGAGCCAAGGCAGACACTACGAAAAGACGACGGTGTATCTCTCTATCTTTCCGAGCTCTTAGTGAACTAATTTGGCTTGCTGCTCAATTCTACTCACGATTCGTACATTGAATGCACCAATCTGAAGTTTGGAGTGTGATCTTAGTAGACTCGGGACTAACAAAGGAAATCATTTAGACAGGCCCTCACTACCTCATCCCACCCCATCCCAAAAAATAACCTTGTATAAATAATGGTCAATTGAAATGCAAGCATACCCTACACAAAGCCTTGCTTTCTCCAAAGAAAAAAAGTCAGTTCAACATTATCCTAAATGTCATTTTAGTATTATTTTAAACATTAGAATTCATTCGATTCGATAATACATAGGTGATTTCTACGTATAACACTTAAGTAGCTGGATCTTTAAATACATGGCTGTTTTGGAAATTAAAGTAACTAATTAACAAATTAACTAGCTAACAAAAGGTTTATAAAAACTGGGCTACATAACAAAGGGATTTGTGAGGAGATTATGAGTCGTATGTTAAAAGATTGTCAAATTCTACTGTGAATAATATCCTAATTGCATGAGTGATAATGGTATTGACGTTCTTCATTGAAAGCTTGACTATAAATTGGTGATGACACTTTATGGCAAACTGACACTACAACGAAACAAGCAGTAGAATTAAAGCGACAATTCAGACTTCGAACATGTCAATAATTATCGTTATATAACTGTAATTAAATATTTTTAAAACCGCAATCCGTCTATCTGAAAGATTATCTGTGCACTGGGGAATAGAGAAGGGCTTTCATATCCCATATCCTGTAGTAATGAAATGAATTATATTTCAAAGAACTACGATTACTAACCAGTTTGATGTTTTTAAATACCAAACATTTATACTACTGTTAATTGTAATGAGTAGTATTACAATAAACTATCAATAACGTGAAACGTACAAGTAATGAGAATAACAAACATGCGAAAAAGTACTTCCATGTACATAAATATGAGCGATCATATTCAAAAGTAACCACACTAAGCCCAAATAAAAAGTTACAAGCAGACATTTATATTCAATATACGTTATCAATGAGAAAAGTAAAAATAATATTATAATAATATGTTACAGTACAACTACTTACCAGAATCTAAATCTCGAGCACTGATTTTTCCAACCAAGCTACCTAGTGGTGCATCCTCTGGAATAGCATTTACCTCAATAACTTCGAATATTGGTGGATTATCATTTACATCCAGAACAATTAATTTTAAATTGAATGAACAGCTAAAACCTTCCGGATCTGTTGCATCTACAATAATTTCATGTTCTTGACTTATTTCGAAATCTAATGAAGCGTTTAAAGTGACAATGCCTTCATGACTGTTAACAGTGAAAAACATTTGATTTCTGAAATTTACTAGAATATGTGATAATAGAGTTGTGAGGATCTGCATCACCATCGGTGGCATTTAGTGTTGTCAAAATTGTACCCAATTTCGTATCCTCAGGAGCCGTGATGGTGCGATCAGGCTTTATAAAAATGAAATGGAGTGAAAACATACCATTAGCTTTCTAAAACAAGGCGTGCGCCGAGCATATGTGATCATGCTTAAAAGTTTACATCCCCCATTTGACCACTAATATTTAGAAGTCATACTTTTAAAGTGTGCAACCCTACCTTAGTGGTTAAAGTGTTTGACTTTCAGCTAATAAGCTGCAGGTTCGAACCTCGCTCCACTAACTTCCGAGTGACATCATAAACCTTCAACTAGAGTGTGAGTCACGATCAAATCAATTATAGGTATTTGTACCTCATAATAATAAACAGTAACAAAAGGAGACTGATTAAACGGATACTGTAACAAACATGATACTTAGGATAGTTTGTGTTAACGGTCCATTTTCAAAATCCAGTATCATAAATTATCTGACTAGTTGAGCTGGGTGGCTGACATAAATATCAGAAAGGAATAAACAATTATCCAGTTTTCAATGCATTTTCTTAAAGAAAGTCATTACCACATATAAACAAAACAAAATATATAAAAAAACATACTTGTATGCAAATTGGGACATTATCATTTGCATCCTTAACTATTACACGTAAAGTAAAAAGATCTTGCGTAACAAACTGTCCATCTGATGCTTGAAAGCGAAGAATATGAACAGAAGACATTTCTTTGTCAAGTGGTTGGAGAAGATATATAGCACCAGAGGAGTGGATGTAGAAATATAAACTATTTCCATGAGAACTGTAAGACGATGAAGGAGATGAATGTTCATTGACGAGAGTAAATCGAATTTCGGACTGAACATCCTCATCAGGATCCATTAGAGATAACTGATATATAACTGCCTCTTCTTCTTTTGATGGCAACCAGTTTTCTAGAATTTCAATTTCATCTGATAATATTTGACGCTTCCTTAAATCTAGTGGCAAAATATATTCTAAAGAGTCATTACGAACTGGTGAAAGTGGCCAATACGGTGGGTTGTCGTTTACATCACGTACAGAAATATGTACTCGACTAGTATTCCAATGACCAGCCGCATCTGTAGCCATAACCTAGAAATTAGTATATAGTTATGGAAGGCGAGTGAAATTAATATATGAAAATCTCAATAGTAAACTAATGTTAACATATGTATAAATATATTTAATAGAAAAAATTGAGAATTTACATAATAGGAATTAATCTGAAAATTCATCTCAGTTGCAAAATTAACATTACACTATAAATGTAAACCACTGAGGTTTACTACATTTTTGAGTTCTACTTAGTAGTGGAAACTAAGATTCAGATTTGCTTCATTTGGGGCTCGTTAAATGAATGCATCTGTACCTTAGTGTTCACACTGAAAATCAAACTGAGTACCTATCATACTAAATGTCAACGCATTAACAGAAAAGCTAGTAGCTTGCTTAAATAGGCAAGATATTTACCAGTAATAATATGAAGGTTTCATGTTTTTCAGTAATTACTCATGATCAATCCTAAGTAATAAGAAACACTAGTTGTGAATCTCATTACACTCCACAAGTCTAAAACATATCAAATAGTAACTACGGTCTAAAGGAGCCTACGTACCCACAAGTAATGATCAAATTTAGTTCTCATTATCAACAACGGAAAAACACAACTCTTCAATGCTACTAATACTAGAAGATAAATATGAACAGTAACTAATGTCAGTAAGTAATTTAGAATACAAGTATTCTTTTCCGAAGCTTTATCATATATGCTGAATCAATTAGTAAAAACACACACGATAAACATTGACAGAGATTACCTTAAAATTCAAAAATGACAATAAATACCTCTATTGATATACTAATAGATAAACATACCAGGAATACATGCTCACGATCCAATTCAAAATCCATAGGAGATTTAAGTGAAATCCAACCTTGTCCATCTATTTTAAACAATTTGCGTAATGCTTGCAGTTCAGGATTAAATAAAGCCAACTTTTCTAAACGATCATGTGAAACATGAAAATTCCCACGTATACTCAAATGTTCCGAGGTAAGAGTGGTTAGTGGCCACAAAGAATATGTGATTATATCTTGCTTACCACTAGTATGATGACGACCATCTCTATCGTCGTCATTATCTTCATCTATAGCTAAAGCCCGTAGAAACCGAACGTTGATTGGATAATCTTCTGGTAAGTAGATATGATACCTAGATAAAAGTGAAAGAAAAATCAATTAGGCTACAAAATATAATAAAAAATAAAGTCAATTAGTCATGAGTATTCTAAAATATCAGGCATTTTTATCGATTCAAGTGGGTACATTGGATCAGAACAACAAAATGAGAACCGAAATATCAGTAATGTCACCGGTGGTAAACAAAAAAAGACATAGAACGTGATTCGAGAAGACATATTTACACTACGCACTAACATATAGCATATAACATACTTTCGAAGCTCCAGATCTAAGGGGAAACAAAGATTAGGTGTGTATTTATAAGTGTGATAGATTCATAGGCATGTCACCAAAGTTCCCAAACAAGTTAGCCATGCTAATTAAGTGGAGAATAACTAGGTACTCTGTACACACCAATATGATTCAAACAAACAGTCAACGATATTAGCGACTTATGCCACATTTTGTTTGACCAACACCAGTATTCCTACATCCTACTCCTATGCTAGTCAACGTCGCGTATTGTGGTAGGTGGAAGTTAGGTATACTTAATACATATCCTAACTACTTCTGTCGACAAAAATCTACAACTAAATCAACTGATATGCCTGATATATCAACTGACATATCTTTTCCTGAAAATTTATAGGATAAAAGCATTACTTCTAACAGTAAATCTATAGGGAAGTGAAATAAAAATATTGGGATAGTAGGCAGTTCTGATAAAAACCGTCGCAGTTTGCTAGTCCGGATGACAGATCACAAAAACAATATAAAATGATCGTCATATCTGGTAAAGGAAACGACAACAACATTTTTCTTAAAACATTAAGAAGAACGGACAGAACAACGTAAATTAGTCATTCGACTAACTATGAAACTGAATTAAAATATACATTTACGAATAGGTAAAAATGGGAAAACAGCAAGTTTTCCTGAAGTTGTAAAACCATTATTATTACTATTGCCAATACAATTGTTGAAAAAGAAACCCTTAGGGTAAATAGATGAATTTATATATATATATATATATATATATATATATATATATATATATATATATATGATTAAATTGCGTGTTCAGTACAACTGAGTCATCTACAACCAGAAAAATAACAAAATTAGAGAAATGATAAAGTAAATAGAAAGGAGAAAAATGATTTAAAGTCATTTACTTATGTAAGAGTGACCTAAACAGAAAATCAACTGAGGATAGAAACCCACAACATCATCGCCAATCACGTTAAATAGCAATCATTTTTTAAAAAGAGATGAAAGGAGAATAATAATTTGACATGGTTTACTTTAAGTAAGTGTAATGCTGTTTAAAACCAGATATAAGGAATGAAATCTGTAACATTTCACGTAATAACTACTATAATTAATTTGTCTAAAAAATGGCGATATATGAAAATCCCTTAATAGAGAAAAAGTTGGATTATAGATGAAAATATAGTGTATGAATAAGTAATTTTCCAAATTTCTAAGCCATATACAGTAGAATAGCTGAGGCATTATTTTAGTAGATTGGCTTATGGTGTTATGTGATGATGAAGGATGGGAACATCAAACTTGATAAAAAAAATAATCAGTGTGAATAGAATTTTGTTCACGATCTAATGAAAAGAATTTTGAAGTCAAATACGTTCTAGAAATTGTGGTTAACTAGTGTTAAAAAAGTCTTATGGACGTGTCCGTACATAGTGAAAATACTGTAATACTGTTACGAGGTTGAAAGCACTTCTATGAGTCATAGTTCATGATCGACGACCAATTCTAGTTATTAATGTCATTAAAGCTGGCGAAATTCCATTTAACTGTACATACACATATACGGATAACCATTTAGAAATCATACAGGTAAATAAAACAGAATTCTCGACCTTATTCACATAGGACAGCACGTATGAATAACATGCAACTATATAGGTCAAAGGTCAAACTTAGGTTTTTATGTTTACAGAACACTTATATGCAGATTGTGTGATTATAAATGTCTTAAAGGTCATTTATCCTACTAATTTATAAGAAAAATATTTTTATTGGAAGCGTTTCCTTTTATAACCAACAAGAGATGAGAAGCAGTTCAGACAAAAAAATAAGAGTATGGATGTATAGCTAAGGTTATTACATTTTATGTAGCATACGTAATTAATCTACACTAGAGAAAAACAATCGCATGTTGATTGCAAGTAATAGTTCCGAGAAAGAAAGACAGAATCCGTTGTCTATATTCAGCACAAATTGATCTTGGTCGAGTATCACTGTGAACCATGGAACAATGAGCAGGTATTTCATACTAATCAGTGAGCACACAACCTGCTAGGACCTTCAGGTATTGTAAGAAACATCTAACTATCGGCGTAACTTTCCCGGTGTTCAATGGCAGGTTACCACTTTGCTTATTTGTTAACATTTCTAGTAATCCATTGTAATGGACATTTAAAATTCCACTTCTTATATAGGATGAAATGTATATCATTTCATTTATATACAATGGCAAAATGTAAAGTTTAAGGAGATCATCAATTACAAGGACGATGATCACGCGGAAATACACTAAGAGAATACTAACATGATTGACTATTTATTAGTGTAATGTTTTGAGACGTATTTACAGATTCATTTATTTGAAACAGTTAGATAGTAAGTCAAACACTACAGAAATGGAAATGAATGTGTACATAATATTAAATGAAGTAGCCAAGTGAAACAAATAGGAAGAATTAGGATTCTACAATTCAAATTGCAAATTGGCCGTAGCCAGATAATCTTTGACAATCATGAAACAATGGATAACTGTTTCGTATTAGTAGTGGATTCCTCGGCAATACAAATTCAAAACTCCACCAAAGTTCAAAGTCAAAGTACAGAACAAGTTTGAATGTTCATAAACGTATACTTTGCTAATTAGTTGCTTGAAATAAACGAAAACAAATGAAAATAATTCCTCAAATGAGTTCAATTCACAAGAAAATTACCTGTTAATTATTTATTGTATTAACCAGTTAGTTTATGAACTATCCAATGAAATAAATATAATTTTTATTTAGTGAAAAAGTTGGCGAAGAACTTACAGTGATGAATCAAAATACGGAGAACAATCATTGACATTAACTAATTCAATTGTCATCTTTGTACGCAAAATAAGTGCAGGATTATACACTAAAGCATGAAATTCGATTTCTAATTCATATACTGGTTGAACTTCATAATTCAGTGGTTTCGACGAAAATATCTGACCAGTAAGAGAGTCAATTTTAAAAAGGGTTTGTTCTCGTTGCTGAAGCTGATTGTCATCAATAATAGAATGTTTATTTGATAGTGATGAGTGTTGTGGAGGTGATACACCAGTTAAATGCCATGATCGACTAAGGTTAGCTGGTTTAACATCACATACACCCACTTGACGTTCAGATAATAAATCGTCCTACATAAATTGAAACAAAATAGAATTAAAGTGGTTTTGTGAAGAATGGTGTCAATTTATAGTTTGTATACGTCACAAATTGATCTCGACTAGATACCATTGTAAAACAGAGAGCTGCTTCGTCCTAGGATGAGACTACACAGTAGTGCACATCCAAGGACGAAAATTGTAAAACAAACTTTAGAACTTCGGGTCTTGCAATGAACCCTCAACTATCAGCATCATTGGCTGGTAGGAATTCCTAGTTCAATAAATTCTTGATACAGGATGAGAAATTAATTATTGCACACTAATCGATATTTTAGAAGTAAAGTACGGGAAATATACATACGTAACTACGAAGGAGCAGAGAAAAAAATACTTGACATTTTAAAGTAAGTTAAATGTAAGCAAGCAATTCACACTAATGCGCACCAAGCACTCTCAGCCATTTTTCTGTCAGTGGATAAGATTAAGATATTGGAATGTTGTTTTCATCTGAAGCTTAGATTCACTATGCTTATATCTTCTATGCTGTATATTTAGCTGATATACTGATAGTAAATAAATTAAACGACTTTAAACAAAAAGTTGGATAAAGCTTACACTTTAACATCTAACATTCAATTACTAAATGAATGTTGGATAAAACATAAAAAGAACATTGAAATAGTTCTCAATAAACTCACGGAAACCTACCTACACAAAACCTATCCGAAACTGTGATATAATCTGCCTTTATCAAGTATATGCAGTACTTTATATTAATTTTGAATTTATCATACACAATCAGTAACTAAACAGAAGCTTAGATTTAACTGCCACTAAAGGAGCCATAGAAATCATTTTATACGTCTAAAAAAGTTCAGCATTTACAATTACATTGCATTACGAACTATGTGGTTCGATTTCTTCAATAAATTGATGACAGTTAAAAAATGTGAACCATTCGGTTTCAAATAAATTGTTAAGTAAGGTGATTATGAGGGAAGGGGGTCTAACGAAAAGATGCTGCCACTAGGTCAATTAATATGACAGATCCTGGTTGTGAATGATTTATTTGAGAAAGATAAACAAGACGATACACGCAATCGATGAACTGGCAAAAATAAACACTACTTTAGTTTATCACGCTATATAAGCACGAAACAAGAGGGAATTAAAAATGATGGAAATAAAGAAACTAAATATGCACAACGGAATTTAATAAAAGTTGGGGATGAAAAGTATGGGATAATACCACAGAATTCAACAAAAAAAGTAATTTAAGCATCCGAGCTACTGTCGAGAGATATAAATGCAGATATATGCCTCCTGGTAATCATATAATTTAAAGTGATTAATCCCTACTCGATGATCAATTCATATAAATATCTCAGGGATAAAAAGTCAGCCGTAGACCAAATAGTTGAGTGGTTACGAAACGGTCTATGAATCTAAGTGACATTTAATTTATGGTTGGAATGATTTATAATTATAGACTGTGAAGAGTTGGTATGAATAAAAACAGCTTATTCATGAATTACTATTGTTTCAAAATACATAACTATCAAAGACGATCGACAATATAATTCATTACAACCGGTTCTTCAATGAAAACTAACATCAAAATACTTCAGTGCATTTCACAGGAAAAAAATAAACGGGGTTAAAAGTAAAGCCCAAAAGATATTAAATAACAAAATTCACCTCTAACAAAGGTAGAGATGTGCACGTAATCTCCGGTAAAACAATCAATGATTGACTAGAAAATTGTATATGGACCTGTACAGGATTAGAACATAATACAGAAGAATCCTTGTAGACAGGTGAGTCACAAGCTTGAACCAGCAGTTGTTCCTCAGTACCTGAAACAACAGGCGGTGAAAAGCGTTCATTGAGCAGAAGTAAACCGTTGCTAGAATCAATTGAAAAACTATTTGAGCGAGATAATTGACTTGGTGAATCCAAAACTTTATACACAAGTTGAGCATTCTCTTCAATGTCTAGATCAGTAGGCTTTAAGTTGTAAAGGTAATGCCACTGGGAAACTCTTTTCTTCGGATGGATTATACATAGATGGTAATAAGGTCAGCTAAAATAAATAAATGGAGATAGTAGGATAAAAAAATTTTAAAAAATGATGTACATTTTCAAAGTCCTATTGAAGTGAAATATCATAGGTACAGCATAAAATCAAGCCACTTATAATCATGAAAACGATTTAAGCGAAATTCGAAAATGAATCAGTTTTCCTTTATATTAATAAAACTGCTAAGTAGATTATTACCTTCGTAGCGTGGTCAAGAAGTTGGAAACCAGTTATAAAAACCAGCTTTTAGTTAGCAAAGAGTGAAAATGACAGCACTAAATAAACAATAGCGTAAATTGCATACAATAATGTAAGGAAAATTCAACATAGTATCTCCAATTCGAAAAACCTAAGAAGAATTTCAATAAGTATCCCAATTATGTAAAGTCTGAATGCTCATCGTAATTACTTTTTTATCAATAAACTAATCAAGTAAGCATAATAGTCATCAGATTTGCTAGAAATAGTTTAAAATTCAAAGAGGTCATTATAAGAATTATTCAAATTGGCTTCTATATTATACTCTTACTAAGGGCCAATAAATTGTTCCTACACCCATAAATAATCGTCTACATATTAATTATTAGAAGAAAAGAAGGCAATAACGTCAATGAAAAATAGTGAAAAGATGAAAACGACAAAAAGAAAAAAAACGAATTAGGAAAAACAACAATAAATGTTAAAAACATTTTTACATTCCTATGACGAATACGCTTAAAGCGATGACAGTGTATGGTATGAATGTTGGCAAACATATACGTTCAAAATTTATTCATATACATACATGTAAAAGAGTTTGTAGATTACTAATTTATATTCACCGTAACTGCGATGCATTATATATATATATATATATATATATATATATATATATATATATATATTGCATGAGGATGGCATTATAGCACACAGTAACTGAAGTTGGAAACAAGTACCATTGACAACCCGACAAAATTATGTTTGAGATGGGACTTCTGTTGAACAAACTAAGACTAATTTTAAAATTCTATTCCATGTGCTACTCTCCGTTTTTCGATAGTTGTGACATTAGTTACGGTGTACAATAATAAGTGACGTACATCGATGTACTATAGTTACAACTATTGGCTCTAGACTTATAAAAGGAGAAATGTGATGAGGAACAGAACGTACATACACACAATCACTTAAGCAAATACATTTCATTGCATAAGAAGATATATCACATGTGGCTTGGATACAGATTGATTGATATCGGTATTATATGAACACACAGTTATTGCAATTATTTCACAAAAAACATTACACATAAAACACTTGTAACAATATTCCTGTGGGAATATAAAAATCTCCGTAACAACTTTTATGATGCATTCGATGATAGGATCTAGAAAGTATTTGCATATAAATGAATCACTTCTTTTTTTACTTAAATGAACAAATTCCCTACACTCAGCATGATAAATTAGACCTATTATGGTAATTGGGATAACAAAGACTAAGTTCATTTACCACAACATCCTGCATATATAATAATTCACAATTGATAAAATATTTACAAACGAAACCTGAATTATATTATGTGATAGCTTACATAAAAGGTTAGATACTATTGGTAAACTATTTGTATGTAAGAAGTGTTTGGAGTCTGTTATATCCTAGTTCGATTCTCCATAGAAGTGAATACCCTATAATCCTACTAAGGATAGCACTTAAACCATCGAGATTCTCAAGAAAGGCAATACCACTAAAATGTTTAAGCAGAATCCATTAGCTCATATACACAATTCCAGTTGATTCGTGATATAGTGAGATAATATATTTAAAGTTTAGGCGCTGGATGTTAGGCTCATAGGTCTTGCGTTCAATCATCGTTGATGGTTCGCATTACTGAAGAGTTTTATTCAAAGAAGGAACAGTTTATCAGTGATTTATATATGAAAACGAACAATATGTTGTTACATCATGTCTATATTAATGATCAATATTTACAGTTTAGAATAAATCACATTTTCAAATCAGAAAACTAGTATAATTTGTTGAATACTTACGTTTAACTTTAATACACTACAGGAATATACTTACTTCATACTTGTCCTGTGTGAAAATTGGTCGATTATCATTGATATCTTTAACAGATATATCTAATTTCATAAAATCCATTAAATCACCTCCATCTTTGGCTTGGATTAGTAAACTATACTGATTTTTCAATTCTCTATCCAATAGACGTGCCAAATGAACAGTGCCTAAAATACAGATGATGTAGTCGGTATTATTATTGTTATTATTATTATTATTTTAATTTATTCATTTAAAATGATTTTGCCATAAAATTTATTGAAAAAACTTGAAGCTAGATATGTATATACTACTTAGAAGTATACATGAATGAAAGAGAAACAATTTACTAAACAGGATTTCCTAAATAAAAATTAAGTTTTTTTAAATAATATTGATAATCTTAACGCTTAGTAAAATGATGTAAAGCAATAATAGTGCATAATATCAATCATTCGAATAATAACAATAGTTGAAAACAAATTAACTAAATAAAAAAGAATAGCCAGTAGAAAAGAATGCATATATATGTGTGCGCCTGTCTCGTATATATGCTGAGAATTTCGAATGGTTTTATTATAACTAGCTGCCCGATAGTAAAGATTAGAGCTTTTAAGTTTGTTTACTAACATGGGTAATTATTATTTGGGCAATTCTATACCGTTGGGAAATGATCTCAGTATATATATATATAGGTGATTACTTACACATAAAAAGGAACAAAACAAACAAGTCAATAAAGTATTAAAAAACAATACTGGGATGAAGATAAATCTAAGTGAACCCTAAGTAAGACGAATCACGTGCACTGGATACCATCGCTAGTCACTATACAATTACATCATAAAGAAACTATATCTAGTTGAAATGTAGAAAGATAAAGATTAGACTTTTAATATTACAGTCTGACTACACATGTTTGTGGCACCAAATTACATCGCTGTAATTTATTCTTTAATATTATTATAACACAGGTAATTCTCATCACATATTGAAGTAGTGGTATTACAAATTAATGAGAATTAGACAGCTATTTTTAGTTTGATGTTGTTCACGGAAAAGCATTGAAAAAATTAACACAAAAAATCTACACGTCCTATAAGCAGCACGATATATCTAGTCCACATTTTTTTATCTTCAATCGAATTACGAATATGGGCAACGCTTATTGGACATCTATTATGAGATAAAATCATAACTATAAACGGATGTTGAAATTTATATATTGCTATGTATCGAATTTTGTAACAATTGTTGTCCACAAACATTCATAATCAGTATCACATACCGCGATCGTCTCTACAGGTTTCAATCAACGTTTACTGAAAAAAAGACGTAAAGATCTTGAAATAGTCACAACATTCCATGAAATTATGAAGCGGAATTCCCTAAATTACATTTGCAGTAACATTCAACTTACAACCTCTAATTTTGTGTGTGACAGCTACACTATATGTACGCAATACTTAAGTAACGTAGGTAATTCAGTTGTTATGTTACCTATCTACAATGGCCATGAAATAATACTGTTACATTATGTGGTATCGAAATATCGCATTTGCGCCACGAAGGGTTGAACCAGGTTGTCCCGAGAATATGTTTCAATGACTATTGCACTTAACACATTGTCGAAAACGATTTCATGAAAAGTCCTGATAAGTCTTAATTGTTTATTAGTGAATAGTGACAGCGATTAATAATACACTAAGCACTTTTACCATAGTCAATAGTGGAACAACTAACTCATTGTTTACAAATAAGTTAACAAATAGTTACACCACCTCAAATTCAGAAGAAAAATAGGTTTTATCACAAACTGAAAAAGCACGAATATGTACAGCTATTAATTAGTACACTAGCAAATACTCGGCACTAAATGAGTTAATGCTATCTCTACTTATTAACACCTGATTAACTAAAGTAAATACAAACCAGATCAAAAATATTAATATCAATACGTCCATCAATATGACTTAAACTTCAGAAAACATTGTGAAGTAAATTGATTAGGAAGTGAATAATCTTCCACAGTAGTCTGTATGTTGACAACGATGATAACAGAGAAATGGTATTATGTTACACATTTTATTTAGTCAACCTATCAACAGAATACCCACAACAATTACTTCGAAAAAAAAAAGTCGAAATAATGTATTCATTATTAATGATAGTTATTTGAAAATACTTGGTAAAATTGACAAAACAAATATTTTCTGGGTAGACACGTGAAAAGAAACTACCAACAGCTTTTCATCACTGAAAAAGAAAGCATACTAGACATACAGAAGGTAATCGCTCATAGTATTACCAAATAAATGATTGACACCTTGCTTTACAGATAAATGCACAAATATGACAAACACGCTCAAGAACTACACAATCAACCAAATGTTTCTTTTGTCTAAACGTTAATAAAAAGTTTTTAAAAAAAAATCATTTACATGCTTACCATCATTAGGATCTATAGTGAACCATTCATGTTTATGACCACCAACTATACTGTATAAAATTTGTCCATATTTACCATGATCCACATCTTTAGCTGGTTGAATTCGATTAACGATTGATCCAATAGTCGTTAATTCCGATATTTCCCACCATTCATATTTTGGTAAATCAAATCTAGGTGGATTCCAATTACTAGGCTCCAAATCAATGATGACATCACATGCACTTGAGTGTAATCCATCAGTAACTTCAACCTATATGTATAGAAATAGGAAATATTTTAAATATTGCTGAATTGCTTTCAACGTCATCGGCTATTCTAATGAGTGTTGAAACAAGAAATCTTATAAACTAATTGAAATGCAACATAACTGCTAGCTAAAAGCCCAAATAATACAATGAAGTACATACTGCAGTCGAAATCGTAACTGTTGATGTTGTTCACAGTAAGAAATCATATTAACCATAATGATAAAAATTACTATTTACAAATTCATGTACAACGTAGAACTTGATGCTTACGTACATGGGTCCAAGTTGCCATACCACATTCGCATAACTAGACCATGTTTGAAAGATTACCAAAAAGGCGCAATTCAGCAGGAAGGAATGAAACAAGCGAAAGTACGAAAGAACAATGGAGCTTAGGATCTAGCAGAACACAAAGAATGAATGCATTTATGAACTGTAACTCATTTTGAACCATGTCACTGAGCGTCTCAAACCACTGGTCACGACTATGACACGGATCCCAACCAAGCAATCTGTGTCTACCACCATGGCTTAGACCAACAATCAAAGACTTCATGGACTGATACCATGTTTTGGTTGCCTCTATCTCTCCTCCATTCTAGTAAAACCCCAGCCATCACAGTGCGATGAGGTACACGATGGTCAGACATACATAACACATTCCAACACTCAGTCGATAAGTGTTTACAACCTCTTCGGTTGATTTTCTATGTTTTCTTAGTATTTTATGTCTAATATCAATATAATCAATTTGCTCATTCTACGATATGTGGGTGGTAATACAAAGATTCCTATGACCAAACACCTGGAGCCTACACATATCATCTACTCTCATGGTTTATGTTCCGTACCCATATGTTAAAATAGAGCGGACTGTTGCACAGTACACTCGGAGTTTCGTTGAAAGCTGGATATTTCACCTATGCCAAAAGTGATATAGGTTGGTAAAAGCCAAACAAGCTTTTCAAATACGCGCTGAGATTTCGTTAGACACCGACCCATTAGGGGTGATGAGACTTCCGAGACAAATAAAGTAGTTCACTAACTCAACTACATCACACCTTATGACTAATGTAGGCGATGATTCAGACCAGTCCTGAAGTAGCATCTTGCATTTGGATAGAGAGATATGCATACCGAATAAGTAAAACTCACAGTATTCGAGAGACTGCATTATGTCAGTGTCTTCACCGAATAGGACTATATCGTCTGCTTACTATAAGTTGACAACTGGGTTTACAGGAAAGAGGACAATTCTTGAAAAGTTAGTCGAAGAAAATGTGACTTTTAGGAGGACATCTATGACGGAGTCACGTTAAAAGGGAGATAAGGGACGACCCTGACGAACACCATTTGAGATTGATAATTTTCTTGATAGTTCACCACAAGCTCTAACTCGACCAGCGTTGTTTAATTAGAGAGTCTTTATAAGGTTTATGCACCTTTTAGGCATGTCTTTTAAAAATTAAACACTGTCACAGTATCTTTCGATCTACGGAGTCAAACGTGACTTGCAGATCAAGGAATACAACTAATGTGGGACGATGGTAGGTACGCGTATGTTCTAGGATCTGACGAAGAGTAAATATCCGCTAAAAATTTAAAGAAGTATTCAACCTCACAACAACGGAAAACATAATATGAGTAGAGCGAGAACAACAAACTAATAAATAGGAAAAGTTGCATGAGAAACCTGTTTTTCATTTCAAATGAATAAAATGTCACTTGGTGCTATATTTACACAAACAACGGAGTTATGAATAAAAAATATAGTGAATAATGCATTCGATAAAATCAAACGCTATATTGATATTATTTGCTTCTGAAACATGATAATGAATAAAAGAAAAACAACAAGATATTGATTAACAAATAAACTAACATCCTACTACTTAAGGGACTGCAATTAGAGCGATTCAGTTATTAACTATAAGTTCACAGTGACAAATGATTGGAGGTATACTTCAAAAAATCCTGTATGGTATAGGTTACTGGCTAACTGGCACTCAGCTTCAATTTTCAGAAAATTGAAGATCCTTATTAAATTAAAATCCATGTCGCTAAGCTTTACATTCAGAGCTACTCAGGGAGCGATTAAACTAAGGTATCCATATTGACATATGACTAAATATTTACCACTGCTATATTTATCTAGCGATTAGTGCTGATGAAATTGTATCAAACACACATTCGGTTTAGTAAATTCAGATAATACTGTACAATGGTCTAATTAAATTAAGTAGAATGGGATTGAAACAAGAGACCTGATGATCGAAAACTAATCCCTCTACACAACCTATGTATATAGAATATATATCTATACATTACTATCATGGATAATTTAACACATCTCTTATCACAAACAAAATGTACACAAGGCTGACTGACAGCTTTCCCACTGCGTATTGTCAAAAAGAAATAGGACAAAGAAACAGCCAAAAAATAACAATTAAGAGACAATAAAGAGTCAATAACAACACATGTCAAAAACAAACAGAAACAAATCTGTCATGCCAGAATAAAATCAAGGTCAACGGGGTAAAACCACTTCAAAAATAAGTATTAAAAAAACAATTTCAGTTGAACACAGGAAAACAAATATAGAAACCGAAAAAAGACAAAAAATACTTCCAGTAAATAAAAACATAACAGTAGATAAATAGAGACATGTGGAGTGACTCATTGAAAGAATGAGTCAAAGAAAGTATTCATTATAAGAGAGGCCGCCAAACAAAATCATAAGCAAAGCTTAGACAGGCCGAGAGAGGAAGACAGTTATTGCTACCAGCACAAGATGGTGGTCATGCTATATCATAAATTGATTGAAGTAGGAACCGCACTATCACACACCGATCCAGCATTGCAAATATTTAAGCATTCGACGTGTGCCTTGAAGGTAAAAGGGTTAGATATTTACTGGGGTCGTAGGTGCTCATTTCAATTGAGGAATCTTGTACTAGACAGACAGATACAACACAGAAGTTCGTACGTACGTACATCAGTTCAGGTTGCCATACCACATCAGCACTGAGACGCAACTGTCAGTTCAAATCCAAGAGTGATAGCGATAGTAGAAGTATTAGCAGTAATGCAGAAAATTAGGGAGCGAAGATATGATTCGAAAGTATAATTCAGTGAGATAAATTTGAAAGGAGAAAGATAGAGAATTCAGAAGGTTAGATTTTGAGAGAACACAAAGAGTGGATGCACCTGCGCCATTGCAAACGATTCTGAGCTATGTCGTTCAAGGTCTTTAACCATTGGTGACTTTCGTCTCGCGGACCCCAACCACGCAGCCTACATCTACCAACATGACTGTCCACTTGTCAGTGGCTTCATCGATTTCTGCCATGTTTTGGTTTGGCCGCCTCTAGCTTTCTTCCAACATATTCCTACACCGCAAAACATGGCTCGTCGAGGCGGTCGGTAGTTAGACATGTGTAACACATATCCCAACCACCTCAACTGATGAAGTTCCCGACTGTTGCTGCTAACTTGACGTGGTGGTCGGGCTTGCCTATCGTGATGAACCAATCGAGCTATACTGGCTGGAACAATAGTTCCTCAAGGTCCTACCATGCTAGGCAGATCGGTTGAAGAGCGGTAAGACTAAAAGCAGCAGATCCAAGGTCTGAGGGCGAAGTCGTACTTCCCACTGTACAGAGGTGTGACGGCAGTAAGGTGTTTCCCTCGGACAACCGGCATAACAGCGATGCTTCCTTCCCACAAGGAGGCGTGAAGTTGGGAAAGGTTGACCCTAAAAATGCACACCTCGCCTTATCCTACGGATTTCCGTCTCCGGCGATAAGGTCTTCAACAAGTACGGAGCTAACATTAAAACTACTCACCAAAAGGTCGTGTGTGACCGGCCTCAAGCAGTTGTCCCTTGGGCACTGCAGTCACGCTCTAATCCAATTTCCTTTTTAGGTACCTCCAGAAGAACCCTTCCACGGTGTGGGGAACCGGGAAGTGATAACTGCCCTCATACCTCTGACAGCACTCAAGACCACCGTATTCAAAATCATTTACTCTCTTCAATCCCTATCATTGCTCCTATCTTGACTATCAACTCTGAACTCCCTCTTCTAACTTTCTCTTCAAGTGTCAACACGTTCGACGATTTTAGCACTCGAAGTAATGTCCCAGGTCTACTGAAACCCCGCTGCAAACTACACATTGGAGCTTTCAACGTACGCACCCTATGTCAAATCGGTCAGCAGGCCTCCTTAGCTAAAACCCTGGAATCTCGTATGATTGATGTGTGCTGTGTCTCCGAAACACGCATACAAGATCCTAGCGTGGTCATTCACTTGACCTCACCTCGCCAAAACGGTGAGGCGACAAGATACACTCTCCGTTTATCTGGCGACTTGATAGCCAGCTCTCGTGGACTGGCGGGTGTGGGCATAGCGCTAAGCATGAGAGCAGAACAAGCACTATTAGAATGGATCCCTGTTAATATTCGCCTATGTGCTGTTCGACTAAACGGCTCTGTAAGGACTCGGAGGAATAGGGACACTCGTCGTTGTCTTTTCGTTGTTTCCGCCTAAGCTCCCACTGACTGCAGCCCAGACGAACTGAAGGATGAATTTTACAGAAACCTTTGTGAACTTCTTCAAAAAGCCAAGCACTTAGACATAGTAGTCGCCGCAGGTGACTTTAATGCCCAAGTAGGTAGTTTAGACCAAACAGAAAGACATTTAGGCGGGTATTTTAGTGTTCCAGCTCAGAGAACAGATAATGGTGACCGTCTGCTGCAACTTTGCTCAGACAATTGTTTATTCTTAGCGAATACTAATTTTAGGCATAAGGAGAGACATCGCCTAACGTGGCGACCCCCTTCACTAAGACAACAATGGACTCAAATAGACCATATTGCCATCAGTCATCGTTGGAGAGGCTCGATAGAAGATTGCCGCTCGTTCTGGAGTACATGTTTAGACTCTGATCATGCTCTAGTACGAGCACGCATTTGCTTGCACCTCACTGGACGTAGAAAGGCCACATTAGGAAAACCCATTAGAATTGATCTGAGCGACGAGAAGGTCAAAAGTAAATTTCAAGAACAGTTAGGGTCACAATTAGGTAACTCTTGAAACCAGGCCGATCCTGATGTTGCCTGGAATGATATAAAAACAGCTGTAGAAACAGCAGCGTCATCTACTAGTAATTTGAACAGAAGGAGCACGAAAAACCAGTGGATTTCTGCGACATCTATGGCACTGATGAGCTCTCGCCAACTAATCCCATCAGGCTCTGAAAACGATGAAGAGCGAAAACAAATCAAGTCTAAATTAAGTAGAAGTTTACGAAACGATCGTGAGCAGTGGTGGGCAACGAAAGCAAAAGAGATGGAAAAGGCAGCGGCTTTAGGCAACACTAGGCAGCTTTATAGACTAATCAGGGAAACCGGAATAAGGAAGTCAAGGATAAGTGAAACTATCTCCGAGAAAGATGATACTGTAATCTGCTCTCAACCCAGACGTTTAGAACGATGGGCCGAACACTTCAAGGAAGAGTTTAGCTGGCATTCAGCTACTCTACAATTACCCAGCATTTCCACTCAAGCTAAGTGAAACATTGAAGTAGGCCCCCCGACACTAGCTTAAGTTCAAAAAGCTATATCTAACCTGAAACGAGGAAGAGCAGCTGGTCCAGACGGGCTAACCCCAGAAGTTTTCAAAGATGGTGGTCCAGTCTTGGCGATTAGGTTGACTAGTATTTTAGCTAAAGTCTGGGAACTAGATAAAATTCCATCCGACTGGTCTAAATCACTAATAGTCCCAATATACAAGAAAGGACCAAAATCATCTTGTGATAACCATAGAGAGATTAGTTTGACTAATATAGCATCTAAAATACTAGCCTCAATAATTATCGGACGTTTAACAAAGACTCATGAACTACAAACACGAGAAAACCAGGCTGGCTTCAGACCTGGTCGTGGTTGCATCGACCACATATTCACCATTCGTCAGGTTTTAGAACACAGGCACGCCTACCGGCGTCCTACAATGGTGGTTTTCCTCGACTTAAAGGCAGCATTCGACTCAGGTGACCATGAGGTTCCGTGGCAGTGTCTGTCATTAAAAGGTGTACCTCAGAAGTACATAAACCTTGTGAAGGCTCTTTACTCGAACACTACCAGTCGAGTCAGAGCTTATGGCGAACTGTCATCTGACTTTGCGACCTCAAGTGGTGTCCATCAAGGCTGCCGACTATATCCGTTTTTGTTTAATTTTATCATAGATGTGCTACTGGAAGTAACGCTTTCCTCGGCTGAATTTTCTGGGATTGATCTCCTTCCAGGAGGTCCACTCATCGACATAGAATACGCAGACAACATAGTCCTGTTTGGTGAAGACACTGATAAGATGCAGAGTCTTCTGGTCGCACTGAGCAACAATGCCAGGATGTTTGGGATGCGTTTCTCCCCCTCTAAGTGTAAATTGTTACTTCAGGACTGGCCTGCGTCAACCCCTGAACTAAGGATAGGGAGTGAAGAAGTTGAATGCGTTGATAACTTCACTTATCTTGGAAGTCTGATCAGCCCTAATGGGTTGGTGTCTGAGGAAATTTCTGCACGAATTCGAAAGGCTCGTTTGGCTTTTGCCAACTTACGTCATCTATGGCGTAGGCGTGATATCCGTCTATCAACTAAAGGACGAGTATATTGCACAGCAGTTCGTCCTGTTCTACTTTACGGCTGTGAAACATGGCCATTAAGGGTAGAAGACACTCGTAGGTTACTAGCATTTGATCACAGATGTCTTAGAAATATATCTCGTACCTGCTGGGATCTCCGGGTAACTAATAATGAGGTTAGACGAACGGTATTAGGAAATAATGGTAAATCTGTTGATGAGGTTATTAAATTTCATCGACTGAGATGGTTGGGGTATGTGTTACGTATGTCCGAACACCGGTTACCACGTCGCTCAATGATGACTAGTATTGGGGTGGGTTGGAAAAGGGTTAGGGACGGTCAAACCAAAACGTGGCATCAGTCGTTGAAGTCACTAACTTCTGGTCTGAGCCACATTGGTAGATGTCGACTACCTGGTTGGGGTCCGCGTGACTGCCGTACCCAGTGGTTGGAGACTCTTGGTGACATGGCTCAGAATCGATCACAATGGCGTAGGTGTGTACATTCTTTGTCTTCACGTACACCTTAAGACTAAAATTACTCTACCTTTCTTTCTACAAACTAAATTTTTTGAAGTAACTGATATAATGAATTCGGTGATCATCTTGCTATGCTGTTGAGGTGTGGCAACTTGGACCGATGCACTTATGTGCCTGGTCCTACGTTGTATCTCTCTGTGTCAACTGATGAAGTTACAATACCTCATCTATTGATTTGGCATCCTTTCCTAGAACCCGTTTCCTAACGACAGCATTGCTCACTCGGTTGTCCCACGATACACGAGCAATGCTTCGGAGACACCTATGATCGAAGACCAGTAACCTACGAATGTCCTCTACTCTTAACGGCCATGTTTCGCTCCCGTATAGTAGGACAGAGCGAACTGCTGCACGGTACACTCGTCCTTTGGTTAGCAAGCAGATATCTCGCCTGCGCCATAAGTGGCGCAACTTGGCAAAAGCCAATCGAGCTTTCTGTATCCGTGCTGAGATTTCGTCAGTCACCAGGCCATCAGCACTGATGAGACTCCCCAGATACGTGAAGCGGTCTACACGCTCGACTACTTCACTCCCTATCACTAGCTCAGGTGCCAATGCAACCCAATCCTGAAGCAACATTTGCATTTCGAGGGGGACTAAAAAGTCATTCTTGTTCCCACGGGCACTTAACCGAGATCAATCTAGGGTGTATACGAACAACAAATTAAAACCGATCTTCACAAAGCCTTTCAACTTATATTACAGTATATACATCGTAACTCCAGATATCATATATGGTCTCCCAAGTGATTACTTAAGAACGAATATATAAGAAAAAATCAGGAATGACTTACTTTCAGCTTAATTTGATATACAGAAAGAACTGGATTAAATGTGCCTAACTGACCATTACTAATTGGTTTACCAAAGATATTCACTAAAGGAACCCAACGTAATACTCCATCATAATGATCAAGATGAAAATAATTTGTTTCATTCTGATAATGATTTGGTATAATATGGTATAAAAGTGAATCACTCATATCTGGATCTGTAGCCGACAACTGTAGAATTACCGTACCAATAGGTGAACGTTCATTTAATTTAGCATGATAAACACATTGTGAATTATTATCAATATTTTGATGTTTCACAGGAAAAGAATTTTCAAATGAGATTGGTAAAAATGAATTAAAGTAAGGTGGATTATCATTGAAGTCCAAAATGTGAATCTAAAATTACATAGATAAATAGATAAATAAAAAAATCCAGCAACGAGAAATACAACCTAAACGAGAAACAATATGAACAAAATATAATTCAAACTGCATGACAAAATAAAGTTGCTACGATGGAATATATACAACCTCAGACTTGAAGAAAGATAAATGATCGCATGGTGTGGCAGGATCACAATGAATCTGTTAAATTTATTGAGTTTATGTGTAATCTAATGACATTAAACGAGTTATTTAGTGAGGACGGAAAAGCCATGATAGCTTACATCCAGATTATTCACAGTATTAAATGATCGAAATGAGTACATGGTTTTAATATATTCACATTTACAGATGATCGTCATGAAGAGTGCATTAAGTTTTTGTTGATACATTTTTACCCCAAGCAGATTGCTTCAGTGTAAACAGTGTCATATATTTTATAGAGCAGATGAGTTGCAACTAGCAGTAGAATCCATGGGACAAGTTAGTGGATATACAAACTAAGTAACTCTGTGGAAAACACGATGTTCGAAGTGAAATGTTCATGATGTGAGTCCCGATTTGGATACTGACACTGACCTGCTAGTAGATCTAAGTGAGAGATTGAAAACAGGACAACGCGTCAGTCCTGGATTCTGATGCTTACAACAATACATTCATTTGTTTGCAAGTGCATTCACCAATAAAAAAAATGAAAATTCAGAGAAATTTAAAACGATATAACACAAATATGTAATACAACAGCTAACAACTTACACGAAGAGGAACACGTGTCACTAATGGATTTGATGATTGATCGGAAGCAACAGCCCATAATAAAAATTCATATGTACTTTCAAAATCCAACATTTTTACAAGGAGTATATCACCAGTTTTTGGATCACACTCAAAATGTGAAAGTAGGTCAGAGCCAGGTAGGCGGTTATGAGACTCTAAACTGTATGTTATCTATAGAAATGACAAAAAAGTAACCAATAAGAGTACACAAAATAGCATGCGACTCAGATTTGATACAATTCATTTAAGAAATAATAGATCTGTATATTCGTCATTAATCCAAACAATATGTGTGAGTAATTAGGATGCATTTGGAACTCCCTGTCGATGTGTCATCGATTGAAGCTGGTCAGTCTTTGTTGCTTTATATGCATCCTGAGCGGATTGCCTCGATATAGCGATTATTCACAAGTTGAATTCCACTTGCCAGTCACAATCTAACTTAAATAATCAAATATATTGTTTGTACTAAACTCCATAACACGTTAAATATTTTAGGAGATAATACTATTGGGCAAGAAAATTTTTATCTCAGTGATCAAATTACGTATCATATGTACATAAGTATTAATGTGTACTTTAATATCATACTTTAAATGATTAATTACAATCCTACTGTTCTTTTGTACAAATAGTCTTTGTGTTAAACATGTATGAAGTATTTTCCGACACGTATATTATCGCTGTTCATTAAGTGAACTTTTCTTTTTAATAAGTTGTATTAATAAGAATCATAAAAAGGTTTTCTTGTCTTATGACTATATTTTAATCTCGGTTAATTCGTCGAATATTAATTTTTATTTTGAGGGAGAGGGTAACACAATGAGCAAACCGTTTGGATAATATTTAATTTTAATTTACTATTTGCTGTTTAATCAAAGAAATCGAATAATTGTTATTCCGTAATCAAATAATTACAGTGTGATTGTAAAAGTGCTTTATCACTGTCGAATACATTTTATGCATTCCTTATCTTTGTATATGAGCTGGATTTTTCCATTTGGTCACTGAATGATTACTCTTAGTTTTATCATATCAAAAAGCGAAACAAGGAAAAAATGTCTGTAATTTGTAGATTGAATTGGGATTCATTGCTTGTAAGGAAATAAATCATTTAGATTATTCAGTTGTTCCCTCTATATTCTCCCGTTACTTGTTTAAGTTGTACGATACAAAATTATCGTTGCCAATTTCTCATTCTTCATAAGTATTTGTTAGCATGTATGATACGGGTGTTAATTCTATATCTTTCTCTCCACATTTTATCTAACGAATTGCGTGTAACGAATATATTGCAGTAATTTGGTAATTTTAAGTAGTAAATACTATCACTGAAGTCATTCACAACGCTTTTTGTGTTCATTAAATGTGTTTTGCTCAGTATTTTCGTTTATGTTTGTCATTTGTTTAGTGAGTGCTACATATTAAAGCGTATTTTTATTTAAAGACTTTAGTTCAAGTTTAAACTTCTATTTTACTTTAATTTCTCCCTCAGTTCATTGGCTGCTCTCATATTGACATATAACAGGCAATTGTGAATAACTTCAGACACTTGTAATGAAAATTACGGGTTTCTCACCCAATAAATGAATGTAAAAATGACTAGAATTCCTTAATACAACTGCTAATAATACTGCTAACATTTTAATGTCATGTTTTGAAATTCAACTGCCAAATAATTGTTGTCGTTACACACGCGAAAGGCAATTACTAATTAAGAGCAATCGATGAAGTAACGTAATATTACTAGGTGACTGGTGTCAGAAATATAAACCGTTGGATTGGGATTAAGGGATCGATACAAAGCATGAATGTCTTACGTTTGATTCATGGTGATTCATGTGGATGTACTATACGGGAGAGTTTCATACTAAAAATCTCAAAGGTAGTTTGACTAAAGTGATGAGAAATTCCAAATTCAACAACCTCTACAATGCCAAATAATAACAAATAAAATAGTTTGAATGAAGTGATTTTGTTGATATTATTTTAATTTACAGAAAGCATTCATCAAGTTTAGGTATCCATGAAAACCAAGGAGCACAAGAAAATTGTCTCGTCCCACAATGATAATTCTCAGAATTACAAACCCATGACACAGCAGGGATGGAACCTAATATGTTTAGGTTTCAATAACATAGATAAGGAACAATTGCATATATCATCAGTAATCAATCAGGATGACATAAATAAATATTCGTTAATAAATTTCATATAATAATCGATAAAATTGCTAATTAATAGAGAGATATACACTTTATTATGTCCAACACAATTAGTTAAGTATTTGAATATAGAAAGGAATTATGTACAGTTTATGTATCCATAAGACTAAAAGCAATGTAAAAGTATTATTTCAAAATATTGTAAAGATGATTCAAGTTGTTTGGATAACTCAAAAAAAAGAAATGGTTTGCTTTGCAAGAAATAACTGTCAATAAATTTTCATGTATATGTAGTAAATAGTTAAGCAACTAAAAAAGACATTTGATAAGATGTTGTGTATTAAATATTTTGGAAGTATTCATAATAATATTAGATTAATAAGATAAAAGATGAATTAACGGGAAATTTAAGGTATGTCAAAACATAAAAGAATTGAAGGAATATATGCACAGCTTAAATTTACCGCTTCATAGAGGCTTCTTTATACAATGAAGCAGTATAACTAGTAAAAGAGACTTATTATTGATATTAAGTAAGTCAGCTTATGATGCAATTCATTTATCCAGTGCAGATTCGTCTACTTGGCTTTGAGTTTCATTTCTATATGTATGAGCATATGATAGTACTCGGTTAACCAAACCAAAGTGAAATGAGACTCGGACTTACTGCCTAGTTGTAGAAAGTTAAACGTGTTAATGAAAAAGCTAAAACTTAACTGAGTAAAATATAGTGAAAGAAGATAGAAAATAGGACATGGAAAGTTGTTAGTGAATGAAAGAATATGTCAAATTGAATCCATGTATCGATATATGTCATAATAAAAAAATGAAAATTTTTACAATTCTCAAAATTTCGATCATATTTATTGATAACTAACTGACTGATTAATGCACAACTCTATCTTCCCCCCATTCAAATTCGGTTTGTAACTTACTATACTTTGCACGAAAACAAGACAAGGACGATGATAAGAATAATAAAGAACACTATTTAAAAAACGGAAGAGATACAACCGTTGTAAAATAATAAAAACAGGGATAATAATTACACTGACCGTAATAAAAATAAATGTAGCATAAAAAGCATAATTCTGAAATTGAATCAAAAATGATAAACGTTGAGCGATTACTTACAATATTATTATTATTATTATTATTATTATTATTATTATTATTATTATTATTATTATTATTATTGTATTGAATGTGTCAAAATAATCTCAACAGAATGACAGATGGCATTTTTGCTACTAATAATAACGTATATACGTAATTGTTGATAATCGCAATAGAAAGTTCCAAATAAAAAAAACAATCAGTACAATAATTAATCAAATCTATGAAAAGCGAGTAAAATAAAAGTATATATATATATGAATGATTTACTCACCAGTCCTCCTAAGCCTGAATCTGGATCATAAGCTTTCAAAGTTAAAATCCGATAACCAATAGGAACATTTTCTGATACAGAGACAGAATATTCAGCAACCGAAAATATTGGTGATACATCGTTGACATCCTTGATAAAAATGGAAAAATTATACAGAATGAAGTTGATTGGAGGTTGGAAAAAGCTTAAAGTTTTATTCATAAAATGTGTGCTGTGTCTAATATTTTCGGTCATTTTTTTATTCATTTAGTAAGGGAAATATTGAATATATCAGCGTGACTCTTAATAAAGATTTTGTTTCAAGCCTTAGACATTTACTATATTCATGCATTACATCCGGTATAAGGGGTCGTACTACAGTCGATATGCTCATAACATAACTGTAAGCACATAAAATCAAAATACGCTCTATCATGCAGCAGTAACAGTCTAAATGGAAGAAGACATGACCAAAAGGACTAGGTATGGCACACAGTGAAAACATGGTAGATATCCTTAAACAAAAAAACACCAAAACTAAATTATTTAGAACAAATAACTAGAGTACAGGTGACAAAAGAATACGAAAATCATATCTGTGTTAAGTTATACAGAAGGAAACAACTTTACCATTTACATACAGATTTGATTTAAAATAAAACAAAATTTAGGTATATTTGAAAATAGGACCAGATAATCAACAGTATTCACAATTTCATTATTTACAAAATTAGCAAGATTGCTGTGAATGGAAATCAGTCTGTGAACTCGGAGATATACAAAGAAAAAAACTTTGCTATACGTTTTAAATTATAAGTCAATACAAAGAATATACATTATGACGAAATAGGTAACTTACAGTAACATTAATCATTAGATTTACACGAGCTGCGAAACCTGATTGAGTATCAATAACTTCAATGAGTAATAAATAGTGAGTTGAGACTTCATAGTCTAGACGACCACTCACTCGAACAACACCTAAAGTAAAAACGTAGTAACTGCGTATCATATAAGTATGTAGAAGAGAATATATATGGATTAGAAAAAAGGTTGCATACAGGGACAAATTACCACTGAACGTCAAACAATACAATGTAATTTTAATTATTAAAACAAGTTACTGTATAAATACATCAATAGTACATACCACGCTGTAGAACACATTTAAAACACCATTGTGAAAATGTATTGCTTCTAAATAGAAAACACATTATCGGTATAGCTAAACCCTTTTAAATTTGTATATTACATAAATAGAAGCCAAGAATTCTTTTATTCTCCAGGTTTAAGCGCTATTGCTTTATTGTAGAATTACAATCAAGTGTTTAGGAATAAAAGTTAATGATAGAAAACGGAATTTAGGGTATTCACGAGTCGAACAGTGAAAGATCATCTCACAGAAAAATAAGCAAAATAGAAAAACCAATAACACTGGAAACACGGTAACAACAATGCATTCCAAAAACTTACATTTTTACAAGCAAAGATATTTAACTAGGACAACAAGAAGAATAACAACAAGACTACATGGGAAACGGAAAAAATTTTCAAAAGTAGATGGGATGATTCAACACTTATTCCTCTAGTTTAACAAAAGCAAGTAAGAATGATGAAAAAATGAATTCACTGAGTGAAGGAATAGCGAAACTGAATATACAGCAGAGACAGAAGTAGATGGAAGAAAGCTAAGAAGGGATGGTAGATAAGAATAAAAAGTTTCTTCAGTTTTGGGAAATAATAAAATAAAACAAAGAAACAGAAATTTAAATAAGAGACAAATTATCTACTTGACCTCTAGTAGATTAAAATTGTTTAGACATAAACAAGTTACAATACTTCCATCTAGTAACAAATGTATGAAAAAATAAGGCTGACAGAAATATACACAAAAGATGCAGATGTAAGAAAAAAGAAACGTAAACATATTAGATATCAGGTTCTTTAAATGACACTACACACGTAGGTTGGGACAGCTGGTGAGACTCATTCTTACGCACACAAACACAGATCTAAGAATTTGTGAATTCTCTATGTAACAAAAGCAACGTGTCGTTATTAAAAAAAAGGAAGGGATAATAAGATATAAAAACAAACAGTCGACTAAGTATTACCGAAAACATAATGTGCACATAAATTTATGAAATAAGTAGACAAAACAGTAAAAAAAAGATGTACAATTGCTAACAAAAGAAGAGGAAAGAGAAAACATGCTAGCTTTCGGCGTTTTCTTCTTAAGTACAACAAATATTTCAAACAAAAAGCAACTAAACATTTTAACAATGAAACTGTTAACAACAGTAATAATGAATGATAACAGTATACGAGTATAAAGAATGAAATGTAATACAAATGAAAGTGGTAAACATAAACTGTTTGAATGAACTGGATGCTACTATTTACACGGATAGTATAAGATATACTTACAGTGGGAATATGTAAAGAAGAGAAAGTGATAGTACATTGACTATAATATTCACTTATAAACTGTTATATACAACAAGGAGGTGGACAATGTTCACTCGAAAAGAAGACAGTATTAGGAACAACACGACTTGCAAAAATAAAAGGATTTCACGGATATGTAATCCACTTACATGTACCATTGTTATTATGATAAACTATGTAAGTTAAAAAAAAGAATTAGTCATTGCAGAAAAAAAAAGGGATGATACATATAAATGCTTCTTACTGACGAATACTGTTTAGCAAATAGTAACATGAGCTTTACATAGACAACTACTTTAAGTGTTTTGATGAATTATCTGAGAGGTCATCAACAGTAGAGTTAACCGAGTTACCAAATATAGAAATGAACTAGTCGACTGCAAAAAGCTCTGTTAGTTCAGTTATTCGCTGACTAACCATCCTATATAACACAATATGATCTGAAATTTGAATGCGATTGTATTTTTCAGTTACTGTTGGTAAGGATTAAATTTGACTAATCTCAGTTGTCATATATGTATCCGGAAAGAATTCTCTTGATACGGCGTTAATTTAAAAGTATGATTAAAGCTGAGTTGTGGTGGAAAAGTGGATACTCGTTTCACTAGGATTCATTCGATAGATAGACCTAGTCAATAAAAAGAAACGTGATTCCTAGGTCCCAGGAAAAGTCTAAATTTAATCATGCCTATCGAACAACTTAATACCGATATATAAATATATACGACCAAATTAAGTCCTGAACAATATAAACGGGAAGAAACAAATAATAGATTTGTGTATACACACCCATTATTTAAGTAAGGTTGCATGCACTTAGTAGCTCAGTGGAGAACGCTGTAGTGTTTACCACGAGTTAAATAAATTCAGGTCAGAATATGAAAACCAACACTTAAACGTAGGTAACATCCAGGTGACGAGTCTAAAAAAAACTAATAAAACACGTATACTAGATTCCAATAAGACTGGACAAATATGAACCAGTACAATATCGACAGGAAGACAGAAACACATTAAAATGTTGTGTAACTTATTTTGGTTTTAATCTAACAAAAGAGTATCGGAAATGGTAAAATAACTGGCTAAAGTGAAGATTGTCAACAGTTTCATTTCAATCAAAAAAGTGAATTTCCAATCAAGCAAGCCTATAAGAAAACCATTTAGCTAGGTTTTGAATCCAGTCGATACATAATGTAAGAAAATTCCGCCGAAATAACTTCACTTCATGGAGTGATTTACACAGAATAAATAAAACCATAAAAGTAAGAACATGTAGAGACAAAGAAGGGATAGTAGTCAAGTTGTCGAAATTCGAAAGGAATCTCAAGCCAAAATAACTATCAGAATTGACAACTAAATGGTGATACATTTTAACTAATAAAACAAACAACGTGTAAAAAATAGTTTATTGTCTTCATATATGTGTATGTATATACATCCATCGCTCTTGATATATATATTATGGGATAAACAGAGTTAAACAACGTAGGTGAGTGATCTTTAATATATTCTATACAGTCACTCAATATATTACAAACAAATACATAGTTTCGAATATTACTACCCTTTACATGAATGTTCACAAGATTGTGTGGGGAGGATTACAGTCTACAACAAGAATCACTGTAAAATGATATTAATAAAATAATAATATAGTAATTATCTTCATCATTTTACTTTCTTTCATACGCCCACTTATCTAGTAGTTGTATGTCAGCACATATACGATGTGTTCTCATCAACACTAATAATTACTGTAACAATTATGTTAAGGTAACGAGAAGGAAGTCTATACACCTAAACGCATACAATGAAAATGTAAGATGTAAGAGGGAATAATAAGACAACCACTTTAGGCTTTTAGTAATAGATCTAATAGTGATGAAGTAGAAAGTCAAATTTACTAAAGAATGTAAAAGTAATAACAACCCTATTATGATACACTTATATGTCAACTAAAATATAGTTGGTAAGTAGTAGTAATAGTAGTAAGGGTTATAAAAGCACAAATGTGTATGCAATACAACCAGCAAAGGAAAGAAGAAATATAACCATTACTGTAAAATGTCAAGTATTACAAACCAGACAATTTAGTTATATATAAATGTGCATCAGTAATTATGATTAGTTCACTAGACATACTACTACCATTGGTAGTAATAGTAGTAGATAGATGTTGTAGTAGCAATAGTAATAAAAATAATAATTTTCAGAATATAAAGACTAACAAATCTTTCAGCAATTTAGAGCAATACAACACCAGTAATAGAATAAAGTTAAGGTGAGGCGGAATAGTCGTTAAAACGAGAAATTTATTTTCTTTCAGCAGTGGTTTGATTCAGAGCATAATCAGCTGGTAATATTTTTTCTTTAGACAAATCTAAATGGCTGTTAAGCGAAGGCTATGAATTCAAAGTTGGTGAAAGAAACCGTTACCAATGAAGCAGGCTTTACAATGGACAAAACGACTTCATAGCTCACCTTAGTTTATATTACTTATTTCTCCTTATGTCAGTAGTTAAAAGGGAATTCTTAGAACCACTAGATAAAAAGCTAATCGCGATTAAATTATTGGATAAAAAACTCTTCCGTTCTTCATCCAGAATTTAAGTTTTAATGGTATAAAATTTTTAAGTTGGAGTGCTAGTGTACGTGGGGAAATTGTTGACAATATGTAGTGCAATTTGCATCAGCTACGAACCATTGAAAATAATGTAGTACTGGGTAACTACTCGATAGTTAGCCACAACGATGACTAAAATGAAGTAGGAGGAGTGGAATTGGAACATGATATTTAATGGCTACCACTCCAAATAAAATAATGATATTCATTCCACGAGTAAAATAGTCTTGATCAAAGATATCTCATTGGATCATTAATTAGTAATGAAAGGTGAAGCATTTTTCGCCAAAACACTAAACAATCAAATGAATGAATGGGAAAATAGACTAATTAATCTCCTCTAGTTTTTTATCACAAGCTGATCTCAGTTGGGTGCCAATGTTAACCGGGAAACACTGGAAAGCTAATTTGTCCTAGTTTGGGACTCCGCAGCAGTGCGCATCCTTGATATTTTTTAAGGGAGTCGAACCCAAGTTCTTTGAGCCTCAAGGCAAACGCTTAGCTATCTACACAACTGAAAAAGCGTAAAATGCAAGGGTTCCAACTTCAACCAGCTTGTGATAGAATGAGACAATTCCCTGGTGGAATCGAAGAGTCTCATACTACGATGAATAGGCAGTCCAGTATTCCTTATTTTCTAATGGTATCTAACTGAAATCAGCTTGTTACATAGAACTAAATTAAACACCAGATAACCTTGAGACTAACTCAATTAAACGATTATTAATTTTCCTTTAAAACACGAAATCTCCACCCAATTAAGTTGTGACATCTTAGAAAGCAGCCTTCCTGCAACAAGCAAAATTATGAAAAGTAAACGTCTTTGTGTTTTATCGAACAATACATTACATCAAATCAAATAATTATATGTTATATATATTCTGCGCACAAGTGTATGCTAAATAAAACAAGGAAAAGATATTCATATCCGAAAAATTTGAGTATAAACTCCCATATCCACATATCTTCATTATGAAAATTACTTCAGCATTTACATACACCAAACAGACGACTCAGAAAACCAAATCAATACCAAATAAATAGTTATAATCATTATAACACAGAGTGGATGGATGGATCGTCAGATCTCGATAGGGTTCTACTTGTTTGACTAACAGATGAGAATTTCCTCTAATGTATATGCACATGCATTATAATTTCAATTGTCTAAATTAGATAATACCAAAAACTAATATGGATAATGGATAAAAATTGTAAGAAATGAATACAAGCATAAAAAGAGGAAGTATATACACACAGATGGACACAGGTGTGAGTATGTGTACTAGTGAATGCTTATACATTCACTGATACACAAGTATTTTGTCTATACATGCAAGCAATATACAACTAGTAAGTAACAAAACTAAAGTAATTAATAATAGAATAAAAGGAAAAAACACATTTAAAGGAAGAAATAAACGATACTAAAGTTGGAGAAGCCGACAGAAAACTAAAGGCGAATAAATGCGAATAAACGAGATATCTCGAGTATCAGTGAAATACAGGAGAATGAAGGAAAAAGAGAACGAATAAAAGTGATTATGAAACGCCAGGAGACTTTCTGCTGTTTTTTTATAAATAGGATATGAAATGAAGAAAAAGACAGGTGGAAAACAGGTGGTTGCAAATGTAATAAATCAACTGGTGATGAATAAGAGCAGTTACAGAATAGTAATAATTGACAGAAAAAGGAAAATATAAATCAATGTGGAAAATATTCAACCACTTTATTTACATATAAATGTTAGTGTGATGTTGTTGACGATGAATCCATAGATTAATATCATAGTACGAAATAATCAGATTAGTTAGTTAGCTTCAACAGTATAAGAATCTCTTAATGTTTCATTTAGGGTGCCTTTTCTCTCTAACCGATTTGCCCACTTTATATATGCGCACATCCGCTGACCAGCAGGTACGCTAGTACATTCATCCAAAAATCAAAACAATAGAGATTTAATAGTAGATAACATAGGGTACTATCTACTGGAATTGTTAAAAAAAAAGTGCTGAAATAAAGATATAGCAAAAAAATTAAGCAGCCACTGATAGAAATGAATGTTTCTGTTTTCACTTCATGTTTCCTACCAATATTATGTCCAATTTGAGGAGTCTACAATGTTGCACACATTCAAATAGATTCATAAATATACACAAAGAGAATGGAGAACTGAATGCAGTAATTAAAGAAATAACGTTTTACATAGTAGAAGTACTTCTGTTTTATTCTATAAAATTAAAACTAGGTGTAGTATGATTTTAAAGCAAATAATTAATGATAATTCAGACAGAAGTACAAAAGTTAGAGGGTTTTCAATCCACTTTACACATAAACATTGTTAATGAAGAGATGAAAAATGTGGGGATATTAGAAGCTTGGGAAAAAATAACAAGTGGCTAGCAGTTGAAGTAATCTGAGATCATTCGGCCGGATGTATATATGTCTCAGTGTTGACGTCGACCCTGTGACTAGATCATGGTACCCTTCGTTCTAAACACCAACTTCATAATTGAGACAGAGGACACAAGAAGCTCAAGCTTAATCAAATACATAAATCAATGAGTCTATAGACTAATACGATTGTGAATCAAGTAAATATATTGCAGTTAGTGTAGGGGGATTCGTGGAGATTTTCTATATTTGTAATTTACACCACGGATGGATTGTCGTTAGGTGACTATCATAAGTTAATCGGATTTACAAACGTCAACTAACAGATGCTAAATCAGTGGTCTAAATATTACAATCGAACAATTTAGTGCGTCCTAGACGACGATGATTGTCTTGCTACAGCCATTCTATAATATAACTAACAAAATTACAACTTATTAGTCAGACAGTTAAAGTGTATAAGATCTTTATCTAAAATGTGGTATGAATTTTTATTTTATCGAACCTCGTTTTAATCAATGTATAGTTATGGAATATATGAAGTTATCTGCTTGTTGCACATGCACTATACATACATTAGGTATAAAAGATGCGAAGCAACGGAATAAGTAAGAATAAAGGTTTAACTGATCAAATGAGAGCAAATATTAGCAAAAAAGAAATAAATTACCCGTGTTAAATTCAACTCCGAACGGACAATCTTCCAGTGTCATAAAATCTTGTTCCTTGAAATCATGAAATAAATCAATAGATGATGTAGGTAAGCGTTTAATTGATTTGATATTTACAATACGATAAATTAAACTAGCATCATTGTTTCTACTAATTGCTTCGATGGAAGTGACGGCTTCACCGATAGGAACAGATTCAAGAACAGCAGCAGAATAAAGCGTAGATGAGAACTGTGGACCATTTTCAGCAACCAAATGAATATTAACAATAGCTGTTGATGAAAGACCCCCACCGTCGATTGCCGCAACAATAGCTTCAATTTGCCTACCAGTCCAATCCAATGGGAGACTTCGAAGCAAATATATATGCCCAGATGTAGAATTGATAGATAATAATGGTGGTTCAGCTCTAGGACGAACATTGGTAAGACTATACACTACAGTCCCATTTATACCTTCATCCTTGTCGATAGCCATAACCTGAGGACAATACGGTTTATTCACAGTAATACAAAAAGATGGTGTTTTAAATCCATCAGGTAAAATAAAAAATGATTATCATTCGGAAATTTTATAACGTAAATAAACTCTGGAATTCAAAATTTCGTCCTATTTCAAGACTTCACATGTAAGAAAAATATTTCAGTCGAATAAAATCAGTAATCTATATATATCATGAAAGATAAAACGGCCTTCGATAAAATTTAAGTTGGATTGTGACTGACAAGTGGAATTCAGGACGCGCGTTTCGTCCTATTTGAGACTCGCTGGCTGGGTGTACCTGCATCCCAATGTTGATGTTCACAGTGGCCTTTGATAGAAGAAATTTCATACAATCGGCTGACTCAAACCAATCAGTATTTTGTAGATTGTCCAGAGAGAAGATGCGAGTCACTGGCATCACATATAAAATAATCCTGAAAAAATTTGACGATTGTCATTCCATCTAGCCACCAATAATCAATGAATACTTATTATTGTAAACTGGGTGATATTTAAGTGTGAGGAGAATAGAATATTCCCTGCTCATATAATAAAATACGGGTAACCTGTTGATAAATATACGTTTATGAATGAAAACAGTATTAGACTGTTGCATTAATATATATATAATTAAATGAACGGTTGAGAATTAAGTACCTAAAACACTGAATGAGTTATGCTAGCAGTTTCAATATTATAATAATGCAGCTGCAATCCACTGAGGTTTGATTTCTAGTCGTAACTGCTTCTGTTTGACTAACCGAGAAGTATTACTGACCCTCACACATACAGTGTGACTCAAATCAGAGTACAGGAATTTGTAATTAATGAGTTACATGATCAACGCGCACACTACATGTCCTTGGTCAAACAGTTGCAAAAGTTAGTGGCTAAATAGCTTTTCGAAGAATCTATTAGTAAAAATAAACTAGTATGACTATAGAAATGGTTAAATGAACTGATGGATAAATAAAAACACTGTAAGAAATCGTTGAAGAAATATCATTAATAAAATTCAGTGTTCAAATGAAAATCAACAATAATAATAATAATAATTAATAATACAATTATTCGAAAGAACTATCAGATGTGAGAACATAAAGGTGATTTATCATATTATACTATTACCCATCATAAGAAAATAAAAAATAATTAAATGAAAATTAGCCTATAATTCATTCTCATGAATAATTAGAAGAATGCTATTGTATCGAAAAATGGAAACAAACGTTCACGTAATATGCACAATTTCAATAGAAAATTTACAAAGTAAGTGATACAAAGAAAAATAAATGAGAATATTGAAATAGTAACGAGTGCTTTGAAATACAATACTTTTGATTAATTTTGGTGTAAATAAATGTTCAATGAAAACAACTATATGAACATATATCAATCGATAAGGCTGAAGTAAAAGAATTAACAACTGTTTGGAGATAAATTTACATTAATTTGAATGGTTTATTAAATTGATATGAAGAAATACGAAAAGTTCGGAAAAAAAATAAACGACAAATCGACCCCGAAGAAAGTAGCACATCATTTTTAAAATAGTATACATTCTTTGTTGGTAAGTGCCAATCAGCTTGAAACATAAATCAAGAAGTTTTTCTTGTTGAATTTCACTTTCAATAACATAACGTCGGAACTTGACATAAACGATGTTGTTGAGTCAATCACATTTACGTGACCTCATTCAGTATAATCTATAGAATTCGACCAGCACTAAATGACTACACAAACATTCATCAACAGACATACACGAATGATTTAAAATTGTTATTTGTATTCAGCATAGACTGATTAGAATTTGAATCAAACGCAATTGTGTGTGCATGCAGCCGATGAGGAGTTCCATATTAAAACGAGAAAACTGCTCTATGCTACATGGTTTTCAATACCACCTAGCCGTGACGAATACTAACAATAAACCAAAACCAATATACGCAAAACCACTTCAATTAAACTATGAATAGTCCCACAAACTGCAGTAGTCTACTATTATATATATATATATATTTTCAAGATATATACAGCAAAAAACGATCTCGTTGGAAAAATCATCCTATAGTTTTGTCTAAATTAACAGAAGAAATGAACCATACATATTATGAATAAAATAACTGGCGACATGATTTTTTGATGATTAACTATACAGAGAGAGAGGGAGGAGAATCTGCTGATCTACAGTAATTTCCTTCTGATATTTCTATGCACGAGTAGAGAAAAATCATACAAACTTGAAGACATACATATTAATTTATTAGTATTGTGTGTACTTCATTCAAATTTCTACTCAATGGGTCAGAGGAAACCATTAAACATCAAACTGAGTGAAAAATTATGATAGAAGAATTACATTACTAAATAAACGAATATGAAAAGAGCTAAAAAGTAATATAAAGAAACGAGATCTAATAGCCTAGTGGAAGACGTTTGAAAGCAGTCACAAAGTTTAGGAATTGAATAGATTTCATGGATTTTGTTGACGTTGCTATCGAGTCACATTCAGTTAATAAACTAAATATTTAAAAGGTGTGTGCGCAGATACCTTCATTTTAAATTAGGTAACTTAAACTTCAAATATACATGAATTCAATTCCCTGTTAGATACGCAATGAAAGCAAGTTAGGACAAAAAGTCATTCAGTGCTAGCTCGAGCTACGGCCAGTTAATGATGAAAATAATTTTCAAATATATATATTTGACACAGTTGAAGATGTGAATACAATGAAGACCGACTATATTATTTGTACAATACGTAATAGAAATAAGTTACGTAACAAAGACAGCAAACCTTGATACAAAAAGCAGTTAAATCATGCATGAAATTCATTTATCTAATATAATAATTTAGTTAATTGCCTAACCTTAGCTAATGTTTACCAGTTAAAAAAAATGATTTGGAAAAATGTATTTTATCAATTTCACTAACAAACACGCACACACACAAGCAAACATATCTGCAAACTAATGAACAAAATAAACATGGACGAAGAAAAATGAAAGTGAAATAAATTCATCATAGATAGATGGAGGGATATCTATGAAAAAAAGGAACAGATAAAGTCGATTAATAATTTGAAGTTCCCACGAATAAAACGAAAAAAATTGTTTTTTCAACCATGAGAAAACACACTAATCAAGAAATAGTAATAATAACAACAATATTAACAATGATGGTAAACGGAGGAAAATAACTATAACGATGTCTTGAATAAATCAATTTAAACAGAAAATACTACTTACTTTGAAATTATTAAAACTTTTACAAGTAGGACTAGCTTCAACACTTCGATTGTTTAACTGTTCATTCAATGTATTGAAAGCGGTAGTACTTGAACCAACACAAAATGCTACATGGTATGGTAAACCTACAAATTCTGGCCGAAAATCATTAATATCTAATAAATGTACATGTATAACTCCAGTCCCAATACGATTCTCGGCATCACGTACAAGGATATTTAATGTGAAATTGACAGTTAGCTCACGATCTAATTCAATGGAATTTTGTTTACCAGTAGCGAAGACACTACCAGTTAATGGATGCACAAAAATGCCTGGATGAGGATTCAATGTAATAAACCTTTTTGAAGAAAAAAGAAAAATAATACAGTTTGTAAAAGCGTAATAATTATACATTCTGCTAAAGTTTAAAACTTCCTTTTAAAAGAAAGCGATGAACCAATCATTTTACAAACAACTCCCATCACAAACTGAGGTCATTTAAAAATTATTGAGTATTATAGGGCAATGGATAGTGGTTACATCTCACGCATCTCAGCACCCACATACAAAATCAAACACGAGATTGAATTAAGGAATTTGTGATTTCGCTGCTAGTGCAACAATTAAAAATTAATAAGTCGGTATTCCATGATCGACATTCTTTTCTTAGGTGATGCTTTTTTCTAAGTGGTGTTAAATATATTCTCGAAAAAAACAATTGCAAATTGCACCAAGGTTTCGTACACAAAATTATTTTAGTATATTAAATACGAAATATTTCCGTAGAACATACTAATAATGTAACATGAAGCATACACAGCATCCGCAAGAACAGAACAAACGAGCAATGACATTTCCAGAGTAATTAATTTCAATAAAAAGTAAATCAGGTATAATTGATTGTCACATATAACAAAGTGGCCGCGAATGACAGGTTAATATACGTATATAACCTTGAAAAAAAGTTTACAACTAGGACTTTTCGAACAGACAGAACAAACATACATGTACACAATGATACATAGAACAAAATGAAAATCATATGGAACCGGAAACAAATATATGACTATCAAACATCACTAGTGTTGACAACAGATATTATATTCATATGTGAAGTATTAAAGCCTAGACACTTATGCGTGTGTGAATAAGACGAGTTTAAATAGATAAGGATAAACAACTTATTTTCAATGAATGGTCTGCATGGAGTAAACAAAGCATGGATAATTTCAAAATGATATTCATTGATATGCTAGTATCATCGAATAATTGAGGAAACAGACATCGGTAATACAGACATAGGATATGTGACATAACTGCGTGAGATAACATGACTATTTGATGTGATTGTGTTTTAACTAAAGAAAAACAAAGAGAAACGGAGAACTAACTAAAGGTCTTACCTACGACAAGAACAATCCAGTTTATAACTTTAGTGCAGATTATCACCTTTTCTGATTTATGGCCTTTTGTGTAAATGAAAGTATCTTTCTGTCGTTATTCTTAACACCAGTGTAAATAAACATAGCAGATTATAGAAACAACAGACTTAGCGTATATATCCGAAAAGCTCTAACAGAATTGAGTGACTCAATCAGAGTACATTCTATACTAATTATTAAATTGACTAGTATTCCCGTATAAATAAAATAGCTTTAGATTTTATTTTGAAAATAATCAGAACTAGAAAATTAAAAGAGGCGAAGGTTCAACAAAAAACCATTTCAAACCAGACAGTTATTTTAAACAAGATTATAATATTATTTCATTAGTAGAATAATTTCAATTTAAATTAAGCGATCAGTCAAGGAATATTGATAATTTTCAAACTAAGTAAACTTTTGCCATATGATACACTGTATAGTCAGAAAAAGGTGAAACAACTTAGTTCCTATTCACTAGTTACACATAGTTGCTTAGAGTGTTATGGAAATTGCTATATCGTATTAACTCTAGTTTATCAAATGGTAAACACTATACATTACCAAGAAGAGTTTTAGATCAGTATTCTCATGAAATACATTCTACACTGAAAAGCCTAGTAACATTAAACCATATATTATGTAAAGGTTTGAGTATTTTATTGTTGGTATTAAGAAATGAATTTGATCGATCTATATTGGGGTATGTGCATCCTGAGCGAACTACCTTGGTAATGCATTTAATTACAAGTTTTAATAAAACTGGACTGTGACTAACGATAGAATGTAGGATGAATATTGCGACAATCCGCATGTGATGCGTATATGCAAATAAAGATAGACAAAAAGGTAGTCCTTAATATCCACAACGCAAAAAGTGAAATTCTAACAAATACATCATTTTATGTATGCTGAAAGAGATAGAAACTATCAACACTTATCACCTCAGTGCATAACACAATGACACTCGAAGAGACAGGTAGTGACTACGAGTTCGAGTGTGAAAACTAACAGTAAGACATAGGTACATTTAACTAACATGTCCCAATTAGGACGAAGCTAAATTTGTGAATTTCACTGCTTATCAAAATCCAACTTAATAACAAATGGCTTCCCGATTGCAAACAGGAGATAATATTCAAGTAACAAAAAAATAAGAGTACATATCATCTAATGACTTACTAAAAAATATCTTGTGATGAAACCGTGACCATAATAAAAAGTAGTACCAACTCAGAAAGATAATCAATAATTTTACTGAGTAAACTATTTGATAAGAGTATTCATTTAACTATATTATTACTCTGGTAACAAACATAATGATAAAATAGGGAGATATTCAAGGAAAAAGACAAATGATACAATTTTTATGACTAAGCAAATACAATAGTAGCAATAATAATAATAGTGTTATTATTATTATTAGATAAAGAAGATAAAAAGTTAATTATCATCAAAGCCAAGAAAACGTATAAAATCTAATAAGAACATAGTGAGTAGCTCAGATATGCATGTAATTCATCATTTTGTGTATCACCTACTATACTACTGAAGGTGAATGACAATAGCGATTTTGCTATTGCTATTGCTGCTATTTACTTGAATGGAATGACGGATTCAATGACAAAAGAATGAGTAACATATATTGAAAGTTATAGCATGGAATGAAATATTTAAAGGGAATTATGCCGCAATTCGCAGCCTTCACCTATCAGCTAAACCGAAAATCACTAGATTGAACGGTGACCATTGAAAACCACCGTCGTAGACTCAAATACAGCATACTATCATTCAGACAGATAGATAATAGTACGATAAAAATACGACTCGAATAAGAGTTTAACCAACTTGAAAATTTTTTGAATAGTATTAGTTGATAAACATTTACAAATAATAAAAGCGAAGAGTAAGATCTCATAGTGAATAATTAGGTCATTATTTGCAAGCTTTGATCATTTCTGACAGCGGTATTATTTCATCAAAAAAGTCTACGTTAATAATAAATATAAATAAAAGTAATTGGGATGAACTTTATTCCCTATTATTACAAATTATCTTAACTTTTTTTGTTTATAATAGATTGGAATTATCACTGACCCTTATATAAGATGTAAAAAGGTCTAACAAATGCATTTAATACATTTAATGCGTTGCAGTACCTAACTAAGTAGCAAATGTAAATAATTGATATTCTGTGTTGAACTGTAAAAGGATTTATTTTTCGAATTGTGACAGACAGACAGACAGATACAACGCAGAACTTTGTACGTAGTACATCGTTCGCGATACCACTGGCCGAAGTACTGCAGTAAATCCAAGAGTGATACGATAATAGAAGATAGCAGTAAAGAAAATAGCTGAAAATGATTCAATAGAAATCAAAATTTGAAAGGAGAAAATTTAAAGGTTAAGAGGAAAAAGTGGATGACTCGAATCAAACGATTTGAGCTATGTGTTAAGGCTTTAACCAACTGTCTAAAACCAAGATAACTTACCACATGATTTCACTTAACTTAATTCTGCCATGTTTTGTTTGGCCGCCTCTAGCTTTCTTCCAACCTATTCCTACACCGCAAAACATAGCACGTCGAGGCAGTCGGTAGTTAGACATGCGTAACACATGTCCCAACCACCTCAACTGATGAAGTTACAATACCTCATCTATTGATTTGCCCTCCTTTCCTAGAACCCGTTTCCTAACGACAGCATTGCTCACTCGGTTGTCCCATGATACACGAGCAATGCTTCGGAGACACCTATGATCGAAGACCAGTAACCTACGGATGTCCTCTACTCTTAACGGCCATGTTTCGCTACCGTATAGTAGGACAGAGCGAACTACTGCACGGTACACTCGTCCTTTGGTTAGCAAGCAGATATCTCGCCTGCGCCATAAGTGACGCAACTTGGCAAAAGCCAATCGAGCTTTCTGTATCCGTGCTGAGATTTCGTCAGTCACCAGGCCATCAGCACTGATGAGACTCCCCAGATACGTGAAGCGGTCTACACGCTCGACTACTTCACTCCCTATCACTAGTTCAGGTGCCGATGCAACCCAATCCTGAAGCAACATTTTGCATTTCGAGGGGGAAAACCGCATCCCGAACATGCTTGCATTGTTGCTCAGGGTAGTCAGAAGACTCTGCATTTTGTCAGCGTCTTCACCAAATAGGACTATGTCATCAGCATACTCTAAGTCAGTAAGCGAGGCTCCTGGTAGAAAGTCAACTCCTGAAAAGTCAGACGAAGACATGGTTATATCTAGGAGCATGTCTATGACAAAATTAAACAAGAATGGGGAAAGTGGACATCCTTGACGGACACCACTTGAAGTGAGGAATTCCGATGACAGTTCGCCATAAGCTCTCACTCGACCTGTAGTTTTAGAGTAGAGAGCTTGTATAAGGTTAATGTACTTCTTTGGTATACCTTTCAATGACAGACACTGCCACAGAACCTCACGATCAACAGAGTCGAATGCCGCCTTTAGGTCCAGGAAGACAACTATTGTAGGACGCCTAAATGTGTGTCTGTGTTCCAGGACCTGTCGTAGTGTGAAGATGTGGTCTATACAGCCACGTCCAGGTCTGAATCCAGCCTGGTTTTCTCTAGTCTGCTCTTCACGAGCTTTAGTTAAGCGTCTAAGTATAATCGATGCTAACAGCTTAGAAACTATATTAGTCAGACTGATTCCCCTGTGATTGTCACAGGAAGACTTTTGTCCTTTCTTATAAATTGGGACAATCAGGGATTCAGACTAGTCAGATGGTATTACGCCCAGTTCCCAGATTCTAACTAAGATTTCAGTCAATCTAGCTGCTAAAACTGGACCACCATCCTTAAACATTTCAGGGGTAAGCCTATCAGGACCTGCTGCTCTACCTCGCTTCAGATTTCCTATAGCCTTCTCAATTTCATAAAGACTAGGAGGAGTTAAGTCGATTTGCCATTCAAGATGACTGGGGATTGTGGGCAACCGAAGTGTGGCTGAAGGCCAGTTAAACTGATCCCTAAAATGTTCCGCCCATCGGTCCAATCTCCTGGACTGAGAATGAATTGTAATCCCATCCCTTTCCGAGATAGTCTCACTCACATTCGGATCCCTAATACCAGTTTCCTTAATAAGTCGAAAAAGTTGCCTACTGTTGCCTATCGCCGCTGCCTTTTCCATCGTTTTTGCTTTCGCCACCCACCACTGTTCACGGTCGTTGCGTAGGCTTTTTATCAGCCTGCGCTTAAGCTCACTTCGCTCTTCATCATGTTCAGAGCCAGGTGGGATGAGTTTACGAGCATCCATCAGTTCGGTGGATGCTACTGAAATCCACGGCTTCATCCTAGCCTTATGATTTACCTTACTAGCAGATATCATTGCTGTTTCCACAGCCTTTTTGATATCATTCCAACCTGCTTCCGGATGGCAATCTGTTACACGGTCGCCTAACTGCTTTTCTAGTTGTTCCTGAAATATATTCTTAGCTTTATTATCATTAAGTAAATCCCTAGGAGGCTTCATTGCTATGTCTTTCCTACGTCCAGTAAGCCTCAAACAAATACGCGCTCGCACTAAAGCAGGGTCTGAATCTAAACATGTGCCCCAGAACGAGCGACAGTCCTCTATCGAACCCCTCCATCGGTGGCTGATGGCGATGTGATCTAGTTGGGTCCAACGTTGAGACGATTTTGGGTTTCGCCAGGTCAAAAGATGATTTTCCTTATGCCTAAAGTTAGTATTCGCTAGAAACAGGCGGTTATCTGAGCATAGTTGCAACAGACGATCGCCATTATCTGTTCTTTGAGCCGTGACACCATAACAACCACCCAAGTGTCTCTCATTTTCACTTAGTTTACCTACTTGAGCATTAAGGTCACCAGCCATTATAACTATATCAGAGCGCCTAGATTTTCGGAGGAGGTCCGTAAGCTTGCTGTAAAACTCATCTTTCACCTCGTCTGAACTGCAGTCCGAATTGTGAGGCAGTGGTGAAGTGGTTAGGACATTCAATTATTTGTTATTATGTTAAAATTGATAACCGCAGATAAACTTACTTTGGTCTAAGTAACCAGGTAATATCACAAATACTTATACTTTGAATTTAACCAAGAGGCAAGTAAAAGAATCAATAGCTGATAAACGAGTCAATAAAATCAAAATTTACAATCTATCGACGTTAATTTAAAGGAATTAAGAGGAAACGTGGATGCCAACAAAAAGGAATAAAACAAAAGAGGCATTAAACGCTAAGTAAACACTGTTTATAACTTAATATACATTTGAGCGAAATAAGGTTCACATAACTTAAGGCAAATCGAAGAACTTTATTGCAATATAGCCATTTCAGTATTTGCTAGGTAATCACTTCATAAATGTCTCTTAAATCATGTAAATTGTTTCTTCTTCACGCATCTAAAAAGCCAGAGAAAGACTAACAACATATTAATAACAAGTTAGGCATAACAAAACTATTCGAGTACACAACTACCTACACAGAAAATTAGGCTGTGACATTAAACATTGAACATAAAATAACATACGATGAAACAAAGACGTTTACAAAAGTGGACAAATGAAGTTAAATTCATAATAACAATAATAAAGAGTCGTCCTATGTTTGATCCTCTGCGGAGTCGCCAGTGCATACTATCACTAAGGGGTCACATAGTAGGACAAGATAGTCGTCGAATCCATTCAGATCTTTAACAGTATCCCACTGACATCTGTCTGCAACAAATACAAACTATATATATATATATATATATATATATATATATATATATATATATATATATATATAACTCCGCCCGCATCTCTTCTAGGGTCCCAAGCCCGAGTAAAGGAGGAGGGTTGGGCATAGGGCTAGCATCCTTATCCCGTTAAACACAAGCTTGCTAAAATAATGCTAACCAGATTAAACAAACATAACCATTTAAACTCTGCAATCGGAGTGGAAGAAATCTATATGACGCTTCATGATGAAAGCCGAGATTCTTCGGAAGTCATGAGGCCGATGCCCCCCTTCTAACGACCAGAGCAAAAATTTTTATAAGTACATGGAACGTTCGGACAATGTGGGAGACAGGGAAGATCATCCAGATAGCAGCGGAAACGAGGAGATACAACTTGACTGTGCCCAGGATAAGCGGAACGCATTGGACTGAACCGGACAGACAACATTAGCTATGGGAGACGTACTACTATACTCCGGGCACGAAGAGGAAAATGCCCCACACACCCAAGAAAGCGCGAAATTCACTTGTAGGATGGGAACCACATGGACTCAGGATTATCAAAGCATCTTTTAAGACAATCAAGAAGGGGATTACAATGAACATCATTCAATGTTATGCACCCAGCAACGACGAGGACGAAGATCAGTTTTATGATAAGCTGCAGTCGATTATAGCGAAGTGTCCAGGAAAGGACCTGACAATCCTAATGGGGGACGTAAACGCCAAAGTCGGGATGGACAACACCAGATACGAAGACATCATGGGACAACAGGGACTGGGAGAAAAAATTGAGAATGGTGAAAGATTTACTAATCTATGCGCTTTGAACAAAATGGTCATAGGTGGTACAATATTCCCCCACAAACTCATACACAAGGTTATATGGATCTCACTGAATCATACTACAGAGAATCAAATCAATCATATATGCATCAATAAAAAATTCAGAAGATAAATGGAAGATGTGAGAAACAGGAGAGGAGCTGATATAGCTTCAGATCACCACCTAGTGGTTGCCAAACTGAAACTAAGGAAGAAATGGATAACTGGAGTAACAGCATTACAAAGGTTTAATACAGCCTCTCTTCGAGATACTGACAGATTCAAGGAATTCAAAATAACTCTCAACAACAGGTTTCAAGCGTTACAAGATCTGCTGAACGAGGAAAAAACCACTGTGGAGGACAACTGGAAAGGAATCAATGAGGCACTAACTTCAACTTGTCAAGAGGCTCTGGGCTGCAAGAACTACTATCATAAGGAATGGATTTGCACAGAGACCCTGAGCAAAATTCAACAGAGGAGGAACAAGAAGGCAGAAATTAACAACAGCCGAACTAGAGCGGAGAAAATCAAGGCACAAAATGAATACACAGAAGCAAATAAACAAGTAAAGAAGAGCATTAGAGCCGACAAACGGAAGTATATCGAAGGTCTTGCAACGACAGCGGAAAAAGCTGCAAGAAAAGGAAATATGAAATAACTATACGATACAACGAAGAAACTGACAGGGAAATATGGTAAACTAGAGCGACCGGTCACTAACATTGAAGGCAAGCTAATCACCGAGATTCAAGAACAAAGAGACAGATGAGTAGAACATTTTGAGGAACTCTTGAATAGACCAGCTCCACCGAACCCACCAGACATCGAAGCAGCATCTACAGACCTCCCAATAGATGTCAATCCACCAACGATGGACGAAGTCAAGATAGCCATCAGACAGATCAAAAGTGGGGAAGCAACAGGACCTGACTATATACAAGCCGAAGCACTCAAGTCAGACATAGACATAATAGCAAGGATGCTACACGTTTTATTCAAGAGTATCTAGGAAGAAGAAAATGTGCCGGCAGACTGGAAAGAAGGACACCTTATCAAGATATCAAAGAAATGAGATTTGGGCAAATGTGAGAACTACAGAGGGATCACACTATTGTCAGTACCAGGGAAAGTCTTCAACAGAGTGTTGTTGAATAGAATGAAAGACTCAGTGGATGCTCAACTTCGAGATCAACAGGCTGGTTAACAAAAGGATCAGTCGTGCGCAGACCAAATCGCAACACTACGGATCATCGTTGAACAATCAATTAAATGGAACTCGTCACTGTACATCAACTTCATTCACTATGAGAAGGCGTCTGACAGCGTAGACAGGAGATAGCTATGGAAACTTCTTCGACACTACGGTGTACCAGAGAAACTCGTCAACATCATCCAGGATTCTCACGATGGATTACAGTGCAAAACCGTGCATAGAGGATAGCTGACAAATGTATCCCCAGTGACGGCCGATGTTAGACAAGGCTGTTTGCTCTCGCCTTTCCTCTTCCTTCTAGTGGTCGACTGGATCATGAAAACCTCTACATCTGAGGGGAAGCACGCGATTCAATGGACAAGTAGGATGCAACTCGATGATCTGGACTTCGCGGATGATCTAGTACTTCTATTCCATGCACAACAGCAAATGCAAGTGAAGACAACCAAAATAGCAGCAACCTCAGCATCAATAGGCCTGAACATACATAAGGGAAAGAGCAAAATCCTCAAATTCAACACAGAGAGCACCGACCCAATTAAACTTGATGGTGAAACTCTGGAAGAAGTAGATACCTTTACATACCTGGGAAGCATCATCAATGAACAAGGAGGATCCGATGCAGATGTAAGGGCAAGGATCGGTGAAGCAAGGGCAGCATCCCTACAGCTGAAAAATATATGGGACTCCAAACAACTGTCAACCAACCTCAAAGTTAGACTCTTCAATTCGAACGTCAATACAGTTCTTCTATATGGAGCTGAAACGTGGAGAACTACTTCAAACATCTTCAGGAGGGTACATGTATTTATAAACAACTGTCTACGCAGAATATTGAATGTCTGTTGGCCGGAAACCATCAGCAGCAGCCTACTTTGGAAGAGAACAAACTAACTTCCAGCTAAAGAGAAAATCAGGTAACGACGTTTGAAATGAATAGGACATACATTGCGCAAATCATCAGACTGTATCACGAGACAACCACTAACTTGGACCCTGTTGGAGAACGGAAAAGAGGAAGGCCAAAGAACACACTGCGTCGAGAGCTGTAAGCAGACATTAAAAGGATGAACAGCAGCTGGAAAAAGCTGGAAAAGATTGATCAGGGCAAAGTTGAATGGAGAATACTGGTGAGCGACCTATGCTCTTCCGAGAGGGGTAACAGGCGTAAGTAATATATATATATATATATATATATATATATATATATATATATATATATATATACTACACATGATCTTAGCTGAGAGAGCCGAGAAGCCGCGGGTGGCCAGTATGAACGGGGCTCCAGCCCCACTAGTCTCATACCTCACGTACTGTTACGACTCATCGTATACCGACTTGCTCGGTACTAGGGTTAAAGTAGGGAGGGGGGTTCGGCAAGGTGACCCCCTCTCCCCACTTTTATTCATCATGTGTATGGATGAAGTCATCCAACAAACGGATAGGAATCATGGCGCTCTTATTGGCGGCGGAAGGATAGACTCCTTACTTTTTGCGGATGACATGATGATATTCGCAGAAACGGCAGCAGGTATGCAACGAAAGCTTAACCAACTATCTGCCGCTTTGGAGAAGTCTGGCTTGACGATCAACGCCCAAAAGTCCAGGGGCTTAACACTGATCCCCAATGGTAAGGACTAAGACTCTATGTGTTGTACCCAAGGGATACAGCATAGCTGGAAGGCCAATAGCGCCAATTACCGTAGTCGATAAGTTCCCATACCTAAGCATTCGCTTTAATCACCACGGAGTTGCACAGCAACCCCTCCTACAACTAACCCGTAAGATGTTAACTGAGGTGCAGGCAGCACCACTAACCCCAATCCAACAACTGCACATCCTTAGATGTTTTGTGCTACCTAAACTGCAATACATTGGCCAGGTAGGCTTCGTTTCCGTCTCAGTCCTGAGCAAGGCAGATATCTTGATCCGAAAAATGGTCAAGTAATCTGTTCACCTCCCAAACGATACAGCCACCAGCTACATTCATGCACGAATTAAAGACGGTGGACTTGGAGTCGAATCCCTAAGTTCCCCAATACCCTTACGACGCGCTAAAAGACAATACTCTCTCTCGACTAGAAACTGTGGCATACTTGAACTGATTCGTCAGTCAGCGGGATACCGAACACTCATAGCAAGGTGCGAGTTCACCGCTAAGGTAATGGGCACAGAAGTCTCAAATATCGACTCTATGCAGTTTGCCTGGAAATCAAATCTTTACAATACCCTAGATGGCAAGGGTCTTTGGATGTCAGATCAGAGCCCTGCCTCCCACTTATGGGTGACTACTTCAGATAGTATGTTCCCTTGGCTGTACAAAAAGGCGATCCAACTTAGAGAACATACGTTGAATACGAAAACCCGTAGAGCGAGGGGTGGTCGAAATCATCGTGACCTAAAATGCTCGGGTGGTTGTAACGAACTGGAATCCCTGACTCACATTCTACAAGAATGTGTATGTATACAGAGACTGCGCATCACAAGGCACAATCGGGTGGTCACCAAGCTGGAAGGCTGTCTTCAACGACTCGGTTTTTCCGTCAGACGCGAACCGCGTATTGCCAACAGTCAAACCTACTTGAAACCAAATCTCATTGCTTGTAAGTTTCTACTAATCTACATTCTCGATGTCATTATCTGCGCGGATGAAAGATCAAACACATCTTGGAATGCTAAACTACGGAAATACGATAGGCCGACTCTAAATAAATGTTACCGAAATGTGTTCAATCTTTCTGGTGTTCCTGAGGCAAAGGTGCGGCACTTGCCAGTGGTCGTGACGATGCGAGGTATGCTGTACAGCAAGACAGAAGCTGGACTACGACAATTAGGACTTCAGAAATCTGCTATCTCTTGGTTAAGCAAACAAACCATTATTGGTTTCCTGATCTGTTATGATGCATATATGGCTCTGTAATCAGTTAGGTGTAGGTCCTGCTTGAGTTTGGCATGCGTCCCGTTACGAAACCATTGCGTGATCGCGCCTGTAAGGGCTCATAAACGGGTGATCTATCGCTGCCCTTGAGGGATTAAGACTGAACGCCTGTAGGTCTGAACCCCGCGTGGACTGCAACGGTGAAACCTGTATCTGACACGTGGCTGGACAAGCTTACGTATTCCTTCTGGATTTGGGAGGGTGCTTTATCGAGTCCAGGAGGTCTGGTGCAATGCCAGAGCGACGACCATAAACTGTGCTCCGGATATCGGGGTACAGGAGTCGACACAATGAATAATTGTGGTGTGAGCGTGAGGATACTAAATCGTCTGTAGACGACTTGATGTCTTGTCGGGGAGACGTTAGTGCTCGAGCAGCTATCACACTGCGAGGCATTTAATCCTATCCCTGCTTGACGTAATGATTTGAGGACTTGATCCTCATTCATTTCCAAATGAGTGCATAATGATAACGGCAATTGCTGTCTTTACAGCAAGGATGCTCGCATGAGCATCCAGCTGAGCCTGTTGTGCGTATGGGGTATAAAACGTACCCATCCACACTTGATTTCTACCCATCGTGCTAGGGTCTGATCTCTTTAGACCTAACCGGTGGGAGGCTCAGACCGGCAAGTCAGCATTCTGTACTTCCGGGCAAGTGAAGTCGACCTCATGGTAACATGTGCGTTCTAGTCTCTCATTCCGTGGGATTAGTTAACCCTTTGGCTGTATGTTGCAGGTCTTCCGAGAACCTGGTTAACTGTCCACCACAATCCACTATCCGGACTGTGCCATAATAGGCGGTTTGAGAGCTAGAGACCTGTGGCTGGCGGGCAAATGTGGCCACTCTGCTGGGATGGATCCCTCCGTCTCGGCGGGTGGGGTCATATTGCCTGTTGGTTGCTTGTTAGCGCATGGCTTCGGTGGCTTGGTAACCTATGCAGGAGGAACCAGGAGTAGCTGGAATAATCCGCCTTGCTGCCGTTGACGATTGAGGAAGTGGGTAGTGGCTTGGTGGGAGGGATCGAGTTAATCCGTAAGGGCCCGCATGGGGGTACCTGTTCGTGCGCAACTGATTGGATGTCCAACCTTCATGCAGAACAAACTACTCAACGTGCAATGTGCCTTTGATGGGACTAACCTCTGGAGCCCGTGTTGCTTTGATCAACACACTTGTACGGCGGCATGATTGTTTGGTTGACCTCATTTCTAACTTTAAACGGTTTGTAACATCGAGCAATCAGCATCTAATACAAACTGGTGCCTAAACGCCTTGAACCCTGTAAGGTCGTCTAGAAATTCAGATAGTGACATAGTTGTTTCCAGTTGTAAATCTATTATGAAATTAAACAAAAGTGGGGATTGTGGGCATCCTTCATAGATACCACTTAGGGTTATAAATTCAGACGACAGTTCTTCATATGCTCGACTAATAGTGCTTGAGTAAAGAACCTTCACAAGGTTTATGTACTTCTGTTGTACGCCTTTCAGTGATACACACCGCCACAGAACCTTTCGGTATTCACAGTCAAACGCCGCTTTCAAGTCAAGGAAAACTACGATTGTGGGACACCAAATAGTTGGTCTCTTGGTTTTTAATGATCCCCCAGTAACCGTCAATTTACCATGTCACAATTTCGAATTCAGTAATAACTATAGCATCAGATAAAATATTGGGATGATCAGCAGAAATATATTGTAAAACAGGATGGAAGAAGTTTAGGAAAAAATGTAGTGACGTAGCTCTTAGTTTACAAAGTAAACTGGACTATTTTCTCACTCTAACTAAACTAGCTTGACTTAGACAGGACCAGTTAGATATAGCTAAACAGTTAATATAGAAAATAAAGTTGGTTGTATGGCTCTCATTCTAATAGTAACCAGTAACAACACTCAGTTTCATTCATTAATAAATAATGTATAAAATGAAGATGCACATACTCGGCTTCGAATATAGCTAACTAGTGATACTACTCGGTTTCCCTAACTGAGATAAATGGAGAGGTGATTACATTAAAACTGAAACTAATATAAAATTAAGGTTACGTAGATAAGACAACTACAGTGTTAAGCCGATTTATCAGATGATAAATAGCTCAAATCCCACGAGAACATACAAGTTCATTTAACTTCAAACAATATTAAACATCTACATCTATTTCCTTATGATAAAATAATAATCTCATGTATTTACTAAAAAAACATTTAATTCTCTTCATATAAGCTCAAGTTCTGACTCAAACAAATTAAAAAAACAAAGGTCAAATTAATGAAGGTTAGTATTTAATATAAAAGTGTATAGAACATAAAATTAATAATTATCTTAAATATAAGGTTATTTATTTGTCTTTATATTTAACAGGATAAACTATACTGACTGGGAAATTTTGTAACAAGGAACAAAAAGATTTAACACTTAGAGATAATCAACATAATTTAGTAGATTTCACAACATAAAAGAGAAATATTACGATAAATTTTTTTCCCTCTCATTTATCAATAAGTCACTGCAACCGCTTGAACAATCCCTAAAAATTATGTTAAAATGACAGACACTTAACCGAATAATACCCATTGATTATTATCAAGAATAATGTAACGAGCATGCTATCAAATGATGACATGAGATAATTGACCAATCAGTGATATTACTACTAGTACATTTATGCTACTTGAACGAAGAATTTTTAACAAAAAAGGGAGCTAATTTACAAATATAAAACATGCAGCATACATAGAGTAGGAAACAGTAACAAGAGATTGGTAACAACTTCTCTTAAAAGCAACGCAGTACAACAAAAAAACATCATATTGAAAATATTGGATATCATGAAAAAATGTACATTATCATTATCATCATTTATCTAATCATAAACATTTTGAAACTAATTAACTTCCGTAGATCAGAAAATAAAGTAATATAAGTGGATAGAAAGATAAGCAAAATGTCACAAGCTAAGAGAAAGATATATAAAGAAAGTGATAATAAACTTTGATAGAAATGAATATATTTAAACGGTGTACTATTTTCCCATAAAAAACTACCTGAACGACGATAAGTAGTATAGAAGTAGGATGGCAGGAAACTAAGGGCAATCAAACTAAGGCTTAGCAACAGTTTTTTGAGGTCATTGACTGTTGGAAGATGCAGACAACACAAATGGGGTTTGGAAAATAATCGTGACATGGCTCAGAAACAGTAAAGTAGGTGTATTCACTATTTATCTTCTTCTATATCTTAAGTTCTAACTTTCTTTCACACAAACTTCTTAATTCGTTTGTGATGAACCATATTCTGATATCTATCTTGTAAATATGGTATCGTCGTGTTAATTGTAGTATAAAAAATTCAACAATGCCCATTCGTAGTGGGCCCTACGTTGTTGTTTATGGCTAACTGATAGTAATGATCAAACTAGAAAACTAAGTGATTAAAAGATAGACGTGGTGGTGCATTCGAGGTTTTAAGGTAGATTCAAGTGATTAGTAGGAAAAAAAGTTTTAACAACCTTCCCCCTCCCTCGGTTTACAAAGTATTCAGTGGTACCATACGTAGTAAAACAAGGAATTTAAAAAATTTGCTCCCCCCTGATAGTGGAATATTTCAATTAAATCCAAAGTATTACAGACTAATCTCAATATTAACAAATCCTAAATCAATATGCTAGAATTTTCAAAGATGTATTTCCCACACCCTAGGTTACTGCAATGGATCATTCATTAAGATTTACGACAGCAAAACATAAAAAGAATATTCTTAATTCATACATGTGTTTTGAGTAAAAATAAGAATATTCGGACGGTTTTGAATACAATAAATTGAGATGAAAGATAAGGTGATGACCCAGTGAACTTCTACAAATGACAAAAAAGTGCATATATGTGAACGTACATTTGATTCTTCTAAATGGTAAACTTTGAAAACTCACTTATAGATTGCACCAACAGGAGGATTACGAACAGACAGTTGTCCTAGTTCGAATGGGTCAGAAGTAGTGAAGTGTTCCTCAACCTCTACATTTAAACCATCTATAGGATCAATGATCAGCAACTGAGATTCCCGAACAGAAGTTGAACAACGCACAAAAATGGTAACATTTGCATGACTAACATGAGGAATCGGTTTATGATCATCCCATGCTTCAACATGTAGAAAAAAAACTTGATCATTTAGAGAATAAGAAACATTAATTAGGGATAGGCTAGAATTCGATGCCACACGTAAAATCCCGTCGTATTCACCAAGTATAAAATGTTCAGCACCAACTCCATCAGCAAGATGATAATGAACCTAAATGATTTGTTTAGAATGGATAAGAGGAAACTTAAAAAAAATTCACTAAAATAAACTTGTAAAAGCATGATTGCTCTAAACTCAGTGACTAAAAAGAAAATGATGAAAAGATTATGTAAAATATATCAAATACGAAAATGTAAATTTATCACAATTTTCATCTTCTAGAATGTAGAAATAACCAATCTGTAAGTGAATAACATAAGACATTACTTGATTCATTAAGAAGAAACTTGCGCTAAAACTTAGTATATATAATTAGTAAGGACATGCATTAACTTCCTGTTGATATATAGGTATACCATTCAATAAGAATATATCCTAAACGGATTGCCTTGATACAACCAAGTCGTCATACTTCTGAAAATGGATATATTGTGGCTGCAAGGGGAATCCAGGATACTCATTTTATCATATTTAGGGTTCATTAGTGAGAAGTACATGCATGCCAGTTGGAATGTTCAAAATGAAATTCGAATCCAGCACTTCGCAAATTAAATACACAGAGAATATATATATATATATATATATATATATATATATATCACCTGTTTGACCATATTTGATTTTATTCTGTTCACGACTGATGTAACAATAAACCAATAGATTATATCAATTGTACGAAGACAATCGTCAGAAAATGAGTATTGATCCTGACTAAAACGCGTGAATAATATTTCCATAAAAAACATATTAAGGAAAATTGAACGGCAAAACAAAAACAACTCACAGAATCATTCAAATCTGGATCCTTTGCTGTCAACTGTAAAACAAATTCTGTTGGATAAGTTGGTAGAAACAGAGTAGATCGTAAGTAAAATGCATCAGTAAACGCCGGTGGACTGTCATTTACATCTATCACGTCAACGGTAATTCTTATTAATCGATCAGCTGTAAGACTAGGTGTTCCAGAATCTGACACTTCAATCATAAGCACATAATATCCTATTGTTTCACGATCTAAAGATGCGTGATCACCAAGACGTAATACACCTGTAGAATTATCCACAATGAAAGGTTGTCGACTGTCTTCTTTCACTTGTGACCCAACAAAACTATATACAGGTTTTGCATTGATACCGAGATCATAATCAGTAACTTTTAGAATCAATGGACCTATGTAGTTTGGATCACAGGGAAGTAAATGATCTTCTAAACAATGACCAATAACCAAAGTACCAGCCGGTGAATTCTCACTAATCCAACCAGTCATACGACTAGGTCCAATAACCTCAGGTGGATTATCATTTACATCAAGAATCCGTAACTGTGTAAAAAGAAATGAAAAATATAAATAAGCCATTTTTCAATTAATCATAGTTTACAGGGGTTAAAATATACGCTGTAAACTATGATACTTTTTCTGATAAAAACTTGGTAGTGTTTGTTATATCTAGATTATAGATAGCAGTGATATACAGAACGATCGTTTCCATTAGTTTGGGAATCTTCGTGTGGATGTACCTACGTCAAGTGTTGATGCTTACGCCGGAACTCTTATCTAGTACGCAATTAATTCAGATGCCAAACATAATCTACTGTGTTAAGAGAGCCCCTAACAGGTACAAAGGCATTAGTAAACGTTTGAAATTAGTATCGAAGCGACAGAAACTAACTAATTGCAGTCTTGAAAACCAACAAAGAGAAATTATGAAATTCTACAAACAGTATAATTCAGGTTATAAAATAAAAAAACTGAGAGATGTGATACATTGGCTGGGTAAAACCACTGTTAAGAAATTTCGAAAGGCAAATAATACAGTACAAAATTTAAGATTACAAACACTACCACAACCACAGCAGGCAATAATAACAACCTTGATACATTTACTGTTTTATCCCACCCTAGCTAAAAATAAAGTAGTAACAATAAGTAATGCAGTTATTCTAACATATTACTACTGAAGGAAAAATTTAAAATCCCGACAAGAAACAAAATTTCGTTTTTGTTGGTTAGGCTAGAACAATACAGAAAACAGTTGTTAAAAACATGCAAATCAGCTGAAATTGATATATGTATAAGTAAAATATCTTTATGGCATTATACTTTATCTAGTGAGTTAGTAATTCAAAAAAATGTTTTTCTGAGGAAAAATAAGAGAAATGAAGTGGACTAGAGAAGAACAAAGTGTATTTATGGAAGATCGACGAACTAAAAGATAAGCGAAAAACAATTTATAATGTACAAACATAATCATCCGTTAATGTGAAGGAATGTATAAAAGTTGACGTTTTCTACAGTTTACAAATTCACTTTGTCTGTTGTATACAGGGTTTTCAGTCAATTTTTCCTTCACTTAACAGGTGCTGAATACCAAAGTATGATTATCATTAAAGACATTGCAAGCATCTAGAATTACTTACAAGTGTAAGCTATGAAGATGCCAGAGTGGTAAAACCCGATATTCTTCACTAAAATTGCAGATACGGCGAAAACTAGGCATAAAACGAAATCTTTGACGAACACCGCACTCTAACATGCTGAACTCATCAAATAAATGAATGGAAAAATGATCAACAGTGCTAGATACAAAACATATAATGAACATTGAAAACATTTCAGATACCCTAAAAAAATAAGAGGATTTACTAATTGGTTAAGACAAAATAATGAGAAGTTAATCATAGAGTGCATAAGATAATCACTTGGATTTCATGTAAACACAAGTAATGCTTAGTCGACTGAAATAAACTAAATAGGATAACTCTAGAATATATAAAGTTGTATCAGACAGTACTATTTACAAATGATCTTTAATCACTAAGACGATCATTATTGTGAATGATGGCAAAGTAGAGATAAATATGATTTTAGTAAGATAAAAAGAAAAGAAAACAAGGAAATATGGAAGAGGGTTAAGTTTCATGAACATGCAGACAAATGACGAACTTCAAAATTTACATGAAAGTAAATTGCCGATATGAAAAAAATATTTCTATCGTAGAAAAACATCTAAACACTTATTTCCAAAGCATACAACGCCTGAAATACGAATACAAATGTTTAATCATCTAAAAAACAGCTGGTGAAATGAAATTAGTATTAACACATACATTGTTAACGAATAACCCCACTGAGTAACACTAGTGTTGTAACATGAAGCTTATATTTAAATGTACTATTTAGTTCATATACACACGTACATACAAAGCTATACACCGTACAATCACTTTAGACGTTAAACAGAATGTTTAAATTTAGTGAATAAGTACAAAGAACTGGAAATAGTCATAAGACATACGAGTGATTAGCGTCACACATCTTTGTGAGTGTGCACGCCAGAAACACTACACTGGTATTACAGAAGAACTTTCAACATTATATAAATAGACATTATATACACTATACTATACAATGGTCACACATTCTACATATACACCAAAGTAGGTTTTCCACTGTGATATGAAAAGCAATCATTTAGGTATAAATATACGGTACATATTCGGTCCACCATAAAAGTGTCGCCAATATTCCTATAGTAGAAATTGTTGTCATAAGATAGTAGAACAACTTATTTAGTACGAAGAATGAGAAATAACATTTCTTTGGTCAAAAAATGATTGCATAAAATTCAAAGGTATTTTTGAAAAATTACTAGTATGCTGATAGCGTGTTTCGTTTTTGTAAATTTTAATTATAAAAATGAACAAAAATGATAAGAGGAAAGGTAGAGACAAATCCTCCGGGTGAAGGAAAATAAAGAAAAGTAATACACATTTTTCTCTTCTTATATGTGTGTCGAAATGCCTGAATGTTTCATGGCTATAAAGTAAAATGTGATGTAAAGAGAAAAATGAAAGGAAGAACCTTTTGGAAGAAACCTGTTACAATCATAAATACAAAGATGAACACAGAATAGAATTACACAAACAGAAAGCTACAATGTAAAGGCGATTCGTTAGTTCTAGACATAATCACTATTTGAGAGATATGAACATTAGCATTGATTTTCAAAACGTTTTAATATACAGTGATTACTGCTATTCAGTAACAGAATCTCTTATATGAGGTAATCACTTGTAATATGATTATGGTTATTGGCGATTAAAAATTCATTAATAACAAATGCTTCTTGATCGACTAAAACTGCGAAAAAGTTTATAACAAGAATAGGCTTCTTTAAATGCATGAAAAGGTCAGTTTAAAAGTTGTACAAGCTCATTTCTATTTATACTATAATCAAAATGAGTTTTAAATGCAAGAACAAGTAGCGTCATAAAGTTAAGGTCCAAATGGTAATGCTACATATCATTCACCAGCAGACTCTTCCACTTAAAATTTATTGACCTCTGAGGTGGCAAAAATATTTTCGACCACACATAGATATTTAGCAAAACCTTTCGAAACTTACGAAGATATGATTCAGCGAAGAGATTCCTTATCGGAGATTTCATTTCTATATTATCCGTTTTCCAACTGCAATTATTTTATTTAAATCACGTATATATATATATATATATATATATATATATATATATATATATATCTGCGGTAGTTTTACGAAAGACAAAGATATCATGAAAATAAATATTCGTTTAATAGCAGGACAGTTAACCCAATCATATACAGAAGAAAGATTGAAAATAAAAGCGAATGTCTTGATACTAATTATTCTACTGAAAAAATATTTATGTTCATATAGTGATTCATTCAATTAATCTATACGTCACAATTATGCATCGATAAAATTGTATTTTTACAATTTTCAAGTAAAATTTTCAGTTTCCAGAATCTAAAACTAACATATTTTAAACTGACCGAAATAATAGAATTCATACAAGTTCAGAAATTAGGCCAAAAAAGTGAATGATACTACTCACATTGAAGTGAGACAAATTTTAAATGTGTATTTTATAGAAAAGAAATATTTCATGCAGAATGAAATAACAAGTTATTGTGAATTAAATGTATGCAATAAATACTATTTAGTAATTGTTGGAGTCTATCAGAACTGAATAACATAAACAATGAGTTTGGCATTGATTACAAATTTTTACTATATGAACAATCATGTGAAGTTATCTTGCACAATTTCAGTCGAAGGCTAGAAAACTTAACAACTGAGTATGTATGCAAAATTTGTGAACTTCATGCAGTTGGCATGGTTCTTATACTTACACAAAAATCCCTTGCGTAGTCACTGAGTGAAATTTATCAGTTATCCATGATGATATGTATTTCTTTTCATGCCATCAAATTTCGGCATGATCAATAGAAACAAAACATAAACTGAAATACTATGTACAATAATTTATGTCTATTATAATTACTCAACAACGGATTTCGCACAAATTTTCATATTAAATGTTATGTATTATCGGCGGCAGTAAATATACTTTGGTTTTTATTAATTAAATGAAAGATACTGCTTTATTATAGAAATGGTATTTATTTAGCTGTTGGATAATTTATTAGAAAAATTAAATCCAGTTTATCATTAACATCATACCGTCTGTACAATTACAGTGAAACAATGATATTTTTGATGAACAAATTTCTGCGTATAAACTGCATGAAAAGGAAGAAATATGATGTTTACTCAAGTACAACTAACAATACTAAGTAATTAGAATTAATGGCTAGATGTTTAACAGATGATGAAATGTTAAGTCATACAACTGAACACAGTTTAATTATGCGTTAGAATACTGCACATACTTAATACTTAGCAGAGTAGAAAGTAGTACATTCCAGGAAATGCCGCATCCCATCCAAGATATGGAAACCGTAAGCACCAACAGGTAGTTTTGAGGCATATACTCAACCAGTTTATCATGCGAAAAATGATCAAATTTAACAATGAATATCAACAGTAGTATCTGAAAACATGATATGTACTTTGTGCCAACTAAATCCAAAGTACTTCAGAAATACTGGTAGGGGTTTTTATAATATACACTCACTCTTTGTGGTGAACAGTTAGAAGTAGTCAAAAAGTTTGTGTATCTGGGCGGTTGTTTGAGTGTTGATGGTGGTGTGTCACATGAGAACAATCAACGCATAGTGAAAGCCATATCGATTTATGACGAACTGGGTCATCTTTAGCGTCTTCGTGATGTCAGTTTACAACGCTTTGGTAGTAGTAGCTACACTTTATGACGATCTCTCTAAGCTGAGGATGTTCGACGTTACTGAGTTCGATAATCATTATCCCCAAAAAGTTGTTGACACCCGGTGGGAACGTTACGTTAGTAATACTGAGGTTCGGCATCGTGGGTTCAGACACTCGACGACAATTCAATTGGCATCACTAACTTAAACTACTGGCTTCGGTGGTTTGGTCATGTCTTACTAATGTTATCCTAGCGGCTCTGGGATTTGTTAAGAAAGCGAAAAGATGGTTAGTTAGTGATACAGAGTTGTGTAAATGAAGAAAATTTGAATGAGACTGGCATCTGTCGGTCCACTCTGACTTCTTGGTTGGGGTCCTAGAGACGATGCAAATCAGTGACTTTAGACCTTATTAGATGTGACACAGAATAAAAGTTAGTTGCTGCAGTTCCCCATTACAATTTTAATAAAAATATGATGAATTTCCGTAACAAGAATGTAATCTCTTTGTTTGCGTTTCCATCTGAGTTGTATCTCACGCCTAGCAGTTCCCTTGTTATCATATTAAATCATGACATTTTACCGTCTACCAAAACGAGCAATCTTGTCTGTTGAAGGAGTAGGCTGGAAGAAAGCTAGAGGTGGCCAAACTAAAACATGGCACCAATCCATGAAGTCATTGACAATTGGGCTGAACCATGTTAATAGATGCAGACTACCTGGTTAAGGCCCACGCGATAATCGTAACAAATGGTTAGAGACTTTAGGTGATGTGGCTCAAAATCGATTGCAATGGCGCAGGTGCATCCACTCCTTGTCTTCCTCCAAATTCTAATTTTTGAGCTTATTATAATTTTCTCTTTACTGAATCACTTTTTATCTCAAATCTCATCTCTGATTTCTATGCCTTTCCATTAGTACTTACTCTGTTACTACCTCCCCTACTCTGGGATTTGGTCCGACAATTTAATCTTTATCTGCTAATTGAGGCATGGCAACTTGAACTGATGTACGCATGTACCAAGTTCTACGTTGTAACTGACTGACCTTTTTACCTTGTTTGTTATTTATTTTTTTACGACATTACCTTTTGGAATGTTAAATATTCCCATGGTGTAAATTATAACAACACATATGAGGGGACAATATCGTTTTCAATTAGATCTTCATCAGGCATTACAACAATATTTATATGGAAATATGATGACATTCTTAAGCCAATTAAGGTAATTGTACATTAAAGTAAGGCGTGATTAAGATCTAAATGAAAATAATATTGTATATTTACACATGTCGTTCTTATGTGTGATGCATATATTTCTGGTGACGATTTGCATCAAAATTTTACGTTTAAATCGACAAATAATAAGTTCCTGATGAGTGTCAAACACGAAACTTAAGTCCAAGGTGTACTACTGAGTACCCCCCCCCCGAAACCTTCTTCCATCTAGACAGTTCCAGCGACATATAGTCACCTAAACTAGTGGTCATATTGCAACTTGATCAACATAATTCGATCAGAACTATAAAGAACCAGATAAGTATTACATGTGACATTACTCAGTGATCATTCAATAAATTCGAACCTTTACACAACTATTAGCTAATTTTATTTATTATTCTGATAGTTTGTTTTCTTAGTAATTTTCTCTAAAAATCACATCGTAATTTTGTGTTAATCTGGAATTTAATGATTCTGCAATAAACCAACAGTTTTATTATAAACTGTATTAAGTGTATGATTCTCAAAATTACTAAAAACGGTTAAATTCAAGGGACTGGGTTTTAGAATATTTTTAACTGATCGAAAAATATAATTATCTATACAACCTATAAAAATTCAGGTAACTTAATTACCATAATGCTCATACATTATGTTCAACATTGAATACACCGATATCCTGATGTTATTTACGTAAATTCAGACCTCCGAACAGTATTGCCATGCTGAAATCTTTCCAAATGAATCTCCCATTTTATATGTTCTTTAAATATGGATAAAGACGGACCTCATCATAGATATTACAAACTAGGGTATCACAAAATATCAATTTACATATTATAAAAAACTCTATTAAAAGGTACATTCAATTCGATATTAAAAATTGCATTTACTAGACTTGAAATCAAAAGGTCAATTTCTTTTTCTTAATATGATGAAAAGAAGAATTAAGAAAGTCTGAGGAGAAAAAGGTTAACTGAGCTCAAAAAAGGAATACAATGAAGTCAATTAGAATTTCAATTTTAGTGATATTATCTAGCATATTTTAAAGCAGTTTTCAACTTGAAATCTACAGAAAGTTTTATCGAAAAACAGGAAAAACACAAATAAATAAAGTACTCTGTTGTAGTTTTATAACTGGTATTATTTTTGTGACATTACCCACGTAGACAAAAACAGAACTATTATTAAACTCAATACTTAAGTGGTAAAAATGCTAATTCCAAATATAAAACAAAAACTAATTTTAGAGAAGTACAGTATATTATTTTTTAATCAGATAGTCAAGCTATTCCAATAGATGAGATCTATTACCAAAAAAAATAATTAATATGAATATTATTAGGAACAATAAAAATCTAAACTTGTCTAGATTATTTACTCCCACTCTTCCCATTGTAACTCTTCCTTTCAATTGTGTCTGTTATTCATTAACAAGACATTTCTATTCTAATAAGATACCTCTATCCCTCTTTACCACGCTTACTATATATATATATATATATATATATATATATATATATATATATATATATATATATATATATATATATATATATATATATATATGACTTATTGAGAAAGGATAGTTTAACGAGGGAATGTAATTTCTGTTACGAACCATAAATATGATAAATCTGAAAAATTAATTGGATAATGAAATAAACTCTTATTATTATTGCATATAATCAACAAAAAATTCAAGGGAATAAATAAATAGATCTATGCACAAACATAGTTGTGTATAAAAAATAAGATAGGCTAAAAATCCAAAACAAAAATTATTCCTTTCAGACAGATATAAACAAAATGACTTACGAGTAATTATAAGAGATAGAGAGGAAAAGATAAAACAAAATCACGTTCATTGTGTGAGTATACTGCCATCGTTACTCATACTCACATTAGAAGGTGAAGACTACTTAATTTAAATTCGTGGAATAATCAGGAACAGTAGTTGGAAAAGCTAAATGACATGGTGCAGATGTAATTATAATTTAATATCATAATTTCCAGAGCTTGAAATTTCAATTTACTTTAAAAACTACGTATAAACATATTCCCTAATGATCGATCATAAGCAGTGTTGAAATAAGCAAAGCTCGTATAATATATCAGACATCAATTTGTGCATTTGGTTTTAAGCTACATTTAAAGTGTGAAGGAAAGTGATACTTCTTGATTACCGACATCGAAGTAGGTTAGGCGGTAGTTCGAACTTGCAACTTAGTGATTGGAAGTTGAACATTAACCATTGAGTTGTTTCAACCTGATATGCATCGAAAGAGTATGCATTAACAAGTGTACGATCAACCATCATTTATCAGGAATCACTTTATTTACTATACAACAAGTGATATCGTTGTAAGCTGTTTATACAAACAAACATACATATACACGCATATATATTTTGAACAAGCAGAAATATTACTTCTGAAAAAATTACAAAGTAAATAATAACAACAATAACACTAACACGTCAATACCAATTAACCCATTTACTTTCCACCTACCTAATCATCACTACAAGAATGTTATGACTAATACAAATAGCAATATATGCAATAATGTTAACGAGTAGAGAGGAACGTAGAACAAAAAGGTAAAAATTAGACAAAGTGTATGAAAAACATTTGTCATATATGTATGTATGTACTTCCATCCCTGTCATAAGTATCCCTATATGAATGAATGAAAATGTGTTGTAAAAATAAACAATAAATAAACAAGTTATTGTTGTTTGCATTTTTTTTCTCAATCACTTCATCACTAATCTGCAAGACAACAGAAAATCCATCATTGTAAAACATAATCAAACGTATATGTCAAAAAATTGCTGAAATCAACGTCAGAGAGGAAAAGCAGAAAAAAAAGGAATGTGCTTCAAATGTTTATTGACGTGCAAATATTGTTTGAAGTGATATATATATATATATATATATATATATATATATATATATATATATATATATTCATACTATTATCATTATTAATAGTATTATTATTTGATATAGTGACATGAACATGTCTATTAGGAGATTACTTGTGAACCGAATAACTAAATAAATTGTCAAAAAAGATTAAGACCAGTAAGTTAGTCATAATCAGCGAACAGACTGGAACATATATGCATAGGTTCAAGGTGCCACGCTACATTAGTAGGAGATGAAATTATTTAGAAAAATACCGAAGTAGTGGAAGTTGTAAAATTAAAATTACTAGTATTAAGAGGTTTAGACATAGAGAGTACGGACCGACGAAAAAAATTGTTTGGCTGAATAAAAAGTACAAGATAATTGTGAAATGCAGGACGACGAGATAGATAGAATGATCGATTCTGAGCGATAACACACAATGTCTCCAAACGATGATCGCGGTTACCACCCAAACTTCAACAATACAGTTTACGAAAACTAGCATGAAACAAACCAGCAGTTAGTAAATCCACAAACCGATATAATGCTTCGAGTTGATCGCTCTAAGCTAACTTCCAGTCTACTCCCACTCCAACAAGCACCGCATACAAAGACAAACAGTAGTTGAACACGCATAATATATGTATCTTAACAACTTCAGTCAGTGAAGATTCCACAGAAGTGAGATATAAACAAGTAAGAAACTTTATCAAAACTGTCGATGAATTCAATGGATTTAAAAAAGCCTAAATCACTATAATAATGTTTTACATGGTCATCAGTATTATTCAGATCGTGTTTATATTTGCAAAGTATAAATCTCATCTGTTCACAGTTTTTATCAATATAATTATCTTTAGACTGATATGAAAGACCGTTGCTGAAGAAAATACTGCCGACTGTACACAGATGATAGCAGTAAAGTTTTTCCCTCAGACAACCAGCAAGACAGCAATGCTGCTTTTACACAAACAAAGAGTTGGGTCACAAAAGATCGGCTACAAAAATGTATACTCCACCTTGTTCCATGGAATAACGTCCAGACAGGTATGGCCACAACAAGTACGAAGCTAACAATAATCTATCTCAAAAAGGCCGCGTGACTCGTCTCAAGCAGTTGTCCTATGGACACTGCAGTCAGGCTCCTAGGTCTTTAAGACCAACCTTAATCCAATTCGCTTTTTAGGTACATCAGGAAGAGGAACCCTACCATGGTTTAAACAACTGGGAAATGATAACCGCCATCATACCTCTTACGAGACTCAAGATCACTGTCTTCTTTATTACATTTCTTCTTCAATGTTTAATATTTCTTCTGAAAAACATTTCAGTGACCACCTACTTCAACCATGCATAGCCAATCGTTTATACCTGGCAAGCACGGACTTTAGGCATAAGGAACGACATTGTCTAACAAGGCAGCCTCTTGCATCTACTCAACAGCAGACTTAAAAAGACCATACTGCCACCAATCACCGGTTGAGAGATTGAATAGAGGGTTACTGGTGCTTCTGAAATATATATTTGCTTACATCTTAGTAGACGAAGAAAAACCAAGATTAAATTCCAGGAACAATTAAAGGACCACTTAGGCAATTACAAAGGTGCAATCCATCTAGATACTTCTAAGAGAGATATCCAAAGAGCTGTGAAATCAACAGTGACAACTATCAGCGACTTGAACCAACAAGTCAAGAAAAACCAATGAATTCCAGAGACGCCCACAGAGTCGATGAACTCCTATAAGCTTATCGCTTCAGGCTCCGAGCACGATGAAGAGTGAAGAAAAATCAAATGTAGACTGGATAAACGTCTGCGGAACAGTCATGAACGGCGGTGGGTAACAAAAGTAAAAGTCATGAAAAAGGCGACAACAATAGGTAACGCTAGAAAAATCCTCACACTAATAAAATAAATTGGGATTATTAAGTTAATTGTAAGTGAGACAATCTCCGAAAAAGTTGGAACATTTATCCGTTCTCAGCCTAGAAGTTCAGAACAATGAAATGAACACTTCAAAGAGCAATTTACTTGCTTTCAGCTAGTTTAGTATTACTCACTATTCTTAAGCGACCTTCATGGAAATTCGACGCAGCCACCCCCCCCCCCAACGATTACTATAGAAGTCGAAAAATCTATAGCTAATCTGAGGTGAGGAAGAGCAGCAGTTCTGGATGGGATAACTCAAGAGGTCTTCGAGGATAGTGGTCCCACTTTAATAATTAGGTTCACTAATATTTTAGCTAAAATCAGGGGGTTGGTGTCGGTCATTAATCGTTTCGGCATATAAGAGCTAAAGTTGTCCTGCGACAACCATAAAGGAATTAGCTTGACTAACATAGTGATTAAAATACTGGTCTCGATAATTACTAGAGGTTTAACTTAAAATGAGTAAAAACTTGGTCGCGGTTATGTCGAGCGAATATTCGCCATTTGTTAGGTTGTACATACATACATAACTGATGAATCCTTTCACTTGATAAGTGGGGATGAAACAGTGAAGTTAGACAACAAAAACAGACGATGAACCATTTTATTATTTCTATCACTTCCATTATGTTTATGCACAAAGAATTTGCAAAAGTACTCGTAGTCTTAGGGAACGGAAATCCCGCACTCAACTATTACCTAGAAAATAGTTGTAAAAGAAAACTCTATATCGGACTAAAATAATTGATTTAGAAATTTATTACTAATAAATATTGGGCAGACTGGCGAATCTGAAATTTTGACCCTCAAAGCTAAACAAATATTGAAAATTAAGAGGGGATAAATATAAATTTCTTCCTAGTATGGAACTCCTCAGTAGTTTGCATCTACGGACCAAGAAAGCTCAGGTCACGCGACAAAAACCTAAACTAACATGCCCATTAGATTTTTGGGCTTAATCTAGCAGAGTTATCTAGGACAGGAGATCTATACTACTTCAACCGACTATCGTCAGCCAACTTCGTCCAGATCTTAGTTTTGTTTTATCATACTGAGATTTGAACTCAGTATTTGTATCTTCACATTTCAACGCGTTAATTATTAAGCTAATGAGCATGTACGATCACTAGTATTTTCTAAGATAATGAGAATTTTTAGCATTATTATCAACAAGGTTTAGTAGTTTAAGTTAATGATAACCCGCGCCAAGTGAATTTGGTTAGTCATAGGTTGTTTGATGGATGCTTCGATACTGTCAATACTAACAAATTTATATTTTAAACTGAATAAATATCAATAGAATGAAAGCAAAAACCAATAAGTTTTAGTAACGTCTACAAAAATTTCAAAAGTATTCAAGCAATGAACAGCAAAGGAAACTCACTTGAATAGTTAAACGATCGTAAAACATACTACGAATACCTCCAATACCAACAACTTCCACAACAAGACGATGAAAATCACCATGTGTTTCTCTGTCTAACCGAGTAAATGTAACTAATAATCCAGTATCAACAATTACACGAAACAAATCCGAAGAAACATTTGAAGTTGTAGAAGACTTAGCTAATATATTTAATCGCTCAGCGATGACTAATCGAAATGAAATAAAACCAGGTATAGCAGAATCAGAAGTTAAATGACGCATTAATGGTGCTAAAACTGTATTAGGTGGAACGTTTTCGTATACAGTTAAATAAACTAAATCATCAGAAGCAAAACGAGGTGGTGGTGCATTAATACCACCAGGACCTGGTACAATGTGTATTTTAACTTGTGTATAATTAGATTTGGAAACAGGGATTCCATTGTCACTAGCAGATACGATCAAATGATGTGTTCGTATGAAGAGCTTTGAATTAAGTCTCGGTGAAAATTCATCAGAGTCTGAATATGAATGGTTAGGAAGTAGATGTTTTGCTAATGTTATACATCCTGTTGAAGGTTCGATAGCAAATAAGTTAGAAGTATCACCTATAAAAAAGAAACAAATCATATAGTTTGGCAATAATTTTGTGAGAATTCATAACTTTCACATGAACCATATAAATGAATAAACAGTAAGCTAAGGGTATATACTAGTCATAAATCAGTTGACCAGCGGCATAGGTATGGCTGATTTGATAGAAGTATGCAAAACATAGGTCAATGTAATTAGTGACCTGAACAGTGTGTTAATATTAATTTTAACATAGGTTGTCAAAATTATTCAAACAATGAAACCGACCACATATACACACAAAGAGAAAAAATCAGATAGTGACAGTATTAAATGCAACCTGATACCTTTTAAATGATTACTTTTATATAAAGCTTAGGATTTACAATTTACAGATATGTATCAGCTTTGATTTCCTCATTACAACCCAAGAACACCGACGGCTTCAGGAAATTAAAGACCATTAAGATTAAAAACCTTCATGCATTGTATCAAAATTAGAAACAATTCATAATCATAAAGACTATTTAATCACTAATATAACAAATTACGTGGATACAATCACATCGAAAACATAATGCAATCGGAATATCGATTCATTTGAAAATGATAACAAAAAGCAAAAAAACAGATGAAATCATATATATATATATAACACGGTGACTTAGTGGTTAAACTGTGTGAATTTCACGTTCGAACTGCGCTTCATCTACTGTGGTTTAGGCAATTGGATAGTATGATTAGCCCCTAAAATTACAGCATGTTGCTGAAAGTTACGTATACGAATTTCTAATTGGTTAATGAGTTTATCTTTTCTCCTTTGTTGGTCGATTTTTATACATGCTATTTAGTCAGGACTTGCTTTTCATTACAAATATAAAAAATTGACATGTGAAAAAGAAGACTGTTATAAAAGTTAATAACAAACTTCAGTTCGATATTGTTTCTTATGCTCAGACTGCAGGTGATAAGAAACTCGTGCAGGTCGGAGCCAAAGAACATATATTTAGAAATAAATTAAATTAAAAGCGGAGATACGATGCTAAAACAAAGTGCTAACCTTTAATAATATTATATACGATTCGCCCATTTTCACCAGCATCAGGATCAAATGCGGTAATACAACCAATTGAACTTCCGACGGGATCAATGCCGGATGTATAAAAGATAAAACTACCTAAACGAGGCATGAACTCATCATCCAATACATTGATAGGATTAGTGATCAAATTTGAAGGGGCATACAGACCAAGAAATTGAGGAGCATATTCGTTTGTATCTAATATGTGCACATGTATAGTTGCATATGATGAGTAAAACGACACATCAGAATATCGTACCGTGGCCAATATGTAGTGATGTTGAATAGTTTCATAATCTAAACGTCCATTAACAAGAAGTTCACCTAGAATTAAAAAAATTATGAAAATAATGAACACATATGATAACGAGATTATTCAAGAAAATTACAAACTGAAGGACGGCAATTACGACAGATAAAGTTGTGAAGTGATCGGCCCAATCACCAATGATATATAACAGATAATAATATTTGCGTAAACAAGCCTTGAACATAAAAGAAACATGAAGTGAGTGAAAAAGACAATCAGAACAGCAATCATACAAAACTACCAAAAAATTAGTTGAAAACATACAATTATTTCATCACTGACTTAATCATCAAACACGCTACCTTTTTACTTTAGTCGAGACTTAAAAGTGTTTCACCCTCATAAATGGGTATGCAGTAAATCTAATACGCACAATGATAACAACAACAACACTAGTAATAATAAAATTATCAAAAGTAATAAAAGGTTAAATATAATGGTATTCTGTACACAGGTATGTCTAGCACTTCACCAAGTAACATAACAAAATAGTTTAAATTAAGAGCAGCAACAACAAAAGATTATAAATATTCTCAATAACAGGTTAGCTAAATGTAGGTATTATTCACTAAAACTAAAAATTCATGGGGTTATTATCATGACGACATACTTGGACGATTCGAAAGGCCGATGAAATTAGGACTAAGAAAAACAAGCAGTAAAAATTAGGATTGAATTTTTAAGATTTGGAAAATGATGTCGCTGTTAAAGTATGAGACTGACCAATCTATGTAGCTAACGAGTATTCTAATCAGATTGTCTCGACATAGTGCTAAATCAGAAGTGTGGTCGAAGTTAAATTGTAACTCGTAAGTGGGATACAGGAGGCTCATTTCTCCAAATAAATGTACTTGCCACATTCCAATGTTGATGACTCGGACATAACAAATTAGTGTCACATAACACCATGTTCCCCAATAAACTTATAATTCCAAAAAACCACACTCTCACCATGAGAATGTATGTATAACATGGATGTGTTGCAGCAGTTGACTGAGAATGAATAAGTAGTAAGGGACACTGATCAATTTCAGCCTCTAATAACGTCGATAGGAAGATACAAACATAGTTAAATTAAAAACTCATTTAAATATTTCTTGGTAGGAGTCAACAACAGAGTACACATATAGACACACGTTATTTTCAAGTATATTAGCTTAGATTCTTAATTAAACAACTAAACGGGAGTGATAATGAAGTTTGAAAACGCAAATACTTATAAGCCTATTGTGTTACAGTGATGAATCATGGGTGATTATTAGTTTAATATACAAATCAGACATGAATTTAATAGTTAACGAATTGACTAACCGTAAATATCAGAAAACAAAGAAATTATAGGAAGGAATAGTATGCTGTCGATTATCTAGCCTTATAACTATTTTGAAAGTACTATTTGATGTATACTCTGAGCACAAAAATATAATATTTTGAAGTATAAGAAGAATCTCGATTATTTCAATTACTGGTTACTTCAAAGCAATATTAATTATTGGGAAAAATAATGCATTATTCACCGAAATTTGAACTTGAATGGTGGAGAAAAAAAATATTTAATAATCATCATTTCGAAATTTTAATTGCGAACAAATTTTCTAAACCAGATACCATAATCTTGCATTCTCGATGGCTAAATCTTAAGAACGACTATAAAATATATAGAAATACTCCATGCATTTTCCCATATATTATCGTCAGTTGCAGCAAGAAATAAACTATTATATTTTCAGTAGTTGGGATCGAGATAAAGAGGATTAGGGGGGCTAGGTGATGAGCAAGTACTGTTGAAGAATAATTGCATGTAATCGTTAATTACACTAATAATTTTGAACTAATTAAATACAATAGATCTTAGCTTCAACAAATGAAGCTGTTAAATCTGAAATATATAAATCAACAACGAAATATAAGATAAATAAGAATAAAAGTTAGTTCATGTTGAACGTAACAGTATGAAGTGATCTGTGTCAGCGTGAATGGCACCATCAAAGCATTAAATTGTTATCTGATAATGAATAACTACGATTACAGTAGATGGTGCTTATATCCCTTTTTATCATAAAATACATATAATTTATTAACATTTTGTTTATTTCGTACAGATCATTTTCATTCTAAAATTACAGACATAAAATCTTATTAATATAAATAATTATTACTTCCTTTGATACCGACTACTTCATAAGTTCCTAACATAACGACTATTAATAGATCACTTCTTACGTTAAAGGAAGGTTGTAAATAAACAAAAATTAAGAAAAGCGTGAAAAAAGGAAATAAAGTGAACTAACTGCATGAAGCAATTGATTATCAATAGAAAAGTGGCTATCATACGCATACATATAGATATACACACATTACGATATGTGTACTACAAGTTAACATACATTTACCCACCTTTCCACTACGCAGAACTCGGTACATCAGACATAAATTCATATTTTATTAAAGTGAATAGTGACTCATTCATCATGAAATTAATTTATTTTCTTAGAAGCATGAACAAACAGTGATATAATAGAGATACATTGAAACGCCAGTAAATTATATACATACATAGGATAGAGACTGAAATCAAAAGTAGTCAGGTCAATCAACTTGAAAAATTTGGAAGTAAAGTTGAACTCTAAGAAACTAAGAATGATGATTTATCCTATCTGTCCACTACCCCTTTTTCACCTCACCAAAAACAGAACAGGTTGAAAGAAGATATGTCAAAAATGAAACTACTAAGTAATTCTGATAGCGATAAAAAAGATGTGCTGAGTTGTTGCGGTTTTCTGTAAAACTTGAAAGCTGAAAGCTTCCATCAAACAAATGTCAGACATAAAAAAATTTAATATGGTAGCAGACATAATGGACTGATTATAGCTAGGCAACCACTAAAAACTGAAAAGCGGCAGATCGCTTTTTGCATTAATATGAGATCGTTCGCTAATGTATATCTACAAACCCATTAGAAACTACTGTCACAGAAATGTTGTAAGCCCAATATTTCTAAGCCAGATGCAGATCACGATAGCGCCAAAGACAGGTCAGATTGGACGTAAACCAAACTGGCTTTCGTTATGTTCATTAACCTCATACGTGACACCACAACCAGCACTCATATAACTACACATGTACGAAACTTTTTTGATTGCTTCTAGTAGATCAACACAAAGACTGGGAGTAGGTACAGGTTTTTGTCAGTTCTGTAGCAGTACTTTGAATTTAAGAGGTTTAAAATACATGCCATACAAACACTTAATTAATAATTGCTGAGTTGAGATTTGGATGACCTGAGTGTCATAATACAATGAAAAAAAAATACTAACTCCATACTCAGGATCAAAAAGTCTTTCTCCAGGTAGTACAGCTATACCACAATCACGCACTTCCTTCAAAGCTGTTACTAGAATGTCATTGATGGATAAGTTGAAGAGAAATGGTGAAATTGAGAAACCCTGAGTGACATCACTGCCGAAGTGAAATAATGGAGAAGTGGTTGCGTGTCCTCACTACACCCGAGGTGTTTGCGTACAGATCCTCAAAGATGTAAGAAAAAACTCAAACACCATTCTCCAATAAACATTTCAAGACCACAGTCCTATCCAACGAATCGAAGGAAGGCCTGATGTCAAGAAATACAACGATTGTTTGTTTTCAATCAGAAAAACAGGCTTGGAACGGAAAAAAAAGTTTGGTTATTAGCTCTGTCACTTAAAGTAATTAGATCGAAGCTTAGTACATGAATCTGAAAATAGTAAATCATTAAAAAGCAACAGTTTAGTTTCAAAATCCAATCACTTAGTCATAATAATTGGTTTACTTTAACAAATATTCACTCCGCAATACTCTGAAATAACAATCAATGGAATTTAGAAACTTTATCATAACCCTTACCAGTATTTTCATTCAGCGTAAATAAATCCCATGTCTGAGTACGTTCAACAGAAATTATTGAATAATGTAATTTATTTGCGGAATCAACATCTAGTTCTTCAACATACAACCGACAAACAAGACTTCCAAGTAATGTAGACTCAGATAAATTTATATGAATAACTATGTGTTGATAGGAATTATTATTTATAGACTGATATTTTTGTTGTGATAAATCTGTCACATTTATAAAGCTCCCTACCAATTCTGAAGCGATTGAATGAAGAAGAAATTTCGGACCTGATTGAACAACTGGTTTCACGATAATTGCAATCTGAAAAAAGATAGATAAAAACATTTGAACTTTAATTTCGGAACATTCCACAAAATGAAAGTGATAAAAACTGGTAGCCACATAACGGCATGAATATGTACCCTACATGAGTAGCATCAATTCATGGAATCGTTGACCGTTAGTCTAAGCGATGTTAGTAGGTGGATGCACGCAATAATAGAGAAAAGTGATTGGAGTCATCAAGTAGCATGAGACACAAAAGAGTTACAGTACCTCGAATACTATTGCTTTTTCATACATACATTTTTACACCCGGCTTGTTAAACTAAAATCTTATAAATTTGATCTCGACGTGCTAGTAATCTGAGACAATCCCAGGTTCAACGGTATATATGACTGCAGTTAATAACATTGCTAAATCACTATTCGTAAAATCATATGGCGTAGATTGCACACAGGACTTCAACTTGAGAGGAATTACAATTGTTGTACCAATAATAATGTACTTAAAGAACTGATAGATTGAATGGAATAGAAAACTGGATCCAATTTGAGTTAATTACATAAACAAATATGCTTATCATGTATAAAAAATTAAATCCAGGAAAAATAATTCTGGTACTTACTGCCAAACAACTGAGTAGTAAAACAAAATACTAAGGCATCTAACCCTAACTTCGATAACACACGATCTTATTTATACGGTATTAATAAAAGCATATGCCTAATCAAAAAGGTTTATTACGGTAATTAGTAATAGATCTTTCGAATTAACTGGAATTTATAGAGCAAAGACACAAACATGATAAAGAATTTTAAAAAATGGCATAGGAATTAAAGTTAAAGAAAAAGAAATAATTAAACAAATTTATTCTATCTCTGATGAGTAAAGAAATGTGCCTAGAGAAAAGTGGAATACAGATGCTTCTTAATTGACCAAATAACAGAAAAAAAACTGAACGATCTCAATAATACTCTATAATAACAATCATCATGCGCTTAATTGTGACTAACTTAGAAAGGCGATTCTCGGAGTTCAAGTGAGAAAATGTAACCAATAAAAATCAACCATGTCAGGTAAGACAGTCAATCAATATTACGACTCCACTGACGTTAGAAATTTAACCCAATGGATTCTAACTCAGTGACATGAAGGTTAGGTTTTTGCCACGAGATCTTAAGGTCCTAGACTCGACACCAAGTACGCTCGTCGATACATACCTTGGAATAATCCCATACTAGGACGAGACAACTATCCAGCGATTCCGGTTTTCAGCAATGGACTTTAATTCATATGAGCACAACCAGACGTTGTGTCGTCGTATAGGGTACCCTAGTAAAATTGTGCACAGTGACCCCACCTAAGAATCGAACCCCTATGCCTTCACGTCTCTCATCTGACCATTAAGTATCTGCACAACCAGACCGGTATCTAATGGTAGAACCCCCCCCCCAACGATTAATGGAGCTTAGAGAACCCAAGAGTAAGACAGACAACACTAAGAGCATAATTGAGAAATGTCACAAACTGATTACATTGTAAAAAATATCAGTGGATGCCAGTTGTGCTGATGAATAGACGTTTGCTGCGAGGACTGCAAGTCTTTGGGTGCAATGTATGGAGGAGTGTATAGTAACACAGTAGTTCTACATTAGGACGAAACAAGTGTTCTGTGTTAATTGACTTTTAGTAGTACCAACAGCAATTAATCTGTTACGGGTACAAGCAGTAAATGAATTCTGTTAATTGAATAACAGAATGAGGTTTCATTTCAACAGTCAAATTAAGACATAATAATGCGCACTACTTTATTAAAATTAACGTATTTGAAACCTAACTATATCAACCTAAAATCTCGATTATTAGATTGTCTTAATTCAACACATGTAACAAAGTGAACTGTGATTTATTCCTTTCAGTATCAAGTATGCATGCATTGAATATGCCCACTGAATTACCGGTTCACTTTTTCTATTATTATTCTTTATCCTACAACGTACCTTCATCAAACTAGACACAAATATTTATTTTTTTCTTAAGCTTTCCAGGATACCAAGGTCACGTAAACAAGATGTTAACATAGCGAAAACTAGATGCTACACCTAATCGTAGAACTTTACTCAAGTTATCAAATGAAGGAAAAGAAATAACTGTGAGACAAGTAAATTTTTCCATACGTTGTTGCAGTTATGTATGTATGCGTTTGTTCAGTCGACAAAACAATATTAAAAAGATACAAACTTATGCAAACATTGAAATAACCTTTATAAAATAATAACATGCGTGGATACAAAATAACAACTATCCATACATACAATATTTACCTTCGTAGTTATCATCTCTAAACCATTTGAAACAATCAACAATAAATTATGAACAGGTAACAAATAATGGTCTAATTGTTCAGCTAAATAGACAAATAAATTGGTAGGTGTAGAATAACCAAGCGCGAATGGATGATGGTAGGAATGATTAGACGCTGTAAATAAATTATAGCAAAATACACAATGCAATGATATTAAAGTATTAATAATAATCACAACTGTAAAGCAGTAGAGTGGTGTTGAAGATAATCGATTCTTAGCCACAGGTTGTAGGTTTGAACACTCCTCTACAAAGTAAGATGTAAGCGACTATATAGTACCACGTGTCTTCACATTTAAAGTACTTGGCTCTAAACTAACTGCATGAATTTGTACTTTGTTATTGAGTTAGAATTATTAGTTATATAATCTCGGTTATTACACTGCATTTATGCTGAAGTATAAGCCTATGTCATTATTTTGAGGTAAAACAGAATAGATTTTCGTGTGTTTATCGAATCGTTTCCCAGGTTGGTCCATAAAATCAACACTATTTCCACTCAACCATTGATTATAACGTACATGTGTTCACATCAAATTATTATTTACTGAACAACATTAGCCAAAAATGATACAAACTGGATTGAATAATATAACCCTTTACTAAAGTAATCAACCACACCACATGATTACAATTTGTACATAATAAGGAGAACAAGAAAGTGAATAATAGCAACGATATGATTGGGGATATCCAGAGCATCTTCGTTTTTCACCAGTTGTCGTACTCGGCAACCGCAGTTAATTTACCGTCAATTCAATAGATGAGTGTTGAATATTAAAAGGCAATTCCCACTTAGCATATAATTTTAGGACCTAATATTGGCTGTAATTTGTGTTTATAGTCCGAGATGTTAAGATGCACAAAATTTACATGTTCATAGCAAACAGTTGAGGATAACTCCAGATTATCTGACTGAAATTTTTGAAGAAAATCACACCCAATACCCACACACTAAGAAAACAAAAAAAAATGATTGAAAACTCTGCATACAACATACACAATGAATATTAACAACAGAAGATAATTCCAGCCTAAGAATATCCTTAGATTATTAAAATAAAATGGTAATACACATCAATCTGATTTTTATAAACCTCCGTCAGACACTGGTTAAGAATATAACAACAATCTTTTACATGAATCAAATCCGTAAACTGGTTACATAATGGATTAGTGACACAATACTTAAGAACAATATTAAACATTTCTATTCAACATGCCCTATATGCGAATCTGTAGTTGCACATAATACATGTTCTAAAATTTAGGTCAACAATCTCAACACGGTTAAAGTAAAAACAATACATAGAACAAAAGAAAACAAATTCCAATCAAATGATTCGCGACACTGGTAATCTCCTCTCTTCTGATGCTATATTGAAAGTATTCACGCTAACGATTATCGCCTATTCTATTAACAAAATAATTGGGAAATCAAATGTGTGAACACTAATTACTCAATTCACTCGCCTAACCTTGTTTTATGTTAATGATTCATACTATTAATCCTATTATTAGTTTATGTGCTATATCTATTTCGAAAAATGCACAATTAGGTGATAATTTTGTCCATTTAGTTCACTAACTCTTGAATATATTTTTATAGCTATTTTATGCTACTCCGTTTTAGTTTTAGATGATCAGGTATGAAACATAAACAGAATCCACATATGCTGAATGGTCTATTTTTTTCGCATCATGGAACTTGGTCCTCTTGCAGAAGAAGCACACTGCGTCCTATGAGACATAGTTCAATCTAAAAAGCTAATGATGATTTGTCGCTGCTACTAACCGTTTTATATGCACTTCGACCTGCGTGCACTATTTATTTATTATAGACAACCATGTACTTACACGACATTATTGACAGTAATAATTACACAACTATTATGCTATCGCCTCAGATGTGCTTTTGACCAACAATATTATTCTTCGCAGTTTTTAACATCAACATATTCACCATTCCATCGAAATAATTATCTACAGTCATGTCTTTGAATAATGTACGCCGATCTTACAACTAATAACCTGTTTACACCTGTAGGATGGTGTGTATTCTGTATTTGATTTCAGATAGCATTATTATTATTGTTATTATTAGTAATAGTATTTTCAGCGAAACTCCAAGACTGTATTATTATTACTACTACTATTATTGTTAATACATAATGAGCTACATTTTAGTACATCTCCTAACAATAAATTTTACCTTTACTTATATACTTATTTCGCCAAGGTTTATGTGTATTCGTGTTTAGTTTTACATTATGACCATGTCTGTAAACTGGCGCGAATTGTGTACGAAATTTTACAATATATATTATCAACACTTGTATCTATTGAGAATGACTTTTTAGCAAGTACTGATACTTATGCTAGAAAATGTATAGTCAGAAAAAGAACAACTTCAATAAAATTATTGACAATAATGATAACAGTAATGGTTCTCGTGATTAATGATGATAATGCAGGTAAACATGAAGAAAATTAAGTTGAAAAATACTGAAAACTTATGTAAATCAGACAACAGTATACATAACAAACAAGAATTTGAGAATAAATGTAATACGGAAATAAATGATGAAGCTTAATCTTAATAGTAGAAACGGAAAAGCAATCAAAACTTCAAGTTCAACAAAAAATCATTACAAATTGTAGTTAAAAATAAGATAGATTGTGAAGCAAAGTAAAATCGAGATATATTTACTAACAACTGCATACCAAAAGACAGAAAAATTCAAGAATGATCTTATAAAACCATTGGAAATCAAGGGATGATGGGTTGCTGCTTCATGCTAGTATGGGACTCCTTAGCAATCGGTACCAACGACCACATTAAGGATAGAATCTAGAACCTTCATGTCTCATAACGTGCACTCAGCAGTTTATCTTTCTAAATGTGGGAGTTCATTCAATGTCACTGGTGGGTAACTGACATTTGCCCAACACGGCTGCACTTAACGTGTCCTGTCTTTTCACCAGAGGTCTGCAACTGCCTCCTAAAATATGTTACATGATGTCTTAGAGATTGTTGAAAAGAAAAGACAAGAAAGTATAGTCGTGTTAAATAAATGTCAGTTACCCACCAGTGACATTGAATGAGCTCCCACATTTAGAAAAATAAACTGCTGAGTGCACATTATGAGACATGAAGGTCTTGGGATTTGATCCCAAGTGCGGTCGTTGGTGCTCGTTGCTGCGGAGCCCCAAATTAGGATAAAACAATAACAATGACCTATCTTTGGAAGACTACATAAGAAGCAAGATGAATATCGTTCAAAAAGAAACACACACTATAAGTATTATCATTACTAAATGTAATATGAACTACTTATCTCGCTTTCACATTAGGTTTCTATTTAACTTATCCACCAGGTACAGATTCATGTACTTGATCTCGAACCACACTTTAATAGCGACGGCTAGAGATATTATCTACCCGATTTTTACATCAGGTTAGGTGAGGTGGAGTTCGAACTGGATACCAGAAGACATTGCACGTGGGTAAAAGCCTATGAAAAACTCTGTACTTGATGAGGAGTATTCACTAGAATACTAATTCTTAGCAAATGGTACTCATTCATGATGTAGTGAGTCTGAGAATGAACAATTGTCAGTAACAAATAACCCCCGCCCACCCCCTCCAACAAGAACTAATAATAATAATAAATTGGTTTGGGAATATGATATTATTTATAAAAGAAATTGAATAATTAATAAAACCGAAAGACAATAGAGAAAATGAATCAAAATGCCAAGAAAGTATACACAAACAATGTTGACAATGATTTTCATTTCTGTTTAGCAATAGCCAATCAATATTATGATTGACATCGTTCTACTGTTGGCAACTTCTTCACAATTAAATAATCTAGTCAGTACTAATGTCTCATATGAAAAATAATTAGGACAACGAAAGTATAACAAAAATATAAATACAATCGAGATCTTACGTTTTCGGAAGCCAGTTATTTTATCCCGATATGATTCATCACATAGTCAGGAAATTGGGAATACGTATATTATTAAAATATATAAAAATCATAGATAAGCAATTCATTGTTAACCTATTGTCACTTATTTTTGGCAAACTGGTGGTCATGTTAACAATAAAATACGACATCGAAAGAAATGTCTACAAAAAGGACAAATGAGTGCTATTTCAAAAAATACATAGGTACACATTTATGAGTAGGGTTCAAACTAGCGACTCAATTGCGGAGAGTTGGACCCATTTAGCCACTAATCTACGACTCTACAAGTAATAATGCATTCATGAGTTATCAAGTCACTGGAATAAAAACAGAATTCACTTAAACTAGAATTCAGGTCTATCTGAATATAGCTGAACAAACTGGCAACGTGTGGTTTAGCCTAATACTTAGGATATATCTGTGAACTTTGAAAAGTATTAATGTTCAATCCTTAAATTATTTTAATGAGAGTAAAAATGCATTTATCAACAACTTTGTGATTTATTAAAATACTAACTGCATTTCCTCAATCATAAAATGGTACTCCTCGTTTTTTTAGAATTTTAAGGGATTACATACAAGATTACTGAAGAGCACGTTAATGGTCATCAAATTTGGAAAACAAAGTATAAATGAAATATTTAGAAATAGTCTTTGAAAGCAAATGTGCAAGCCTTTCCTTATTAATTTACCTTGTATTGAATTCATAAATAAAGCGTCACACTAAAAGTAACATTAACGACGAACAGAATGCCCGAGGGCTAAGTAAAAGTCAAATAAACAGAAGTACTCGGATAATTTTGAGTTGAAATAATGTTTTCACGAAATAAGGTAAATGTATTGCAAAACTACATAAATAGACAAAGGACTAAGAAAATCAATGAAACGATACACTCATTTAGAAATAAGAAGAAACGACTTACTCAAAAGTTCAAATACTAACCCCATTCCAGAGGGATCATAAGTATCACTAGACAGCAAAACTAAAAAGTTTTTGACCAATAATATACTTAGTGTTGATTGAATGGATATTTGGTGGTATAGATGTATACTTTATTGAATGAATTCCTTCAATTAATTTTTCTGATGAATCAGTAGATATAGGTTTAAGAATACGAATAAAGACAAGTGCTGATTTTTCCCTGTCTGAACGCAAATTTGGAGTACCCTGATCTTTGGCGTATACCTAAAAACATTGATAAATACAATCGAATTTTTCATGAATAATAAACAGATTATATCGTTGTGAACCGCTCCTCCTATGACTAGGAACACAACAAATGACGAATTACAATCACAATCAAATATTTGAAAATGCAGAAATGAATATACGGTACAAACAACTAATCAGTACAAAATAGTTTTATACGTAGTTAAGTTTAGAGAAACATCACACTAGAGCTTAGTTTCAGACATTATGTTGATGCACACCTGTAAGTCCATGTCCAGCTACAATTGTTGAATAAGGATGCTATATCACGAAACTGGGGAAAATTGGTTTACAACTTGGGAGTTTAATGTTATTTTAGCCACCACAGGAACAAATGTCTCAATGTTCATGAACGTCTACCAATGAGGAGTCTCACAAACAAGGGTAAACGAGGTGCTAAGGAATAAGAAATCTTTAACGCATTTTGAATATTTTAATTCTAATAAAAGTGACAAATACTGAAATAGACATCAGTAAGCTCGATAACTTTAACTAGTTGTTACACGTATGACAAGATTAGTTCAAATAAATAAGAAAAACTAGACGTAAGAAATATTTAACCAATACTTAAGAATAACACTTCAAGTCAATAAAATAATGGAGTTAAAGGAGAATACTTACTTGAATTCTATATTCCCCAACTGGAGGTAGACCATTCTTAGTGCAAATCAAACCATTATTTGTTATCACATCGAAACCACCATCTGTTATTAAATGAAAATTCGTTAAAGATTCACGTTCATACACAACTGTTCCATTTAACCCAGAATCTAGATCTAAGGCAAAAACACGTCCAACGCAAATCACTGAATTTGAAGCTAGAAAAAGAAAAGAAATTAATAATAATTACATGAAAGATTTTAAGGGAAAACCGACTGGTTTTCAAATAAAATCTAATATTAGCATTTTATTACACACATACATACCAAGGACGAAAAATAAGTACATTGTGTGGACTACCTTGTACAATCGAAATTTAGTCTTGTTAGAATCTAACTAAGAAAAGAAACAATTAGTACATAGAAAGAACAATATCAATCAATCGGTTTAATTAGCCTCTACGATGTTTACTTCTTTTATTAAAAACAAATCATACACACACGCGATATATATATATATATATATATATATATATATATATATATATATATATATGAGACAGAAAGGGAGACATAGACGAATAAACAGACAGTAAATTAAATTCTGAGCATGATAACAGTTAAATAACTTATACACATTGGAAAAATATACCACATCAAATCAACATTTTATCTGTATTTAGCTATGATGTACACAAGGTAACGCTATAAAAAAAGGTAAAAAGATTTTTTTTAAAAACCGTCAGTAATGGATAACCGACAGCTAACTAAGCACACATCAGAATGAATTAACATAATCATATTGTGCAGAAATGTATAATGTTTACGCTTTATGGTAAATAAATGATGTAAGAAAATAAAAGATTTAGCTAACTCAACAATCAGTATAAAATTCATTTGCAGCAATGACCCAATAGTCTTTCCACTAGATTTAACTTTATCAGAAATTCTTTATTAAAACTAATTTTCTCACAATATATCCACTAAAATCAAGGAAATTAATTCTAATGACCATTTCTTACTAAGTTTAACAAAATTCTAGACATTCAATCATTGAATACCTTGTTTACAGTCGTTAATTTCTACGAATATCTAAACGCCTAATTAATTGTTGTGCTATTTACAACACTGACAGTGTTTTTAATATTCACATTTATCATTAGTGAAAACGTAATACTTACCCATACTGTGTGTATCTATGTGTACACAAAGTTTATTTATTGAATATTGTAACGACTATAACTGCTTAATAAACAACATTTAAAAAACCGATCTGTATCAGTCCTTATTAATTCGATGTAAATTATTGAGGCTATATGTATGGGCTACAAGTTGGGTTAAAATATTTCCATATTTGTCACGATGTGTGGGTATGTTCAACGTAAAAGTATTTACCATTACGCTACAAAGATGAGCTAATCTAGAAACATGTAATCGACCAGAAACAAATACAGAATGACCGTTTTGTTTAGTGCATTATAAGTCACTAGAAATGCAAGAATTTTAATCAGAAATGTATAATTGAATCAAGCTGGTACACACCCTTAACCCTTTAAATATAGATATTATTTCAACATAAATGTCACTCAGAACTTATTTTGCGCAGACATTCGATACAGTTACTCACAATATTACTCCACATTAATAATGCAGGTATAAACGGTAAGATACATATTTTTGCTGAAAATAAAAATAGTTATCTGTATAGACGTTCATTATTATCGGGAACTCAATGGTATAACAATTAAGTAAATAACATTGTGAAAACACTAATGAACGATAGCCTTGGCAAGTTTAACCATCATTCGTGATGACCTGGGTAAATACAACTTAATGCGCATACATACACATTGTAGATAATGATGAATCACTGTAGATAGAAAAAATAATGTATTAGGCAAACAAATGTATACACAGGTGAAGAAAAAAATTTATGAGTAAAATGAACAAGGTGTATGTAGCTAGCTGGCTGATGAATAAATGATCATAAATAGGCGAACAGATGAAGGAGCTCTTACTGATATTTACTAATTATGTCTTTCAGTAAATAATACTAAAAGTGAGTTGGTTGCGAAAATCACATAAGAATCACAATGAAGTGCAAATCTGAGATTTTATTAATAACGTCTCATGAATGCCATCCTTAAAAGCTCGAAATAAACAGGTAACAAACATTGATCACTCTTAAGTCAATCAAATTTGTGTATCTTGATGTAGAGACATATCCGCTACCGTCTACTAGTTTATAGCTTGAATTGATTAGTGTTTTATGATAAATCATTCTTTTTGGTTTTTTTGTTGTCTTAGACTTCTCACTTTGTGATAAAGTAAATGAATATTAGACTTATTAGAACATAAATACACATTCAAAACCGCTACTAATAATGTCGAACTTTTCCTGAACAAAAAGCTAATTTAGTCAACAAATACTACATAATCACAGTGGGAAGTTTTTATACACTTTGATCTAAAGTTATTATTTACGATATACAGACATCATCTACAAAACTATTTAAAATTGGGCACACTCTGTGAGAAGCTATAACCTATGGAGTTTAACTGTATGGGGAATGAGATAGCTATTGTAGATAATACTGGATTGTTCCAATATGGAGGGATTTGACTGAAGTAAATGTGGATCATAGGACTTCAGTTAACTGATAGAGCAATAATGATGAATCCCAAGTTAGAACGAAATAACTCTTCAACACTCTTTGTTTTTAATGGTTCCTCCGATAATGTTAGTCGGTAACGAAAACTAAATTCCAATACTTTGCTGTCAGGTTATATTTAAGAACAAACAATCTGAATCAACCGTTGGATGATTAAGAAAAAGAGCAATTCGCCTACTAATTAAATGTAGCTTTTGCATTATCCTTCAAATATAAAATTAAGAGCATTATGCCACGTAAAAATACATCGAAAACAAGTAGTTTGTTAGGTATATAATAAATACAAAATGAAATATAGTAAATCCTAGTGGACATTACTGTATATATCTTCACAATACATACTATACTAAGAGATACCTACTAGATGCCAATTATTGAGTTAACGAAATATCATTTTAGCAACACATTAAAGGGTTAATAATTTATGAATAATATTGCTTACAAATATGCAAGATTTAAATGTAACACTTAATAAGACTAAATGAACAGCTGCCAGATAGTTTCCAGTCGGGATGTACTACAATTAGTTCAAGATAATAATAAAAACGATATATAGTAGTTATGAAAGTAGACAATAAATATATTACACGAACAAGGAAAGAAAATCGTTTCCAGATGGTCGCCACCAAAATCAATAATGTTGTATGATGTTCATATCGAGAAGCCGAAAATAAATCAACTAGAAATAGTATGTCATGACTTAAACAAGACAAATAAAAAATTCCTAAGAAAATGTAAGGAAAAGAGATAGTGAATAATTGATCATTTCTAGACAATTTTAAGTTACAAAAGTGGTATCGTGACAATCTATACAGTTCCAAGACTATTTATTTCTAAAACCAATAGTGTTTTCTTTAGCTGCCTTCATGCTTTTAATGCTAAAAGTGATAGTGATATTTTGTGAAACTGTTGCACTACACTATATATAGTAGATTAATCTACAAACCTATGCAACACTTCTAACACCCAACAAACCTCTATGTTACAAGTGAAATTATGTTAATATTAATTACATGTTCTCGATTTTGATAAAATGAAATCGACACACTAAGAAATTTATAACCGAAAAAACTTATGTTATTCTTCTGGCATTAAACGAATGAACGCAAAAACCAATAGGATGTTGCCAAAATTAGCGAGGAACTGATGCGCAGAAAAAGAATTTGACTCTAATACTATATCATTAATTTATCTTTAGTACTGTTGGGACGACTCCTGAAAACCTCGACGAAGCCTTCAGAACCCCTAAAGGAGCCGGAGACATTCAATCCAATCACTGATCAGTAGAACTTTCCAGAATCTTGACATGGCTTGTTCTGATTGGGTAATGACTGAAACTTCATAGTCCGGATTAAATGGATGGTAATGAAGATTTCATCGTTTTCAGAAAACTATAAACACACAGATATTTTGCACATATCACACTCTTACTGGAATAAAGATTCCTGTCTACTTGTCTTCTGTCTTCTTAATCGCAACTATGACGGTTCGAAGCGTTTGAGTGCTGAAGTTTGTCCGCGGCTAATCACGCAATCAAGAAGCGAGTTAAAACAAATACATACAACACCTAAAGCAAAAGTCATAAACTGGATGAACTGTTAAAACATCTCACGAAAGTTATTTACGTCAAGTCTAGTGTTAGAATGACATCTAAATGCTGTACAATAAATATGATTCGCAGTTATCAAAATTTGAAGCCTCCTCGAAAATGCAAGTAGCATTATCTAAACATTCACATGAGATCACTTAACGAATCATATGCTAACAACTGATCAATATGTAAATACAAATATTAAATGTTCGAATAATGTGGAAACATTCATTCAGTACTTTCAGATGAGTGGAAAGTCCACGTTGATATTGCACTTGTGATAAGCTAGCTAGTACCCCTGCCTGCCAAAACCACGTGATTTAACCACTTAACACCGTAAACTAATCGTGTGTATGGTCAACATCCTTAGAAAAATACAAGTCAGTTGGAAAAATTTTAAAGAGAACATAAAAGTAAAAACTATGTTACAACAAATAGTAGAAAAAAACTCACTGTTTGTTGTGTAATACTGAAAAAAGTAAAATGGGTTTTCTGCACCCAACATATATTTTGCAAATTCCTTTGGAGCAGTATGAATGAATTCAGGTGAATTATCGTTTACGTCGATTAATTTTACGTTAACTGAAACTTCAGTTGATAGTGAATTAAACTGAGCATCAGATATAGTGATCTGAAAAGAATCATACACAACATCAATTTAATAATTATAAGAGATAAATTCTTATTTAACCATATGAAATGGGTAGTTCATGAGCTTGTCAAAATACCGATAACAATAATGCAGTTTAAACAATCAACTATTTCCAGCTAAAGAAGGGATGAAAGAAGGAGAAAACGGAAAGCTAATAAATCCTGTAAATAGAAATTTTATGATATGTAGCATAGTACTATCAAGAGTAGTACTATGACTACTAAATTCTGATGATTACATGACCACTTCCGCATTTTCAGACTGAAATTTACTTTTTTGACCTAGTGATGGAGTAATGGATAATAGTGAAAAATACTTAGTTAAACAGAATGATGATTTATTGTTGTTGCAAAATAACTTCTCAACATTGGTGTAAATTACCACCACTTTTAACCAAATAACAGAATCTTGTGGGTTAAAGGTCATCAATGAGAAAAGTTATTAGCACTAAGTGGTGGCTCCATGTTAAAAAATTTGGCATGACTATTCAATGTGCCTTCAATCATCATAAAATACTTGCGGCTTGCATGATTACTGAATTATAAATGACCATAAAACTATCACTAACCTCTTCAGTGATATTTGAGTAACCAGGAGTAAACTCTTAAACATTAATGGATTAGACACCATGTACATGTCTATTAACCCAATAAAATCCATTTCCTTCACTTATTACTCTATCAGTAGGGCCATAAACTCCCTATAGGTCTCAAAAAGTAATGAAGTAGGCAGAATGGTATCCTTTTAATCCAGATATGGTGGGCTCGATATTCTATTGCTTCTATTGAAAATTTACATTTTCTTTAGAAACAAACACGTATCCTAATATATAAGGAAAACCACCATCTGGAGACAAAACTTACCTGCGCATCTACAGGCTCATAAATATTATCCTAGTTATCTTCAAAATAATGGAAAAATAGTATGTGACGAAGTATTAGACTATCTACTTTCTAAAAATCTTGTTTGTAATTCTCAAAATGGTATTTTTAAAGCTAGGTCTTACATTACTTATCACTCTGAATTCTTTAATCTCGTCTTTAGTAAATGCAGTCTTGAGCATCAAGTTTTAGTATTGTACGTTAATATATTCAAAGCCATTGATGTGGTTAACCAACGGCTTTTCATAGGTAAACTCTCCTCTTATGAGATCAGAGAATTCTTGCTTGCTAATTTCCCTAATCAGTCATCGATATTAAGTAGTTAAGATAAACCTCTCACCATTGGATGCATACGGTGTAACATGAGGTAGTGTTTTAGGTCCTCTGTACTTTGCAACTTAAATAAATGATATTTGTAATTGCTTCAACATGAGTAAACCTTTCTTGTACGTCTATGATTTCAGAGTGATGTGCTCTTTTAATTCAGTGAGCCTACATCAGTTCTGAGGTCATCAAGGTCACATTACGACGCTTGAAGCGGAGATTGGAACTCAGTGCTTCTAAATGTGGATGGATACGCTTTGTTGTCTCACGCTTCAATTTTGGTCTTTCCATAAACGATAAGAAGTTATTTAGGTTTCATTCAGTGGTCGATGTAGGATTTAAATATCCTTAGTATGCGTCCCATCACTACGAGAATACTGCACTTTAATTCTCAGTAACATTTACATTGAGGATAAACTTAAACTGGAATATGTCCAGCATTGAATCACATACCACATTCTTGGGATCAATTGTACCCTAGACTACAAGACTAAGATTAGACACTTCATGAAATTGACGCTCAAACTAAATCTACAAGATGCTGAATAAATTATATTTTACATCGTCTAACGCAACTCAATTTGCAGACTCGTCATGTTATAAACCCCGTGACTTGGCAAAAAATTCCCAGTACAAATTTACAACTAACATGAATTGCTTCATTAGTAAATTTTCGATAAATTAAAACAGTTTGCTACAAGCTATTCACGAAACAAATTGCTCTAGTTAATTATAAAAAATGGTAACTTACTCTCTTATGATACTACACTAAGGGTATTCACTCCAACGATGATCTTTTATTCCACTATTAAAATAATAGGGACCCTAAATGTGTGAACATTTTTATTACCTAATATACATATTATTATGTTAACCTAACTTCAAACTAATACTGTTATTCATTTTAAGAAATGTTCGAGTAAACTCAAAATTTGACCACTAACTTAATTACGTTTAGGATATTTTTCATTAATCTGTGTCCGTTATTTCCATTTTCTTCTCTATGGGTGTAGACGATTAACTATGACGAAATTGAGTGGAATGTACTTTCGAAAAGCTGTCTACTTTTCTCATCGCAAACATGATATCTTGATCCCCTTGCTAGTGAAACGTTAATTCAAAACTCCTACATCCAACGTAACAATAACTACCAAAAACACTTGCAACAATATATCTCAGTCACTCCGCATACAAACTTTAACTACATTGCACACTACACATGTATTTACAGGATAATTTTCGATAATCATTATTTAATTACTGTGCCATCACCTATGACTATGCATTTCGCCGACAACTTATTTTTCGAAAATTCTAGAAACTTTGAATTTAACGTCTTATTGAAATAATCAGTAATAGATTTCTATCTGAATAATGTAACCTTATCTTCTTAACAACCTGAGCATACCTACAAATAAGTGTGTTCTGCAATTAATTTCATGAAACATACTACTTGCGAATGAAAAAAGTAGGGGTTTTCGAAAACTAGTCTGACGAATATAGCCAAATCTAAACGTCACTGAGGTATGTACGAGGATGATGTGTCAACAGCATTTGATTTCATACGAGCTAAATATGATTTGCAGTCATTATAGAAGTTTACAAATAGTAAGAAAACTACTCGACAACATAACTTACCATAAGATTTAATTCAACTCTCCCTGTATCTTTTAGAACTGTTTCGCGATCCAATGAACGTTCTGTTGTCACTAACACACCTAATAATGTAACACGTAAATATTTTAATATGATGACAAAGTAGACTGCAACAATGCTCGCTTCCTACATTTAATACACAGTTAATTTAATACAGATAGATAATGCTTTAACAAAGAAACATCAAAAAGACTTACCTGTTTTTGAGTCGATCATAAAGTGACCTTGTGGGTCACCAGATGTTATTCGATAGGTCAAGTTATTATCATCTTTATCCGAATCATAAGCGACGATATTAGCAACTATGGTATTGGCAACTGAATTTTCTAACAAGGGACTATGGTAGTGAGGAGTCAAGGCCACAGGAAAATGATCATTTACGTCGACAACCTAGTGTTCAAAATTAAACATAACAGTTACCAAATCCAACAAATACAAGTTATATCCTGCAATTTATAATGAGTGCAGAAAATTGCTGTGACACACTTATCAGTCCATTTGGAATTCGACTGACTATTAATAGACTCGTTCAGTTTTACTAACTCAAACAATACAATGAAATGCAATTTATTTCACAACGTCTGCGGTCAATAACTAACCCATTCATACAGTAACAACTTTTTTTAGACTATTAGTCAACAGCTGAGTGATGACTCTGCAGTTAAAGCGTTCTCCCAATCACTAAGTTGCAGGATCGAATTCTTATTAGCCTACTCTCGTTTTGTGTAGGAAGTATCAATAGCTCACTCCCATAATTAGTATGGATTAAAGCCAATTATACGAATCTGTATCAAGTAAATGAAGAAGCAAAACGTAATATTAGTCCATAAAGTCTTTGACAGTTGATCCAACCCATGTTGGTAGATGGAGACTACCTGGTTGGGTGCGGCATGACAACTGCCATAAATGGTTAGAGACATCCAGTGACATGGATCAGAATCAGACACAGAGGCTCACATATAATCCTTCTTTATCCTCCTCTAGAGCATCATTCTTTCATGTACACCTCTACTCCTTCCTGCTGTATCCTATTGACGTGTTAATGTGGTATGACAACTTTAAAACTACAAGCATATGTGCTAGGTTTTATGCTGTCCATAACTGACCGAAAATACAAACAGAAGAACTAGTGGTATTTAAATTCATTACAAATGTTTGGAAATATACTAAAAAACCTTTGCGAGCATAGGTTCGGCATTTCAACTGCCTCATATTTTCAAGTTACAGCATATTGAAACATAGTATAGAAAATTTAACAACCTTCATATCTGTATTTAAATTGATATTTGGAGCTAAAGTGGTTGCTAACAAAGAAAGTACTAACTGAGCTAGAATAGGTATAATACAGAAATCGAAAAATTTGTCAAAAGGAAGAAACTTTACTTCAATAAACAGCTCAGCAATCGCATGCAAGGGTACACTAGATTCAGATGAAATCATATAGGATTCCACACCTTCGGGACCAGACGGAGAAAAAATAGAACGATATGATGATTCAAGAGCATAAATTACCAACCAAAACCCTCCATCCTCTTGTACAGCCTCGGCATCTAATTCTCTCGAAGTGAATATAAAACCTTAAAAAACGAAAATAGTGATGAGGTAAAATCGTTACTTCGGACGACAATAGAAATTTAAAATGTCTGGACAAAAAAATAGTATAACGCTAAGGATTCAACGCGAAACATGGGACGCCAAAATACATATTTTGATTGACAGTGACAGTTGAAACACTTAACAACAAAAGCCCATAGCGAAATTTCCAAAACTCAAGGTAAACAGATGAAACAGATATTCATGAAAAAATTAGATAATAATCTATTTTGGAAATACTCAAAGTAGTTGCTATGTATGAATTATTTGCTTTCACGGTAAATAACTTAACTAAGCCATCGACGGCTGGTATGTACATGAATGCTATTCATAAGCCTTCATCAATAAAGAATAGTTCAGTTTTAAACTTCAAATAATGAAGATAACAGTAGGCATATCTGATGTATTCGAGCCTTTTTCTAAATGTTCAAACAATTATAATTGCTCACTTTTTGGAGTGTCATTTGAAAAAATGCGAAAAAATGATTTAACACTTAAACCTTGCGTAAAGTCTTTGGTTTTCGAAAAGAAAATATAATTGAGTGTCAGGATTCTTCGAAGTTTATGGTTGAAATTCAGAGGCAGAAAAACGTTTTCGAGGATTTCAACAAACAGTTGTTAAGTATATTCGTCACTTGATCCTTTTAAAATTTCAAGGTTCTATTAACGTTACATAAAATAGAATTTTTTTTATTTCCACTTTTGCCACTTTTAAATACTAAGCAGTTTACTAATGGAGATCGTAATAGAATCAAATGACAATTTCTTCCTCTGCTAACGTAATTTTCCATTTCTCCAGAACTAGAAAACTGAATTTAAATGAAAAGTAAAATAATCCAAGTATGAAAAATTAAACGTTTTCTAGCTTACACATGACTTTTTAGTATTGCTAATATTTTTGTGATTATAAGTACCATTTCAAACAAAATACTGAATATAAATAAACATGAGCACAAATTTTTGTATGCTGCATTTATAAATAAATCCTTGGAAAAATAGTTACAATCGATTACTAGAACGCAGCTGTAATACCGTTGACTGTCTGAACCACCAAAAACTGACAACACAGTTCTTTGGTGTTATGATAGGCTGTTGAAATAATTACTGTACAACTGCGAAATAATTATTCTAGGTATCTAAATAATCAACTACATAATAGACTTTAAGAGACCTCTGAAGTCTGCGATTGGTATACATATATATATATATATAAGCCTAAAGTGTCACGTCTAAACAAAACTTACGCAAGCCACAAGCTGAATGCTGTAAATAGAAGCACAGTAATCAAACATCTTTTACGAGTATTTTGCTTGTACTTATAATGCATGACACAATTATTGATCCGTCGAAATATGTTATTCATGCTTGCACTAAAATGTGCTTATATAGTTTTATTTTCTCATCTATTTTTTCTCCATCTACACAAGTCAATATCGCGCTTCGATTTCCTACATTTTACAACTGAAATTAAAGTGTAGGCATTTTTTAAAAATCTCACACTTGCTTCGAAGTATGACATTATATAAACTAATCAAACTACATGGAAATTAAAAATGATTTATTTTACAACTTACCATCACTATTCACACTAAAAAAGCCGAATCCAGATCCACCAACTATAACATAGAATACACTCGAACCTTCCGTATCAAATGCCCTTAGCTGCAATTTAGATGCAAGATTACGTTCTGAAAAAACAAAGCTTCCATAAGGTTGATTTTCCCGTATCCACCCGTTGAAGAGCGCTGGTTGTGTTATGAAACGAGGTGGAAAAGTATTCAGTTTCACTGGTAATACATGAACAATGAATGACGTGTTAGCATAAAGCTGCGATGTACCATGATCCATAGCCCATGCTGTAAGAACGTGGGTGCGACTACCCTTGCGTAAATCACAACCTGATGCTAAACGAACGACACCAGTCATTTGATCTGCATGAAAACAAGTTGCACTGCTTTCTTGCTTCCCGAAAAGGCTATACCTGATTAGTGAGTTCATTCCTTCATCTTTGTCGGTAGCCATTAATGTAGTTATGTAGGCACCTACTGGGATGTCTTCAGGCACGTAAACAACATATCCATCAACGCCGAACCAAACGCTCAAGCCAGCAGTACTAGATGCACTATTACGGATATGTTCAGATCCTTGAGGAAGACCAGGAGAGTAAAATATTGGAGGATTATCATTGATATCAGTTACAACTATAAGAACGCGCGTATTAGCGGAGCGCCGAACAGTATAATCAACAGCTTGAGAGACCTGTACAAAATCAAAGTATGGTACCTTAAACTGGGACTGTTGATGGTTTCCACGAGGATAACCGACTGCAGATACCAACAGCTCATAAGCTGCTTGAATTTCCCTATCCAATTTTGTTTTCAAACGGATTTTACCCGTTCGGGTGTGTATCTAAAAGTAAATAAAAAGTACACTGTTCAGTTAAGGTCCTCTAGAGTTTTACTATAGTATAGATTCTTCCAAATATAATTCACCGCATAAATGCACAGCTGAATATATCTAATCAACATGCATTCAAAGCATATAAACGTTCAGGAGTCACTTTTCGTTTAACTGGAGAACTTTACTCTTCAATCAAAGCCATGGATTTAGCTGGGATGCGGAGCCGCCTTATAAAGTTGAATTACCGTCGTTCTTCTGTGAACAATGAATGATACAAATATATTAGTTGCAGGAATAATCACGATTAACTATCATTCCTAGGAACAAACAACCCTGAAGGATCTGAATAGCGACCCGAATATATTGATAATAAAACGCCAAAAACTTAGTATTAAAGGTTTAACAACGATGTCATCGGTTAAGTGGATAGAAGTTTTAGCTTTCAGCCATTAAGTCATGTGATTGAAATACGTCCCACTTATTTTCGTTTGAGGAGTTGGATAATACCAGTAGTCATCTTATTTAGAGTGCTATGTATTTGGTACAAGAATGACAATAACTAATTAATTATAATTCTAAAGTACTATCACACATACATCGTAGGTCACCATACTGACAAACATCCGTTGGTATTCCTATTAACGACTGGTTTTCCAAGGGAGAGAATTTTCTAAGTCAATCAGACATGTACAACCTAGAACCCAGAACATACGTAAATCAATTTACGTTGCGATACATCATAAGCACAGAAATATGATTACCTCAACGGCAGAGGTGTAATAATATCGGTTGTAGTAAAAAAAACGAGTGTACAACGAGAATACGATTCTGAAAGAAACTATAAGTGGAAACGTAAATTAATTTTAAGATCAGGATTCAGAGGAAAACAAAAAGTGAACGCACCTGTTTCACTGTCACCGATTCTGAGATATGTCCCCCAGTATCCAACTATTGGTTACGACATTCGCGTGGACCCCCACCAGGTAGTCTGCATCCACTAACATGACAGACCAGCAGTCAGTAACTTCATGGACTGATGCCATTTTTTGGTCTGGCTGCCTCTAACTTTCTTCTGTTCTACTCTAGTACCAGTTAGCATCGTGCTTCGAGGTAGTCGGTGGTTAAGCATAAGTAGCATATATCTTAGCCACCTCAGTCGAAGAAGATTCACAACCTCATCAACTGATTTGCCATCTTTTCCTAAAACGTGGTGTCTAACCTCATTGTTACATATTCGGTGATCCCAGGAAGCGTGAGAGATGCTCCGACGACTAAATACCGATAATCTACGAATGTTGTGTACTCTTAATGGTCACATTTCATATTAACGCAGTAAGACAGAACGCATTGCTGTGCAGTATACTCATCCTTACGTGAGAGACGGATATTTCGCTTACGTCATAGGTGACATGACTTGGCAAAAGTCAAAATTATTTTATACCATTCTTTTCATGAACTAACTTTATCTTTGTGTACTGTATTCTATATGTCTACTCCTTTTTATGTTATCAATATTATTGTCATTTAAATATCTCAATACTTCTACCAATTTGGTATTAATCTTGATGGGCTGATGAGGTGTGGTAACTTGAACTGATATGCACGTGGCAGGTTTTATGTTGTTCATATATACACACTCAATAGATGAAAACGACGCTTTGAAGGCATCTACGATCAAATACCAATAACTTACGACCATCATCTACCCTTAAAGGCTACTTTTCATATTTATTAAGTAATCCAGAGAGGAGTGCAATGCAGTATACTCGCCCTACGATTGGAAGACGAACAACTTGTCCACGCCATAAGTGACGTGGGTTGATGGGCAAGCAAACCAGTCAGTTACAACGTAGGAATCGGTACATGCATACACCAGTTCAAGTTGCAAAGGAACAATTAGCAAATAGAGATTAAATTGTCGGACCAAATCCCAGAGTAGGGGAGGTAGTAACAGAGTAAGTACTAATGGAAAGGTACGGAGATCAGGGATAAGATTTAAGAAAATACGATTCAGTGAAAAGAAAATTATGATAAGTTCAGAAACTTAGAATTTCGAGGAGGATAAGTAATAGATGCACTTGCGCCATTGCGAACGATTTTGAGCCACATCACCTAAAGTCTCTAACCACTGGTTACGATCATCACGTGGACCCCAACCAGGTAGTCTGCATTTATTAACATGGTTCAGCCCAATTGTCAATGACTTCATGGACTGGTGCCATGTTTTAGTTTGGCCACCTCTAGCTTTCATTCAGCCTACTCCCACACCGGACAACATTGCTCGTCGAGGTAGGCAATGGTCAGGCACACGTAACACGTCCTAACCACTTCAGTTGATGAAGATTCACTACCTCATCAATAGACTTACCAGTCACCAAACTAATTACTCCACAGTGTGAAAAAGCAGGACATATGTAGTATTATTGTAACTTTCAGTGGAAAATTTAAATAGTGATAAGAATAACCGCGTTTATGATTTTCTTCGCTTATATGCATAAGCACAGCTAAAGCGAGGTCTCGCAGCTTCAAAGGCCCACAACTAGGTTGCGTTTCTAAGTGTTTAAGTATAAGTATATTACTTTCTAATATGAAATGTTTAAGTTTGACCATACTATAAGACAGACAGATACAACATAGGACCAGGCACATAAGTGCATCAGTCCAAGTTGCCACACCTCAACAGCATAGCAAGATGATCACCGAATTCATAGAATCAGTTACTTTAATGGTAGTAATATATAAAAGGAAGATTGCATATAGGGACATAATACGTAGGCAGAGAAAAAAAATTAGCTTGTAGAAATAAAGGTAGAGTAATTTTAGTCTCAAGGTGTACGTGAAGACAAACAATGTATACACCGCCATTGTGATCGATTCTGAGCCATGTCACCAAGAGTCTCCAACCACTGGGTACGGCAGTCACGCGGACCCCAACCAGGTAGTCGACATCTACCAATGTGGCTCAGACCAGAAGTTAGTGACTTCAACGACTGATGCCACGTTTTGGTTTGGCCGCCCCTAACCCTTTTCCAACCCACCCCAATACTAGTCATCATTGAGCGACGTGGTAACCGGTGTTCGGACATACGTAACACATACCCCAACCATCTCAGTCGATGAAGTTTCATAACCTCATCAACAGATTTACCATTATTCCCTAATACCCTTCGTCTGACCTCATTATTAGTTACCCGGAGATCCCAGCAGGTACGAGATATATTTCTAAGACATCTGTGAACAAATGCTAGTAACCTACGAGTGTCTTCTACCCTTAATGGCCATGTTTCACAGCCGTAAAGTAGAACAGGACGAACTGCTGTGCAATATACTCGTCCTTTAGTTGATAGACGGATATCATGCCTACGCCATAGATGACGTAAGTTGGCAAAAGCCAAACGAGCCTTTCGAATTCGTGCAGAAATTTCGTCAGACACCAACCCATTAGGGCTGATCAGACTTCCAAGATAAGTGAAGTTATCAACGCATTCAACTTCTTCACTCCCTATCCTTAGTTCAGAGGTTGACGCAGGCCAGTCCTGAAGTAACAATTTACACTTAGAGGGGGAGAAACGCATCCCAAACACCCTGGCATTGTTGCTCAGTGCGACCAGAAGACTCTGCATCTTATCAGTGTCTTCATACTCCATACTATAAACACCTCACTAGGTACACGGAGCGAAACTATTTATTTAGGTTTTAACATCATCTACATACGTTCACTCGCACTTTTTTCCCAGTTAGTTTTTCTTACACACTCACTAATAATCTTACGGCTAATGAATTCAGTCAGTTATGAACAACTCAGAACCCGACGCAGATGTGTAAATGTTCAAGTTGCCATAAATTAGACGAAAATCTACAGTCGACAAGGAATACCTGAAAAAGGTGATAAATATAGCAAGGATATTCAGGTGGTGCTTACCAAGAGTTCTAATGCTAGTGTCCATAAAACTTGAAAACAGCCCATTAAATATCGATACTAATTTATAAGGCATAACTAACATATTACCTTACCAATATAAATCACTTGCAAATGAGAATTACCTTGAATATATTTTGGAAATTCAACAGATGATAACGAATTTCGCTCGTAACATCACGATCAACGGCTCTAACTTCACCCACTATTGTGTCAGGTAGAGCATCTTCTGGAACGTTGATGATAGCTGAGGTTATATCCTGAGTGAGAGATGTTGCGAGAGAAGGATTTGTAGGTATATGAAGCATATTAACACCTTGTTGAACAAATGTTGGACTAAAAAATTCAGGATCATTATCGTCTAGGTCATCAAGGAAGATATGTAGTGGATAAAAGGTACATAACTGCGGCCGTCCAAGGTCACAAGCACGCAAAATCAGACTGTAACTGGAAATTACTTCCCGATCTAAGGGGGCGGCAACGACTAAAGAAACACCACAGCAGGATGTTGTACTGTTAACAAACTCTCTATGCAATTCAGAATCCGGAAAGAGTAGGAAGGCTTGTTTGATATCTGTGTCTGTAGCATGTGCTGATAATTTGGTTTCAGAGGGCACTGACTTCAAAGCCTCTAATCCATAAATAATCTGACCAGCCATTGAATAGTCTGCACCATCTTCATCTGAAGCCGCAAACCTTAATACTACAGTTCCAATAGGAAGATTTTCAGGAATATGAATACGAGTAGGTAAGTCTGTCGGAAATTGTGGCCTATGATGATTAAGCTGTAGCTCATAAATGGTATTCTGATTAAGCAAAAATTCATACCTCTTTTTTCGCACTTTCAGTGCCTGAAGTTCCTCATAAACATGGGATGATTTACAATGCCTTGTAAAATTAGTGCCTGCCACTTCTTGAAAGGAAACAAGATTCAAAGACAATGTACATGATTCTGTGGATAACTTTGCGCCGTCTGAAGCCATTAAATTAAGTATAATCTGAGTTCCTGGAGAATCTAAATAAGAACAAATAACACTTAGATCTCCTGTTTGTTCATCAACCTTAAAACATGGTCTCGGAAAACTACGAGCGGCGATGTGGATCGTAACAGAACTCTGACCATCTCGATCCAAATCCTCAGCGAAATACCGACCTATACTAAGGCTTGGTGATGATGGTGCTGCTTTAGGAAAAATGGACCCTTCATCAGTGACTGGTAGTGATATTTCGCAGGAATTTTCCACAAACACCGGGGAATGTTCATTGATATCTACAATTCGAATGATGTAAACAGCTAGAACACTACGAGGGAGTGGAATCCCAGAGTCTGAAACACGTACACGGACTACGAATTCAGTAGGCATGGTTTCTGCAGTCTAGAGGCTTCGATACTATCAACTTGTCGTGACGAGGACCAGCTAATGCAAATGGTAAGATGTCAGCATCGTATAGTACATAGGACAGATCTGTGTGAGATACATCTGGATCAAATCCCATGACTGACAGTATATGTGAATTTACGGAGGCATTCTCAGGCACTTCAAAAATGGATCCATTGTTTTGAACAACAGGATCTAAGTCATTGATATCGAAAACCTCAATTATGATACGTGACTCTGATGCACTGCTTAATAATAAGTTGTTGCCATCCACAACAGTAAAAGGAATGGTAATTATGCTGCGAGCAGGAGATAGAAGTGGGTTTTGAGTTGGAACATCGTTCTCCAAATCAAGTGGTTGGACAACCACAAGAGAACCACTTCTCGTCAATTCAATCTTTTCTCCAAATTTCGATTTTTGATGACTGCGAAGATCTGTAAAAACGAAGCTAGAATTAGTCATATTAAAAACCGCTGATGGCTTTAGAACCTCTATGGTTGAATTCACAATAGCAGCCTCCGATACACGAATTCGTATTTCCGACGGCAAAAATAATTTATACTTCGATTTCGAAACCAAAGGAATGGTGACTTTTAGACGAGAAAAACGGTTAGCCAAAACACTTAAATTTTCATCCACCTTAGTAAAAGTGTTATCGATCTCGTAAGCCTCTAATGTCATTACCATCGACGAATTCAGTGAAATAGAAGGTATATCATATTTAGCCTGAATAAGCCATTCGTTTATGCCACGGGTCGATACGACTTCGAACCTTTCTTTCATATCTGGTTCCAAAATTCTGAGTCCAACTATTGAACCAACAGATGGAGATCCAACGACGTGAACACGAGCATAAACCACACCGGCTGAACCCGGCATGACAATTTCATTAAGATGCTCAACCACTATAGATAGATCTGAATGCCTGGACTTAACAATAGATACTTCAACCCTTGTAGCACTAACCATATTACACAGCATGCGCTCCCTTTTGCCACGACCCACAATAAAGACATTGAAAGTATAATTAGATATCCCAAAGGGGTCGATTTCCGATTTTTGGTGAATGATACCTGGATAACCAATACTCGAATGCAGACTGCTCGAAGGACGAGTAAGAAATACATCACCTGAATATAAATCAACGTGAATAGGGATATCACGTTCTAATGGGTCCATATAAAAAAAATGTTGTGCGTTTGTGATGGAGCCTGAAATACTCGCAGATAACTTTCCAATAGTCTGATGAGTGCTGGTATTATCAGGAACATCAAAATGATGAAACGTTCTGGTGAACATGGGACAGTTCTCACGCGCAATGACATTTACAAGGACTTCTGTAGTATTACTTAATCGAATAGGCGTAACTGAAGAAGTATTATGAGAAGTAAAAACTGCTTCGACGTTGAATCGATAATTTGGCTTTTTGCTGTTAACAGAACTACCAGGAGAAGCGTAGAGATGCATAAAGAAAAATCTTCCAAGTTTCTTGCATACAGTTTGAAAGATATGTGAATCGAAATCAATAATACTAAAGACAACATCACCAGATGGGTTTCCACTGAATGGTTCAGAAACACCCATATGATGACGGGTAGGAATAATATATTGGTGCGAACTTCCATCATCAATCAATATTGTTTTGTAAAGAGGTGAAGTGAATGAAAAGGGAGTATGGGTATCATCAGAATACACAGAAGAGTATGTAGCAACCTCAGAGTCAAACAAGCTGAAAAGCTGTAGCATTAGAACTATCACGCAATTATTAAAAACGCAGTTCCATAAAAGGAGACATTTGATTCGATAAAAGTCAATACACATTTTGAAGTGTTTAATTGTAATTAGAATCACCTGAAGCATCACATTATGAACAGAGCATTAAGATCACATTAAAAAGGTGCGAATAATAAATTTTAGAAACCTGCGTATTTTATTGCGCATATTTGATGCACTAAAACAAATACCAACATTTGTGAACGAATTAGGTAGGTTGATCTACACTAATCTTTCTTGATTTTCAATAAAATCTCGGTTTACAGTACAAAAGGTTTATCGATACAAATAATGTAAGTGGTCTATGTTTGGTATCATTAAGGTTTCACAACTTTGAGATGAAAATCTGCTCTCACTTACTTCTCTTGTGATTTTTGAAACCTTCTTTAGTGGCGTTAAGGAAATATAAAAGTGGGACACTTTAGCATCAGTTAGTTATAATTCATGACTAATCTATGATCGCATCTCATTTGTGGAGACCCTTCGAGCTTAGATACTTTTCCCCTTGTGCATTTCTCCGTGGTATAATTGTACAAGGTGTGATTAAATTACATCTTTCCGGCCTGTACAAACTTTGATTCTTTTGTCAGATTATGCTTTTTCAAAATAATTTATTATCTAATTCTTCTTATCGATTTCTTAGTTAACGTTCAGCTGACCAACCGAGTATGTGCTTGAAGTAAAGCGATATAAGAAAATTGGGCTTATATTTTTGTCTAAGTTCAACATAACCATGCTCTATCACAGACATTACTCGCTACTAATCCTTTTATGCAGATTTAGTGGGGGTTAGTTGTGATCTTTAAAGTTTCAACAACAAGATAGGGGGGAACTACTACTAATCGCCCCCCATCCATGTTATTATCGTTATCTTAGTACCTGTTCGTGACTATTATTGTGACTGATTTGTTTTTTTACTATGTGTTGAACTTAATCTTCTATTCGCATATCGGTGACGTAAATAACGCACCTGTTGGGGATTCCTAATCACAAGAGATACAATGGTTGATTTAATTAAACGAACGAAGTTGCACTGATTTTTTGTAAGCTTTATTTGTAAACTTTTATCATATTAATTTGGTTTCAATGTGAGTCCTACTCCTGAGTACAGTTTGACAGTATTTAATTGCATTAATTAAATGATGATGTTTTCACTTTGTGAATAATCACTGTAATTTAACTGATATGAAAATTGATGTGTTTATGTAAACATAATTCGCATTTCGCTAGTGTTGTCTGATTGGCTTGTGTTCTTATTTCGGCTTTGGACTCAGTAAGGCATAGGGCAGACTTGCAATTATCGACTAGGCACACCTAATTAACATTCTTTCAACAGCCAATCCGAAAATTCCCGCATCATAACAGCACCCAAATCAACTTGGCGTCCAAGCTAATCGCCATCACAACTTGTTGTTCGCAAGATATATTTATCATTCGTAGATTAGTTTTGACCGTGTATATGGTCTTGCAGATGGACTATGAATGCTAAATAGCAGATTACCTTGGTAAAAACCTTTTATTATCCTCTGGTCCATATTGCATTGAATTCCCCCATACTCTCAGTTTTCGGTGTCAGAGGTAGACTGCTATCCAGTCTTGTATTGAATATGCCAATATGAACTTGAAAGCTTTTGTGTATGTTGCGGAGATGAAGTTTAATTGGATTTTAATGGAATATCATCTATCTAAATATCTGATTGTTCGAGAAGATGGAGGTTTAGTTTGTAGCGATAAATAATTACAAAAAGAAATAGTTGCATAGGCTCTCGACATGGATGCCGGCCATGTTTGCTTTAGTGGACACAACTAGGTGAAGGCGCTCGGCCACGCATCACCACCAGATCGCGAAACGACGCACCGTGGAGAGCATCTCGCTAGCCAGCCAGCCTAGACATTACTATCCCACTTACGCTCTATTTCCGATCAAATATAACTTTTCTCACATCCTTCATTGCCTTCTGATTGGTTCTCATTCATAGGAGTGGGTTCAGTTGCTAGAAGTTGCTCTGGTTGTACGACAGACGTAACTTGGTCATATACTGGGGTGCACTTCAAGTTATGCTTCCAATTGTTGGATCCAAAATATTTATTTTTCTGGGGCTTAGCCATTTATCACAAATCTGCTCATAATTACTTTCAGATATTATGAAACAGCACAAATCTTTTTGTTTTTTCTTCACTCACACCAGTAAGTAAAAAAAACGGGCTCCCTCTTCACATTCGGGTATACTGACAGGTATTTAGTATTCAGATGTGGGAACCCGATTTTCTGAAAGTCACTCTACATCGATTTTTTTCTATACAGAATCATTAACCAAGTAGTTCATTGGAACGGTACTTCTCCTAACACTTGACATGTTTAATTTGAGTTGGATTGTGACTCGCAAGCGGAACCCAGGACGTGCGTTTAGTCCTACTTGGGACTCGTTGGCTGGATGTACCTGTATCCCAGTGTTTATGCTCACAGTGGGATTCGAACTAAGTACCCTTCGTATAAAACGCCCTCGCGTTCACCACTAGACTACTGAGTCCAGTAAGTCACAATTGTAGAATGGGAGCATAGGTATCAGAATGAATTTGTATATTTCCATTGATCTGTTAAAGACTGAAGCTGGTCATGTTTATTAGTTACTTACTGATGTAGACATAAATTGCAGTTATACCGAATGCCCCATACTCTAAATAAGAATGGAAAAAGAAGTTATCCTTGTTTATAAGCAGCATCCAGATATCGAGGATAAGGTACACTCAGTCTCATGGGTGGGGACTTAGTCTGATAAAGTTTTCTCGGTTTAAGTTATTAGATTAGTAAATTTGTCTACACTGACCGTTGGCTAAATTAATTGCTACTCCACTTCACGTGAAATGGGGGGTATCTCTTCAATCTAATTATCATTACATTCAAATCACCTAGTTGCCACTATCACTGACCTTGTGATCTTGTGATTAAGCAAAGGAAAGTCTGCTGATCAACATGATTCCAGAGATGGGGTGACTCAGGATAGTCTCCAAGGTATAGTACTGACCCCAAAATACTCCCTTATTATTATAAAAATGTTCTGGATTTGATATCAAAATCAGTGAGATATTTGATAGCTAGGGGGCCTCAAGAGGTATGTAAATACCGCTTAGGTATTAACACGATAAAATGTAACAAGAAGGAAATGGTAAAATCGATTCGAAGAATGATGGTCTATAAAAAAACCGGAACGTTTTAACTTATTGTCAAAAAGTGAAAAATGACGTCGTATCAAGTACAAAATTTGTCGACTTAGAGATAATTTTGTCGGTGGTTGGTACTTTAATAAGCGAATACCCTGAAGAATGGGCAAATTTCTGATGCTGATCGGTTAACTACAATACCTTAGTACACTATAGCTGATTAGTGATTAATATCGTGATATTAACTGAATTTGATTACTAATCAGTTTTAAATTGAGCTTATGCATGATAACATGATTGTCAACATAATTAACCTTAACACCTCGTCTTCAGATGTAGGTTGGCTGATTTAATTACAGTTGTCATGCAAAAAAGAACTATATATGTAATAAGATTGTACCCCTCAAAACCAACCAGTAACAGGTCAGTCAGCTACGTTATACAACTCATTTGTCTAGGACATCACGTGTTCGTAATTTAATTTGGCAGTAGTTGCTGCTGCACCAACTTTAGATGATCCTTCTTAGATGCAGACAGCCTTAGATTTATTCGCCCTTGTCTTTGAGGACAGTTGAAAAGAAGAGTGGTATTTTTCCTTGCTTAGAGAAATTCATAATTTCGTTAGTTATTCTGGCTTTTAGACTGTCATTTTACTTTCATCGAAATTTTTCAACTAAATTATCTCTAGAGTAAATATTTTAACATAAACTTTACTTTACTCACAAATGCGTACGCTATATATTTTCCGTGCTCTACGATTGTCTAAGCTGCACCTCTCTTATCCTCTTACAGGACCCATGCAAAGATTACGGAAATACGAAATACGACATAGGCTAGACTTGACAAACGTACTCTGATCGAACAAAAGAGACATTTTGTTTATGGGTTGTGTTGTCGAGTAATTTTCCGATTCGTTACTTATCAACTACAGCGTACATTTAGACTGCTAAACCTAAAGAATTGTGACACACCCTTATTCTCGAGTGTGTTTACAAAATATGCCACTTCACCTTTGTAGTTTGGCCTTATCTAAAACTTGAATGTCATTTATAAAGTCAAGAAAGCCCAAAAATAGTGAAAGCAAACTCTCAATCAAGTGACTTTCAAAATTTTCTGTTTTACACACTGAGTTGTTACACCTAGATATCAGCCAATACTTTATTACGACATATCTATGGAGCAGAAGTTGATCTTCAGTAGTCCTTTATTAAAGAATAATTGACTTATAATTTAGGTGCATCAGTGTATATGAAGTACTAAAGGTCGACTAAATGTATGTGAGCCTGTAGTTTTATAGTGTTTATTTATCCAGGTAGTCTGTACAAATGTGAAAATGTAAAAAATGTTTGGAACTACGTATATACATATATATTGGAAAATGTAAATGTATATTTTCCCAGATTAACTGGTCTCATATTGATTAACTATCACATGATCTGAATTGGGACATACCGTTCCTCCTCATGGAATATTAATTACTCACTAGATACTTTTTATTATAATATAACTCTATGTCTTGAGTGCGTTGCACGTTTTAAAGTGACTGAACCATATATGCCAAACAACCAATACATTTCCGCTTAACAAAAAAATCAACAAATTGAACTATATAGGAAATATCCTGAGATTGTTTGCATCTATTTTATTTATAACATAAATAATAAGAGGCTAATATTTAACATGGTGAGTTCTTCTTTCGTAAGTACTCTTTGTTCTAGCTGGAAATAACTGACAATAACGGACGCGGATGTCCGAGCCCAAGTTGCAAATTACAAACATACTGATCAATTACTCAAGAACTCACTGGTCCAATTTTATTATTCATAAACGTTAATAAAATTTTATCAGTGTTCTTACATGGACGTACAGATTTGCAATCACTATCTAACAAGGTTTATATTTATAACCTTATATTCTTTCATGAATTTTAGTAATGGTGGATATAATTGTTTTCTATAACATAAAATGGATCACTATATATCTGGCTCTAACTATTTTTTGAAGTCTTAAGTAAGCCTGTTCCATTTAGAATCATATTCCTTTTTGTATTTTGTTGTCATATTTTTGGATGATCTTTTTTCTCTCGTCCATTTATACCTTGTTGTCATTTATTATTCAGTTTGTTATTATGTCCTCTAATAACAATATTACTACTTGTTTTGACAACCAGTTTGTTAACAACCTCTACATAAGTCTACCGAGCCAACATTATGGTTTGTTAGCTTAGAAAATTGCTTTTTAGTTAATAAAATCACATCGCATAAACAAATGTTGTATTATACCGTTTCTGTCCTTACAGATGACGTCACAGAAAAAGTTTCGCGATATCTTACTGACATCTCCCATATACATTCTATACGACCGATTGAGGCGCGCTGTAGTTCAAGCCATATCTCCTTAGGACTATAAAACAATAAAGCATTTGTTTAGCAACATATGACCAGAAAGATATGACCCCGTCACAGCCAAAACCCCACATGAGGACGATGCTAGGAGACCGAAATGTAAATAAATCGTCGTTTTACGAACCGTAGCTTAGGGAACTTCCTCATAACATACAACGAATGCCAGCTACTGAAGACAATACAGTCTTTATCAACGAAATCCAAACGACAGATGACCGAATTCACAAACGTACACAATGCCCATCAGTGATGAGTAGTGGGCGTTCATTTGTCTTAGATATATACGAAATTCCTGCGAAAAAAATTAATTTGTTCTGTAATGAACAATAATTTAGGAGAATGAAGCAGGATTCACCACCAAGATCCCAAAGCAGATCTCACAGCATTTGCAGGCATTCCAAAACTGGATAAACTTTATTTGTTAAAATCTACTATGCATTATGCATCAAACTGATGACGATTGTGGAATTAGTGTGTACCTGTTTTCAGGAACAAATTATTATTATCATGTTTTGGAAGATGAGTATACTGGCAGTAGAGATTACTTCAACTGCTTAATTTGCCTTCAATTATTTTTTAGTTTCATACTAGAATGATTTGGTGTTACTATTAGTCTCTAACGCATAATTAATTCACACCGTGCATATTCTTTGTTAGTGTTTATATTTCGGTCCTATTATTATACGTATTTCATCTATACTCTTACAATTCAATATTTCATGGCACAGAATAAGTATTCATCATGTTTTTTGTCTTCTTGCTTGCATTTAATCTACTTACAAGCGAATCTAGTGTTCTGTAAATGTTATTGCTATTCAGGCTCTTATTTCTGTAAAACTGTATGTCCTATTGTGTAATAGTTAACCTCCATGTATCGTAATGACCATGCCTGTAAGCTGGCTTGAATTCTGTGCTGAATTTCAGAATAATAATAATCTATAATCCACTGGTCCAAACAACAGACAAAATATCTTATTCAAATTTTGACACCCTAGCTCGTCGGACTACTTTACGTTTATCTAAATATCGGTTTCCTCCGGTTACTACATATCATTTTGCCTTTCATACAGACAGATCATCTACCATCTCTATCTTTAACAAGGATAATACAGCACCTTATGATTCAGATGAGTTTATAACATAAAATATGATTTGTGGCCACAACGAACATCCATCACTGGACGATATACTTGTTGTTTATCCGGTAGTCCTGGACGATGGCATAGCTCGTTGTAAACAAGTGGCTGCTTGTTTATTCGATTATTTGGCATACCATGGTAAATCCAATCTTAATTCTTATCTAATCCCGTATTCATTCTGTTTCGCTCCGCTCCTGATTGTTTTTCCTCACTCTTTCTTTTTCGGTATTTCGAAATATATAAATGGGTAATGGACTAAATAGAAACCTATAACTTCGCAAGGAGCCGTGCGGAAAACTTATCTCACTCTCCAGAACCTCTGAACATGCTTTCTTTTAGAAGACCAGCGTTCGTTAGCCAATGCTCACTCACTTTCAAGCAATCTAACTTTACCGATCATTATGTCCTATTTTAGAAATACTGCGCACCGTGTGTATAATTTTACTGTTCCTTGTGGTTTAAAATTACAAACTCCGTAGCGTTTAATAAATATATCTGAATGTATGAAAGCCTTTCCAACTTTCGTCATTATCCACACAATTGAATGTAATGTTACTATACACTTAAATGTTTCTTTGTCGTAGTAAAATTCGTTTGTGTAGCCATATAACTCTACTATAGTATAACAGGCTTTTGATGATCTCGCCTGTAGAAATGGCTTGCTCCTGATGTCAGGAAATTATTATTATTATCGAAGTATCAGATGCAAGTGAACTGCAGTTCGGTAAGTGTATGTCCTGTGGTAACCTTTATTTATGTAAATCATGTCCGTTTTTGCATGCCAAGCGTTTTAATTTCGGAAAGATTTGACATGTTAAATCAGTTTTTCGGTGGACAGTCCATTTTACACCATGTTCCGACAAGTGTTCTAATTTGAAATCACATACAATTGAAGAACTACAGCGCCAAACAGTATACTTCACATTCATAATGTCTAATGGTACGTTCCATGATCTCACTATCGACAATGGAAGCAAAGAATCCATAATTTCTATTGACAATCAGAATTAACTACAGGCTAATACGGCTGTACTACACAATGATGTCACTATGTCGAACATTACTTGCCAGAAGCTTCCTTTTCGTCAGTGCTGTACTTTGCATGTAATAGACAGTGATTTTAAATGCATATCTTGTGAATCTTTGGTAAGTGAAACTGGACCGTCAATACCTGGTTTAAAAAGTCGTTCAGAAAACACTAAATGATTTGTGTGACATAATAATAGATTTATTCTCAAGTAGCTTTTTGTATATAAAAGCTTACCATTTTACAGGCATGACCAGCGTGATTTAAGTTTATTGACGTACAAAGATTTCGATAGTCACTGATAGAGGATTTACACTGTATGAAGGCACTGATTGAAAGGAAAGCCAACGACATCGAAGTTCACAGTACTAGGTTACCAGAGTCACGTGTTGTAGTATATACACTTCCAACAAACAAACGCGTGCTTTTCGTCTCTGTCACTACGATTTGGAGAGCCGGCTGAGAGTAAAAAAAATGGACCGTACGGAATATTCAGATATAGGATAAAGATAACAATATTTGGAACTTGGATAAGGGTCCCAACCGAGTATGTATGTGGGGGTATTCCTGCATAGTGGTGGAATCGTTGTGGGTGGATTTTGAATGGTGAGTCATCAATGCATTAATCTCGTTGTTAACCAGCGTAAGGAGTAAGTTGCTGTAATGAAGACCCATCTCTTATAAGCGCAGTCCACGAGATTGTGGAAAAGATGATATAGAAGAATATACAAAATTGGAAAAAATAAAGTTAGCTAGTAGTTGTAGAATAAATTGTTTTAAACCAGAATTTTCTTTTTTTCTGTTATTTTTCCTACTACAACGTCTATGTTTGTAGTGTTTAATGGTTTAGAACCCTAATAAGCTACTACTGACTCAGGTGAAGTTAAGTGGCAAGTTGTGGAGTAGCCAATTCATGCTTCTCGTTTGGATACTCCATTAAATACCTTTAAATACGTTTACTGGATGGTGATGGGATTGATATACATTTAACCTGACTTTCACGTACAATATTTGATCACTAAGCCAACAACCAATACGAAATAACAAGAGGTGAACATGCTATATTAGCGAAAAACACGCCAATAGGGTGAACATATGAAAAAAAACATTACTAATAACAGTCTTCCTTAAATTTTGTAATAGCTTTAAGACAGAGGTAACAAACCTATTTATGTAGTGCAAATTTAAATAGCCCGAAACGAACGCAAGGTGTTTAAAAATAAGGAACCGGAAACAAACTAAGAATAATGCAAATGTTGCAGTTTCAATAGTCTGTAATTTCTAGTATATTTATGCAGAATTTTTGAAGGCTAAAAGTGAACATTAATTCATTCTCCTTGAAGATAAATTATATTTAACATGCGAAGTCTGAGAAAAACATGGGCTGACTAGGAGCTGGATTCATTAATTGAGTTAAGTTAACAAAATTAATACACGCAATTTATCAACCTGGAACAGAATAAATGCATTATAACAGTTGCCATACAAAACTTTCAGCTGTGACTAGTTATCCCGAGTAAGATTTTACGATTAGGTTTCGCGTTCAAAGATAAACTTATAATATTTAGTTTGTGCTTTTCCCTTTACAAAACGCACGATAAACGTGAAACGTGAGGAGTATAACGTTGGTTTGTATATGGGTCGAACAAACATAAGCTATTTCAGCACTCGGATAATCCATCACAAATGTTTCCGTGGGAGACGTGTTGAATAATTACTCTCTAAACATATCCCTTGACCAGCTGACACCTAGTGTCGACACTTTTTTCGTCCATGCAAACATAGGTGGATACTTACGTCCGTTGAATTTAGTTATTTTCAGTTAAAACATAGAGTACTTACCATATGAAAACATACGTGGTCACAAATTAGCCTCTAAATATTTGTATTACAAATGAAATGAATGAAAACAATTTCAAGAGATTTCTTATATAGTTCAACTTGTTGATTTCTTGCAAAACAAACTCTTGTCAGACGACCTTCTTTAAACAAATATTTTCCGAGTTCTCCGTTCTGCCTTAACAAACTAAAAATTCGTAACCGTGCTCTACAACCTAGCAGTATATGAGTATATACCTGCCTGCCAAAACATTATGCTTTATAGTTTCTGTTTCATTGGTTGCTTTTTAAGAATTGTCATCTCTTGTAGCTTACTTCTTACTCCAAATGTACATATGCTGACTGATTCAAAGACTTCCTATTTCGTAAAAGTTTATTAGTATTATGCATGTAATAATGTTGAGTTGAGTCGCTGTTGCCCCGATAATAGTATGTAATAATCCCGTTTAGTATTCTACAGTTTGATAACGACAGCAACTTGATCTCAAATAAGAACAAGTTTAGAGTAGGTAGTAAATCATATTTAGAAAATAACAACATAAGACAAAAGGCGAAAGCAAAGCAAATAATCACATTAGAGTTTATATGAACATTGGTATAAAGTATTCCAGAAACTTCCCGAACGTTCATTGGCTGTGACTGGCTAACAATGGACCAATCATAACATAGCCTCGTATCTTTTAAGCACGCTTTAATCAGGTTCATTCCTGCTCATACCTCCTCTTTCAACATGTCCGTAGGATTTTTTATTAGGATTCACTTGGATCAAACTCATTGGTTTACGCTTTCTCTCTGTACATTTTCTTGACATTAAGGAAATAGTTTCTTTCATTTCGTTCTCCGGGACTACCTCAGGTTGTCGAATCTTAAAGGTATCAAGTAGAATATCCAGTGTTAGTCTTTGCTGGGTTTTCACGATACAAGCAGAAATTGATTTCAACTGGTTCACATGTTTTACCCAAGTTAAGAACCGGCTGATACCCCGTCAATAACGTTACGTCTCTTTGTCAGGATTTGATCAGCCATTTATTCAGGATAATTGTTATGGTAGTCTCCTGCGAGTACTTTTGACCGACAGTGAAATATCGTTTCTGCGCCACATGATGTCGGTTAAACCGCATCTCCATAAGTATGTTTCGTTGAGACTCTTCCGCTGTTACTGAATGGATATCGTCGAAAGCTGTACGCACCTTTCTACCAAGTAGTGTTTCTGCTAGAGATACCATTTGATGATTGTGGATTAGAAGTAGTCCAATAGATGAATAGAAATCTCTATAAGATTTCTTCCGTTGTCTCCTTCCGGTTAGATTATTCTCAGGGCATTTTTGAAGGTACTAATAAAGCGTTCAAGTTAGCCGTTAAGTTGGGAATGGAAGGGCGGTGTTTGGACGTGATTGATACCGTTAGGTTAAAGAAATTTGGTGAGCAAAGCAGAAACAAATTGTCTGATTATCTGTTACAGGTGTTTTAAGAAGCCCCCAAAACACTGAATGCTTCTGGTAATTTTCATACTGAAGATAATACAGTTGAATGCTTCATGCAAAAGATATACGACCACGTGAGTGAGCATCAGTTAACAGAAAATACGTGCCAATACTTGTATCCGATTTATTCCAGGGTGTCCTGCATACAGTTGTCAAAGCACTTCCGGTGATAACTTTTTCAGGATAACGACAACTTCTGTAAACAGGATCCAGTCACCGAGGATTGATTGGTAAAACTGTTGAAGCTCTGCGGAGACAGTCTAGTTGGAACTTTTTAATTTGTTGCAGAACTGGGTCTCGAAGAGTTTCTTTTTCACTTCATCTGCTGACACTGGAGTGCTTCGAATGACATTCGCTACTAAAAACCTGATTTCGGGATCCACAGTTATAGGTGCGATGATAGTATCCTCAGGCCCAGGATGTTGGACTCCGATCAACCTAGAAAGAGTATCTTTCTAGCCGATGAAGCTTATCGACTGATACTTTATGTTGAAGTTGTGGCCTATAAGCATTGTAGCCCAGCGGTGTAACCTATTAGCTGTATACAAAGGGATTTCTTCCTTAAAACCAAAACCTGCAACTAAAAATTTATGATCGGTCAGTAAGGAAAATGCATGTTCATAGAACATTTTATAAAACCTTTTAACAGCGAATATGATTACAAGAGCTTTTTTCCTTGATCTGGCTGTAGTTTTTTCCTCTGAGATGAGTGATCTACCGACGTGAGCATATATTATTTCTGATTTGACTGGGAACACATTAGATATTGCTGCTCCGACTCCATGACGAGGCATCCGATGCAACAACAATCTCCAAGTTGGGATCGAAGTGTGTTAGCAGAAGCTCTCAGCTGAGCACTTGATTTGACTTTGTCAAATGATGCTTGACATTCCTACAACTTATACCAATGTTTGTTTTTCGTCAGTCATTCACTTTAGGGACCATTTACGTGGTGCATCCTAGTTATAGCATCAGAACTGCATACTTCCACATTTCTGGCTCTCCTGTCAGTTGGACTCACTATGGCAAATCTATTGAACACTTGGAATAATCCATATGATGTATGGTGGTCATCTGGAGAATTAGTCATTTGTTCCAAGCATTGCTGTTAATCCGAGTAAACTAAATTCTTTAAAACGCTGCACTTATTTTATGTACTCGTATTGACTGTTGATATAGTGTTTATTACCATTCGTGACTGTTTTTAAGACGTTATGAACTCGACAGTGTTCGGTGGCCGCGACATACATGTGAACACAACAAATAAATACATAGACTGTGCATCAATCATTCGATGAGTTTTAATATTGATATAGTGAGTACAGGAAATTTATAGTTTCATAAGAACACATTTCGTTACCTGCTGGAACTCTTTCAAGACATTTTTAGATTCACCGCTCCATCTGAAGAACTGTTTGCAATCGATTATTCGTTGAAAGGTTTAAGTCAGATCAACTGACAAAGTTTGTGAGTCTGAGGCATTCCATCTACCTCTGAGTAAATTTGAAATCAGACACATGTAACATCTCAATATTACCTAATGCACCGATTATCAGACAACTCCTTTCCAGATTCGAGTTTTAAAGTGATAATAAAAGTAAACAGTCTTTAAGTATTATTGTGGGTGACTACAAATGTTTACCACAGAGATAAACAATACATGGTGGCAGTTCGACGGCAACAAATTCCGTACAACATTATTTCGTCTTCCTGGTTATAGGAACTGCGAAAAATGCAACCTAAAAGTCTCCTTAATCTGCTTGTCAATGTTTTAACATGTTCAGATAAGACGAGATCATCAGAGTATGCTAAGCCGAGATCTATAACACTATGTAACCTGGAAAAATTTATGCAATGGAGTGTCAATTGTATGCTAGTATGGGATGTGCCAAAGCATATTCATTCCACACTTGTCGGGGTTAATCCATGACTTCCAAGTAGTGCGCCAATCACGTAAAGACAACAAATCATTTTGTAATAATCTTAGAAATAAGAGTGATTATTTGGACGGTAATTTTCAATACTAAGCCTAAAGCTTTTCTGAAAGTGATCTTAGAGCATCTCTAACATTACTGTTTGTAAACTCCAACCCAGTTAATTTAGACTGGTTAAAAATGCTGATCGTTCCTATACATGGACTGCTTCTGGTAAAAGTGTGAGCAAAGGATTCGCTAAACGTTTCACAGATCTCCATAGCGTTACTAGTCATTTTAGTTTTGACATTCCGAATAGAAGGAAAACTGGATTGTGTATTAAGTTTCTTTTTGAGGGTGGCTGCTACACAGGCTATCTTATCGAGTAGTTTCAGAAACATTTTTTCGACTTCTAATTCTCTTGTGTTCCTTTAGCTTTCTATATTCAAGGATACTGAATGAATGCTAAAAATGACGCAAGAGATACGTTGAACAAATAATCTCTTTCGAAACTTATTTAATTTGTCTTTAAATCAGACGGAAACGTATTCCCTGTTTGGAATCTATGGTTTAATCCCTTTTAAAAAGGGGATACAATTAAAACATACATTTATATTATGGTAAAAGGTATTTAGTGATTAATTAATAACAGAGGAGGAGAAAAAGTCAGTTTTCGAAACTGTTCCTTGTGGAACATGGATTTATGTTTAGTCCAGTTGACAGTTATATATTTAGGGATGCTGAAAAAGAAAGATGGGAAGAAGACTAGCAACAAAGCAAACAGAATGGATAGAGGATTAAAAGATATAAATTAAGATTAATTCACCATGGTATGTTAGATAATCAGTTAGACAAGTGGCCCAGTTTTTATCAGGAACTACGCTTCTGCTTGGAGCAACAGAGCTAATTTGAAAAAAACCGAATCGTAGCAAATAGTTCCATGTACTGATTGATTTTTAACGTTTTAGATGTTAGTTATTAGCATATTTGTCAAGGGTGTGGGAGTCTATGTACACATATCTTAGACTAGTCTTTACAATACAGTATCACCACATTTAATTAGGCGCCTGTCACATTGTAGCTACTAGCGACGTTTATTATCACTCGTCTTTTATTTGATGCCTTGGTTCTAACCAAGCCCTGGATCCACACAAAATGCCCTTGCCCCACAAAAATGGGTGAATTAGAATTATTACCCACACTCTTCATGTTATCTGATCGGTAACACCATCCCCTCCTTTAGTATTGTAGGCCCCTATTGGCTGGTTATATAAGTTATAATCATAGTAGACAATCAGTTCCACTCTAAGCTCTGTGTCTCTCACCCTATTGGAGTTTGCTTTTCTTCACAAGTACCATGATACGTGCAAATTAGATAGGTAAATTACATGACTGAACATTAGGCAACCATGCAGTACCTACAACTTCATTAGATGAACTAATGGAACACCGGAAAAGGTATGGAGCAATGGAACAATCTAAATAATGGCATAAATTATGTGACTGAATTAGAGGGGCTTAAATATGCTCCACGAAGAATTCACAGTATTATGTAAGATGTAGAGCCTATATGCTACCCACTACATAAACAAGACGAATTAGAAACTAAAAATTTAGACAGACTAATACCTTTATTAACTTTATAGCTATTGAGGTTGCGAATCGGCTAAAATTTCATCAAATGGCTGATGGTATATAATATACCTGACAAACTCCCTTCACACAAAGCAAAGATGATCATCTTTGGAGCCTGAAGTTGGCTACATGTTATTTGTGATCGTAGAAGACTAAGAAAGAAAGACTGTCTAACTAGTTGTCCAGCACTGTTCCGCTTCACGTAAACTTTTGACGATAAATGTTTATCAACTCCGCAGAGGACATTAGACTGACTACTAGCCCTAGACACTGAATAGTTAATTGCGGACGAAACGACTCTCCAACGAAGCACGGTTAACCATCCTAACCGAATCACACATAATGACAGGAAACCCTCATCAGAGACAGAATCTAATTCCAGTTATCACCCTCTACAATTTATAATGCTCTTCTTGCTGTGTTCTAGTAATGATTTTACACAAAAAACAAACACTCCTCCCCTTAAGTAAAAACTTGGAGGAAATTAAAAAGCTGACTATGATGATATGAATTCGTTAACAGCCCTTATGACACCAAATAACCCACACATTCTCACTAGTACTAGTGGACATAGGAACGCTGTCAGCACCCTTCCAGGATGTTCCCACGCTGGGAATTTAACACTAGATCTTCAAAGCATCGGTATGTCTCATTCTATTGACAGAAAAAAACGGATCATTAGGAAATAAGTCCTTATCTTCTATCGTGGGCAGGAGACAATGGAGTGAAATACTAATCATTCAAACACACAAAGCTTCTCAATATTTAATGTAAGGTAATAGGAAATATAATCCCTATGCAGAATAAGGGAAGTGAATGATTACTCGTGTTTTATCGTTTTAGCGTGTGACAACGGTTTAAAGTCAACTCTTAACTAATCAACCTAAGTTGCTACAGATCAACCAGACAGTATTCAGCCATTAAAAGCTAGCAAAGTAATAGCCAGTCTCTATATATGTGTGTAAAGTAACCTAAGTGAGCTTGATTCAATACTTTAGCAATGCTTTGACGCACCGCTACACTTCCAAAACCCAGGCAATAAATGCTCACAGACTCCATCAGTGATGACAAAAGCATGGCTCTTCCCAACTTTCATAAATATTTACACATACAAGTCCAACAACAAGGCAGCAGAGCTACACTAAGTCGACAAACCTTTTTACAACTATTTGAGTACCGGAGAGAAGTGTTTTGTTAAGAATCGGTCTTCACTGAAGGTGAACACGAACAAAGGCATTTTCAACAAACCTAGACGCAATTTGTCTAGTAGGAAAAAACACACCTACAATCCTGTAGTATCTCATCAAAACACACCCTCAGTCCTTAAAAATGCTTATTCTGGCTACCAAAATGTGAAATACTCTGGCTCCGTGTAAATAAACAATAAACATCAGTATAAAACATGCGTAGAACTAGAAATGCCAGACCCCATCTATCACTACTACAAAAAGTAAGCGGTAGTACCGCCCATCCATAACAAAAATGTCTATACTACAAGCAAATGTTATAATAACTGTTATGGCAAACATAAAAAATTAGCCCACAATACGAGAGCTGTTAGAACAAGCGACCACTGATAGCTCATGCACAGTTTAATATTCATCTCACATGACACCGATGCCAATCAATGTCCGAACTTTAAATAAAATGATACCTCTGAGAACCCTGGTCCTCACATAAAACAGTACACTTGTCCTTATAACTAAAAGTTGACTGTCCTCTGATGTTCCTAGCTCAAATCTTGTCACAGACAACTATACTGTGTAGTTGCGACAGAACAACAAAAAATGGTGGAGAGGGTGGGGCTTTCGTCATACGTATCGAAGACTATTAAACCAGAAAAATCAATCTACGACGTTCTTAACTCAGTTCGATATGGCTGAAAGTGCACGTAAATAACTACCAATTACTAATAGTTTGTATATATAATTTCATTGTGACTGGTGACCAAAGGTTTGTAGATTTATTATATTTGGGCATCATGTCTTCGAAGGGACGTCTTCGTTTATGTGTTGGGAACAAGGAATGTTTTGAAACACTTGATTCTGAATGTTTTAAGCGTGTAGTATTATCTAAGGCATCATTTATGCTATGGTAGAAAGCATAAATAGATTTGTCGACGATGTTTACCAAATGAAACTGCGAATGTAACTTCGAAAGTTCATAGAAAAACTTTGTGGATGTGTTATTAAGCACAGTTATCCGATGCTGTAGCCTTAAAGACATATGACAATATTATAATCGCCACCAGCAAACTTTTTCTCCGTATGTACAGTGTATGTGGAGAGGCCATTTTTAAAGACTAAGTTTAAGATATGTTTGAGTCGAGCGAGATCTTACACTAAGTTCATTCACCGTGTTCTAAACATTCAATAAACAAAGCCTAGCTGTTTGGTGCTTTAGGTGGGAACCATGAAATTTCGGGCATTTTAAAATCGCCGCAAACAAGCTTGCTGGTTAAAGATAGGGAGCGTTATAATGTGAAAACTTATAATAACAACTCTATTCCATACTGAGGCGTTGGGAGGTTGCCGTGCGCAATTGAGTAAGATCAATACAAATCTTGTAGGTTTCAGGACAGTTCAAAAGGAGTCTTGGGTTACATTTAGCCCTGAAACATCGAATAGGATTCACATATAATTTACAATTCACACCACGTCCCTATTATCTATCACTGTGGGATAGAATGTGAACATTAAAAGATATTTACATTAGGAACGTTCGAACTAGTCCTTGCCCCAGTTATAATGGTGGTTTGAATAGTGATGCAAGCATAATTAAGTAGGCTATTTAATTAGCAGGATGAACGCGTGGTCATTTATGTAAAGCTGGCTTAGGGTGTCATCCATGCATAGAGCGTAGATAACATCGAGGGCAAAGTATGAGTAAAATATAAGCTTTCGGATATCTCATACTGATAGTTAGAGCTAAATTAGGTCGTTTAAGCCTGTTAGCCTGGGGTGATAGGTTGAAAATGTTGACTGGCTGAAGTTGCATCGAGTTAAAGAGGTTGCATATAGAATATAGTTTGAAATAATGTTGAACAGTTGTTTTGCTAGTGATGATAATGTGCTCTGCATTCTGAAAAAAACTTGATTAATATCCACTATATTGTTATAATGATAGCTGTTGGGTATCGTACAGTTGGAGTTGAAACGGATTTTAATGGTATCACTACATCCTGAGTTTAGAAATGATAAGAGCGTGAAAATGAGGATTAAATGAGTTCATTATTTCGACACTTTCTCACTCACTTTATAGACTGTTTGGATTTTTACCAGTAGCTAGAATACTGGTGTGACCGTCTTACATTTTTGCAAATATTTATAAGAACTCTTTATTCTGTTGGAATAATTATTAAATGATTTCATTTACATTATTTTTCGTCTTTTAATCGTGTCCTCAAGAAAGAATACTGGTGCTGCATGAAACATCTCATATAAGCGACGAACCACATCCTGCATTAAACGCTATTGCAGACATCAAACCTCCAGCTTGCAGGTCAAACAACTCCAGGGTGTGATTGGCTCAGGTAGAAGTCAAAATTATAAGCTCTTGGGATCTTAAGTACGGATATGTGGAAGAACATTACCCCTCGAACTAGTGAACAAAGTAGGTGACGTCACTGATCACGTATCTGACGATCATCCTTAAGAGAATGACTTATGCTGTATGTTAAATATCAACCTTTATGTTTAATGTCCGGAGGATATACTTTCGATATCATGCTGTATAAGGATCTGGTGGTGATGAGTGACCAAGCAAATTCAGTTAGTAATGTACATTACAATGAATATGATCACCACCATTGTCGAATACCTATGTAACTATTTCTTATAAGAAAATATTTACTGCGATACCGTAAATTCAACTAATAATATGAGTTGTCTGGTAGCTGTAAATAATCTCCAAAATAAATAGTTGTATAAGCTTTCGGTATTAGTGCTGACCATGTTTGTTTTAGATGACACAACTCGTTGAGAGCACTCGGTCGCGCATCACCACCAGATCACGACACGACGCACTATGGGCAGCATCTCACTCTCTTTAGTTAGTCAGCCTAGACGTTGCTCTCTCATTGTCACTCTATTAACGACAAAATATAACTTTTCCTCGATTGTTCATTGTCTTCTGGTTTATTCGCTTTTGCGAGAGTGTGTTCAATTGTTAGATGTTATTGGGGTTATACAATAAATATAACTTAATCATATTCCGGGATGCACCTTAGTCTTATAGACGGTGAATCAATATGAACACTATGAATTATGTTTCGGAGTATTCGAAATCGAAACAACATTATTCAGAAAATAAACTATTTGTATTAGCGCATCGTTGCAATTTAAGTACTTTTTAACTTTTAAATTGCAGGTCATCAAGGTCAGTTATTGGAAGCGGATCTATTGTAAATTTGCTGAGATCTCGATTCTTGCTAGGGTAGCAAATTGTAGATATTAATTTGCAGTAACGTTAGCTGCATTTACCTCTTAACGTTACTTGGATTCATAACTACGTTTTGAAGATTTTAATAAGAATATATAGACGTTGTTTGTAATCTTCCATTTGAAATGTCAAGTGTTGCAACTTCTGGTTTAATTTGTCAGGCTTCTAGTCTTATTCCTTCACAAGTCATGAGAAATAATGTCGAAAGTGCAAATGAAACTATTATCCAAAAAGGCCATAAAAAATCACAGGAATACGAATCTGATACAGAATCAGACACTACTTCGAATGATGATGACACAAGTGATGATGATAAGCGCTTGGCTGATAACCCAATACTTAAAGAGCGTTTAAAACAACTTGATCGATATGCTACTCCAATTAAACATCATACACACTCACCAGTTCAAATAAATGATCAACGTGCACTCTTAAGTTTATATCCCACAGGTATGTCGATTTCTGATCCTATACAGCACAATGGTTCTGTTTCTATCCATGGAATGCCTGGTGAATCTTGTGAAGTGATAGACAGTAGTTCTACCCCTCCCGAGTATTGCTCTCGTCAATTATCTGCTGTTGAATCACCTTCTTGTAGCGGTCCTGCTTCCCTTAATGCATCCGTAACTCCCAAAATCAATCTTTCCCCATCGTATGCAAACATTAGCATTTCTGGTCCAATACACCATCATGAAACAGACATATCAGATACATATTCTCATTTGTCAACTACGTTGCCAACTAAGTCTTGTGAATTACTACCTGCATGCAAATATAGTTCATCTTTTAATTCATCTGATGTAATACACCCATATGATATTTATCTTGAGGATACTGAAGACAATCAAGATTGTGTTTGTAAAGTTTGTCATATTGCTTATGCCAATCAATCTTCTTTACGGAGTCACATGAAAAAGCACATAAATCACAGCATAAAACGCCACCAATGTGATAAGTGTCCGTACTCTACACAGTACGGGAAGAACTTATTCAAACATATAGAATCAATGCATACTGTTGATGGTTCTCAAGAACTTCGTTGTGAAGGTTGTTGTCAGTGCTTTTCAAGTGAGGTTCTTCTACGCGATCATGACTGTTTATTGACTCAGTGCAACACTTATTGCTGTAATGAATGTGGTAGGGCATTCAAGACAAAATTACGTTTAAAATATCACGCCGATGTACATAACCCACGTAAACCATACGTATGTGATATTGATGGTTGTGACAGAGCTTTTCGGACACCTAAATATCTCAAAAATCACCGAGATGAGTTTCACAGAATGCATCCCAAAAACTATATGTGTCCAGTAGAACAGTGTGACTTTGTTTTCCACCGAAAAACTCACTTAAAGCGCCACATCGCTACGCACGACGGTAAGAATGTTTATTAGGACAAGTCATACCATTATGCTATCAATAAATACAGTATCTTGGACAAAATTTCAAGTAATATAAAAAAAATTCGAAAAACTGCATTTTAGTTATTCTACCGTGTAGGTGAACTAATAATCCATCTAGTTCATAGTTGCCCTAAGCTGTTGTAAAGTCACTCTTAATCCTAAGGGTATTTACTCGTGTTGAAGTAGAGCCAACTTCTAGGTAACTGGTGATTGAGTTAGTCTCGAACACCATACTTTTTAAGTGCAGCATACACATGTATCGACTTTAGCTTTGTACTAACCAGCTTCTTCAGATTTTGTCTACATTTAAATTAATTCTAGAATACTTCGACATTTGTAGGTATGGTTGTCGAAATCTCCTGTTAAAGTTATGTCGGTTATTTTCACATTTTAAGTATCCGCTTGACAGTCTTGTTGCTTTGTTCATAAGTGAAAATAAGTGGCTTGTTTTTTAATGGTTTTAATTCTCAACAAATAGCTTTAAACTTTATTACAAACTTGGCGTTTGTATCTACCGAAAACATGTATTTCTCTATTTATGTGAAGCCGATAACTATTCATTTACTAAGTGATATATAAACTTCCTGCCCTTTCTTCCCAAGTGGCTCACTTAATCTGTGAAAGAGTAGGTGTTACGTAGTACATTAATTTATCAGTGGCTTATCTCAACGTTCCCAACTGACGGTATGTTGTCCACTAGGAGCATGCTTAATCCTACTAACTGAAGTTCCATTCTGAGTAACTTTGTCTACATGTATGGTTAAAAAGTCACTAGCTTTGGTACTCGAACCTGAATAATATGTGGCCAAACTTTTACTCTATCGATGTTTGGTCTCACTTAACTTCAAGTTATATGCAAACAGACATTAATGAGATGCTAAGTCAGATTTTGTTTCGTTATAACTGAACACTTTTAAAAGATACATTACTTTTTTATCGAGTAAAACCCCTACATTCTATTTATGCTAAGGTTAGTGAAACTATCTTACTGCCAAGACCAAAGCAGATGAGGCGTTGTTTGAACTTGTGACCTACCGGTTTAGAAGTTGATCTTTTCAGCCATTAAACCACTGCTAAATTACTCTGTTTTAGCTCAAGCTGACGAGGTTTTTTATGCTAATTCTTATAATCAATATCTTCTTATAGGATATGAACTCGTCTTTTTGGTATAAATCTGGCACTCTCGCAAATTACCAGTTATAATTTATTGGAATGAAACAACTAATCTAGTTTAACCCTTGGTGATTTTTATTGCTAAATTACGCAGTTCTGTGTCCTAAACCAGACTGGAATATGAGCTTACTACAACGTTGAAGCTAGGTTATAAAGATAATGCTGTTTCCATTCCTATTTATATTACTCCTATAATGATAATACTGAATAATTTGCCGGGTTATTGCTGCTAATCTGTTGCTTTTCCTGAGAGTGCAATTAGGAATGGAATAGCTAAGTGACTGTACAGTTTTACTGTTCGGAAGAAGCTGATAAATAGTTTAAATTTACTAACTTCCAAATAAGTGGAATCTTAGTCTCGTCTCTATCTCATATACTTGAATTAAGTGTTTGCTTACACTACCTGTAAGAGCGAACTTAAGTAACAACATGATAATATCTAGGATAACCGTATGAATGTTTAAGATGACGTGAAGTTCATATACATATATGTAATTTCTAAACAGTTCAGATCGTCTGTCATTGACCCTGTTTTAATATCATTCCGCAGTCTCACCACTCTGGTGCTTCTTGCACTACTGTTTTGATTAACATAGCATATGATGAGAGTTAGGAGCCTGAGTAATGACTTGTATAAATATGGCAAAGAATAAGTTTTTGTAACACTCTTACATACGACCCTTATATACATACCAGCTGCCCAGTGTAGCTATCTGGACTCAGTTGCTTAGTGGACAATTATTAATTGGAACTCAGTAGATATGTTTGCTCCTCACATACATTTAATCATACCATTACCTAACTTTTTGTATCTTCAGGGATATCTTTTCACAGTATGCTTTGTTATTATTACTATGCTTAGTATTTTGTAAAGCCAACTTTTATTCATGTATTGTTATTTCCATAATTCAGATGCTGAAAAGAAATATCAATGTCAATGGCCTAATTGTCATCGTCAATTTTGCAGTGAAGAAACGTTAAACCTTCATCATCGCAAGCATACTGGTGAAAAACCTTTCAGTTGTGCTCTCTGCTTATATAAATGTTATGATAAATCAAATTTAAACGAACACTATCAAGTACATCATGCGAAGGATGCAAACATTGATTGTAGTTTCAAGAATATTCATCATCAAGCGCCTTCATCTTGTTCATCACAACGACCACAGGAAACACTGGTGTACAAAGGACCTTTCACCGACAGAACTTTAGTAACACGCACATCTACTCCAGTTCCAACTTTGCGCCATCGAATGGCCGATATTTTAGGCTCGTGCAATTCGCAAGTTCCCGGACCTTTTGATGCAGAGATTGATGGGATTTTGAACAGCCTTGATGAAGAGTCTGACCTTCCGGATTTATTCAGTAATAGAGGCTTTAAAATGGACCATCCTATCATAGAAAGGAAGTTTGTTAGTAATCCAAGCCATAATCTTAATAGATTAGTTTCCCCTTGTTGTCAGAACAATCAGTCATCATGTTTGACTACATTTACCCCCGTCTCTTCATTTAGTTCCATTACGACAGAATCTGAAACTACTGAGTCCAGTGTGAGCTCATTACTGCCTAATATTATTTCAGAACTTCAGCGTGCGGAACTATCTGGTTCATCAGAGGAGTTTGAGAAAGTAAAGTCACATGTCTTATCATTACTTCCGAGATTTGTAATGGGGGAGAAACTAACTGTACAGATTAATGAGATTGTTGATGAAGTTAGTGATGCTCTCGTAGGCCAACCACTTAGTGTCATACAAGCTGCTTTTCATACGGCTCACCCTTTCACTCGTGAGGAATCGTATATGATTGGCTCACTAGAACAGCAACTCTTATCCAAATCCTCATTAATAGCTCCTAACCCTCCAAGAAGACGTGGTAGGCGTCCGAAACTTCAGCAGCAGCTACAGCCATATCTTCAACGCATATTTGGCTTAGAGTCTGGCGCAGCAGAGTCTATGGCATCACAGTTAGTAAACGACTCAAAAAAGGAGAAGAGGACCAATTATTATGGCTATTATAGAAGCCCTGTGTTTAGGAGAGGTAGGATTTCTCGTGGTCGTGGAAGATCTAGTAAACATTCTCAGTCAGAGACTCCATATGACGAATTATTTCCGAGAACAAGCAACTTTAATCACTCTCAGTATGACCCTTCAGTAGTAAGTATATGCACCGATAATATTGCCGGTAAACGTCTTGGTAGTGGAACTAATGAAAGGTATCATATCGAACGAATGTCTGATGATATGCATACTAATTTTTCCGGTGAAATCAATTCACACAGAAATCTTACGGAACAACATAACGCTCACACCGAAATAATTGATAGTTTAAAACGGGCAAATGGCTTTCACGCTATTTATTCACAAGTACATTCAGAAGACTTTGGTCACGCAACTAAAAGGTTTCATTGTTCACCAGAAATAAATTATTTTGGAATGGCAACAAAGTCCCAAAGTTCTGATGGTGAATCCAATGAGAATACAAAAAATAATATTTCAACCAGTAGATATACGCAACATCAAAATCTATCAGCGTCTACCCAAAAAAATAATAGTGTAAGAGGATATATGACAAAAGAATCTATGTTTAAAAGTGAACGAAACACTAGACTTCATGATCCGTATAGTGAAAAGGAGTTTTTAAATCAAGAAATGCTTGGGGAAATGCTAGAAGACTTAGGTGTTATTGTACAACGCATCGGAGAAAGGACTGTAGCGAAAAATCACCAAAACTATCTAGATAGTCAACCACTTAATCTGTCTGATTTTGTGCATAGTGGGCAGGTGTCTGGTTCTGCTGATTCTCAGCCTATTCTTAGCAGAAGCGAAACCAATCCACAATCCATCCAGCTGCCATCAATGGCAGCCTTAGCCCCAGGTAGTGTGGGTACTCCTCCGAGTGCTGAAGAAAGTACTCCAGGTCGTGTCTCAAATGCCGAACCTCAGGTCTTATCTCCTTATCCATCTTCAGTATCTTTACGGGCTCCATCATCTTTAAAGCCGTCTCATCCTTACAATCAATCTAGCACGCCAATGCCAGATACTGACAATTTAATTTCAGATAAATTGTCTACTATCATTTCAAATGCCTCTGATAAATCAGAGCAGATAACATACGATTCAGTTAGTAATAACTACCATCGTGTTGCTCCAATGTGGTCTTGTGAGTCTATGTGTTGTCCACGTACTCGAAATGATGAAATCAACAAAGCAGAAAAATCCTGTCCTGATAACGATTATTCCTCTCAAGTTAGTCAAACAAGAATTTCTGAGTCTACAAAAAATTACTCTAAAGAAATAAACGGTGTAATGAGTCAGTGTTTTTATCCAAAAGACTTAAGTACTAGAATGCTATCTTTTGGAGATCGTCCTGACTCTTCTCATCAGTCATCAAGTTCACCAAAGGCGTTTACAAGACCTGGACCTATTGACTCCGAGTTCACTGGTATGAGATCTGAATCATTAGGGAGTTGTCCTAGTCGTTTATCTTCCAAAGCCCCAGCAATGGGTTCTTTTATATCGCCAGCAGAGGCAGTTGATCATTTACGATCCCTATCTGCATTAGGAGCAAAGTATACTGCATCTGTTGGAGTATCCAAAGTTGGTCAATACCAACCTTATCACCATTCACGTCCTGGAAATTATTCTCACAACAACGTCCAAGTTTATTCAGATGGTTTACCACACTCTGAATTTGCAACCTCACATAGGCCACATAATTCTATGTTGATTCCGACTCCTAATACATTTTGCGCCAATATACCGTCACTGAATACCTTTTTCAATCGTAAGTGAAATTAATTTAATTTATATTTTAAAATGAAATCGTAGTGGATAATTGGTTAGTTGAATATTAAAGCTTAACTTGGTACTACTTTCCTGAAAAGTTTAAAGTGGTTTAGTGGAATGACACTTAACAATTGATTTGTTATGAACTAAGTCTTACAGACATTACATTGACTTCTAACTTACAGACAGATTTTTCTAACACCGAATGGAACATTGTAAATATTATTTTGTTATATATTAAACTGGAACATATTCCAAGTACGTGCACCTATTCCCTATTCTTGGTTTATTTAAATGATGTACAGGGTAGTGTGACAAATGAAATTAAATTTGTATTAGTTTGTATCTCCTAAATTAATGAAATTCAATCAAGAAATTAATTAAAGTCAGTATGTTTTACCCATGTCTTATATTTATTCTCTCATTTCTAATGCAGAAGTTATGTGTAGAATATTCTCATCTTGATTTTGGAGCCGATAATGTAGTAATTTTTTAAGATACTTTATTTCATATCTTCATGTAAAATCGACTTTTCATAACTATTTATTACACTCTCTACCTTCTAGTACCTTGGTGTTGTGTGTTGGTCTAGACTTTAAATGGCTTCAGAATGTTTTGAAATAGATGCGACCACTGTAGTACTTATCTACAGTAGATTATGTATTAGAATGCATGTTTCAAATGATTTGTACCATATTTTGGGATATTTGTTGTGTTTTACCACATTTGATATGCCCATTTCATAGTTCATATAAGTAATACTAAGAAAAGAGCTGTTTATAGACGAATAGTTATAGGAAAAGTGTTGCTGACTTTGCTTATTGTCTCTCGGTATTCTAATAGTTGGTTTGTGACCTCAATAAAGTTTAACAAGTAGTCTATACATTTCATTCTGCTTGCTACATATCTTGTTATTTGTACTAACCAATCCATAGTTAGGCCAACCTACATATATACCAGTTGTTAGTGCGCGTTTTTCCGAACTTTCTTGATTGAGTGGTTCACATTTATTCAAACTAAACGCTTTTTCATGAAATTCTGCGAGTGATAAAAGATTTATTGGATGTACACTTAACTATGCTGCCTTTGTTTTATTGTGGTTAATCATGTTTAATTTATATCTTCTTAGAATAGGCGGGGTTTCTTTACTTCCTGTGTGAAGAGGACACACCACAAACCAGTTCTGTACTGTACATTAAAACTTATCATGATTATACTAATACTGTGTTTGTTTAGCTCCTTTGTCTTTAAGAAAGACTTCTCTTATGTAACCTTAATTTTAATTTCTAAATTGTAACCATTACATTTTTGCCTACTCGTCGCCTTAGATGCGCTATCATAGTAATCTTTCATTTCAGTGCACAAACTAAATCTTCATGTGAAGAATGTGCTTAATGTTTATTCTACACTTAACCAAAGTTATTTTTATTTGATATTTTAGCTAATATAAATTGTCTCAATCTTTTACTTCCATAGATTTCAATCACATTTCTTATTTTTGCGTACTTTTTTGAATGATAAAGTTTTATTTGTTTACTTTTTAAATCATATTTCACGAAGTCTATAATATTTACATATGTGGTATTATAATGATCTCAGATACTTTGTGTATTTGCTCCTGATTATAATTTCATTCATCAATTATGACACTCATCATTATTGTCTATTGTTTTCTATGACAAATGTTCTATCCAAATGATATTTCTTATCCTAAATGACCACCTATATCGCCTAAAATTTAGGTTTAAAATATTCATTTTGTACGGTGATGTGGGAAATGTACTTTGTGTACGGTTTGTTTTGTCTGACTGTCTTTCTATCGATCCTAAATTTTACATACCAAATTCTTTTGAGTCTATTGACTTGTTGTTTCCAATCAAGATGCATGTGTCCGACTGTAAATTGTTTGTAGCAGCTGTCTCTGTTCCCGTGTATTTGTTAGCTAACATTTGAAATCTACATTTAACAAAGTTTCAGCTCTCTCTCTCTCTCTCTCTCTCTCTCTCTCTCTATATATATATATATATATATATATATATATAGATAGATAGATATAGATAGATAGATAGATATAGATAGATAGATAGATAGATAGATAGATTCCCTAATATATCAGTCGTTAGTAAAGTATATTAAAGTAAATAACGAACGAATTAGTTTCTTTTACAGTGGTAACAATCCGCGGAGTGTAAGTCGTCTGTTAGTAACCGAAGTTAAAGTGTAAAGGAAAGCCAGCAGCTTTTGGTAGCGTATACTGAATAAGTAGCTACTTGAAAACACTCCGGCAGTCTGCTGACATGATCATCAGCATATGTGATTTGAACGGTGTGTGATGAAAACTGCACAGCGTTTTTGATTAGTTGAGGCCAACATAAGTGATTAAGAAGACACCTGCGGTATGTCCAATAGGTATTTATTTCAACTCATTAAACATATTATGATCAAAAAATAATTCTCAGGTTAATCTCTTTCAGGGAATAGTGAGACAGTGATTCATTATCAAACTAGGAGGCTGGAACAATACGCAGCTCATAGACACTCTCCAGTCACTTACAACGTAACATTAACGTAAATGAGGCAATTAAAATGAAGCCTTCAGCCACTAAGTGTGGCTGACATTCATAGGTCACTGGTATTTGATGATAGCTGTCTCTAAGAAATCGCTCGCGTTTGTTGAAACTGCCTAGTAAGTAATGATGAGGTTGGACATTAGGTATTACTGAAAGAGGAGTGATCAGTCAATGTGATAGTGAATTATCGACTAAGGTGGTTGAGGCAAATACTAAATATGCTCGTATACCGTATACGGGATTATAGTAGAAGAAACTTCAGAGTGGCCAAAGTACAACACGAAATCAGTCCTCGTAATCATGGACTATCGGTCTGAGCTTTACTGGTAGATGCAAACTATTTAGTTGGGGTCCGCACGATGGTCGTAACCAGTGGTCGAATACTGTGACATGACTGAGAATTTGTTACAGTTGCGCAGGTGTGATCACTCTTTGTTTCCCCTTAGGTTCTCAGCTTAAGAATTTTTTATGTTTTTATTTCCATCAATTAATCCTTACATCTAAACTCATATTCTCTATGTCCAAACGCTTTTTACTATCACTTATTTTACTGCCACTTTGGTATTCATGCTGTGACTTGTACTGATGCACAAATGTACTAAGTTCTATTTTGCGCACAACCGACTGACCTCGACTCCTAGAGCACCTAGTATGAACGGATGTAGAGCTGTAGGTCTAAACAGATTAAAGAATGGCATGCCACTGTTTTCAATTAAATTGGCTGTAATGCTTAATAAATCTCTGTAGTTTTACATAATTCCACCTAACTAGTTTCGATCCTTGAAAGTCAATTTACAAGGAAGGGAAAAAGTCCACGTGTAATACCTAATCAGTAATCAGCTTAGCTGATATAGGTTTTGATATAATTATTCTGCTCTCTAAATTATCAATTTATGATGAAAATATTTCCAAACGTCATGTTTGCCTGACCCGTGAACCATAGGTATTGATTGAAAATCTAGCACATTACGAAGTTAAACAATATTCACTAACGAGTATATTTGTGCTGTAAGATCTATTAAACTATAGAGATATAGCATACATACCAACCGGATGTCAAATTTTTTTTGGATGTCTTTAAGTATTTCTGAGTTCTAGTTGAAAATCATAATAATATAGAAACTAGCATTTCATTAATTTTAATAGTCTAATTGATTTGTTTTTGTCCTTATAAATTATGTTGATCAATGTTATCGAGAACACTCTGTTGCAACAATCTTTAATTCCCATTCGCTGATTATTACTTCAACAAAATTTGGAAGTAATTCTAGATCAGAATCTTTATTAGCACGTAGTAGTAAACATTGTTTGATTGTTATCCTTACAATGCACTATCAGTATGTCATGTAAAATAGCACTAGGACGAAGCAAGACACCGTAAAGTTGTGTAGCATTTGAAAATTAGATTAGATCACTTAATACGAACTAATTCGGAAATTCCAAGTAATTATTGACTTGTCTGTATATGCATTCGTTATTTCAACATTTTTGACCTGTCGTTATTTGCCATTTTATCTACATTTGTTGAATGATGGAGATTTAGTAGACTTGGATAAGGTATTTGTATAGTTTTTCTTCATGAATCGATATCGAATGAAGAACCATCGTAAACTAGAGAACACTTTCAATACAACGAGTTGGTTATTTTTTCTTTTAATCATGTTCTTAATGCCTAATCTTCTTTTGCTATTATTCATATTATTGGTACCTCTGTTACCTTAATATTCATCGTGATAATTTTATCTTTCTGTGATAACGCAGTGTAGCATTTTAAACGGATGTATACGTTTTCCGCGTTCTATGTCACTTTTGCTTAACTCAACAAAAATGTTGTTCTTCTTTGAAGCTTCAAGACAGTTTACAACGTCTACTACTGTAGAAAGAGATTAATTTTAGTCAACTTCATGTTCTTTGATGAGCGTAAAGTGCTTAACTGTACGATATTTTCCATTATATTAGAAAACTAAATCAACTATTTTTCCGAAAAGTGATAATTTTACTTCGTTGTAATTTACCAAAATAATATTTAGATTTCTTCCTTATTAGGCAAGACGTCGCATACATCTAGAATTCGTTGTGATTAATGCAATTTTTGACTTCATTGTATCTGTGTCATGTTTGGTGTGACTATACGAAAAATAAGTTATTCCTTTAATATAAAAAAAATGACGTCTCGTTTTTGTTGGCAGTAACTTCATTTTTTAGTTCAGCAAACTTTAGTATTATAACATCCAACCAGCTTTAATTAATGATCACTCTTTGTGAATTATCAAGTCACGCTGATATAGTTGTTTCATGAAATAATTGACACATTTGGGAAAATTTAAATGTGTTCAATTATGGTATTCATCATATCTATTTTTCATCCTACATCTTCAAGATGTTCTCACCTTTCAATAAATACAATATTCACAATCTCAATTTTCAGCGCATTTCGTTCGTATTACAATATTAGTGTAGGAAAAGTTATGACGTTTAGTTCCAGAAACATTTACGTAGTTTGTTGATAAGGTATTTCGAAGTTCATTCCTAATAAGCTACGCTTAAGTGACTCTAATATATCGGATCCGAATTCTAACTTTCTACACTATCTTAAATACTACGTAATGTCCGTAGAAGTTGGTGTATATACATAGCCTAATTTATAAACTTACATAGAATTCTTTAAGGTATCTTTTATCTAACGTCCTATTTTCAGAATAATGATATGTTGGGAGGTAAAAATCTTAAATACCAAGTATTCCTTTTTTTTCTCTAGTAACTGTGCTGTAGTTTCTTCACGTTGGATTTAAAACCATTAGTGTCATTATTATTCGTACTAACAGAAACATGAATTTTTGTTGCAATAAGTAGTAACTGTACATAATTAGTTGTACTAATTTGAGAAAGGATGTTTTATAGTGTAGATACTCAGTTATTTATCTTTTGTGTACTGTATTGTCAACGTATTTGCTAGGGTGCGTTGTGTTGACCATAATAATACTCACTAGGTATATTATTCTTCGTGGTCTGTTTTTTTGGCGTGGCTATTTTACGTTAGATTTCTGTCATTCATTCTTATCCATCAAGTTCAGTTTCTCTATTATCATATAGGTGACAAGTTAATAGTACCATTGTTACTAAGCAAGCCGTCACTGTTTTAGGGAATGCGATTGTTGAATGACCAAGCACTTTAGATATCAATCGTTCGAACAATCAACCTTTCGTATTAAAAAGAATCCTGAAGTTTACTAGAAGGTAACCGGCAAGCTGACTGAAAAATTTTTTTTAAAACAAGACAGTTGAAAATTCTGATGTAAAGCACTTTCAATCCTACCTGAAGTTTTCTATACAATTTTAAACTTTAACCCCTCCAGTGCATATTTTTACCAGGTAATCTGTCAAATAATGCGTAAATCCTCTTTATTGTTAAGATTATTTTTGTCATAAGTTGGCATATTGGACGTTTGGTTGTTTCTTGTTCTCTGAACTCAGTAATTTGATTACGAAGCTTGCGCTGTCGTTTTTACCGTACTTGGAACAAGCGCTAATGATGTTGTCTACAACGATAGCAAAAGCTTTTCAACTAAGCCAACAAGTTTAAAGAATACAACACATTTAAAGCACCTATTTATTTAGTCTGCAAATCTATTCCATACATAATTTTTTTAAAGTTACGTTAAATCTGTTTTATTTTATTATTTAATTGTTAATTTTTCAATGTAATAGAATTAATTTAATCACTAATTGGGAGTGTCTATTGATAATTCTTTATTGATTTCCAGATAAAAGGCGTTTTCTTGATCATCCGAAAATGTTTGCCATCTTACAGTTTGTCAGTGACTCCTTTTTTTTCTCGCTGTAGTAAAATAATCTTTAGAAATAACAACATGAAGGAAGAGAATGTTAAAACAAATCAACTTAATTGTCATCTAATTACCATTTCTTTCTGTCTGAACTGAGCAATTTCTTCATCTATATAGTTTGATTGTTTTTGTTGCTTTACGTTGTTAATCATCCTTTGTTGAAAATGCACCATATTTTTTTGTATTCAACCAGTTTCTTTTTATACTACAAGATCGTTAAAAACAGTTGGTTAGGTTTTCAAAATATAAATGTTTCCGCTTCAAATTGATAAGATTTAGCTAAAATTAGGATAGGCCAACATCTTAGCATAGATATTTTGTATTGAAAATATGTTGAATAAATTTTGGAGTGATCATTACATTTTTCTGGTGTAAAATATATACTCGTTTATTCTTAACGATTCATCGTTTTTTATGAATCGAAGAGAAATGATGAAATAACTGGATTCATATTATTCTACCACGATTATTTCTATTGCCTTACTAAAATCATATCGCTTTTCTCCTACTTAACAGTGTAGAATTTGATATTTAGATACTCCACAAAATAACAGGTAGAGAAAACCGAGGTAAAAGTAAACAACACTGCCGAACACGAAAGGATTTCCAGCAAATTATGAGTGTTTAATCATTATACAAGTTGTAATTTAAAGTACTAATAAACCGTTTTGAAATGATTAATAAAATTTTATATATTGGAAATCGGCTTACTGGCTGGACAATAAACGGCATGTCCGATAAGGAATCTTATGTGTATTGCTAAACGGTATTATTCCTCGATAGTTTTTATATGACAGGAAATAGTGTTTAGGATGATTTCTTATATTTTCTGCAGTATTTATGTGTTTGTTGTAGCTGTCACTAGAGTTTGTTTATACAAGCGATTTTGAATTGAAGATACAAGAACCTATAGCTAATTTACTAAACCTCGCTTTATTATTGCTTAAACAGACATTTTTATGTATTTTAAATACCTTGATAACCAAATAAGTATGTATTTTTACTAGGATCTACATAGTGGGAAACCTAGTTATGATCGCGTTTTGAATTTCGCGTAAAAGTTAACTGGCTATCTTGAATTTATTTGGTATAACAGTATTGTTTACTGCTTCGAAAATTATTACCGAAAATAAATTGTCAATGTATAGACTCGAACAAACTTATTGAATATGCGAGATGTTTACCGAAAGAATAAAATGCTACTAATAATTGATTGTAAAGTAAATTTTTTTTCAGCTATGTTAAATAAGAGCACTAACTGCTCATACTTCATTGTATTTAAGTCTCGTTTATACAACCTATATTTACCTGTCACAACTCAGAAAGATAATTAATTAATTCATCTATTTATTTGTCTTAAACCTTGAAACTTCAATCGTATAGCTTTTCAGTTATACAACAGGCGTCGAAAAGAGTAGTAGCCGGACTGTACATTCTGATCATATTTCAGTATTTTTTTTCTCGGTAAATGCAAATAGTTTTTTCATGTCCACGTACACGTAATTGGTTTATCTAAATCACAGCTACTAATTTTGATGTATCTTTTAAAGCCAATCTTATAATACTATCAAATTAAAAAATTCACCTTTTTGCCAAGCCTTATCTGGTTATTTATGAACATATATATTTTTTGCCAAAGAAGACAAATAACTTTTTTTATGACAGCCTGTGTTTATTCATATTGCGGAACTAAGGAAAAGCTGAAGTCATCCACGACATCGTCATTGTTTGCTTTATCATACTCGGCATTTTCAGTTAGTGCTGCATATTAAACAACTAACTCAATCTATTGACGAAGCTTTGTTCGTATTCTAGGTGTTAGCAACACTTACTATGTGGCTACAGATACTACCTAGTTTTCTGGGCCGAAGTGTGTAAAACAAGATTTGTACCTGTAAAGAGTAGCTGAAAGTCAACCTACTAAATAGTAGTTATAAGAAGAATAACAGTTTGAATTATGTCACGTTTTATGCTTTCCTGACCATTCTGTTTTTCTTTAACTGCATGAAATAATGTATCATATTATGTTTAATTACCGTCATCTGCTATTAATACAGAATTTTCAACACAACTGGTTGAATAATGCTTAAATGTCTTCTAGAAATATTTATCCTCTGTTTCTACATTAAATTAGAGCACTAAATATAACACATAATATATATGCAACTTGAACTATCTGTTCATCGAAACTAAGCGTTTTACTACCGCTATCAAGCTCATCTCTTTAATATGAGATTGATCATATGTTTAGTAGATAAAATAAAGTGGATAAGAAACAAATAGCAAACATTTATGTAGTATAAAAGTTCTGATAATATGAAATGCAATCAGAATCTAAAATGACAACCTTGCTTGAAAATACGTTGCACATACAGGCCTTTGTACGTTTTTATTCATGATTCTTCTTGTTTAATATTGTATGCCATGAGACTACAACAATTCAGATAATCATTGTCTTCACAAATCGTTTAGAACACCGCGTGGTGCTTTATCAAATTAAGACACTGTGTAGTTATCTACTTTTGTATATAATAATCAAGCTTTGGGATCTTTCTTACGCTTCGAATCCACATATACTCTGCACCTATATGCACAAGTGTATACAGATTGAAGTATGCACATTTTATTTGTGTATTGTGCATTTACTGTTTGGTTTGTGTGATATCTATCACTCTTGTTTCCATGTATACATTCCCCCTTTTTCTATTCTATACAGACAAATGTAAGGTAATAAACAATAATTTGTGCACCAGATGCAGTAAATGACATAAATCTGGGTTGCGTCGAAGTATTGTAATTTCTTGTGGTTTTTAGTAAATTAATTATAAAATGTAAGGACTAATCCAACTAATTACATCAAAATAAAGTAAGTGTTCAAAAATAAACGAATATTAATTACTACCAGAACGCGAGTTGGTAGCCAACCAACTGGTTACCTTTTTATTACAGTGTATATTTAATACACAGGGTAACAAATGAGCTTCATAGGTCTCAAATTTATTGATTGCTTATAAATGAGCCAGGAGATGGGAATCCTACAGTAATTTACGCTTTAAGTGGATTTTATTAATGTTTATTTTTGTGCTACATGTTTTGTACAAAAGTGTTTATCTTATTAGACATATCAGTTTAATGAACATTAGCTCTACCTTTTGAAATTCCTTCAATATAGGTAATGCGTCAGTAATCCAGATTTGTGATTAATTGTCACCTGACTACATAATCATACAGTATTCCTCTGTCTCAGTAGTAATTTTTAAGCAACAATCTGTTAATTAATCATTACTTGTGTTTACTACATAGTTTACTAAAATAAGGGTGAATACTTGGACATTTACTAGATTTCCTATCATGACGTATCCCGATAAAAGTATTTTTAAAAGTTTTTCTCATTAGTTAATATAATTTTACAAGTCACTGAAAATCATGGAGTACTGGATGACATCCCCTTCTAGAGATCTTTAGCAATACACATCTACCAATTTATCGGAGACAGAACGCTTAATTTGCAGGTCTCGGATTACAAGATTCGTGGAATTCCGAGTCTAAATTCAGTAGGACATATTTCTGTTTGCTTCTACTTTGTAATGCTGCTTGATATTCAATTTCAGTAGAGAAGACCAACGTTTGTTAGTAATTGTTCTCACTAGTACTTTGAAAATTCATATTGAAGCTAGACACTAGTGATCACTTTGTCTCATGTTATTTATCAATGTGGTCTCTTGAATAGTATAATAAAAACGATAGTCAAGCTTGAGTTCACCTAACACTAATTAACGTTATAAGTTGTTCATGTGTGGTTTTTTCATCTGGAATCGTTGTAGCACAAGCATAATTTAGTGACCAACGACTAAGCAGTGTTTTTACAAAGTCAATCTATTTATTTATGTTTTGCCTATTTTAGTTTTTTTCACTATAATATTTAGAAGCTTCAGTCTTCGTCTCCAATGCCTCTTCACTATATTATCTTATCAAAAACTGTTTTTTGCACGTTTTGATCTGTAACTTAAAATGTGTAACAAACAATACTTTGGTCAGCCGATATTCCACGCATCTAGCTTTAGTTCGATGTAAAATATTTGTTGTGGTAACTTATTGGTCATTTTAATCAGATAACAGATCTTTTCCTACCTAGCTATTATTGAATGGCTGACCAGTCTAAACAAACTAAGACTACATAATTCATAATCAGCTTTACTTGCTGGATGATATTACCGACAGTCCGTGTACATTTATGAGTAGCTATACGTCCTGTGTAGCGTACGTCTGGATGGTGATCTAGATTAATTGTACATATATTTAGTGAGGCTTTCCTTCATATTTAGTTTTTAATACAACCCTGGTTATATTACATGAACTAACATATTTTGAAGTCAAATGACCTGGGAAATGTATTTCCTCATTCCAGTAACATTCAGAATTCTTCTTAGCTGAAACTTCATATGACATGTAAATCACATTTTTGAATGCCGACTGTTTTATGTTGAGTTTTTACATGAATGTGGTTCAAATATGTTAAATTATAAAACTAAACACATCCCGAATCAGTATAACAAGCTAAATAACATCACCAGCTCTTCTATGCACATCATCTTAAGACTGAGTACATGAACCATTAGAAAAAAAATTTGATTTTTGAATTCTTTTGTTGTTATGTTTTAAAAATTTGATACAAGCCTATAAGGACCACTTTATTTCTGCCAAATATATCAGTAAATAACAGCGAGATATGCTAAAAGTAATTTAATAATACTTTTAAAAGTACTATATATACATTAATTAATTAATATAAATAATACAAATGAAGGCCAAGAAAAGTCTAACATTTCTTACTGGTTGTCTGTACCACATGTTAAAATAATTGGCAACAGTATACTGGTTTTCTTTTTTAATTTTACTTACTGAATGCTACTTTTAATTAGTACCTTTTGGAATTTATTAACCCTATGCTTATTTACTTCGGTCACTAAGTAGTAAGCCCGAAATCAGTTTCTGTTGTAATTCTTTTATGTGGCTTGCCGTTAATACGAAATGAACACAGTGTGTTTCAAACTTCGTTTCCTATCGAACTCCATCTGTTTCTGTTTAAAGGGTCATCTACTTATTTATATTATTATTCCCTATTTAAAAGTAACCGAAAAGTTTGGTACTGTCATTGATAAACATCTTATTATTTGTGTTTTATGATTATTACTACTATTTCCTCACACTATAATGTATGTTTCTCATGATATTGTAGGTGATCGTAAATCAAACGAATATCTTCATTCTTTATACGGATTGACGAGTAATGAATCAACTTATGGTAATTCCGTTGTAACCGATTCGACTTCTGTAAGCAGCACTAGCATTAATCCCAATGATAATAGTGGAGAATCATTACCAGCTATCAAACCCTCTAGTTTCGGAAATTACATTGTAAGTCTGTTTCAACCCTTTGTTATTAATATTATTAAATGACTGGTAGTTTGTGATACATTGATGTGTGGAGTACAGAACGATCGAAACATTTTATCAATTGTTATTGTAGTTACATGTATGAGCGAGCTAAAGATTGATAAGAATTGTTTTTTTAACTACTCATACATTGATCAGTAGTATCTATCGTGAGTTGGTGCAAATTTCTTCTACAGGTCACTTACGTAAACCAAAATCACCCCTAGTGAAATGTCAATTAATTTCATATAAGTGTTGTTAGTGACAATTTCACCAGAAACATTTTATAATACATGCTTTTTAGCTCTATATATTTGCCAACATATCATTGTAAATTATTTCGTAACAGTTCAACCTTAATTGCATACAAAAAAATACCAGCCTTTCGAGTAGCTACCTAAATTCAACTGTATCTCTTTAATGTGAAAATCGATGACTAATTTTAGAGAAAATGCAATAAGATGAATGAGATTCATCAAATAATCCTCTTCATCACGAAATATAAGACATTTACAATCATATGTCGCTATATTTTTCGAATATACGGTTTAGAAATAAAATCTTTTTTTAAATGTTTACATCGAACGTAAAATGTCGGAAACTGGGATTTTAACTAGTATCTTTAGTAATTACATTATGTCATCATTGAATTTTTTCACCGAGTCAGGATAAATTTTGATTATACATGGGTAGCATATAGTTCAACCACCCTGGTCTGCTTTGGTTCACAACTGTATAGTCTAATGTATCCTTCTATCAAAAGACATTACTTAGTTCAATACGTATGTGTAATACTACGAAGGTACCTATGGTCGGACATATGTATTTCTTCCGTAACTTCCACTTTAAATTGGAGTGTTTTGATACAATCTCTTCTTAATAAATATTCAGATTGTTCTTTGGCGTCCTATGTAACATAGGTTTTTGGTAAGTTCTGAATGAGTCGTTGCTGTGACTTAACCAACGTCCAGACTATCAGCTCTGCTACAATTTCACAAATAAACAAAGTGATCTGCGCTTTTAACCACTTCTTCCCCTATTCTTAAGAACACTAGTCACGAAGCACAATCTTATTTTTTTCTGATGATAATGGCTCATCAAACACGTTCATACTTATGACGTTAAAAGGATGGTTTTTTTTCTATTTCTGGTTCATGGTTTGGAGCTATATTCATCACAATCCAGACTAATCAAAGGATCATTAGACAAGAAGTAAATTTTAGAAACGTTAGAACTATACTTGATCGTCCTCGTTTGTGCCAAAAGTGAACAACCATACCCAACACCACATTATATTATCATTTAAAATTAAAATTCTTCAGATGTCATCACAATTTTTACATCGATTAGTATTTACTTAATCACTTATTTGTAATATAACAAAATATTCTTGATGCGATAAAGTACCACAAATTCGCCACGGAACATGGACCTACACGAAATTATTTGGCTATACATAGTATTTTGTCAATCGATATTTCATATTATTATAAGAAAAAGCTCTGTACATTCTCATTAAGCCTATTGTTACATACACACCATTATTCTATCCGGAAAAATGCAATAAATACACAACATGTACTTATCCACTAATGTAATGTAAAACTCAGTATTTAAGTATTAACGCAATCCGCGTGATACACTGAATTTATCCGATATACTGAAACATTTTCGCACCTTGCAAAATGTTCTACAACAGTGATTGAACTCATCTTTATTATTATTATTATTATTATTATTATTATTATTATTATTATTATTGTTATTTCATAATCAAATAACGAGCATTTATAACAATTAGGCTGAAGTAGTTTAGTAGGAATTAGTTTAAATTTTTGGTTTATATTTGTCGAAAACTGATCTTGATTAGGGATCACTAAAAACTGGGGAGCCCTGTACAGTTGCTTTATTCTGTTATGGAACTCCTAATTGATTTTGAGCAGTAACTCTACCAGAGATCAAACCTTCCAGATGTTAGCGTCAGCCTGATCATCAGCACTAATAGGGTGGCAAGAACAAGTACAAAACAACCATCCAGTGCTTCCTGAATTCTAATGGTACTGAATTGAAGGCAATCTATTACTTATATAAACGTCAAATTTGTAACTGCTTACTTATATTAATAACTGTCTAGAAGATATGCTCATCTCATTACGTTAGGACGAAACTTTGCATAAATCAACCATAATCACTCTGCAAATAGTAATGAATGTTGTATTACAGTGTTTTCCTAGCGTTTTTCTGTATTTAACCTTTTTATCATTTGGTAAAATTTATCAGTCTGCCGTTTTTATGGGATATTATCGAGATTGCCCACAGCCTAGCACAGATCACTGTACTTAATTAATGTAGTTGTGTAATATTGTTTTACAAGTACCTTTTTATTACAAGTATACAAAGAATGAGTCGCATTCGTTTTCTTTCTAAGTTTCCCCTCAGATTTTTTCCCAAACAGTAATTAATATCATTTGCCCTTCTCCATCTCCGTATCCATTACTTGATAACCTCATATAAACAAGCATTTATCCTTTAAAAAACCGATTTAAATTTGAAACTATCAATCACCTTAGTTACATGTACTCTTATGTATAACCATGGAATAAATTCTCTTACGTATTATTTGATTCATACCTGCAGTTTTTGGTTATTTCATCGAAATTTTTTGAATAAAATAATTATTGTGGCTTCAAAGTTTTATGTTCTAGAGCGCCGTAGTGTAGTGTGTTGATTATCAGCATAAATGATCAAAATAATTATCACCGCTTCTCAGCCAAGTTTTGTACACATTTTAGTCCTCTGTTTCCGTCAGAGTTTTCCACTATCATTTTTTTAAATTTCATCATTGACTTACTATCAGATATAGCACTTTCTCTGTCCACATTTTCATGGACTGACCTTCTACCATGGACTTAATTATCGAGTTAGCATGAGTAAATGGAATTAGTGATAAAATTCAGCGTCTTTTGATTACATTGAGTAACAATGCAAAAATGTTCGTGATGCATTTCTACCCCTCCAAAATGCCTCTTCATAACTAGTCTACGTCAACATGTCGGCTAATAATAGTAAGTGAAGTGGTTGGAAGCGTATCCCTGATAGATTGATGTCTCAAAAAATCTCTACATTGATTCAAAAATCCGTTTGAATTTTTTTCACCATCTGACAATTATTGCGTAGTCGACATGCAAATCTATCAATAAAAGAACGAGTATATTATGCAGCAGTCCTCACTGTTTTACTGTGTAGACGTAAAACGTGCCCATGAAGAACAGATGACATTTGTAGGCTACTGGTATTTAATGATAGATGTCTCCAAAATATCGCCTGCGTTTGTCAAGATCGACTAAATAATGATGAGGCTGTTTTTAGGATATTAGGGAAAGAGGATGAGGCAGTTGGGTGATGCCCAGCCACTGTTTGCCTCTGTACACGATGGTGGCTGGCGTAGAATTAGGATATAAGAAACCCTGGGATGGCCAAATCAAGCATGGCATCAGTCCCTGAAGTCATCAACTGTTGATCTGAACCGTGCTGGTAAATGCGGACTGTTCTTAACCAACAGTTAAAAACTGTAGACGACACGGCTACAAATTAGTCACAATGGCACAGGTGCATTCATTCTTTGTCTTTCCTTAGATTCTTAGCTTAAGATTATTGTATGCCTTTATTTCCATCAGGTTAATCCTTGCTTCCAAAATCATATTCTCTATATCCAATCATTTTCTTATTAACACTGATGTTACTGCTACTTTGGTATTCACGTTGCAGTGCTGAAATGGTGTGGCGATTTGAATTGATGTTCAAATGTGCCAGGTTTTACGCTGTACGTGACTAACTGATAATAAAATTTACCACTGGGTTACAATTGCTTTAGTCGGAACGATTATATCTAAGAAGCATAACAGTAACTGATTCAGTAGGTAACTTTGAGTTGTTTGTCTAACATGGGATATTTCATACTATAGATGGAAATTTCATTGAAGTTATTAATTCTCTTTGTTTATACTGGCTTTTCAAATTGGCTTTATGCTTTGTGATTCTATCAACTGTGATAAATTTTCTTATTTATTTTAAATCCTAAATCACATATCGTTTGTACAATCTTATTACTTTTCATAGTAAGTTTGTTCCTTACTAACGTTCTCTAGGATATTTTAAATTTTTCTTTCAGTAGTATTCCACAAAAATGTTTAGTACTTCGTTATCACAAATAAAATGTAAATTTAACCTTTTCTTGATTTACAGTGTTTATGCTAATGCTTTGTATTTTCTTATGCAAGGCTAACTATAGTACAATTTCTCTAAATCTTGGAAATCTACTAAGATTTGAGTAAACTATTATGACTAATATCTCCTTTCCTTTCGTTATTCAAAAGCTCACCTTAGAGATTAGTTTTTAAGTACCTTCTAGTGATTTTAAAAATAATGCCGTTTTCTATTTGAAACAATTTTCAACTTAGATTACAACATGATAATTGTCAATTCGCTCACCAACAAGTTTCTCTTTTTTCCTGAATTTATTCACAATGTTTATTCAAACTTTTGTCTTTGAGAGCATACATAGTTCTTAGAAAAACGAGTTTGTATACTTCTTTATCCATTATGATAAAATATTCATAAAAATTGTTCCTTATATTTATATATGTAATTACCTCCCATATCCCTCTTCCATCATACCATTAATGTAACATAGTTAAACTTGTTTATAATTACTAGTCTTGACAGTACAAATCTGTAACCCATTTGATTGTAGTAAAATCAATTTGGTTAAATAGAACAAAAGTGTTATTGCTTTGAGGCATATAGGTTTTCGTTCGGATGAAACAAGATGTACCTAGAATGCTTATTAGTTTAATTGCAACAAACTAAAATGTGTTATGTGGAAATGATTGGCTGGGAAAATTATTTTAAAATGAACATGAATGAATAAATATGTGAGAAGTTGATTGTAATTCCTTAGGTTATAGATTTGACCTCTGATCCAACTACTTTAATTTTTGTAGTCGGCCTGGTCTATTTGCGTACTCTTTATGCATTGTCATCCGTAAACACCATCAAACCCGATATATATATATATATATATATATATATATATATATATATATATATATACGTTAATTAACAGAGTGAGATGAAATTATTAAAATTGATACTAAAGTAGAAAATGAAGTAATAATGTAAATGGCAGTCAAAAAGATTAGAGTTACAGAATATAATGAGGTAAACATGAATTCGCTGTATAAAATGCGCAGAATAACTTTGAAATTCTAGATCTTAGGTAGACATAAAATGAATGCACCATGAACCATTGAGACTGACACTTAGCGATGTCATTTAACCGTTTGTGACCACTGTTAGCGGTTATCCTGCTGACCTCATCCAGACGCTCTTCATCCACTAATTCGTCTCATCCTAACAGTCGATAATTTCATGAACTGATGCTATTACCTGAGTTTTACTGCCCTTAACTTTACAACGTATTATCTCTCTATCCAATAAATATAATTCTTGTCCTTGTAAATAAATATTCTCCTGGTTTATATATATAATTTTCTGGAGAATAAGCCCAGAATGTAGTTAAAATTCATTTGGCTTTGTTGAAGTTTACTACAAATGTACCTTTTCCATCATGTTCACTGACATCTACAAATACTTTATTCTAACTCACTCAGAACTGGAACCAAAGTTGTATAAACTTCTTTACACTTAGTTACCTTTACATAGCAACATTAGTTAATTAAATCAAAAGGTGAAATATTTTCTAATTAATAAAATGTTTTCTTAGTTGTTTTCACAGTTAGAATAATGTATTTTATTAGCTATCAACGTATTGTTGTTTACTTCAAACTACTTTAGAGGCCATATTTGTTGTGACTACTGTTTGTACACGGGTAGACATTCTCAAGTATATTAATAAACAGGAAGTAAACTGTTTGTGCAATGCTATATATATATATATATATATATATATATATATATATATATATATATATTGGCAGGGTACCTATCTTGTGAGACAAATTTACACCTGTTGTAATTGTATGTTTCAAAGGGTATTCAGCGCCAGACAAAACTATGGTTGTAATTTACGAATGTGTACGTACAAAATGGTTCACTGCATAAGCTAACTAAGAACAGACATTATAAATGTTTAATGTGGCTATGGTCTGTCATTTATATAAATATTTATGAAATTGGTAATATATATATATATAAGCGGGAGACTTCTCTAAATAAATTACTCATTGAGTGTCAAACTGTCTCACACTGTAGCCATTATCATGAACCGCTAATGCACTTTCTTCTAAACCCCTCCACTATCCTCTTCCAGTACTGTCACGAAGTATGGAAACTTGTGACTATCTGCGTTTGTCTAAATGTTCTGTGTCGTTTTCAGACAGGCAATGCTTTTTATTTAAAGTCAGGCTTATAGGTAATCTTCTTGGGACATTAAACGACGTAGTGATCTAATTGTTTCCCAGAGAGCTCAAAAGTTATTACACTGTTGATGTCCTTCTGTAATGTGTATCAAAATAGTAACCAAAACTCATGTTTTGTTCATGAGTAATATGCTTTTTAAGTTTACATACGTATGCACATACCTTTCTTACTTTTTTCTAAAGGAAAAGTAGAAGTTCTTTTGATATCTAAATATATCAAATTTCCAACTTTATGATTCACCAAACCATTTTATTTAGTATAAATTCATATCATGTATGCATTTACTTACATTATTTATTTGTTCGCTCGTACAGACTCTCGTTTTCTATGAAATTGACGATTTCATTGCAACGCGTTTATTCAAAGTGATCTCGAGCATTGTTATAGGTGTATAAGACAATTATCACTTCCTACTTGCTGAGATTTTAGAAGAATACTTTTTTTGATGTACCGAAAAGAAAACTGGTTTATTAGTGGTCTTATAGACTTAGATGCATGATCATGAAGTCCAAAGACAAATACTTGAGGCCAGTCACGTAGTCTTTTCACCAATAGTTTTGGGTATATTAGTTGGTTCGTACTTTTAGGGCCTTACCTTCATTTACTAAAATCTGTGGGGTTAGATGTAGAGATCTATTCTCAGGGTCGAATTCATCTAACCCTTGTGTCGTGATAAAGTGGCGTCGCTGCAGATGTTGATTGTTCAAGTATTTACCTACTGCTGTCACATTACTCTATAGTGTGCAATACGACTTTTCCCTAGGATTTCAAATTACGGCGGGTACAGTCTTAGTTCGTTATGGTAGACAAGTCAAACAACTAAGTTAAGGTTACAGCTACTATCCGGAGTTACAAATAATGTTTGTTAAATGAATTTGGTAAGATAAGTCAACTTTCAATATGACTTTGTTGTTCACTGTATATCAACCTGGCAGGTAATAAGCAGACGCTACATTATTCATATTTATTTACTCGTTTATTTCTATTCCATCATTTTTGTCCCTTGCATCGATTTAGTTCTTATTTTCGTTGTATCAAGTTGTTTTAAAGAAAACATGTAAACCTTAAAAATGTCATGAAAAGTACAATAAAATAAAAAGCTTAGACATCAACTAAATAAAAACGAATAATGTTTAGTTGTAAAGTTTGTGGAGATTAGATGAGTTTCTCTGTGGTTTTCACCGCCAATATGCATCGCGAGAGAACACTGAACATTGTTTTATCTTGGTCTAGAGCCCAGCTATTTATTAGCTGTAAGACAAAATTGTGATGAAGTAAAATTATGCAATATATTTTGATTCATTTGGTTTTCAACAACTATATGGATGTAGAATGATTCAAAAAGAATAGCAAAAGCTTATCCTCGTCTTTACGTTTAGTGGTTTATCATTCGGGGATGACCATTTTTATGTAATTGTGCGTTGTTAGTGCTCTACCCGGCTTGTGCCTACGCTTTCTATAGTCCCACTGTCAAGCTGTGAATTATCTAATACAGCATTTTATCGATCACATTTTTGTCTTTGGTGACTGCTAAAACCTAGCTTATTTAATTTACTAATGATAAACAGATCTGTATGATTGATTGTTACTTTCTCCTGAACAAGGCGATGTCGAAATGAGGAGCCTTCGGTAAACAATAAGATGTTGATATTTTGAACACAGGGAGTATCCTTACTTATTCATATGATATTCATAATGAATATATATATATATATATATATATATATATATATATATATATATATAATTATGATGTTAAACCAATAGAAAACGAATGCAAAAGGACTTCACAGAAAGTAATGCAAACGAGAATAACAATTTCAGTTGTCGTGGTACACTGTTTTCAACATGATGTTGTCTTGTATTTATAACTAGTTAGTACTCCTCGTAGTGTTGTTTCCTCAGTCTGAAACCAAGTGTAGAAAATTTTGCAAATTAAGTTTTATTTTATTGACAAGTTAAACAATGATTTTTCTTGTTAAAATAAGGTAGTAAGCAAATAATTAGTTACAAGGCTAATCAAACATATCATTGAATGAATAATTGAAATACAATCATATAATCAGAATGTGCATATCTGTCACACTATATATATATATATATATATATATATATATATATATATATATATATATATATGTTTATTCAGTCTCAATTTTATGATACGTTTAAATCAAAATATTGGTACTACTAATACTATTGTTTTTGTTCGTGCAAACATAAGTAGCTATGGCGCAAAATGTTTCTAAGACCTTCCTACTTCAGCCTAAATCCTATCTTCAACTATGAACACTTCACCTGTACTAATTTTGAACAGTGACTATTTTTGATATACGTTCTAGTAGAGATAAAAGTCTTAAAATCAACATAATGATGTATGTTGTTCGAATAGATTGGACGGTCTTAATTTATGCTTTAATTTAGGTATTGAAGAATTCCCTTAAGCGTACCAATGACATTCCGAAATTGTTAGCATTATCATGAAAAGGGTGTTCTTTAGTGCTATCAGAAGTGTTACGCGTACTGTGGAAGGATACTTTCGTCTGAAGTACCAAAGAAAGGAAACTGGATTAGTCGTAGCCTCGTAGACTTGGGTGTCTGACCATACAGTTTAAGGGGACCAGACTGAGGCCAGTTATAATTGACCCTTTTGCAAATAGTTTTAGGGCTGATCTTTAGCTATCAGAAGGCAGACTCTCTGTTGTTGTTTGTTATTTGAAGGAACGACCTTACTACTAGCATAGATTTGTGCAGTCAAAAGTATGACTTTACTGTTAAACTTTGAGTTCGCTGCTTTTAATTTTCATACTGTCCGACTTACATAAACAAATATCCCAGACAGTATAGTTCGCTTAGTTCATTAGGATGGATAGGTTGTTCTATCCTCTATGAGTATCGTGTAATGCTATACTTTTATTAATATAGTTATGAATGTCAGCACAAGTTCAGAATAACTGCTTTATGTTCCCTTCATGACTATTTTGCAATGAAATCATATTTATTCTCCATATTAGTCTACACTTTGAGTTGTGTCATATCATTGTTTCCATTCTTCAATCTCATTCGTATCTTACGAGTTATATTTCTCATGATTTACTGATCGTTGCATTTGATATTATTCCCCATTGTTTCCTTTGTGTGCACTCTCCTCGTGTGCTAATCTCAGACGTGGCAGTGTGCACCTACAGATGTTTTTGTGAGTTTGTACATTGGATGTGATTGACTAACTGTTAGCAAATGTGTCACTGAAACTCCATTGTGTTTGTTATAATCGTACTTCGTTATTTCTGTGTATTTTATATACATCTGGCCAAAAATTATTCGGCTTACTCTGCCTTTTTACAAATAAAACTTTCCTTCCTTTAGTTATCATGATTTGTAACAACTCATCTAGCACCATACCAATCTTAACAAGGTTAGTAAATACTAATGGTAATGTTCCCAATTTACCAATTGGCGTGCGTATCACATTTTCTTTCCATTTATATTGATCTTTTTTTGTAAATAAGGTGAATTGTACCTAATTGTGTAGTTTCCATATTGTATATGTTAATTATCGGTTCGCATTTGTACACTCATAGTTTAGAACATATTTTTATAGTACATGGTGCGTTTGTGGCACTTATTCAGTTGGTCACCATGACCTATCAGTTATTGACCAATTTCATGATATAAATGAAGTCACTCTTACACATATGCGCATACATGCTGTGAAAATATCAGTTTAATATTTAGTTTGATTCTATACAAATTGTCGTAGAATTTCATATAACTATTATGCGTTATAAAAGTATTCTATTATTACATTATGTACTCACTTTATTATTTATTCAAAAAACATCATTTCCAACTTTTCTCTTTCTAGTCTACTTATATCAAAGAGTAACACCACTTTGAGAACCATTGAAAACCAAGCAACTCTTGATAATTGTGTCGTTGTAACATAGGATTCCTTAGCGATGCACACCCGTAGCTTCCCATACTGGGGTCGATTTTTGAAACTTCGTGTATTGTCTCGAGCACGGTATTCTTAATTCATTAAGTTTTAATTTATTGATTCTGGCTTTCAACCTTATTAAATTCGCTACGAGATTCGGGACGAATTCCTGAAGCGCTAGTGAGGATTTGTGATATATGAAACTAATTATATCGTAATTGGAATAGTTATCATTGATGGCACCAAACGTTGATTGCACGAGTTAATTGAAGCTGAAAGTATGGTCTATTACATTCCAAGTTAGTGGACCTAGTGTATCATCTTCATCGAGGCAGATGAAGTCTGTGAAATTAATTTCGTGATATGGCATGTACTTGGGAAGCATCATCGATGAACAAGGAGGATCCGGTGCATATGTAAAGGCAAGGATTGGCAAAGCAAGGGCAGCATTCCTACGGTTGAAGAACATAAGGGACTCAAAACAACTGTCAACCAACATCAAAGTCAGACTCTTCAATTTGAACGTCAAGATAGTTCTTCTGTATGGAGCTGAAACGTGGAGAACTTCTTCAGACATCTTCAGGAGGGTACAGATATTTATAAAAAATTGTCTACGCAAGATGCTGAATGTCCATTGGCCGGAAACCATCAACAACAGCCTACAATGGGAAAGAACAAACCACCTTCCAACCGAAGAGGAAATCAGGAAACAACGTTGGAAATGGATAGGACATACATTGCGGAAATCATCAGACTGCATCATGAGACAAACAATAACTTGGAACCCTGTTGGGAAACAGAAAGGAGGAACGTCAAAGGGCATAGTGTGTCGAGAACTGGAAGCAGACGTTAGAAAAATGAACAGCAACTGGAAAAAGCTGGAAAGAATTGCTCAGGACAGAGTTGAATGGAGAATACTGGTGAGCGGCCTATGCTCCTCCGGGAGGGTTAACGAGCGTAAGTAATGGCGTGTATAATTCTGTGGTGTTGCAAACAAGGACCATACAGCTATCGATTTCTACTTGGTTTTTTTAGTGGTTGTTTACATAATATCAATTTGCTATAAAGACTTGCTCCGTATACTGAATAATCTTTATGAGTTGTTCATTTTATTATATTCACATTCGATATTACCTTTTAGTAGCATTAAGGAGGATTTTATTCTAATATTAATGTATTCTTCTATTTAGAGTAATTAAATGATTGCCTACAACCCGAACATAAATGTATTATACAATCACTCTAGTCATGAAATGAGTTGAATATTTTCCATACAAATTTTCAATTCAGAATCCATGAAATTCGTTTTAGAATGATAAAAATAATCTGTGAATGTATGTAAAATATTACAAATTAAATGAATTACGTAAAGGTTAATTATTGGGAAAATGATCAGTTTTAGAATGGATTGTTATTGTTCATTCTAAGAAGACAGTTTTTGCTATACATAGAACTTTCTTGTGATATTTGTTCATAGTAACATTGAGATATTTCTATTTAGAATTCATATAGAAGTACTGTTTCTCAAGAGTTATCATATTTATAACTATAAGCTCCGCATACTTATCTTCAACACACAGTACCCAAGACATTCATCAACTAGTTTTTACAGGTAGTAGTAGTTGTAGTACTTAACTAAACAGTACTAAAGTCACTTCTTTTTCCTAAAATGAAGGTTATTCAAACTCACAAATTGAAACAAACAAACAAAATTAAATACAATTTAGTTCACTTATGTGTGTGTAATTGTATATGAATTTCTGTACATTTATTCCAACTTTTGTTTTCTGCATATTTCAATTAGATGTTTATGATAAAGAAAAATGAACAACTGTTTGAATGCTTCCTTTATGTAATCTTAAGTGTTTGAAAAAGTTTTTTTCGATTTTTCTGAATATCAGTCAATCAGTCATGTATAACATAGAACCTGGAAGATATGTGAATCGGTCCAAGTTATCATACCCTATAAGCACACCAAGATGATTACTAGGGTAGTATAAATAGTACTCACATCAGTAGTAGTAAAATCGATTGAATTTGGGGATTATAATTTTGGATGTATGTTTAAATGTTTTAGGGTGTATAGGGCATTATTAGTAACGTATTTACTGAAATCGTTATTGTGGTCTTTTTTCCATCATCTCATGCTAATGATCCAGCATTGAATGCAGTGCACCTCGATTTCTAGTAATACGAGAGATTTAAACGTCAGGTCTATGGGATTCAACTGTCTTTTATGTCTGCGGTGGCTTCATATTAATTACTATTCAGTATTGGTGTTAACATTTATATTAATAGTTTAATGTTTTGTCCCATATAATTCAGTGTAATATGTTCATATCTTCTGATTTCGCTATTATTATAAAGGCAGATACTTTACTTTTAATCACTGGAAAGAGTTTGTCATATTTTTAAATTCCTCCAGTTCTGGAGCACTCATAATCATAGTCACATATTGATAATCCAGTATTTCAGTTGCTTTAATAATTGGATTATAAATCAAAATACACATCAGCAAATATTATCACTAACCTGTAAATAAAGATGTTATCTGCTAACTATTACGTATATACTAAATTGCATTATCTTTGGGATGATTGACAAATTAACTGACGTTGAAACTTTGAACTACTGGATTCTGATTTAGTGGATTAAAGCTATCAGGTTCTTAATGTGGCACGAAAACTCTGAGTTTGAATCCACTTTAAAATTATAGTTTACGATTGTCAACCAAAGGATGAATATACTGCTCATCTGTCCTTTGTTTTACCATGTGGGTGTTAAATTTAGCCTTTAAGAGTAAATGACATTCATAAATTACTAGTATTTGATCATAAAAACACACCTCCTTTCTATCACGGGTGACGCGAATCTGCCAGAGTTAGACGTGCCATATAAATTCTTCTCCTTTTGACTGAAATCATTTTGAAGTATAACGTCCTTTTGTTTTGTTTTTTGGAGGAATTGTAGGTATGCACGTAAAAGTTTAAATCTTCTCGTTGTTTATGTTATAAAATACGTTTGTTCAGTTTATATTACAATACACATATCCTGAACGAACCTTTTGATATTCCGAGGTAGTTAGGAATTTTCAGTAAATTTAGAATATGCCTCGCAATGGAGTATAAAAGCTCATTTCGTCCTATTTGGATGTCATCGATCGGATGTACCGAAATCCTTGTTTATGTTCACATTGGGATTTAAAACAATTGATTTTCACTGCAGACGTTACCGTGCTATCCACTGAATAAACAAATTTTAATTAACTAGTCCTAACCTTTTTACAATTAGGTTCATCGTACCTAGTTAATTAAAATAAGATTATTAACCCATTTATTTGTTATCATCTAAAAAAATGAAATTTGAACTGAATTCTAGTTCATCTTCTTCTAAGAAAACCTTATTTTAATGAAACTGCTCAGTTTTCTTTCAATCACAAAATCGTCACTTTGTAATTTTTGTTATGTTCCACGTTATCAGTTGGTTACTTTGATTTTTTTCGTTCGGTTGTCTTGAAACGAGCATAGGAAATTTTCATTCATCATAATTTCGCTTAATCCAAGCTAAAATACTGATATAACAAATGACTAGTAGTTTCATCATTACTATATCATTTGACTTGTTCATTTTATACAAATCCCTAAATCTTATAACAACATTGGGATATACTATCATTTCACTGCATGCAAGTAATACATTGAAGGTATTAGAATTCAAAATCTTAAAATCCCATTTTCATCATATGATCTATCGTATTCAGTAGGCTTGAATGTTTTTTCATAATAAAATAAATGTAATACCATAAATTCATTTCTTTAAGTGTAGTTAGTATCTTTTCCTTTGTATTAGTTGCTTATTTTAGTTAACACTTTAGAAACTTCACATTAGTCGACGGTTTCTTCATAAAATCCCCATAGTAGTGAAAAATAATTCAAAATCATGCATTGCAGTCACTTATAATATTATTATTACTGACGAACTCCTCAGTTCCAGTTTAGTCATAATCATCCCAATTACTAGGTATGTTTTTTCTACTAAAAAATATGTTGTTACGTTTCATGAAAATCCGTCAAAAAAATATCACATATTAACATATTTCTTAGAGAATTAAAAATAAATTTTAGAAAATATTAAACAGGTTAAAATTACGGCGACTGAAGTGAAAACAATTTGGAAAAATCCTATTATAGCTTTGTTGTCATCCTTACGGAGCATCATTTAAATGTTGTTTTACGTCTGTTGATGCTTCTGCAACTAGAAAACTTTCGTCTTAGAAATGTGTAATCAAACTTGTATCCTATTTAAATGTTTGTTTCTATTAATTTACTGGTCTAGGTTATCCACAGTGCTTTTAGTATTCACTAAATCGGATGTATCTAATACACTTAATTTTCAGTTCGTACAATCGATGAATGTTTTATATTACAGTGTAATTTTTAGTAAAGAATTCACTTTAAGCAGCATCAAGTTCGAATATACAGATGATATGGTCCTAATTAGGCGAAGATACTAACAATTTGAAGTTTCTTGAATTTTTAAGTGACAATACAATCATATTTAAGATGCTACTTCATGACTAGTTCGCATTATCCCTTAGATTGATTATAAGGAGTGGAGTAGTTGAGTGCGTTGACCTTTTCATTTGTGCTGAAAGTTTTAGCAGCTCTGATGAGTCATCGCCTAATGAGATCACGGCACCGATTCAGAAAGCTCGTTTGGCTTTTCCAACTTGCGTTACTTGTTGCGTAGGTGAGATTAGTGTTAGGAGACTCTGAGTGACATGAGTTAGAATTGACCACACTGATGCAAATGAATTCACTGTTTGTCTTCTAAATTTTTGGTTCTTCTTTTCTTGCATACATATTTTTTTTATTTTTTCTTGTTGAACTACATTGTGGTATTATTCTTGTTGATTTGAACTAGTCATCTTAATGTGGTATGACAACTTAACGCATATGTATGTCAGACTTGATATTATTAACGACTGATTGATCTCAAGTGCCTGCAGATATTGGTATGTGTAGTTTATGAACACTTTAGTGTTGCGCAGCCGGATATGCTAGATGAAAAAAAAGAAGTATAGTAAAAGTTAGGTCTAGAGATAAAAGTTCCGATGAAACTTACACTTCAATCTTCAGCACTTTGACTTAACGGATGAAATGATAATTGAATACATTGGGTATGACACAGTGAAATGTTGAATATAACCACAACCCTTACTATTTTCTTCTACTGACTTCATATATTTCCCCATTACTAATTTCATATCAAATAGTTCTTGTGATAAAAATTCTTTATATCACCTTATATCTATAATAAATTCTTGTTTCGTACTGTGCCCTCAGTTGAATTTGATATCAATGGCCTTTCTATTTCATAGTTGTATACATTGAAGACAGCACTAATTAGCAAAACACATGATTCACCTGTACTTTTATTCAGTATTTTTTAAATATTGATTTTGACGTTCATTTATAATCGGTTTGTTCTTATGTGTCAGTTCTATGTCTCAGTTTCTTATTGATAATATGAAAGGAGTTGTGTGTATTAACTCTTCATCACTTGAAAAATGAATGTTTGCCAAATTTAACATTTATGTAATGCTCAAACATTATTCTACTACTACTAATGTTATCTATCATGAACATATTTCTTTACATTATGATTCCTCGTTGTTGTTATGAGAGCAATCTTTATTAAATGAATGTTTTAATTCGAGATCAAGTTAATAATATATTTCCTGCAACACCTGTAGCGTACCTATAACATGTTGTGTACTGGAATTTGATCTTATCATAAGAATAACAGTAACTCTTTGATAAACCTCATACGGTAAATCCATTAGATCGTGGTTTCTGAAGGTATACCTCTGCTTATACACACTATATATGTCAGTAGCAGGATGTGTTTGTACACTTTCCTAGAGACAGGCAATAATGACGTCACATCACTCTGGAGAAAAACGTAGGTCAACTGTAATAACTAAGTTCTAAACAGTTTTTCTTTTGTGAAACGTGGTGTATTTCTCAAAGTACCTGATCCTCAACTATTCGTTTGTATGTTCTATCAGACCTGGCTATATACCCTATTTCACTTTGAGCAACCAGGTTACATTATTATTAAACAAAGCTGGTTTGGAGCTGAGTGTATCATTCCTTTTTATTCAGTGGGACCATTTTAGTAACAGATTCCAAATCAAGTATTTACATTGTTGTATTCAATTCGCAACACCTTATTTGTTAGATAGACTACATACATTTTTTGTGGATTTTATGATTGATTCAAATCCCTAAACACTACCCTAAAGTACAAGTTTATGCGTGACTAGATTGATGTTTAGTTATTCTTTCCAGAAATAATGTTACCGGAGAGCATTCAATCGCTGGAAAGTGTAGCAATCCCATTGCTAGCCACGTTGCGACCTGATGGTGACACTGCGACATTCAGGTTGCAAATATGCTAACGAAGACTACTTTGAACTCAATCGTACGTTATCAGCAACTGGACGGTCCAAACCCTTACTACTAATAATACTATAATCATCGTACCCATTAAACAAGTTAGTAGCTATCTGGAATCTATAGTTTAGTGGATAATGTGTTGGCGTTTAAAACGGTGATTACTGAGTTTGAGTTTCCGTGAGAACATCAATACTGGAATGAATAGATTTTCACACCCACCTGTCCCTTATGTAACAAAGTGCTTGTCCTAGGTCCCACTGCTAGGTGCAATCCATCTATTCAAAATAATACTGATAAATGTAAAATATTTAACTTCTGTGCATTCATCTACACTTATAAGAGTCAAAATTGAATATAAATCACATTCATTAAGATAAAAATGACATTGTTCAGTATTTGATGTTATTTAATTTTGGAAATCATATGTGATTTATAATAGGAGTATATTTTCTAGTTCTCTACCATTATTACTTTTTACTGTAGTTCATTGCAGTAATCATAAACAATGAGTGGAATATATATTCACTATTTTACTATTAAACATCTTAGTGTTGTTTTTACTGGTTCGTCCTTAGTTGCTTCTGATTCTTTATTCATGCAATTTTCTATATAGTCAAATTATTATTATTATTATTATTAATACTATTATTTTTGTTATTATTATATCCGATTACTTTTAATATTTGTTTGTTTTTTGAGTGCATCATTTATTTGACGAAAATAATCGCTTCATATTTCATCCAGTTTATATTGATTTCACATAATATGAACAGGTATTAGTTAGAAGTTAAGAGTTACTTTCATATATTACATATCTCTGCATAGAATCGTCGCGGAAGTTGTTAACAAGTCCACCTTCTATCATAGCTTGTAATATGTCAAAAATGTCTTAGTATTGTTATCCAAATAACGTTTTAAGTCTAGTCACATACACACTCTCTTGTTTTCATTTGCATAACATTTTTAATGAAATAATTCACCTTTATTGAGTAAATCGATAACTCAATCCAAAAGTCAGCTTCTCAAAAAAGTTTTTCCCTCCCATTTTTTTCAAGAGATTTCATCAAATCTCCATGCCATTATTTTCTTAATACGTTAACCATTTTACTTTCTTAATATTATTATTACTCATTTTTGTAAAATAAGTTATATCTTGAGTTGGTCATTATCTAGGGATAGCTACTGAAAACCTAAATAGAATCGAATGGCTGTTGTTGTACCTAGTTTGTTACACCTAAACTTTGTCGATTAGATGCTGACTGCAATACCTATTGGCCTTGTAATGAACCTGATATCATTAAGCCATTAGTCTGGATCTGATAATCCAGTGTTATGAATTACGATTTCAGTTGTTAAGTGAAGAATGCTTTGCTAACCGATTGATGAAATACAATGTTATGATATAGCTGAATGACCGCTACTCACGTAATACAACTATTTATTTAAATCTCTCGAATAAATTACGATCATTCATGTACATGAATACGTATCTCAGTGTCTACTCTTGTGCATGTCTTTAACTGTGTCCTAAACTTAATTATTGGTTCCATGATGAAACTCTTCAGATTTAAAATGTATTAATAAACATCAGTCTTGTCTGACGTTCCACATAAATCGTACTTATTACATATGTAGAGCAATTGAAACAATGAATAGTTTACCACATTACATAATACCAATCTACACTGTTGAATAATGCCTAATACTTAATGCACAACTTAAGTGTAAATTTACTTAACTGACTACAGCTAAATATCCAAACTATTTAACGACGACTCAGTAGTTTGAAAATGTTAATCATACATTGTACTGTAGGTCTCAAGTTTAAAACGCATTTAGTGATCTTAAATGAGTTCTTCTACTAAGTATCCGAAACTAGGTAAAACAGCTTTTTGATTCATTTTGTCAGTCTGTGGTGATCATCTGTGATTAAATGTCTTTGTTAACACCAATCACATTATTAACAATATCTGGAAGTATTTTCAAGGTAGTTGATTATTTCTGTACACAGTTTTTTCCACAGAGAAACATACGAATATAGTCTGAATCACCTATTGTTATTCTAAGTAAATTCTAAGTCATCAAACCTATACAAATTGACACGTTTCTCAGAATAATCACAGGTTAAATGAAAATCTACAGGTATTTATGTATGTATGAGGTCGATAATTTTTTTGCAAAATGCTGTAGTTATTCTCTCTCTCTCTCTCTCTCTCTCTATCTATCTATCTATCTATCTATCTATATATATATATATATATATATATATATATATATATGCAAACTCACTACACTCTATGGTAAACAATCTGCATCCTTATTTGCTGCGAATTGGTCAATCAATAATGTTAAAAAGTACACCGCTTGAATGTTTCGCTTTTTCTAATATAAAACCATCTGAGTCCTATGATACGCAATCAACTTGATATTGCTTGAAATAATAGACAAGATTTCATAAATTTGCATTTTTAAACTTTATAAACTAACGTAACACAACTTGACGATAGATAGACTGTTATCAAGTTATTCTAAGGGGATCGCTCGAAGAATAGCTAAAATAGAAAACTATAATTTCGTAAAATCAATTATGTGAAATCAGACTTTCATAAATTAATCAACTTTTAAAAATAAGAAATGCAATTTGTTGTAACTTTCATATCATGGACTCATTTCGATGAAACATCGTTTAAAATTCATAAATCATTTGATAGTTATTTTGAATTAATGTTGGACTACTGAGTTGGCATCTAGCGGTTTACATGTGTAACTTAAAATCTAGCAATTTCCACATCATTCTATGATAACCACATTTTCTAAATGAAAGAAGTTAGTTACATATACGTTGTTTTGATTGATTTAATTTGTGTACTTGTATTTCTGTGATATGTTTACATGTGTTCACAAGTTATTGTAAAAGAATATGATGAATTAATCCTCTTAACTTCAATGATGTGTCTGTAGAAATTTCGAAAGTCAGCTGGAACAATAAAGAGGCCAATGTGTTGATATGGATTTGAATCACTTCGACAATTCACTTTTTATCTATTTTCGACGATTGGAAGTGGAAATAGGTTGTTGTTTTCTGACAAGTTTATTAGGTGATCACGCAATCGATAATCTGTGATGGTGTGCATCGTTTAGTTTGTGTGCAGTGGATTACTGTTATTTATGGTGTCTTATGTATAGGTTTATCAGTTTTGATTATTGAGACAATTCAATTTAGATTGGTATAGTAAATGAAATATTCTCCTGTAATTGATAATATTTGTCTCACGTCCAACGATATTTGATGATGGTCACTGAACATTGGGAGTTGAGGGAAATTAGAAATGTTAGCCAACGTGAACGAATCCAGTGATCCTAAGGTGAGGTGTTTGGTCCGATACTTAGAATTCCTGGGTTCTATCTGTAGTGGGATTATGAATGTTCACTAATGAGAAGTGTCATAATCGGATGGAATTCAATAATCTCCACAGCACATTTTTAATAATATTGAAATTATGTTAGCTTTTCTTTTTATGAATATCAATAAACCAACTTCATGTTTATTTTTTTATCAATCATCTGTATTTTCTGTTTGTAGCTTGTCATGTATATTGATGATTCTGTTTTCTTTCCGATGAGGCATTGCATTTTGTATTTATTTTATAATTTGTTGATCGTAGCTTTTCTCAATATATACTTTCCACCCTCAGTAATCACGTTCTACATTCCTCTTTTTTTGATCGATCCTATTTATTGTTCATTGATGTGTTCTTTTTTCCACATCCAAAATACTCATCTGCCTACACTTAATCTAACTTCCTTTCAATAATTGACATGCAGTGACAACAACAAGAAACTAATTTTAGTTCACTTTTTTTCCCTTATCATACAAATGGGAACATACATACTTGAATAGAATAGACATTATTCATAGATTTACTCTATGTAAACTTATGTAATCTCTTTATTGCATAAAAATGTTCTGTACTCCACAAATCGCATTACTTCAAGTGTTTTATATGATTGCGTTTTATATGATTGACACGGCTATTGATTTATAACAAAATCATGAAGCTGTTTTTCTTTTCAATCACCTTGAAATGCTACTTAGTTTTTAGATTATCTAATGCAGTATTAACTGAAACTAGTAGTCTTTGGTTGAAGTCTACTTAGATTGCCTTCATGTAATAGGAAGTATCATTAATATGATTACCTCAGGGTTTGGGTAAGTCAAACTCACTGATTATTGTAATGAATTTTAATTCGACTACGTCAATGGACTGAATACAAGCAACTGTTGTCGAATAACTATTGACCATCAGCATCGTAGTCAATACTGAAAATTTTACTAGTAATCCGTCTAATACTATAAAAACAGTTGTTCGTAGACACGTAAGCAATATACTCACGGCTCTCATTTTGATTAACATATCTACTTTGTTATCGAAGATCATATACAATTTATCTAAAAAACTAAAATGAGTATGTCTTGTTTTGGTATTTTGTACTACCCTCTCAAAATGGGAATCTAGTGAACTCGTGTAAATATGAGCTCAACGGCTTAGGTACTAAACTGTCAACTATTTGATTTGGTAGTCATATTAAGGATTTTTTAGAATCCATTGTAGTTGAATCTGTAATTAGTTATATGGTTTATGTTTCTCTTTTCTTCTATCTGTTGAATATATCTTCATCCTACTGACTCATTGGAATCAGTAAACATGATTGTATTCTATACACAGATCATTTTTCTATATACTCGGTTTATTCTGTTTCTTTTTGGCTTATTTAAAAAAGAATAACGTATTCATTTTATACCTGTAAAATGTGATTAGTTTTTGGAAGTTTTCCAGTTGACTTCGGATAATTAACATTTGTGCCAGATTCTACATTGATTATGATTAGAAGAATAACCTATCGTTAACTCGAAAGGCTTTTTTATACACGTTTGGCGAACCACTTCAATCTAATTCAGTCGTTGCAAAGTTTTAGGTTTCCAGTAACTCCATATTAGGAATTATGTATGTCAATGCTGATATCACGAATTGATCTGAATCAGACAACCATTGATCACCTGGAAGCACTGGATAGCTGTTTCGTTCTATTATGGGAACTCTTCAGCAGTGCGCACCCACGACCCTGTTGGGGATCAAACCCAGGACCCTCTGGCTCCGCGACGAGCGTTTTACCATTGGACCACTGAGCCGGCTCCTAACGGTTGATATTTCTAATCCAGTCAATTCTTGATACGTTTGCGCGACCTCATCCATTCTCGTCGGTAGGTAACTGCCTCACACCCGACACGACTGAACTCCACCGGTCACGTCCTCACACTAGAACTCCAGGAATTACCTCAAGGAGATAGTCACTAGTGAGCTGATATCTAGTTACAATTAAGGGGGTTGTTGTGGCGATAGTTAATTTGTCAATGCTGATATCACGAATTGATCTGAATCAGATAAATTTTGAAGAATGGTATTCAGCAATCATTTATTTTACTGTAATTTGTTTCTACTACAAATGTTCACTTTATCTATTGAAAGTAGTACCACATAATCAATATATTTTAGCTTTGTTGAGTATACTTCTTTCGTCAACAGCTCAGTTGGATTGAACATACTTAATTGTAGATGTATTAGACCGTTTTTACGTAATTCTCTGTACTTTGTCATCACTAATTTCATTTCTACACATGTGATATTCCTTCTCTTTCTTTGTATTATGTATTGTATTAACCCTTGTACTTTGTGTTCTTCGTCTTGATATGATATGGTACGCAGATGTATACAACAACAATGTGCAAGTTGGTGTGCAAGTGTATCCTTAAGAATGCATTGTAATGATATACATTATTCAGCTTATTTCTAATGCGATACCTATTTGGTACTACACATACTAGCACACATGTAGGACAGGTGCGTGTATCATATATATATATATATATATATATAATACACGCACCTGTCCTACATGATTGACCTGGTTTCTGATGGTTCAATAAGAATAGAGATTTTTTAAATCAATAAAGTTATTGATCGGTTTTTGAAACAATTTTAAAATGACCCTATGGCGAATTAAATGAATTGCTTAAAAAAAACAGATTTTGTGAGAACCAGAAATCCATTGAGTACAGTAAGCACAAAATGACTAACTGTACTATCCTTACTCTATAACAATGTCATTACACGTTAACCAGCTGTATGGAATTTGACATTCATAATAAAGAGTATATAAAAACAACGTGACTATTATATATCTTTGTTGACTGTTGTGTATCTTTTATCCATTTCAAAAGCATATTACTACCTCGTGTTTAGTTTTACCTGGCATACACATAAACTCTTCTTTTACATAACTTAGAATAAGGAATCTTGTCATTCTCTATAGACATGGTGTCAGTTCTGTTGGTCTGAGCTTCTTATCAGTTGATACCTAGTCAGGGCCCTCACGATAACCACAATCAGCGGTTGAAAACGTTCGGTGACGTGTTTTGAAATCAGTCAGTGACCCAAATACATTTTATCTGTCTGTAGGTCTTACACCTCAGTATTCCTTCACATATACATTTGCATTCCATCCTGTTGAACTATATTTAGTCTTTCTCATTATCGTGGTTACTACGTTATTTAAACTCTTTCGCCACTTATCTTGTCAATATGAGCAAACATTCATTTGTATTGGTTCCTTCATTGATTCTGGTTGCTAGTATGTTCATTACAATAACTTTGAAGACAGTTGGCCGTAAGATAACCCTTTATCACTTAGTTTTAACAGAATGTCAATGATTTATTCACCAGAATTTCAATAGCGTCTGTCTTTTCATTGTGAATGGGTTAACAGGTACTTCTGTGTCAAGGACTAATCATAACCTTTGTAATATTTATTTCATTAAAAGGATATTTGGTAACTGCTTAAAGTAATTTACTGTTATGGGTACCCTAGCTGTTCTGGTAAGACTAACTAGACTAGAATATATAACCATCTGTTAGTCTGTTTACCAATGCTTCTAGCTGCATGTTAGGCAGTTAAACGTAGCCAATAGAAAACCTTAAATTCACTTTTCACGCCAGTTGACAAACATCAGCAAGGCGTACCTACACTCTTGAAAGAACTGTTACTCTATACAGTCTTCGAGCTTCCACCACCATTGATCCATTCTGACCAAGATTTATATCTGGTTCAATCAAGATATTTACTTTGATCATTTTCAGATTTATCAGGTAAAAGAACTTGACCATTCAAATTTTATTTACTTCTACTTCTGTGGTACACCTTGATACTAAATTCTCATTAAATCCACACCATACGATTTAAATTATTAATCCCTAATTAAAATATTGCAAGACTTCTTTTTATTGTCTAAATGTTCTTTATGTATATTTACTCTTCTGTTGTGATGGCTTATATTTCTGTTAGATTAGTCGCCTGTTTACGATTAAACAGATGTGAATGTTGTTTCATGTGTGTCTTCATTTCGTTCAAAGTGTGGTGAAGACAGTAATAACTTAAGTATATAAGTTAGATAGTGGTAAAGTGTATTTCTATCTGCCGCAATATTTGTGATATGTTGTACATCTCTACGACGTATGTAAACACGGTATTATGAGTGAAGTAGCATTAGCAGAAAAATATTTATACATTATTTTCACGAAAACTGTGAAGTCTTCGACCGTTTGTCTGAGACCTGTATTAAACTGTTAGTCAGGATCCCTGAAACAACTGAATTCAGCATTTGCGAGGGAACTGGATTTACGTGATCTGATTTCGATTACGATGGTATAAGTGAATTCACTTGTTTTACCGTGAATAGTAAGCATACATCTTCTCTTTCCTATCTTCAGTATTTCACTTATGTGTTGGTTTAATTATTTTTCCTACTTTAACTTTGTTATACTGGCTCTGTCACTGTATCGACGAGAGTTTTAACAGTTTCTACCAATATTCAAGCTCATTGTTGAGTTCCTGTGTCTCTGATAGTTTGGTGTACAATCTATAAACTATGTATTTTTTTAATCGCAAAACACTTTGCTTGTATAATGTTAACAATAAAATCTAACTTTCCATCTCATCAGTAGTTAGAGTTATGATTTCGATTGAAGTGGTGATTGTTGCATCACGAATTTGATGTGACCATTTTCTCGCTCCACAGATATATCGTCTAGTTGCTTAAAATACGTCCTAAATTTTGAAAAACAGCTATTTGGAATTGCCACTTGAAACTTGTTTAAAATTCTCTTATGCACCACATTATACTTTCTACCTGATTATTTCCGGTGAATTTTTTCGTATTGATTAAACCTTTGGAACTGAGTTTTTTTTATTTATTTTTACTATCTTCATTATTGCAACAAACTATGTCCAGTTATCACATCAAGATAACAGTCACACTCATTACCTAGACTTGGTCATTGGTATTTTTCCGAACAGATTCTCAGACTTACATTTTATTTAATTTCTTTGGCATGCAAACGTTATCCAAAGCATTTTCAATATTCACTAAATGTTTTGTATCCAGCATATTCGTTTATTTTTCTGTTCATTTGGTTGATAATTGATGTATGGTGAAGCGAAATTTTCACTAATGGTTTTGAGATTACTTGCACCTGCTTACTATGAATATTTCGCTGTAGTACTGTTCAATGTATCTGATGAAAATACAAATATAGTAGAAGTTGCAACCTGAAATTTTTAGTAATGCGAATCACTCTCCTACTAAATGAGCGGAAAATTAATCGAATGTCCTCGATACAATATTTCTAGTGAAAACGATACTAATAACCTTAGAACCTCGACACCCTAAATAGCCTTGTTTATCATCAGTCATTCATGAACGTGGAAACTGGGACATTATATGCATAGGTTCAAGTTGCTACACCACATTATCACGACGAGATTAGATTTATAAGAATAATATGACAAGAGAATACACCAGTGTGACGGGGGGAGGGATAAGACAAAGGCATGGAACTTAAGAATGGATACACTTGCGCTACTGTTGCCTTTTCATAGCCATATCACCCGACGTCCTCTGCCACTGTTCGTGATTGTCACGCGGATCCCAACCAGGTAGTTTACACCTACAAGAATGGCTTAGACCAATAGTCAAAGACTTTATGGACTAATGCTGTACTTCGATTTGGCTGCCTCTAGTTTTCTTCCATCTTACGCCAGCCAACGCTGTGCGACGAGTCAGGCGGTAGTCAGGCATACACAACACATGTCCACACTATTTTATTCGATGGTGGTTTAAGATATTCACTGGTCTACCAATTTCTCTAGTACTTTGTATCTATACCAATTTTGACTATTCAGTCGTCCCATGATATACGAAGCGATACTTCGAGGATATCTCTAATCAAAAAATTTAAGTCTACGTGTATCTTCTAATTTCATAGCTCATGTTTGGCATCCGTAGGTTCAAAAAGAGTGGATTCCTGCGCAATACACTCAGCCTTTCATTGAGATGGCAAGGGTCGGCAGAAACCAAATGAGTTTCTTGAATCTGGCCTGAGATTTTGTCAGAAACCGACCCACCACGTCTGACGAGGCTTCTAAGATGGTTGAAGTGGTCAACGTGATCGACTGCTTCACTACCTAGGACTAATCTAGACGTTAATGCAGACTAGTCTTAAAGTAACAGCTAGCATTTGTAGGAAAGAAAACATTGCAAATATGCTTGCAGTGTTACTCAAGGTGTTCAGAATATAGTCAATGTTTTTACCGAGTAGGACTATATCATCAGCATATTCTAGGTCAACAAGTGGCCATCCTGGAAAGAGATCACTTTCTGTGAAGTCAGATGAAGAAAGTACGACTTCTAAGAGAACGTCACTATCTTACATACTAATAATCATCCCAACTACTGAATAAGTAGTATTTTGAATTGAAAAAAAATAGCACTGTGCGACAGCACTTAAGGGATACTACAATTGTTGGAACTATTCCCCGTCCCCACAATGTCGCCTTTTGAGTAAAATTCATCGATAAATTTTGTCAAAACGTAGTCCTGGATTTTGTCACCTAATATCCAGATGCATTTCGTCACTATAAGTTTTATATCTTCTGATTTTCTGTAGATTGGTGAACAGAGAGTTTGATTAGAGACAGGTTGGTCACGAAATTTTCACAAAGGGATTTAGACCAATGCGACTTCATTTAGACTAACTTGGAAATCATCGACCGGTTAACCAAATAATTAAATGGACTTTGCCAACCAGACTGGCAATCAACATCAATTATTCTCATAGGGTTGATGTAATATCAATCAGTCTACCCCTGATTATTAATCTAACTACTGCAATTTTTTTTAGTAATAGTGACCAAACCAGTCAGCTAACGAAGACAATTGAGCGAGACACACATCATTATGGGAAACTGTGACCTCGATTCGAATTAACAAATAGTAAATGAGTAGGTGGACTAATTGAAGGGGAGGGGGTGAAACTTCTCGTTTCTTCATATATAGATATGTACATGATTGACCGTATATGTCATTCTGATTCTTCTCACTAAAGAACTAGTGGGGGAGAAATCAAGTTGATCTAAATTTCTATCTAATTTTCTGCCTATCCACTTAGTTATGGAGAATTTTTCTTGCCTACTGAATCGGATTTCACAAATTCTGTCTACTATTTTCTGCTGGCACACCAAATTCTTCAATCAATCAATAGTTCAAAGACGATTTCAGTCTTACTTCTTTATTACCTTATGACTATCAATCATCCAAACTATTTTGTTAGTTGTAAGATGAGTTACATAAGCGATGTCCCTTATAGATCCTATATTATACTAAGCAGTAATCAATTAACTATTTCCTACTCAATGATAATACTTTTTTTAATTAGCTCTTTGTTTCGTTTTATCTGTACCCATTTAGTTGTTTCTGATAATATAACTGGTAATCAGTGGCATTGACCTTTGACACTTCACATTCTAGTTTACATCTGTGCAGTCTTGTGGTATTCTTCGCTTCCGTAATCCAAATAAATCTACATATACAAGTCCCTTTGAAAATACCCCCCCCCCCAAAAAAAAAACTGCACTGAGATATACTTTATAAAATAAAATCTAAAAAGCTATCAAGCAACTCAAACAAAATACCCTTATTAGCTCTCAGCTTTGTTTCCTTGTATAATCTATGTGATACTACTATTTGCTTGTATGCAGAGGGTTAGAACTCATGACTGGATAAGTGAATGCTTTAAACATTAAGTCATCATAATATTTCCCAATACTGATTCACAATACCGACTACCAAGATTGCTGAGCTCCTACGTAGTCATTTTCTTTATCATTTTAGTTACTGTATTCACGTATTATTGGTTAAGTGGAGCGGTGGTCTAGTGAATAAAACATTCGACTATTATCTACTTAGGTTTAGTTTTGAACCTCACTCCATTTACTTCTGATTGGGCGACAAAGCAGTAGCATCTCAAGACCTCACACCTAGAATCTGGCTCGAAGTTAAGCGTAATTGAATTGAGGTTAAGTTGTAAGCATAACCTAACAATAGTTTTATTCAAATTCTTTGTATCATGATATTACCGTACTACATACGCAAATCGGTAATTTTCTAACCAAAATCTTTCGAGTTGTTAATATTTCAGTACAAGTAATATAGTATTTGGGGAAAACTTCTCGATTCCGTTATCACTCGATCAGTTCAGCTGTATAATTGCTAGTAGATGTCAAAATATGAAGGCTGAATTATTTTGCCAACCCTGTTAACTTCCATATCATGGACTCATTTCGATGAAACACCGTTTAAAATTCATAAATCATTTGATAGTTATTTTGAATTAATGTTGGACTACTGAGTTGGCATCTAGCGGTTTACATGTGTAACTTAAAATCTAGCAATTTCCACATCATTCTATGATAACCACATTTTCTAAATGAAAGAAGTTAGTTACATATACGTTGTTTTGATTGATTTAATTTGTGTACTTGTATTTCTGTGATATGTTTACATGTGTTCACAAGTTATTGTAAAAGAATATGATGAATTAATCCTCTTAACTTCAATGATGTGTCTGTAGAAATTTCGAAAGTCAGCGGAACAATAAAGAGGCCAATGTGTTGATATGGATTTGAATCACTTCGACAATTCACTTTTTATCTATTTTCGACGATTGGAAGTGGAAATAGGTTGTTGTTTTCTGACAAGTTTATTAGGTGATCACGCAATCGATAATCTGTGATGGTGTGCATCGTTTAGTTTGTGTGCAGTGGATTACTGTTATTTATGGTGTCTTATGTATAGGTTTATCAGTTTTGATTATTGAGACAATTCAATTTAGATTGGTATAGTAAATGAAATATTCTCCTGTAATTGATAATATTTGTCTCACGTCCAACGATATTTGATGATGGTCACTGAACATTGGGAGTTGAGGGAAATTAGAAATGTTAGCCAACGTGAACGAATCCAGTGATCCTAAGGTGAGGTGTTTGGTCCGATACTTAGAATTCCTGGGTTCTATCTGTAGTGGGATTATGAATGTTCACTAATGAGAAGTGTCATAATCGGATGGAATTCAATAATCTCCACAGCACATTTTTAATAATATTGAAATTATGTTAGCTTTTCTTTTTATGAATATCAATTATTCGATTTCATTTTCATTTTTCTTCTATTCATCTGATTTTTCGACTGTTTGTTGTCAAGTTTATTATTTCGTTATACGAATATAACAAATAACAAACCTACTTATTAGTTCACTCAGTTTTTTTTAATAGTCGAAAAGTTTCCTAATTCCTCTTTTAAAACAGCTTTAATCTTAGTTTTTAATCTGGCTAAGTGACATCGTCTAGCGTTTTATTTAGAGCTAGGAAAAGCTTGATATTATTTTCTATTTAGTATGAGATATTCTAACCATTATACATTGACGACTGTACATGGTACTCGAATCCTGAACCTTTGTATTTCACATCATGATTAAAATTTTTTTTTGTCAATTGACACTGAGCCTGATACTTTAAATCAAGAGTTGTGTAGTATTCCAACATCAATATTGACAAGCACTACAGTCTATTTTTAAATGATAACAGTTAAAATTATCACATCCCGGATTCTGACCTAATGGTTTTAATTGTTCATTTGTTTTATGAGATTTTTGTTCATTTCTCTGTGAATTTATGACTGGACATTTATATTAACGAGAAACATGTATTCCTTGTTGTCTGACTTTTGGTGGACCTTCATTAAAATGAGATTGTAATTAAGGATGAATTCATGTTACACTAAACGTCTGTAAAACCACTCAGTTTCTTTCCTTTAACTTTATACATTTTTGAAATTTGTTTTTCTTAGTAAAAAGAAACCATCCTTGAAACATTGAAATTACATAGTTACGTCTATTTAATTATTGTTAGTCATTCATTTATTTCAATTTTTTCATAGAAATTTATTCTCTAGTTACATTATCATAAAATTGTTTAAGTCATTTCATTATTACTAATTTACTGAATAAGTATAGTTATGCAAACTTTATTCAATTTTTTTTCAATTTAATTGTTTGTTTTACTTTATGTCCATAATATATAATATTTTCTATAAGTAAGTTCAATACAAATATACTGTTATTGTTTAACAAACTCTACATTAGAATATAACTTTCTCATCATGAATGTAATTCAGTTCATTTTTCTTCAGACTTTAGTGAGTTACCTACTAAGTTACTGTAAATTGTATAAACACCGATATTGTTGTGCGGTACATCTATTTGACAATTGAATAGAATAAAATGAGCGTCGTGGATTCTAGTCATAATCTATATATTATAAAGCTGTATTTTCATCTTTTTTTTTTCAAATTAATTTCAAGTCTTGCTCAATTATTATGTCATGGATAATTCAGTCTTTTTTAATTGTAGACACTATATTCCTTATAAATAAGAAAACTTTATTTCCATTTTGTTAAGTAATCCACGAAAATCACTGATTGATTTATTTCTGGCAGTTCCAAGTTCACTGCGAATTCAGGATCGAGAATGTCAAAGGGTATCAGTTTTCTCAGGATTGTGAGTACACCTTGCCGATGAAAGCTATGTAGCACGACGCCTAAAACACTGTTTTCTGGCGACTACCCCGGAGCCGCCTGGTCTCTCAACATAGTATTCAGAATTCAGAGTCACTTAAATTAGTGTCCACATTGCAGGTCGATCGATTGAGTTCAATCAAACTAAACAGTACAAGATCAACATGGCATTAGACACTGCTTAGTGATCAGTCAGTACATAAACCGCAGTTTTACACAGGGTCATTCGCTACCCGAATAGCTCAGTGTTAGTGGTTGCAGGGTGTGTGACTGGACAACTGGGGGTGGGGCTTAAGCCCTGCACAAAATACCATTTTTTCTCAAGATTACAGGTCCGTTTTGCCGAAGAGTGCTGAATACCGTGAAACCAAGTTCTAGGATTTTTAACCACTACATCCTAATCATCTTCCATATCCGAGGAATGTAGAAAACCTATTTAATATGCAAGTACTTGATAACAGGTGTGCTCAAAGCATTGTATACACTTGGTTGAATCAACTGAGTGTGCAGTGTTGAGTCTATGCGTAGGATACTAATTATTAGCAACAAATTGACTGATAAGACTATAAGCCTTCATCATCCGAGAGTATTGGAATGTATGTCACTCTTGCCTAGCTACCATCTTCTCTAACGCTTAACTCTGGTTGACATAAAAATAGGTTGGTAAAAAGCTGTAGACAACGTATTCAGTGATTGCATTTATTTATGAAATCATTATCTTCTGGACTGGGCAATAGGGGTTTGTTCAGACTTCATGGTTATGAATCGCCTATCATTTCATCGAATCTTTCCGATTTTCTCTCGCGTTGATGTGAAGTGTGGTTGCACCTCTGTGCAATGTTATTCAGTGAATATGACTTTCTAAATGCCTCGTCTCTCCGAGTACCCTACTATTTATGAGGTTAATATGAAACATGGGATTCAACTGTTCAGTTTTGGATTATTTTGTTTTGGATAGCAAACCTAATAGCCGATGTAAGAGATGATTTATTTTAATGTAGTTCCCATCACGATTAATATAATTTTACCTTAATATCGGATCCCTGTTAGTTTTCAAAATATACGACCCCCAGGTAAAATATTGGCTGAATTTTAAGATGTGCACTTTTGAATTTCAATTGAATTGTGTAGCAGCTTGGCACCTGCCTCAAGACCAATAAATTCTGGATCATGCCGCGGTCTTAGACACACACTTCTAGGAAGTTCCATAATAGGACGAACAACTGTCCTGTGCTATCATATTTTCAATGGTACTCCAACTGGTATCAACCCATGATAAGTACAACCTGCTAATCAAAAACAATATATCTATTGGACAAGTGTTTTTTCTGTGAAAACGGGGATTTTTGGCACAAATTTATTAGAACTGAATTTAATTTTAACCATATTGTGTAGTATAGTTAGTCATTTTATCTATACTGCTATCGTACAATATTACATTTTTTGAAAGATATGTCAGTAATCACCAAAAACACGTGCACTTCGTCATTTCCTCCATCTTTGTGTTTATACATAGTTGATTAAATGATTGAGTGATCATCAGTATTTACGTGTGTATCTATGTACATATATTAATAGCATTTACAAAACGTTGAAATATTTATGTAACTGGGTGACTTTTTTCCTAGACTGTCATGATGGCCTACCTTCTAGTGTTTTATCAATGTCATCTGTCATATAAGTTTATTCTTAAGAATTTTTGAATATTCATCTGACGTCGTACATGCTTAAATGTACACATATATATGTATGTGGTTGGTTCGATAAATTAGACAAAGAGAAGTAAGAAGCTTAGATGTCTAGTCTCTATAATAATTATAGACTTAATTAATAGGCTATTCTTGTAAAATCATTTTTTGATCATCTGTGTTACAGTAAGCACAGATGTATAACAACTAAATGTTGTCAACTAGTATTGTCTCCAACCTCAGTGATCATTATCGAAAAATGTTAATGATGTGAAAATGCATAGAAAAATATGGTTTGGTTATCTGGCATATTGCAAAGCTATCCGAATGTATTAAGGCTACAGTACCTTAATTCTGGTTTTAGTGAACCTAAATCGCTTAGCAACATGAAGAATATTCAAATCATGGACCTCATCTAATTCCTAGCTTTAATTATCCGACATACGTCCCCAATTTACTTAAATGTGACCATAATTTACTCGGACTAGAATTCAGGTGCTCTGTACTCGGTCTCAGTTATATAGTGTGCTGTCAACTGATCTAGTCACGAGAAGTCAGGAATGGCTTTGAAGCATGCCGTATAACCAAGGCCCTTAGTATGTTTAAGGGACAGCCTGTATGACGAATAACCAAAGGTTAATTATTCCAATGGATAGTATTAGGATGACCTGGTTGTTAGCCCTTCATTTTATTTACTACATGTTACAACGTAGTTTACTGTCCCAATTAGCAGACATGTAAGTAGACAGTATTCAGGCTGGTGGGGTGGGGGCTGAATTTTAACAATATCTTCGCGTAGGAGAGAGTCTGATATCTGGTACACAATCTTCCGTATCGGTGCACAACCATATGCAACACATGCGCACATCTAATTAGCCCGTTGTACATATACGTAACTTCAAATTAGATGGTCTGATTAATGCTTTTCTGGGCTTTGGTTATCCGGCACGTTGCCGAGCCATTCGATTGTTTTGAGTTGAAAATGTCTGCCGTTTAGCTCTATTGGATTTAAAGTATGCCAGTAACTATTTAGCATACTGGGTAACTGACTCCGTTCAATATATTGCATGTATTTAAAGAAAGAAAAATAAATCACCCCTGTCGAATTTCTGTCGACTAGTCCTACCATAGTATTTATTTACTCTTAGTTTTCCCTGTCACTCGTCACTGATACTTAAAGTTAGATCTATTGAAATAACAACGATATGACGAAAAAATGAATAAGAAACAAAAGACTGTTTTACGTCGAAATTTTGAAATTCATATATCGTAAAATATGTAGCATTTCGAAAGGGTGATGACTTAAAGCAGTGGACAAGTGTCGAATGTATCTACAATGTTCGTAGTTTATTTGAATATTAACTGAATAGAATAAATGCCAGTTAACCATCATAGAGCAGTGCTTTTATGTTTAAGCCGTTTGTCTATCTTTATTAATTTTCATGTTTGAACTTCGACCCCCTTGCTTCGGTGTGAGCATACTAGTAGTATTATTAAGTTTCATATTTTATAGCATGGCTCGAAGCTGATCACATAAATTTATACTTAGTAAACAAGTCAAAATAATAATAAACAATCATTTAGTTATTTAAGATATCTGTGTTATAACTTGATATATTTACTTACCCATAATCGGATTCCAGCCTTCTTCATACATTTACAGACGGATATCAGAAGTCAAGAGTTTCCTGATTCCTCTCTTTTTTGATCTTTCAACAGATTTTGTTTCGTGGTGGTAAATTTTTTCAAATAAATTCAACCCTCATATAAATGACAACTTCAAAGGAGTTTTATTATCTTAGTGTTACCGCTTATATATTGTCTTCACATTATTATGTGTTTTTTTTTATCTAAGTGTAATATTTGCTTATAATTTTTATCCTTTGCTTTCAATTTAGAATTCAAATGCATTCAGTAATTTGAATGATTATTCATCTGCTGCTGCTGCCGCCGCTGCATATCACCGATTATCACGTTGTCCCACTAGCAGTAATTCTTATAATATAAATAACAGACTTGAAGTAACAGAACAAAATAATAATTATTCTAACAATCCAACTTCTTCATCATTATCTTTAACTCATTCCTCTGTCACATCATCTGCATCTCCATCTGTTTCAGCGTATTCCAGTCTACAGGAACTTTATCGTAATCACGATCAACAGCAACCAATAATAAGACCACCAGTTCCAGAATTAACGACACGTCAACTTTTATCTGAAGCAGCTGCAACAGCCTATGCACATGGTCTAGGTAATTAGGATTTTCAATTTACACTTGTTTATTAACTATTAAAAATAATAAGTTTGAATAATCATTCTGTATTAGTAAGTTTTTCTAGTCTTCATTAATATTATTTTTCTCATGGCTAACAGTAGAATCCAAGACGCGCTGCTTTTAATATTTGCGAGTCGTCAGTTTAATGTGTACCTGCATCCGAGTATTGCTCATATCACTTTATAAACCCGGAACTTTTTCCTACATAAGCCAACGCGTTACTGAAGTTCCGAGTCATGATAGTTGTTCATTCGACGTAATATGAAGTTCTATGTATGAGGGTTTGGATTTTTTCTTTGTTGATATTGTCGGTTAGAACCAATTAGTCTTTGTAAGCATATGTACATCCTAAGTGGATTTGTTTAGATGTTTTGATTTTGATTACAAGTTTTTAATAAAGTCGTTCTGGTGTGAGCATCAACACTGAGACTCAGGTACATTCACCTGATGAGTCCTGGGCTGGATGAAATGCATACCTTAAATTCCACTTTCATCTGCATTCCAACATATCTAGAAGCATGCCACTTAATTGTAATATGGAGGGAATTTTATTAGGATACAAATGTGCTAACAATAAATTATCGATTTGCCTTAGCCTTATTACTATAGTATTTCTTTCACAGTATTCGTCTCGTTGTATCAATTGCATATGAAAGTTTTCTCTAACACACATTGTCTTAAGCTGTATGTTGATTATGGCTGACTGACCACACATATTGTGATGTATGATACTTGATTATTTAGTCTAAGGGAAACAGTGGAGTTTAAACTTGTTGCATGACATTTGAGTATATTGTCTAAACTTGATAATTACCTTACACTGAACAGTCCTATATATCCCTGATAATTTTTGTCAACATTCATCACTTTGTATATTTTTATATATATTTATCTTGCTTTGTAAGATTGTCGTCTAGAACCCCATCAGTGAATCGTGCCCAGGGCCTTCAAATTTCATGGCAAACGCCTGACTGTTAGATCAGTGGAGTTTAATAATAATTACTTATTAGGTCTCTCAGATGTATCGCAAAGTGGAAGAAGTCAGAACTATCAACTATCGGATACTGGCTTACTGATCCAACAATTAAACGTTCACCGCAAAAGCTCAATGACCTGGGCCCAATTCATTAATGGGGTCGTTCCTCACTGCCACTTAGGTATCTAATATTAGGATGAGACAGCTGTCCAGTGCTTCGTGTTCTTCAATGGTTGTCTAACTCAGTTCAAATCGTGATGTAGGATTTTGAATTCAACAACCCCCACAACACCGATTCACAAACATAGAATGTCATGCAATAATACACGTATTCAAATTACCAGTCACAAATATTGCGTTGTTCTAATTAATATGTTTTTCTATTTCAAACTGTTTGTTGAGGCCATTTGTGTGTGTTTGAACTATCAAGTAAGTGTACTAGGGGAAGATGGTAATTCAGCTGTTTGAGTTATACATTTCCAACTACCGAGATGATTGAGACATGTATTGCGTATATCCAACCGCTGCTCATCTCTAAGTACTATGCTGGCTAGTATAGGGATAGGATTGAAGAAATCTAGGGACAACAAAACCTATATATGGCATCAGTCCATGATTCGAACTGTTAGTCTTAACCATATTTGATATATATAGTCTACCTGGTTGGGATCTGTACGATTATCGTAACCAATGGTTGGAGACTCTGTGTAACATGGCTCAGAATCTGTTGAATGGTGCCACTGTATGTTTCCCTAGATCCTGAGCTGTGAAGTTTTTAAATCCCTTTCTACAAATCGCTTTTTAAATCATGTTCTTTATGTTCAATCTTCCTTTGTTACTAGTGATGTTACAACTATTTCTACTACTTTAGTATTCACCTGCACACTGACTTTCACCTGCTTGTTAAAATTGCTATGAGTAGTTTCAACAATAGCTATGTAATCAGTTTTGGTAAGCAAATTATGTGTTGTAGTATGTTAAAACAACATAAGCGAATAATGCTGTTTTAAATTGAATATTCAGGTTGTAATATGCAGTAATACTTTGAAATGACCTTGGGGGTAGTGCCATGTTTATGGAAGATACGAGGTGAACAGAATAGGTGAATATTGATATTGTATCTAGACAAACCAATGAGTCTTGCACTGTAGTCAACGACTTCACTACGTGGACGCTGATTGTTTAGCACAGCTCCAGAGCGACTGAAGTCTTCCTCAGGTAGAAAGCGAGGTAGCAACACCAGCAAATAATGGTCAATCCCATATTAAACATATTTCAGCTGTTCACTTGTGTACATGCAAAACCAGATCATGTAACAGACCAATTGAATAATAACATAATAAAACAAAAGCAACAATGATAGGAAGCCGGAGGAACACAGACACTTGTGGTTAGCTACAGTTCATGGACGTAGGAATAGTTAGTAAACCAAATAGAAGGTTAGGGTAAGGGGAAAATAAAAGTACTGAAAAACAAAATGTTTGATACAAGTAACATCAAAATATCTAAAATAATCTTCCGAAAAATGGTACTCTAAATTAGTCATTCTCCTTGAAACACTCATTATGTAATATTTTTGTGTAAATGGAAAAATGTTAAAACAGTGAAGGTAATTTGCGGGTCGATGCCGACAATAAGATAGATGGATTATATAAATAAATAAGTGGAAAGTCTAAATTGGGTAGTAAGAGAACAGGTGTACTGGTAGTGACGGGAATAATAACTACAGCTTGAATATATATTTCAGCACATGAAATAGGTCGAAACTTGAGAGAATAAACGCCTCAAAATAATCATTATTGAAAACTACCCAACGTGAAGTTTGCAGATAAACAATCAAATCATGTAGGTAGTAAAACAAAATACGTAAAGAGAGATAAAGTAATACAAAGTTATGGAGCTGTGGTTCTGTGGAGGTAGGTACTAAGTTCACTTGTTTGTGTTCATCGTAGAATGATGTTAGTTGGGTACCACTAAAAACTGAAGAACACTAGATAACCGTTTCATTCTAGTACATGACTCCTCAGTGGTGCCCAATCTAAATTCAATTAGGGAACCGAATCTAGTGCCTTCACTGCTTACGGTAAACGCCTAACCATCTGCTTCACTGAGCTAGCTAGTGTCCAATGGTAGAATTTCCACTTTCATCAGTTTGTGATATAGTGTGACGATCATCTATTGCCATTGGTGATAACTGTCTCCAGTATATTATTGATAAACTGCCGTTCTTGCTTAATAGAATCATTTGAGCAGGTCCATTTTACGCTATTAGTAAGACATTTAACAAGTTTACTATTGCAATAAATGAATGTGAAGCTATAGAAATCAGTATATTGACTTGCTTTGGAATTCTTTCTATATAGACTTCAGTATATTGATCCATCTTCTCGTCTGTTTAATTAGATGTCGTGGAAATACGATTTATTATCATATTAGTTCTCACCAAGTGATGTCTACAGGCTGTACATTATTCAACTAAATTAGTAGTTCTACTCTGGAAATATCCTGATAAACGGTAATGAAAGTGTCATCGATGTAAAGACAGCAAAGTGTACTTTAACAATAGCCTTCTTGAAGGATAAATTTTCTATTCTTTGTAGTGTATTGTGTTTTCCGTGTGAAAATTTCCAAGTTATTTGATAAGCTTACAAGAGTAACTTTAAGTGTAGAACCTCCACATAAACGAGTAGTCATTTTATTGGGATATTTAATGGTGCTCCTGTCTCATCTGAATAATTGACAATTCATCGGATTGATGGTTTATACTGATTCTGTTTGTAGTTTCCAGCTACTTATTACAAGTCAGCAGTATATACGTTTGTCTCATTGAAATCCCAGTTGTTTTCTTAATGACGATCATACTTTTCTCACATGGTAAGGATTAATATAGTACGCTTTTTAGATGAACGGGAGCATACGCTTTAGAAAATTTAATGGGTCATTTCTTTGAAGCGATAAGTTCAACTCACATTTGTCTGCTCAGTTTTATGTCGTTCTTCGTGTTCGAATGAAACTGGCATGAATCGATTCACCTCAATTTGGTTATAATCCCCGTAGGGTAAATTTAGGTGACCCGACCCAGCTAACAAACACAGTAGGAGACCTTGTAACCCGACCTGAATTGTCGTAATACTGATTACTAAGATATTTTCACGGTAGTCCTACCTCTTTCTTAATTTTATTTGCCCTATTAATTTAGGTCAGAAAAACCCTTCCTTTGACTGGACGAAGCTGTCTTTCTCTATGCAGACAAATACGCATAGATGTACACTACGTGTTATACATCATAATCTAGCCTGCTTCACCCTACCCCCAGTTTTTCTTCACTCCTTACCACCCTGTTTACCTAAAGTGAGATTAGGATGTTATGTATGTATGTAGGTAGACGTGAGTTCTGTATGTAGAAATATACAGGCGCCATTCATTTGCTGCCCGTCTGTCATCTTCAGCTAACTTGACATTTCAGTCAAGACAGCACATATGTATATATATGTATATACTTATATATGCATCTATATATTTGTATGCACATCCAACGCTTTGTGATAATCTTGTGCCTATTTCATTATTCAAGCCAGGAATACCATCTGTGTTTGTATACTACTGTGTATTCAACTTATACCTTTTTCATTTGTATGTATGTGTGCTGAATCAGACGTTTTCTGACCTTACTCATTTTATTCAACTGCTCTGGTTACCAGTGGGCTTTGTATCGATTAGAGTTTTATAAAATCGATGCAATAACCCTCCCTACCCCCTGAAAACTGTTGTATTTATTTATGTATGTATTTATTGACAAACAGTAACTTTAGTTTTGGAGTTTGATTAGACAGATCAAACGACAGTCTTTACAATACTTGATTTTTTTCTTTATTGGTTTTGATCTGTGGTTGTGTGAATGGTTAAATTTGGTATTTGGTTTGTGATGCTTTCTGTATGCAATCCATTTAGTTTATGTTGCTGATCTTGTTACCGTAGTATGCTGTGTACATTTAGCTGTTTAATAACAGTAGTTTTCATTCAACGAAATCTATAATCGTCTACATGCACCCTCGATTCTCGTCGACAGAAACTATTCAGTACCAGGAAATAAACAGGAACACAGCAACGTAACTGATTGACATTGTTTTGTTCTTAAAATCCTCAGGTTCTTAGAGTTGATCAATTTCTAAAGTATTTGTTCTGCATCCATATCTCAGGTTTCTCACCTATATCGTACGCCATTATTACATACTTGTCACAATATTCTGCAGTATTTTATACAAATAGTTTGTTCTTGGTAATGTGTCACTATGACTCACTCAATCGTAAATTAGTAGTCTCCGTTTAGTGCTAGATGTAATATCGTCTTACTATGTTTCCTATATACGAATAAGTGTTTCTCCAGGTATATTTTCAAATTAATTTAGTAATTCACGGATGACTTTCGTCATGGATTGCTGTCACCTAGAGAGTCATTAGAAACTATAAATCATTGATTAGTTGTTTCTTTCTAGTCTGAGACTCCTCCTTCAACTTCACCAGAGAATCTAGCGTATGTCTCGTAGTTTTAACCGCAGTTTTATTTCACTGAATCGAAATTCAGTTGTTCACCCTACTATCCCCAAACAGTTTGTGATATTACGCAACGGTCATTAATTAGCTGCCTCAACTATGACGTAGATCTAAATTTCCATCTCTATTTCTTCCTCTTCTGTTCTTTATTATGTGATCTACCTTCTTACTTTATTTGACTTATAGTTCGTTTCACTGTAACGAATCTTGGAAAATTGTTTAGAATGTTCGTATGAAGAGAATTTAATCAAAGGAGTCGAAATTTATAATATAAGTAAATTACTGAATGACGATGTATTCATATTTATTTCATTTCACACTGACTGATCATTGAATAGTGGCTAATTTTTGTGTTTAGTGTTGATTGGACACTATTTACTAGATTGTATTATAGCCACTAATCTGGGTTACTCGATATTACGTGGACATTGTTGTTGATGTTAAGTTGTTGAAGGGAGTCTCAAAGAAACCCTGCTTGAATTGGACAGTAATACATAGTGCTTCTACCCCACCTAGTTTCATGGTCTATGACAGTTATTCAGACTTCCCTTGATAAGACTCCATGTTCGTCTTACTGTCTAGCTGTAACTAGCACGATACCTAGGTGAAAGGTCAAAAAAATTTTATGCATGTCACTTCAAATCATTTAGCATGAAATACAAAGTTGTTTCAATTCATTTTATACCAATGTTTTGTTATTTGTCATAATAAGTAGTTTCCTGTATATAAACAACAACAACAACAATATCAATTAGAGTATTCACAAATGAAACATGTTTACTGAAAGGCTACATGTTTGTATTCAGCAGTCACTGTTGGGTGTCGAAAACTATCATAAAACGATCGATTGACATATCACAATATATGATGATTAATTTCTTTGCTTGTTTGTTTGTTTATGCTTATTTCTTTTTTAAATTTCATTCTGTTGAACTCATTAAAATCGTGGAAGCCGGAAAGGAAAACAACTAGTAAACCTGTCTTTCAGTAGATTTCACGTTCATTCGACCTGTAACAATAATGATAAACAATCAATTAATTAGTGACTAGGTTTCATAAATTTCTAATTGTTATATTATATTTGCTATATATTCACTTATTATTATTAATATGAATATCTGTATTCTTTAGAGAAATACTTTTCTCTCTATTACTTCTTTTCTTATTTCTTTATCATATGGCACTGACTGTGTTGAAATTATTCTCAAAGTCTTCAATGTTCGCTGAGTTTGTCGGATCCACCATTTTTTCATTCATTTGGTGGATAAGTGTTAGACACTAAACTGTAATTACTAATAATCTATTTTACTTTTATATTGTTGGTCTGTACTACGCTTATAGCTTATTGGAAACTGCTGTATTTTATTGTAAGTAGTGAGAACTTCAGTCTGATATGTAATATTCATCCATTAAATATACGAGAAATTGGCTGAAAACTCTGAATATAAGACAATTAACATTAGAAGCTTCACAGACAATATCAACCAACCAACTGCTTAACAGATATATAGCGGGAAAGAGAAGATAGTCATTAAATAAAACAGCTACGAAGTTTGACTTTATTTTTTGTTTGTTGGCCTGCATGTGACATCATTTATTAGTCATTTAGTATAGTAGAATGGAGTGAAAATGAAAATTATGATATTTAACATTGAAGCTAATGCTTTCTATAATTATGGAGTAATATTGTTTGTTTGAACTTTTGATGTATTTATTCTCTTTATGGAATAAATTCTGTCAGTCAAGATCACATATTTGATCAGAATTATACAATAAGAATGTTAAGTTTAAGGTGTTGAATCGAAGAATTATCATTAATTCATCCAATTAAGGTCAATTTCTGATTTAGATTGTAAAAGTTTTAATATCGAAAGTAGCTTGCAGATTTAATTCAAACAGTTTTTATCATGGGAAGGTATATTGATAATGTTTGTATGATGCATAGCTTCTTTGGTTCATCATTTTTACCTCCACATAAGATTTTATTATGTATGCCTTGTATTTGTTTGAACGTGTAGATTTCTGAGATTAAAGCATTAACACAATATTCCTGTTTTTGTTTTTATCATATTTGCCATCTCTTTCGGTCATTGAAGTGATACGGCATTTTAATCGTATGTTATAAAACACTTCATTCAGGATTCGTAATAAGTTTTTTTTCTATTTATTACTATTTTGATTTCATGCATATCATATTCAAATTGGTTTTTGTGTAGAAATATGTATGTTAGTAGTAGTTGTTGTCAAGATGAAAAAGTCTTTGAAGTTAGTAAAAGTGTTGAAAATGCTTCAATCAATCAGTGTTGATTGAGAACTTTCAAAAGAAATCTATGAAACGACTAATTCTGTTTTTTTTTTTTTTTGCTTATTGATTTGACATTTACTTTAGTTTTTACCATTTTAGAGGCATATAGGATCTATAGGTCACATATACTTCTATAAATGTCCTGTTTTTCTGTATATTATTCTAACCTTCAAAGTAAAGCTGCTTAAATCCCACATATACGTACTTACCATTTAATTAACATAATGTAACAACACAAACTGATGAAACGTGTATACTTGCTAAGTGAATGATACTTATGATTAAACATGTAGAATGATATTATTCGAATAAATATTTCACTTATTCATCATATCACTACTACTAATTAGATCGGATTCATTACATGACCATCATTATGTAAACTATGTCTATTTGTTTCTAATATAAAAAGTATTACTGAAATAAGCATGAAGTAGAGCTTAAACTGTAATCCTACTGGTAAATATCCTATCACTATAATCTTGAATTATAGATTATCTTTTTAGTAATTTGTATTCATTTTAAGTCTTCCTTTAATCTAATAATTATATACAAGACATTGTTACTTCTCATTTCTTCTTCGTATACTTTTTACTTCAATTTTCAGTCGATAAAGTTGGATATAAGGTACATTTCTTTTTGTTGTTGATAAAATATGAGATGGTAGATCTCATTGAACTTTAGGTTTTGTTCTTGGTAGTACTAACAAAATATCTCCCCCCCCAAACTTAAGGATGAATTCGTTAAGTCAGAAGTTCTAGTGCATCTAGTTCTAGAGCCTAATCTTAGGCGTCACTGTTGTGTCAATTGGGTTACTATGTTTTCAGTAGGTATATTTTATCGTGCAGTAAATTTAATACTTGGATCTTGAAGTATCAGGAATGAAACATAATGTTTTAAACCCATTTTATAACCCTTTATCGTGTAGTTTAATTGCTTAACTTTCAGTCATTCTTATACTCGATTACGTCATTATAGGAGCTTAATTGTGTTGACCTTTCAATTGATTTGACCTATACGTTAACTACTGAAATGAATCTAGACTTATTTTCACAACTGAATTTCAAATTAGGATTTATATTCGTAGATTTGTTAGTGCTAATACTGACCTGATTCATTAGTGCAACGAAGAACGAAACCTTGTTCTGATCCGAGTACCCCACCGGTAAAAGACACACGCGCATTAAATTGAATGAAATATTCTATAGAAGGGTCAGTTAGTTTGTTGTGTTACTTCTGATTTCCACTCAAATAAGCCTTAAACATTTTATTTCAGTGTTTCTACTGATTTCTAGGACAATTTCTTTGTACAAGAGTCAAGATGTGACTACGGAGTGTATTAGCTGTCAGTTAAGTGAACTGTTAGTAATAGAGGCGACTAAACAAACGGAAAGTTGCATTGTACTTGAAAGTCAGTCAGTTCGAGTCAGTTTATCTTTTAATTGTTTAATGAATGACTACTGTTTCACGATGAAGTGACTATCCGAAATTTTTTATGATCTTTCTTCTATAACGAAAAACAGTCATGGTGAAGGAGGAATTAGGATTCAGGCATATTTGAAGTAAAACTCGATGATTTTCAACACCTTGTTTTCTAGTTTGGTAAATAGCTTATACATCGTGGTTGATCTTATAACAAAAACTTATTCAGGCATTTTTTTCATACTTGTAGGTCGATGTGATGGTCAATCTTTTAGTGGACTGGCTGTTACATCTATGCTGCAAGATGATCATCCAGAAAATTTACGTTATGCTCAATTCAATTCAACTGGATTATTATGTCCTCAAAATCAATTTCGTCATCATCCAACTGAAAATAATCAGTACAGTACACAATTGCCAGTATCATCTAGTAATCGATTACTTAATGAATACATGCTTCCTAGTATTACTAATAGTTCATCTAGTGAATTTTCAAATACAAATTATTTGGAACATAATCCCGGTGCTACTAGTGTACGTGATAGCAATTATCCATCTCATTTACGGCAAACTACACCACATATCATGCAGAATGCTTTATCTAGGTCTACCGAGCAGTCTCAACAATCGAATACTGCTAGTCAGTTAGTTCATTCTATCAATGAAGTGTCAAATTTAGCAGCAGCTGAAGCCGCAGCTGCCGCTGCTTATGCATACCATCAATATCAACAGCAACAAGCACAAGTTATAAATCGTCAAAATTTTGTAGTTCCTCAACCACCATCTGCACATTCAAATTATCAAAATTTATTCAGTCAAACTAATCGTCGTCAGTATAATCCAGGACAATTAGACGAACATTTAACACCTCAAGGAGGTGATTTAACTTTATGTAATGATGTACATTCAGAAAGTCGTGATCTAAAAGCTTCTTATTTACCTGAAACTTATCGAAACTCTCAAGTTACACCAGGACGATTTTTATTTTAATCTTATTAAATACACATGCAGACACAGAAGTAGACGAGTGAGCCTCATATTCATTATTTAACTTTCCTTTTAATAAAGGTTATTATTTCTTTTCTTAATATTTTATGAAATATCTGAGCCCATGGCACATACTGTGAAACCATAATTTGATAGATTTGCTGGTTCTCTCGTATATATATATATATATATATATATATATATATATATATATATAATTCGTCTATGCAATCTTGTAGTATTCTGTGTAGTAAATATATTATCTGTCGATTAACTTTGAAATGACTGGATGCTTCTACCTCGCATTAATTTATTCTACTTTCTTAACAGTTACATCGCAGACTTAGTAATTGATTTCATTTTGTTAATTTTAATCGACGAAAATAATATGAACAAAGACCTAGTTGGTTACCTTTAGTTTTTTGTAAAGTGAAATAAAAACACTATTTATGTACATGTAATGTCTTTACGAATTTCTTTCTGTTATTTTTCTTATCTTGTGATTTTCAATTAGAAAAAAAAGTGGTGATTATCATAAGAAGATTAAATTTTCTGACGAATGTATTATTCAATTATGAATGCATTTAAGTGCAATAAAAGAAAACCGCTTTTACTATCACTACCAACTGTTATTATTATTATACTTTTTTTTGTATGTATTGAAATTTTGACAATGAGAATATGGATAGGATACGAAAATTGAAGTGTGTCGGTTCTTCTTAGTACACCATTGACACTTCTGTAATATCTATACTCTCATTATGAGATAACATTCACATTCATTTGTATAAAATAATTTTATTTCGTACATATTTCTTATTTGTTTTATTATGACATTATTGACTTTCCTTTTCATGCTATTTGTAAAGAAGCATGAGTTGTCGTTTAATTAACATTGGTATATATACAGTAAAAAAAATACATAAATAATGTGTTTGATCCCCTTTTTTCTTACATCTATAATCACTATTCACGGTTATTACGGTTAAATGTAATACCAAGTACAGCTGTGCAACACAATCTAGAGGATTCATTTGTTTACATCATGATATTGATACATGTACAAGTACACTGACCTGTTAATTTCCTGTTTTATTTTTGGAAGAAATTTAATCGTTTGTATGGATAGTATTTAATAAGTGTTTATTCCACTCGATTGAAAACGTACATATTTCTACTGTATGATAACATAATTCTTATATACATCAATCTTTATGGTTTGATTAATGATTTTCAATTACATATAACGTATCATATAGACTTTTATTCTTTTTTTCTGAGAGAAAAAAAGTGTAAAATATTTCTTGTTTAATATTTTAAGTTATAGTTCACTGTAGCACAATTACTACTTTCATCCTTAATCGGCACTACTTTTATTCATTCACGTCTTATTCATCTGTTATGGGGGTTAACAAATCCGAAGATAACATATTACATCTTATTCACAGCGAAATATACACTATTTTTGTGTATTGTTGTCTCACAACGAGGAAGTAACATGTGCAACTTTCTTCATACATACTCTTGGGTATATACGTTTTCATGATGCTTACTTTACTTGTGGAGTACTTCTCCTCATTTTTTTTTTATTTTTAAAAAAGGAAACCAACGAACGAATAATGATGTTCTCAACTAAAATTATGTTTCACTTACTGGAGTAAACTTTCTTATTAATTTATTAACATTTTAGACAAACATTGTTTTTATTTGTTTTGTTTAATGAAATGGTATACTAGAAAGTATTACTGATTATGATACAAGAACGAAACAATGGATTATTATTATTTCTATGATGTAATATATAAATATATTGAACACATTTATAAACATTATTCATCTTATTGTGTTAAGAAGCATAGTCTTTAATTGAAATTTAGGAAGTAGGAAATCGTTTCTCACAGTAACTGGATCCTTTCTCTTCATACTCTTTACGTGTGACTAGGAAGTGATTGAACGAATCTGGATTTTGACACAAAAGGACACCACCTTCCCAAGCATAAGTTTGAGGACTATTAATATTGTGTAGAGAAAAAAAACACGACTGAAAGCAGTAGTAATTTTGAAAGGATGAATATTTAGGCAGTAAATCTAACTACTGTAGCAACCACTGATAATCCTGGACATGATATTTTGTTTATTGTACATTATTATCTTGGTATGCAAGTTGCAGTAAGATTGAACAACGGACCTTACCTCACCCAAGCTTTCTGGTTTTGGTTTGCTTGGTTTGGCTTGTTGGAATAAACTATCTCGTGTTAACTAATCTTTCACCTTTTACATAACGCATGGAACGTCGCAGAGTACCTAAGCGTTAATCGAAGATAATTACTGAGCTGTGTGTATTTCATTCAAGGAGTCAAATAGACGCTAATCACTACCTAAGAATCGGGCTAATTATGGGCCACAATCAAACGTTTTACTAGTTAAGCATTGTATTGTTCTACACTACTCAATGCACAGAGTACAATACTTAAGTAGTGAAGATCCTCAACGTAAGCAATTATGTCACAGGTTCGGACCCTGTCTCATCTACTTTTGTTTAGGCAACAGAGTAGCATCACTAGCTATTAACATTTAGAGCATGGCATATAGCCAAGTACCAAGTAAGTTAGTCATAGTTTATATTAAATAAAAATAATCAAGATAGTGAGCATATGATAATCTGGAGTTGGCTATTGAATTGATCGGGTTGTATCTACTAAAGAACATACGGTATATCCACTAATTTAGATGATAAAATACTGAAGTCTCGAGTTATAAGTTAATTTGAAACCGAGCTAATAAACACAAACTCAAAGTACGAGGCATTTCAATAGTTATTCGACAGTGTAAAAATATATAAGAAGTTTAAGTTTTAAACAGTTTATTCTGAACGACGGACAACTTAAGATTTGCCACATTATTCAGTTCATTATGGTTACTAAATTTTGCTTCAGTAAGGTGAATGGAAGTCTACAAAATTATAGAGGGATGAAGTGGAAAACTATAAGAAGGATATGAAGATAAAACAATGGATGGAAGATATGGAATAAAGAACTGTTCACAGTTTATAAGGTAAAATGTGAATACATCAGAATCAATTATTATTTTACAGTTATATTTCGTGGACCTCAACCAGAAAGTTTGTATAACTAACCGGTAGTCACAGACTATGGATCGGCACAAACCTACCCAGATCTGGACACCTTGAGCTTAATATTATCCTATTCTTATATTGCCAAAATATCATGCTGAGATATGCAACTACTGGAAATAAATGAAGTATGTAAGACCCACTTCAGTCAGTAGGAATTAGTGATTCCCCTCACGCGTAATAAATGTTTCATAAACGCCTATTATCAAATATTTGCAATTCCCATCCTCAATAGTCATTTTTCAAAATCTTGAACTAATTGCGCAACAGACTGCCTCGTTACATATTCGCTCATTATTGGACTTTCGAATAACCTTGCACTACAGATGGTTTAAGTTGGGGATAGATAAGTGAATTTTTAGTACTGAAGCAAATATATCGCCAACCTGTGAAAGATGAAATCTCTCAACATTTCCTCCTTACTGTGATTGCGTTTTCAGCGTTTGATGCTAATTAGAAGATTTCTCAAAGAGATAGATCTACAGTAAGAGGAAAGTTTTTCTATACATGCAAAAAAGAAGAGGCTTTTGGATTTCATCTCAAAAATGAGAGTTAACAAACAAAATAAGGACAACTTACTTAGGTGGCTTAAATACATTCACTGGTAGATCGTCAGGTGCCTGGGTGCGAATATCTTTTTGTCTGTAGGAAAAATAATAATGTTTAAAAAGCACTAAGATTTATTCGAAATACACAAACGTATAAATACAGGTACACATACATTTACCAATGTTGCAGTTATATCTTATAATTGTGTAGTATGTACTCAACGTCCGTCTAACCTGTATTTTTAGTCTATATTTATGTTATGTATGTATATAGATAAGTGGAGTAAGTAATTTGTATGCAGTATAACACTTTATAAGTGTTAACAGTTAATTGTGAGATGATGGAAAGGGATTACCTTGACAAGGGGAATATCAGATACAAGATAAATTGCAACAACTATGAGGAATACTATGTGGGGCAAAGTGGCTCTGTCAGCAACAGCTATCTAACGCTATGACATATTTCCACTGATATCAATGCGTGCGGAAAATTATGGATATATATGCATAAATGCACAACATAGAACCTGGACATGGATTGAATTGGAAAAGTGTCGAAATATTGGGTACAAAAGAGAGTTTTACTAAATCTGGCGTTCTGATCACTTATTCATCCATAAACGGACATCGAATTTAAAGCGATCTACCGGTAAATAAGAAAGAGGATTAAGAACTATAAGGTAAGAGATCAAACCAAGTTCAAAATAAATGCTAACACAACAGAAACACAATTATGGATAGCTGCATTTTGACTAAGCATGGGATTACTCAATCTAGGAAAAATCCTAAAAATTTGCGTCTATTCTGAGATATGCTTTTAGGGATGTTAGATTCTCAGAACAATCATTCGTTCAGGAAATGAAGTTATAAACTCTGCATTGATTTTTGCAAGTTGGTTTTTGATTAGCTTTCATCACAATTAATTCTACCCAGTGTGATAACTTTAGTTATAATGTATGAGTTCAATGTAATTTTTGCATAATAATCGATCATGTCAATTTTATGATGATGTCGTTGATATACATACGCATGAGTTGTGTGCTGTTCATTCGTCTTCTGGGCTGCTTGTGAATTACAACTTTCATGCTCACGTTAAACTTCTTGCTCTAGTTAGCAGATTGGGGTGCAAAGAATAGTTTAGCTACACTCAGTGTCACTGTGTCGTTGGTCATTGTTTCTCATTTTGCTCGTATCACTATAATATCTAAATTCCGGGAACCCTACCATATATGCTGATGATGCTGTCTAGGAAGATAAAGAAAAATTAATAACTAAACCATCTAGATCAGAAAATACAGACCTCCAAATATTAGATAGAAAATATGATTCCAATTAAACATAAGCATATCCTTTCTAACCGAACAAAATCTATAAACAATCATGAAATAATCAAACGGTGAATAGGTGGTAGTCCTTCCTTATGTAAATAATAAGTAAAACTAAATGAACGTAAGTTCATGTTCAACATTCAAGATTTCAGATTTAAAAATATGCTACATAATAAAGCTAATAATAAAAACCTAGAGGATTGAAAAAAATGATTTAGTTCATTAGTCTACAATTATCAACACATTAATACTTTGGAAACAATTTGTCGAAAGTATTTATTTTAAAACAATTTGATTTTGATATTAGAGACAACATTTCTCCGTTAAAAATACCCAGTCTACATGACTGACCTTAAAATCATCAATAACAACATGGTGCGATTAGTTTGCACAAATTCTAGGAATGGATGAAAATGTCTAAACTAAACAGATCAATCAAAGGTGAGAAAAACTTAATGATAGGGTTACATATTATAGTTTTGAACATAAGCATATTTATCAAGTATAAGTTTATGTACTCTGTTTTATGTATACGAAAGCCAACCCGATTGACTAAATCTAAGTAGGTGAAGATAGGACTGGTACCTACAACCTAATGATGAAAAGATGACTGATTTCATTATTAGACCACCATGAACAACGACTTAAAATATGTAGTTATTTTAGGTTTCATGCTAATTGGCACTCATTCGGAAGGATTTCCTGAAATATTAAGCGGATTAGTACTTTTGCATAATTTGGAGCTGCAACATAATATGCGATATCACTACCAACCACAAAACCATCAAAAACACGGTGTACGTGATGTAGAGTCGTTTGGAATGAAAACATAATTGCAGCTTGATTGGTAAAATTTGATAATCGACAAGCAGGACTAGACAAGCATAAAAATATTCACTACGCAGTAACAAATCAACGCAAATGTTTGGGTCCGGTAAGTCAGTTGAAGCTTAAACGAGTCAGTAGCAACGTTTCAGATGTGGGTTCGAATTCATGAATGAACACCAGTTCTCTGTGGATCGCAGACACGACCAGAAAAAGATGCAGACATTTAGCCAGCGGAAACTAAATTATATTTTACACAAATATCAAGGTTCATTAAAATAATATCTACTGTTTATACTAAACTTGTATATCTTTACAATAGATGTATCATTCATATGAGTTTAATTTTAGTTAAATCCTTTGGGATAATTCAGCCAATTTATCATGAAATATATTGGTTAGCTAGTCGACTGACAACATGAAACCTCGACGTAAATAGGATTTGATGCTAAAATATGAATGATGTTCATTCGGATTAATTTAAATTCTATTTGTATCATAAACACAGATATCAAGTGGTGCATTTTAAGTAATTAAGTGGTGAAAATGAAATTTATTTATTCTTCGCTTCTCAGTAGTAGACACAGTTTAAACTTATGACTTATCAGTTGAAAGTCAAGCGCTTACAGTAATAAACTTCTGATCTAATACGAAAGAGAGCTCAAACATCGTAAAGAGAATATTCGTTTTTTTTTATACCAATCGACTTAAAAAATTTCGACGTGCAGTTGAATATCCCTTATCATATGTATGTTAATGCCACTGAAACCCAAAATATGATTACATCTTTCAGCCATCAGTGGTAAAAGAAACACACTGTGAGAGAGCATATATAATCATGTTAATGATGAATACATTTGAATTTATTAGGTGTTACTTAATCTGTTATTTTGAATTTCAATTACTTAGTTGCATCCATGTATTTTGCCTGAAGGCATTGAGTGTATCAGAGTATTCTGGGTATTCTGATGTGTTACAAACGATGAGATAAACAAAAGGGTAGCATACACCATATCGCTCATTTTTATGGGAAAAGTTCGATGAAAGTGTATGTGATATATCTTCATGTATATTATGTCAGGATTATTTCATCGATTGACAGAAAAAAAATCACAAGGAATTTTTTCTCCTATTACCTAGGGTGTAGCAGACAGATGTAAACATTGAAGCACGCACATAAAACATTATCGGACCTCCTGACAAGAAGAACAGCATACGCTATCTACATTATACATGATGCAAACAAACACACACTCAAAGATGGCACTACTTTTAGAATCGATCCAAAATGATAGGGAACAAGTTAACACACATGTCATATACAACAATACGGATAGGTTTACACGTCATTTTATCAAACAAAGAGGAGGCACTATAACATACATATATATCTGTAAATCTATGCATACATATATTTCGTAAGGAACGGTTAAGTGATTATTGTAATTGAAAAGTAGTTATTAGTTTAAGACCAGACATTAGAGTGTGTTGATTTGTACTTGATTTGCGCTATTAGTCTATCAGGCAATAAAAAAGTGAATTCTTATGTTAAGACGAAAAAAAATTATCGTAAGTCAGAAGCTGGTGTGATTTGGTTTAGAGAAAGAGACTCTAAAAATGAGTTTCAACGACTGACTATGTAAGTTGTATTATTAAATACGAAACATTTACATTCCAAATATAACAAGGTACATGTTTACGAATTCTATTTTGTGCTATTAACTGGTGTTACTACTCCACTGTTAGGATCGAACTAGATAGGGATATGTACATTTAATGATACAAATCAAATACGTGGGAATAACAAACAATGGAAACTGTTTTATGAAAGTTGAGGATTTATGCCTTAGGCTGTTATTATTAAACACGTAATTCATAAGATTTTCATAATCCGTTAATTGAAAAATTCCAACCGACCTATTAACCGATGATATACATTTTCCTGTATCCGGGAGCTAATAAGTTAACTTGAAGCCTGCTATATAGTACTTGCAGCATTTATGTTCTAGTCCTATAATATTGTTACTTATGTCAAGTACTAATTAGTCGTTTCACCTAGTTCATAAATGAGGTTTGAGAAAAAGACTGGATCGACTAATCAGAGTTAGGAAGTCCCAGACATAAACCATATTGGCACAGAAAAGTAATTAAAAACACACCTAGCTGATACAAATTCACATCAAAATTGTGGAAATCTTCAACCTCATTAGAGAGCATATTTAGCATGAACACATACAGAAACACATCATTTCACCTAATCACAATACTTATGACCTCATTCAATTCAGATGGCGTATTACATTTCGAACAGCCTTCTGACCACATGCATTAACTTATTAAGATATTATTTAAGGTCAAATTAGGTGATTGAGGACATAGGACTAACAAAGATAATAAGGAAAATATACCCTTCTGAATGTTAAAATAAAAATCAATATTACCAGTTTAGTAAGTACAAATAGTCTTTTAAATCCTTGATGTTATCACGTCCTCATTTGTTTAGTTTGACCATTTTCATTGAAGGCATGTAATCAGATAGCTTGAAACATGTATTGCATGGTTCTCATAAACATCGTATTCGCATAGAATAATACGGTTCGATTGCAGCGTTATATAATTACTAATTATATGTCTAGTGAGTTTCGATGTTTGAAGTTAAGCAACAAAACAACGATATAACTAAAATGTCATATCAATCCAACTGTTGAAGTAATGTGAGGCAACTGCGGTTTCGTATTCTAATTATGTTACTTATGAGTAACTAGTAATTTATTGCATAATTTCTCTGCACATAAATTAAATACTGGTTGTGAACTAGAATGATAGATGTAGCTCTTATTCAGTCCGATCATATCGAAGTGATGATTTTAGTCATTTTCTGTACTAAGTGCTAGTTATTGCTGTTGGTCTCATAATTTTAATTCTAGCTGTATAATCTAGAGCAATTTCCACTAACTATTAGACAGTTTATTTACATATACTAAGAGAAGTTAAGTCACTCTTCATTATAGACCTCCGGAAAGCTATTGTGGTACATTTTAAAGCACTACGACGATGAGTAAACAAAATGATAGATATAATTTGAGAAAATGGAAATTGTTGACAATCATTAACTGTGGTTTTCAATGATGGTAAACTTTTAATACAATTGTGATTAGATGATGAAATACTGCTAGGAACGCGTTAAATATACTAATAATCTACTAAAAGAAATAACTCTGAAATGGGAGTAAAATGTACTTTAATGTTGATTTTGAAAAATTGAGTAAATATTCAGCTAAATTCGTTATATCTGAATAAATCCAACAAGAAACAGGTTTTTCCTGTTATGTACGGTTATTAGCGGTCAATTTCCCCATATGAATGTAGTTGAACAAAATTATTCAGCACAACCATAAAGTATTTTAATGTGTGGAATTCAGCATTCTCGAATTTCACACTAAGTATTGTAACATTCTCTTATGACAAGGAATAAATAATTATCTGATAGGACAAAATGCCGTTGCGACGGAATTTAAAGGGAAATATTTTAATAAACATTCAACTGGCTACTTATTTAGCCATTTAAGTAGCTCGTCAGTATTCGCACGAAAGTCGAATGATAAAGTGTGATGGTTTAAATTTTCAGTAAAATTCGAAATACATGGTTTTATCTGTGTTTTGAAAGTGATAGGTTTAATGACTGTATGTAGATAACAACAATAATCTTTAAGTCACAGATTACATACTGCATAGAACTAAAAATTTCGTTACAATAACAATTTAATAAAAAATCCACATAATTCTGAATAAAACTGTTTAGAAGACTTACAATCTTTCCACGAATCCTGGAAAGCATGCATTCCCACCCATGACCATAAAATTTGCCCAAGCTCCTGGTCTTACTGCAGCTGGTAGTCGTTCATTCATCAAGTATTGGATAGCTTCTGTAAGCCCCATTTCTTGATAACCCACATCCGATGGATGGAAAATCAATTCAGGAACTGTAAAACGCTCATTATTCAAACGTAATATATATCCTTGCTGTGATAAATTAGAAGCCCGTTGGTCTGACTTATCATTATTATTATTTCCTGAAATTACAGTATTAGGATCACGAACATATCCACGGTGAACATCAACATAGTTTGGTAGTACATATTCTCTTAATATGCTATTTGATTTTTGATTCGACCTATGTAGTAAGGTATGAACAAAACAGTTGTGGCTCTTTAGTTCGATAATACTCTCTAACAATAGTTTAGTACAGATCTATCTACAGATGTGAGCATTATTACCTACAAATATTACGCAGAGAGGTTGTTCTGTGGTCAGGGTTTTCAATTATTTGCTACTGAGTGAACACGTTCGAGTCCTGCCACACTTACTCTAGTTTGGTCAGGTTAAGAGTATCACTATCTCTCGAGGAAAGTACAAGAATCAATACCTGGTAAGTGGGTTAGGTACTTACATTGTCTTTCATATATATATATTCTCAAAACAACAACAGATATGTTCTTTACACGCATATAATAATAAGAATTCAAGTGACATTTTACATTATACGAAATATGTTGATGTGCAACGTTTATAAAACTAAACAAAGGATGAAGGAAAATGTAAGTAGGAACCGAACGGCTAATATGAGTGCATATCTAAAGAAAAATAAATAAATGTGGGTCCTACTTTTGAAGAATCAAACCAAAAACTAACTAAATAAAAGCTCTTTGTTCTGTGGTTCATGCATACTCGCTATCTTCTCAGTTTTTTCAAAAAAACTAAAACATAGATACACTGGAAATAGATACATACTGATAGGATAGCCTATTTGACATACAATGCTTCAACGTTTTACATCAAGGTGAGAAGGAAATACAAGGATGAACATTGTGTTTAAATAGAATGCCAGAGGTCGCAGCCTAATGACCCAATAATCTGAGGTAAACTATGATATAGATATGTTATGCTTGCACATCTAATCGTCATTTCGCCAGTAGTTTCCTGGTTACCTCAGCAGCTTTTTATCTTTGGAAACGGGTGGTTGTCGGCGTTAAGTAAATTTACTGATTCATGAACGAAAACATACCTGTAGACCACAACACGTGACAAATTCGAATCAAAAGTACCAGTAGAGAAAGACTATTTTATTAGTTGAAAAGTGACTTCCATCATTTAGAAAAACATAAGGGTTTTTGATCTTCGATAAGTGATCTTATAAACAAATGACTGAATTATTCAGAAGATAATGGTGAGAGAGAAAGCATAAGACTACTTGCAAACAGTATCGAACTTTGAGCTTAGTCCTATGCATAAGAGAGTTGTGAATCTGATGATTCGACTTGAGATAACGGTAGTCACCTTGAGACAAAAATTGATTTAAGGTAATACTAGGTATATCAGATGTTTACATATAATATTTATCGAGTTGTATACAGACATTATTTAAGGGGCGAGGCAGATTGCGGTACACTGCATATAAAATCGAGTATAATTACTTTCATAACAGTGGCTACTCTAGGGACTTCCTCAAAATGTGTCTAGTGAATTCACATAACTCTTAGAAACCAATCTTGTAAATCAGGATATAGATTGCCATATCATATGTGAAAAATATTTCGGAAGCTGTCTCAAGGATTTAGAAATCTGCTTGAATTGGTACTGCTCACAATTCAACATAATAACTTCTTTCTGCTTTGTATCAACGGAAAGGGGTAATATAAAAAGACTGATGCAACATCTATAAAATAAATTGTACCAAGTGCGAGATATATTGTATTAGACAAAGTGGGCGCCACAGTCATAGTATCAATCAACGTAGATAATCATGGATATGAATTCCATCGTAAATCGTCAAAATTATTGATCAAGGAATTTCTACGAATGTCAAGAAATTTCTAGAAACAACATTCAGACTAACTAGAAAGTAAGAGACATCGACGTAAATCCAATCTGTCAACCCACACGAAAGAAGTTAATTAATCACATGGTCGGAGGTCAATCGACGAAGACATTCAATAAGAGAACAAACACAAATAATGACAACATAATCTAAGAAGAAAAACAATCACAAACAGGGACATGAGACTGAAGTGACTTATTACTTGTGGAACAGCTAAAAATTCCAATTTTACATGCAATCAGAGATGATTATATTGTCTAGAACGACAGTGAAAACTCGGTAAGTAAACTACTTAGCTCAATGAATACAACCATCACCATTAGTAATGAAGTAATTAAATTCCCGTTGATACCACAAATACCACTTATACAGTATCAGAAAAAAATACAATATTTTAGAAACGACTTACTGGGAAATGTTCATATCTCGCCAAAAATCAGTAGACACATAACACACATCCTCTTTGCATTGATTCATTATATATATCTCACTTCGTACATCTAAATGTCTATACAGAGTAATTAAAGTTGTAGTCCATTATCAATTACCGATAGGAAACAGCTTCAATTAAACGATTAGTGAGAATTTTCCCACCTACTGTTAGCCTTGAAGAATTTTTTAAAAAAATAATCAGTTCTCATTTAAGAAGGTATATACCGTAAGACAAAATCTTTCATAACGAATCCATCAGCCATTGGTACAATATGTGTAAATGAATATCCAGAGTCAATAACTATACAATACCTTGAAAGGCGTTGAGCCGATTCACTTCGATACTTGTAAGCACTTAAAAATGAAGCTAAAAAGCTCCAATTAAATATACAATGTTAAATTAATTTACGATTTGTGCGAATTAAACCAGCCACTTGATAATCTTCAAAGAATATCTCATTCATAGCTTCTTTAGTTGATGCGAAATTGAAATATGGCTCAGTGACCAGTAGATTACAATCAGATAAGGAGTTTTGCTAAGGTAAACAAATAAGAGGACGACAAAATATCGACCTACTGAGTTTGTTTTAACTAGACTTTTAAGAGTTATGTCTAAAATTTGACATTGAACCTCCCAGTTGTTAATATAGCCCTAGGAAAGAGAAGAGAAATGTTTGATGAATGAATCTTTTAAAAAAGTAACTTACATTAGCTGGTTTAGAAGTGATACATTACCAGAGGATCTTCAACAATAACAGACGGTAGTAATCTATTATTGTAACAATTACAATCCAGTTTATTAAGTTGGGTTGTCCTCATTAGTCCCGGTAATATTATGTACTAATCCCGCTTAGTATTTTACGGTTCGACAACGACAGGGACTTTATCCCAAATCAGAACAAGAGTAGAGTAGGTAGTAAGATGCATTGATAAAATAACAACAGAAGGCGAAAACAAAGCAAATAATTACAACAGAGTTTATACAAACATTGGTATAGAGTATTCCAGAAACTTCCCGATTGTTTGTTAGCTCTGACTGGCTAAGAATGGATCGATCACAACACAACTTCGTGAGTAAGTTTTGAGCATGCTTTAATCAGGCTCGTTTCGTGCTAACACACTTCTATGGAGAAACTAACTATATCCGCAACTACATAGGTGAATGGTACGAAATTTCATCTCAAGAACGGGAACGCCACTAGGTTTAGTTATACCTTAACAGTAAAGTGAACTTCATTTCATACAAATATCCACGATCGAACACAAGGGCATTTTATAAATAAATACAGAAAAAAAACTATGTAAGTTAAATACATAAGTTTTAAGTTATAATTGCACGTGGAATTAGCTTGATTAGATAAATAATAGAGAAAGTAGCCCACATATAATGTTTTGTGCTACAATTAGTTTTGACCTTACAGTATACAACAAAAGTGCATTTTACTAAAATAAATTGACTCCTAGTCTAAGATATGCTGATAGATGTCGACTGTTTACTTAGGATAAGCACGACAACCGCGACATATGGCTTAGAATCGACCCCAGTAGCGCAAATGCATTTACTCTTTATCTTCATTTAGACCTTCAGTTCTAGTATCCTTTCACACATTTTTCTATCCCTTCTCTTCGGACCATATTCTCACTGTTAATATTTCAACTCCTTTGTAATTCGTTTCGTTATGCTGTGGTATAGTAACTTCAGCTAACATAAATTTATATCAAGCTCTATATCGATGATGGCTGACTGAGACAGACTGGTCGACTTCGAAAGTAATTTACCGGTTGCAAAAGTAAAATCTAGCTATAATTAATTCCTCAGTATTTTGATAAGACAAATTTGGCGCTACATAACATTCAGTGGTAAAACGTACAGAAACTATTTAAAATTCGCTTGACTGAAAGCAGTAAGATATCTATTGACTTACTACTAATAAGATTAGGTACAAATGCATTCTATACAGATTATAATGTAATTTTAAAACGTCCGTACAGAATTAAGTCATTCAGTAGCTATTTTCAGAAGTGCATATTCTACCAGTAGTCTTAAAAACATAAGTTGCTTTACTTTCATATCATTTATGTCCTGTTAAGCGACCTAGTAAGTAAATACAAGATCATACTATAAACCTCGAATCACAGTTGTTTTGTAAGGGACAGAAACACTGCTATGCTGAATAAACGAACCTAGCTAAAATCAGTTTCTAACCTGTAAACTACTGGATAAAAGTAAAAACTTACATCTTTAAGTTTACATATTTACAATTTTATTAAAAACCCACTTTTGTTTTAAAAATTATAAGAATAAACGGCAGGATACTGAGTTAAGTAGGAAATAAAGTGTTAATTACAGAGAATAAATGAAACATTTATATAATAATGCGGTTATATTACTTACTTTTTTGAATGGCATAATACAAAATAAGCTGGATAAGTTGTTACAATGTTCGATTTCATTTCCAACAAATGTACGACCACCAAGAGTTTTTGACTTAAAAATGGAGTTATCGATAATTCTTTTGAGAAATGCGAACAGATAAATATATGCTAAGATGAAAATTACTTTGGGTTAGCATCTGAGGAAAATCCAACTTTTAGGGACCCACCGCCCATATCAAGTATCAGGGTTGATGTCATTATTGTGATTAATTATGAGTAATACGCATATTTCGAGTAGTGAGAGAAACAAAGGAACCTAAAGATAAAAACATAGAAACCGACATTGTGTCATTTTATAGAGAGAAGTAGCTAAATCCCAATGACTGAACTTTGAAGAGAAGTTTGTGAAGACAACACTCTTGAGTTTTAACTAGCCTTTAATTTGCTTTGATTGGAAAATTAGTATAATATTCTCCCTTTATTTACATCTGAATCGTGAACTACATTTTGTACTTATTTTATTGCTTCATGATGTGTTGAAGTGTAACAACTTGGATCTATCAATATTATTACCGAGTTCTAGATTATTTAAGACTGATTGAATAAACTGCTTCTAATGTAATTCCTGCTCTCGTATCAATCTCATAACAAATAACACCAACAAGAGACCTAGGGAACATTTACGTTCGTTTACGCTGATGTGACAAAACTATTAGTGACCGATCAAAAACTGGTTTTATTAGTAAAAGCAAATTAAATGGTTTAATTTTTAAGACAAAAGTAATAGAAGACTAGTTTTGTATCTGAAGCTTTGAAGATTATATTTTCAAAATTTTTCAAACGAATAACGTTAACAGTCAGTCATAAGTTGATAAAATAATAGGCATAATTAGTCAGTTTCCAAATAGAGTTCTTATTGCTGTTAACAGAGAATAGATATCGAAGTAAGTTCCATAAGAGTATTGTATTCCACTTTCGTGGATAATTAATTTATTGAAGTCCTATTTTTTACAGTTTACTTATGCGAGGTTGGTTTTAAATTGTGTGTGAATAAGACCAACATATATAAGTAAATAATATTGTTTTCATCTAGATTCTAATCAGCATTTACTCTGGCACACAACAATATGTATATGCAAATATGGAAAATGTTAAACAAATAAGAGCACCTCGCAAGTCAGTAAAGGGATCCATTGAAAGAAGAGAGAAGTAATAAACTTAGTGCTTCATGATGGGTTGTTTGCACATGCGAAAGGATGTAATAGATGCTATCACTAAAATGATATGCATAAATACACATAAGTATAAGGATTCCATACATTGCGCTTTCTAGTCAGCGTTGAATTACCTAATCCATGAGGCTCCCGTATGGTTTAAGATATTGATTTAGAAGTAGCCCTGAGATCTATAACAAAAATACGGTTTTACAGGTAGCGCGACATGAATAATATTATTGTGATTTTGTGAGGTCCAATTACTAAAGATTTTAGTGAACTGGTCATCACTGCGGAAAGAAATTTATGATGTTAACTTCAAGTTATTTTATCCATAAGTATTACGTTTAGCGTAGTTTAGTTTTATTTATCAGCCTCTAGAAATGCGGTTTACCATCAAACTTATTTGGACAGGGAAACTGAGAGAACTATACGACGAAAAATATATGAATGAATTACAAACGTAGTGAATTCTACGAAATACGCGTGCAATATGAAGACGAATAATAGTACTTGGTAGCGAAGATAATAGTCTATTGAGTAACAGCGACATATACGTACTCAGTAGGTTTAGGATTTAGTCAAGTAATGGAACTCTGAAAATTGAATGATAAGAACTTAAGATGTAAAGGTTTATCAAGAGAGCGTGATATAATGTAATTACAAGGAAACGAAATGTAGTTTCTAGTTAATTAGCCGATTAGAAGTTTTTGTCGACAAAAATAGCATACGGGTCGGATACGAAACAAGGAAAAGTATGACATGACGCCAGCCGAATTTATAGAACTTGTATCAATATGACCAAATTAGCTAACATGAATAACGGAGTTAAATGTACAGTATATTGAAAAAAAAAACAGTTGTTATCTGAAAAGGGAGATATTAGGTTAGATGCACACATGATGTAGATCTATGGTAGCTACTACAACTGGAATAAGATAGCAGAAAGAATATTTTGTTTTACTTAGCAAAAGTTCCAAGTTTAAGAGGGGAACTCATATCAAGTAAAAGTTATTTATAGTTGCGAATGTTATGCGAAGTGATGTGAGCAATCATAACAAATCTTTATTTGTTTAATGTGTGTAGTTGTGGAAATGACTATGTATCAAAAATCAAATTTATATTTTACGTAAGTCTTTAAGTGGTTAGAAACAGAATGGAAACTTTCGCTCAACAAGATTCCGTGTCTAGTAGCCTACAAGTTTGGTATATAGAACATGAAGACTTAAAAGCAGAATTATTAGGTGAACGAGATGCTGATCTGAGGCCAAAAGAAAATATCAATCTTTTCAAGGGGAATTCTGTATAATTAAGCCGAATTCTTACTATAGTGAAACTAATTCATCTGCTTGGGAATTCCAAGACTTGTAAAACTGAAGCATAGGCCTCGAAAGTAAATGATAGAGTAGTAGTACATCTGGTATACTGATGTCCACAATAGACACAATATTTTGAAAAAAAAATCAGTGGAAAAGTGATAATGGCGAATTCCCAGGAAAAAACAGCTTCGAAAAATAATGTCTGGTTGTCGCGACAAGAGAAATTCAGGATCATATGATAAATCAATTAACATCGACACAATAATTAAATGTTATTCTTCTTGGTACTCGATAAGGCATGTTACTTCAGTGCACTGACGAAGTGAATTAACTGATGACACATAGTGACTTACCAACACACATTTTAACTTTTGACCTTTTGCAGATTACGTCAAGACTGGCTGTACGTTGTGCACTGAAGGTAGTGTGTAGAGCAGTATGGGAATCTGAAAGATAAAAAGTGGTTCAACTCACAAAGTACACCAGATGCACTTAGATTTAATAATGCAAACAACATATCAAAACATAGAGTAGAACAAGTTGGAAAAAAGACAATATGATAGTCGAAACTGACAGTTTTAAAAGTTAGAATTCAGATGAGTTACAGACTAATCAAGGACAGCTGTTGAAAATTGCGCCAAACCCCTACGCGGATTGCTATTGGTTGGTTCTTTTTAATATTTGGAGGCAAATTTAAGCGATTCGTCGCATGCTCATGGAGTTATGGTAAGCCCCATGAATAAGTTAAAATACTTGGATATGTTTATTATGTAGTTTTCCTAAAATTACAAGCTAGTAAATATATACTATGACACTTGGACGGTTTAATATATTGCTTTCCTGTAATTGGCAACACATAGGCTAGTAAATAGTATTACACAATCTGGATACATTCGACTGTTCGAGATGCCATTTTAATATTACCGTAAACTAGGAGTAATGTATTTTGTACAATATGTTTTCAGTAATGAGGTCCCGTTTGTGTATGATAACTGTCAAATAATATAATTATAGGGTATCTGGAGAGTCAACCAGCGCCTAGTAAGCCTGACCATTCTGTATCTAGACAAAGTATAAAATCAACTAATCAGTATTAACTTTCGTTATCAAGTTTTATCCTAGGTTAGTTAAATATTCCCTGCGAGCGAAGAGTATTGTGGGTGGTCCATCTAATGTTTGCGAAGTTTTCCAACAGTTCAGACGGGCACTAAATAAATTCATGATTGTAAGTGTTGTTATGACTATGCATTTCGTACTTTGGAAGTTCAATACTAGCTGTATTATTACTTTAAGCCGTTACCTTGATGTGTTGAGCCACATGTAGTGTATGTGCTATACCAATATATGCTTTGTATCTCACATTCTCCTCAGGGTACTGGGTTTCATAATGTGAGAAAAGCTTGTTTGTTTTCGTGATACTTATGTCCTACTAGATGTAGATATGTAGGTTACTAGTCCAAAGTGACTGTAAAGGTGGCTTTAGGTGGTTATAAAGTAGCACATTTAAAAACTGAAACCGACCACCTATGTACTACTCCCTTAGTTGGAACGGATTACTCATGAGGATTGTGTGGTGTTGAGCGTCGTATCTTTCAATCCCTTGTTGAGACAAATACAGATGCGCCCTAAGACTTATGAATCTGGCCTATAAACAAATTGGAAAACTGCCGTACAGTGACAAAGAATATAAGGACTAGAACTTATGAACGTAAGTTCTGTGTATGTGCAAAAGCGAATGATGTAGGCATAGGTAGTCTAAATGTCTTTAGGGTAGGTTCATATTATCAATAAGTAACATTGCCAACAATCAGGCCGAAAACTTATCGACTCAGTAGAAATGACAATCTCGAGGATTTGGAATTGGATTGACCACGACATACAAAGTGATCAGTTACAAGTGTTCTGGTTCTTTCCAAATATTTGTTATGATGTAAGCTTTACAAATGCCATCATTCTATATCGCCTTCTGAAAGCCTGATAGGTTGTGTTAAAGTGCCTAACAATTTACAGAAAGAAAGGTTATTATGGACTACAAACGCTACCTACTTAACGATTTCTATGTGAACGCAACTACCACAAGGCTTAAAAAAATTCATTCCAGTCTACGTTGATTATAATCTGGTTACTTACACAGGTTGATATTGTTGTTCATACAAACTTCCATGTGTGCGTATCGTTTCCACCACCTTTATTCTGGTATGCCACATTGTTATATTTATAATTTCCAGACATCATTTACAATAGTGAACGTTGAACCAGAAGTCATAGTTTCCGTGTTAAATTACCAAGTACCAGTAGAAGGTGTTGAATCCCGTAGTAAGTAATAATGTCTTTGCACGCGTTTAGTATGCCCACACAGATTAATTTCAAACAATGCAGCCAATTTAAAGAGCCCACCCGAATAGTTAATAACCTGCTCTGTAAAGTTATTAACACTGCTGAATGGTCAAAGCATGCTTCAACACGACGCCATTGCAGATGAAACGTTCTCTCACGTTGGCAGTCAAAAACCACATCTAACTTTTTACGGCGCTTACTGTTTCCTAATTTTTAATACCATGCAAATAAACGATTTCATTACTTAATGTTGTTTTTAACTTCTCTAGTGGCGGACTGCATTATTGCAAAGCACACCCTTAAAGTCCCGGAAAGTGCGTATCACATTTTAAGTGGTACTTGTGCAATATGGTTATATCATTTAATATCATCCACTTGTAGTGTCATAATTGTGGTAATCAGTATTGTCCGACAGCAACATCAAGTAAATTAAAGTTTAGTTCTCTTCAGCCTTCATTCATTACATAGGCATGGACTCTTTAGAAAATAGCAGTTATACAATCATTTAGCTATTACAATCGAAACGAAACATTTACGTGATAAACTGTGTTAAAGAAAACTAACGAAAGGCCTAGCTTATATCACATTTTTGGAACAAGTCTTATGTGCATATAAACTTTCATTACAATTTAAATACAAAATACAGCCAGGGCTGACAGCTAAGCGTCTTTCGCTTTTCAAAAGTTATTCGTAGACAAAATAGGAGGTATTTTTTAGAATCAGCAAATTTATTACGGTGAAACATGTGGTAACGTATCCTAGTTACAATTGCCTCCGGTAAAGCTCATCACTTCTCTAAATTACAAATCAAATTAAACCTGGTCAGTGTTGACTGAACAGACTAATTAGATTAAATTAATTGAAATTTTACAGTATCAATACAACTGTAAAAGGTAATATCGAGGTCTTGTTCAGCTTCCTCAACTTTTTTTAAAACTTCCACGACATAATTGAAGCTAAAATTAGTTTTCGCAATTCGGTGATCTTAGTTCATAGCACTGCTAACGTGATCATGATTTTTTTGTTCTATTTTGTATTGCAAACTATCTCTGGCTTAGGTATCACTTTTTGAGTTGTTGACTGAATTTATTACCACATTTTATATCATCAAGATAGAACTTCATAAGTTACACGTTGACAGAGAAAAATCAACTTTCCGATTGACAACAATGACGTTAATTGTAAGAACTGATTACCTCTCAAATTGTTTTTTCATGAAGACGAGCTCTGATGTACAATTACCAAGTATTTCAGCTAACGTCAGTTTAATATCCAATATATTATTTAAATGACATAAACTTTGATGAAAGATCAGTAACAGGTGTATAAGCGTAATTTTCTTTGGTGAAACTTAACACTGCTGGTGAACTTGCACAACTACCAATGACCTTGAAGCCCCTTTTAACCGGTGAGAATGCACTGGTAGATAAAATCATTATTTATTATGAAAAACGATAAAACCTTTAAAAACGTCACACAGGATACAATTGTTTTTACATGATTTATGATTTTTTGAAGGTTCGAGATGGGTTCATTAAATTTTAATTCCCTATATAAGCGATATAGGAACTCATCCATATGGCTTTAATATCATGTTGGTTCTAAAGCCTTTTCTGAAGTCTTAGAAACTTCTTCAGATGTGATCAGGGTCCTACTAGATGTTGCATCTATTTAAACAGTTTTTTCACCTAGCTACAGATTTAAATGTAACAGCATCTCATCATTATTCCATCCCACGTCGCTACCTAATCTGTCAATTTTCGGTTTGCCAATGTCAAGGTCAAGCTAGAAGTCATTTAGATTCATCCCCAATTTTTAGTCCTGCCAAAGAGCCAAAATATCAATATGAATAAAAAAATATTTTAATTTAATTGATGTTTTCTTGTTTTTAATTACAAAATTCATGTTAGAACAATATTCAGGCTATTAGAGTTGATAGTCTAAGGCAAGATCCCTCTGTTTATTGTAAAATGTAAAACATAAGCATATAGCTAGATAAATGTAGATTAAAGCGTGTCAAAATTTGCTTAAAAATAGATAAACAACAATTTTCAAGGTAAGTCAGCAACGCATAAATTGCGCGGAAAAAGGAACCTACTGTTTAGCTACATGCTCGATAATTCATATATGACCTTGATCTTCCAGCATTTTTTCACGCTCGCGCTTTGGAATTGGGGTTTGGTTTCGGGTCTTTAGTATCATCTAGTTTAAGAGTTCTAGCTACCCGACTGCGCATTACCCTAAATTGGTGGCAGTTGGTGATGCAATCGCTGGTCTCACTTTGAAGTTGTGTTTTTCGTACTTTGTTGGCACCAGAAGCCCGGTGGCTTGTCTATAACAGGTTAGGTCTTGTCTGTTTCCCTTTCTGAATATTTAAAAGAGGATGGCTTTTCCATTCCTCTGGCATTTCTGTGCTATTTAAGGAGTCCTGAAGTAGACACGTACATTTTACCTATGAGCACTTTTTAATCACATTTCTGTGAATGCTACCGCAATCCGTAGGCTTGTCTGGATGAAATGTTGTCAGTTTATGCAGAACTGAACTTAATGTAAGGTGGATGTAATGCAGATTTAATGTGACTTTAGTTTATCTGCCATGGTGAACGTGAAGCAAATATTTCTGCTGCCTCTATGTTGGTGTCATTTTCCCTACCAGGTCTCTTGATGTCGAATGCTTCCTGACTAATTGGTTTGCGTTGTGCCATGAGGCAATTCAGCTACCATGTATTTTTCTGTATTATTTGGTGAAGTCGGCTTGTTAAGACTTCCATCCGTTCTTAACCCTGATATTGAATCTACTACGCAGTACTAAGTGGGTGACTCTTTCTTATCACTTGAGAAAGATTATCTGCTTGTATCAAGTCCTTCCTTTCACCTGAATTAACCTATTGTGTCCACTTTCGATAAGGATTTCCTCATGGATGATCTGTTGGTCAAGTTGGCTATTTTGTTGGATATGGCTTGCAAGATTATTTACTTAGTGGCTTCTCAACCATCAATTATGGACAAGTGCAGTCATCCTACTGCTACAGAGAATGTAGTTTCCACCCCATAGCTGCATTTTTCACTTTTCTGTGAAATAAGTGAGAAAGGCTTACGCCGCACGACTACCATTTTCTGGTCAAAATGTCCAAGGTGACTGTCCCCTAGTAAAGCTTTTATTTGAACAATTCTGACCTAAAGTTAGTCATTTATCATTGGGTAATTTAGCGAAAATGGTGTCCAGTCACGATTCAACTGTTTGTTGTTTCCTATATGCTTGAATAGGCATTTGAAGAAACGAGCATAAGGGTTTTCACCGTTGGCTGGACTGGCTTACTTAACCAATAGATTACTTAACCCAATTCCATTTACGTATTGAGTAACGTGGTGTAAGTGCTTACCTTGCGCGAAATCGCCCCTCTCCGCTAACCTATTCCACTCTCACCTTAGTGACCGGAATTCTCTGTGAATATAAAAATGGTTAATAGTTTTGGTGTACTTGAGAGTTATAGACATGTTAGCGTACACCTTGTTACAACGATCTACAGGATATAGACTAAGTTGTGCGCCATAAACTGCATCGGTCTTTTCCCGTCATCTTTAAATGATGTGATGTTTATTGACCATTTAAGAATTAGGACAATAGGTTTTTTAGGGTTGAATATTCCACTGACCCCACACCTCCATTGTTTATCGCTCCCAAGGACTGTTTCTGAACCACCCCTTCGGCGTTGTCCTCAGTGTGTAGTGAAATCACTCACGACAATTATCTATTTGTACCGAATGCATGGGTGTGTCAACAGTACCTGGGAGATCTGCTCCTTATTTTTAGGGTATCTCGGTATATGCCCCCTCAACGATTAGGAACCTTATGACATTTAATCTGAAACAGCACCCGACGGACTCTAGGAGGTCCGCAAGGATAAAGTGTGCGCTAGTGATCGCGTTAAGTTATTGATATAATTCGCTACCGCCTGTCTACCTTGGTGGACTTTCCGTCCAACCCGAATAGTGACATGCGTTCCACGTGGAGTTCCTTGTTTACAACGTCTGGTTGCAACCACGTTTCGGCCATAGTCACGATCTGGAGTCGTGTCAGCATAAACGTAATGGAGTTGGGTACCATACCTCAATAACTAGTTCCGAAGAGTTCAGACAATCAATTGACTGAGTACTTTGATTCCTGATTTTATAAATGCGTTACCATATGCCGTAATTCATGTATCCTCCCTGTGTGCTCATTCCTATGTTATATTGTTATCATGTGTTACTAAATGACTGCAACACGTAATTCTAAGTGCTAATAAGAACATATTCATTCTGCTGGCTGGGGTGTTTCTGGTCGTAGGTAGTTCTGACCAAAGAAGCACTCTTCGTTATTCTCAGCGAACCTAGATGAGAAGTGAATGGAAGGTAGAACAGTTCTTTTCGCAGCTTCTGCTTTTCTACGGGTTGCATAACTTCCCTATTATGCCACTTAGTCCAAAGACAGTGCATATGGCATCAACTTTTGTTTATCGCATACATACCTACCTTCGAGTAAACTGTCAAAGGAGACCTGGGATGAAAACAATGCGGGAAATCAGTCCACAGCCTAGAATTGTCTACCCACGGGTTCATAGCAGGTCATCTTCCTGTAGTATAGTCATTTGCTATGCTCATTCTTGTGTCGACAATCATTTCAACCCGACTACGAAGGGAAATACTATTCCGCCATAAGAGAAAAAGTTTTGAGAGCTCTACTCCATCTTATTTTCCAAATATTTAAATTGTGACTTAAGCTATCACAAAGTAATGAAACTATACTTCTTAACAGTCGGAGTGATATCAACAGAAACAATTATACGTTATACTTTATTTCCAGATTTAAGTTTGGGTAAAAAGCATTACTTCAATGGATATTTCTATAGCAATTCAGAGGTACCATTATGAATAGTACATGGATAGAGACTTAATAAACGTTACGTAGAATGTTAGCCTAACAGATACTTACGAAGTTCGTTAACGCCACCTTGTATTTTTACGGTTTTCCTACCGTGACTAGCAGAGATATAAGCCAAAAAGGTGGGAGAGTAAGTCATTTATCCCGCTTGAAAACACTTTATAATTCTTCTACTACTACTGCCTCATAGTTCTACATCGAGCGATAAATAATCACTGTTTACTGTACATTCCAAAACAGCCGAAGAAGTTACTATATAGATGAATTCACCTTATTTTTTTTAAGTTTGTTTATTTATTTATGTTTATAAAGGAGAAAATCGTGGAGGGTAATTAGGTATTGACATGTACGAACAAGACGCTGGTGTTATTTCATCTCAGTGGACTAATATATCTATTGTTAGACAATAATTTCAAGTCGGCAAAATAATGAGTCTTTCCTGTTGAGTAAGTTCATAGGCGACGTGATAATTTCGTAATTCCAATGAATTATGATCCGAGAAACAATGTACGCTTTTAGGCTATTTCACTAGGTACGATTCGTTTTCTGCTATACAACTTCAAAATTACGTAATGTCTCACTAGTCATTAAGTTAAGTTTAATGATTGTCGATCTACTAATCCAGTAACTGCATAATACTTATGGGAACCGTAAGTTGACAATGTAGCAAGTGTTGCATTTCCGTCGGTTACAAGTACTACTGTTTATCCGAACAGCAACTACTTAGGATACTGTTTAAAACTTTGTATTGACGTTTCTATTAGTGACACCGTCGTCAGAACACTTAATGATCAGTTTGATAAAAATCTTTAGGAAACTTAGCTGGAAAAATGAAAGCTAGTAAAAGATAGCATTTAACTATTTTTCTCTTTCTTAGTGTTTTCGAGTATTCTGATTATTTAGGCATCGCGAGTGGTGCGACGAACGCATTCTCGTGAATAGGCATGCCTTCACTTCATGTATCGAACATATTTTCTTTGTTTAGATGACTCCATTCACTAAAAAGACAAACGACAGACAATTTGTATGTTCAAAGCGTTTATAAATGTTAATAACCACGAACAATCACATTTATGCTGATTGGCTGAAAAACTATTTGCTAACTACTAGCAGCAACTTATGCTCTAAAAACGGTCCACTAGAATCTGAAGTAGGCCACGAAACCAAGTTATTCTGCCCAGCCATTACAGACATAATTTTAAGAACAAATAATGAAACGGATTGAAAGGTATAAAATACTCAGAAACATTTTGGCAGTTGTATTGACCATCCTACCACACATTTGAATATGGAAAACTTTTAATTGAAAGCTAGAGATAAACAATATTAATTGAATCGATAAAAATGATCACTTGTTTCATTTCACTAATACTACCAAACGCAATTTCTCATATGAATGCACATGTATGTAGAAGGTAGGGGTGAATATGTATAGCATGAACTAAAATATTTACCTTCGACATGTTGATTGCTAATATTATAATTGTACATGCATATACATTCACATAAAGATAGATATATAAGAGACAGAGATGAAACATTACCACGAATAAATATGCATAAACAACATATATTTCATTGCCAGTTTTTTGTACATACAGACGGGATTTAAATACTGCAACTACTCGATGCATAACTCCAATGCCAATTATGATAAACAGCGTATGCTACGTCAACCAAAATAAACATGTACTGTGGATGTTCCGAACCCAGGAAAGACTTGAGTGAACAGATTATAGGCGGATACATTTCCTTTAGACGGGGGGGGGGGAGTAAAAGTTAAAAGCAAGTAAATATATTTTCGTTAAAAGTCAAATAAGCTTCATGAAGTAATATTTGAGTAATGAAACCAACAATCTAAGAAAACTAAACAGATATAAAAATCAATTTTAAAAGAATGACGGGTTAGTATTTTGAGCCAATCAAGTTTTTATTTAGATCTATTCACTTACTGATTACTATTAGGATATTATTTTGAAACATTCGACATCAAAAGATATTTCCTTATGAATGAGCTAGGATGAACACATTCTTGAAATGCTCATACACTGAAATAAACAAACAAGCTCTACTTACAGTTCATATGTATGAAGTATGTTACACAAATACGAACATCACTAACTTAAATCGGATACAGAGAGTTTACCTAGGAGTTGAAACCTTATAAGTCATTGGTTAAAGGAAAGTACAATGATTAATGAGAAGTGAACGTCAGTCTAACCTAATATTACAGCCAAAAAGTTTATTTTTGACGTAGTTCTGCTGAAATGTGCATTTCATTTCAAGATTTAATCTGATAAGAGCAAAAACAGATAACTGAATAAGACAAATTCATCTTATTTCCATAGTTCCTTATCAGTTACTTACAAAATTCCAAATTAGAGTGAAAGTATTTTAAAAAAAGTGTTTGCTTTAAACAATATTTGACCACATCCCCGAAAATCTCCAATCAAAAGAAACAAAGTCTCTAAGCATTGCAATTTTAAGACATCTTGGATATGGTACATTAAGTAGACACATTTCAGTTCTTCAGTAGCTACTCAACAACCAAGATCCCACCTCCTAAAATCCACTAAAGCTTTAGCTATCATACGCAAGAAATTTAATTTGTCAATCTCCCTTTGCCCTAGTAACATGCATCAAACTGTATGACTGAGCTTTACTCATTTTATTTCAACTTATTATTATCTTATTTTCTAATAATGCGACCATTAGCCTTTAATTATGTTTGTTTTTCTCATGACTCTTAAAATTCTATTTTAGTCGCTCAACTTTTATTGAATCTTTATGACATTATGCTGATGCCACCAATCAAGCACATTTTAAATGTGTTTCCGCTTTATTTCATAATTTTGATTTTGACACATTATAGGATACAAGGAGCTGATGAAAAACCACCGCAATAAAATGAAAATATCTTATTCTGTCCACCTATTTATTCTAACTCTGTTTAAATTAGTAAAGATGACTATCTGTATGAAATTAGCATTTAGTATTCAGGCACCGATTCAATTTAAGCATTCATAATACAGTGTCATACACTACATACAAATTCTAAAGAAATAAAAAGTGAAGACAATAAACGATTCATAAGATTATTCTTGTACATAGATCTACTAACACTGAATGTCTTATTTGACCTTCCTTTCTATACGATACCCAGATGTGATTTAGAATGTTCTCTATCTTCAATTTTCCAATGAGTGCGCGTTGCGTCCGATTGTTTCATTACACTGCTAGGAGTTAGTAAGTAATTAATTTTTCACTACCGTACTCAGTTACAGGATAAGTTAGAAGATATTAATCCGAGTGACTTAATTGCCCATTGGCTTGCCTCACTACTGCAACTCGACTTCATTTGGATAGAGAAATGATTTAAGTGGAGACATAATGGTACTACAAAAAATATTTACTACATTAGATAAATCAAAAGTGAGCTGTATGAGCTAATCCTTAGTTTGTGGTGCGAGTAATTTAAATTACTGGTGTGAAATTACTATGATTGGTTAAACAGGTAGATAACCTCTAAAGACTATCCTATGATCTATAAGCCAAGGCAGTGAAGCAACCCAGATGAATTTTAGTAGCATTTGGTGGCCAGGACACCAAGGATTTTAAACTCATGTAAGCGGAACGCCAATCAGTCATCAACAAAGTCGAATCTGGCACGAGTGTGTACTGGTTCAAAGGAAATTAGGAAGTTAGATAAACTATGGTTTTAAAATATTGTCAACGGCAAATGATGAATGAAAAATCTTTAAATTTAGAGGAATGTTTGGAAAGAATTCACCTGTGTTACTATCACTGAATGGTTTTTAGCCACCTTACTTAAGGTACTCACCTTACCAAGTAGTGATTACAGAGAATACAGGGATTAGGAAGTTCGAATCCCTTGATACTCCCATGACAAATACAGTGAACCAGGTGTATTAACTCATTAGATTTAATTATACGAGTTCGCATTCGTCCTCTAAAGTGGACTCCGTAGATCAAGTGAAGACAGTAAAACTCTTTTGGAAAAAATTACATAGATGAGACTGTATGGGAGGATTTCAAAATACATTGAACTATTTTCACCATCATTAATCGTTTCATGGTACTACTATTACAATTCAATGAAATGTAACTTACTAACCAGGTACAGCTTTATATAATCACAATTAGTGTGAGCTGGTGATACGAGGTAGACGGTTAAGGAAAAAAAAACAGTCAGACGGTTATTTGAATTGAAAGTCAGTGGTTAATCCAGGCACACATTTCGATTACGAATAATATAAAATTATCAATTTTATTACTAATTATATGAAACTACCGGTCCGAATAAGTAGTATACTTAGGAAAATACGTGGTTCTGAATCAGAATATAGACCAGCTACAAGTTAAACCACTAATTTATTTACACCATAAACTAATGGAACGCTAAGTAAACTAATTGATTAAGTTATAGCATTATATTAAAGAGAAGTTGAGTACTGAATTCAACCTGAAAAACAAAAATAAAAGATGGATGAAAATGGAAATTGACAAGCAATGTAATAACAGTTTCCTTTGTTTGAGAAATGAGATAACGAGGACCACTTATTCAATGATAACCAACTGATATGTTGGCGCAATCTAAAAACACCTACCAACTGAAATTTCGTTTACAATGACAAAGTAGTTGGTTGCGATGCGTTAACAAGGGTGTATATAATAAAGATTAAAGTTGTACGACTGCTACTACCTTTCCCAAGGGCAATTTTTGTTAGAATTATAATTGAAGTATGCTTTTAGACTGTGTCGTTATTTTCAAGATTTCCAAAGATAAATAAAGTAATCACTCACTTTCTATAATTTTACGATTCAGTGAGAATGAAGTCTATATTCGGCTGTTATATGGTTAGTAGTATTCAGTAGAAAACCTTGCCTGATATAGAACTCGTGGTGGTTATTAACGATGCACGAAATAAAATTAAAACCTATATCACAAATCTTCAGTATGAAGCATCATTAATGAACTATTCGGGATGCGACTGACCTAATGTAGGACTAGACGGATATCCTGACGACTACCTTCAACTACCTAATATCAAATATACTACAAGCGATACCAAATCATTTAGATTAGTGACCAAAAAGTAAATTAGTCAGTATGATTTGATCTGGATTTAGGACTTGGCAAAAATAAGACTGGTTACTACAGTGACCGATTAATATGAAGTCACGTTTATTTGTCACATTTCATTTTATAAAAGTATTGTGTGAAATGAACCACATTTTTCCCATGTCATCATGGTAGTAAATTAAATAGTAAGAAGTACGCGGCGAAGATGAAACCCTTTGATGGAAAATTTCATAAAGGAAAGATGGATTTTAGAGTAAATGTAAGAAGTCTGATTACAAAGGTTGGAATATTAGTTGATGACAGTTAAGATAGCCTTAAATCTAAAATACATCTATACACAAAGTCGTAGAAGTTGTAAAGCTACAACTAACTCGTTTGTAACTCTATTTTAATTTATCCTACAAAGAAGAAAATCCTGAAGGCTTCAGTAAATGACTACAAACTGATTCATTCATAGTGGACAAGGAAGTTACATCAATTAGCAATTAATTACTTAAACAAAATCAAATTTACTACCTTGGTCAAAACCATCAGTTGTTAACAGTTCGCCATTATCGTATTGACGACGTTTTTTAGGATCTGATAAAATACTATAAGCTTCTCCGACTTCTTTAAACTTCCGTTCATTATCTTTAACAGTAGCTTCATCTGCATTTGTATGACGATCTGAGATTGTATAAAAAACATATTGATGAAAAACAATATTTTTCAATTTCATTTAGTTACACTTTGAAAAAAACTACGCAATAATGGAAATATCAAAAGAAGCTGCCGAACTACTGTTTGAGAAAGCACGGTTATGAATAGAAATAAAATGCATGCACACGGACCTTATGAGTTTTGATTGAGATGTAAATAGATTTTTACACATTTTGACAATTGTTAAAGAAATCTAAGACTTCCGTAGGAAAAGGTCTAGTCCATAAACCTAATATCAAGACGCGTCATGAAAAGTAATGAATTCAAAATAAACGCAGACATATATGTTAGGTTGGACCACAAAGATGTGTAACAAACTTTCAGAACTGTGTTTGAGAACACTATTTCACTTATTCTAACTGTAATGTAAACATTTTGTTTCTGTTATTGTTACGCTCCGCTTGCCCTATCCTCCCGTTTAGCATAATTACTGTTATTATATTGTCTCTTATTATGGACTACAGTCAATTAGTTGTGTACAAGTTGCTCCTATTCACTACCACTATTTCCCTCGTTCTGTATTCATGTTAATTTTCTAATTGGTATGCTGTGTGGTCTGATTTTATGTATATATAAAAGAATGCTTGAAATATAGACTCGATTCGGTCTGGCTGACCCAATGGCTCGCATTCTTCTTATTTCGGCTTCGGACTAAGTGGGCACAGGGCAGACGCGCAATAACCAACTAGGCACCAGTCATTGGCACTCGGTCACCCAAACCTCAATACTTGCGTCATAACAATATAATGAACGGAAAATTAAACAACAGTAACGATCATAATCAATAAAAAGGAACATGCACAGAAGTTCTTAGTTTCTCTATTACTAATTTGACTTTTCTGTGTTGATGCAGAAAATAAACAGAAGCTGTGTAATGAATGACGCTATCGTTGAGTACGAGCCACAACAGACAAAAAAACAAGGTAATAAGTAGCATAGTCTTTACTATCCACTCTAGTAAACGTTGGAACAGTAAGGAATAGACCAATTCAACTACCTTTATCTAGTAATACAAAGTAGTCAGTTGTGTTCCTTTGAATAATAATTATATGCCGAAAATCAAACAGATTACATGGTTAAAAATCATATAGTAAGCAAAAGAAGCAGGTGAGTTACTGCAAATGTAATATTAACATAGCTAAGGTCAATAACCCATAACTAATTAATTATGGTAAAGTCATAATTCTGAATTGAAAAGGTTACCGAAAACCATATAGATGGTGTATATAGCTTGGACGTGACGGTACTTGTGTACAAATCTGAGTCTACGTGGTTTTCGCAACTTCCGAAGAAACTTTTGGTTATCCTATTAAGATGTTGGAGTTGGTAGCTCTACATATTCTATTTATCTATCTGTACAAGTCATATTTTAAAGCTGTCGAGCATAAAGTTTCTTTTATGCTTTAATATAATTCACAGATTTAATAAAGTTCTTTAAAAGGCATCCAGAAATCACTCGATATACAACTACAATTCTGAAAGAAGGAATATTTAAGCTTTACCTGCTGTCAATGAGAAAAAAAACGAAATAAACTGGGAGAAAGACCAGAGAAACAAGCACTTGAGATGAATTTTTTAAGTCATATAGGTACTTAAACAACTTTTCAGGTGCTAATATTAATATAACAGAATTAGGAGCATTATTTCTTGGTTTTTTGAAGTTAGGAAATTAAAAACACACTACGAAACGTCTCCTAATAGATGGAGGAATAAGTTCCTACATTTAGGGTATGACATAACCGCAATAAACGGCTACAGACACTTGGAGACATGGCTCAGAATCAGTCACAGTGGTGCAAGTGTATTTACTTTCTAACTTCATCTAAATCTTGAATCCTATTATTAGTTTTTGCACACATTTACTTCACTCTCCCCCTTGTATTCTGTTATTATGTTACCTATGTTATCTCATAGTGCTAATGTGGTATGGCAACTTGAACCTATGAGCTTATGTGCCCGGTTCTACGTTGTTGTTGTTGATGATGATGATAAATTAAATAACAGTAGCTACGCAAAGATCAGTTATTGCCAGAAAAGTCTTTTTAACTGCAAAACATAAATAAGCTTTGGTAGAACTCAGAACCAATGGTAGCTAGATAATTTCAAAACCAGATGAAGGCCATAGAATAGTCCTTGAGGATGACAAGACTATAGAAAACATGAATATTCTACTCATGGATGAGAATAAGTACCAGAAGCTTGCAGTCAGAAATGGTGCTACAGATAAAACTGAAAAACAAATAACCAAATAAACAATCAATGAGAATTCGATGGATTATAAACCCTACCTGGATGGTACAAAAGTGCACTTTTTTTATACGCTTGCTTTATATCATCCGATGAAGCATTTCTCTTTAAACCAAGTATCTTATAATAGTCTCGTTGCTGAGATACAGAAAGAGCAGTTTTAGCAGCTTGTAGAGACTTTTTATTTTCTCGTGACCCGTCTAATTTTACCACTGTAGTCCATTCTTCAACTGACTTTTCGTATTCTCCAAGAGATGAATAACTATACATAAGGCAATTATATACACAAAATAAAAAAAACAATAGCATGTTTTCAAGAAAAAAATTGCTCATTTCTGTAAAATGAAATTATTACAGTAGAAAGTGTATTACGTAGAAACGAAATAATAATTAAGACACCTGGAAAACGTTTGTTAGTTACTCGGATTATTGTAACAATCAAACGTGAAATAAATAAAAAGTATTCATGAATTGAAATCTTAACGGAGTATGCTGGTTACATGTCGGCTGAAACTTTCAGTATATATATATATATATATATATATATATATATATATATCAATTGGTTAATAAATTCAACTACCTTAACAACAATAATTAATTTAGGCACTGATGCATACCAATTATGGAGCAAGATTTTGGATTTAGAGGATAAGAAATGTATCCCAGACTTGTCTGGATTGTTACTTAAGATATTTAAAAAGCCATGCATTTTTTTAGTCTTTAATAAACAGCACTGTTATGTGTGAATTCTAAATCTATAAACAAATTTTAGGGAAAGAAATTAATCTTTGAGATGGAAACACCAATGGTGGAGTTAAGTGAAATTTGGAATAGTAGGGAGTTCTAACAAGCATCATTGGAGATTGAATATACATCTAAATATTGACAGGTTTAAGATTACAGGAATATTAAAACATAACTTACCATTTAGCTCGTCGAATCCGAGCCTTTAAGTAGTTTGGTTCCAAAGAAATTGCATTGTCACAATCATTTAGAGCCTCATCGAAACGATCAAGCTACATGAGAATCGTTCAATTCGTTATAAAAACTTACGTAAAACAGAGCACAAGCACGGTTACAATACAGTTTTGCGTTAATAATGTCATGCAAAGGGTCTATTTCTAAAGCCTTTGAATACGATTCAAATGCTTGTGAATATTTGTGATCATGAATAAAAGTGTTTCCTTCTTCTTTGAATTTCAAGAGATTTTTTGCTCGCTTGAACACTTTTTGAGTTTCTACATGGTCTGGATGAAGGCGCAGAACATGTTGAAAATGACTAATTGCTTTATCGAAGTGGTCCAAATAGTACAGGCATAGCCCTCGGTAAAAAAGCAGATCAACCGATGAATCATGTGAGTGTAATAAGTTTCTATAATTAGAAAGGGATACTAAATGCATTACAGAAGCTTACTCAACTAAACTTTTGGCTTCTGTGAATTTTTTTAACTGGATAAGCACATGTAACCTCTGTAAATTGAAGTTTAGTGAAGCTGGAGCTGATTCAGTGCACTTTGTGATCAAATACAGAGCCTATTTAAAAAATGAATTTTCAATACTATACGAAAAATTATACATGTCGAAAGTCAGATGTGGATAACTTTTCTTCGTAAGACCGATAAGTTTCTGAGAGTAGTCCAATTTTCTGCAACTAAATGAATTCTGTTAGTAAAGGTCCGATAAGTCACTACCAATGATCGAAACTCTGTGTTAGCTGGTTCCAACTCTCTAACTATTGAACACAAGCGCTTAGCTTCATCTAAATCACCCAAAGTAAGACAACATTTTACACAACGCAGTACAGACTTTACATTCTGCGAATCTAAACTAACACTCCTAGTGAATAAATGATTTATTGAAAATGAATGAAAATAAAACCTGCTAGCATCTTTGTAGGCATCTAGAGGTTTATTTATCATCAAGTAAGCTGCTGAGCGGTTATTATATAGGAGCACATTAGTACTATCGATGTCTAAGCCTTTCGTATACCATATAATAGCTTCATTGTACATTCCTTGTTTATAACATTCATTTCCTTGATTTTTATATTCCTCAACCAACAAATGCTCGACTTCTGGCGATGCAACATTCATTGGAACTAAAAAGGATAAACATTTAATTAAAATATAAAATCACCTAATATAGAAACCGTTTTATGTTACAATAAACATTACACATGCTATCCCTGCATATCTTAGGCAACAAAGGCTTAAGACTATACTTATAAACACCCAACTTCGAACAAAATATATTTGTAAATAAAAACCTAGTCCATGACTATACCATACATTCAGCTGGTGACAGAAGGATACTTACAAGAGTGAACCAATTAACCAATGGAATTAGCAAACAAGGTGTTTCTAAATAAACTACATATACACACAAAATTATAGTACGAAAAACCATGAGATACAAGAGTGGGTGTCGATTTTAGAATTCATAACAGTATTACTACGATCCGTTATGCAAATATGAAAGCTAATTCTACGCTAAACTTCAGACTCACTTCATTTTAGAGTCTATATCAATCTCAAAGACCAAAGAAATATCTTACTAAGGTTGTTGTATGTCTTTCACTTGGCTAGTTAATGATTCGCGACTTCGTAGGTGACCGATTGATAAGACAACTTTTACCAATGATAAGATATTCTTGACGCCTGTTCGTCTTGACGTTTTTATTGGAGATTCTGACTTGTGTTAGGTGAATACATCTGCATGTAGGATCATAGTACTTAGCAAGCGTCTGGAAGCTTAGGTTTGAGAATGGAAAGTATAGATGTAGTTTAAATTGGTGGATGTCATACTACATATGTATAATTGGAAAATAAATCAACTAGTGCAAAACTTACGCAATTATTGTAAACCCCGCTCCCTGTTAAAGTGTGGTTAGCTAGTTTTAAAAAATTCCGTATATCATCAACCAATGATATTTGTCAATAATGACATAATATTTCACCATTTACTAAGTCTCTAACGTTTTTGGTTGATAAAAGTGTCATTTTATATTTATCATAAAGGTATATTCCGAACCAAATAACAGTATTAATGACTAAACTCAGACGATAAGGCGAATTACAGCAGTGAATAAGTATTTGATTGTATATTTATTCATAACGTTTACATCGGCAGAACAAATGAAGTGATACTTTTAATACTGTTGATCAGCTTTCATGCTGTTATGCATGACGGAGAGATAGCGTAATAGTTTTAGGGATTTATTTGGCCTTATTTAGGCCTTATATTTAGGCATATATACATTTTCGATGTGAATTATCTGTGTATGTGTGGGATGTAAATCGAATTCTTTGTATATTTAACACAGCCACAAATATTTTATTGCTCTTATCAATTAATGTATTCGTAAAATAAACAGCCTCTGCTTACTCACTTGTACGTTCCTTCGCATTCCGTTCTATTCCGAATACTCGAACTTTCTTGGTCATTGGTACAAAGTTAATTGACTACTTTGATTTTATGACATTGCGTCCTTGGAGAACTGGGAGTCTTTCAAGTGTTGTATAATGATTATGAAATGGCTGACTGAGTAGTTTACTACAGCAAGTGCTACTACATCTGGTCTCGAACTCAGCTGGGATATATTTCCAATAGAGTGATCATATGTGCTTGACACTACAACTGTAGTGCATTGCAACAGTATTCTCTTATTTTCATAAGTTTTATTTAGTAAAACTAAGATATCCTGAAGTCTAGCTAAACAAAGACATAAAGAGGTTATAAGCATTGCGTAACACATACTAAGTAAACAGGGATGACCTTGTGGATTCTACTGTTACTATGGGTTGTAGTAACACGGTGCGCATTATTGTCCACGAATATCAGAAAAACGACCTAAGGTTATATTACTTAATACTCATGTAGTAGAAGAAAACGTCCGTTCCAAAAGGCCAGTCGTGTCTTCCGGTGACCATTTTGTGTGAGTAACTTGGTATGAATTGTTTCGATAACCATAGCGTGGCGTATGTAGAAAGTAGGTGCTAGCAATTAGATGCAGTGGACTGCTGAGTTCGGTTATCACCTCGAATTACTGTACTAACAAAGATGTATGCTTATCTCCGACAATATGGAACTTCCTTGATGTTAGCCTGTTCTCTATATAAATTTACGGGGCAGAAGACTATGATAATTTTGTCAGTGATTTGGGAGAAGAAGACATTGACTAATTGGGTAATCTAAATAGATTAAAAGTACGTCAAAATACTGAGAAACGTTGCTGAAGCAGTCCAGATAGTAACTATGTATTTTAGGTGAGGTTAACTAGATATATTCGTCACACCTTTACATTATTTTAAAAAATTTTTAAAACTTTATCGGAAATAGGATTTAAATATTAAATATGCTACTCGATTTAAAATTTGCTACAAAAATAAAAGAATAAAGCGAAATGAAGATGACATTACAGCATTCATTCATTTGACAGCATACAAACACTATGAGTTGAAATAGTTCCTTAAAAGGACCTAGTGAAATTTGTCTAGACTACTTTGGTGGTTAAGAATTCCAAGGCTTCAATGCTGTTATATACATACATTTGACCAACCTCAAACACTACCTCTTGGCATCTAAAATGAAAATCGATTTCTTTCCAAATGGAGACTACATAAGACCAACATTCTCTCCGTCGATAAGGCACAGTGCTCTATCATTGTAACACGATACATGAAACAAGCATTGATCAGTAGAATTCGATGAGCAGTTTACTTAAACCTGTACGGTGTTTACTTGACTTGCTAAGTGACATTCAAGTAGGGACAACGAAAACTTAGATGAAGTCAAACTACATAGATAGTAAAAGTATTTTTAACTGAAAGAAATGAAGGCGCGTATTTTGTAGTGCTTTAGACCAAACAGATTAAGCAAACTTTATGGCTGGTAAATTAAAGTTCAAAAAACGCCTTAGTAACACTAATCGAACACAAACGTCTGTCATTTAATGAAGAAAGAGAGGTCGATTTGATTAGGTAGTATCCATTTCCTGCGTTGCTTAACACTTGGCTTTGTCGAAATGTAATACACCATACATACTTTTTGAGCACTTCCTTTACATCTAGTGTTTAAGTAAAATCCATATAAGCGTCCCCATGAATAAGTAGGGGTATTTAGGATTTCGTAAGTTATCGGGAGATAAGTGCCATATGATTTACATTCTAATAGACATAGGACAAATTGAGTTAGTATTTCTTCGTAGGTTTTAAACGAATTGCCTCAAAGACTCTCTTTCAAATGAACTCTAAAATATTATTATCTATTTGTTTTAAAAAGGGTGGCACTGAGTTTGAATATTCTAAATGCGAATAAATGCAACCTTTGATAATTAATTGGAAATTTCTACGGTCACTATAATCATAAAGCTTATCAGAGTTGTTGATGAACGCTTGTTGAGAGATGTCACCTGTATAAATTCAAATGAGGAAAGGTCATGTCACTGAATACTAGGAAATATCAAAGTGCATCCAATAGTCTGGGAAAATAAATAGTTTACTATCACCTTTAATTACCGACCGTCCCAATGTGACCTAAGCCAGTCTGTTAACAGTGGTTTTAAACTTATTTGCACCATATCATATACAAGACACTTGTGATAAACTCGGTTAAAAGAATTTAGGAAGTAGAGATATACTACTTCAGCCATATTATTTCTATCAAAGACCCTAGTCTACTGGTTCGCTGGAGACAGGTAATATATGGTAAGGAAGGACTATTCACGAAACCATACTTCTGATGTGCGCAAAAATTTATGAATACCAGTCTATCATAAAAATAGTAACATGCCATATAGTCATATGCTACAAAGATTCATAATTCAATAAGGATATTCGAATAATTTCGTTTGCCGACAAGCTGATACAAGCAAATGAGACTATAGAATAGGCGTATTTACAATCATTTTGGATAGGTATTTTTCCTGTTTGTCTTATCGGACATTGGTGGTAATCAGGCATTTTTGTCATATCCCAGAACATCTCATACGAGACCTTGCCAGCTTATTTGTCGGAAGATATTGTATCTCCGCCCAAGATTGCATATTTCATCTCTACGTAGCTGTCCCGTGCGTGCATATTTCACTATAAATACCATGTTCAAGAAGCCTGGTGATAGCATCATTAAATCTCATCATGGATAAGTGCCTAGCATTAAAACAGTTTAGAAATGCAGTTGATAATTTTGTAGAAGTGAACTGTTACTTGAAATCTTGGGTAGAACAAGAAAAACTCTTGAAACAAGTCCGGGAAGGCGTAGAAATCAATAGGAAATATTGTGTCCAGTCAGCATGCAGTTTTCTTTTTACCAGAAAGTTTTAAACAGTGAGAAGTCACGTGATATGCCCCTGCTTGAACAGTTATCTCACTACTACTGTGTTCAGTAGTGTATAGAAATCTCTAGAAGCCTAAATGACATTTATGATCCTATAAATGCCCTAGTTTTCTGTACATAATCGAATTTTGAGGTAGTGTTATTTTGCCCTATTTTCTGCCTTCTCTCTCATGTCCACGTCAAAGTGTAGTTTTAGCCTGGGGGTCGTATCAAAGCTTAGGAGTTGAATCAAGCGGTCACCCTAGACGAGATAATAATTGACGACAGACTTAGCGGTTGATAAAAGAATAAAACTATGTGTCACAACAGACAGGTTTCCTACATCGCCTAAATTACTGTTCGTCGGTAGATAAATTTTCAGTGTGAACACGTCTACAACACATTATTTTTACAGCCTTGGAGATTTTTTCCCCTAAGCAGAGAATGCATTATTCTGGTATACCTATTTTTTAATGGACACTGCGATATCTCAAGGCGATAGAGAGAAGACAAGAACATTAGTTAAAGGTCAGAACTGAAATCAGTTAATGATAAATGACAATCCACAATCGTGTTTAGGAACTAAAGTGATTTCAGTTATCTGAATATGTTGAATCATTAGTTCCATCCTTGTTCTTCGGGTAACCACAATTTTAGTGGCTGTCAATCAAAGCTTGACACGACGAATTAAACCCACAAAATATTATTTACAGCTCTTTTCAGTTTAATCAATGTAATTGTCCTCTACTTGATTGAACCAAGACCGTTTAGTTAACAATTCAGTTTTTAAATGAATAGACACGACAGGAGCTAGAAGTTTAATTGAGTATTAATCCGATATAAGACTATCTGTATTGCACTAATTAGAATAATCCAACTGCTGGTGTTAACCACTGCTTTCCCGGTATTCGTTTAGTACCCGACACCACAGTTAGTTGTCAAAAGAGACAGCCCTTTGAGTTGTAAAAAAGACACCACTTATTATGACCCATTTAATAGGTTTGACGACGACTGAGAAAGCTTGAAAACGTTAGGCAAAATCCATCTAGTAGCATTGTAAGTTTATTGGTGACGTGTCTGAAAAGACAGGTGATTAGTCAATATTGTGTAGCAGATATGTAAGACAAAGTACTAAAACTTATGCATATTACTGGCTTACATCATAATAATACATACGTGTGTGACTAATCGACTCCTTGATAAAAGTCGGATTATCGTGCCCGAGTAGTAGATTAATACAAGGCTGGGCAGTAGCTGTAAGACATCGAGTTGCCGATACACTAGAATCGAAAGAAACGGTCATCCCTACACAGGATACAACAGTTGAAGGAAGACATTGACCTATCGAAAGACCTGTAATCACTCCTGTTGACAGTATATAAAGAGGAAACCAACTTACAAAGACGATTCAACCAACCTTTCCTAATTTTGGTGTGACTCCATGTCAAACCACTTAATAACAGTGAAATTCCTTCATGTATCACTCTTGCATGTTGGACTACACATACACTAGAAACTGATTTCGCAGCCACGTAACGAACTTCTTTCAAAAGCGTAGTTGATCTAGGACAATCTACTAATCTTATCACAGAACATGCAAAGGTACAGGCTACCGAATCCACAAAATTCATAGATGAGAAGACAGATCAACTTCGCCGGAGTCAAAGAAAATCTGCGACTACTTAAATGGAATGGGTTCACAAATGTGACATTAATAATAAAAAACTGGACGAGTTCGAATTATGAAAACACTTAAAACTCGAATGAAAAATGACAGTTGGAAGGTAACCGAAGTTAGAGATCTATGTATTGAAATTTAAAGATGGAATTTTGAGCTCCTAATCGACTGACTTATACACAAAATCAAATAATTCAGTGAAGGAAATGAATTTACCCAATTTTCTAATTAATTTTGAGCTCCACAATTATATTACATCTCTAAACTCCCATATCTGTTTCTTATCTAAAATCACATTTTTACCACTGGAACAACTACTGCTAGTGTGATAATTATCCAACTGTGTTTTGATAAATTGGTCTAATGTATGCGCATAATATTCTAGCTATGACTGACTTGTACACACAACTTATTAAGTGTAGCGTATGAAAATCGAGGTTATGCATAAAAGTAATACAATAATTGTAAATGTTTATTAGATATATTAAAGCAGCAAGAATCTTACATTGCCAGACAGTCAAACTTGGTGCGTTTTTAGCTGACAAATGAGGACAACTCAACCGTTATTCAATAAGGTAGACTATGGGTGGCCTTTCCAAAGTTCTTGAAGCTCAACTTTGCAGTTCAAGTCCCGAAGAGCTGCTTTAGCTTCATCACAACAAGATGGTATTTTTAGTACACAATTCAACAACTTTTCTAGGTCAGTGTCGGTGCCAGAATCTGATGTGAGAAATGAAGATCGTAATTCTGGAGATCGTGAAACGCAGTTACGTATCGCTCTACATGCGGCTCTTACAGTTGGAGGATTGGATAAATGCAACTCAAGAGTCTATAAGAGATAATCATATAAGAATGTGAAGCTAAAGATATATGCTAAAAATGAAATAAATAGCTTGTTTATCGAGGGAAAATGTTGTACAAAGTCAAGACAAGCTAGAAGTAATCTAACTAAAATCTAGTAAGCACGACTAGTAAATATGAAATATATGTCTAACGGAAACATATGAATGCTGTAAAGCAAAACCACCGAGGTAGTACAAAAAAAGGCAAAATAATTATTACACAGTAAGGTTAGGATTTTATTGGAATTTCCAGTGAAAAACTACGAAGGCGATTTAGATGTTAACGGTGGAGAGAATGAAGTTCGGCGCGGTGTTAAGCTGATATTGGACTGTTTTTTCAGCCTATAAAGTTACATGTTGGTCCTGGATACAGACAAGTAACATAAGTGTTGCGCGTGTATATACATCATTTCAAGTTATAACGTTTATACGGGTGACAAATAGAAATGGGATGACCAGATGGATGTGTGAAAGAAGACCCAAAAGATACTCCTTGAAGTTGCTTTAAATGCTGGGAAAGCCTTATTCACAACGTGCTCGCGGAGCTATACGGTGATTGGTCCATTTTCAGAAATGAGCGCTAATGAATTATCGAGAAATTACTAGAAAGTCTACATGTAAATTCTATGTAAAACTCTGACGAACTTAACTAAGTTTCACTCCGCTGTTCTTAATTTGGAATCTATAGTGTTACTTGCTCACGTCTAGTGCAGATTCGGGATTAAGTCTGTGAAGTTATCGCGTTATAGTACACCAGATGAGTAGAACGCAATAAACATAAAATTCGAACTACTATTTGTGCGAAAATTACGTATAAACGCAGCACGTTAATTCGACACTGTATGAAAACCCAGAAATGGACCATTTACAATCTAAATTTCTAAATAAATACAGAGCAGCACATAGGACAACATTACCGGAAAATTTAATTAAAAATCAATCGACCGATTAACAAGCGTCAATAAATTTTGTTAAGCAGGGTTACTCTACAGTATTACTATTAGTGATAACTAACCAAATATAGTATCATAGAAATTAATAGGATAGCGCATTCGTTTATATTTCCACACCTTTAAATATGGCATTTAAAAAAATTAATCAATGTGTTGAAAGATAAAAAACTCTCTAAAGATAGAAGAGCAAAGAGAATGAAGGCAACATTTTTGTGACTAGTAAAATAAAGGAAAGTATGGTTTTCTATATAATTTGAAGGTTGACTTGAGAGTTGTAAAAATAATTATGGTGCAGCTGTAAGGTTTGTCTGGTTGATGGGTCACTCAGTTTGTAATAACTTCGAGCTTACGTTACTGATAATGACAGTACTTAAGCCTCTTAAACGGATAGGGCTTTACGCAGTGCCGGACTCCAAAATATGATATTGACAGATGATTACCACCAGACGGAATAGAAGTGGACTCGATCTATTTGGCTGGAAACTTCGGCGTTTCGATTGCAATTACTATATACACATTAGTTTAAGGTTAAGTAGTCTCTAATATTCTGTGGTGATCATTTGCAGCGTCGTTTACAAATCTTCTTCGATGCGAGACAAGATTCTGGCAAGAATATTTCTATCTTCAATTAAAAGATAAAAACCAGGCGATAAAATTGGTCAGTGGTCATTTCGTTGAATCTAAATTGCATGCATCCTCGACTGATTTTGTCAGCATAACTTGGGTGATCATCAAATGGAGGTTTAGACAAATGCAATCATTGGCATGGGATGCCAAATAACAGAGATTGATGTTTAAATATTTAGGATAAAGTGTCAACCATGCCATAGAATATGATATCATATGAACTCTTTGGAAGAGTAAAATTTACGTACTTATTTCGTCCTTCCTGTAAACTTTATTGAGAAGCACAGGAACTTTTAATGACTCAAATATACGATTAAACATTAGATTATAATTAAAGTTGCTGGTTGAATTAACAATGCTTTCATAATTATCAGATGAAGGGACTGATATTGAATAAATCTATAATTTCTGCGTCAATGCCACGAGAAAAAAACTGAATTCGACCGAATAAATAGACATTATAAAACTCAGTAACGGGTAGAGGTATGTAATAGCAGTACATGAGTCGGTACAAATAATAACGATCTAAAGAATACCAAATCTGATGAATGCAGCTGAACAATATTAGTTCTGATAACACAAAGAAAAAGCTACCCTAGATCGATATTCCCGATTGAAAATTATCCTCATTGAAATTTTACAACAAAATGAAACAATTAGAGGGACTTACTTTTTGTGCTATCAGAACCTGCATCATTGCACTTTATTTACCAAGTACTCAAGTTTTGTCCCATAAACTGTAAAATTCCCATTGACTCATTATCCGTTATCATACATTCTTCGTTCTCCAGCTATTGTAATTTTGACCTAACTTATCATTCCGTTTCAGCCGCCAATTTTAGACTCGTTTCGCCGTATATTTTTGATATATAAAAACAGTTATTATAACTCATAAATTATCTTTACTTAGACGTTTTCTAACTTTGTTTTATCACCCTGAAGGCGTTGGTCAAACATTTCCTTATCAACTAATAGGCGCTACACTAATCTGGTCACAATTAATTGGTCTAATCTTATTGGTATCTTAGCAGTGTAAGGTCCTATCATCACAAGTAGTAATCACCTCAGTTTTGACTCATCACTTCAATCTGTAAAACATTTAGTATCGCTAGGAATTCACAACAATAGAATTCATTCACTAGTGCATTACACTGATCCAATGACTTTGAAGCCCCAATTACTTCTGCAACAAATGTCATTGTAGACAATGATTAAGGATTGGTTGATCGTTGAGTAGTAACCAATATGATGTATATTTAGTACTTTACGTGCTAAGGAAATTCCGTTCACCACGTTGCAACGCGCTCACTAGTTTAAGTGAATCATCATCATGTGGATAATATTGTGATATGAAATAGATTATAAGTAACCGGTTGGTACATATTTTAGATTACCTCATATCCTAACAATGATCACTACTTAGTGATCAATCAATGTAGATATTTCCAAGCCACTGGGCATGTGTATTTGATATGACTTACGATTAGGTCGATCATAATAACAACCTTGCTCAGAACCAAATTGCGATCAGACACGAACACAGCTTACTTTATCCCTGAATATCTCGTAACTGCTAGTCCCCAAGCCGGAGTGAAGAACGTAAAATAACTGGGCCAACAACCAGAGGGAGACCATTTACATTTCATGCATTCATTTATATACATTCAGAACCTGGCCATGCAGTGGACCAATGAGAAAAATAGCATTTATACAAAAACGGAGACAATAATGACTGGAAACTGTGGGGAACAGATGCATAGTTAATCAGTTATATTTCATGAATGGAAAATGATATAACAACAGTTGATGAGTCTAATGGGAGGTTGGGGTGAGAGGAATGCAACAAAAATAAAAATAAAAGGATAGATTTACGTGAACTCAGAATAAATAAAATAGACCTTTGAAAAACAGTTCTGAAAGCCAATTGTTTTCCTTAAGTCGCCTAATATGACAGCAACACAAATACTTAAAATAATTATTGATGCACGCGGTAAACAAACAAAATATTTCAGAAACTGATATCCTTACAATTAATTCTTCACAGTACTGTGCGAGTATAATGACAGTGAGATAACTAGATGAGTAGAGTGTAGTTAGTGTTTATCCAAATAAGATGCAAATATTTATCCAAACACAAATGCATTATAAAATTATATATTTAGGAGTGCATTTATCAATTATTATTCATCTTACCTTTATAAGATACATTGATGCACCTGATGTAATAAGTGATTTCGCCAGATCAGGTAATCGAAGTGTAAGTATGGCAATTACACGTGATAGATGCTTTGTAACGATAGGACTGTTTATATATTCTTCAAATATATCTACAATAAGCTGTGGTCCAGAGATATTATGCATTGACCAATTACCAACAGATAGTTTACAGGCATCGGAACCACATACTGCCTGTAGAAGCATCAATCCAGATGAAACGATCACCTGGAACACAAATACAGTAAGTTAGAAAAAAAAACACTAGGCCAATCAAGACAATTTGAGTCAATGATTGTAGCTGCTGCCTTGACATTGTGGTCGGGTTCGCCTATCGTGATGACCCAACTGATCTATGTTGGCTGGAAAGGATGTCTTGCTAGGTCCTACCACACCAACCAGGTCTGTTGGAGAGAGATAAAACTAAAGGTAGCAACCCATGGTCTGAGGGTGAAGTCGTACTGCTGACTGCAGCAAGGTGTAACAGCAACAAGGTGTTTCCCTTGGATAACCAGCATCTGCGGCAATACTACTTTTTCAACGGAAGTAATTAAAAAAGGTCGACCCTAAAAGTGTCACGTCCCACCTTACTCCACGGATTTCCGTCATAGGCAGTAAGGTCTTTTAAAGAGCGGAACTAGTACTTCAAAAACTTTCTATATCAAGATCGTAAGTGATTGGCCTTAAGGAGGTGTCCCTTTTCTCTGCAATGGCACTCCCAGGTCGATATAACCAACACTAACCCAGTTTCCTTTCCAGGTACCTCAAGAAGTCAGTCAGTCAGTCAGTTACAACGTAGAACTTGGTACATGAGTACATCTGTTCAAGTTGCAATGCCCCAATTAGCAGATAAAGATTAAATTGTCGAACCGAATCCTAGAGTAGGGAAGGTAGTAACAGAGTAAGTACTAATGGAAAGGTATAGAGATCAGAGATAAGATGTGAAACAAAAAGATGTGATTCAGTAAAGAGAAAATTATTAAAAGCTAAAAAATTTAGAATATGGAGGAAGACAAGGAATGGATGCACCTACGCGAATGCCAACGATTCTGAGTCATATCACCTAAAGTTTCTAACCGTTTGTTACGATCATCGAGTGGGCTCCAACCAGGTAGTCTGTATCCATTAACATGGCTCAGCCCAATTGTCAATGACTTCATGGATTGGTGCCATGTTTTCGTTTGACCGCCTCTAGCTTTCTTACACCCTATTCGCACATCAGACAACATTGCTCGTCGAGGTAGGCAATGGTCAGGCACATGTAACACGTCCTAACCACCTCAGCTGATGAATATTCACTACTTCATCAATAGACTTACCGTACTTACCTAGTACTCTATTCCTAACCCATGCATTGTTCAATCAGCGGTCCCAGCAAACATGAGCAATGCTTCGAAGACATCTGTGATCAAATACTAGAAGCCTACGAATATCCTCTGTCCTTAATAGCCATGTTTTACATCCATAAAGTAAAACGAATCTAACTGCTGCGCAGTAAACGCGTCCTTTCGTCAGTAAACGAATGTCTCGCCTACACTATAAGTGACGCAAATGGGCAAAAGCCAATCGGGCCTTATGTATACGAGCCGAGATTTTATCAGACATCAGACCGTCAGGACTGATGAGACTCCCGAGATAAGTATAGCAGTTAACAGATTCAACTTTTTCGCTTCCCATCACTAACTTTGGTGCCGAATTAAGCCAGTCCTGAAGCAGAATTTAGCATTTGGGTGGGGAAAATAGCATCCCAAACATGCTTACATTCATGTTTAAGGTTGTCAAAAATTCTGCATTTTATCAGCATCTTCACCCAATAGAACTATATCATCTGCATATTCTAAGTCAGTAAGTTTACCTTCTAGGAAAAAGGTTAATACCGGAGAAATCAGATGGTGACAATGTTCAATTTAAAAGTATGTCAATGATAAATTTAAATAAAAATGGGGAAAGCGGACAACCTTGACGAACAACACTAGAGGTGATCAATTCCGACGACAATCCGCCATAAGCTCTAATACGACATGTGGTGTTCGAGTCGAGAGCTTGTATAAGGTTAATGTACTTCTCCGGTACGCCTTTGAATGATAGATATTGCCACATAACTTTACGATCGATAGAGTCAAACGCCGCCTTAAGGTCAAGGAGTACAGCTATTGTTGGGCGTCTGAAAGTATGCCTATGTTCCGAAACCTGCCTTAGTGTGAACATTTGATCTATACAACCACGTCCAGGTCTGAAACCACCTTGGTTTTCTTGAGTTTGCTCTTCACGAGCTTTCGTTAGACGTCGAAGTATTGGTCATAGTGACCTGGGAGCGCAATCAAAGAGCCCGAGGGACAACTGCTTGAGGCCGGTCACCCACGGCCTTGTTATGGGCGAGTTTTTGAAGTGTTAGCTCCGTTCTTTAAAAAGCCTTACTGCCGGAGACGGAAATTCGTGGAGTAAGGTGAGGTGTGACATTTTTAGGATCGACCTTTTCTAGTCTCTTCCTTCAGTTAAGAAGGCAGTATCTCTACAGATGCTGGTTATCCGACGGAAACACCTAACTGCTGTCACACCTCGCTGCAATCAGCAGTACAACTTCGCCCTCAGATCTTAGGTTGCTGCTTTTAGTCTTATCGCTCTCCAACAGACCTGGTTGGCATGGTAGGACCTAAAGGAACCTGCTTTCCAGCCAATACAGCTCAGTTGGGTCATCACGATAGGCAAGGCTGACCATAATGTCAAGGTAGCACCTACGGTCGGGACCTCAAGAAGTAATATACTCCCATCGTGTAGGCAGCCAGGAAGTGAAAACCGCCCTCATACCTCTAACAGCGTACGAGACCATCTTGTGTGAGGTCAAATCCCACCCTCAACTCTTAATAACTATTTTGTCCCTGTGACCAACTTTATCACCTCATGTTTCTAATGCTAATGGTTCGAGTTCACGGAATGTTATTCCTGGTCTCCTGAAACCTCACGCTAAACGACATATCGGAGCATTTAATGCTCAAACTTCATGCCAAATAAGACAACATGCCTCTTTGGCAATGACTCGAGAATCCAGCTCCATCGATGTCTACTGTGTCTTTTAAATGTATGTACAGAATCCAAGTACAATCATTCGCTTGATCTCAGCTTGTCAAAATTAAAATACAGGTCCGCTTTATCTTTTGTGTTTCAGATACCCCACCGCTACTGCCCAAGGATATGCTGGTGTAGGTATGGCACTAGCTGAACAAGATCTATTTAACTGGATTCCAATGGACAGTCGCTTGTGCGCAGTAAGTCTAAACGGAACGGTAAGAACTCGGAAGGATAGGGACTCACGCTAGTGCTTCTTCGTTACCTCTGCCTACGCTTCCACTGACTGAAGCTCAGATGAAGTAAAAGATGAATTTTACAGAAAGCTTTCCAACATTTTTCGAAAAGTTGAGCGTACTGATGTAGTAGTGGTGGCTAGTGATTTTAATGCTCAAGTAAGTAGACTATATAAAAACGAAAGACTAGGTGGATCCTACGATGTCGCTGCTCAGCGAACAGATAATAGCGACAGTCTGTTGCAACTATGCTCAGATAATCGTTTACTTCTAGCAAGCACCAACTTTAAGCATAACGAAAGACATCAGCTGACGTGGCGATCTCCACAACCAACTCAACGTCAGACTCAAATATACCACATTGCCATTAGTCATCGTTCGAGAGGCAAGATAGAAGACTGACATTCACTTTGGAGCATGCCTTAGTACGAGTGCGCATTAATCTACTAGATGCAATAGGTCCAGAAGAGTTCGACTTGAAGATGAAAAAGTCAAGAATACATTCCAAGAACAACTAGAAGACTAATTAGCCAACTTTGTAAGCGAGACTCACCTCGAGGTAGCTTGGAATAATATTCAGAAAGCTGTTGAAACAGCAGTGGTATCTACTAGTAATGTAAACCAAAAGGTTAAGGAAAATCAATGGATTTCAGTTGCATTTGCTGAACTGAGAGATGCACGGTAATTTATCTAGTTTGACTCTGAACACGATGAAGAGCGGAAGTAACTTAAACACAAGCCAGCGAATTTAATTTGGGCTCCTGAGTACCTAAATCAAAGAGCCACAGATTAGCTGAAATGATGTGACATGAACTTGCAATATATTGTTAGTACTGAGATGTGAAGAGGAATTAAAATTGCTTACTGTGAATTAAGCTTCGTTTGGTAGAGATTGATAAAAGTACTTCGATTCCTTTACTTCTTAATCTCGCTAATATCTTATCATTCTGTCCTGATGCAAAATACGCTAACTGTACTAAGGTACGTTTTTGCCAGGCTTTAAGCCATTAGTGGATAAGTGACTACATGTAACTATGTAGCACTTGAAACAAATGACACAAATAACCTATACAATCAAAACCGAACAGGAACTAAACAATTGAACTTTGCCACTGATTAAGCCCAAGTTCGATTTCTGGCAGAGTCGTGGATACCACCTGTTAGAGCTCTGTATTAGAACGAAACAGCTATTTAGTACATTCTAGTTTTTAGTGGTATACAAGATATAGACAGTTCGTGAAGTTGCAATACTATCATTAAAAAATTGTAAGAAATTTTCGAAATAATCAACGACTACACTACTTACTATTGACTTCATATTAAAATAGATACTTTGCATCAGTATGTCAATGCCATTAAGTGATGCAAATTTTGTACATAACTCTTCACGAGTAATTATAGTTGACAATGTCTGGAATAAATCAGAAATTCCAATGACATTTGAAGAGTTCAAAATCTCTTTAAAAGAGAAAAAGGTACACAGAAAGTGATAATGAAGGGGCACTAATAGTAAAAGGCATATTAATTAGAAATACGAAAGTCACAATACTAAGCAAAATCAAAAGGACTCCCATAGTAACAAAGACAAATCCCAACATCAATAGCAGGATATTAATAGTATCGTAATTATGCTTTGAAATGTTGTCTACCTGATCAGCATAATAACGTAAGTTATAGCACAAAATGTATGATGGCTCAGTAGTTGAAGTTAGATTTTTAAAAGAAAGGTAGTAGATCCGAACACCGCTTTACCTTTGGTTTAGACAATAAGATACCATCGCTAGCGTCTAATACTATGAGTATAAGTTAATGTCTAGTAAGGGAATTTTTACATGGAAAATGAATTATTATTATCATCATCATCAACAGCAATGTGGATTACACCACAGAAGAGTCTACACAATAAAAGAGACAAAAACTTTAAAATAGTAATATTAATTCTAAGGGGAAAATAATCATATGAACTATTGTTTTGAAAGACGACAAATAAAACTGCAGAATAGGAACTACTGAATGAGCAAAAAGTAAGAATACAACAAGACAAAAATAAAGGTATTTGTATTGTTATAACGCATTTTGAAGTATTTCATAGCTCCAACCTAAGGTTGAAGTCGATTCATTGACATTATACCTCTTACACCTAGCAAGGTAGTCTAACGACCAATAACTTTATGAACTGCTACCACATATTTGTATGAGGACTACAAAATTTATTTCAAGCGACATTAAGTATCAAAACAGACGACACGACCATGTGCTACAGACGGTTATCAAATGTTTAGTAAGGAAGAGGTCAACCACATAGACTAACGTATTTTACTAAATGGACCTTATGGTTGATTAGCTAAGGAAAAATGATAAAATAAAACCGCAGATATACTATTATGTACTTTAAAGGGATTATTCACATGTGGTAGGGCAACCAAATGACAATTTTAAGGGTAGTATTAATGTATGAAGAACTTTGCGTTTGTGTGGTGCCTTATAATATTAGGATTATTAAGTACTATTAATAAATGTACAAACCAAAACTAATTGACATTAACCTTTGAAAATGAATTGTTTAGGAGTTATCAGTAAAAATATTCAAAGAGAAACACATCCTTACTTGTAGATTTTTTATCAATACAACAAATATAATAATAAAGAACAGAATAAGTCACAAAATACTACAAAATATGCTTACTTGAAACTAATATTACAAATACTTCTAAACATGAACCACTTTTCGCTATAGTACGCGCATTTTCACTTCCAAAGCCGAATTCAACGTCGAAGTCATCATCGTGGGTTAGTGATCGCAGGAATGCACACCCATGTTTTAGTGCGGGGTAGAAGGTATTGAAAGGGAGATTTTCAAACAAATCGGCCATTTTCGCGAGAAAAGTTACAGTTTTATTAACAGCTTGAGTTTCAGAAATAAATGTTCTATTTTTTTCATTCCTCGTACAACTAAAATGTAATACTGAATAGACTCCAGCTATTAAATTAGACTTGGAATCCGTAAGTGAGTTTTTATCCAATTCATCAACTTGTTTGAGAAGCAAGTTTATCACCTCTACAGGCGTAAAATGAAAACTATACTTTTATTATATGAAATAAAATGTAAATCAAAGAATTATCAGTTCCAATTAACTGATCAGATAGCTTAGTACATGCAGTAAGAAATAACATAATTAGGGCTTTAATACACTCATAAATTAGTTTTTCCAGCACTTATTATGAATACTAACGTTTTGAAGGAATAATCTAGTTACAAACAACGTACGGCTTGGCGTGGACTTATTTTAATTTAAGTTGTCGCATCTAACGTCAACATAGTCAGAAATAAAGAAATGAAAGCATATAGTAAAGATTAACATGATCTATAGTGAGCAAAAATAGAAATAAAGCTAGAAATGGACGAACGATATTAAGAAGTGGAAAGCAAAGAACCGCTACGTCACACAACATCCCGAATAAATCTAGAAATGTAAGTATGGCTCATACTAGGAGACAATAACTTCATAGAATGATACACTGTGATCTGTTGATCCCCAGTTTCTTTCAACTTAGTCCCATACGTCAATCAGTTACCAGGACTATTTGAAGCTTCGTTACTACTGTTTGTTGATCACTTTAAACTTTGAAGGGTAGTACAAAGGGACATTCAAGAACTGTAGCTTCCAACTGACCTAGATGTTTTACTGAGATGGTCCAAAAGCTGGGGCTTGGAAATAAACTCTACCAAAAAGGAATCAGTGCATACCTAACACGTAAATAGTTATTAGTACACGATAAATGAAACGCCCTTGCCGTTAGTTACAGAACAAAATGATTTAAGGGTAGTCATAAATAACAATCTGGAAACGTCGACACTACAACGCGTCTGCAGCAAGAGGATTCTGTGCGTTACGACTGCTTCGTACAGACTTCGAATGACTTGACGGAAACATGTTCAGCATTCTTCATCCTATCTGTGTAAGACCTCATCTAGAATATTGTATTCAAGCAGCTAGTCCATGACTAATCAAAGATCTGAATACTATCAAGCGAGTCTAACAAATGGGTACTAAATTGATAGTAAAACTCTTCAGACTCCCACAGGCTTAGCAACTAGAATCTTTAGACTTAGTTCCCTTGTCTTACCGAAGAATGAGGTGACCTCACCCTAGTGATCGGTATTTTGAATGACGATATGGGTGCTTACTTGTCCTAATTCTGTACTACATCTAGTACTGATTATCTCGGAAGCCACTATTAAAATGTCCTAAAACCGCAACCAGATGAACTTAAGTTGAGACTTCTATCGAGTAATCAACAATTGAAGGGCTCTAGCAGAACAGGCGGAATCAGTACCGTTGGTGAACAACTTCAAGGAGAAACTAGTTCTCCATTGAAAGGATTATAACAGTTCATTCGACCTGCTGTTCTTACAATTGTAACTGAAACCAGCCAAGAGTGCATGTCTAAGTTTTTGGCTGCTAGGTATGCGTAATACATGCCATAACTATCCTTAACCAATAATAATTAATAGATAAAGCAGACGAACAGTATCTGACGTCTGTTAGCAATAATCACAGAGTCAAATACTCACAACCGACGAGTATCTACTGACACAAACAGTGGACTACTGCACAGCGTACAAGCTATTGGAGATTACATCAAGAGGATATGAATAGTCGAGAGTCAAACAACATTCATAGGATACATACAGCTGGTAAGTGGTCGGGAAATAAACCTTAAGTCTATTACACTTCATCGTCTTGCACAAAAACCAGAGAAAAGGATAGTGTTGGACATCTCTACTGTTGTGATAAAAACGGGGAATATTATACTAATAAAATTGCTTCAGTGTTTACTTACTTCTGATATGGTCTTCGTTAACTGAGTCAGAGTGGTCTTTTATTATTTTGGATAATACATTTAGCAAGGATGCACACAAATCGTAGTCATCAACCGCAACATGCGAATCACACAGGCTAATTAGAATATTCACAGCGTTCATGTCTATTAACAATTTACGGACAGCAGGGTCAGTGTTACATTGAAGCTGTAAAGACTGCAGAGTTTCCAATACAAGATGCTTATCATGGCTATTTTCTAAGCACTCTTCAAGCTTCTTGATTGCTAGGACACTTGGGTGACCTTTTTCATACTTTACCATATCTTTCACGATGTCTGAAAGATCCACACCCTAATTGTTATGATTATTAAGAACTCTAAAATGTCAGTTCAGACCTCTAAATTAAAGCTTTGAATAGATTCTGCTATAGCATCATCCACTGGAAGATCAAATAATTCCATATTTGATTTCACAGTTTCATCAAAATAACTTTGAGATACTTTCCTCATCGTTATAGTGACCGCCATTCAGTATCTAATATCCAGTTCGGAACAGTTAGATTAAACAACGCTTCTTGATGCTGAGGTAGGGTACCAAGCCTTTGATAATATCCAGTTTGAAAGTTCCGTCTACTCGATCGCATAATAGATTTAGTTGTAGGCATCGGTTGAATTCAAAGTTGTAATGTATAATACATGTAGCGTTCACCCTACTGCACATTTTTCGTTTATTTGATGTCCAGAGTGCAGAATATTAAATAAAATGTTAAATAATTTTTTTAGACTTTTAACCAGTTTTTGAGTTTTTCGTCAAGTTTGTTTAAGTGAGCTACAGTTAGAACATCATTCTGGGGCTGTAGTGTTAAGTCATTTCACGTAGGCATAGGATGAGATAGAGTTAACTCATCGGAAGCTAAAACGTTAAACAAATGACAGGAATTTCCGCCTACTGAGGCATCAGACATTACAGTAACACCGAAAAGTGAACAAAAGTATGCAATGACCAAAAACATCTGATGTGAGCCCCGGTATATGCCCAAGTTACTGTTGTAGAAAAACCGGAGGAACTTCTGGCTATTGGATCCACTCTTACGAATAAGAGAAAATTAAAGTTACTGAAGGATGGAAGAAAAATTACATTTGATCGTAAACAGAGCTTGAATGGGATAGCAATGTCTAGGCTGGCATACTAGAGAGAGATGCTACCCACAGTGGTTTGAGTCGTGATCCGATGGTAATGCGTGACTGTGCGCCTTCAACTAGTCGTGTCCGCTAAACACAAACATGGTCAGCATCAATATCGAGTGCCTATGCAACTATTTATTTTGGGGATTATTTACCACTACACATGTAAATCAACATGGACAACAACATGGCAGAACTTGAAGAGCTTGCCACTCCCGTATGTTTTTGTTTGGTTTCCAAGATAATTAGGCGAGAATCAAGTATCAGCTGTAGATAAACCCAACCGATTTGTGGTTGATGTCGCTTGAGAATGAGTAAATGTGTGTCATAGAGCAATGGTTTTACGAGAGTCATCATCCATCACGTTGCTGGAAAGTCGTTTACGTGACAAATAGAGAAAGAGGGACAATGAAGTGAAAAATGATATGGATTACAATGCAAAAAAGGAGATGAGTCAGGTGAGCTGGAGGTGGTGGTACATGCGCCACTATTAGATAGACGCATCTAGTGTATAACATTGACGAAAACTCAGCCGTATAATTATAAACAATTTTCTGTATATATAGTTGTGTAGGCTTCCACACTTGGTATTGACAAAAAGGTGACAAAGAGAAATATACTTTTGGACGAATTTCTATGCAATGACACCGTGGCGCAAGCACAAACGTTCAGACGCTTAACAAATTCGTGACCTATCGAATAAACGTTTACAAATTCCAAACGCATTGGATTTTATTCTTAGGCTGGCACGTCAGAGAGTTTTCAGGAACCAATTAGGTGGGAGAAGTGAAATGTAAAAGTTAATAATTTATCAAATAAATGGTTTTATAGTCTCTCATCGTTAATACCAACCATGTTTGTTTTAGTAGACACGACTAGCTAAAGGTATTCGGTCGAGTATCACCACCAGATCACCATATGATGTTTTGTGGAAAGCAACTTTTCCTCTAGTCAGTCGGTATAGACGTTGTGATCCTACTTAAATACTTTGTATAATTAAATATTTCTTTCTCAGAACTCCTCACTGCCTTCTGGTCTCTTCTTACTCATACGCCTGGGTCTAATCGTTGAAATTACAGTAGTGATATTAATTGCATCATTAGAGCGCTGACAAATTACCCCTCCCCATTATTTCATAGCAAATGAGAATAGACCAGGAAAATGAAGCCGGTCTTCATACGACCTTTGGCTAAGTCCTGTGACCTTTTTCTTACCCCGTCTCTGCACTTTTTCTGACAGATTTGCGTCCCGTTAGAGTAAAGGAGGAGTCACCACATTGTGTGCTCTAAAATATAATGGACACAGATCTTGCAGGCGACAAGGAGGATGTTAGAGGCGAGTGCTTCTCATTACTTTTGAAAATGCAGAGCATGTGTGAATTCTGGCTACGACCTCCTTATGGTTATTACTGGTATCGAGTGTGCTATTCAGTGTGGAGGTAAGATTTTCTTCTGTTCAGCTGATGAAGAGGCGGTTCCTATCGAGGTGTCAATGAATCTTCAGCCCCTCTAAGATGCAGAGTTGTATGATGTGGCAGTTCTTTATGTTGAACTTCAGGCCAGTGACTTAAGATCAGCGTTCCAGATGGAGTAGATTATACTGTGATGCCTGTACGTCGCTATCACAGTATGTATTCATCCGTATATTTACGTCGTCTGTATAAATCAGTACTGATGATGTAAATAAATTAATCAATCACTTGTGGTGGGGGGCAGAAAAGAGCAGAAAGTGAGCAGCTATCAGAATTCATCTCTGGTCAAATAAAACGTTCAGATATCAGCTTCACAGTGGAACATATACCAGAATGTGATATGGAATACAGAAGCTGAATAATAACTTCTGGATGACACCGAAGCAAATGATCGACTTACACCAAAGAGCACGTTATGGATGTTCGTATATTCGGATGAGATACTGTTATATCGGGGGTAATTGCGCCTACTGCTAAACGCAAACTAACTGCAAATCTAATCTGCAAATTTGTCTACGCCAACTAATAGTCGCAACCGTGACCAACAACTCGACAACTGATTACCCACCCCAAGCCAAAATCAAGAAAACACGAACGCAGCACTAGGAAGATTCGATTCTGTCATATCCCAACTCTGTATATATAGTTACAAAAGCGACCTTGTAGCAATTAGAGTAATTAGCACACTAAAAAGACACTCAAACCAATCACAATTAGCAAGGTCAGAGCGGAGGAAATGAAGAGCATGAAGCGGACCCGGATATATGACCAAGTTGCGCTTGTCGTATAACCAAAGCCACTTCTATCGAATGGACCCCACTCTTACGAATGAGAAATCGGAAGGCAATGAAGGATGGAAGCGAAATTATATTTTATCGTAAACAGAGCTTTAATGGGATAGCAACGTCTAGGCTGGCAAACTAGAGAGAGATGCTACCCACAGTGGTTCGAGTCGTGATCTGGTGAAGATGCGTGACCACACGTCTTCAACTAGTCGTGTCCGCTAAACACAAACATGGTCAGCATCAATATCGAGTGCCTATGCAACTATTTATTTTGGGGATTATTTACCACTACACATGTAAATCAACATGGACAACAACATGGCAGAACTTGAAGAGCTTGCCACTCCCGTATGTTTTTGTTTGGTTTCCAAGATAATTAGGCGAGAATCAAGTATCAGCTGTAGATAAAGCCAACCGATTTGTGGTTGATGTCGCTTGAGAATGAGTAAATGTGTGTCATAGAGCAATGGTTTTACGAGAGTCATCATCCATCACGTTGCTGGAAAGTCGTTTACGTGACAAATAGAGAAAGAGGGACAATGAAGTGAAAAATGATATGGATTACAATGCAAAAAAGGAGATGAGTCATGTGAGCTGGAGGTGGTGGTACATGCGCCACTATTAGATAGACGCATCTAGTGTATAACATTGACGAAAACTCAGCCGTATAATTATAAACAATTTTCTGTATATATAGTTGTGTAGGCTTCCACACTTGGTGTTGACAAAAAGGTGACAAAGAGAAATATACTTTTGGACGAATTTCTATGCAATGACACCGTGGCGCAAGCACAAACGTTCAGACGCTTAACAAATTCGTGACCTATCGAATAAACGTTTACAAATTCCAAACGCATTGGATTTTATTCTTAGGCTGGCACGTCATAGAGTTTTCAGGAACCAATTAGGTGGGAGAAGTGAAATGTAAAAGTTAATAATTTATCAAATAAATGGTTTTATAGTCTCTCATCGTTAATACCAACCATGTTTGTTTTAGTAGACACGACTAGCTAAAGGTATTCGGTCGAGTATCACCACCAGATCACCATATGATGTTTTGTGGAAAGCAACTTTTCCTCTAGTCAGTCGGTATAGACGTTGTGATCCTACTTAAATACTTTGTATAATTAAATATTTCTTTCTCAGAACTCCTCACTGCCTTCTGGTCTCTTCTTACTCATACGCCTGGGTCTAATCGTTGAAATTACAGTAGTGATATTAATTGCATCATTAGAGCGCTGACAAATTACCCCTCCCCATTATTTCATAGCAAATGAGAATAGACCAGGAAAATGAAGCCGGTCTTCATACGACCTTTGGCTAAGTCCTGTGACCTTTTTCTTACCCCGTCTCTGCACTTTTTCTGACAGATTTGCGTCCCTTTAGAGTAAAGGAGGAGTCACCACATTGTGTGCTCTAAAATATAATGGACACAGATCTTGCAGGCGACAAGGAGGATGTTAGAGGCGAGTGCTTCTCATTACTTTTGAAAATGCAGAGCATGTGTGAATTCTGGCTACGACCTCCTTATGGTTATTACTGGTATCGAGTGTGCTATTCAGTGTGGAGGTAAGATTTTCTTCTGTTCAGCTGATGAAGAGGCGGTTCCTATCGAGGTGTCAATGAATCTTCAGCCCCTCTAAGATGCAGAGTTGTATGATGTGGCAGTTCTTTATGTTGAACTTCAGGCCAGTGACTTAAGATCAGCGTTCCAGATGGAGTAGATTATACTGTGATGCCTGTACGTCGCTATCACAGTATGTATTCATCCGTATATTTACGTCGTCTGTATAAATCAGTACTGATGATGTAAATAAATTAATCAATCACTTGTGGTGGGGGGCAGAAAAGAGCAGAAAGTGAGCAGCTATCAGAATTCATCTCTGGTCAAATAAAACGTTCAGATATTAGCTTCACAGTGGAACATATACCAGAATGTGATATGGAATACAGAAGCTGAATAATAACTTCTGGATGACACCGAAGCAAATGATCGACTTACACCAAAGAGCACGTTATGGATGTTCGTATATTCGGATGAGATACTGTTATATCGGGGGTAATTGCGCCTACTGCTAAACGCAAACTAACTGCAAATCTAATCTGCAAATTTGTCTACGCCAACTAATAGTCGCAACCGTGACCAACAACTCGACAACCGATTACCCACCCCAAGCCAAAATCAAGAAAACACGAACGCAGCACTAGGAAGATTCGATTCTGTCATATCCCAACTCTGTATATATAGTTACAAAAGCGACCTTGTAGCAATTAGAGTAATTAGCACACTAAAAAGACACTCAAACCAATCACAATTAGCAAGGTCAGAGCGGAGGAAATGAAGAGCATGAAGCGGACCCGGATATATGACCAAGTTGCGCTTGTCGTATAACCAAAGCCACTTCTATCGAATGGACCCCACTCTTACGAATGAGAAATCGGAAGGCAATGAAGGATGGAAGCGAAATTATATTTTATCGTAAACAGAGCTTTAATGGGATAGCAACGTCTAGGCTGGCAAACTAGAGAGAGATGCTACCCACAGTGGTTCGAGTCGTGATCTGGTGAAGATGCGTGACCACACGTCTTCAACTAGTCGTGTCCGCTAAACACAAACATGGTCAGCATCAATATCGAGTGCCTATGCAACTATTTATTTTGGGGATTATTTACCACTACACATGTAAATCAACATGGACAACAACATGGCAGAACTTGAAGAGCTTGCCACTCCCGTATGTTTTTGTTTGGTTTCCAAGATAATTAGGCGAGAATCAAGTATCAGCTGTAGATAAAGCCAACCGATTTGTGGTTGATGTCGCTTGAGAATGAGTAAATGTGTGTCATAGAGCAATGGTTTTACGAGAGTCATCATCCATCACGTTGCTGGAAAGTCGTTTACGTGACAAATAGAGAAAGAGGGACAATGAAGTGAAAAATGATATGGATTACAATGCAAAAAAGGAGATGAGTCATGTGAGCTGGAGGTGGTGGTACATGCGCCACTATTAGATAGACGCATCTAGTGTATAACATTGACGAAAACTCAGCCGTATAATTATAAACAATTTTCTGTATATATAGTTGTGTAGGCTTCCACACTTGGTGTTGACAAAAAGGTGACAAAGAGAAATATACTTTTGGACGAATTTCTATGCAATGACACCGTGGCGCAAGCACAAACGTTCAGACGCTTAACAAATTCGTGACCTATCGAATAAACGTTTACAAATTCCAAACGCATTGGATTTTATTCTTAGGCTGGCACGTCATAGAGTTTTCAGGAACCAATTAGGTGGGAGAAGTGAAATGTAAAAGTTAATAATTTATCAAATAAATGGTTTTATAGTCTCTCATCGTTAATACCAACCATGTTTGTTTTAGTAGACACGACTAGCTAAAGGTATTCGGTCGAGTATCACCACCAGATCACCATATGATGTTTTGTGGAAAGCAACTTTTCCTCTAGTCAGTCGGTATAGACGTTGTGATCCTACTTAAATACTTTGTATAATTAAATATTTCTTTCTCAGAACTCCTCACTGCCTTCTGGTCTCTTCTTACTCATACGCCTGGGTCTAATCGTTGAAATTACAGTAGTGATATTAATTGCATCATTAGAGCGCTGACAAATTACCCCTCCCCATTATTTCATAGCAAATGAGAATAGACCAGGAAAATGAAGCCGGTCTTCATACGACCTTTGGCTAAGTCCTGTGACCTTTTTCTTACCCCGTCTCTGCACTTTTTCTGACAGATTTGCGTCCCTTTAGAGTAAAGGAGGAGTCACCACATTGTGTGCTCTAAAATATAATGGACACAGATCTTGCAGGCGACAAGGAGGATGTTAGAGGCGAGTGCTTCTCATTACTTTTGAAAATGCAGAGCATGTGTGAATTCTGGCTACGACCTCCTTATGGTTATTACTGGTATCGAGTGTGCTATTCAGTGTGGAGGTAAGATTTTCTTCTGTTCAGCTGATGAAGAGGCGGTTCCTATCGAGGTGTCAATGAATCTTCAGCCCCTCTAAGATGCAGAGTTGTATGATGTGGCAGTTCTTTATGTTGAACTTCAGGCCAGTGACTTAAGATCAGCGTTCCAGATGGAGTAGATTATACTGTGATGCCTGTACGTCGCTATCACAGTATGTATTCATCCGTATATTTACGTCGTCTGTATAAATCAGTACTGATGATGTAAATAAATTAATCAATCACTTGTGGTGGGGGGCAGAAAAGAGCAGAAAGTGAGCAGCTATCAGAATTCATCTCTGGTCAAATAAAACGTTCAGATATTAGCTTCACAGTGGAACATATACCAGAATGTGATATGGAATACAGAAGCTGAATAATAACTTCTGGATGACACCGAAGCAAATGATCGACTTACACCAAAGAGCACGTTATGGATGTTCGTATATTCGGATGAGATACTGTTATATCGGGGGTAATTGCGCCTACTGCTAAACGCAAACTAACTGCAAATCTAATCTGCAAATTTGTCTACGCCAACTAATAGTCGCAACCGTGACCAACAACTCGACAACCGATTACCCACCCCAAGCCAAAATCAAGAAAACACGAACGCAGCACTAGGAAGATTCGATTCTGTCATATCCCAACTCTGTATATATAGTTACAAAAGCGACCTTGTAGCAATTAGAGTAATTAGCACACTAAAAAGACACTCAAACCAATCACAATTAGCAAGGTCAGAGCGGAGGAAATGAAGAGCATGAAGCGGACCCGGATATATGACCAAGTTGCGCTTGTCGTATAACCAAAGCCACTTCTATCGAATGGACCCCACTCTTACGAATGAGAAATCGGAAGGCAATGAAGGATGGAAGCGAAATTATATTTTATCGTAAACAGAGCTTTAATGGGATAGCAACGTCTAGGCTGGCAAACTAGAGAGAGATGCTACCCACAGTGGTTCGAGTCGTGATCTGGTGAAGATGCGTGACCACACGTCTTCAACTAGTCGTGTCCGCTAAACACAAACATGGTCAGCATCAATATCGAGTGCCTATGCAACTATTTATTTTGGGGATTATTTACCACTACACATGTAAATCAACATGGACAACAACATGGCAGAACTTGAAGAGCTTGCCACTCCCGTATGTTTTTGTTTGGTTTCCAAGATAATTAGGCGAGAATCAAGTATCAGCTGTAGATAAAGCCAACCGATTTGTGGTTGATGTCGCTTGAGAATGAGTAAATGTGTGTCATAGAGCAATGGTTTTACGAGAGTCATCATCCATCACGTTGCTGGAAAGTCGTTTACGTGACAAATAGAGAAAGAGGGACAATGAAGTGAAAAATGATATGGATTACAATGCAAAAAAGGAGATGAGTCATGTGAGCTGGAGGTGGTGGTACATGCGCCACTATTAGATAGACGCATCTAGTGTATAACATTGACGAAAACTCAGCCGTATAATTATAAACAATTTTCTGTATATATAGTTGTGTAGGCTTCCACACTTGGTGTTGACAAAAAGGTGACAAAGAGAAATATACTTTTGGACGAATTTCTATGCAATGACACCGTGGCGCAAGCACAAACGTTCAGACGCTTAACAAATTCGTGACCTATCGAATAAACGTTTACAAATTCCAAACGCATTGGATTTTATTCTTAGGCTGGCACGTCATAGAGTTTTCAGGAACCAATTAGGTGGGAGAAGTGAAATGTAAAAGTTAATAATTTATCAAATAAATGGTTTTATAGTCTCTCATCGTTAATACCAACCATGTTTGTTTTAGTAGACACGACTAGCTAAAGGTATTCGGTCGAGTATCACCACCAGATCACCATATGATGTTTTGTGGAAAGCAACTTTTCCTCTAGTCAGTCGGTATAGACGTTGTGATCCTACTTAAATACTTTGTATAATTAAATATTTCTTTCTCAGAACTCCTCACTGCCTTCTGGTCTCTTCTTACTCATACGCCTGGGTCTAATCGTTGAAATTACAGTAGTGATATTAATTGCATCATTAGAGCGCTGACAAATTACCCCTCCCCATTATTTCATAGCAAATGAGAATAGACCAGGAAAATGAAGCCGGTCTTCATACGACCTTTGGCTAAGTCCTGTGACCTTTTTCTTACCCCGTCTCTGCACTTTTTCTGACAGATTTGCGTCCCTTTAGAGTAAAGGAGGAGTCACCACATTGTGTGCTCTAAAATATAATGGACACAGATCTTGCAGGCGACAAGGAGGATGTTAGAGGCGAGTGCTTCTCATTACTTTTGAAAATGCAGAGCATGTGTGAATTCTGGCTACGACCTCCTTATGGTTATTACTGGTATCGAGTGTGCTATTCAGTGTGGAGGTAAGATTTTCTTCTGTTCAGCTGATGAAGAGGCGGTTCCTATCGAGGTGTCAATGAATCTTCAGCCCCTCTAAGATGCAGAGTTGTATGATGTGGCAGTTCTTTATGTTGAACTTCAGGCCAGTGACTTAAGATCAGCGTTCCAGATGGAGTAGATTATACTGTGATGCCTGTACGTCGCTATCACAGTATGTATTCATCCGTATATTTACGTCGTCTGTATAAATCAGTACTGATGATGTAAATAAATTAATCAATCACTTGTGGTGGGGGGCAGAAAAGAGCAGAAAGTGAGCAGCTATCAGAATTCATCTCTGGTCAAATAAAACGTTCAGATATTAGCTTCACAGTGGAACATATACCAGAATGTGATATGGAATACAGAAGCTGAATAATAACTTCTGGATGACACCGAAGCAAATGATCGACTTACACCAAAGAGCACGTTATGGATGTTCGTATATTCGGATGAGATACTGTTATATCGGGGGTAATTGCGCCTACTGCTAAACGCAAACTAACTGCAAATCTAATCTGCAAATTTGTCTACGCCAACTAATAGTCGCAACCGTGACCAACAACTCGACAACTGATTACCCACCCCAAGCCAAAATCAAGAAAACACGAACGCAGCACTAGGAAGATTCGATTCTGTCATATCCCAACTCTGTATATATAGTTACAAAAGCGACCTTGTAGCAATTAGAGTAATTAGCACACTAAAAAGACACTCAAACCAATCACAATTAGCAAGGTCAGAGCGGAGGAAATGAAGAGCATGAAGCGGACCCGGATATATGACCAAGTTGCGCTTGTCGTATAACCAAAGCCACTTCTATCGAATGGACCCCACTCTTACGAATGAGAAATCGGAAGGCAATGAAGGATGGAAGCGAAATTATATTTTATCGTAAACAGAGCTTTAATGGGATAGCAACGTCTAGGCTGGCAAACTAGAGAGAGATGCTACCCACAGTGGTTCGAGTCGTGATCTGGTGAAGATGCGTGACCACACGTCTTCAACTAGTCGTGTCCGCTAAACACAAACATGGTCAGCATCAATATCGAGTGCCTATGCAACTATTTATTTTGGGGATTATTTACCACTACACATGTAAATCAACATGGACAACAACATGGCAGAACTTGAAGAGCTTGCCACTCCCGTATGTTTTTGTTTGGTTTCCAAGATAATTAGGCGAGAATCAAGTATCAGCTGTAGATAAAGCCAACCGATTTGTGGTTGATGTCGCTTGAGAATGAGTAAATGTGTGTCATAGAGCAATGGTTTTACGAGAGTCATCATCCATCACGTTGCTGGAAAGTCGTTTACGTGACAAATAGAGAAAGAGGGACAATGAAGTGAAAAATGATATGGATTACAATGCAAAAAAGGAGATGAGTCATGTGAGCTGGAGGTGGTGGTACATGCGCCACTATTAGATAGACGCATCTAGTGTATAACATTGACGAAAACTCAGCCGTATAATTATAAACAATTTTCTGTATATATAGTTGTGTAGGCTTCCACACTTGGTGTTGACAAAAAGGTGACAAAGAGAAATATACTTTTGGACGAATTTCTATGCAATGACACCGTGGCGCAAGCACAAACGTTCAGACGCTTAACAAATTCGTGACCTATCGAATAAACGTTTACAAATTCCAAACGCATTGGATTTTATTCTTAGGCTGGCACGTCATAGAGTTTTCAGGAACCAATTAGGTGGGAGAAGTGAAGTGTAAAAGTTAATAATTTATCAAATAAATGGTTTTATAGTCTCTCATCGTTAATACCAACCATGTTTGTTTTAGTAGACACGACTAGCTAAAGGTATTCGGTCGAGTATCACCACCAGATCACCATATGATGTTTTGTGGAAAGCAACTTTTCCTCTAGTCAGTCGGTATAGACGTTGTGATCCTACTTAAATACTTTGTATAATTAAATATTTCTTTCTCAGAACTCCTCACTGCCTTCTGGTCTCTTCTTACTCATACGCCTGGGTCTAATCGTTGAAATTACAGTAGTGATATTAATTGCATCATTAGAGCGCTGACAAATTACCCCTCCCCATTATTTCATAGCAAATGAGAATAGACCAGGAAAATGAAGCCGGTCTTCATACGACCTTTGGCTAAGTCCTGTGACCTTTTTCTTACCCCGTCTCTGCACTTTTTCTGACAGATTTGCGTCCCTTTAGAGTAAAGGAGGAGTCACCACATTGTGTGCTCTAAAATATAATGGACACAGATCTTGCAGGCGACAAGGAGGATGTTAGAGGCGAGTGCTTCTCATTACTTTTGAAAATGCAGAGCATGTGTGAATTCTGGCTACGACCTCCTTATGGTTATTACTGGTATCGAGTGTGCTATTCAGTGTGGAGGTAAGATTTTCTTCTGTTCAGCTGATGAAGAGGCGGTTCCTATCGAGGTGTCAATGAATCTTCAGCCCCTCTAAGATGCAGAGTTGTATGATGTGGCAGTTCTTTATGTTGAACTTCAGGCCAGTGACTTAAGATCAGCGTTCCAGATGGAGTAGATTATACTGTGATGCCTGTACGTCGCTATCACAGTATGTATTCATCCGTATATTTACGTCGTCTGTATAAATCAGTACTGATGATGTAAATAAATTAATCAATCACTTGTGGTGGGGGGCAGAAAAGAGCAGAAAGTGAGCAGCTATCAGAATTCATCTCTGGTCAAATAAAACGTTCAGATATTAGCTTCACAGTGGAACATATACCAGAATGTGATATGGAATACAGAAGCTGAATAATAACTTCTGGATGACACCGAAGCAAATGATCGACTTACACCAAAGAGCACGTTATGGATGTTCGTATATTCGGATGAGATACTGTTATATCGGGGGTAATTGCGCCTACTGCTAAACGCAAACTAACTGCAAATCTAATCTGCAAATTTGTCTACGCCAACTAATAGTCGCAACCGTGACCAACAACTCGACAACTGATTACCCACCCCAAGCCAAAATCAAGAAAACACGAACGCAGCACTAGGAAGATTCGATTCTGTCATATCCCAACTCTGTATATATAGTTACAAAAGCGACCTTGTAGCAATTAGAGTAATTAGCACACTAAAAAGACACTCAAACCAATCACAATTAGCAAGGTCAGAGCGGAGGAAATGAAGAGCATGAAGCGGACCCGGATATATGACCAAGTTGCGCTTGTCGTATAACCAAAGCCACTTCTATCGAATGGACCCCACTCTTACGAATGAGAAATCGGAAGGCAATGAAGGATGGAAGCGAAATTATATTTTATCGTAAACAGAGCTTTAATGGGATAGCAACGTCTAGGCTGGCAAACTAGAGAGAGATGCTACCCACAGTGGTTCGAGTCGTGATCTGGTGAAGATGCGTGACCACACGTCTTCAACTAGTCGTGTCCGCTAAACACAAACATGGTCAGCATCAATATCGAGTGCCTATGCAACTATTTATTTTGGGGATTATTTACCACTACACATGTAAATCAACATGGACAACAACATGGCAGAACTTGAAGAGCTTGCCACTCCCGTATGTTTTTGTTTGGTTTCCAAGATAATTAGGCGAGAATCAAGTATCAGCTGTAGATAAAGCCAACCGATTTGTGGTTGATGTCGCTTGAGAATGAGTAAATGTGTGTCATAGAGCAATGGTTTTACGAGAGTCATCATCCATCACGTTGCTGGAAAGTCGTTTACGTGACAAATAGAGAAAGAGGGACAATAAAGTGAAAAATGATATGGATTACAATGCAAAAAAGGAGATGAGTCATGTGAGCTGGAGGTGGTGGTACATGCGCCACTATTAGATAGACGCATCTAGCGTATAACATTGACGAAAACTCAGCCGTATAATTATAAACAATTTTCTGTATATATAGTTGTGTAGGCTTCCACACTTGGTGTTGACAAAAAGGTGACAAAGAGAAATATACTTTTGGACGAATTTCTATGCAATGACACCGTGGCGCAAGCACAAACGTTCAGACGCTTAACAAATTCGTGACCTATCGAATAAACGTTTACAAATTCCAAACGCATTGGATTTTATTCTTAGGCTGGCACGTCATAGAGTTTTCAGGAACCAATTAGGTGGGAGAAGTGAAATGTAAAAGTTAATAATTTATCAAATAAATGGTTTTATAGTCTCTCATCGTTAATACCAACCATGTTTGTTTTAGTAGACACGACTAGCTAAAGGTATTCGGTCGAGTATCACCACCAGATCACCATATGATGTTTTGTGGAAAGCAACTTTTCCTCTAGTCAGTCGGTATAGACGTTGTGATCCTACTTAAATACTTTGTATAATTAAATATTTCTTTCTCAGAACTCCTCACTGCCTTCTGGTCTCTTCTTACTCATACGCCTGGGTCTAATCGTTGAAATTACAGTAGTGATATTAATTGCATCATTAGAGCGCTGACAAATTACCCCTCCCCATTATTTCATAGCAAATGAGAATAGACCAGGAAAATGAAGCCGGTCTTCATACGACCTTTGGCTAAGTCCTGTGACCTTTTTCTTACCCCGTCTCTGCACTTTTTCTGACAGATTTGCGTCCCTTTAGAGTAAAGGAGGAGTCACCACATTGTGTGCTCTAAAATATAATGGACACAGATCTTGCAGGCGACAAGGAGGATGTTAGAGGCGAGTGCTTCTCATTACTTTTGAAAATGCAGAGCATGTGTGAATTCTGGCTACGACCTCCTTATGGTTATTACTGGTATCGAGTGTGCTATTCAGTGTGGAGGTAAGATTTTCTTCTGTTCAGCTGATGAAGAGGCGGTTCCTATCGAGGTGTCAATGAATCTTCAGCCCCTCTAAGATGCAGAGTTGTATGATGTGGCAGTTCTTTATGTTGAACTTCAGGCCAGTGACTTAAGATCAGCGTTCCAGATGGAGTAGATTATACTGTGATGCCTGTACGTCGCTATCACAGTATGTATTCATCCGTATATTTACGTCGTCTGTATAAATCAGTACTGATGATGTAAATAAATTAATCAATCACTTGTGGTGGGGGGCAGAAAAGAGCAGAAAGTGAGCAGCTATCAGAATTCATCTCTGGTCAAATAAAACGTTCAGATATTAGCTTCACAGTGGAACATATACCAGAATGTGATATGGAATACAGAAGCTGAATAATAACTTCTGGATGACACCGAAGCAAATGATCGACTTACACCAAAGAGCACGTTATGGATGTTCGTATATTCGGATGAGATACTGTTATATCGGGGGTAATTGCGCCTACTGCTAAACGCAAACTAACTGCAAATCTAATCTGCAAATTTGTCTACGCCAACTAATAGTCGCAACCGTGACCAACAACTCGACAACTGATTACCCACCCCAAGCCAAAATCAAGAAAACACGAACGCAGCACTAGGAAGATTCGATTCTGTCATATCCCAACTCTGTATATATAGTTACAAAAGCGACCTTGTAGCAATTAGAGTAATTAGCACACTAAAAAGACACTCAAACCAATCACAATTAGCAAGGTCAGAGCGGAGGAAATGAAGAGCATGAAGCGGACCCGGATATATGACCAAGTTGCGCTTGTCGTATAACCAAAGCCACTTCTATCGAATGGACCCCACTCTTACGAATGAGAAATCGGAAGGCAATGAAGGATGGAAGCGAAATTATATTTTATCGTAAACAGAGCTTTAATGGGATAGCAACGTCTAGGCTGGCAAACTAGAGAGAGATGCTACCCACAGTGGTTCGAGTCGTGATCTGGTGAAGATGCGTGACCACACGTCTTCAACTAGTAGTGTCCGCTAAACACAAACATGGTCAGCATCAATATCGAGATGCCTTATGCAACTATTTATTTTGGGGATTATTTACCGCTACAAGCAGTACCAGTCACCTCTTACTTTACAATTAAATTAAAAAGAGAAAAAATGAAAATAATTACATGAAAAATAGCTAGTTCCTTCTCTTTTCAGCAGATACAAGTTCATATTTTAAATACGAACATGCAGTTCTGCGTACAGTGCGTACAGTTCGGAATCTTCTTTTTAGGCGTACTTAGTGTATTGAAAATAATGTCCACTAATAACGTTGTGGCGTTGTTAGGGTTCGATAAATCAAGATGATATAGTGATACGAGAGAAACAATAAACAAACAACAATTACACAATGACAAGATGAAGAAAACTTGTTTGGAAAGAGCCAAATAATAGAGAACGAATGTAAATAAAATCGCATAAAAAAGTGTAAACAATTATCACACCAAATGCGCATGTCCAAATAACGAAAAAATAAACTCGGTCATTGATGACAATGTAGAAAATGAGGCCTACGGAAAGACGTAAAAATACCCCTAAACATTAGAGCACACCAAACAAAAATGGTTGAATGGATCTATATAAAGTATAAGTAAGACAACGGCTCACCACAGGGGGCAAATTTGAAATGTTTGTAGGAAATACACGAATATAAACAGTCTAAATAAAATACAAAATGTACATATTAGAAGTTTTTGCAAATACATTGATAAAGTTAAGGGCTTAAATTTATACAGTTTACTTATTTGTGCTGCAACTTGTAATCAGAATGCTGGATTTCAACTAATCCACCACATTTAGTAATCCGTAGAAATGGCATTCAAAAAATATTGCTACTATGTGAGTTACGGTCAGAAAAGTAGATCTGACAGCAATAGTGATAAAGCAGAATAACCCCGTGGCATAGACCACAAGAAACAATTATAAACTATAATTTAACATCAATAACTTGATTAAGGATGAATGATGGCACAGACATATATACGTCATCAATCAATACATGAACGGCATGCAGAAATAAAACATGGCAGAAAAATCATGGTTTCAAGAACATAATTTTTACGTCTTAAAAATGTCTCTCTAAAGATATGCATCCGAAGATGTTCTTGAAAAAATCTAGTACATATGCAGGTTAAGAGTATTATACTAAGTTGATATTTCTAGTCAATTCTTCAGGTTTAAAGTTAGTAGGATGCTGTGTATTTATTTACCTGAAAAGCTGTTTATTATATTATCCACTGCAATTTATCAGATTACTAACTGTCAGTGAATTTATTAGTCAACTCAAATCAATCAGTAGTAATCAAAAGATTATCTCATAAAAAGCAGAATATTAACTCACTGATATCATTTCATGTACTTGTACTTTGCTTAAGATTTTATCAATTTATGAAATAGACGCTTAGATAATTATTTACAAACTACCTGTAAAATTTGACTGGTCATGAAATTTAAGCTACAGGTTTTGAAGACTATGTAGCATTTAGTCCCATCAGGACTAAGATTATTACCCTATAATATCGGAATTGACATTTTCCTCAATGATTTATGCATTTTAGTTGTCAACATTAAATAATACACTAAATGATATCCGATTAGTTTTGAATTTTCTAGATTGTAATTTTTTTAAAAGTCTGTTAACATGCATTTTTACACTATACTTTATTACAAAAGTCATTAAATTATAGAACTCATTGTTTCTATCAAATAAATTAGTAGAAGAGTGTATGCATGCTGTAGTTGAATTTATATTGGAATGGTTCACATTTCAACAGAATGAATGTTACATTTTGCATAGGTGCATTTAAGCTGGGCGCATTATTTGAAATATTATGAGAGTGAATTCATAAATTTAAAGTTATTATAAAGTATTCTTTTCAAAGTATCACTTTTTATAAAGATAAAATTGACTATCTACTTTAAATGTATATAACGATTAACACTTAGTGATGTAACTTTATTAAATTTTACTTTTTACTAATTCGTATATTATCTCTTATTTATAATCATCTATGCATTATATAAGAAAGATAAACTATTTAGACCAAAACCATACTATACCCTGAATTTCATCATTTAACTGATTACATGTTTCAATGAACCATTGAAGTGGATTAAAAGTAATATCTTCGGAGTGTATATTGTCAGTTGGCATATATATTTGTTTAGTTTGTTGTATACATCTTATTCCATATATTGGATAATATTCGGGTAGACCAAATATACTCCCATTTACAGTTACTTCTTCCAGTATAATTTTTGAATAGTCATATGCTACAATAAATGTATTATGTTTAACATATGAATCATTTAACTGAAGCTTTTCTGTATACTTTAAATCTATTAATGAATTACAATATTCAGTGTATTTTGTTTGATCACATATTACTTTGCATAAATTAACTGACAATCGATTGAAATAACCCATCGGTCGATCAATTGGAAACCATATCTCTTGGATACAAACATTTTCTTCTATTTCACTTTCAGATATCATGTTCATATTATTTGTTTTATTAGTACAATAGAATTCCATTGAATTATTATCTGAAAATATGCATGGATATACTACATATGGTTTAAGATGAATATGTTGTTTACTAGGTAAATTATGATTGACTAAAGTTAAATCATGACATTTAAATCCTGCTTCTAATAAATCAGTTAGTAGTATAACGCTATTAGTTGATAAATACGATGCATTAATTGAATTCATTGATAAACTGAAATAATCTTTTTCACTATCAATTTGTTTTATTAAATTTCTAGATGATTTCAATCTATTTGATGTTTTGTTAATAAATTTTCTCTTCTGATGATGTAATGCAACATTTAAATGATGATTTTGCTTAGTTGTGTTCATATTCTGTTGTCGAATTTGATCCGATGGGATTGATTTACAAGTACGATATTCATATGGAGGTAGTAGACAACGTATTAATTGATAAGGCAGTGATTTATGATTATTCCATGTATTAAAGTATTCTTTTAATACTTCATTTGAATAACCAGATATTGCACTTAAATACCATTGAAGATCGAAATTTACATTATTATTACTTATATTATTATAAGTAGTAGTTATAATTTGTGGACAGATTATACCATGTATCATTGATAGAAATATTGTTGGATATAAAATTAAATAATTTTTTAAATATTTATGTCTTGCAAAATAAAATAATTGACCTATTTTATGATAATAATTTAAACAAGCTTCAATTTGATCAATTTTCAATTGTTTAAATAGTTGCCTATTTATTGTAACTTGATTATTATCAATATGAATTATTGAAGAATTTTCATTATTTTCATCAGAAGTTAAATTAAGTTTTATCATAAAAGATGATTTAATGTTATTTCTTATATAAACAATTAGTGAATACCATGATTTTGGTATGAAATATTCTTTATTCAATATTGTTTGATTAATAGAAATAATTCGATGTTCAATTTCATTCCATAATTCATTTATATTAGTATTATTAACAGAATAAGTTAGATTTGTATTATTTACTTTATTAGAATTAAGTAGTAATATTGATAGATTAATAAAAGAGATATTTTGTAAAATAGTAATTTTATTATTTATTTTATGTTGATATAGATTAGGTAAATTCAATGATTCATATTTCTTAGATAACAGTTTAATTCTATGTATTATATACAATTGAAGTAGATTATTAACATTAGTTTGTGCATTTATTACATTATTTTCAATATTATTATCTTGAATATCTATAAATGGAATTGTTGATGTTGATGTTTCTAATGTATGATTCAACTGGGTAATGAATTCATCTTGTAGGCAAGCATCTAAAGAATCAATTGAATCATGATATGTTCCTATTAATTTAATTATAGAACCTGGTGCATACATTCGTAACTTTAATAAGTCATAGTATAGATTATTAATTGTTAATTGAATATTATTAATATTGAAAAGTAAAATATAAAAACTATTAATATCTAAAAGATGTGGTAAAATTAATTCTAATCCAGAATGTTGATTACATAATGATTGATGATTATAATCATTAGGTAATGTAATTTCATAGAAAATAATTTTAAATCCATTTGGTGAAATACAATGATTAATTAATATTGGTGACCATTCTAGTGGTAATTCAACAGAATTGGAAATATTTTCAGCTATAAATGATTTTGTCGCGGTTGAAAATACTTCAAATTGTGAAGGTAAACTAATTTGTGTACTTGATGTTGTTGTTGAAGTTGAACATTCTTTCATTAAATGTTTAATTAATGTTGTTTTTCCAGATAATTTATGACCAATTACTATAATTTTAATTGGTTGAACATTTGAAAATTCTTTTAATTGTTGATCCTGTAACATTTCATGTAAATGATTACAAAGAAAAATATTCATAAAATAGTTTAATTACTGATATACTTGATGGTACTCGCATTAAATGTGTTGATATTTATACGGGAAAATGTAAATCTTTTCAAACAACTTAATAAACAAAGTGAGAATTCTACAAATGTACACCTTTCACAACAGTTGTGCAGTAGCTTAAACATTTATCAGCTGGAAGGTTATTATTTTCATTCCCTGTCGGAATCCAAGGCGCGCAGTGGCGAAGAGCCCTATACTATGACTTACGAGCTGTCCAGTGCTTCTTGGTTTTCAGTGTTGCTCGACTAACGTCAACCTGTAATGAATACAAGAAGCACAACTTCATAACTATTAAACAGGTTAGTGAATATCAGGAAGTGGTGGCGTTTGAAGCTATAAGTGTAAACATCAACACTAGAGTATAGGTAAATCAAGTCAAGGAAAAACAATTAGAGCTAAATGTACATATTCAGAATTCCATTAGAAAGGTTATGACCAAATAGGAATATAGACGTAATCTTAACATGAATCTTATGTATCAGTAGAGACTTTTTGATTATTGTCCATAATGCCAACAACAAGGAAATGAAACTTTTCATGTTATAGAATTGGGTTAATTATGTGCAAATAATTTACGTTTTAATATTCATGTTCGATTTACAGAATATTTTGTTACTGTGAGCAATTTTCATCATTACTGTGATGAGTTTCTCATTGGCATACATTATTCAGGAAAATTGTTTTTCCATAGTAAGTATCTGTCATCATAAAAGGTTACTGCCAGCTGAATAGCTACGAAATTGTTTTTCAACTAACGAATAGTAGATACAGTTGAACTAAGGTAATTTTATGGTGATAGATATTCTCCTGTAAACGCATACATAAAGCTACATGGGTTTCACGGACAACATCATGGAAAACCAAATCGACCACTTCTACATCGATAAGAAATTCGGAACTACAATGAAAGATGTAAGAGTAAGAAGAGAGCTTAAATAGCTTCAGATCACCACCTGGTAGTGGCCAAAATGAAAGTGAAACTTAAGAAGCCCTGGACAAATGCATCAACAGTATTACAAAAGTTTAATACAACCCTACTTTGGGACACTAACAAACACAACTAATTCAAAATAACTCTCGACAATAAGTTCCAGGCATTTCACGATCAACTAGAAGAAGATGGAGCTACTAATGAGGACACATCGAAAGAGATTAAGGAAACAATAATTTCGACATGTTAGAAGCTTTTGGGTCTTAAAGAGCACCACCATAAAGCATGGATTTCTGTTGATACTCAGGATAAGATCAAAGAAAGAAGGAGTAGGAAGATAGTGACTAATAGCAGCCGAACAAGAACAGAGAAAATCAAGGCACAGGCCGAATACAATGAAGCCAAAAATCAGGTGAAGAGGAGCATTGGGTCTAATAAACGGAAAAAATGTGGACGACTTAGCAACGACACCAAAAAAATCTACAAGGGAAGTAAACATAAGACACTTATACGATACAACGAAGGAGTTAGCTGAAAAAAAGTGAGCCGAAACAACCAACCAGACACAAAGATGGCAAACCAATCAATGAATCGCAAGAACAACGAATCAAATGGGCAGAACACTCCGAAGAATTCTTGAATAGACCAGCCCCACTGAACTCACCAGTTATAGATGCAGCATTAACAGATATCCCTGTAAACATTGATCGACCAACAGTCGAAGAAATCAAAATATTCATCCGACAAGTCAAGAGTAGTAAGTCAATAAAGCCACACAATATACCAGCAGAGAAACTGAAATCAAAAATAGAAGAAGTTGCAAAGATACACAACACTCTATTTAGGAAGATTTGAGAGGAAGAACTAGGGCAAATGGACTAGAAAGAAGGGTACCTAATCAATATATCAAAGAAAGGAGATCTTAGTGAACGTGAAAACTATAAAGGCATAACTCTGATTTAAGTACCAGGAAAGTCCTAAACAGAGTGTTATTGAATCGAAAGAGAGATCAAGTCGATGCCAAACTTCTAAATGAACAGGCTGGAATCCCTAAAATAAATTGGGAAACGTCCGGATCGCGACACTATAGTTCATTGCTGAAAATTAGAATAAATGAACTTTAGCACTTTGTATTAATTTCCTCGACTACGACGAAGTAAATGATAGCATGAATAAGAAAACATTCTGTGACTTCTTTGATATTACGGTTTACCCGAAATCATAGGGAATATGAAACGAAATTCTTACGATAGATTAAACTGCAAAATAATCTTACGGTTGGTGTCTTTTAAGAAAGGTTGTTTTTTATGGTATGAGGTTGCTAACCCCATGCACATCAATCCTCCCATGTCTAAGCTTACAACAAGCAGTAAACCTAGAGAAATATTTCGACACTATGATGTACCCCATAATATAGTCTATATCATACAAAATTCTCACGATAGACTGCACTACAAAATCGTGCATGGAGGGCAGCTCACAGATTCATCCGAAGTGAAAACTGTTGTCAGACAAAGCTACTCACTCTCGCTCTTCCTCTCTCCACTGGTGGATGATTAAATCATGAAAAAACCAACATCTCAAGGAAACCTCAGAATATAGTAGACAACCTTGATACAACTAGATGACTTGGACATTGCAGACTACCTAGATATTCTATCCCACACACAGTAACAAACATAAGTAAAGAAGGGAAGTGTAGCAGCAATCTCTGTAGTCAACAGTAAACCACAATATACACAATGGGAAAAGCAAGATTCTTCGATACAAATCAATGAACACTAACCCAATTACGCTTGATGGAAAAATTCTACAAAATGTGAAGACTTGTACACACCTGAGCAACATCATCGATGAACAGGGAGGGTTTGATACAGATGTCAATGCACAGATTGGCAAGACAAGAGCAGCATTTCTACAACTGACAAACATCTGGAACTCAAACCAGATGTCGGTCAACATCAAACTCAGAATTATCAACACAAACGTCAGGAGTTCTATTGTTTGGAGCTGAAACTTGAATAACTATGAGAAGCATCCTTCGAAAGATACAAGTATTCATTAACGACTGTCTGCATAAGATACTTCGGATCCGTTGTACAGATACCATCAGCAGCAACATTCAGTGGCAAAGAAAAAACTAACTCAAATCCAGCGTCAGAAAAAATTAGGAAAAGACACTAGCGGTGGATAGGATACACATTGACGAAATCGCCAGACTGTTTCACAAGACAAGCATTAACTTGTAATCCTGATGGTCAATCAATATGTTGCTTTGTAAATTGAAGACAGACATAAAGAGAATGAATATCACTTGGGATAAACTGAAAATGAGAGACCAGGACAGAGTTGGTTGTAGAATGCTGGTTGGCGACCTATGCTCCATGTGGTTAATACGCAATAATTAACTAATTGAATGTATCTCATTTGCATTGTCCTATGTGTTTCCATTGATTGCGGAAGGACTGTAGTTAATATTTATGGAACTGTGTAGTTTTTCCAAACACTTAAGAAACGGTAGCAAAATGATCAGAATCGAGAAAATGGTCTACAATGAAAAATAATTTGTGTTTCAGAAAAGCAAGAGATAATAGTCCACTTGAAGACTAAAAAAGTTGTGTCAGTGATATTATTAATTATGAAAGGTAGATAGTGGTATGTAACCGGTGTTTAATAACAGCTGGTGAGAAAATGACCTTAGTGGATATCACTTTTCAGTAATGTTCTTCATACAGTGACAATATACCTTCCTAGTGACTATATTAAGAACAACAATCATTATGTGAATAGTCCTAAACACTGTCTAGAAGAACAAGTACTTTCAATGTACAACAAAAATTTAATAATGAGTTATACAGGAAGACAGATGGAGCTGCGCCAGTCACCCCTATGAACTATCCTAACAGATTACTTTATTGTACATCTAGAAAATACACCATCTCAATCTAAAATTAACAGCTTCTATTTGTATGAAAGATATGTAGACGATGCTCTCATTATTTATAACTAAAATAATAACTTGAGTACCCACTTGCAACAGTCCAGCATTTGTCACCTACCAACCGATTAATTTCACACCAGATTCAAAAGCAAACAGTGGTTTTTACTGCCTTGATGTAATATTGAAAAGGTTAGATTGTTTCTTACGAAGACCTACATGAGGAAAGTCAAATTGGAAGGAGAACGAATGAGTTTACACAAATGGCTTTCGTTGAACAGAAGGAAAGATTTAATCTACTTTTAATCTCAGACAAATCTGGGGCGATGACACCAACTATCTAAACACCGACAAATATTTATCAGTAATGTTTAACCTATGAGGTTCGTTGACAGTAAGCTTAGGTCAAAATTATAATCTGGGTAGTCACCTACTGTTCAAAAAAAAACTCTCTAAAAAACATCAAATTAGATGACATAGGGAGTGGGTGGGTAGAAGAGCGGAAATTGAGAATAGTCATATTTCAAAATTTTCGTTGAGAAATTTTCTCCGGGAAAATTTGCATTGTTTTCTCCTATCTACCTGTTATTCGACGATGTTTTCAAAGTAGACGTTCGTTTTAGGCCTCAACTTTGTCCATTTACAAGTTTGCTTGCACATGTGTAGCTAGTAAAATCAGCCTCATATATCTAATGCTATCTAAACACATCTCTTAAAATTATTCTGTTTTGCTCATAAAATGGGAATGTAACTTTACCACGTATTCTTTTATGGATCATCTTATCATTTTAGGTGATACTACCCACCCTGAATTTACTTCAGTAACATTCCCATAGTCAAACAATTGAGCACATCGGGAGAAGGCACTTCAAAAGTTGCTCACTAAAAAGCTATAACAATTAGGGAGTTTAAGCGTAAACTCTGCTCGTTAAAGCAATACATAAAGCCACTAATTTTACCAAAGACCTAATACACCATTTTCTTAGATTTATGTGTTTATCGTTTCCCTTAATTCTTAATATTTTAGTAAATTTCGTTACGAAACTCTTCCAACTTTCTAAAAATTACGGTTATTTTCTCTAACATGTCTTTTTTCTCACGTCAACAATTACTTCACATCCTTCTGATCCTGAATGTTGCTCGATGGCCTGTGCTCCACATGGCGTAACAATAACATTAAACTAGTCTTCTGTTTACTTACCTCTAAATACTTCCATAATCTTTGAGTATCTACTGTTTTCCATACACTTTGAGGTATACTAGTCAGTGGATTACCTTGCAGCCAGAGACCAGCTCTATTTAATCCTTTATACAAGTGAGATAACCTGAAGATTTCTAAGCATATAAAGATATCCTGGTAGATCCAACAATTGATTGTAGCTTAAATCAAGCGTTCTAAGTTCTTTAAGTTGACAAATTGTATTTGGTAATGAAGTAAGCATATTTTCAGAGAGAAATAACTCTTCAAGACTATTCAAGCTATTTATATCATCCGGTAGTTGACTTATCTGTAAAGAAAATTATATAACACGATGTAATTTGTTAAAAAGAATTTAAAGTAAATTAAGAACAAACTAGTGTTGATTCACCTATTGTTTAAATTGGATTGTGACTGGTAAGTGAAATACAAGACAAATCAATGGGAAGGTGTATATACATCCTAATTATATATACATAACCGTTGCATAAGTATGGCTATCTGGACTCAATAGCCTGTTAGTGAACGCGGAGGCGTTCGGCACGAAGTGAACTGAGTTCTGGTCCCTGTTTTGAACATCAACACTGGGATGCATGTATATTCAGCTAATGAGTCTAAAATAGGTATGAAACGCACGTCCTAAATTCTGCTTGTCAGTTAAACTGAAACAATACTTATAATCATTAGCTATATCGAGGTAATCCGCTCAGAATGCACATATTGCTACAGAGACTGACCAGTTTCAGTCAATGTTAGGGAAGATCCAAATACATCCTAATTACAGTATTGATTCAGTACTCAAGTACATCAACACTGTTTAGTCATTGGGTTAAAATAAATTCACATTTTTATCTGAGTCATATTGTTAATTCGAATATTATCCATCAATTTACAATGTAGCTATAACAGTTAATTGTAGTTGAATCTTCATTCCACCATGATTATATATTACTAATCTATGATCAATTTTACTTATAAAAATATGGTAAGTTTGTGTGTATAAGTTTAGTTTTTGAAACAAATTATTAGTTACAAACATCTGATGAAAACTCAGTGAAATGAAATGTACTCATTTTATTCTATTCGATTGGTTCTTTTCCCACTCTTCAAATTAATTAAGAAGAGGATGTATATTGAGTTTCACTTGAACAGTTTATATGCAATACACTTGTCATGATACTCAAAAGTTTTGTTTCAATCTCAATCAATCAATCACTGCGTGTTACTCCATATAGGTGCATAGGTCACCGATCAGCATTCTATCCCATGTGATATTCATTATCTTTATGTCTGTCTTCAATTTACAAAGCAACATATTGATTGACCATCAGGATTACAAGTTAATGCTTGTCTTGTGAAACAGTCTGGCGATTTCGTCAATGTGTATCCTATCCACCGCCAGTGTCTTTTCCTAATTTTTTCTGACGCTGGATTTGAGTTAGTTTTTTTCTTTGCCACTGAATGTTGCTGCTGATGGTATCTGTACAACGGATCCGAAGTATCTTATGCAGACAGTCGTTTATGAATACTTGTATCTTTCGAAGGATGCTTCTCATAGTTCTTCAAGTTTCAGCTCCAAACAATAGAACTCCTGACGTTTGTGTTGATAATTCTGAGTTTGATGTTGACCGACATCTGGTTTGAGTTCCAGATGTTTGTCAGGTGTAGAAATGCTGCTGTTGCCTTGCCAATCTGTGCATTGATATCTGTATCAAACCCTCCCTGTTCATCGATGATGTTGCCCAGGTGTGTACAAGTCTTCACATTTTGTAGAATTTTTCCATCAAGCGTAATTGGGTTAGTGTTCGTTGATTTGTATCGAAGAATCTTGCTTTTCCCATTGTGTATATTGTGGTTTACTGTTGACTACAGAGATTGCTGCTACACTTCCCTTCTTTACTTATGTTTGTTACTGTGTGTGGGATAGAATATCTAGGTAGTCTGCAATGTCCAAGTCATCTAGTTGTATCAAGGTTGTCTACTATATTCTGAGGTTTCCTTGAGATGTTGGGGTTTTCATGATTTGATCATCCACCAGTGGAGAGAGGAAGAGCGAGAGTGAGTAGCTTTGTCTGACAACAGTTTTCACTTCGGATGAATCTGTGAGCTGCCCTCCATGCACGATTTTGTAGTGCAGTCTATCGTGAGAATTTTGTATGATGTAGACTATATTATGGGGTACATCATAGTGTCGAAGTATTTCTCTAGGTTTACTGCTTGTTGTAAGCTTAGACATGGGAGGATTGATGTGTATGGTGTTAGCGACACCATACCATAAAAATACAACTTTTCTTAAAAGACACTAAGCACAAATAATTTTTTTCTTTGTTCTGCCATTTAGAAGATCTTCATTTCTATGTGTCATGTCGCCTTATGATGAAAGCCGGGTTTTTTCGAAAGCCATTAGGTCGATGCTCTTTCTGATAAGCAGAGCAATAATGAGTATAGGTGCATAGAATGTTCGCACAATATTGAAGGCAGGGAAAATCATTGAAATAGTTGTTTCAGTCTGAAGTCAATGATTATTACGCCCTTGCTAATTTTTGTGTTTGAAACCTAAATAGCTTGATTTCCTATAATTTTCTAATTTTATGCAATAGTCTGTGTGTTACATATATTTCAAATATATCAAACTGTCAACAAGACTCTTTATTAAATTGAGATGGTTTTAGGGAGTTCGTTATAATGTTTAGTTACATATATGCATCACAGAATGTTGTTAGCTGAGTAAAACTGAAAACCAATAAGTATTGGATAGCTATTTCGTCTTAGTATAAGATTCTATATGATCTGTGTGCATCTTCATTACTGACAGCATATGGAACTCAGGTGTTTGAGACCATACCTGTTAAACTTAATGATCTTCACCATTGTGGTGGCCGGTGCCCAGTTGTAGAAATTTCACTTTCATCAATCCTTGATATAATGCGACGTTATTATTTATTTCTCTTATATTCAAATAAAATAGATGAATTGAAACAAAATCATTGATTTACTTTATTTTTGCTTAAATCTAACAATTTTAATTGAATCATTCCACTAAGTACACCATTCTGTAAACTAGTCAAATTCATTGAAGACAATTTCAATATTTTAAGCATTTGAAATTTTTCACCAAAATTGTCTGGTAATAACACTAAGTTATCTTCTTTACCAATCAATTTGTTATCAGATAAATCTAAGTATTCCAATGTATTATTTAATGTAAATAATCCTTGTGGAATTTCTTTGAAATAATTTCTTGATAAATAAAGTTCACGAAGTCGTTTTAATTGGGTTAAATTTTCTGGAATAAAGTTTAACTGACAACGATCAAGATGTAATGCCTGTTAAATAGATCAAAACAATGTGGTTTATAATAAAAGCAAAACAATAACAACGAAATAAATTAAAACTTTCCCACAAAAATGGTTGTCATTATAAACTGACATAAATCATTCATGAATTATAGGATTAATAATATTATGAATGAAGTATGTGAACACATTTACATAGAGATGAAGCAATCGTCGATTGCATGCAAAGGTAGCTGAACATATACTTAAATGGTTCTAAAAACAAATGAATTCGATTGGTAAAATTAAAGTACATGATAAACAGCCATCATCGTCTATTGCTAAACACTTAGTTGAGACAGGTCACATAACTAATATTAGATAATCTTTTGCGGTGTTGTATAAGAGTACTTAATATGTATACTAAGGTTTCTTGAAACCTTAGGTATCCGGAAGTTCATCCCTCCCCCTTTCACCTTATGTGCTCAAAATAAATAAATGCTTTCACTAAACCTACTCCGGTAGAGTGTGATTCGCATTGTTCCCCTTACTTTAAATTGTCTAGTGACTCTTATTTTCCATAAATAATTGCCTTAACAAATGTATATGTGATCAGATTGTTTGAAATGTATTACGCGAATACATCACATACCTCTGATAGACTTCGTCTTCTTATTACATTACCAAATAAAAAGAATGAAGTGTTTGTTTAACAATAATACTGGATAATCATTGTGTTCCATAATAAAAGTGCTAAATTTGAAGTGTTTGAATATGAGAGCTTCAGTTTGATGATCTAGTATAGTGATTGAATCGAGGTGGTTTTGAGGAGGTAGGTATTAAGTTGTTTGTACTCGAATTTAAACAAACTTAAAGCCACCTCAATTTAATTATAATAATCACTTCACTAGTGGCAAATTGTAGGCGTTACTGAAGTTTGTGTAAGTAGTCATAACTGAAGGAGCCGAAACTAACAGAAAGTTAGACAGTTGTCACCAAGGACAAGTGATGATTATCAAGTCATATCACAAAGTGATGAAATTAAGAATTTCACCACTGCAAACTGGGTAGCATAGTAATACAGAGGGTTAACAGTTCATTAACGTAACTGCCCTGGGTTTGGTTTCTTGTGGGAATAGGGAGGGATGCACTGTCAGTATAGAGTCCAGTACTAGAATGAAACAGCTATCCAGTACTCTTCGGTTTTGATTGGTACTCAACTAACATCAATCTGTGACGAATACAAATGTCTAATATAGAATAATGAGTGTCTACAGTAGATAAGTCTAATTTTATTACGTAACATTTGTTGAGAAGCCTTTGATTGTTATCAGTTCTGCGACTGATGTTAATTCTAAATGGTGGTTTATTAAATTATGTTTCAATCATATAGTTCATTTTATTGAATTTGTTAGTTGAAAGCGTCAATTTTTCAGTAAACTTCTGCAAAACAAGAATGAGAGAGTACGTAGAATACTTTAAGTCCAATTTATTCTGTTGTATTCTTATCATCTACATACAATGGCATTTACAAGCAAATATGGTAATGATTGCAATCTGAAATTAATAATTGAGAAAACCATTGATGAATCAGGTATTTATTCAATTAATATTTAGAGTAACTAGGTCATTCGAAAAAATCAAAGACTCAAAATAACTGTTAAACAAATATTTTTTGCCGCCAAATTACTATCACCATATAAAACGCGATGCACAGCAAATCAAGCGAAAGTAAACAAGTACCTGTTATATGTCACTTTTTATTGCATTCATCAGTTTACACTTATTTGTATTAGCAAGTAGTCGGAAAGAAAGACAGGGGTCTTCACGATTTATGTAACCTGTTCCGAAGAACCTATGTCTAAAACAAGGTTGTACTCGAAAGTTCAATTGCTTGCCATCTAGTAGATACAGGACATTAAATAGACAGAACGAATGTTTTTGAAATCATCATTTAGAAGATGAAAATATGACTTTTATATTGAAAAGGAATCAGTGACTACACTTGGAATTCCAATTTGTCACTTCTCTTCATATAGTAACAACAAATTCATGTTCGTGATTACGTAGTGATATCTTTTCCCATATAACCCTTTGAATTAGTTTGATACATACATAGTGAATCGTTGTCGTATTACATTATTAAATTCTGTAGAATATTCCCCCCCTCAGTTTATTTACAAACATTTTATATTTAACTTCTTGATAACTTTTACTTCCAAACAATCTATAATCAACTGATTAATAATTCAGTTTACATTGTACATAGATATTATTGTTTTAAACTATCAAATATCAAATAGCCTGTATGTACCTGATCAAAATCCAACAAAATTCACTGAATTTATAGTATTTTGCTAATGCTGTCGTTTGTGATTTTGTGGTTAAGGGACAACCAGAGAACCGGGAAACCATATATGACGCCTGCTATGAGTATCAAAGTTCAGAGCAATTAATTTCACGCATAACCCTTTGACTTTATACACATATACCCGTGATCATAAGGGCGTAAAATAAGAAGTCATAACGCCAAATGTATGATGTTATATTTATAACCGGTTGAATTCAACAAACAAAGAGTTTCAAGCTAGCCGGGAGAGGTTGGAGGGAAGTTCGATCAAGCATTTAACATGTACACTTAATGATGAGATGTATAATCTAAGAGTTGATATATTAACGAAATAATCTTGGCCTCTAAACTTTATTTACATTTTTGAAGATAACAAATCTCTATGACATACACCATATATTGTTTACTTCAGTCGATGTAGAATACACAACGATGCACACTTCAATGAAACTGAACACAATTAGTTATTAAGGTAAGTAAAAAGTGTTCAAAGAAGGAAATCTTCTTTTAGTCAAATCTGTTTACAATTGCTCTATAATCGCTTTTTTTAAGTTCTCTTCATGTTTATTTGCAAAAACATCAACTCAATGAACAAACTTCTTTCCCGTTTAGTTTTTCATCAGGGTTCTGCACTAATATATCTACATTTAATTTACAATAATAATACAATATATACCGGTCAGTTGGTGGTGGTGTATCAGGTTACCAATTAGTTCACTAATGAGCTGATGGAGACAATCCTAGATGATCAACAAACGGTGAGGTGAATAAACTGACTACTAATCATTCGTAGATCACAGACGTATCAATCAGAAGCATTTTGACGTAAAATTGACTCATTACGTAATATGAAGCAAGTGAATAAACAAAGTGTTTTGATAAGGATTCGAATATTACAGTAGACCTACATCACTGAAAAGGATGACTTGTATATACCTAAGAGACAGAACTGTTTGTAGTACGTCGAAATGTTAAAAAATGATTGTTAGCAGAGGAAACAGGTTTCAACGATTAATATGTAAGCTGATAATGGAATTAGGAAGATATTTTAATGATAGTCATGTAAGAACAAAGGGATGAATATTAAGAAGATGTAAGCACACAACGATGAATGGTTTTAAATAATTGAGAACGAAGAACACCAATAAAATGTCTGCTTCTCAGTCCTGCTTTGCTATAGTCCATGTTAATAGCCAATATAGAACAAAGGGTTATACTAACCTTTTCTAAGTACACAGCTCATGTATGTAGATATAGATGGCAACAGCTTCAGCCGTATGTAAAAGACAAACTTATAAGTTATGTGGAATAGTTGATGGAAACCGATAAATTACTCCAGATTTGTAAAATATCTACTTAATGTCTTGTGCAATCAAGTGGGCTTAATTAGAACATTGGATCTGTTTAACTTGTAATTTGCTTACCTAGCACGGATAATGTTCTTCGATGTGATGACGGAGCTGTATGTCTGTGAGCTCTGTATAAATGGTCTGCAGGAGCAGTTAAATTTGGTAAATACAAATAGAGGTGACGAATCTGGACTGTTTATATTTCATTGTGGTAAAAATCAATAGTCGACTATGAGATATAACATTTTCTGACTTCTTATAAAGCTGTTTTTACTAATTTTTCCAACCTTCGAGTTAGTATGTTGCTAGTGACGTTGTTTTGAACTGTAGTTTTAAAAATAATATCTTCTTTAGAGCAGTCACTAACTTCTGGTTCCATTTTATCTGGTTCATGTGTTTAGCAATCAATTTGTTTGTATAACAATTACTGCGATTACGTAGATTATGGAAATAAGCTAGCTCTTTTTCAGTACCCTCCTCATAGCAAATTAACTGAGCACGAAGTGTTAGGGTTCTAACTAAGTTTATTTTGTACCTAAGTGGTACAGAGACTCAGACTTCACTGACAGTCATACAGAGCAATAAAGTAAAGTGATGAGTAATGAATACACCTTGGGTAATAGTCGGGAAAGCATGATGTCACTGGTAAATGTTTCATTAATAAACATACAAAAAGAACAAACAAAAAGTCAACGTCTGATTATAAAATTAAAAAGTTGGAGTTATGACTACTGAAATATGTCACCTTTGAATATAAGAATAAGCTTAAGTGAATAAATTACTAAAACCACTACCCTATGCAACTGACTAAACTAGCCTCCATTTGTAAGAGTTTGCCAGGTTTTAAATGAATAAAGTGAGAAATTGAAGTAATGGAGTTCCATTCTTCACTAGACAGCTAATTAGGGTAGTGTTTGGATAAATAAACTAAAAATATCTACTTAGTTTAGCTCATTTAGGGAAGATGTAATTAAATTTAGCTGACATATCTGAAATAAAGAAAAAATTCTTCACCACCCCATCTCTCCATTTTAGTCCCTTCTATTAACCATTGCCTCTAATACACAATAAAGTAATGCAAAATGTAAATAACAATACAAACCAACCGTAAGTCTTCTTAGTTTAAATATAGCTTCTGGTATATGATGTGATTTCATTTGACCTGAACGTAGTAGTGTATCCAAACGTTCAGCAATTGTAGCTAATGTTTCTTCTGATACAATAGATTTTCTTAGTTTATTCAATTCAATTGTATCAATATCTTGATTATTATTTTCACTAGATGAATCAGTAAAATTGATCAATTTAACTTTAGATATTTTTCTTGGTTTAATTAACACTTTTATAAAGTGTCTATAATCTAAATACAATGAATTCAATTTAGAAAGTTTTGAAAATTCATCTGGTAGTGTTGTAATTTCATTTCCATACAAATTGATTGTATGCAATTTAGTACAATTGATAATTTGTATTGGTAGTGTATTTAATCCCATACGTTTTGCTAATAGATAACGTAATTCTATTAAGTTACCTATCTATTCAATAAAAACAAAACAAAAGATTGTTATTTTAATTTGGATTGTGACTGGCAAGTGGAATCCAGGACGGGTGTTTCGTCCTATTTGGGACTCATCGGCTGGATATACCTGTGATACTTGTGAATATTCGCTATATCGAGGCAATCCGCTCAAGATAAACATATAGCAACAGTGACTGACCAGCTTCAGTCTATAACAAATCAATGGGAATATACAAATTCATTCTACTAAAAGATTGTTATGTTTACTAGCTGTTTAAAACTCATTTATTAAGTAATATAGAACTATTTAAAAACAAAAAAGAATTACAAATGTATTTGGATCTTTTAATTGATTTCTGATGGACTAACATTTATCAACAGGTACGACCTAGCTAACAAGTTTCAAATAGGGTGAAATGCGCTTTCTTAATTTTGTTTACCAGCTACAATCTAATTGAAATAGTAAATGAAAGTGAATTAGTAACTGGGTAGATTAGTGACTGTCAGTCATGGATGAATATTAAGTTTGATATGATTTTAATGTTAAGAACAAACTATTGACAGTAAGGTTTATACAAAATAATTAACGAAATTATGTATAAAAGTTAAATCATACTTGTCTATTTATGCTAGAAAGTAATCAAGTGAAAACGAAATCGTTCTACTTCGGAATTCCTTAGCATTAGAGAAACCTAATGTATCATTATATATATATATATATATATATATATATATATATATATATATATATAGAGAGAGAGAGAGAGAGAGAGAGAGAGAATGAGAAATTACACACTTAACAGTTTATACTAAAATCGGAGTATTACATCGAGGAAACAAATTTTCAAAGTCACTTGGGAAGGAATAAAAATGGTTTAAAGTATCACTTATGAGTTATGTAATTGAATTGAGGCGGTTTGTGAAGATTAGCATGAAGTCTTAGTGAGTTGAATTTGTCACACATTAAAGTTGGCAGAGTACTATTAAAAACCAGCTTGAACTGGACAGATGTTTTGCCCTAGTATAGGACTCCACAAAAATGTGCATCCTGGATGTTATGTAATAATCATCGACATAAGAAGATACAAATAAATTGCGTAACAATCTCAATAACTGTCGGACACTTTAAAAAAAATGGAATTATCGTAATTGCTCACTTGAGAAATATAAAGACAAGAAAAAAATGAATGATATAGAAACTGATAAATAATATTTAAGAGAAAATTAATATTAATAATGAGGAAAAAGAGAAGAATAGGGTGAAGGTAAAATAAGCTTTTGAGATGTGTTTCTTCTGGACGCAACATATTAGTATGAAGTGGGTAATAACTAAGGCCTCCGCTGTACATAATTTTCAAATTTTCACTCTTATTGAATTAACTTGTTGAACTTTGTGAATAATCTGGAAGAATGATTCTAGTGAATCGAAATGACCAGAGGTCACCAGTTGTTAAAGAATGGAGCTACTTAGTGATCCACTTAATCCTTTAGACAACCATGCAGAGTAGTGTTCAGGGATTAGTTATAACAATTTTTACCTGTTTTGGTCAGTGTAGCTTGCTGACCTTAGTCATCCACCAATTCGAACCAGTAAGTAGCATCCAGAAGAAACACATCTCAAAAGCTTATTTTACCTTCACCCTATTCTTCTCTTTTTCCTCATTATTAATTTTAATTCTCTCTTAAATATTATTTATCAGTTTCTTTGCCATTCATTTTTTCTTGTCTTTATATTCCTCAAGTGAGCAATTACTATAATTCAGTCTTTCAAAAAAGTGTCTGACAGTTATTGAGATTGTTATGCAACCTATTTGTATCTTCTTATGTTGATGACTATTACATAACTCTCAATTGATACTTTGAACCACTTTGACTCCTCAAGTGATTTTCAACAACTTGTTTTCTGAACATAATATTTCTATTTAGAGTATAGATTTTTAAAGTGTTCCAATTTCTTTATCTATACGTTTGTTACAGATGATATAAATGACATCATCGAAAAGAAAATTTTCTTTGCTAATTATTTTGCATTCTTCTGGATTGTTGAACTTTACTTTAACAATCAATCATAATAATGACATTCAAAAGTTGCGTAATTTAATGTCACCAATTATATTCATTTCGTGTTACTAACAAAATGGTCATGGAATGCCATACGGGATATCTATCTAACATGTATGAACTGCATAATCGATTGTCAGACGATTTTTGTGAAATTCATACAAGTTTTCCTACTTGTAAGTTTGAATAAAGAAATAACAATAAACTTGACAAAATAGAAGTGGATTCATTGGTTTCGTGGTTTCTTTCCAGCCGTCTTACAACCTAAGCGACAACAGTAGCAAGCCTTATTTTAATAATCGCTATGAATGCTTTATGTCATGTAAATCCTGAACAATTAGCAGGAAGATAATGACTATGGAATATAAATTATAGATATGTAGTCAAATCACTTGGATATTAACTCACTAATTAGTATGAAAATTCTACAAGAATATCCTGAAAACGCATGAACACAAGATTCTAGGTGGTGGAAATTGTAGTCAAAAGTTACGAAATGATAACTGTAAAAAGTAAAGAATAGTAGAATATATCGACTGTATCTAAATAGCCATAGAAAGTGAAATGAATTTTGATTGTGATTTTATGCTACTTATGAGTAGGCAAAAATATATGGGTAACTTCGAAAAGGTGATAAAGTGACTATGACATTTTGCTACACTTCACAAGTTGATCTTCATATTTTGCTAATTATTTGTGCTGAGAGACTAAAGACGATCAGTTCAAAATTAATTTGTGGTTTGATACAAAGCTTTCTAAATGTATAGCTACTTCTGCCTACTAATAAGTAGCATAAAATAACAAACGAAATTTGTTGAACATTTCACACAATCCAATAACACTAATTAATGTTGACATGGATGTGTTACGTTAGGAAACACTTGACATCTAAGTTGTCAGGATAATTGAAAACTGACCAGTTTTTTCTTTTTCGACTATATAAATTTGGTTTTCCACCTTTTAACTTTAGCAAAACGTAGTAAACCGGGTGATTTTATTGTGTAGATTATTTTGAAGGATTTTGAGATTTTAACGTAGTTCCTACTAAATAGATGACGAAGTAACTGCAATACCTAAAATACGTCGGTCATTTAAATTTAGTTGTCGTGGTATGAACTCAAGCCATCCTGAACGTTAACCCTTCTTTTCTGTTCTTCTAATGTAAGCGCTTTGGTAAGAATATGTAAACAGTTGAATGCAATTAGAAGCGACGGAAGGTTGAAACTTATTCACTTGTATTTGCCATAATGTACAATCTATTCCATACAAAGAGATTATTTTGGCATCCAGAAACATTCTTTATTATGCAGCACTAATACTGAAATTAATTGTATTAGGTATTTCATCACAATTGAATTGATATCGTAAGAAGATTGGTTTCAACGGATGTATATTTGACTTCCTTAGTTCATATTTTACTATACTCGTTGATAATTTTTGTGGATAACCATTATCTTGAAAACAATTTTTATTTGTATATAGTTTCTCATTAATCCACTCATTTAAACATAATTTACGTGCATGAAAAAATAATGTCTTTACTAGAGCTGACTTGTAGCTCATTGAACAAAAAACTATTGAAATTCAAATATAACGCAGTAAATATGTCTTTTTTGGTAAACAGATCACTGAGGTTGGCTTACTAGGATATTAACATCGTGGAAGTGCGGGGTTGTCACCGTATTTATGTTTAATCCTAAACCATATACTAGTATATGCCTTACTGAGAAGATTCATTAAATGTTATAATCAATAACTATATGAACAACAGACCCTGCTTATAATTCACTCCCATCAATTGTCGACCTTATTTATATTTTTTCTAAGTTGGTTATAATGATATCAACCACCATTGAACACAAAAGATTCTCCATGGCAACTTCATGCACTTAACACTTTGTACATAAGTGAAATCCATTTAAACTAATCCTTATATAAATGAAGAAGGTCGTTGTGTTGGTATATAACCTGTATTGTTTGTTCAAGTAAGATCGCTATAAATGACGGTGAATTTAAAGCAAAATCTCTTCGCAGGTCTTGGAATTCTCTATCACTTGAAAAAGTTTAAACGTATCTATCATACTGTGGATCTTTAAGAACTTGACATTATTCATTAATGAAAATAAGTCATTTTTCATATGAGTTAGGGCTGCAGTAAAATATAGGGATGACCTAAAGAGTGTTGCTAATGACCTACCGATCTAGATAGACAGTGACCATATAAAGCATTCTTAGCCATTTATAAATCACTTGTATTTGACAGCCAAAATGTATAAACCAAGAAGAGAAAATTCATTTTCGATATCACTGGGTAATAATCACAGTCCTAAAGGGATTAAATGGTAATTTCTTGCTAAATAAACGATATATAATACACAAATCAGAACTATACATCAACTAAAATTTTTTACCTAATACTTAACCTAATTCTAAACCTCAAATAAACATAAATCTAACCTAATCCTATTTCTAACCTTAACACTAGCATAATTATGACCATGATTCCCAACCAGAGTCAACTTAGGGGCGGATAAAAAGCCATTAAGGTTCCTATTGAAGATTTTATAATAAGGGTATTATATAGCTAGCCATATGTAGAAGATGTTATGCTGCTTTTTTGCTAAATGTATGGTCAGGGAAACCTATATACCACATCTACATCACAACTTTGCTAATAAAATATTTATTTACAATTACCGACTTCTGATTGGATAAAGCCATATAATACATTTAAGATGGTTATTACCATAAGTCCCTTTGACAGCTTACGTGTACTGTATTATACTATACCTATTCTGCACTATACTATGCCATACTAGTCACAGATACTGATTAGTGTAAGGACAGCGATAATTTTGTAAGACTGATAGGTTCATTTGTATACTCAGATTTCTAAAGTCTATTCTGATTACTTACTATGATTACTATAGCAAATAATTTTGCAATGTCTCATCGTCACCAAATACTATGCTTGAGGTGAAGTCTGCAATTGTTAACAAATAAGTCGTTTATAGTATAAAACTAATTGACAGATATATGACTAACCAATTATTATTTATAAACAGTAAGAGATTCATCAACAGTTAATATGTTGAATGGTAATATACAATTAGGACAATACAAGAAATACATTAAGATAATTATTTCAAACATCATATATATATGGAGATAGAGAGTTAAAAGATTAGGACTAGATAAATAGTGTCGGGGATGTTAGATCCCCGGAATTCTCTCGGTAAACTTATTATTTTTGTGATTATTTTGTGGAATCGTAAATTTCTCGTTTTTTTGCCAAAACGTGCTCTTTTCACCTTCAGTTTGTGTTTCCCACTTAGTAAAACGTTAAATCTTATTGGTCCGCTGTTTATTTTAGTGGGCTATTTATGATACTTCCAAGGACGCTCTCTTTATTGTATATTTACGCATTAATAGAGTGTTTGTTATTCGTCTGATAGGCTATCTGTAGAATTAAATGCTTGTTGCTAACGTTAAAATTCTTCCTATAGTTAGGTAGGCAGGGGCACAGAGGAATACCTTAGTTCTACCTGTTGCTATGTTGCTGGTCCTACTTTCATCTGTAAGTATCAAGGTGTCATCTTGATCCGCAAAGCCTATCAGATAGATTGATCGATAGATCAGGAAAAACACACAGATATAAACTGCTCCGTCTGAGAATTATTTTCAAAGCTATCACATCAACTACTTTTAATAATCATTGATGTCAACGCTTGACAAAATCTATCTCATTAAAGAAAGGGTAGTATAGTGTACTGTCAGTTATAATAGAATTCAGATTTATTAAAATATATAGTTACCTAAAAAGCGCCTTGAATACTAATAAGTAGTATAATGAGTGTAACAAGTACATTACAAATAAATCAATATTTTCATGAGAGCAAGAACAAATATTTGTGCAGAATAAGATGAATTCATTTTATTTCGTTGGTTTCTCATCAGCTGCATACAACCTAGAATAATATTTTTACAAAATTAATATTTGAAACAAGTTTTTACATACTCATGAGAACGGATGGAGTTAGTTGAAATCAAGATTACATAAACATGTGAACATGGCTTAAAATGTTGGAGAAAATGCTATGAATATATATACGATCCAAGAGAAGGTACAAAAGGCAAAACAGAGATCAGAGGTCAAATGATTACACAGTAAGAGGTGATTGGAAATATTTGAGAATAAAGTGAATAAAACTCAGTTATTAAACTTTAAATGACCTGATTAAACACGAAAGTTGAACTTAACCATCTGAAAACGATGATGTAACGGAGAGAAGGAATTGTTAAGTCTGATCATAAGAGAAAACGTATTAAAAACTTAGCGAAAGAATAATAACAATGAAAACAATAACGCAAAAGTTAGGTTACCAGGGTAAAGAAAGGCTTATAACAGTTTCTTTTTGAACACATAAGTTTGGTTTTAATCGTTTGATGGCGATCGCTTCGGCATATTTTAGAAGATTTGAAGTTTTTTGTCTATTGAACACTTTAAATGATTGATTAATATCAATTTGGTGTCCTGTGTCAATTAGATGCTTAGCGATCAATATTTAAAAAAATAAAGAGTATTATAATATTAAGTAGTATTTAAACAAGATTTGTCTATTTCAAATAAGCGGAAATGAAGTTGTTAATAACTAGTCTGTCAACGGGAAGAGAACTTCTCTTTTTACAAAGTATTGATTCATTACCAAAGAGTAAAGTAGGAAAAAGTATTATCTGCTATCATTGATTGTTTAGAGATCAGTTAAACGACATATTGAGCATTAGTTTATATTATACAGCAGGATAAAAGAGTAATTTTCTTTCATAAACATGGTTATTATATAGTCGGCTACTGTGAAGTTGTTCGAGGTAACGTATACGAATGTATCAGTATAAAAATTTCCCTTAAGATTTTTTACTAGGTAGTGTATCTTCTGTCTTTAGGTTGCTGACAAATTTTGCTGGATTTGTACTTAAGTCATTTAGTCTTAACATTCTAGAACGTTATCATTTAAAACGTTTTGATCACAACTGACTTTTAGGAGAATTAAGAGGGTATTTGCCTCTAGTCACCTAATATTAAAATATATTACATGTGACGTAGTCACTTAAAATAATGACATCCTCTGAAATGACTGACAGAGTCCATTCATCATTAAAGACCAGAAATACATGAAGTATGCCTTTCTTTAATAACCGATAAATGTAAAGAATAGAAAAATAGGCTTATTGTTTACTCACTGAAGAGACTTACAAAACAAGCGTAATATCGTACCTCACATATTTATTTTATGCAGTGTAATGAACATAGTTTAACTGTTAATCATGACAGATATCAACATTCAGAACACTATTATTTTGAAAAAATCTTGAAGTTTTGAAAGGTTATTTTTATCATCATTAAAAAAAACATACTGACAGTACCTCAACTATTGCAACGCAGGCTGAATGTGGAAATGTGGACTATTGAATTCTAACTTGACAGTCCATATTTTTTTCTGTCGAAGTGGCCAGAGCGTTCTGAATATTTAATTTCATCTTAGGGTTATTGGTGCACGGTGTTATGAAGAGTTTAAAACTACGATAAAACTTTTACCAAGTGGTCTTGGATTTCAGTAGTTTATTAGTTTATATGATTATGTGAGCTACACTTTAACGCAGTATACAAATAAATATGAAGATTATGATCAAAACATCCAGTTGTGACTACTAACTTCTTAGTAAAAGGTCTTTAGAAATCTGAAAAAAATGTCGGAAATACTTCAATAAATTGGCGTATTCCGTATTTTATTAAGTAAATTGTAGAAAACGCCCGAATGCTTTGCCTGGACATTCGCCTAATTCTTTACCGATTTCGGTATGTTATAGAGAAAATTCGAGAATCAAGAGACTATTCAAATCCTATAAACACCATAGCCTTATGTCTGTAATCTGACCTTTGAAGTAAAGTGTTATCAATACTTCCCGCATCCCGAATGCCCAGTCATAACTGGAAAATGGTTAAGAAATTAGTGTCTTTGTTTACAAGAACGAGACATACCAGTGATCAACTTTGAAAGTTGAATTCATATTACTGTTAGATGACTGATGATTCGGTGGATAAAGTAAAACAAGGTTTATTTATTAGGAAGAAATTTTTCATAGTTTATATTTTTTACATTATAGATTCATTTTTTATTTCGAATAATCTTTTGTAATGGGATAAGAACAGTCTTCTTAAACTGGAAGTGAAACTGTTATAAACATTTCAACAGTGTTGAAATTCCTCACTGAATATATGTTTTATGGTTGAAGGTAGACAACAATAGATCACTGTTTTTTCTAGAATTTATACCATTTGAAAGTGGTCAGTAAGTCAGCCATGAATAACGTAGAACTTAACGCATGTGCGCACGACGAGATCAAATGTGCAAGATTAACATGACAATGTAGTTCAACAGGAAGGAAGAAAGCATAAGTATGTAGGAAAGAATGATAGGACTTAAGATTAGCAAGAACATAAACAGGTAATATTATTCATCGTTGTGGTTAATAATGAACCATGAACACCCAGTATCTCCAACAATTAATCACGATAATCAAGTAGGACCATAACTATGTCTTTACCCACTAACATAGTTTAGATATGTGTTCAAATGATTTATGAACCGATGCTGAGTTTCAGTTCGGCCGTCTCTTACCTTTTTTCCATACTACTTCTACCCCAGGCAACTTTCTCACCTGCAAGGTAGGCAGGTGGTTAGGGCATACTTAGAACATGTCTCAATCATCTTAGTCGGTGTAGGTTTGTTATATCCTTTGACTGGATTTGTCATATGTTTTTAATGCTTTGTATCTAATATCACTATTGCTTGCTCGTTCATTCTAAGATATACGGACGATATTTCAAAGATTCCAATAATCAAAGGCCTGGTGTCTAGGCGTATCTTCCATTTTAATAGCTAGTGTTTTGTATTCATAAGTTAAAAGTGACCTAACTGCTGTGCAGTACATTCGGTCTTTTGTCGATATACTTACCAGCAATATTGAAAAATCTGAAATTCTCCATAGAATTCGAATTCCGAACTAAAACAATCGATTGACCTTTTATGGAACTGAGATATTTGTATTGACTGAGTACTGAGCAGTAATCAATGCCATAATTATTTAATTAAATTTGTTATAGACTGATGTTGGTAGGGTAGCAATGAAAACCAGGTAGCACTGGACAGATGCATCGTACTAGTATGAGACTCATTAGCAGTGTTCACCATAGATTCCGAACAATTTACTTCACATTGACGAATGCCTAATTCTCTGCATCACTGACACGGCGGGCATCCAATCAGAGAATTCCCATTTCTATCAATTAACGATATAGTGCAACGATCATTCATTATCAATAACAATGACTATTCCACTCCTAAGAAGTCTGAACTCCTCCAGTCATGATTTTTCACTAGAACTACAGGGAGATGTTGAAGTTAGTCACTAGTGATTTGATTATTGCAATTGGATTGATGGAAGTGCAAATTATGTCATCGGATGTCGACCAGTGCAGTAGTGGTGCAGTGGATTATGCGTTCGCTGAATTGAGGTTTGTGAGTTGGAATCTATGGTGTGTGCTGTTGAGGAGTTCCGTAGTAAAACGATGCAGCTGTCCAGTGCCCTGTGGTTTCCAATGGTACTCTGCCAACATCACTCTGTGACGAATTCAATCAACTAAACTTAATACAAATCACCAAAAACCATCTCAGTTCAATTACAACGTTATATTAATCGATTCTTCATACAAATTTACAGTTTAATTATTGGAACGGTAATGAACACAATAATTCAACTATACAACCGTAATAAATAATCGAAGTTATGTAAGTATTCGAGTGAATGAATTAGGATTTTTCTTCAACAAAACACTTCAAAAAAGACAATCAATAATAGTGATCACAATAGTTCACTTACCATAGCAGGTAGCTCAGTTGTCCAATTCTCACTTATATCTAATTTAGTTAAACTTGTTAATTGAAAAACAACTTTAGGAATAATTTTCAAATCACATGAAGACATTTTCAATGTTTTTAAATGAATTAAACGATTCATATCTTTTGGTAATTGCGTAGTTTCCAGTTTTTCATTATTATTATTACTGTTATTAATTAATTTACTACTACGATGATTTGTTCCATTGGTAATTTTCATTTGATGATCACCAGTTGAATTCATTCCAGTTACTTCAGAATAACCACGTAGATTATTATGACTTATATCCAAATATTGTAAATTAATCATAATGCATATTTCGGCTGGCAAATGAACTAAGATTATTGTTAGATAAATTTAATTTCGTAATTGTTAACCCTTGAATTGGGAATATAAACAGAAGGTGAAAAACAAAAGGGGGATTAAACGAAAAAAAATATTAAATGAATTATCAAAGCAGAGACGAACGAAGATTGAAAGAATGAATAAACTTTGCAAGAAATACTCATCAAGTTCTTCAATTTTGAGTTCGAAGTCAATGATCACAAAACAACCAGTTCTGAGGCAAATACAACATCATTCAAGTATCGAGGATAATTTGATATAAATGTTTTCCAAGATATTTGTATAATGCGACTGTTAATGTTGAAATAAACTGTTATTAAACTTAAAGGACAACTGAAATAAACAAGAATAGTAATCGAATAAATTAGTATAGGTATCTCTATATATGGGTGATATGGGGGTCGGAGTGGTGACGAAAATACAATTAGGTCAAGTGTTTGTAGACAAAAGCTATTCGTTTGTAACTGTCTGTGCTTAGTAGTCTAGTGGTAAATGCGGTAACGTTTGACGCGAAACGGACTGAGTATGAATTCCTGTGTGAACATCAGCATTGAGATGCAGACACGTCCAGCCGACAAATCCTAAGTAGGATGAAACACGTGTCACTGGATTTTCCTTATCAATCACAATCAAATTCAAGTAATACTTGTGATTAATAGCTATATTGATGCATTCCGCTCAGGGATACACATATTGCAACAGAGAGTGACCATCTTCAGATACAACTTCATCCTAATTAAGTTTATTTATTTGGTTTTAAAAATTGGTTACGAAATAAATAGGGATTAGAAGAGAAGATTGAGTAATATTCAAATTAGTTATGTGTATACTGGATTAATAATAATTATAATAATGGCTTGTAATAATAATAATATGGAAATCAATGAAAAAAGAAAGTAGTATCTGGATAGGATATACTTAGGTTATTAAATTGTACCTAAAGAGAGAAAGCTACATGTGCGCTGCTACAAATAAGTGATTGTATCATTAAGGTGAGGATTAGCAAGCTAAAAAAAACGCTAACCAGTAGCTTTTGTCTACAAACACTTGATTTTGTTATATTTTTGTCACCGCTCCAACCCCCCATATCACCCATATATAGAGATACCTATATTCATTTATTCGATTACTATTCTTGTTTATTTCAGTTGTCCTTTAAGTTTAATAACAGTTTATTTCAACATTAACAGTCGCATTATACAAATATCTTGGAAAACATTTATATCAAATTATCCTCGATACCTGAATGATTCTGTATTTGCCTCAGAACTGGTTGTTTTTGTGATCAACGATTTCGAACCTAAAACTGAAGAACCTGATGAGTATTTCTTGCAAAGTTTATTCTTCGTTCAAATGTCTTTGCTTTGATAAACATCGGAATTTTTTAAGCAAATAAATGTATCAAAGAGAAAAAATGAATGCATCTAAAACTTGCCTATGTATTTTGAATTCAAGGAAAATCATGATATCTCAAATTGAAGTAATTCAATATTCAGTGAAGATCTGTCTGAATGTGAATTTGCTTCTAAGACTCTTTATAAAAACATTTATTCTAATAGTTGCTAACTATAAATACATACTCATTTATCATGTTTAACTTTATCAGCGCTACGTAGTTTCATCAAATGGTAATTTGCTCACACTATATCATGTTTTTGAAGTAAACGAAATTGTCTCAAGCTCTCGTTTTAATGTAACTAAGGGCTTTTAGATAACTTGGCAAATAATATATTCCTATAGAAAATACCTCATGACGCCTGTGCTTACTAATCAGTGATTAATTAACTAATGTTCTTTATTAAGTAGATAATTATACTACGGACATATCTACTCTGATTTTAGCTAATCAGTTTATACTAATGAACATAACTTCCAGTGGTAAGTTGTTTACAGGTTGACCATTATATAATTACAATCGACAACATTTTTTCCAACATTTTCGGCTTCTATTTTCTTAGGTATAAGGTTTCATTAAAACTGAAATTTAACTAGCGATTGAACCTAAAGACATACGTTTCATATTTTTTGAGACTCATCAGCCAAGCACATTTTCATTCCAATACCGATGTCCACTTCGAAACTTTAGTATTAATACCAGGACGAAGATGTATCTAGCAGTATCCAAAATAGAGTAAAAGGTTGATTCAGATTACCAAAGTCAAATTATTTGCTTTATCAAGTAGGAAGAGATTTTCTAATTCATCAACTGAGTCTTTTCAGAACTTTATTATTTTGAAAAGGTGTAAAAGAATCAAAATATATTGATCTAATGGTTTGAGAAACCACTTCAGTCAGGTTTATTTACAAAAGATTTTTCTAAACATTGGTCTTTTTTCCTTTAGCATAATGTATTGTAAAGATCGTCAACTGGAAGAAAAAATGTTTTAGGCTTGAGTGTAGTACACTGACGAGGTTGATGAATTATTAAAATGTCTGCAATGAATAGTCATTTTGAATATTTTGTATACTTTGAAAATCTGAGTACAGAAATGAGCTAATCAGCCTAAGAAACCTATTGCTTGGCCTATCTAGTTAGGAGTTATCAACTACAAATTAACGTTTAATTACCAAAAAGGTAACGCAAGGAATGGTTAGCCTTTTGCACCTATAAATTGAAAAAAATATCGACATCTAACTCCTACATGCAGCTAGATATACAACATTTGTATTCTCAACCGTTCACAGGAACATGAATAACCTTTTATGCATCTTTAAACTTATTTTAGTAAGGATACATAGTTATGGTTATGCTGGGGTTAAAGCTATTTGCTGAAGATACTTCGAATTCGTTGACCAGATATTATCAACAACAATCTTCTGTGACAGAGAACAAACCAAACAAAATCCAGCCGAGGAAGAACTTAGGAAAAAACACTGTAAGTGGATAGGACACACTGAGGAAATAATTAAACTTTGACGTACGATAGGCACTGATTTGTAATTCTGAAGGGCAAAAGAAAGGTGGAAGATCAAACAAGACATTGCTTTGGGAAGAATGAACAGCATTTGGGAATAACTGGATAAAAAGAGAGACTAGGACGAAGATGGTTGTAGAATGCTGTTGGGTGGCCTATGTACCTTGCAGTGTAGCAAGAATTGATTGACTGGGGTTAAAGTATAAGAGTAGGATTATTTTAAGCTAAGGATTTTGGCTGTGGCATAATTTCCTTTTGTGCGTTGAATATTGCTAAGTTAGCAAGACCGTAGCCTTTGATACTTTTAACCAAATGATTTTTACTCTGTGATGTTAAAAATAAGTATTTTTAAAAATGAATTTAAATATTTTAGCCATCACACTTATATTGTGTAGTGAATGGTTTCTAACTAGCTTAAGAAATTTTTGTTAATGATGAATAGATTGAAATGGTTTGTGGTGACTGACATTAAGTTTACTAGACTGAATTCATTACAAAGGGATGTTGGCAGTGTAGTAATTGAGAGTCAGGGAGCACGGGATTGCCGTCTTGTTCCAGTATAGAACTCCACAGCAGTGTTTACCATAGATTCCGAACAATTTACTTCACGTTGACGAATGCCTAATTCTCTGCATCACTGACACAGCCGGCATCCAATCAGAGAATTCCCACTTCCTATCAATTAATGATATAGTGCAACGATCATTCATTATCAATAACAATGACTATCCCACTCCTAAGAAGTCTGATCTCCCCCTATCATGATTTTTCACTAGAACTACAGGGAGATGTTGAAGTTAGTCACTAGTGATTTGATTATTGCAATTGGACTGATGGAAGTGGGAATTATGTCATCGGATGTCGACCAGTGCAGTAGTGGTGCAGTGGATTATGCATTCGCTGAACTGAGGTTTGTGAGTTGGAATCTATGGTGTGTACTCCTGTGGAGTTCCATACTAGAACAAAACAGCTTACCGGTGCTGAAATGTAAAACAAGATAAGATATCACAAATAACTAGACAATATTGTTACTGAATGAAACTCATCGTTCAATCAATAAGAAACTATCATTTACACCGGTTGTATCAAAATGATCAATCACTCTTATACCCTGATAAAACATTTTATCACTGCCAACATTGAAGGTTACATTCACTTATAGGGAAATAATTAACTACCAAACGAGAAATAATATTTTCAAATAACTGGGATCAGTGTGAAATCGTTAAATTTAAAAAGGAAAGGAACTTGTTATCATTACCATAGAAACATAATACACAATAATTACACAATACTGTCAACGTATAACTCAATTAAGGTGTAAGACAATCGAAATATTATCATACTAAACATGTAAGTTGTAATTCGAAACGAAACTGATTAGTGTATCGAAACGCAAGGTAAAATGTATTCATGATAATCTTATCAAATGTAGTAGACTGTTTGTGAGACTATAGTTTCATGGTTTTGATCCTGTGTCTGTGGAAGGAGGGGGATGGGAGAGAGGTGATTCATGAGTGTGCACTACTGAATTCTCACAAATTAAACAAACAATTTGCAGTCCGACGCCTACTACTATACAATAGATTATCACTAGATGGTTATTTTACAATCATGACAAACTTTAAGTCAAAATAGTCTAATGATTGTATCATTCTGTTTATAATTATGCAAACATTCATTTTCACATTATATAAACAATCGTTTTAGTTGCATAGTAACACATACTCCCATGAGAAAGATATCAATACTTTTGTAAGGAAAGTAGATTTACGAGAATATCAACTACTTATTATTACTTTATTCAAATGCGGGTTGTTTGTATTGAAATCGGTATTAAATTCATTCAAAGAAGATCATATAAAGTAACTTAGTCCGCTTTTACATTGATTATGCCTATTTATTATTTTCTTATTATGATAATTTAAGTCATGCATAACATTGATGCCTACTTTTGTTTAAGATAAGTCATATCATAATTGTTTCAGTCGATAATTCATCTATTATGTAACAATTTTAATAACTGTATTATCATTCTATTATCTTTTGTTATTCTATCTAGTTATTTATTTCATTTAGAGATTATAGATAAGAAAAGGAACACAATGATTTGTCAGCTCTCAATTGAAGATTGTTTTAGTTGGTTAATGATTAGATGACGATACAGATGATTAGTGAAATAGGAAGGTAATTTAATTACGTGACTAGATTTGTAATATGATATGTAATGGCTTTTTACCAAATAATTTACATAGTCTAATATATTAAAGAATAGGCAATCAATACTAGCAAAATATTCAGCATTCTTTTCTATTTAGAAATGGGTATTCTTATCAGTGGATACTGCCCGATTGATACAGAAGGCTGAGGTTTCAGCAACCTGAACGTCCCGGGTTCAGTTTCCACTGCGGAATCGAGGACGCGCACTGCCAATATAAAGTCTTATATTAAGACGAAGCAGCTCTTCAGTGCTCCTTAGTTTTCAACAGTACTTTATGAACATTAATCTGTGACGAATCTCATCAATTGAACTTGAATTTCGATCTCCACAAAAGCACCTCAGTTCAATATTTAGAATAGTTGAATGTTATTTTATAGACAGCTTAAAGAATACTGATAAGTTTTAATGTTTGATAAGGTGTTTGTTGAAAAGTGATCAGAGTGATGATCTTTAAAAAATAATATAGTTACTTTGTAAATATTTGATCAGTTTAAAAGCGTAGGTATCTTCGAATTAATATTATTATAAAATGAAATTGATTGGGCATATCCAGTTGCCAAGTCTCAAAAAGGAGGAAACTTGATTCCGAGATCACATTTCTCAACCTCAATATACTTTTAATCCAACTTGTGAACTTTTGCAGTATCGGGACAATCTATTCAAAATGCACTAATGGTAACACTGACTGGTTAATTTCAGTCCATAGCAATATTAGCAAGAATATATAAACATTTTCAATTTATACACCCATGTTGGCTGCACAGGCCCAGTTATTTATATTTAGTGGTATATTAGCGAACGAGGTGGTGTGTAGCATTGAGTTTAAATATTAGTATGAACATCAACAAAGGATGCAGGTGCATCCAGCAACTAGATTTTAAGTCGAGAGAAGCACACGTCCGAGTTTTCACTTACCACCTATAAGTTAACAATAATCACGCCCAATCAATTGTCTTTAGTTTCTAGATTGTGAAAATGAATTAATTAGGAATGTTTCTCTAGTATAAGTGAAGGAAGGGGGGGTACACATTCTTTAACGGTACTATTATTACTGATTTGTGAATACTGTGCACACTAATTCATCCTACTTGATATGCATGATATATCTTTTAGTTAGATGAATAAATAAATAAAATTAATTTTACGATTAATCAGTTGGCTTTGGTTATCTACTATGTAATTTAAAGATAAGTAGTATTCACGTTATCTAGAATTAAGATGCTTTTGACGCGCTGGCTTAGCAGCATACTAAATAATCTAGCCAATATCATAAATTTAAATGGTTTATCAGTGTGCCAGATACTTATAACCAAGTCATTTACAATCTTCTTAGGGCTTCAAAAAATATGTGCGCTAGTTCAAATTACGAATTAGTTATCTGGCGAATAGGGCGGCTATTTGTATGTATTAGATTAAGAGTGTTTGATTTATGTTCAAGTGAATTTCAGATATGTTTGATTACTTAGCAACTTGCCATATAAAGAAATTCAGAATTTCTGTTTTATTAATATGATGAGATAAAAAGAACAACATAAGAAGCGAGTGTATAAATAAATGTTACAGTAAAGACAGTGGTAATGGATAAATACTGAGAACATAATTCGACGGAGTTGTATGTAGGAAAAAGTACTGGAACTTCAGATCAAAAGAAAGATTAAAGGTCAGTTCCTCCATACCATTATGACTAGTTTTGAGCTACATCCTTCTGTTTTCAGTCTTATAACACGGGTACTGTGATAAACGCATTAGCATGGTCTGTACCTATAAATAGTCAGTGACTTCATGGACTGTGATTCACTCTGTTGGTTTAGTTGTTAATAGCTTCTTTAAACTTGCTCTCACATAAATTATTATTGCATGTTGATTTAGGTAATTGGTGGTATTACGTAACGTGTGCTTCAGCCACCCGAGTCATCACTATGCTAACTGATATAATTTAATAAATGGCTTGCTTTGTTTGTAGTTTAAAATATTTATTTTTTTACCGTTTATACAGTTCAAGACCACTAAACGTGATTATTTCTTACGTAAATTAAGTTATTTAACTTGTTGAAATAGGAAGCTTCCATCTAAATACATACTGTTATTTTACAATATAAATCTACCTATGCAATACATATATCCTAATTTCAAAGCACTCTATTCATACAATGCAACTAAGAAATGTGATACAGTGAAGGTTATAAAAAAACATTCAGTTACTTTTACTCATCTAGACAAAATAATTTAATCTTATATTATGAATAAATTTTCTGGTCTATATTAAGGTTACAACGCGACGAATATGATGATACAGAATGCGAGTAAACATGAACACTGGGATGTGGATGCATCCAGCCAAATATTCTCAAATACGATAAATCACGTGTCATCGATTTCACTGATAATCACGACCCAGCCGTACTAAAACCTCTTAGCAAAGTGGCAATATTGAGATAATATACTGTTGAACTTATTCGACTTAAATTAAATTCATATGAGTATCAGCAAAAGACAAAAAACTCTATATGGCTGTTTTGTTACATTATTGGACCAGTATCCATTGATTGAACTTAGGATCTCCAGGTCTAGCTGCAAATGGCTGACCTCAAGCTTTAGGTGGTGAAAATTCAAATGATAGGCTTCTTATTTCCAATATATTTTTGATATATTTCGACGAGCAATGAGTGGCATTGGTAACGGTTGTTTAATTTCAAACATCTGAATGTTAATCACTAGTGAGCTAAATTGTTATTAGCTCACTTGATTTGTTGTTTTGGTTCATCACAGATACTAATTTGTTTTAAATGACATAGTTTCTGTTAAAATTATTCCGGCGAAGGGTTGGGGGCGTGGAGTAAGGTATTTTAATCTGTTTGAAAAAATTTATTTAATTGACCAGATTCTAATGATTCAATAATCATTTTACCTTATTGCCTTTAATCTTATAAAACATTCTGACCACAATAGTAAATAAAAAGAAATGTATTTAACAATCGATAAGATGAAAAGTTAACTATTTGAAGTAACCAAAGAACCAAATAAAACACCAATGAAATCATAATCCTAATAGAAAAAAATCATTTAATAGCATTGAAACAAAAATCATATTGTATTCAACTTAATTATCAATTAATTAACTTATTGTTTTATCACGTCACAGATATTGGCAGCGTACCACTGAGAACAAGGGAGCACTTCGCAGTTACTCCGTTCTAGTATGGAGCTTCTCAGCAGTGCATATACTAGATTGCACCCCAGGGGCTTCAGAGTGGAAAACATCTGACCTTCTGCACCACTAGACTGGCTAGCACCTAATGACAGAATTCCCACTTCCCTCAATTTGCGATAACGCGCAACGATTATCCATCAACGTCGATAATGCAGACAAGTTTGAACTCCTCCAGTAGTGGTTTCTAACTCGAGCTTCAGGAACATACAGAAGCTAGTCACTAATGAGCTGATTGTTGTGACTGAACTGAAATGGTTTATAGATATTAGTCTTAAATTTAGTTCATTAAATTTGTCACAGATTGATGTTGACAGAATACCAGTGAAAACCAGGGAGCACTGTGATGAATCTAGTCAACTAAAATTAATGTTAATCTCCACAAAATCACCAAAATTTAATTAGTGATCAGCTCACTAGTGACTAACTTCAGGATATTCCTGAGATTCATATAATGGGTCGTGATTGGTGAAGTTTAGACTTGTTGCAAGTGTGACAGCATTCACCGATGACATTAAGTGATTAAAAGTTGACGGAAGTGTTTATAAAATGAGTTATATATATTTGTAAAATTCCAATGAGTAGAAATTAAAATTTCTGACGTTTCGCGGCTTAGTGTAAGTCGCTTCTTCAGAGAAATGAATAACGGAAGTGTGAATCCTACCACTGAACACTGGTCATCACAGTGGTTCAGTAGCTTAGGCTTTGGGCAACATGAAGACCATAGGTTCAATTGCTGTGGCTCGAAATAGGATGTACACTTTTAGTTTTGAGTATTATACTAGAACAAAATATCTGTCCAATACTCCTTGGTTTTGATTGTTACCCAACCAGCATTAATCTGTGACGAATTCAATTAACTAAACTAAAAACCAATCACCATAAAAACACCATAATATAATTAGGAATAAATCAAAAACATAAACAGATTTTGACAGAATTATTTGACTTAATAATAATAATAATAATAATATTATTATTATTATTATTATTATTATTATTACTGTTATACATTTCAATTAAAAGTCATTTATCATTTTAATATAATAAAACTAATTAATTAATAATTGATTAATTGAATAACAATAAAATCAATTTTATCTTTATTGTTTTCAATAATTTGTCTCAATATTATTTTGTTTTTATTAATTAAATTGTGTTGAATATGCAATCAATTCAAAGTAATTGTATCTTTCTGTTAATTTCAATATGAAGTGAAATTAATTACTCATCGAAGTTCTGTATGCAACCTTGATAACGAGGTTGTTCATAGATAGCATTAAAGTTAACAAATGGAATCCAGGAAGTGTTATTCATTTTATATGTGATTATAAGTGCTGATGAGCATAAAAGACTTAAACTCAGTCTGTTCATATCAACAGTTATAATGTTTATTGATAAGCCACTTAGTTCAGATGGTTTCACTTGTGCATTTGTATTTTTCTGTAGATATTGCTGTAAAGTGAAACTGATTAATTTATACTGCCAAATATAAACCCTGAAAGGATTACATTTTTATACTCATTGTCTAAGTGTTGCTGTACGTATATAATAGGATAGTGGAGAACGCTGTGGAGTTTGACATGAATAGACTGAATTCGAGTTTTTGTGTGATTATCAACATGAATGTACAAGTATATAGACCTGACAATTTAGATGAAAGGCGAGCTCTGAATTACACTTTTCAACGATAATCCAACTTTAAGTATGTTAATAACTTAAAATGATGGTATGTTGTTTGCTTTAACAATAAATGATTATTTTAATTACAATTATATATTGAGTGAAAAAGACAACTTTATAGTTAACAATCTATCAACTTGCAAAAATTGGATGAACAACGAACAGGAAATCACTGATTTTTATAACTACGTCCAGAGTGAACAATTTCAGTTGACTACCTTTATATTAATCACTATGTTAATTTCTTATGAAATCCAGAATTGATTAGATTCTGATTATTACATAACTTGATAAATTGTCTATACAAAACATCAGATGTGAAATTTTCTCCTTAAATATCTGATTGTTTTCTGCTTGATAATACAGTTCAAACTTACACTTAGGAATTAATCAATTTACTTTAGTTTATTATCACGGAATGCTTTTTGTCAAATACTTATTGAATACTGAGTATGGAACTGACCAATATATCATCACTACTACACAGCTATCAATAGAATTCCACACACATTTATGACTTGAATCATGTACTTATGTGACGTCGTTCTCAACCACTTCGTATTGTAAACTTTAGTCAATACACAACATTGATTCATTAGGAACAATCATTTAGATGGAATTATTATTTACTGACAAAGATGAAGGTATATTTAAGTGTGGTGACACTTTCTGTACATTAAAAGTGGTATTCATTACTTTGAATGCAGTTGATGCTATTTTGATAGAAATGTAAGGTATATTACTTTAGCATTATTCCTATCAGCTTAGTTTAAATTTCTGGCTAGATAAATTAATACATAATGTTTACATTCATTGATTATTGAGTAGTAACCAGTTTAACATTCTTTTAGTATGTAGCACTGATCTAGCTATCTCTGTAATCATGAGGAACACGACACAACTTTACATTGATTAGTACATAGTGATGAACTAATGTGACTCAATCCTACTGGAGAACAAATGACGCTCAAGTATCTCAGTCGAAACATTTCAGACTAGAACATTGAATACGACAGTGTCAAATAATGCATGAACGATAGTTTTTTCTAAGATATTTAAGTTTAGTAGGTACCAACTAACATGAAATTAAGATCTAGGTTTCCATAGTGACCTTATCCAGCCACAAAACGCCAAAACATGAGTGTTTTTAATAGACATGTAAAGCAAGTACATGTTAAACATAAATTTATCGATGAACGACATTAACTAAATCGCATCTAGGAAACATAGCTTTTGCATTGCGATTCTACCTAAAATTTAATTTGGATTTATTATAACGGGACAAAGAAACTGGAATCACAACCTACGCAGTTCATTCTCATTCGTATCGGGATTCTTACCACTAAGCCCCATTTATTGATCACTTAGCAATTCTGATATAAGTATTACTTAAGTTGTAGGCTTTTCATAGACTCATTATTGTTTGTTATATATCTTTTCCTTTTTGAGCTACTTCAGTTTTACTATGAACCTATTATCCCGTCTCCAGTACAATCCCTACACCCACCACTAGTTCAGTCTTTAGTATATTTAGTATTTTTTATTACTGATTGGTCCAGAGTGTCTTATATAAACGACTGTGTTTATACTCAGCAAACGACTTGGTACTGTCACTTATTTACTGGTATTTTATTCTCTCACTCTTTACCTCTGTGTAAGCTTAGTTACACTGGCTCCGAAGCAACCAATCAGCGTCTACGCAGTCAGATCCAATAGATTTTGGGAGGAGATCCCGTCGGTTTCTTCTAGATACATGGTCAGCGTCACATCTATCTCGGCCGTCTCGCATTTTACCTTAATACACGCAGCTTCCAAGGTCATTTTAGGGTTTATGAAGATGAAACGCAGATATACATTATTTCCTTCGAAAGAAATACTATTTTTATTGTAAAACAGCTTGTAGATCAATGCTACATCATTCTACATGAAACCCATTTAAAATATATGAATATTAACTTAACTAATGGTTTTACTTCTAAAAAGGACTAAATTTAGATTAACCTAGTAAATAACTGAAGCTGTCAAATATCAGAAAATTAACTACTTAATTTAAAATCGACTTACTATGAAATATTATTGATGGCACTGTACTGAAACCTTGTCCAGAAAAATCAGCAATTTGACTTGATTTGTTTGCATTTTCTTCAATTTTATCATCATCTTCGGAGCTAGTTGATTCTGTTTCATCACTGTCATCACCATTGTAATCAACATCATCATCACAACTACCAGATGAACTGGTACTTCCACTATCTGTAAAACTAATAGTAACTGTATTGCTACTAGTAGTACGTAGTCCACTTTCATTCAAATTGCTACTTTGATTCGATATGGAATGATCTAATATAATGTAGACATTATTTTTTTCATGTCAGTATAAATAATCCAACTAACCACTTAGCATTTCATGTAGTGTATTCACCTCCTTCATTTCTTCATTCATATTAGTGGCTATACTTTCATTACTTTCATTACTATTCATCTTTTTTATATTTGAATAATTAGCATCTATTTATTCATTGGTAATAACTTGGATTTGGAAAATATTTATTATTGAACATCATAATTTAAATTTATGTAATAAACATTAAATGATTAAAACAAGAATTAGATGAGTAAATCAGACAATACTGTTCACGATCACCTGATAACCCAGATGATCCATTAATTGCAAACAGGTCTTAAGTAAATATACATACATACTCTCTCTCACACTATATATATATATATATATATATATATATATATATATATATATATATATATATATATATATATATATATATATGCATTCACCTTAAAGTGACATTAAATAACCTCTTGATTTCATCAGTGAGGTCTCTGATGCTGAGTTTATAGTTGGACACACATTAATTACTTCTTCTGTTGATTTTAATTTTAATTTTCAATATGAAGCAAATATTATAAACAGTAACAAGAAATTGTCAAACAAATTAATCAAATTCCATTAACATTTACCTAAAGAAATATGAAGAAGAAAGATATTTTGCGCAGCACATCTATACATAAGCCATTTCAGTTATTCTATCACCTTTATCCATGCTAGAGATAAGTTGTCAGGATTGACTGACTCAATGTATGTATAGAAATTTACTTGTTCCTGTGGAGCCACGTATATAGGTCGTTCGTGAAAATTACTTTTTCACCGAGTTCGAAGGCATTAGTAAAGGACAACAAGGATCAGTTAAATCACCGATTCCACAACTTGTAATTGATTTAGGACATTCTGTTTTAGATTAACCCTTTGACATTAACAAAATTCAACCAGTTAATTCAAGAGATGTACACCTACCTTTATATAGTCGAATCCATAACTGTCAACAAACCTAAAACTTGAACTGTGTGCAGAAACAACTTGTTAGTTTGCAGGAATATGCTCACTTGCTCCTAACATAGGTTTGACTATTGACCTTATTCCTACAGCATGAGAAATGGCTTGGTGTAGCTGCTTGACTTACGCAAAATTATACCGCCTAATGACTCGAATCACCCTAACCAAACCTGATCTCGGTGGCCAGTCTTCTGAATTATTGTAAAACTGGTTAGTAGTTAATTTGTATTTAAGGTGATAATAATAATAAAAGTTACAAACATATCAACACCCTCCACGTTGCAACGAGTTCGTGACTTAGATTATTTAGTGAGTCATTTCTAGCACCACACTGTTCTAGTTGTATTGAAAACAACATAACGTCCATTGAGAACTTAAGATTGAAAACAACAAGTGGGGTAGGGTTAGGTATTTCATCTACCCTACTTGATCCCTTTCCTTGTCATAGTAAGTAAGATGTAGGCCTTGTACTTATGACATCTATTGAATTCTATCAGTTAAAATATTTGACAATTCTATTTAATGATCCCCCGATTCCTATATTGCATTCACTATAATTTCTGTGCCTTAGTAATTGGTAATTATTAGAGACCAATTTGGCAGTAGTTGAAGTTATAGTTGTACACACTGAGTGGTCGCCAAGTAGTAACCAGTGTGACGTTTACTTAGTTCTTCAGTGTGCTAACCGAAGTTACAATGTGGTCACATGTCTAAATGACTCAAAATTTGCTGAACAATATTGAGAAAGGATGGAGTTTTAGGGTGGATGCCAGAAGAGCCTATGACACACGTTGATTGTTTCTAAGTTATCAGTCAGTAAAATTATCTCAGTCGATTTCGAATACAGTCTGTGGTAAAATTGCTTTGTGAGACGACCGGATTACCAATTGTGATAATGAATTCCGGTTGATTAGGTGCTAATTCGTATATATTCTTATAGCACTTAATATTGTGTATATCATTTTGACTTTACACACATATACCAGCGATCAGATTCACGTAAAATGGAGAAGTCTGTGCCAAAGATGTATTGCGCTGTATTTGAAATCATAAAATCCAACAAGAGAAACAAGTTGAAGTAAATCGGTTATGGGAACATAAAGATAATGCACAATTTATAAGTTAATTTGTCTAGAGGTTAAGGTGAACCTTTGAAGGCTGGTCGCTACTGAAGAAGTATAGTTGTAACGTTTCCAAAATTGTGAAGCTCGGTGACATAACCAAATCTGCCAGAGAACGTAAGTTTTTCCCCAAGGCTGGAAGTACACATTACCAACGAGTGGCAGACAGAAAGAAACCTAGATAGAGAGTGTTATGTCAATTCACTTTACGCGAATCACCTTTCAAAGTCATAGACTGTTACAAATTTTCTAAAATTCAATATGTATAGTGAAAAGAAAATCTAATGACATTTACTGCTCATCATCATTCTCCTTTTAATGGATAAATAGATAATTGATAACAAAAAGAAAATTTCGCGGCAGATTTTAATCAAGCTTATGAAGAAAGGTAGTTACCTGTGACTATAAAAAGTGATGTATCTCTTGTATGACATTCAAATGAATTATCATGGATCTATTGCACTTCATTAATAAAACTAAACAATCACAAGTTATGTTATCGGTTAACCAAATCTGAAAATCATCCAAATCAATAAAAAAATCAAATTTCACAAGTTCACTTATTTGTTATTTGTAATTGTCACAGACTGATCTCAATCAAGTACCATTATATATCTAGAAATAATTGATATCTGTTTCGTACTAGTATGGGACTCCTCAATAGTGTGCAACCACGACCATCAGACCTCGCGACAAGTGCTTTGGCATCAGAACTGTTGAACTAGCATGCTGACGGTACGATTCCTACTTCATTCAATTTAAGATAGAACTATAATCAACCAATATCATTCTTGTCATGTCTGAATTCAGTGTTATACTAAGCAGTATTTTTCTTTTATGTACTACTTAAATTTCGGCATCCGCTAATCATAAAAGTCATCTTACAGTTATAGTTATTTAGATGTAATCAATAATAATAAAGAAGGAAAACTTATGAAGAAGTTGGCATTGTGTCATGATACTTATTCTTAGAAGTCGAAGATCAAACATGACGTTTACCTGTTTTTAGATTAGGTGACGTTAGTTCGATAACTATTGATGAGTAATCTCGAGTGTCTGCAATCAGTATAGTAATTTAGGATAATGATACTATAACTTAAAATTTTTTGCCACTGAAAGCGTGACAATTCAATGAGACAAAAAAATATTTTCTATCCTGAATAGAAGTATAATCTATTGATGATCATCCAATCAGTTACATCAAACAAATATTTTTCACATACATAAGTTGTGATATGTAGAGAGTTGATTAGTTGCTGATAAAGTTTATGTGTACTGAAGTGTTTGGAAAGCTTAATAAGTCAGAATAAAACATTGTGGAAAATATTCCTCATGTGAATACTTTAAGATGCTGATATGAAATGAGACCCAACAGACTAAATTCTTAGAATGCGTTGTTAAATATTTCTCACTACCAACTTCTTTATTATCTCAATTTGACTTCTTAGGTGAACCTGTATTACAAGGAAGAATCGTTTTCCTATGTTGTAATTGTTTATAAATATTGTAGATATGTACTATAATGCTAAAGAATTCTAACCTTTGCAAATATATTACTTGAAGTGAAAGCATATTTGAATGAAGCCTTTAGTTGACAATACTCTATTTACCGAAATCGTTTTAACTTAAGTGATTTCTCATGATTCGTTTGATTCAAAGATACATTTACTGATATCAAAAATGATGAACTATAACCAGTGATAATTTGATAGTTGTTTCATTCTGTTATGAAATTCTCAAAAAATAGTGTTTTGTAGTGGGGTTATTCAGCAGGACCTAGGTTTCGTAATGTTTGGCGCTCATTAGCAAGGCATATTTTTAATTTATTGTAAAATTCATTCTTCCAAGTGTATTCGGATGTGGGTAACGCAGCTCCACAGTGTAAACCCGTTATCAGTAAGCTAGACGGGTCGCTAGGGAACTTTCTACTTTGCTGACGAGTACTGAATAGCACAAACTCAGGTCCTGTCGACTACCCCTACAACAACTTTCTATTCATACCTAGTACCAATGATGTTGAGTTACTTAGGCTAATGGCTATATCACAACACTCTAAAGAACTTGATAAATATCAAATTGGTCATTACGCAGTGATGAATCAATTTATTTTTAAACAATTTGATTTCAATCTATGCTGTTGTTTCTTCGAATAAATATCGGTATATTTGAATTATGACTTAGTGACTCAAAGTTATCCTGCTAACACAATGATGTAAAGTTATTTATTTTGATCCTGGTTGAGAATCGAAAAAACGGTTTTATAGTTAGACAAATTAGCTATTGAATGTTCACTAATTTCTAATACTACTTATATAATAGTTTATTTCAGCTTTTCAATAGTTATATGCTTAATCCCATGGATAATCTTTAATGTTAGCATTATATTGTTTCATAGAAATACAATAATCCTAGTATATCACTGATACTGTCATTGAAATTAGTTAACAATTTACTAAGTTATCAAAGTAAAATAGATTTGAATACTTATAGTTCTCGGCAGCTGAACATAATAAATATTTACTTATATCATATTAACTGATTTCATATGTTTTTTCTCTACTTTAAACAATCATGACATGGTGACAGACAAGGTAGCAAAAGTAGTAACTAGTTTGTTAATACCGACTATTTGTATCATTCTAGAAACTTCTTTGTAGATTTGAATTATTTACTAATCATATTTGTAGTCTTAATCAATCATCTTGATGTATTTAACAAACTATTCTTAATATCTTATTACATCTTGGATAATAAATGTGTGATAAAGTGAGTGATAATGTGATTTGGAAAAGGATTTTGCATTGTGGTTTGTATTCTACACAGAGTGATGTTGGTTAGGTGTCACTGAAAACCAAGGAGCACTGGACAGTTGTTTCATCCTTATATGGGACTCCTCATCAGTATTTGTACTCAATTACTACGGCGAATCGAGCCAAAGACTTTCATTTCACACGAAACACTTAACTGTCTGCACTACTGTGGTAGTCGGTGTGTACTACTGAAATACCTACTTAAATCAATTTGTAATTACTGCCTCACTTCCTACATGTCTAAACTTTACCAGTCATGACTTTTAACTAGAACTTCAGAAATATCCTGAAGTTAGTCACCAGTAAGTTGATTGTCAAGCATTTGCCGTGAGACTTGAAGACTATGGGTTCAATTCCCAGGTAGAATTGAGGATACTTATTACTGAGTCCCATACTAGCCAGAAGCAACTTCCCAGTGTTTCTTGGTTTTCATTGGTACCCAAAGGACATCAGTGAAGAATGCACTTAATGAAAGTTCATAAATAATCTGTTTACGTACATATCTAGTGAAGAATGTTACGAAGGATGGAGGAAAAACAAACAAAACGTAGACTTTTTATGTAGTTAGGATTTTGCTTTCTCATTTACTAATGTTTTAATTGACGTAATGCAGACATTTTGAAAGTGTTCTACTAAATTATAAATGAAACAAATAAACACAATGTCACTCTTAACAACAATAAGACATGATGCAATTCATTGAGAACGTGAAGGTGATTACAAATGATCTATTATTCACTCATCTATATAGATGCTGGTCATACAATCAAAAGAATTAGAAATAGTCAACTGAGTTCTCAGTTCAAAATATGTGTTGTATATAATAAAATCAATTTATTCAATATTCATTTTTTTATTCAGAAACAGTTTAATGTTTTCATAGTAACCAATACTAATGTCGTCTATTTCACTTAGTTCTTACAAATTCCATTGATTAAGTAGTAACGACTAAATGATTAAGTGCTGATGTACAATCGAATTTATATTAAGCTACTGAATGCAATGAATAGATAGTCGAGAATGTAAGTTTCCTGGTTAACAATACTTATCAGAAATGAGATTTCTATAGTCTTATCAAAACTGTCAAGCAATATGATTATAAATCATGTTTAACTCATTCGATGTTTGCGTAAGTGAATGTCGGGGTGGCTCCCAGAAACCTCGCTGAAGACTTTAGATGTTCTGAAGGAGTCGACGAAATTCTGTCCAACTACTGTTCGATGGAACTTACCAGAGTCTTGATGTGTAGTATTCCTGCTAAATATCAACTGCAAACTACTGACTCATGACTGAATGAATTAGAATGATAATCTCATTCTCACTGAAAGCTATAAACACCTGAGTATTTCGCACCGTATTCAACACTAACAGAAATAACCTTTCCTTCATGCTTTTCCTCTCACTTCTGATTTATGATTTGGTGAGTTCAAATTGTTTGAGTGCCGGGGTTGCATGCAGAATTATCAGGAATCAAGTGCAAGACATATCACTGAAATAGTCTAACATTATAACATGAATTATTCATAGAGTTATATGTAAGACTGTATGTCGTTCTTTTTTGGTTATTGGATGTAGTAAATTAGATTAAAATTTTTTTACGAATATATAATGTAAACCCTAAATTTGACTATGTTAACTGGTTACTAAATGGTTTATTGAATTGAGCACTATAATCTAGCTCATAGATGTTAGGGATTCCTAATCCCTAAAGATACAATGATTGATTTAATTAAACGAAAGAAGTTGTATTGATTTTTATAAGCTTCATTTGTAAACTTTCATCACATTAATTTGATTTCAATGTGATTCCTCCTCTTGAGTACAGTTTGACAGTATTTCATTGTATTAATTAAATGTTAATGATTTAACTTGATGAATGATCACTATGAATTAATTGATATAAAAATCGATGTATTTATGTGAATAAATTCGCAGTTCACTAGTGTTGTCTGTTTAACTTATTTCGGCTTGGGACTCAGTGGGCATAGGGCAGACTCGCAGTTATCGACTAGGCACACCTCATTTGGCATTCAGTCCCACACTCGCAAATTTCACGCATCACAACAATAGAAAACAGTTCCAAATAACTCAAAACACATAAATCCCCCCCCCATTCCACACACATACACACTAAAAATAACATGAATACCCACTAAAGGAACAAAAAGATGACAGAAAGCACTATTATCATACAAGACTTAACAACTATTGAAAAATTTGTAAATAAACTCAATCTACCTTATTCTTTTGTCTGTTACTGTTGAAGTCAACATAAATTTAAATGATGACTGTTAAATTGATTAAATTTCACTTGGTTTTAATAAAACACATTAAATTATTAAATAAACAATCACTTTCTAAGAAAAAAGACATTTATAAGTACTTTTTTCATTGTTATTGGAAGAAGTGGAATCATTTATCTTTTCTTTTGGATCCATTATCTTGTAAAGGGGTTTCAAAAGAAACAATTTCATTTTCTTGAAAATATTCAATACTTTTATTAAATAAGTAAGATACACTTAAGTAGTACTTCATTCATTATTTAATTGAATAGATCTTTTATTCACTATCTATAGTGTTCTTATCTTGTTTGGTCTCTTCATTATTTTATTTAATGGTTATATAAGTAACAATTTATAGTATACGTTGAAAGTGTTTGCATATTCTTGTTAATGTAGTTATGGATTAAAATTGATCAGTCTCTATTTTCATTAGTGATTTGCCTCGATGTATTAATAGTTCACAAGTAGGATTGGATTATGTCTATGAGCATTAACACTAAGACGCGGGTATATCAAGTAAACGAGTTCTAAATAGGATGTGATCCTGGTTCTAGATTCTACTAGTTAGCTATAAATCAATTTTAACGATATACAACATTTCCTTTTTTTCGTTTTTCATAATGCAAACAGGAACTTTAAAATACGGAATCTTACATGTATACAATTATTTTTCAACACTAACTACTTTTGGCTGATGTTATCTGCAATGTACTTAATGTGCTCGGTGGCTTTTTCAAAGTGGTGTTTACCGTGACACAATAGATATGCCTTCAACACATATTCAGTATTCTCTGATTTTATTGATTGTTTGCATAAACACAGACTTTTAAGGGTAACATCTGTTGAAATGGAGTCCTACAAGTTATGTATTACTGCATCATCACTTTGGAGGTAGATGGTGCTGTTAAACTGAAATTGAATCTAATTTGTACATATGAGTGGTAGTCGCTTGAACCCAGATATACTCAGAACACTGTAGATACGTTAATAGCAAATTTACTGTGTAAAACATACATCATGTGAAGAACGTGCTATAACATTTTAGCAAAGTCGATTGTAAAACATTAAAAATTGTTATGACGAGAGAATTTAGGGGGGTGGTTGGATGGCTGAGTGCGAATTGACTGGTGCCTAGTTGGCTATTGCGCGTCTGCCCTGTGCCCACTTGGTCCCAATCCGAAATAAGAAGAATGCGAGCCAATAGATCAGCCAGACAGAATCGAATCTATATTTCAAGCATTCTTTTATATATACATTAAATCAGACCACACAACAAACCAATTAGAAAATTAACATGATTACAGAACGAGGGAAATAGTGGTAGTAAATAGGATCAACTTGTACACAACTAATTAACTATAGTCCATAATAAGAGACAATGTAATAACAGTAATTATGCTGAACGGGAGAATAGGGCAAGCGGGGCGTAACAATAACAGAAACAAAATGTTTACATTACAGACAGTTCGAATAAATGAAATAATGTTCGTAAACACAGTTCTGAAAGTTGTTACGCTTCTTTGTGGTCCGACCTAACAAAAATCCCCATTATGTTAATGAGAAACAACATATATAAGCGAACTATAATGTTTTCAATTAGATCACATCAGACTTTAATATACAGCAGTATTTATATACGAATAAAAAATTTTAAACTGGTGAAGACAATTTATGAATTAATGGTAAAAATGCAACAGGTTCATTGCATAACTAATCATAATAGGTGAAAGGTGTAAAATGCAGCAAATCTGTGTTTAACATTCACTAGTCGACTAGTGGTAGTTACTCAACTAAAGGGTAAGTTACCTGGTTTAGCCGGTTTGTGTGTATTCGTGGATTTATCTGCTCATGTAGAAAAAGCCATACTGATTGCGTGATCAGACGATTTAACCAATGGATTAACGAGCATCAGTCATTTTGGTTTGAAAAGGGGTCGGCAAAATCCATACGTAGTTTTATTTTGTGACATTCCATATACAGTGGATTCGCAATAGACTGAACTAAAGCATTTAAACTGGCATACTGCATACCATCAAAATTTCTGCTTGGAATTTGATCTCGTCTCCAGCATATCGTCGAGATCATAATAAATTTTAGTTAACAATCCGAGTTTATGTTTCCAAAAGAAACGTGTGACACTCATATACCTGCATCGCCATTTATGACTTGATAAACAGCTTACCCAATTCATGGCAATTTTCACTGTTTGCTTGCTCTTAATCCACCCCCTTCGTACCTCTTTTCCCTTATCACGATATAGAATTATTTTCATAACTTCGAAAAAACCTGTTACCTCTTAATTATCACTTAATTCTTACATAACAGTCTTGACTATCAGATTCCTTGTCATCACTTTATCGGTTTTTCGCCCAACAGATATTATGTAATTGGCAAAATGCCAATCCATTCACTTATTATTTGTATACTTTCAAAACTATAATCACCCTATCCACCTTCATTTTTTAATTATTTTGTTATTATTTTACAAATACCTTTCAACTTGCAAAATGATTAATTAATACACCATCAATTATTTGGTAATGATTTAAATCAATTGTAAATTGATGTATACTTACATATTAGTGAGGAGCTTGAATGATAAACTGGGTGTAAAGGGGAGCATTTCTTCACTCCTTTTATTCTTACTTAATTTAATGCATTGTTCTTTTATCCAATAGTATCGTTGATAACTGTTGATATAATGTAAATAGGTGAATGATCAACTTACTCAATAATGAACTTAATCTTTATTTCAATCTATGCTATTACGTAAGTTCATCTCATGAATAGATTTAATTCTTAGTTGATATTATTCATAGGCTTAATTTTACAAGTGATATAAATTACAGGAGATAGGCAATTCGACTTACAGCTTTTTGTTTATTTAAGGTAAAAGTTGCTGTTGTGAAAGCATATAAAATAGTGACTTCTTATAAACTGTACGAACTTTGTTAGTAAACTTGGTGTAGTCTGAATTCCCAGTATAGTGTTTGTAAGTATATTATCTCATTTTAATTTATTCCTTGTAGTGAATATTGAATTCTACTAAACAAGTTGCAAATCCAAGTAACTAGACACCTCGTGAATTATGTTGTTGGTTTTAGATAGCTGATAATTGTTTGAATGAAACTTTAAACTTTGGGTTACTATTTTTGGCACAATCAGTAAGAAGTGCCTGAAAGTGCAGAAGAATTGATGCTTTGCAACAGATATTTTTTAAGTTTGAAAAGTTTTACAGTCTATAACTGTTATCACTAAGTAGTATAAACTACAACTGATCTCCTAGAATTTGTAATTATTTTATTCGACAGTTGATTCCGCACCTTTACCCTAATAATCTGAAGAAGTTCTGAAAATTATGGTACCAAACATAGTGGATAAAATAACAATCAAAGTAGATTACATTCATTTCATAATAACAATCTTCCGCCTATTTTAAAATAAAAAAATTGCTTTAATAGAATCTTAATGTACTATACAAAATTTTTACTTGAGTAATAAATAGATTTTAACTTTTGAAATAGTAATAAAGTCATGTAGCTTAGGAAGGTGATTTCAGTTAGGATGTATTCTATGAGCTAGATTTCATTCTTCAGAATTCCTCTCGAAGTATTGCGATTAAACAATACAACTTTGAGAACTCCATCTAAGCCAGATAAGAACTTTTCAATCGATTCATCGTTGCTATTTACAATCACTATTCAAATAACTTAGATCCACCATACATAAATTATTAATTATATTGAACAAATTTTCTAAATACCGCATTTTATTTACTTCAATTTAGAATAAAAGTTTTGTTTATTTTCATTTTACTTAGATTAAAAAAAACTTTCAAAATTTTCCATTTTTTAAATTTATACCATTTTTGTTTTAAAATCAGTAAGAATGCATCATAAATAAACAAACAAACTGACAAATTGTGTGTTTAATAAAGAGAGAAAGGAGGATTGTTCATGCTCACTATTCTTATTGAGTCAATCTGAAATACAGGGGTTGTGGAGGTTGAAAATAGGAGAAAATATCAAAACAAACTGATTACTAATCAAATTGTTTATTAATGAAGAATAAAGTATGGTAACCATGAGACAATGTAAATGTGAATTAAACACATGTAGTCATGGTTGTTGGTAGTATGAAATCACCCCGCTCTTCTTCTCTCCTCCGCTCCACCCCTTCATGACAATGATTTTTTAAAATTCGTTAAAAAATATAAGTGAACATATTCAACTTAAGTTTTCTTTTTCAATTTTTCAGTTACAATAAAAAACATTACAATTTGTAATTTGAAAAGAAGTAATTAGAAACTATTTAATTTTTTTGAATACATTTCAATTCTGTGAATATTCAGTAGAAGAAAAAAAAACAAAGTTATCAGCTGATCATGTGTAGTTGTGTTTATCGCCTGTTTAATGTATCTACTCTGTAAATGCAAGTTTAGAAATAGAAAGAAAGAAAAAAACAAAGAAAACAAGACAAAAATAAACCAGAACTATGAAAGATTACCATATTGGTGATGATAATGATGATAGAGATTGACTAAACTACAATTTTGTTTGATGATATTCATAACGACCATAACTATGATGACAATAATGTTGAAAATGGTTTTATCCTTAAAAAAGAAAAAAAAAGAAAAAAAAATTCTTTAATTTATAAACCGGTTAAATGATAATGCTTAAAGTTCACTGAAGGTAAACGCTGGTGAATACAAATATCAGAGTCTGTACTGAATAGACGACTTTAAAGTTATATTGTAGATATGAGTAAAAGGTTGTAAACTACATACAAGACATAAGATGCATGAAGGAAACATTCATTTATCACTGTAGTGTTTACTAAAATGACTATTTATTACATTACTCCAACATGAGACTTAATGACAATCTATTGTAACATTTGTTGACCAAAGGAATAATTAAAATTCGGTTACTTTTTTGTACTTTTAAAATTAAAATTCAGCAATCACTGCTATTAATTATCTGTTGGGAATTAGGAATGAATGCATCACTAAGCGATGTCAACAGTTGTTTGAATGTTATCAAGAAAGTATAGTTAACTTTTGGCAATAATAAGAAGGTTGTAGAAACCGATAAATTGATTTGTTAAATGGATAAGATGAAAGTCGATTGGACAAAAAATTTGCTCATTTAACCGTAATGTGATTCTTGGCAATAAGATAAAAACCATAACATAGAACATTTTAAAAAAAGATTTCTCAACCATAAAGTTTATGCTTTTCTATTATTAATTTAGAAATATATTTTCTTGGGAACTGTGTTTTACGTAGATAACTGACAGACGTACAACTGTATTATGAACTATAAAGTAATTGTAAATAAACATTACTTTATTGATTCAACTACTAAAGTCTACGTAAGCAACATCTAGGGAATGTATAGAAGGCTGAATTACAACTCATAACTGAGTAAAGACAAATGAAGAACAGTACTATGAAGTCGAATAGATTAAAATTTATGCTGAATGTTTATTAAAGCTTAGTTTTACTATAACAGACAAAAGGAGATGGCATTCAGTGAAAAAGAAATCCTCTAGTAATTTTAATAATGTCAAAGGAATTTTGATCGGATTTTATTTCAACATTAATTTACATCATATAAGTGTTTTATGTACATAAACATTCTTTTATGTCTGGTTAAAGTTACATTTGTGACTTGCAAGGGAAATCTAGGAAATGTATGTTTTCGTACTTAGAACTCCTCAGTAGAATTCACCTGAATCTATGTTGAAATTCTTATAGGAACTTGAAGTTAATTCAAATTTAATACAACATTATTCCTACTTAGTAACTACTGCTGTGTTGACGAAATCCATTCAGAATGAACTTACACCAACAAAGATTGATGAATTTCAGTTTATACTAAACGAAATGATACAATAACTTACAGATTATTCCCATCGGTTATTTTAGTGCAGTTTGTCGTAATATAATAACTATACTAAGCATACCGCAGGAAAAAGTGTTAGATATAAGTGGTCTCGAATGAATTTATAAATAATTTAGTCAAACGAAAATTAGTAACTCCCTTGTGAGTTTTTGAAAGAAGTAGAACAAATCTGCTTCTACTAAACTTCCCTAGTACTATTGATTGTAATTTTCATATTCAGTTAGTCGAAGGGAGGGAAGGCAGTGTAAGCAAAATTATCCTACCTTTAACTTTTATGTCCTTTTTACCTTTTAATATTTTATTTATAGATTCTAACAAGTTACAATAGGATTAGTTGACGTTAGAAATGTATTTAGTTAATCACGTCACATATTTGAGGAACTACTTGTATCTAATTGCATACGGCATCCGGTGATTTTTATTGGTGATTCGTCCAGTTTTACAGTACAACTGTTGAAACTTATATTACGAATTGCTCTGTATTAAACAAGTACTGAAAATCTTGAGGCACTGGACAGTGTTTTTCTCTTGGTTCTTAATGCCTCATCATTTTTTGCCCAATAAAACTGCCCAGAACAAAGTTTAAGATATTCAGGCTTCATGACAAGCACTTTAAATCTAGCTTAATGAGCCGGTATTTAGTAGTTAACATTTCTAATTTCAGTAACGTAAAAATATATTGTATGAACTCATTGACTGCCATTAGTGGGTGTGTCACATTTCTTTATACATGGTTATGACTTCCAAATGAACAGTCTTTAAAACATCATAAATGACTTTGATGAGCTAATGCCATAACTAACGCTAAGTAGTAATTCTGGATCTTCGACAAATGACGTGACCTGTGTAATTCACCCACCAAAGATACTGAATAAGGCTGTATAATGTATTGTCAATGCAGTGAACTTACAAATTACACTGACTGGATGCTTACTCAGTGATGTGAATTTCAAGAGTTTGTCCTAAGTTCGGATACCACCTCGAACATGAGTGTAAGCTGCTGAGATGTTGACAACTAGAACGAATCAAGTACCCATCACCTTATGGTTTTCAATGATTGTTTTACAAAGGTCACATCGTGTAATAGAATTTTAATGATTTTAATGATCGAGTTGTAACTAATACATCTGTTTCTATACAATGTTAGCTTTTTCAGACATGATAAACAATTTCGATATGAAGATCGGAGGAATGAGTTATTCCTTAACCTTGGAGGTATGAAATATTAAAGATAATTGCATCATATTACGTGTTTCAAATTGTGAATCTGAAATCAATTTATTAAACTGGATTTAAAATGTTTTCGAGAAGTGAAACCACTTACTCGTTTAAATGTGACTCTGTTTGAAGTTTGATTCTTCTAGTTAGATAATGTGAGTTAAGCATATAACTTAGCTAAAATAACATTCATCAACATCTTAATGGTACCTACATTTCCAGCGAAGAGAAGCAAAGCCATTGTAGATGAATTCAGTCAACTGTTTTGAAGAAAACAATTGTTATGTCATTAGTTTGTTTACATTTACGTAGTTTGATCATGATTCGTACAAAGTAAAATGATAATTGTTAAATTTTATTTTTATTTCAAATAGATTTTAAAAATTCATTATAATCCTTCACTGTTAACACGCCTGGTAGATGAACGCTAGGAGTAGATTGCATCAAAAGCTTTGTAAATATCTCATAAGAACAGGAAGCAAACCACCTAGAAGCTTTTATGGACATTGATTAAACAAAGTATTCTACTATTTTATCAGCCTCTAAAGAAGTTTCGAGGAGTTCTCAAACTCTGTCAACAGTTGTCATATGCAGTATGAATAAAAGATCAAATAGTTTATAAACTTTAAAATTCCAGTTAGTGTTAGATAAGTCAATATGTGATACGTTTGCATGAACTAACACAATGGTATCAGTGGGTAACTGCCTCAATATCCAACATAACTGAACTCCACTGGTCATGTCATCTCACTAGAACTCCAAGAATTACCTCAAGCAATCAGTTACTGGTAAGCTGGTATGATAAGTACAAAATGATTGGTTAGTTACAATATCATTGATGAGCATTCAGTTATGCTGCATGTATGATAATTAAATTTCCGAAATATATCATATGGGATATATATATATATATATATATATATATATATATATATATATATATATATAGGATGTTTCTTATCTGAAAAAGTATGAACTGTAACTTTAGGGGTTTATATGGATTAAACATTGCTACTGACAGTTTTATGCATTCGTTTTTCGTACTACATAAAGCTAGTCTTCGTTTTTGTTGTACACACAGCGCATCATGTTCATACAGTTTCTTCCAGTTATGGAGGTTTGTAAATCAAGAACAATCAACTTTGTGGAACAAAGTGGAATAATTTCCACACTCCAACTTCTCGAATTCTTCCACATAAGCATAAAATCGTATAATTCAATAAAAATTTTACAAATATTATGCTGAATGTAACGTTTATGTGATAGCCATATGGTTACAATAGTAAATGACAATCATTATGATAAATTCAATTGATAGATGAATGGGTACTTTAGTGATAATCGAAATTAATTATTAAATTTACAAAATAACTTGTGACATTCGCTATTACACAATGGTGCTTTTATATTCAGTTGAATTAAAGTTAATAAATATTTTGACCATTTCCTGTTACTGTTAACAGTATGCATTCTATACTACAGATCAAGATTGAAATTGACGGAAGAGTAAACTAATGTGAATTGAACTATAGAGGAAATATTAGATATTTAAATGATACAATCTGGAGGTCATTTAATGTCATTTTAAGGTGAGTATATATATATATATATATATATATATATATATATATATATATGTATAACGTATACTAAGAACCTGCTTGCAATTGATGAACCATCTGGATTATCAATGGATCCCACCAAATATTAGTTACTTGAGTAATTAGCAAGATATTACATTCTTAGGTGCTTAGAAATTTCATAGATCTAATGAACCATTATAAAGTTACGCTACTACTTAAATAATAAAGACGTATTTAAAGTTGGATATCATTTACCTATCGAAAAATAGGTGATAATTTTTCAGCTGACGGTGATACAAAAAATAACTTGTCAAAATTAACAATAATTATGTAAAGTTGAAAAATGTTTGTAAAAAATTTATTTCTAGTGATGAAAAGTTAAATGGTAACAGCTAACGAACAAAAAGGAATGTTAGAAACAAGATAAAGTTAAGGCTTGTTTGTGACGTTTTTGCAGTCAATGAATGGGTTTAAAGCTTCTTCATAGATCAACTTCTTAATTTGTACTCTATTAAACCGCAACCGTTTTATAAGTGATATGGTACGTCAGGTCAATCCAACAATAGTTATGCAATATGGCAAGATTTCATTAGCTGTCTTTGCGTTGCGCTGAAGACTGATTTATATTCACGCTCTAAGAATCAACGTTCGACAATTCGTTTAGAAAGCGGTTGCTTTGTATATCCAATATAACATGCCCTACACAAGCACTTAAACTTGTAGATGCACATAGCTGTAGAACGAATAGGAAGGTAATTTTTAATATATCGTCAAATGATTGGTAGGCAAGGGAGAATAATGCAAACTTTATATCAGAGAATGTTTTTTTTTAAGTGATTTCAAAAATAGGACTTTTTAAAATTTCTGCAGTCAGATCATTTTTAAATTCGATGTTCATGTAGAGTTATTTTGATACAGAAGGATACTTCTCAGATTGTAGTTTGATATCACATGTTACTGTCAATAAATCTAGTAACTGAAACGTTCTTCGTTAATATTCTTTCTCAGTGATATATCGTGTGCTCAGCGTTGTGAATGTAGAAGTGCAGAATGCAATATCATATGCGATTACTTAATGTATGGTCGAAAAGTAGTTAACTTATTCTTACTTTGATCTTTTACATTTAAAAGAAATATGTTCATAAGAATTACGTCATAGTTGAGGATAGTGAATCCGCTGACCATGATGTAATTCATATACATTTTTTTGTGAATACTGACATAGACTGACAGTACTTCGTGATCTCCACTAAGAATTGAAACAAGTAATTCAGTAAAGAAAAGTTTGCTTTTTAAAGATTTCACTTTCAGTAGGTATATAGTCGTAATTTATATGAAGTAATGAATGTGATAATCAGATATTCTTGTCAGTGTTAATGTCTATAATAATATATAGAAATCATAGGGTAAATAATGGTAATAATGAGTACGACAGATAATACAACATAACTGGGTCATCATGGTATGGATAACTAGGGAAAAGACACCTCTATAAGATGAGAGAATTTTCCGTTTGTCTCAGGTACGTGAATGGAGTCATTATTAATGACCAGTTAAAAGAATCTATGTAATAATAGTAATAATATACTGAATGAGATGAATACATTCTAATAGAATATATCCGAATGTAGAAGTTGTACGACAAAATAACATATGAATTGAATGTATGACAAAAATAATTAAACAAAATAAGATTACGACATAGAAAAAAAATTATAGAAGAAACTATGGTCATGGCAATGAAAACGATCATATGAACTAAATTTATACTGAGTATCTTCAACGCTTGTTCACTACGACGAAAATATGTTCAGACACCTTTAGATTGATTAGATGTCATCTTGTATATAATCTCAAAATTCGATTCATCTACTGCATTGTCATGATCAAAAGATGTTCTTATACTTCGTCGCTATCTTTTATTTAGCCGTGCTAGCAGATGCTCTCTAATGCATCTAGAGATATTCCTCGCTAATCGATTTATCTACCAAATTGCACAAGAGCAGGTAAACGAACAGACATGCAGTAAACTGGTTAAATGGAGTACTTTATCCTTCACACATGTATGTAGTAGTGTATTAATTATTATGCCCATTTTTACCATTATACACTCAATAATTTCCACCTAATATATGCATATACACTGACAAAGTATTTGCTGATCACACTCATTATTTCATATAAATCATGACGATTGTATAACTATTGAAGGTGAAATCGTCGAAAAAGAAAATTCTTTTTCACTGAATCACTTGTTTTTAATACCTCAATGTCATAATTCATCATTAGTAATGAAGAATGTACAGTTGTATAATTATTTCAATGTAATAAATAATATAATTATCTAGTTTGTTTAAATAAATTTAGTTATTAAGATCTAGTTTGATTAATGTATCCGAATCTAAACTGAATAGAGGATTACTTGTTTATGTGTGAGTTCAATATACATTATATACCACCATTTATTCACTTAGATGTCTCTTTATTTCTCTTACGTAATACATTCACTCTTGTACAGTACAAAATGACATCATTTAAATAACTATTAAAAACTAGAAGTCATTGAACACTTGTTGTATCCAAGTATACAACTTCTTAGTAATGTGCATCTATGATCCAATCAAGAAATCGAACCAATGACCTTCGGGTTTTTCTGCGAGAACATTAATTGTAGACTAATCAATTGAAATCTAATGATTTACGTTGTTAAATTTAGTTGTTTCATAATATTTTATTCAAATATCATCAGCTATCGTTGGTGTGCAACTGTCTCATACCTGACAAGATTGTAACTTACTGGTTATATTTTTCTATTAGGGTATGAGGATTAAATATCAAAGTTGACCACTAACAAGCGCACATTAATTATGATGAATATATTGTGAAGAATAGTGAAGTAAGAGATTAACCTTCCAGACTGATCCTAGTTAGATAAACTTTGAGGACTAGTGAGAAGTGAACAGATATTTCACGCAGGTTTGTAGCTTTTGGAAGTCATAACATCCGGTAACATAGTTATGCGAATGTGTATTGTTAAACGTGAGCATAATGTTAAATACATCATTCAGTAAAGATGAGTCGCAATCAGGCTAGTGGTGTCTGAGCGTTTAACAATTCGTAAATCCTGTGCCATAAATAGGCCACGATGATCAACTGTTTCTTGTGTTTTCTTGAACAATCTGAGTGAGACTTAACATAGTAATTTTTTGAAAAATTATTTGAACGTCCGATTTTTGAGGAACACTTTAGGTTGGGGAAATTCTGTTTAAATACATTTTTAAGATAGTTGACAGTGCCCATATGTTAAGAAATAACCGATAACTTCATCAACTAGAAAGTTTTCTCTGTATGTTCCGTAGTAAAATGTCGTGCGTCTACAACATTGAACCTGATTAATGATAATTGTCTAATGTGTTTTAAATGTTTCAAGTGAAAGCAAGACATAAATATGTAGTATTTCAAATGGGATAAGTATGATCTACTTCGAGTTCAAGTAAACAGACTATTGATTACCTTGTTTCATGTGTGGTACAAATGTGAAACATCAACTTGAAAATTGATTATTTAATTAAAATAGTACTTTTATTCTAATTTTTAATCTTTTAAGTAGTTTATCGTTGTCAAATTAATCATTAGTATTTTGAATTTTGAAGTCTTCGTAACTAAAGCATTTATTGTTTAACTAAATCACTTAGCAAACTGCATTAAGTACTGTTGTCAGGTGGGGTGGTTATAGTGATTGTTGAATGGAGTAATTTATATCACAGACTGACTAATTAGAGAGCTACTGAAAATCAAGAACTATGTGACAGATGTCAAGTTTTGAGTTATATGCAGGGTTAGGTCACTGATGAGGTAAAATGCATGTTTTATCAGAAAGTTCCATTTCCAGAACAAAACATCTGTCAAGTGTTTTCTGCTTGTCAATGGTTATATATCTACTAACAATCAGTAATGTAAATTGCTACACTAAATGCTCTCCAGTAAATAGAATGATGGATATCATTAGTAATTTCAACATTTCACAATATTATAATGAAACATAAAGGTGAGTAAAATGAAACAAGGTTTCTTCCATCTATTCTGACTTACATTAATTTCTGTGTTCTTCAATTATATAGGTTACTAACAAGTAGTAAATATATCACATTTGTACTTTTTTTATATGATTACATTCAATAATAATTAAGAATATTTGAGTAATTTCTTGTTTGAAATAAGTGTTTGACATTTTTTCTTGCTATTACTGCCATTACATTCTGTATGATTGACTAAAGTTGTTGTAGATGATGATGATGATGACGATGATGATGATAATGATTGTGATGCAAAATTACTTATTATATGGGAAGAAATTGAACCATTTGGAATTGATGAAATGTAGTTCTGCTTACCTGATGTTGTATATACAGCATACTGTCCATAACCTGATAATTGAGCAGATTGATTCAATGTAGCTTTGTCATTTGCATTAGTGTTTGTTGTATTCACAACATCAGCAGTAATTGAATGATTAAATGGTTGAATATTTGATGAATTTAATGGATATGCTGAAAATGTAATTAATGGAATATTCGATATTGTTGAATAACCAGTTGGATCTAAATTTGGAATAGTCATATGTTTAAAGTTTAATAATTGTTGTGTCATATCACATAATGAATTACCTGTATTATGATTATTATTTATATTTTGTAATAAAGGAGTTTTATAATTTGTTAATGTATTACTTATATCTGTAATATTTGGAAAAGTAGTATGACAATCAGGAAATTGTACATTTGTCATAGTAGGAATGATATTTATCTCTGATTTGTCTGATTGATAACTAAAATGATATCAACATTAAAACAAACATATAAATAAACATGAGATCAGGAAATATGAAAAAAAGAAAAGTAAAAGTAAAACAAACTATTAGTACTAGTAATTAGATGTTGTAGAGATTGTTGAACATAAATATTACGAATTGGTCTGAAGTAAATAACCATAGATTGTAGTATACTGTTACACTTTATTCAATTTTTAGAAGTATAATTAGTTAGTTTCATTATATAAATCCTTTGCTAATTGCCTTGATACAGCATCAAGTTACATGCTTTAGTACATTTCTTCCTTTTCACATACTTGTCATAAAACCTAAGCTTTGGAAGTGAACTGTAACTATTTTAGAGATGATGAACAAATGTAGTATAATGAAAGTGCTCAAAGCTGACGAATCTCGAATGTGGTGATATACATTTTGGATTACACTTGGTAGCTACAATCAAACTTTAAACATATACAGTAGTCTCTGCTGAATACGTTACGAAGGGGAAATTTCACTAACCTTTTTCAATAAAACTTGAAAATTCTGGACTTGTAGAAGATTTAAATAAGAATTTGGCATCATTAAAATTTCAACAAGAATGACTCATTGTTAGTTAAGCAAAATCACAGAACGAGAGTTCCACGCAGAATAAAACGAAAAAGTAATCCCTTTTCCTGGGCTTGGATTTCAAACGAGATCAAAGCATGGAGTTGATCAGTAAAAGCACTGGGTATTATTCATTCAGTAACAAACCTAGTCACCTTAAATGAAATGAGCTGCTTCTTGATACCAACAACAATCAATCAATTCGGCTTTACCAGTTCTTCAACATCTATGTATTAAGTCTTATATACGTTTCATAACGAGTACTATGGTTGAATATAGAAATGAGTAAATGTTAGTATTCTTAAGCAAGCTCCAAAATATTTGACATAAAATAACATAATAGTTCCGTATAGTGAAGTAGATCAATAAGATTCATGTATCCTGAAAGTGACGGTCATCACTGTTATTTCTTTTACCACATACTTTGAAGAGAAAAAGAACAAACATTTGTGCAGAATAACATAGCGATTTATTTTACTTCGTTCGGTTCTCATTAGCTCTTTAGGACTTGAAGTATTTTTTGAATTCATAATTATAAAAGATGGAGATCAAACGTACTTTAAGAAGAGAAATTGTTCAGAAGCAAATGTATATGCATGACATCGTAAACTTGATGAATAAAAGATGCAAATAATGCTTAGAGAACTGTTGCAACAAAATAGACTTAGTAAGGGAAAATTCTAGAATAACAGAAGAAAAGGTAAGCAATTATAAAGATACAAGTGAATGTTTAGTTGGAATTGATTAATTTCAAAAATGTGGTTGTGAATTTAAAGATGACGTAATCGAACATTAGTGAAACCTCTTAAAGAAAAAAACGCCATATGTTGTAACCACTAATAGATTTCGATTACAGAAATCTGGTTTCAGATGCTTGATGATCAGTCTTTCACTTCTGCTGATGTTACCTCTTTGTCGAATGCATGCAAATTTATAGATTCATTTGGCAGTAGCATGAAAGGCTTATCTATCAATATTTGATTGCGATTAAGAAGTATATTGTTTTAAATGTGACTACCAGCATGGCTTTAGAGCTACCTACTACCTAAAGCTGAACAATAAAACCATTCAATCTTCCATAATTTTACACTAGTCTTCTATCTGTAACTAGTTTGTCTTGTGAGATTCAAAATCCACTAAACTCTAAGGAAGCTTTCCTTTAATAATAAAACCTTTTTTTCGGTTGAGAATAGTGATATATATATTGAATAGGTTAGAAAATTCTACGACGTTGAATTAGTGAAACCTTTGGTTTCAGTTCCTCATGAACCTTATACTACGACAATGTTTGGTGTCTATTTGATTCCTTAAATGAGGAACGCAATAACAAAATGCAAATTAACTGGTTTTTTTTTATGTCATACAATATCTAACTGAAATATTCTTACTTTAAAATAACATATTGGAGTACATGAGTACATAAATGAATGGTAATGCCTTTCAAAAAGATGGTTTTCCAACTTTTCACTTAACATTAGTTTATAATAAAAATCTTCTTCCACTTATACAACTTACACTATATAAAATAGTTTAATTGAAGTTCATGTACTAGTAGAATAGTTATAACCTATATGTTCTTTTGACACAGATCCGAAATGCTGGTCTATCTACCTAAATTATCTCATATAGTCTACACGCATTTACATTCAATGTATTAGAAATGAAAAAGTTGATTATGCTTATATATTTATAAGTTCTACATAAATTGATTGAGAATATCATGATTATCTAGTCCTAGATGATGATACAACTCTACTGATCATATATTGCCTGTCTACGTGAATTACTTCCGAAATGCATTTTGATGTAAATCTCTTAGATAAAATTAGTAGTGTACTTCGAAACTTTTTCATTCTGCTAAACAACATACATTAATAAGGTACCTCTAAAATGGACTTGAAAATCATGTACATTTCAGTATTCCTAAAATATCAAATACAAATTGATAACTATTATTATCTCTTCGTTAATTGTCTCTAAAGGTCTGTGATTTATTTGAAGATACTAATGAGAATGCTTATGATAATATTATATATTACATCATGGTTTGCTTTCAGATAGTTTACTCAGAGTATTAAATTTTTAATCTTGAACTCAAACCAGCTGTAAGCCAACGTCAAAGTCACAATTTTCAATACAAACGTGAAGTATAGAACTGAAACTTGGAGAACTACGTAAAACATTATTCAAAAGATATGAGTATTTATAAACAGCTGTTTGCGCAAGATACTTCGAATTCGTTGGCTAGATACCATCAGTAGCAACACTTTGTGACAGAGAACAAATCAATCGAAATCCAGCTGATGAAGAAATTAAGAAAATACACTAGAGGTGAATAGGACATATATTGAAGAAATTACCAAACAGCGTGACATGACAAGCACTAACTTGTAATCTTAAAGGTCACAGAACATATTAATTTGGGAAATGAAGGCAGATGCGACAAGAATGAACAGCATTTAGGGAGAACTAAAAAGGAAATCCCAGAATAGAGTTGATTGTGGCATGCTGGTCGGCAGCCTATGATCCACAAGAGTGAGCAAACATTAATTGATTGATCAATTTTGAAGTTATTCTGTATAATAAAATCTACTGATCGGTAAATGTATCATAATTATTCATTTTGGATTAAAAATTGAAGTAAATTTGACTTAATTTTTGATCCGACTATGATTTGTGAGTTTTGACTGCTTGAATTCAGTTGTTTCAATCAATGAATCAAAGTGTATATCTACAAGTAACCACCATGCATTTGTTAACTTAATGGAAGAATTTTAATTTATGTAAATTAAATATTTAATGATTTATTGGAGAAGCATTTCATTTACCTTTTTGCCAAATCTATCGCTGATAAGCTTAAAAGAAGTGGATTATTATCTGTTGGTGGTACAAAAGGAATTACAGTTTGATTTGTTAATGTTCCTCTTGTTACATTATCAATCAATAAAGCAGGTATTGCAGCATTTTGATTAGGATTACCAGAAAACCAACATGTATAAGGCCATAAAGGATTATTGGGTGTAGGAGTGGCAACAGTACCATTTAATTTGTTAGCATCTTGTAAGATATTCCTTATAGATATATGCTGTCCACTGGTTACTGTTTGAGTTTTATCTGTTGGTGTTATACAGTTTATGCTAACTGGAAGTAATTCCTCATTTACATACTTCTTTATTGGTAAATCTAGCAATAAATTATTTTGATTGGGTGGAGATGCAAGCCAAGAAGCTGGCGGTCTCAACAGAATACCGTTTCGATCATCGTTCATATTATGATTTAAATTTGGGACTAACAGCGTAGATGATAGCCGTTTTGCCTGTAATGACAAAAAAACAAATGTTATATCAATAGTAAGAGAACAAGTGTTAAACCTGAAGGCTTTACTATTTTTACAAAGGAGTATTTGTGATTAAACTGATCTAAATCAACTGACTATTAACAATTCAGCATTCACTTAATGTGCTCAAACTGTTATTCACTTAAATTATAAGTGAAGAAACCGATAGGGAAATTCCTTTAAACTATAGATTCTGGGTACATTACTTTAAATAAATTATTTCAAAGTGTATCAAGTTAGAGAATTTTAGATGACCAGAGTCTAAGTATCCGTCTATTTTGTCAACAGCTCATTCAAATAAAGACATCTGATCTTACACACTATTGAATTATTAGATTCTACTAGTTTAATTTATAGACTTTACTGAGGTAAGGAGAACAATTGAAGCAGAACGATATGGTTTTATTTCAATGCATGAATTCTCATGAACTGGTGTGTAGATTAAATTGCCACAAAATACAATGTCATATGACCAAAACTAATGACCATGAATACTCTAATTCACAAGAATGCTCACTGACGTTAACTTTATGTAGAATCAATCATTAAATGGAAACCATAAAGAAGTTGATAGAAGATTAAAGGAATATGAATTGCCATGTATCTAGAGAATGAAAGTATCAGTTACGTTATATTAGTTAAAGTGGGTTACATGGATGCTCCACAGAATACTTAGAGCAAAATAACTCAAGAAAACTATAACTAGTGTTTTCTAATCTACCAGTGATGAAATTAAGGACAACATATGAAATGAGGTGGTTTTGTGGAGGTACATATAAAGTTAAGTTGTTAATATTCGTCATAAGTTGGTGTTAGTTGGGTACCACTGAAAACTAGGGAACAGTAGACATCTGTTTTATCCTAGTATGGGACTGCTTAGTGGTAGTGTGCGCTGTCGACTTCGACTGTGAATCAAGATTAAGGCCTTCAAATTGGTGAATATCTAACACTCTGTACCACTATAGCGGCTGGAATTCAACTTGGAAGTCGGAATTCTACCATTTGACAATGGTCACCACAGTGGCGCAGAGGGTTAGATATTCATCGTGAAATCTAAATGTACTGCTAACATGAAGTTTCATACTAGAATTTAACATCTTTCTAGTGCTCCCGGGTTTTTATTGTCACTTAGTCAACTTCAATCTGTGATAAATACAAAAAATTCAACTCATAACATTTATGCATATATATGTTAGAAAGTAGTGTAATTTTAGTTGGCCTTTAGCTATTTAAAAACTACTCACTATTTCCAAGTTAACTTAGGCCCTCGGACTCTTGTCAAAGTTGAAAACCCATAGTCAATTTGAAGCAAGGAAAAGTAGTGAGTACAAAAAAGATCTACTCCAGAGATCTGTAAGAATGGTGACTCAACTTTAGAAGTTAGCTGCGTCAGTAGATACAGACTACATGGTTGGGGTTGGCGCGAATACCAAAACTAGTGGCTGGAGACGTCGGGTGACATTGTCTAGGATCGACCAAAGTGGCACAGGTTTATCCACACTTTGTCCTCGCTTGAATCGTGAGTTAGGGTTTCATAGCTTTCCACGCACAACTTCTTTCTCCACGAACCATATTCTATATGTCCACTCTATTTTCGTTTTCATTATTACTGTCATTGATGTAGCTACTTCTACTGATATGGTGTTAATCTTTCTGTGCTAATGAGATGTGACTAGTTGAATCGATCCTTACATGTGCCAAATTCTGTATTGTTCATGCGTACTTACAACATAGTTACATAGACTTCTGTTTCTATTCTATTATTCTACAGAATATATTATACTATCAATTTGTATGAAATAAAAGTTGCTTTATTTTCATTTTAAAATATTCTAAACTTTACGATCATCAAGTGAATTTAACAACAAAAAGTTTAGATGATAGAATAGTTAAATTGTAACAGAGAAAACGAACTAAAACAGAAAAAACAGCCAACAGTTAAATTATGATTTTCATTTGAAACTGTTGCATAAAATTACAATTGACAATTGAATAATACATTGACATACAAATTTTTAGTTGCTATGTCGACTCAATATCATAGTTACAATCGACACAGTCAATTATTAGTACATTTTATTCAAAAGAAGAAAAAAAAATTATTTTTTTTGTATCAGTTTCTATGTATTTAAATGACAGAAATAAATCAACAAATCAAATGAAATAATTTACTTCTTTTTTCCTAAAATACCTAACAGCTTTCATTTGGATGAAGATTAAAACATTAACAGAATTTAACATTGAATTAAACTTATTGAACATTGAACATTATTTCATAAAATAGTTGAAAATTAATTTTTTGTTTTTAATTTTTTTCTAAAGTATACAAAAATTCTTTAGTGTAATTTTTTCTCTTTTTTTTAAAAAAAAGAAAGTAAACTTTCAAGGAAGTTAGTAAAATTAAATGGATAATGTGTAACTGAAGAGTTAAAGAAGAAAGAACAGTGTTTTTTTGTTTTGTTTTGATGAATAGATAAGAAAAAAAATTTAATAATAGCAATAATTGATTATTTCTAAATTCTTTTTTTTAATACAAAATTTTGACCTACAGTGAATTAGAGAATAATAAAGTTTAAGTAAGTTTTTTGTTTTAAAGTGAAAAGTCTACGCGGATTTATTGATTTAAATATGATCACTTTGGATTTACAAATTCACTTGTTACGTGATATATTGTCATTAAAATAAATAAGCTATTTTTTTAATGAATAATTTAATTTACTTATTTGTATTGACTGAGTATCACTGAAAATCAAGGAGTACTGAATAAATGTTAACTCTTAGTGTATGGAATTCCTGTAGAGTGCATAACCTAGATTCCCATAGAGAACTAGAATTAACGATATTTATGTCCTACACTACACCACCACACTACAATGCATATTTAACTGTTTGACGAATGTTCAGTGAACACCTACATCCTATTTTTTTCAGCAGTCCCTTGTCTATATGGGTTGCCCAAAATATGTAAGCCTAGATTACTATTGCACCTGGTTCTGGAAATACCAAACTCGCCTTTCAATGGAATCGTCTAGTGGCTAGCAAGCTTGTTAGAACCAGTAAGAAGGCAGGCGTTACATTTTTCGGTTCAAGATATATCTAATTTTATTGATGTTATTAAAAATGTTAACATTTCCAGAAAACGTATGTTCTCATTTCATATTAGCTTGTTCTACACCAACGTATCATTAACAGAAACGATGTGCTGTATTTGTAATGATACTGATTCGCATAACATAGATATAGGCTTGCTAACTAATCACTTGAGTGAACTATTGTTATGGTGCATAATAAACGTGTAACTCACTTATAATCACGAGTTATATCGGCAGATAGAAGGAATCTCAATGGCCCAATTTCATTTGATTTCTTTATGTCTAAACTTGAGAATAGTCGACTGGGTTCATTCATTAAAGGATTTGATGAATATAAGAGATTTATGGACGATACGTTTATTATATGTGACGAGAATGTTGTTTTATCCTTATACATTTAGTTGATTCTAATCATTCATCCAATCTACAAGTCGGTTTTAATATTGTTTACTGAATATGTCGCAATTTATCGACATTTTTACGATTTCAGCTCCTCTAGATAATAGAAGCTTTGGTTATTCATGATATAAAGCATGAACGTTGCTTTTTAAAGAAGTGTCTTAATTTTATCATTACTGTAGCCTTAATTTCAGTTCTAACTTTATTATTATTACTATAAATACCAGTAATACTGATCAAATGATTCCTTCCATCATTTAAGTTGGATTGTGACTAGCAACAAGGAATCCAGGATGCACGTTTCTTCCTATTTGAGACTCGTCGGCTAGATGTACCTGCATCCCAATGTTGATGTTCATCGTGAGATAAGACCAAATAGGACGAAACGTGCGTCCTGGATTCCACTTGGCAGTCATAATCCAAATTAAATAATACTTGTGAATAATCTCTATATTGAGGCAATCCGCTCAGGATGCATATAAAGCAACAAAGACTGACCATCTTCAGTCTATAACAAATCAATGGGAATATACAAATTAATCCTGATTCCTTTCATCATTCTTTATTTATTAATTCTTTATTTTCAGTTGATTGAATTGGTCAAGGATCAATGTTGGCAAGGTGCAACTAAAAAGCATGGATCACTGGACAATTGTTTCTTTCTAGTATCCAAATCCTTAATAAAGTGCACCCTAGACTCCGCCCAAGTAGCTTCAGAATGGTAAACGCCCAACTTCTTAATAGAGTTTCAAGAACAGGTTGAAGTTAGTCATTAGTTAGTTGATTGGTGGGAGTGAGAATACTACTATTGAATACCGACCCAGTGGTGCAGTGCGTTAGGCGTTCGCCAACCTGAAACTCCCACAGTGGAATATAGTGTGGGCACTGTCAAAGAGTCCTATACTAGGATGAAACAACTGTCCAGTGCTCCATACTTTTCAATCATACCCAGCCAATATCAGTCTAAAACGAATTCATTCAACAAAACCTAGTAACATTCTGTACAAACCACCTAACTTCAATTATTTATTTATTTAGTAATTCATCACAACCCGCACGTTGACTTTTATTCTCAAGTATTTTCAACACTATTTCATTTAATCTTTTTAATAAACATAATTATTTTAAGATGTAAATATTCTGGTTATTTTAATTAACTTCACTTATACAACTGAGCTTATCAGTTTGTATGATTGTTAAATGTTTCCAGTTTATTCATATTCATTCATTGTTCGTATGTTCGTCACGGAATTGTTTTGTGATAATTTCATACATACAATATATATATATATACGATTGTATAGTTTGATAAAGAATTCATTGAAAAGCGATCCATTCTCTGAGATCTACACTTTGTAAATAGTAGAATTCCCATTTTATTCAACTTGTGATACGTCGACGATAATCCTATGTTACTGATGATAATTTTATCACCTCGGACATTTGTGAATTCCACTAGTCATAACATCTTGCCGGTACTTCAGGGACATCCTGAAGTTATTTGTTACTTAGATGATTATTGTAATTGAATAAGTTGGTTTTGGACCAAAGACTAATTAAAAATTATACATTGTGTTGTATATTTATTAAGAATTAGCTGTGTCTAAATGAAAAGTAGTTTGAACTAGATAAACCACCTAGACGTGAAGAAAAAAACATTCTAATTTTTGAAATAACTGACTGCATCAAAAACATCAAAAGCCTAAAGGGAAAAAACAGTCAGTGACTTGGTCTCGTATACTGTATGTCTATTCATATAACAGGTATATTGAGTGTGGTTGAGTAAGAAGCATGATCATCCCTCTATATGACAAACTGATGAAAGTGGAACTTTTAACTTTAGATCTAAAGTTCCTGGGACCGATCTCATGGATGAAGTGAGAGTAGTCACTACTGAGGAACCTAAAACGAGGATAAAACGGCTGTACAGTGTTCCGTGGCTTAGTGGTATTTAACAATTATTGATCTATAACTAATACAAACAATTAAACTTAATACCTGTCTCCACATAACCACCGCAGTCTAGTAATCCTATTTATTAAAAAAACACTGATAAGTAACAGATATGCACATATATAAAGTTACTTACGAGTACTTGTTTGTTAGTAAATGTTGGTTCTTTACCCCATGAACATTTACAAGCTTGATCACCGACAATTTTACCATGCATTGTAACAATTGCTTGAGTAGCAGCGACATGTGAATCGAATCTTTAAAGAGGAAAATATTGGAAATATATGTATTTAAGTGTGTCTAAAGTAGGTAATTTCAGCCTATCTGCAAAGCATATTTTACGTACATTGCACAAATTTTTGTATAGTGTCCTATTATTTACAAACAAACGTCATTAAGCTAAGAAAGTTAATTGTAAATATCCTAATTTATGTTCTTTGTTCAAATTAGAATCACCTCCAATTCTCGAAACCTTCTATGGGACGACTCTCCATGAAGATAAACTGATTGTCAGATATAATGTTAATTAAGACCACAAAGATAAACACTGTACTGAATGAAATATTAGGCATAATTGTCTTCATTTTAGTAATGTATTTCTTTTGAAGTTCCTATTAACAACCATATCTATAATGGTAATAACATCTTCACAAACAAGTTGTGGAGGCCATAATAAAACGAAATCAACTCGTTATTTTACTCAGTCAGTAATCCCATCAACAAACTAATAGTGAGTGTAAGCTGTCGAGCTGAATATATCATCATGTAAGATGCTATAAACATTAGAATGAATGCAAATACAGCTTATTGATAGTTGTTAAAAATGTCTAATGTCGTGTTAGAATCACATTTTATCGTCGGTAACCAAATGAACTTTAATGGTAATCAAACTAAATCTCAACAATGAAACATTATTTTGAAGTTGAAGGCTACCTGAACATCAAACTATATTGATTTGTGAATAAGTACAAGCCAACAAATCAGTGGTTTCTAAATCCATATTTAAAGCTATTTCCATGAAATACTGGTTGAATGTATGTTTATCTGTGTAACATAGAACCTGGCACACCTGTGGGTACGTCCAAGTTGTGATACCTCAGGCGGAAAGCAAGATTAGCAACAGACTGATAGAGGTAGTAGTTACTTTAATCACAATAATAGCAATAGAAAGGAGTAGACGCATGATGTATGGTCAAAGAGGAGGGAGGAAGGATTAATTCGTCAAAATAAAAATCTGAAGTAATTTTAAGCTGACTTTTTAAAGGAGGACAAAGGGTGGATACACCTTAGCCACTAAAACTGATACTAGCCTAATTCAACAAGAGTCTCTAACCATTGGTTATGGTGTTTGCGCGGAGCCCAATCAGATAGTCTGCAACTGCAGGCCAGATTCAAACCATCAGTCAATGACTTTACAGACAGATGTTATATTTCGTTAGCAAGTAGATATTTTTTATGGAATAAATACGAATTCGTATTCATATTCATTGTTTACAAATATGGAGTTTCCCATATCATTTATAAGTGATTGTGTTATTTGACAAAACAAGAACAACAAACATCTATTCAACCGTAAATAGCTTGATCTTACATTATGAAAACTGCTTTCTTCCCTTCACTTAGTGAAGTTGAAATTGATATCCGAACTCTAACTTAGAATCTTAAGAATTGGGAGGAGTCGTAAAATATGAAACCTAACATAGTAATTAAGAATAATAAATGTTATTATTTTGAAAATAAGGTTATAAGAAGAGGGGAATGATGTCGTAAATAGGAAGCAGACGACAGTATAAAGAATCAAACCAATTGGTGCTCACATAATACAACCACCTAATAGAGACACTATAAACGTAATTAGTTAACAACATTATATTTAGCTTAAAGTAAGGGGATTACGTCATGGATACTGCTTCATTGATATACATGTTTTCCCGTGATACATAAACGTTTACTGTACTCTCCTTGATTAAAACAGCTTCTATGAAGTGGTGTTAATTGGTTTATTTTCCAGCTATTTTAAAGACTTTTATGAAATTTACTCTTGTATTTACTAAACTTCAGATGTCTAATGATTGTACTTGTAAATACTTTACTACACTTCAATTACAGGTTTCATAGAATTAGTTCAAATAACCTTATAAGTATCTTTTTTTAGGTCTTTCCACCATAAATGTTGCTACAGATTTATACATATCTACTTATTTTTTCATCAGTAGCTGATCAGTGTACTTCATATGATACATATATAACTTTTAGTATAACTAGCTACTTTTTTTTATTAAATTAAGGTAGAATTTTATAAAATGATAATAGGATAATCATTCCATGCATTACTTGAAAGACTTGTACTAAGGAGATATGTACATGATAAAATGTTATACTTCTCTAATAGATACTTATCAAGTCAGAAAATATTGAGTTACAACCGTATCAATTCTTCTGATACCTCCATTTTAAGTTTTCTAATCTATTTAAGTTATTTTCAGTGATGTATCTTATTTGGAGTTAGACATCAGTATGACCAAACATGAAACAGAGCAATTAAATATAAGAAGGTAGATATTTAATGCATCTTAGCGCTACGGAGACTCGAATTTTTCGAGTATATTTTCTACTATAGAAGTGAGCACTAAGATAGTCAGCTGAATAATGTTCATTATACAAGACGTACGCTTATTTTACTAATAGAATGATGGAAAATTCAACTACTGGTTACTTTAAAAATATATTGAATGATTGTGATATAAATTAAATTGCCCCCCCCCCCACTTTTTAGGTTGAATTTGAAAGTGAGACCTTGTAGACATTGTAGACAAACATTCCAAATATAATTTAATCAATTAATATGTTTAAACAACATAATTAAAAATATATTTTTATCGACAATAGTAGATTAATTTTGAGTTTAACGTCGCTAATTAATGTCGGTTAGACTACAGTTCTAGTATGATGTTACTCTGAGGAGTCCACCAAAGTTCTCACAGAGGATTAAATTCATGACTTTCAATTACTCTGTGAACTCTTAACTCTTAAGTCACTTTATAAACATCTGATAGATTCTGCTTAAAATTTCAACTGATTCGCAATACATTGTTTGACTATTATCCTTTTTATTGGTAAGTAACCAATACATGCCTAACGTAAATTAATTTCACTAAATATGTCTTCTCATTTGATCACTGGAACATCCACTTGAAGTGAACATGAAAGTAGTGTGACGATCGATGAGTTTGATGCCACAAATTAATCTGGGCTCTTCAGTGATTGACAACTAGGAAAAAATAAACAGCTGTTTGGTGATTATTTAAGAGTGCTCATCGATGCTATCACTGAAGAAAGTAATTTATCATTAACAATCTTAGCGAGATCCTTGCCAGAATAATTTAAAAGAGATCGTTCTGCTGATTTAAAACTAAATACTTTAAAACAGAAAAATATATTCTGTCTTTGGTAATTTTTCAGTAATAGAATATCGGTTTAGTGTACTACACTACTCATAGAAATTGGTTAGAGCACAGTATACGAACGAGCAGTCGCAGAATTTGAATGACCCTTCAAAATTTCTTAATTAACCAATAAGAAACGCACTAATGGGGTCGAGGATGAAGCAAATTTAAACTGAAATTACTGACCGTAGACAATATTATAATAGCCAGGATTAGTATTTAAGCTGGAGATCGAGAATTTCAGTCAAAATAAGTCTTTTAATGATAGAAATATAATGTCGTACTAAGTTTTAGGGCAAGTAATAGGTCTAAGAGTACGAATAATTGATGAGAACTCCTCACTTTACTGAAATATTTTAAAAGAAGCCGAATTAACTAAAAAACTTTAATAGCGATCAAGACTTCTGCTCTAACCAAAGTGAAACAACAACATAATAAGTTGATGCCAAATTATTTAAGGTTCAGAAAGGAATTGTGTAAAACATGTGAAAAAATGCAAAGGGTTAGAGCATTACCTAGAGAATTTCACGCTTTATTGCTTTATTAGAAATTGTAACCGATCTTACACCAAGTATTGCTTAACCTTATCCTATGGTTCCCCTACATTTTATTACGTTATGCTTAGTTTTACAGCAATGCTGCACTTAAATTCGTGAATGCATTTGGGATTTAGGAATGAAAACAGAGTTTATCGTATGGATTTATGTAATCAGTTAAGTTTAGAAATTCTAGTAAAGCTGAGATAATGGGGAAGATCTTATCCTGTAGAAACCTTGAGCAAAACAATTTATATATATATATGATGTAATCACTATTGTGCACATTCATCCTTGAATAAATCTAGATAATTGATTTCATGAGTGGGGGGGGGGCATATTGTAATTAGTCTTCACTTCGAATTCTTCGAAAAATAACGATTTCTCAGTTATGAAAATGAATTTCCCTGTCATCATTTTTGTGGGTTAACAGTAGCAGCACCACTACGAATTATATGATCCATTATTCACCATAAAAATATCTTTATCCCCTGTAATATAACCACTGTTTCTTCTGATAAACTATTCAGTCAAAAGTATTGTTTTCTTGCTAGTTTGAAGTGGTTAGTGAATCGAAATGATGATCTACCGATCAGTAAACTGATCACAAGTATTTCAAGTACCAAGCTTTCTTATTTCTATATTGTACAGAAATTTAATAAATCACATATCTAGTGTATATTAGATTATGCTTATCATCACTCTTTCATTTGACCTGACTAAATTATTATCACTAGTTTCATCAGTGTTTTGTTATCTCTCAAGTACGCATAATGATAAGTAGATATTCACATAATTGATAATAATGAACTGGTTATTCTATGAATAAAGAAACAAGTAAACATTATCTAAACCATCATCTCATTACATTTTTTATCGTTACGTACCTTACAAATGAAAAACCTTTATCCTTAAATATTCTGATTTCTTTAATTTCTCCAAACTGTTTAAATGAATCTTGAAGAAGCTTCTCTGCAAAGAATATAACAAAAGAAGAGAAAAAGAAAGAAACTATTAGATTTGTATGCAAATACTTTGTATATTTTATAGTATTATTAATAAAGGTTTAAATTGTCTAGAGTAGTGATTTTCAGGACTGAATCAGGTTTATTGTTATTTGTTACAGGTACATTACAAGCTGAATACCTCAACACAGCTAATTTGTCACACATTTTAAATATCCACCACCTGCATGTAATTGTATCTCAATATAGTTGGAAGAATTTCAATATGAAGGTCAGAATTTAAATCTTGATACGTTCAAGTGACGAGACCATAGTAAGCTGAAACATGTATTATTTTAACTTACACTTGAACTATTGGTTTACTAACGTTTTAGATGAGATCCTAAGATTAATTTATCCATTCTATTGTAGATATCATACAATATCTATGATAATCATAGAGTATCATTTACTTTGAGGAAAACCTATTATAACATCATCATGTGAATATTCATCATATGAAACTAATGAGGTGATTATATAACTTCTCATTTCACTACATAACAACATAATCAAAAATATTACTAATCCAATGAACTCAGTTGTAACGCTTTGAAAACAGACTAATAAATGACAACAATTGAAAGATTGTATTATTTCAAACTGTTTACGACATATCACAGTGCAACATAATGTAGTTTGTAGCTTAGTGATGTAGATAAGCCTACATATCAATTACTGTTAGAACAGTGAACATGATAACTTTAAACATTAAGTACATAGTAATAGCTCTGTTAATTAATAAGATCAAAGTGAAGAATTTACTCATTTAGTTCACATTAAATAATAGTATACATCATAAAGGCAATGAATTTCTGTTAGTTAATTAGTTAATGAATGACTATAAGTTTCATATTCAATTCTGTTTATATCATTTTGTATTCATTTAATAGGAAAATTATTATGCTCAATTGAATAACATTTCGTAATTCTTAGTATAAACAAATGATTCTTGTCCAAAAATATATGACCATATCCATGCCTATATCCATTGGTTTTATGGGTCAATTATATGAAAAGCATGCTGAAACAGAGATGAGTTAATAATTTGAAAGATTGTAATCATTCGTGAACTGTCACACTTTGACATACTGATATATAAAATGTGATCTTTGAAGCATAAATGATAAGCAAATTATAAGCGGAACTTAAATAATTAACTATATTTGTACATTTAGTTGACTGAATCCGTCATAGATTGATGTTACTAGGGTACCATTCAAAAAACAAGGAACACTGAGAAGTTGTTCCGTCCTAGTGTATGACTCTTCATAAGTGTGCATTCTAGCTTCCACTCCGACGGTTTTAGGATGGCTGTCGCCTAACCTTCAGCAGCTCTGAACCGGTATCTAATGGCAGAATTTCCACTTTATATTTGTACATGTTGTAAACATGCTTGTTTCTATAAACAGCAATTTAATTGACGATAACTTCTTTATTGTTATTGAATGTTCACACCTCAGTTTAACTTAAAATTGACTGTTTTATCAAGTCAGTATTCATTTAGTGTTTTAATTTTTTGAACGAATCAACCGATAAGAAACAGAATCATTAAGACGAATAAATTAGAAAGATCATTTCTTTATAAAGTAAGTAATGATCATATTGTTCAAAAATAACGTTTCAGATTGAAGTACTAAATGTTACTAAAAATGTCTACTTAACCTAAGTATATTCTCTATCAGTTTATGATAAAATATCCATAATACTGACAGTGTGTACATTGGTTGATCATCGTGTTGTGACCAACTTAATGTTCACCAAGTTCAGTTATAATATTGATCAGATTATGTCGATTAAGTAATAATGTAACCACTGGTCTGAGTGATTCAACATCACTAGCATTATGATAAAATGGAAGATGAATTAGAGAAGCTCGACATGAGACCTTGGACCTAGGTTCCCTTTCACTTTTCTCTCATCAGCAAAACATTACAAGGAACTTGATAAACATGAAACTGCGTACTACTTATTGATCACCCACTGTATACATTTCAATTCTATAGGCGGCCAGTTGGGGCCTAAACAGCTCATTGGCAACAGTTGCAGACCGTGTAACCAGGTGACTCGAGATCAACTTCTTTGTGTGGTATGAGTTTTCTCACAGATTCCAGGCACCATATCTCGATCCAGCGTTTTCCGCCAACTATATAACCCTTTCCCCTTAATCCACCTATAATTAACATTTTCTTTTACTCAGTTCTTACCTTTTCATACTAGTAATCATAAACAATCGATTTGTTTTAGTTATCATACTAGATTGTATATTTTGTAAACATTAAAATTTTAAATGTTCCCCTTGATTATCTTTCAAATTTAAATTAATATTACTTTATCATGCTTATGTTATGCATCGTAGTGTAGTTTTATTTATTACAATCTAAGTTAATAGTTACTTTTCATTCAAATAAACAACATTAACGTTTATTTTAAAATGTACATTTTAATGCATTAAAACTATATTGAACATTGAATTTGTTATATTCATTATTAGAACTCATTAAGTTTAATTCATTTGTAAAGTGAATAAGAGTAACACATACATACACATACAGTGGAAGAGAGAAAGTGAGGAGAAGGAGGCGGAGAACAAGGAGGAGATAGTGAGCCAGAGAGAGACAGAGAGAGAGAGTGAGTAGATTGAAAGTAAAATGTAAAGGAAGGAAGGATATAACTAGTTTTGTTTTTATTCTTCTACATAAAAGTAAAGTTTGTTTTATTAATAAATAATGAAACTATAAATTGAATAGGAAGTAATTGAAACTATAGAAAAAAGTAGGTGAAAATAAGTTACTATGATAATAAACTTATTAAATCAATAGAAGAAATAATAACCCGGTAATGTAAAAAAGTAGTATAATGAATGTCATTAAAAAATTTCAATAATTACCAGTTAATTCATTAGTTATACCACCGACATAAATTGTTGTATTTGCAGCAGAGGATGCATTGAATACTTCTAAGTAATTTAATGGACGATGATCTAAAAGAAAAGATGCAATAGATGTTAAAGATAAGTAGATGATCACGGCAGAAATGATAAGAAGACGTATGAAGAAAAGCGCGAAAATGATTAAATTAAGAAATATCATACTATTCACCAAGTGACTATAGTTGAAAACTATTCTGTATTAGTTGATATGATTTTTTACCTGATTGAAGCATAAAATATCAGTCGATGTGCTTTGATTTGATGGTACTGACCTCATAATACTAATTATATGTACAGTATACCATTACTGGAATTGTAGATGAAGTTCTACAATTTTTCATGAAGTTGTTTGCATTAGGTTAAGTGTTACAATTTCTCAGCCTTCTCTCTCCTTCATTCAGGGAAGAGAATGTAACTGTAACAAAAGCATCTTCTTTAATCTATTGATTTTCTTTTACTATAATTATTTCACCAAATGATTTCTTTTCGTGATGATGCATAGTTTTAAATAATACATTTACCTAAATATACAGTACTAGTCAATATTCACTGAATAAAAAAATTAAGTGCGAAATGGTGCGTATCATTAGTCCTGTTTATCATAGCAAAGAATACGATTCAACAAAGTTAAATGAAGGTAGAATATTTCTGACTGCATAACAACTAAATAGGGTAACTATTTCAATTAAAAAGTCAATCACAAGGGGGGGGGAAGGGGGTATATGAGAATTAGCTGCATGATATGAGTTTATATGCCTCATCGATTAAGTGCAATCAGATAACATTCTAATCCCCAGAAATTTCCTCCTACTCTCTGAGACTATTAGACATGACTGAGTTTTTGAACTTATTAATTATTAATACCATAAAATGTTTTCTTCCTGCATATATATATATATATAATTATGACATAATAGTTTGGTATATTCACAAGTAATATTGAATCTTTTTGACCGAAGTAGTTACCTTAGGTTACGGTAAATTCTTTCCAGATTTAATCATGCAAGTATACAAGTTTGTTACCATTTGACTTACAACATGATTTAAACAATTAGCATCATGTTATAAATTCAGATAGAGCCGGTTACAATCTTATATAATTACAGAAAATGAATAATTACGCTTCTTTATGAAATTAGATACATTTTAGACAAGTTATAGGATAAATTATAAAACGCTATTTATAGATAAATCCATCATAAAGGAATTTAAACATTTCTAGAAACAAAATATTCAGCATGGTTTGCAAAGTAATTTGTTGTAACATAGAACCGTCAATGACAATATACAATCTATTTTAATGCTAGAGAGGGTGTCACAATTTGTTACTGTCATATTTGCTATCTTTATAGATTGATAATTTGGCAATAGCTTGGACTTTTATTAATTTGGCTTATATACATATATATATTCTTTCTCTCCGAACACTTTCAAAGGTAGTTGGTATATGAAAATGCATTACCTCATCTTTTACTCATATATACAGCAATAAAAAGTATTGACACAAAGAAAAGAAGGCTGAAACTTAATGAATAATGTAGAGTTGTAAGAACAATTTTGCAGTGAATTATTACGCATACAATCTATATTTATTAACTGATTGGTTCATAGTAATTTTGAATTGCCTTTAGTTGTTGGTTTTCATTAAAGACGTTAAGTGTTGAAGTAATTTTAACTTATTCATAACTTATAGTTAAATTAATGGTGTATGTATCACTCAATTAGGAGCGTTGGCTGGTGAACTGCTAATCAGCAGGCCTATGCTCCGCATGGGGTAACATTCATTGACTGATTGATTCATTTGTGAATAGAATGAAACTTTCTTGTTTATTATGCTTTAAGGCCTTTGAATTGAACAATGTGTGTATTTTCGAATCATAGTTATAAAATAATAACAAAGTTGATCCCATTAATTTTTCCTCTTTCTTCAATTAAACATCAAAGAATAGAAAGTACAGCTAGAACTAATAAATGTTACTTTAATCAGTTGTTGAAGGTATGTACTGACTTTATCGATTAAGTACTATTATCTTGGATGTGGGTGTGAGGCAATGTTTGAGTCACTTTACAGTTTGGTTGATAGAATTCGAAAAAAAACAATAAAAGATTAGATGACCATAATTTTTTTTACTAGTGATTGAAATGACGTTTTAAGTTCATTATATATTGCCAAATAAATATAGTTTTACAACCTGAAATGATGTGTAGGAGACCAATTGCTCAAGAGAAGAGTATCAGAGATGATATCTTGAAGTCTGGTTATGAAGCTTTGACCGCCTATCTTACCAACATGTAGAACGATTACTTTAGAAAGCATTAAGTCATTACAACGTTTCCACATGCCAATATCAGCTGGTTCTGTTAGCTTAAATTTTATTGACAGTTGTTCAAAGTTGAGCGACCTTTGTAAGACTGTTTACTTTTATTTTCTTCTCCCACGACATGATTTGTAATTTTATTGTTTATTATTAATTTTTCTTGTCATTTAAGGGGTTAGGTCGATTTTAACATGATTATTGATAATCAGGTTTCTGGAAAGTCTTTGACATATTTTTTATCTGTTCTTCCCAATGATCAAATGTATTTCCTACCAAATGGATGTCCACAATTGTTTACATGTATCAAAATTAGTGGCCATGGCACGAAGTTTAAGAGGTTGTTGGTTCGTACGCAAACATAAATGTAGATGGCATTTACTTTGTTAGATGGAACAAACCTACTCCGAAAGCATACCGTATCTAGTAAACTGAACATATTGAAGTGGGCTTTTATTTCACGTTTGCTGATATTCTGAACTCTCCATTCTGTCATTCCCCTGTAGAATATCGCCACACTGTGTTCTTTGTTACTGATCAAAATTGTAAGTTTGGTCGCAGGTTTTTAAATTATACGTAGCAATTGAGATGAATGACGCGTGTTTCGTCTTGCTGGTGACTCATCAACTAATTTGCTCTAAATTTTACTACTTGTAGAAAATGCATAATCACTCTGATTGATGATTATCAGCTGTATCAGTAAAGCAAAACATTGACAAAAGTTATCTAATACAAAATCATGGTCTGGCATCAAGTCAGATTTTAATTTGTTTAGTTTGTAATTTAAATATTCTTACTTTAATAGTACGTATTTCAATTCCGTTATGAAACTGAATATTAAAAGTGATGGTTGTCACCATAGTTCATAGCGTTTTTCCTGAATAGACTATTTTTATAAGTACTTGACTCAACATTACGTGTAGTACAATTTAGATTTTCAGCATACAGCTTTTCAACAAGTTACTCTTTTCCTACTTACATATATGATGGAATGCATATATACATATAAGACAGCATATATGTTTGCCATTAAAATTCAGATAAAGGTTTTATGAGAAACAGGAATGCTTACACTACGTGATAACCCGTGTTTTAAGAGTATAACTATTAACTAGATCAGTCTTTGCAACTTCCTCGTTGTATAGTACGTGTGCCAAATATAGAATAGAAGCCTCTTATACTTTTCTCTGAGTGCGGGGATTCTAATTCAACGGTGTCTCATTCATCTAGAATATATACAAAGTGAAATTTGTGAACGACGGCAGTAGCTTATATCTGATAAAATAATGCTAGATAGTTTTTGCATTATTTAAAATGTTCAAGCATAACCGTGTTCATACTGCCATCAAACGTTTCACTACACACTCTCTCTCAACAGCCTTTCAATAATGAACGTAACATAATTTGGTCTTTCTCAAAAGTTCATTAAAATTAAATGAGGTTCAGTATAAAATATGCGATAATATGCAAGAGCTGACAAGTTGTGGCAAGAAATGTTTGGTTATGTTCGTTGGTTCGATGTTCATTCAGCATTTAAATATCTTATATCTTAAACACTGCAGAAATCAGAAATTATCTTATATCTGATAATAGCTAAAATTCGATTAGACATTTAAAATAGTCTAGTTAATAGTTCTAATTTGTTGTTTAATATTAATACGATAACTGAGTGTTATGCAGATTATTGAATGTTGATTTGATATCACGAATTGGTCCGAATTAAACAACCACTGACCACCAGAAAGCACTGAACAGCTGATTCATCCTAGTATGGGACTTTTCAGCTGCACGCATCTATGAACCTACCAAAGATCGAATCCAAGATTTTCTGTCTCGGCGGAGTACAATTTACTTTTTAACCACAGACAAGTTCTCAGGAGTTCATATTTTAGTTTCCTAGTAACTAACACTTCGAGGTAGTTCCTGGAGTTTTAGTAAGAAGACGTGGTCGATGGAGTTCAGCCATGTCAGATGTGTTTTGATTGACTGAATACATCACAGGTTGATTTTGGTAGGGTACCATTGAAAACCAGGGAGTATCGGACATTTGCTTCATTCTAGTATGGAACTCCTCAACACTGCCTATAGCAGATTCCGACCCAGAGACTCCAATCTGGCAAACATCTAACCCCCCGCAATACTGGGTTGGCCATCATCCAATGGTAGAATTCCCACTTCCATCAATTTATGATATATAGTGTGCTGATGTGCTCCAGCGTCCAGTGCTCCCTCGTTTTTAATGGTAACCTGTCAACGTCAATCTGTGACATATTCAATTTAGAATACCAATCTCCACAAAAATAATCATCTCAAATCTCTTTTCGTCAATTTCATTTCCACTGCTAAACAATCACATATGTATGCATAAACATAATTTTAACAAAATAACTACAATCGGATAGACATGGTAACAAAACGAGATGTATACAAAATTTACTATTAGTCAATAGTACTTAACTCGAAGTTGATGAAGAAATGTCATAGAAACTAAATAGCAAAAATATGCACTTCAGCTGGTGTTAATTGATAAGATAATATTCATAAGATGAGTTGTAATCAGTGTGATAAGATAAATTATGAAAAAAATCGACTGAATTTCAAATGAACATAGAAACAAGATTAAATCAAATGGGATAAATAATATTGGAAGATAGAAAAAATGGTAAGTGAAAAGTTGTGAAGTTAAGAGGTAAGTGTGAAGAGCTTAAGAATAACTATTACGTGATAACATGATATTGAAACCTACCAACTAGATCCAAGGTAAGATGAGTAGATTGATGATTTTCTTTTGTACACATAATTCCAGTTTCTCTATATGGGTGGTGAGGGCCCTAACGGTGCTTAAGAGTCGAAAACATAATGATTTCTGGAAGGTTTCTGTTCACTCAATACATTGTTTTGAAGGATGCATCTTTATTAATCTAGTGATTTGTGATAACTAAACTTTCTATTGTTACGCTTCTAATGAACCCATTATTACCTTTCTTTAACCAGGTTCATTAAAAAGTTTATCTTAATTCTTAATTTGACCTAAGGACCATACAACTAGAAGCTCTGTCCTTGGGAATGAAATTCCTAGACGTAAATCATAAAATCAGTAGTTAACACACGCATTCATTTTAAAATCTAATTATTCAAATGAGTGATTTGATTCCAACCTCAGATCAGGAACTTCAGCGGTTGAAATCCACCCTTTTAGATTGTCGTAGTCTATACTTGAACATAGTACCGTCAACTCATCGCTCGTTAACAAAAGAACACCGGCAGCAGATGAAATCAGTTAAAGGTAATCATGATCTCCTAATAAGGCATTTAGATAGAGGTGCAGAACTTGTCCTAATGATCAGAACAAACTACATTGATAAAGTGGCATCTCTGCTATCATGTACTGACAAATTCCTCAAACAGCGAAACGACAAAAACAAAGCCAAAACAGTCAAAAACAACTCACTGTCATTCTTAAAGGAATAAAAAAGTATGATTAAATGCAAGAACGATTAAGATTATTCCTGACAATGCTGACCCGATAGTGTAATACTGTAAAAGAGGCGTCTACGACTAAATGCCTGCTCCTGAAGTCGTGACTGGTTGAGTTCAGACCTGTCGGGAGTGGAACAGTTATGACCAATGACAATCGATAATCGTCGCGCTATATATTACCAGTTGATGAAGGGAATTCTACCATTGGATGACGGCCGACTCAGTGTTGCAGAGAGTTAGGTATTCGCCATCCTGAAGTCTCTGGGTTGGAATGTGGAGTAAGCAATGCTGGGGAGTTCCACACTAGAACAAAACAGCTGTTCGGGACTCCCTGATTTTCAGTGGTACCCTGCTAAGATCAATCTGTGTTATATTCAATCAACTACGTAATCGATCGTCACAAAAATAACCATCTCAAATCAATGAAAAATGAATTTACTTGCAATATTGAAGTAATTCTACAGTAAATTTACCTTTAGCTTGATCTGCTGGATCCTTACGTACAGCCCAATTAGTTCGTATCGCTCTAGATCCAATAATTTGACCATTCATTATACGAATTGCGCGTTCTGCTTCCTATTTTTGAAAAAGTGTTATTACAGAGATAAAGATTTATATAAATTCAGCTTATTAGAGTAAAGTCTAACACCCCGCAGAAACTAATCCTGTTATGGAACTGTGGAAATCTAAATACTTTCATGAAACATAAGCTTTATCTTTGAGTTAAGTTATGAAAATAATGTTGGAATGAATGTAAATTCGAATATTTGATCTAAGATTGCAACTGCACCATTATCTCGGTACAAAGTTTATATGTACACTCTGAACGTTACAATGATATATATAAATTGACTGGGAATAATTACTAACAAATTACTATCTAGAAGACATTATTAACCATATTGGTTTCGTTAAATGACGTATATAGACTAAATAACACGAAATGATTATTAGAGTGGAATGAATTGCGATTTGACATCACAAAATGTTCTGAGTTAGACTATCACTTAAAACCAGGGTGCACTAGATAGTTGCTTCGTCCTAGTGTACGACTTTTCAGGAGAGAGCATCTACGACCAACCAGAGAATCGGACCCAGGAGCCCCCCAGCATCGTAGCGAACGCTTAGCTGTTAGACCACTGAGCCTCCCAATAACCAACGGCCCAGTATTTTCAACTTAGTCAATTCTCTATAGATCTGTGAGGCCTCATAAATGTACATTGGTGAGTGACTAAAACAAACCTGAAGCGACTGAAGTACAGTAGTCACGTCTTTATAGGAAGCCTAAAAAGTTAACTGCTGGAGGTAGTCGCTTATGAGCTCATATTAATTGTGACTGTGTGTTTTAGAGACTATTGAATCTATTGTACGTTAAGTCAGAGGATATTCGTAGGATCCTAGTATTCATTCATAGATGTCTCCGAAACATTGCTCGTGTTTGCTGGGACAACCGAGTAAGCAATACATGGGTTAGGAATAGAGTACTAGGTGAATACGGTAAGGCTATTAATGAAGTAGTGAATCTTCACCGGCTGAGGTGGTAAGGACATGTGTTGTGTATGCCTGACCACCGTTTACCGAAACGAGCAATGTTGTCTGGTGTGGGAGTAGGCTGGAAGAAAGCTAGGGGTGGCCAAACGAAAACATGGCACCAATCCATGAAGTCATTGACAATTGGGCTGAGTCATGTTAATAGATGTAGACTACCTGGTTGGGGCCCACACGATGATCGTAACAAATGGTTAGAGACTTTAGGTGATATGGCTCAAAATCGATTGCAATGGCGCAGGTGCATCCACTCCTTGTCTTCCTCCAAATTCTAATTTTTGAGCTTCTCATAATTTTCTTTTTACTGAATCACTTTCTATCTCAAATCTCATCTCTGATCTCTATGCCTTTCCATTAGTACTTACTCTGTTACTACCTCCCCTACTCTGGGAATTGGTCCGACAATTTAATTTTTATCTGCTAATTGAGGCATGGCAACTTGAACTGATGCACGCATGTACCAAGTTCTACGTTGTAACTGACTGACTGACTGAAGTCAGTTCTCTTGAAGCAAGACATTCGCTGCGAAATCTAAAGGTTTTGAGCTCGATTGCTAGTGAAGAGTGTCTATGAGCACTGTCAAGAAGTCCCAAAGTTAGTTGGAACATCTATCTAGCTCTTCATGGCTTTTAAATAGCATCTTATACAATGTTAATTAGTTATATCATGGTTACCTTGAATTAGTAATTTTAAACTAAGTTCCACCTACATTATCAGTCGTAGTGTTCTTGTTAAACACTAAATAAGATATTGAGCTCAAAGTTGTATGCTAATATTTTTGAAAATAAGCAACTGACTTTATATTATAGGTTGCTTTGTAATAGCTTTACTGTGTATATTTTGATAATTAATTTTAACTAATCCCAACTAAACATAAAACAAGATAACCCTACGATTGATTTGTTTTGATCACGTTACATGGATTATTATCCATCTGGTATATACTCTACTATATATCAGAGTTTGAACACGGTATTTATGTTCTATGAACATGTTAATGACCCATGAAAGACAATTAATGAGGGGGGGAGGACTGTTAAATTTAAGCTAAAATTGTTAAAATAACTAACGAAACCTGAATGTATATAGAGATTTTTCAGAGGCGAGTGGATATTTTTAAAGTAGATCGCCGTTCATTTGAAGGTTTATTACAGTCTTTTGTTGCGTTTTCCATTATGATTTATATGATTTTTTAAATAGCCTGCCATATTTTTCATAGTTAATGTTTAAATCCTGTCTCCATATTTTGTGATGAAAGGTCACATGACAAAGTCTAAAAAGAATATATAAGTAGCCCCTGTAAGTGCACTTATCATGCAAAGCTTTACATTATACACTTTTTTATCAGTTCTAAACGATTTGAGATGCAAACGAAACTATTCTACAAGCAATTTAATAAGCTGGTACTGATTACCAGAGTAGTTTAAGGTGGTTTCATTGATGTGTAATCATACGTACAAAATAGTAGATAACATAGTTACTGAAATGATCTTAGAGGCCGCTGGTGTGATGGCAAGATACGGAAGGCCAAGATAAGTGTAACACTGACTTGTGGTTAGGCCGAACCAATTGGATCTGTTTCTAGGGTTTATATGATCTGACTATGTAGAAGCTGACTAGTTGGGTAGGAGCCACTGTGACTAAGCTTTCCCATAGGTAAAGAGTGAGAGAATAAGACACCAGCAAATAGGAGACAGTACGAAGCCGTTTATTAAGTATGAACGAAGGCCTTTATGTAATACATAATAACAGATAAAAATACAGTAAACTGAAAGGGGGGTTCGTACAGGAAACAAGATAATAAGTTCATTGTAAGATTGTAATAACTCGGAGAGGAAAATAAATAGGATAATCAATACTGAGTCTATAAAAAGCCTACATCTTAAACGATACGAATATCGTAGTTGTTATATGATTGACACATGCAGCTTAGTGGCTAGAGTCCTGATAACATGAAGGATAAACTTTATAGGTTGATTCTCGATTCTTTTCCCCGTTATAACAGTTACAATATAGATATCTGTGTGAATAATAACTTTAACTATTAGTTGATTTACTTATTTGTTTCCGTTACAGATTGATGTCAACTGGGTACTATCGAAAATCATGGAGGAATGAATAACGAATACGTTCCGTATGATATTCCATAGCAGAGCTCTCTCTCCATTTCGTCAGTAAATAGAACTCAAAGCCTTCAGGTTGGATATTTCAAAAGTTTGATTCATATGATAGTTACATTAAACAAATAATAATCATTCAGAAAACTGTGAATTATTAAGTGACATAAATCAACCAAACACTTAGATATCCCTAATTGATTACTTGCTTACAATGGTATGTAAAAATAGGTTTAAATTGAAACAGCTTTCCAAATACCTGCTTTTCTTGTGATTGACTGTTCGTGAACTTACCCTTATTAATAATTTGCCTATTCAACGTAAAACGAACTGGCTGAAATGTCTACAATTATATAGACAAATTAATTAAACAATCAATATTGAAACAAATATGTATTGATGATTGTCAAATGTAATTAAAGCTTACTTGTCTTGTTGCATAAGCTACAAATCCATATCCTTTTGGTTTTTGTGTATGCATATCTTTGATGATTTTGCATTCTCTAAAGTAAAAATTAATAAAGAAAAATATAGTAATCACAATACTACATGAATTACATATGCCCCTCTTGTTAATTATAGATTAGAAATAAGTACATATAGCACTTTTAAAGTACTTTAAATTGATGCCAGTGAGATAACTAGAAGACGTAATTTTTCTGAACAAACAACAAAAGGATTAGTGTAAATAACTGTTTCATGATATTAAATGTGTGCTAATCATAGGTAGAGTAGATCAAGGACTGTTTTCCACAAGATTATTTCATATATTTTAGTTATATTTAAGACAAGAAGTTTAGTTTTCATTGATGATATATTCACTTCATCGTAATCTTCTATTTGAATCACTAACTATAATTAATTAATTATGTGCACATTATCCTAGTTCCCTATTATTGTTACCCTTGTACTGTATTGCAATTATTTTCATAATTAACTGTGTATGCAGTCATGTTTAATACGTATATAAAAGTATGTTTCAAAATATTAGTGTGATTTAGTCTGTTTGGCATAATAATCTTGTGTTCTATCCAGCTTATGTACTAGTACTATCATGGTACATTTATAGGCATGTATTAGTCAGTTAATGTGTCTCGTTGAATTATTGGTTCTAGACAGGGTATTGTTACGTATTTCTCGGTTAGTTAAGCTCATGACATGTCATTCATTTACATTCTACTCTTTCTTTTATTATTAGTTTAATTCAGCAAACAATCAAATCATTCTATGTTAAATCAGTTTTCATGGACAAAATTATCACTAAGTAGGTTGATGTCCTGTTACGTGACTAGTAATGACGATGGGTAATAAACTGTATGGTTTTCTACGACAAGACTATTATTAATCTATCAGATAAAATTTGTCTTTGTTATCTCGATTGTTTTTTTTATTATTTGTAATTTGTTTTTTCGGATATAATGATTGCTGACAAAGTTAAACTGAATGATAGTTACATCTATAAAATGTATTTTATTGATGAATCACCAGAACAACAATCAACATTATCAAATTAAGACAAAAGTTTCTGTTATGTTTTACCATCTATGACCAATGACTGAGTAAGTTGGATTCACTTTAAGCCCCGTCGCCAATTGTTACATACTGTGAAAGTACACAATGCCCTTGATGATTGTTAATTACTATAAGGACACATCTTCCCCGCGACTACCAGTCCCCAAACCGGAATAGAGGAATAACAACGATTGATAAGCCAACAGACAGAATCAGATTGAATTGTATTTCAATCATGCCTTTATATATACACAAAATCGGACCACACAGCGAACCAATCAGGAAACTAACATTAATGCAGAACTAAGGAGATAGTGGTAGTGAACAGTGACAACTTGTACACAACTAATGAACTGTAGTCCATAATAAGAGACAATATAATAACAGCAAATATGCTAAACGGGAGGAAAGGGTAAGAGGAAGGTAACAATAATAGAAATGTAATGTTTACACTACTCACGACCGAAATAAATGAATTAGTTCTCTAATACACAGTTTTTCACTCATTTTTAATGGTCCGACATAACAGTTTCCATTCAGACATTTAATAGATGGCGTGATAAAGAGAAGAAATATTGATTTCAAATTGATTTACATCAGGTCACTGTACTAACTAATATATATGGCTTACAATTAACGAGTAATATCTAACGTACCATAGTGTTACATAATAACACTAATCATCATTTCGAATTGTTTAAGCACATGTTTATGGCGAAAACATCAAATGTTTTAAGAAACAAGATAACGTAATGCAATTTAACCGGTTATGTGACACTTGATAAAAAATATTGTAAAACACTTTGATAGCAAGTCAAAAAATACAATAATAGTTACGTAACACTAAATACATAAATTATGCCCACATACACAAATTATGTAACAATGAGAATCATAAGAACTGCAATTATCCGAACACAACCCTCTAAGTAGTGCAAAATTTGTGATGATTGAAGGAAGAAAAGTGGATGCAGGAATTTTTGTGTACACAAAAATCCTACTTGTGGAGATGAATATCAATAGCTTCAAATGTGTGCAAAAAATAAAAATTCGTAAACTATATGACATATTGCAGAATAAACAATGAGTGATTTTAAAGGGTGTGTTTAAATCCATATGGATATCAGTGTCTATTAAATGCTCAAACAATTTGAAATAAAGATTAGTACTATTATGTAACACTATGGTACGTTAGATATTACTTGTCAGTAGTCAGTCATATATATTAGTTAGTTCAGTGACCTTAGATAAACCAGTTTAAAATCAATATTTTTTCTCACTATGTTGTTTTCTATTTTCAAATTAAGCGATGATAGAAGTATTTAAGTTAGAGAATAAAAACAGTAAAAACTAATTACTATTTTTGACAATGTTGAGTTCTCTAGTTTGGATGACTTAATCATAAAACTTTTAAATTATCATCCTGCTCATTATCATTAACGGTTACTTTATGGAACTCCTCAGCATTACGCACCCCAGGTTCTTCAAGTTGGCGATGTCCTACCCACCTGCATCACTGGGCTATTATCCAAAGGTATAATTCCAATCATCATATGTGGTCATCGATGATAACTATCTCACTTTCGACAGGTTGTGGATGGTGAAGTTCAAACTGAGGTGTCTCTTGCTGAATCAAAACAGCTGTCTAGTGTTGCCTATTTTTCAATAGTATCCTACCAACATCAATCTGTGACGAATTCAATCAGCTAAACTTAGCATCAGTCCTCACACACTACTTCAATTCGGTTACACAAATTTCCAATTATTATTGTTAATTGCTTGTTACAGATGTGATAACTTACACCACAGTGTCAATAGTTTTTTTCGAATAAAATAATAATAAGTTTTAATAAAATGTATGCTAAGTAGAAAGAATTCACTGTCGTAGTTATGTAATTAATGAAATCACTTCTCACGTTAAATTCACCTTGTGATATTAACTAGGCTATTCAGTTAACATCAAATTGAATAATGAATGCAATTACTACTACTAACATACAATCTACTCTTCTATATTATTACATTATGAATTGTAGTATCGTTGTACCATTTAGTAGTAACATCTTGTTTTCTACAAAATACCATGGTAAACTGTCAACAATTGGTTGGTTTACGCCCAATTTTTCAATGTTTTGTGCACATACATACATACATAGAGAATTATGTTTAATAATGTTATATTCTATTACAAACAGTAAAAACACACTTTTTTTCAACTGTAAAAGTACTTGACTACTTTGTTGTTACTTTCTCTTGAAGTATTTTAAATCATAAGTAAAAAAAAATATTGTAGTTCCTATTTCTAATTGAAACTAATTGACTTTAATGTATGATTGATAATAGTCTATCAGTGATATTGATTAATTGGTCTAAGAGATAAACATCCATGGAACAAACCTAAGATCATTAAATTACACTTAACTGTCAAAAATTTATTAAATCGACAGAGGAACAATTGTCACCAATGAAAATGAAATGATTATCGTGAAAATTGATTAAAGTTTCAATCGAATACTGAATGTCAACACAATGATTAATCGATCATTGAGAAATCCACTGATCTCTGGAATGAACCTAAGTATGCTTTCTTAGATAGTTTTATACAACAATACAACATTTTTCTAAAGAGAGTAAGAACAAAATACTGGGCAGAATAAAGTGAATTCATTTTATTTCGTCAGTTTATCATCAGCTACCTATATGCTTAATTTAACTCATACATTGCGATCGGTGGGTAACTACCCCACACTCGATACGGATTTCAACCTTATGGTGCTTCCTGGTTATCAACCGTTGTGTAATTCAGCCTAACAATTAATCCTCTGAATCATTAAAGTTGATTTTACTACGAAACGAAGATTAGTGAAAAATGTAATAATGTTTGACATTTCACCAGTCATTTTGTAACCTGGATATTTGTAATTAAGACAATATATTACATACGAGTATAATATACTTGTAAATAATCTTAGCTAATGAAACGAAAGAAAATTCGAACGTTTTGCTCGGCAAGCTGGTCCGAGATTCTCTAGGGAAATAACCAAAATCAAAAATTATCGAATATAAATGTAAATAAGAGGTCACATTTCATTATGAATGTTCAATCGTATGGAGAATATGAACCTATTTTACATGAGTCATGTGTGAACTAATGTTGAAATGTTGTGGATGAAGGAAGGTGGGCATTTCGTATGTAGTTACATGTCGCAATCATTTGTACACAGATATTATTGTGAGTTCTGTTTACGTAAAGGGTTAGACAATCTGTAGATTGATGTGTCAAATCATGTAAATTTGTGTAGAAGTAAATCGATGTAATCATAATTGTGGGTCACAGGATGGATGCATATTTACAAATGGTAACACATTGAACTGTATAATTAGACCAAATAATTCTAAACAGGATAAATAAATAAATAAATAATTAAAATGCGTTGGAATGTGGAGCAGTAGATAATGTCTGAATTCATTTTTAGACCATTGATAAACAGTGCTGCATCTCGTCGGTTTATAATGTTGTGATTTGTCAAGATGTGTAGGCTTCAGGTGTTAATCTTTCTTCATAAGAACGAAAACTTTTTTGAAGGATTTTAGTTTCCTCAAATCTGATAAAGTGACCTATTTTTATTGCTAACCTATTCCCGACTTACTATCTTGTTTTCTTAGATCTTCAGAGGAATTAAGAATATGCTTTAAACAAAGTATATATTCCTTCACCCTTATATTCAAATATCGTGGTGTTTCTCCTATATTTAGCTTAACAACCGTTACACTTGACCTCATATGAATTGCGTCTACCACAGTGGTACAGATGATTAGGCCTTTACTGCAGGATCTGAAGTCCCTGAGTTTGATTCCCTTTCGGAATCGAGGATGTTCACAGTTAAGGAGTCCCATCTTAGAACTTAACATCTATCCAGTGTGATACCTAACCAACTTCAATCTGTGACGAATGCAATCACTTTAACTTAATACTTATCTTTACAAATCACCATAAAACATCACTAATCTAAATGAAGATTGCATAGATGAACCAGTAGTAAGTTGCTGGATCTTCAATCTTTTGAGAAGAATCATGATTACATATATACAAACATACTTTCGTCTTGATTTCAAATGAACATACATCCATGTTCTTGACTTTTAAATGGTTTTATCCAATGAAAATCAGTGTAAAACTTGTAAAGTTGATGATGACAACCAATAAAATGTCAAAAATTCGAAATAATATCAATAAACTAATTAATATGTTCTACACACTAAAATACAAGCGATAAAGATAAACAGTTTCAAAGATGAATTTTTGTCGGCGTTTTTTTAGGGGTTGATGAAAACGAACTGAGATTTCAATCTTATAACTCTGTGTTCATTAGTCAACAGTGTCATTCCACCATAATATTCAGTAAAAAAGGACAATAGTATCTTTTATGGTTACTTTTAAAGTAAAATCGTAATTGTCATAATGAATGGATAAATGAATACATAACTAAAGCTAATAACTAATCAAAAATTCCAGTCTAATCACTAATTCTTATTATTTACCATTGTCTTAGGAACGCTTATAAGTTTACAATTTGTTAGTGTAAATTATTCTCTTATTCTTGATCTTCTGTATATTTGTAAAGTAGACAGTTTTCTGTTGTCGTAACCAAGTATTGTAGGGATTGTTAAGTTTGAATTTTATATGATGAATTGACGTAGGTTAGGTAATCTGGTCTTTATTGATTGTCTAATACAGATCATTTTGTGATGCTAAACTCAGACTATCTTTTGAACTTCACTTATAGTTGATTCATTCGTATCACTTTACAATGCTGTGTTTGATGGTTTGTATCTAGACTGTAGGCACATTGAGTGCTTAAGAGACTGTGCAGAGTTCAGTGTTCGTGAGTTTAAAAAAGGGAGGTAAACAATCGCAAAGTAAATCAGTGACGTAGTAAGCTAGTTGGATCCTCCGACATTTATTAATGAAAGTAAATTATCAAAGGAAGGAATAACACAAGCTTCAGATGAAAATCATCTGATAATTAGAACCAGGAGTTGGTAGATTTAGGTTTCTGTTGTGTTGCAACTTTAAATAGTATCATGTAATTCTCTTTCAATACTTGTGTACAAAATTACTGTCTGTTGAATTGACCATACAAATGATTATAAACAGATAAGCCAAACAATATGAGAAGAAGTAGTTCTTTTCACTGAACCGTTTTCATTTTGTTTAACATATAGACGTTATTATTTGAGCATTGCATAATACAATTCTGTTAGTTTATTAAAATCTTTGAATTACTAATGAGTACAGACAAAAAAGTCTATTCATTCATTTTAAAAGTCGTCGAATTAAGATCGTTTGTGGAGATTGACGTTAAGTTTAGTTGAATGTATTTGCCACATGTTGACATTGATAGAGTACAGGAAAAAGTGGACAGACATTTCATCCTAGCATAAGAGTCCTTAACTACCCAATCTCTCGATTCCAACCCAGACTTCAGAATGGCAAGCGCCTTACACTCTCCATCAATAGGCCGGCATATGATAATGGTGGAATTTCCACTTTCATCAATTTGTGGTATAATACGACAATCATCCATTGTCATCTGAAATAACCCTCACACTCCCAACATGTCTGAACTCCACTAGTCATGACTTCTCATCTGAGTTTCAGGAACATATTGAAGTTAAGCATTAGTGAATCGATTATTGCAACTGAAATGAGGTGTTTTATGGAAGTTGGTACTTTTAATTGATCGAAGACTTCACAGATGGAGTTGGCATGTCTATCATTGCATACAAGACCAGTTGTGCAAAGAATTATACAATTATTCAAACAGTATAAAATATTCTATTTTCATTGAAGCATTCAATATACATTCAATATACAATTTGATGAATAGTTACAATTGAATTATTATGCATAGAATAATCAACTTTGAAATAAATTAATTATTCACTTATATATGTTAATGACAGTAATGAACTTTAAGTTAGTTTGTAATTGATCAGTTGTTATTAGAACAACTGATATACGTATCCAATATACATAAAGGCGATTTTGTATAGTATAAAATAAATAGAATGATACGAGTTGGCTATGTAATTTAGTTTACTGATATATTTATATAAGTAATATTGAAAACTATTGAATATGATTTTGATTTGGAAATTTCCCCTTTATTGTACTTATATTGTATTGTATTGTAATGTATTGTATTAAGGGAAGTAATGAATTGTTGATAAGATTAGATAGAATATTTTAAATGAACTGTTCTCGAAATTTCATCATTAAGTAAGAAAGTGAATAGATGTAGATCAGGAAGAAATTAAACTTATTATGGTTCTGCTAATTATAACTATTGAAACACTCGAAATGATCAGTCTGTGTTGCCATATTTGCATTCTAAACGGATTGTCTCGATATATCGATAGTTTAGAAGAATTGTTTGGATTGTAACTGACAAACGAAATTCAGAATGCACGTTTTATTCAACTGAAACAATACTTGTGAACTATCTCTATATTGAGTCAATCCGCTCAGGATTCAAAAATATCAAGAGGAATTGATTGATATCAGTCCGTATAAAGTCAACAGGAACATTTGAATGCATTTTTATTATCTATATATGTACCCGTTGGACAAGTATAGGTGTCTGGATTCGCTAGCCCAATGATGAACGTATTAGCATTTAGCACAAAACGAACTGAGTTCGTTTAAAATGAATGTTTTCGTCATTCATACTTGTTGGTAGTGGGACATTTATCATCCATGTCAATGGATGATTGTCGTGCTATATTATCGTAAGTTAAAGGAAGTGTGTATTATACCATTTGATGCCAACTGAGTGGTGTAGAGTGTTAGGCATTCACCGTCAGCCTGAATCCTCCTTCGCTCAATCTGGGGTGCTCACTGCTGAGGTTTTCTACGCTAGAATGAAGCAGTCATCAAGTGCTCCCTGGTTTTCAATGGTACCCTGCCAACACCAATTCTTGACATATTCAATAAACTAAAAAACCAGTCTCCATAAAAATAACCATCTGAACAATAAACAATGCATTTCTTTTTTAAAAAAACGACGTGTGTGATGTTTTGTTTTTGAGTAGGTCTTCTGTTTTCTGCACGTATTTGAAGCGTTTCATTCACAATGTCTTTCCTATTCTACGATCGTTTGAAACATTTTCTCGAGTTATTAACTTGTAATTGTTCTTTCTTAGTAAAATTCGAAGAACAGTAGTTGAGTGTAGTTCTTGTTGAATTTCTTCAATTAATTTTTGTATTGTGTGATGACGTAGAAACGCAGGGGAATTCAGCTTTTCAAGCTCCTCTGTTGTTATTTAAACTTTTCGAGTGGGGGGGGGGACATTATGTGGTGTTTTGAATGATGATTATTTGGATAGACTTTCTGTGCGATCGTTTACTATACCCGCCGTTAGTTATCATTGTTGTTTTGATAGATTTTTTTCTTAAATATGTTTCCTTATTCAATCAACATGATGTGTCAATTTCAGCGTTTAACACCGATATGCATACTTTGTTTGGTAGTCTGTTTGAATCGGCTCCTTGGATACTGAGTACGTATTTGTATTTTTGTATTCGAGAGTGGGAAACTGTGGTCATTAACTTTAACAGCTAGTATTATCGAGGTTGATTATGGGTTTATATTTGACGAAGAAACGTTTTTTAGCTGACACTCCAAAGAGAGCTATTGGTCTCTTTACAATGTAATTACCTTGACCATGCTGTTGCACATGTAGCAACTGCTATTACAGGGTTAGTCAGTTGTTTCTTAATAACAGAAACAATATGATTAGGCCAATTTATCACACTACAATGTATTACATTCCTTAATATGAATTCTTAGTGAGTATGTAGTTAGTGTAGTCCACTGTAAACTTATGAAGAAGAATAATTACTTTAACGAAATATAATCTACTTAGAAATAAACCTTCATTTCATTTAGATAAATAATAATAAAACAATAGTTTAATAAAAAAAAATATATTCGGAATAGAGAATGACAGGAACTAGCCTAATGAAGAATCTCTAATTGATTATGACCTCTTTCTATCCTGATAATAAAAACATCAAATTATTTAATACACAAGATGACCTTAATTGAAGAGGTGACTTGGTATATTAATGTTTATGAGTATGTTTTTCATTACTGTTTCTCTTCAACATTTTTTTTACCTTTCATCTATTTATTTTTCTTTTATTTCTCTCTATTCACATAAGCTGTTTATCTTATTTGTCGTGAATGTAAAAGTTAATTTAATTTTTCTCACTCACTCAGTCACTCTCTCTCTCTCTATCTTGATATAGAAACAAGAAAAAAGTGGAAGAAATCACCAGGAGAAAAAAAAGAGAAAACATTTAGCTTCAGGGATGAAATTTCCTATTATGAATTTGTCTTATTAACCTTAAATTTTGTCACATGATTAGTCAACATTCACTTTATTCATGTATCTACATCATTTTACTCATCATTACATTTCACTCATTATCATCTTCCACTTCAAAATCATTACATTTATAATCTTTAAACTAATTCATTATGGTTTCAAACAATTTTAGGGCAAATAAGTAAGTATTAGGTTGAAGTGTAAATAATGATCGATATGTAGATGAAGAATGTAAGAATAAATTAATTAAGCGAAGCAACTGCTCATTTAACGAATTCATTAGAAAACAATCATATATAAAGGTCCTTTGTCTACGCAAGATTACTGAATGTCCATTGGTCGGAAACCATCAGCAACAGCCTACTAGTTGGAGAGAACAAACCAACTTCCATCCGAAGAGAAATCAGGAAACGACGTTGGAAATGGATAGGACATACATTGCAGGAAGTCATTAGACTGCTTCACGAGACAAGCAGTAACTTAGAATCTTGTTGTGAAACGGAAAAGTGGAGGCCAAAGAACACGCTACGTCGATAATTGGAAGCAGACATTAAAAGAATGAACTAGCAACTGAAAACAGCTAGAAAGGACTTGCTCAGTACAGGAGTTCAGTGAAGAATACTGGTGAGTGGCCTCATGCTCTTCTGGAAGGGGTAACAGGCAGTAAGTAAGTGTCAAAGCCGGTCCTTCGCCTGTATCCGATAATATCTTCCTTCATGACCGAGATAAAGATAGAGGGGAACTATGATTGTATTCTCTTCTACAACATGTAGTAGAATCAGAGCTTTCAACCTCATAATCATAATTTGACATAATCCTCAAAATTCTGTGAAATGTATTAAGATGCCAACGTCTGAACCTATTTTACATTGTGGACACTTTAGTTATCCACAATTGATGAAGATGCATTCATTACCATGGCCTTAATTTTGAGTTCCCTTGATTTGATTTATTTATTTGTAATTTACCGATTCCTCATATCTCATTTCTATTTCTATTCACGTTCACCATTACTGTAGTTACTATAATAACAATTATAACTATTAGTACAAGTATTATCAATCACCTTATTATTGCGAAGACCATCTCCTCGTAGATTTTCTTGATTGTCATCCACATATCTTCACTGTAATCTAATGATAATCATAATTATTGTGTTTGCCACCCTAAGTGAGTATACATTCTTTAATCTTTTATAAATCCCCTCCTTTCCAATTTCAAACGATTTTATATAACACTAGGTCATATGGCGACTAATCGCTATCTTACAATTATCTATCGGCCTATTACTGTAGAGCTTGATAATGAGTTCGTTAAAAAGATCTCTCTTCACTGAAGAAGTTTGTTTTATGATTTAATGGATATATTTAAACTAACATAGAAACAAGTTTAATTTAGGTTAGATTGTGGCTTGATAAGTAAAATTTAGGAACCGCGTGCTGTCCCTACCTGGGTTTCAGTAGCCTAGTGGTGAACGCTGTGGCGTTTGATACTAAACGAACTAAGTTTCAGTCCCGATATGGACATCAACACTGGGATGTTAGCATATCCAGCTGACATGTCCAAAATAAAATGAAACACGCGCCAGGATTCCACTTGCTAGCCACAATCAAAACTATACCACACATGTGAAATATAGCTTCATCAAGCCAATTAGCTGAAGATTCACACAAAGCAACAAACAGAGATCAATTTCAGTTTATACCAAATCAATAGAATGATTCAAATACATTCATATTATATAACATGGAAACGGATAATTTATATCAAGTACACCAAATAAGTATTTAATTGAAATGACATATTTTTTATAGTCGTTTAACTTATACCATTTAGTAGATTTTAATCAGTAAATATATACACCGATAAAACAGTATCAGGTTAACAACAGAAATGATATCACCAACAAAAAAATGTAGAACCCGATAGCATTATGGTAATAGACAAAAGTAAATAGCTGTTCAGTATTCACAACGTCAAGTTTATGTTTTGATCTTTGAAGATAACCGATGTTATCAGAGATGTTCACAATGGAGTTGTGCTATTTGGAAATAAAACAACTGTATAGTCTTTTTCCTAATGTTAGAATGCGGATCCAAGTACAGTCAGTTTTTGGTAGAAAGTTATGAAATGTAGCCATCTATATTACTTCATGCAATTACACAAAAATAAGCACTAGTAACAGCGGATAAAGTGATCTTCCCAGTAAAATTAGGGCGAAAATTATTGAAGTTGTGACTGCGCTAAATTACTTTATTCTTTTCAGCCAGAGTTGGGAGTGAATAACTTTGTAACATTCTATTCTTTCTAAGCGTTTAAACTAAGATCTTCGTAATCCACTTAATCCAGTATTCATGACTTGCTAATATTAAAATTACTGATTTGTTATCGTTTATTCTTGTCACAGTTATTCAAGTAAGAAATGAGTAGTTAGCCAATCGCATCATCTACATACAGAATGTCCAAAGCAGATAAAGTGACGTATAAAGCAATAAGTGATTAACTAAGTAAACATTGATCCTTTCTGTCTTATATTCATTAAGTCACGTTATCCATTATGACTAAACATCAACATCAAAGATCGCTTTGTAGTCAGCTACAATGGTAGCCTAATCAAACATTTGTTGTCAACTATGCAAATATTTAGTTATTCAACCTGTTTTATAAATGTTTGGACTGAATGACTTTGAGCAATAACTGTATATAATCACTCGCCATTATTAATAGCTTACAAATTATTATGATAACAAATATTAGAAAACTTAAACAGTAACAGTAAAGTTTACATAATGTCCTCTTTGTCTACTCTATGAATTCATGCATTATGTGTATTGATGGGTAGAACTGGTAGCAAATGTTTGTTATTGTAGGTAAGGGTTGACAATATGTTACCTCAATAATAAAAACTAGAATACTGTGCTTAACGTAAATACTGACTATCTAACCGATTACTCTTCAACATCCTAATATATCGTCCGACATATATAATATTAAATTATAATAGCATATTATGTCATGTAAACAATAATATTGAATTTGTTATCAAGAACTGATTAGAGAAAGATAGTCACTGGAAACCGAAAAGCATTAGACAGCTATTCCATTCTATTATGGCACTCATTTGTACTCATCCACAACCTTACGAATGAAATCAGCCCATGATCCTCTGGATTCACTGCAAACACTTAACCGTTAAAACACCATACTGACCAACATCCTGACTTCAGTCACTTCATGATGCATTAGGGTGGTTTCAGTGATTGCCAATGAAGGCAAAATGTCATTTCAAATTTAAGATTCTGAGGTCTGACAATTAAATGTTTCGCTCTAAACCTGAAAGCCTTATGCTTGATATTGTGATGGGGTAGCGGACACGTATTGCTAAGAAGTGCTTATACTGGGACGAAACAACTATCCAGTGCTCTTTAATTTTCAGAGATTGTCCCACTCAGATCAATTTATGTTATAAATTCAACAATCTCCACAACACAATTACTAAAATGGCAATTTATGAAGCCACAAACGTACCACTGATTTTTTATATCTGGCGATCATATCAAACAACATTGATGTTTCTAAGCATTAACAGTAAAAGACTTAAGAATGTGGAAGAGGTATGTTCAGCCTGATGGTCTATCATGGCCCACTAAAGTGCCACCCAATACATAAGTTGACTCTCACTCCATGGATCTCTTCTGCATTTATCTCAACGCTATTGACTTCTTAATTGTACATTCATCTTTCCCAGTTAATACTGATTACTTATCGTCCTTACTAACTTGTCAACATGCTTCTTGACTCGAGTGAATGTCGCACCGTTATTATTACACAATAATTCCATATCACACATTGCATTAATTTCTACTCCAATCGTTACAATCAATCAAACATACCATTTCGTTATCGTGTTCACAAGATTTAATTTGTTTTATCGTATTGTTGAATGCAATTTAACACTCCATGGTAATTACTATGTTCTCTTACCCCTGGTTTTTTAATCAACTTTCAGCTTCACGACCGACAAATTTAAATGTCTTTAGGTAGGAATCGATGTAAAAGCTTTTCGTTCTAACATGAATCATTATTTAATTTTGTTGTTTGTTCAACATGTTTATGCATATACGAATTCTTTTCCCCATTATAATACAATTTTCATGGATTTATAACTATTAGAGCGTGACAACAAAGTTATTAAAAACAGCGATTGCTTATTTGAATATTTCTTATTTCTAATTACTCCATAAAGAAGTTTAAACTATTTGCTATTATAGTGAGGTAGTTTTTGTGGAGCTAGGTACTAACTTTTTTTGAATAGATTCATTACAGGTTGATGCTGATAGAGTACCATAGGAAACCGAGGAGTATGTGACAGTTGTTTTGTCTTCGTACAGGACTCCTCATTAGTAGACACCCAAGATTCCGACTAGGAGTTTTAGGTTAACCAACTTCTTAACTTCTGCCTCACTGAGTCGGTATTCAGTGGTAGGATTCCCACTTGTATCAATTTGTGATTTATAGCGTGATGATTATCCAGTGTTATCTAGTGTTTAATTCACAACAAGTCTGACCACCACTAATCATGATTTCTCATTTAAAACTTGAATGAGCATTCTAAAGTTAATTCTGTAATTGACTGATATTTAACTCATTAAATTCATTTAATTATGTTTACAATCTAATTGTAAAACTTTCCTACTTTGTTTTTCTTTTTTTTCATTTATTTAATGAGATGTTAATTATAATTGATTTTTCTTTAAAACTGTCAGAGAATTTCATTGAATTAACTTAATAAAAAATTAATGAATGTAAGACGTAATTAATTTTTTTTTTTATATTTTAAATTTAAATAATCAAATTGTTGTTGATACTGGTTGCCATGTACACATATTGATTAGGGTTTAATTAAACTGTAAACTAGAACAATTTGTATATATATATATCTGTTTAGTATCTATGCTTATTTATCCTAGAAAATGCGATGAAATATGGTTTTCTAATATTCTTTATTGAACATTCAACACAATAAAACTGCAGCTGATGTTTTCTACCCTCTCAGGAGTGACAAAGAGATCGAAAAATAAATTTCCTAAGCTTAACTACCTATTTTGTAATTATCAGGTCAACTTTTTTTGTGGAGTAGGTTAAATTAGCTGATGAGCTAGGACTGTACTCCTCTTTGTTAATGAGCTCTTCCAAGCATGGTTACACAAGGGGGGGGCTGACAAAATATCAACAGTTTGGTATTATCCCACTTAATTTAAACGGGTCATATAGAGAACATAAATGAGTCGTTTATTATAATTTACCGTGCGAATATTTATCTGCTTAGAGAAGCTGGACTTAAAGTCCTTCAGACAGCGAAAACAATATCCAAACGGGTTAACAAGAGATACCACTGTATTCAAAAAAATACGTTCACCTTCCTCTGTTGCTGTTGCCAACCCAGTATTTAATACGTTAATTTTCACCTTAATTATACGACGACTTCATTAGAATAATGTATCCATAACCTTCTTTTGTCTTATCCGAATATTATTTTCATTGTTCTTGTCATCCACAAATCTCCATACTGTTGATATTAGTCATGGCTAAACTATGTGGATTTGAGTATCACTAAATCCACTCGTCCACTTCTCACTTAATTCGTTTCATTTCATATATGACGTAATCCAAACATTTGATGTGATTATAATTCTTTCTATCACTAGTGTTACTAGAGGTACACAGATGTGATGAGTTTCAATAATCCCTTTGTTCTGCGAATTCTAACTTCAACGACATCATTTTAAGCATAATTCAGTTTAGTTGTTTGTATCTGTCAGAGACTAACGTTTTGCAACACTGTAAACCGGAGGGGGACTGAACAGCTGTTTTGTCTTAGTATATGATTTCTTAGTAGTGCACACCTATTTTGCCAGAGTGCCGATCTCAGACAATTGAATGGAACTCGTCACTGTACATCAACTTCATTGACTATGAGAAAGCGTTTGACAGTGCAGACAGGAGAACGCTATGGAAACTCCTTCCGACATTACAGCCTACCAGAGAAACTCGTCAACATCATTCAGAGTTAGTACAACGGACTACAGTGCTAAATCGTGCATAAAGGACTGCTGACAGGTGCATTCCCAGTTATAAGCGGTGTCAGACAAGGCTGCTTATTCTCGCCTTTTCTCTTCTTTTCAGTAGTTAACTGGATAACGTAAACCTCCTCATCTGCGAGAAAGCACGGAATTCAATGGACAAGTAGGATAATCTGGACTTCGCGCATGATCTAGCACTTCTATCCTATACACAATAACAAATGCAAGTGAAGACAACCAATGTAGCAGCAATCTCAGCACCAATAGGTCTGAACATACAAAAGGGAAAGGGCAAGATCCTCAAATTTAACACAGAGACCACCGACCTGGTTGAACTTGATGGGGAACTCAGGAAGAAATGGGGACCTTTAGATACATGGGGAGCATCATCGATCAACAAGGAGGATTCAATGCAGATGTAAGGGCGAGAATTGGCAAAGCAAGGGCAGCATTCCTACAGCTGAAAAATATATGGGACTCCAAACAACTGTCTACCAACCTCAAAGTCAGACTCTTCAATTCGAACGTCAAGACAGTTCTTCAATATGGAACTGAAACGTGGAGAACTACTGCAAACATCCTCAGGAGAGTACAGGTATTTATCAACAACTGTCTACGTAGAATATTAAATGTCTGTTGGCCGAAAACCATCAGCAACAGCCAATTGTTGGAGAGAACAAACCAACTTCCAGCTGAAGAGGAAATCAGCAAACAACGTCGGAAATGGATATGACATACATTCCGGAAAACATCAGATTGTATCACGAGACAAGCAGTAACTTGGAATCTTGTTGTGAAACGGAAAAGTGGGAGGCCAAAGAACACGCTACGTCGATAATTGGAAGCAGACATTAAAAGAATGAACAGCAACTGAAAACAGCTAGAAAGGATTGCTCAGAACAGAGTTGAACTAATAATACTGGTGAGCAGCCTATACTCTTCTGGGAAAGGTAACAGGCGTAAGTAAGTAAGTAGGTAACCGATCTCAGAGCCATCCGAAAGTTAATATTCTTACGATGCATATATATATATATTTATATACACCAATCATTATTCTAATAAACTTACGTAATTGTACCAAAGTTAGAAAATGCTGCCAACAAAGTTTCATCCTGAACCTCAGGAGCTAAGTCGCCAACAAATATATGGAATGAATCTAAAATGATGTAAAGAAAAATGCAAAATAATTACGTCTAGTACGAATAGTTTAAAATATCGATAATATTTACGGACAGTTTTTTATTTTTAGAACACAGTAAATAATTTTATCGAATAACAATTTTTCTTCATTGATATATTTTCATTTTGATTTCAGCATTCAGTAAGTAATGCGATGTCTATAAGTTACAGTTATGAAGTTCTGCCACTTAGGTAAAACCAAGTTATTGTTTACTAGCAGCATTTAGAAACACAAATTGTAGTGATAACGATATGTGTTTTGTTTCAAAGAATTCATTGAACATCATAATTTTTTTTAATTAAATTCAAGTATTTAGAAATGAAATTAACACATAAACTTTATGAGTGAAACCACTAAGGCTGCATTATTAATACAGATGTCGATGATTCATTACATCACTTAAAATGGTACTAAATCAACAGATTTAGATGATTCTGATATCAAATTGACATTCATCAATCTCCTCAACACCCAATTACAGTCAATATCAGCCCATTAATGAGCTAATTCTTGAGGTAATTCTTGGAGTTATAAAGAGAAGACATTGCTGATGGAATTCACTCGTGTGAGATGTAAAGCACTTACTCACCACAGATGGTATTTGATGAAGTAGTATAAATGTATTCTGAATTGACTGGATTGAAAATTTCAATCGTTAGAAGCTAATCAGCTTAATAGTCCAATGGTTGATCTTTTGCCACGAAGGCTGAAGGTCCTGGAGTCAATCTCTAATGGGGTCGTAGATATACGTTACTGAAGAGTTCCAATACTAGGATGAAACGGCTGTCTAATGTTTTCTGCTTATCAGTGGTTGTCTAATTCAGACCACTTGGTGATATCAGATAAAAATAAACCTGTATTTGTAATTCAGAAAGTGTTTTACAATGAGCTTCTACTCATTTTGGGTACAGATGTATTTCTGTGGAACCCAGTATCAATGTACACAGTGTTACTTAAATTTAACGTAGAAAACCTTACATGAATGAAACTAAGGATTTATAATGAAAGTCAACTCTTTCAGTAAATATAACACTGAGATGATTTAAGGCAATGTGGATAAAGCTGTGGATCTAAATTTTTGAATTATCAGTAAACGTACAGTCTTGAAAAGATCAGTACTTTTTGAAGAATTCAAACATTCATCACACATTTGCATAGTCTAATTTATAACACGTGAGCTTTTAGTCAACGAACTGTAGGTAGATGATTTCCTGCCTACTATTTACAACCATCAAAATATAGTTTATCTGATGTCAAGTTGGTTCAACAAGGCAGCTCACAATAATCTGATCGATGGAATTAGATCATTGTATACTAGATAAACATGACATCCATTATTGTCATTGATTATTTAGTATGTAAATAATGTTTAGTTGTCACTACGACCCAATATTTAGCAGAGTATACCCCATACGTTGTTGTCATCCTGTCCAGGAAACTTATGATTTAAAACGTTTACTAAAAGTTGAGTAAATTAAATTTAGTACAAATAAAACAAATAGCTGTTTTGAATTTTGTTAAATCACTTTATCCAGTATACAAATGCGAAGGACTAGCAGTGAATTATTACAGATGCATGTTGAGATATAACTGGAAACCACTAGAAAACATTTGTAATGACACCAAACATTTTCTGGTTTGGTCACAGTCTATAATGTACATGAATGCAATTACGAAGTCTACGGTTAACATATCTACCGTGTTATCTAATGCTGAATAGACTCTATCTTTTCTAAAATCGTGATATAAGTCATAATTTTTAAAATTACATTATAACATTGAAATGATTATTACAGCGGTTTAGAATGCTAAACATTTTGAAATCGATAGAGCTGTACGCGAAAATGTGATGGGAAGAAACATATGAACAGCACAGTATTAAGTATAACGATCATTTGAATGCAACGCAAGTAAATGATTGCTAAATATATATATAATATATATATATGTATATATATATATACATATATATATATATATTAAACCAACAGCTTCGAGGTCTTAGGACAAACGCTTAACTATCTACATCAATGTGGTGTCCAAAGTCCACTTGTAGAATTCCTATTTTAATCACTTTGTGATATAATACAACCATAAAGCAGTACCATTAATGATAACTATTCCACTCCCGACATGTCTTTAATCCATCATTTACAATTTGTTGCTAGGACTTCAGCAATAATCTGAAGTCAATTCACTAGTGAACTGCTTACTGTAATTATAGGAAAAATCCTATGTTGCTAACTTAAAGGCTATCTACTACTTTCTGTTTTTCGTTGTTACCCAACCAAAATCAATACCTGACGAATATAACCAACTAAACTTGATACCTAACTCTATAAAACAAAGTCAGTTCGAGTTTTTCTTACTTTGAAATACAAAAATAATAAAATTTCCTTTTCAAGTTTCTTATATTACATAATTTACTTTGGAATGTTTTTTACTGGAAACCAAATATAGCCGAGCCAGAGACTATAATTGACTCTATTACATTACACATTTATTTAATTGCATTATGTAAATAACATTTTGTTACTCATATTGTTTATTCGTATATAAGATCTGTAAAACTCATTTGGGTGCGTGAGTGTTACTGGTTAATTATACTGGGCTTCTACTTATGACTAGTTATAACACTGGTATATACGTACATCTAGCTGGCGAGTCCCAAATAGGATGAAAAGCGAGTCCTCAATTCTGCTTGTCAGCTACAATTCAAATCAAAAAATTCTACTTGTGATTGTACTTCCTTGTGTACTATTCACATTTAGTCTCATAAATTGCTTCCTTAAGTTACTAACGAAATACCTATCAACAACTTTAAACCTAATATCTTACACTCAATTCGGCTACAATAATGTTCGCATATACAATCGATATAGTTTTCTCAATATAATTTTTGATGAAAATTAAAAGAGTGATCATCGTATTTTAGTTTAAATAACAAAATTGTTTATAAGAATCATTTTTTCTTTTAGTCGATCTTCAGGAACACAACTGGATTGATATTGAAGTCATGTCATAATTAAGGTTTATCTGACACCAAGTGGTACTAAAGTAATTCAGTTATTCTAATTTTTGTTAGATACAACAAACATTAATATGCAACATCTCTGTTAGGCAATTTTCTGAGTATCAATTCAGATTACTTTTGATACACAGTTTCTTTCGTTTGACAATAATATGCTACTTGTATAAAAATATTTTGCGTAGCAACCTGTTACATATTATGGATATTGTTTACAAATTATTTTGAGCAGATGTACCATTGATTAGTGCATACATGTCGCTGGACGTAACAAATGTTTTTCTCGACATATTTTAGAATATTTATGTCGGTAGAAGTAAGTTTGCTATGCTTTTAACATATAGAATCTGTTGAAACTACTTAGTTGTTATAATGGCTAGTTTACAACAGAACTTAATATGCATATTTGGTTTCTAACATTACTATTAGTCTAGCAAATAAATCACTAAATTCGTACAGAATATCATGAACAAAGACCTTGATATAATGAACTACTCTACTAGTCCCAATCAACATTTCAACTGTCTATTGTTTTGGGGATGCTGCATCACCCAATATAAAATCAAGTGAGAATTTATGTAAGAACTGATGAGGAACATAGGTTTTCTCGAAGATTACAGGTACTCCTCATTGACGAGTTCTATAAAGCACAATACCTATGCTGAGGTTTCTCTGCCGACTACTCCAAACTACCTTCTATCCCATCATAGTGTTAGTAAAAATGGGTCACTTATACTTGTGACCATATTGCAACTAGATCAATTGGATTTATTTAATACTATGAAGGAATTGATAAGCTTTGAGTTGGTCACTACACAGTAGTCAACAAATACACATTTTAATAATCACTTATGTTAATTGTTTTCTGATGTTTATTTAGCTGGTGATTTCTTTTAACCAATGATTGATTCGTATACGAGTGAATTAAAATAAATGATCTTGATCTGTAATACTAGGCCGTTTGTTTTATCATTTGCTTTATCTTTCTTCTACGACTTGAAGCTAAGGAACAGGAGAGATTGATAACTGGCTTATGTAAACCTGATCGTATCAAATGTCATACAGTATTCTATTAAACCTACTAAGGTCACTCACCCACTGACTAATGAGGGTTCATAAAACAGAACTCAGCCAAACCCTTAGGATACAATATTGTGCAGCATTTGGAGAGTTATCAAATATTTTATTTTTAGGAAAGAGTAAAACAACAGGAGTTAGGTTACTTATTTAAGTTAAATAAATATGAAACTGAATTATTATTTCAATTCGGTAAGGAAGATATAGGAATCATGATTTACATTTCAACTCAAACATATAGTGTTTTATCACAGATAACACAATGAGATACCTAACTGGGTTGGTTGGCATAAATACTAGGATTATTTCGAACAGTTAGTACTATTAGATTCCTAGATCTAGACAGAACTGATTTAGTTTCGATCTTTATAAAGCATCAATGCATGTTTATACATTTCGACAGACTAATGATATTTCGAGGCTTTTTACTATTTTCACTAGGTGAAAGAATTGACAATACTATTCATTTTGGGTTGTTTACTAATAAACTCACTATATTTGTCTCTAGAATATATACTTTCCAACCTCTGGTATAGTAATACTTACATCCTTATGAATGATCCACTGTAAAGATCTTTCAAACTGATTCTTTCCATTCACTGTCTTTATTCGTATTACTTCTAAATAAACACTACTCCTATAGAGTTATTCAGTGTGCTAGTCAGGTTAAATAAGCTGTCGACAAGAACTAGACAATATAAAATCACTTGAAATGAAGTAACCAGTTTAATTATAGTTAAACTGTCTAGGAGGAATGTTAATACATCTGATGCAATAATTCTATAATGCTACGAAACACAGAAAAATGTATATTTGTTTTATTCTATTCAGAAAACTAATGAATATATTCCTGTTGTTGCCTAGTTATAATATTTTGCATTGAAACCACTAATTTTATAGCTTATATATCTGGAGACATAGTGTACAAATATATATATATATATATATATATATATATATATATATATATATAATATTTGATGATACTTTTATGGAACTTCAGCTTTTTTTCAAAAAAACTAATAAAAGTCAGGAGTTATTAAACAGTAACTTCGCCTCAGTTCTGGACTGCTCGGCATTGAACACCCAAAACCCATTCATTAATAGTAATAAATACATCTATGCCTTAAAGAAAGTGGTTTCATCATCAAATTTCTTTGTAGAATACCATTAATCAGCATTAAGGACTTCAGTTACTCCATGAAGTTGCCTAGTACTAAGGAATCACACACTTGAATCATATTGTTCTTCAGTGTTGCTGGTTAACAGTAGTTGTATAACTGTTAAACCTTATGTCCCACGCTTTCCGTTTTACTTTACATGATGAGTTTAAATATAAAATAACCTATTTCCTTTGTTGATAATTTTTATTTTAGTACAATATATTGCTTTATCCAATAGCAATTAATAGAAATTCAATCACTGGGCTTCGAAATGCATTTCGTAGCTAATCACGAAATTGCTACAATTAGCTTATTCAGTAAGACATCATAGTATCATTTTAATGTAAATTTCTTTCAAGTTCACTTCATTAACACTCTAAGTACATTTGAATATAAATTCAACTCAACATTGTTACTGTCGAATTAATGTACTACCTGTATATGCATAATATGGCCTAAATTCCAGTAACATATCAGCATAAAGTGATGAAACTAAGATAAATATACACAGTCAAAATAATGGTAGTAGAAGTGGTATTGGAAACAATTAGATATTTAAGTTGGAATTAAATGGTATGCATAACAGAATACTGAAACTTAAGCGATGAAGTAAATTTATATGAGTCAGTATGACCAATTTTGAACCATGCCATCTTAAGTGTTAATTAATCAAACTCGAATTAGGTGGAATGAACTTGTCAAGATGGCTCATTTCAATAGCCGGTGATTTCATGGGCTAATCATGTGTATAGTTTTGACTGCCCCCAGCTTTCTTTTAATTTAATTCCACTCTTGATTTTTCATTGTACATCAAGAAAATAATACATGTCTCCTTCTGTTCAGTCAATAAAGATACACAGTCTTATCATTTTTGTTTGATACTGTTTGACTAACAATGTTTATCAACTGATTTTTCACACTAAGCAAACAATAATAACCGGTGAATGTTACTCTTATACTTTTGTTCTAATCTACACAACATTAAACATGAATACATAAAAAGTACGGTTAATAATATACAGATTTCACTTTAGTATAATAATAAAACAAAGTGATTTACTTCTACATGTGAACAATTCAAAAACTAAATATCATGCATAGAAATCACTCTTTTCTCAGTTACTAAGCAAGCAATTATTTCAATTCTCAATGATGATCGGAATAGCAGTGTAAAACTGTTCAGACTGATTTGTTACTGTGGAAATCTTAAAATTTACGGATACACTGGGAAATTTATGATTAATTGCATTCTAAATTTATTGGGATTTGAAGAACAACTATAAAATATACATCCAAAGTAGTAAATCACTAGAAAGAAATGGATTATTTACATTTGGGTACACAAATATTTAGAGATCTACAGGACTATTATGTAATATTTCAGGATGGTATTGATTTATCAAAGTAATACTAGATTATATTGCTCTGTTAGACTGATCGATTCATTTTTCAAGCGAGTTTCCATACCCTCTATAATGTCAGAATGGCTTCTGTATATGGTTAGAAAAGTCAGCAATGTGTAGTTAGTTGATAGGAAGCTCTCCAGTTATGGTTAAAATATTCAGTTTTCCTAAAAAAGGCCATTTGATTCAACTCCATTTTCTACTGACTGTCGTCTCCCCCCTATCTGGACCCACCTATTTTTATTTCCATATCCATAACTGAATACATTTACTTTAATTTCGTCTTATTACGCTACGCAATAGCCTTCTTTCTAATTCTTAATCTTTCACCTAACTTCTAAGATATTGTGATGAATACTCAAAGTCTTAACAACTACATTGTCGATCTGTCATTAAGAGTAAAAATTTTATGACTTTGTTGTCACTATGTTTGCTTTAGTCAAAGTTTGCATCGAAAGTTATTGCTTCTTATTATCAAATGAAATGTATATACATTTCCCACGGGAAAACTTTAAAATTGAATTGGCTGGAAGGATGACTCTTTTAAGAGACATAGTATCTTAATGATGATGTTGAGATAAGACTTGTCACTCGTACAGATAGAGATGAACTGGATGAAACAAAGTGGAGCGAAGAAAAACTCGAGAAGATAGCTCTTTAGAAACAAGGTCATAACAGTAGACTGAATCGATACATACGGAATAAATAAAATACTCATTTCTATCCAAAGTAGACACTGATAATATTACCTAATGTGACAACAAAAGCTTTACAAGTGATTTATTCACTGCAGTGTCTTCAACATGAATAACAAGAAAATTCAAAAGTTGAGAAATACGACCTGAATCCATTGCATAAGTGATTAACTATTTCGACCTAATAGTTCAATGGATAACGTTATTGGATTTACAAGAAGTTAGCAGGTTTAGGTTTCATTGTAAACAACATTGGGATTTAGATGCATTCACTTGACAAGTTTCATATAGAAAGAAACTCATATTCAAACTTCTAGTCATTACCATAGTTCAACTTCATTCATCAAAATAGATAACTTCACAGTATTACTCAACATGGAACTGCATATATATGCACATATATAACCTTGTTTTAACAGGTGAATGTGAAGGTAGGTAGTTTAGATGTCAAACATTTTGTGACACAACTTTTCTCTTTGAATTCATCTAACAATGAAGTCAGAGAAAATGAAATATAGTAGACACAAAGATTTTATTTCACTATCTAATGATATGCATACTATAATTGTTCAAGATTACCGAAAATACTGAAGATTGATCAAAATGAATATACCATTCTGGAACTCTAATCTTCCTCAAGAAAGCAATTAACGTTTCAAGATTTTCAATAAAAGATTGAATATATTCTAGTATGCATACCAACTTGTTTTATGTATAATAATCGAGGTTGAAATAATATCCTCACGTTCACTATGTTTCATTTTACAGTACATCTTATAAGCTACTCAGGTTCGAATTTCTTTTGTATGACGTTTTTCTACATCGAGCTACTTGGTTTGTGGTGGTCATTATTTGCATGGTGTGGCAGCATGGTTATTATTTGCCAGCTCTTGCAAATTTCGACTATGCTCATATTTGCCTACGTTACTTACTGTCTAAACAAATCATTAATTACAGAGTCCGACAAATTCTTCTTTGAAGATGCAATGGATTGACAATAGTTTTTCAGTTGAAATGAAGTTGAGTAAGCAACTGTAGACTTTCATTCTATGCGAAATTGAAATTTATTGCCATCGTAGATTACATTCACGCTCTACGTACATATTCACAACCATTAAACATCCCAACCATCTTTTAAATATGTTCGGATAGCGTTTCATTGAGAGAGAATACACAAATTATCTGAAAGAATTTACTATAATGCTGGCCCGACTCAAACAACATAAATAATGTTGGATGGCGCATTTGCAAAATAATTTGGTTCTGAAGATAACAAGATGTAATCCTGATATGAAGCTACAAATCAACAAAGTCTATTACAATAACAAGATATCAGTTGTGAGCCTGAAAGAAACTAGTCATTTTATTAAGCTACAATCAGAAGATTTATTGTAGACAATAGTCATGCAAAAGATTATAACATGAGTAAAATGTTATCAGTAGCTGGTTTCTAACGGTTTCGAAAACACCGCGACAACTCATTAAACTTTATGGGATCACCTGAAACCATTCGTAAGAAGTTTCGTCTTTTTTATTTGATTACACAATTTGAGTGAAATGGTTTATATAGATTGACTTTAAGTTTAGTTGTTTTAAATTTGTCACTGATTGATATGAGTAGAGTACCATTGATGAGCAGGGAGCAGTGGACAGCTGTTGAGTTCTATCATCAGAGTCCTTAACAGCCCAAACTCTCGATTCCAACCAATAGACGTCAGGACGGCAAGCGCCTTACACTCTCCACCAATGGGCCGGCATATGAAAATAGTAGAATTTCCACTTTCATCAATTTGTGATATAACACGACAATCATCCATTGTCATCTGAAATAACCCTCACACTCCCAACATGTCTGAACTCCACTAGTCATGACTTCTCATCTGAGTTTCAGGAACATATTGAAGTTAAGCATTAGTGAATCGATTATTGCAACTGAAATGAGGTGTTTTATGGAAGTTGGTACTTTTAATTGATCGAAGACTTCACAGATGGAGTTGGCATGTCTATCATTGCATACAAGACCAGTTGTGCAAAGAATTATACAATTATTTAAACAGTATAAAATATTCTATTTTCATTGAAGCATTCAATATACATTCAATATACAATTTGATGAATATTTACAATTGAATTACTATGCATAGAATAATCAACTTTGAAATAAATTAATTATTCACTTATATATGTTAATGACAGTAATGAACTTTAAGTTAGTTTGTGATTGATCAGTTGTTATTAGAACAACTGATATACGTATCCAATATACATAAAGGCGATTTTGTATAGTATAAAATAAATAGAATGATACGAGTTGGCTATGTTATTTAGTTTACTGATATATTTATATAAGTAATATTGAAAACTATTGAATATGATTTTCATTTGGAAATTTCCCCTTTATTGTACTTATATTGTATTGTGTTGTATTGTATTGTATTAAGGGAAGTAATGAATTGTTGATAAGATTAGATAGAGTATTTTAAGTGAACTGTTCTCGAATTTCATCATTAAGTAAGAAAGTGAATAGATGTAGATCAGGAAGAAATTAAACTTATTATGGTTCTGCTAGTTATAACTATTGAAACACTCGAAATGATCAGTCTGTGTTGCCATATTTGCATTCTAAACGGATTGTTTCGATGTATAGATAGTTTAGAAAAATTGTTTGACGTTGGATTGTAACTAGGCAAACAAAATGCAGAATAGGCGTTTTGTCCAACTGAAACAATACTTGTGAACTATCTCTATATTGAGTCAATCCTCTCAGGATTCAAAAATAGCAAGAGAGTGTTGATTAATTTCAGTCCGTATAAAGTCAACAGGAACATTTGAATGCATTCTTATTATGTAAACATTCCCGTTGGACAAGTATAGCTGTATGGAGTCGGTAGCCTAGTGATGAACGTATTAGCATTTGGCACGAAACGAACTGAGTTTGAGTTCTGCTATGACACTTGGAATACTCACAATCAGATGATGGATGAACGATTCATCATTTCTGTTCATTACCACTCTAAACTAATACTAATACATTGTTCATGACTGAATAGTTTATCAAGGAAAAAACAGTTTTATCGGAGAGCATATAAATACTTGCATAGTAAATAATGAAGTATGGTTTTGTAGTAGAGTTTCTGTTTTTAAGTCACTGAAACGAAGACAGAAATTCATTGTGTAACTTGTAGTCTGTCAGGTTACTTCCAAAGAATTTAAAGCTAAGATTAATTGTAATATGCCTCCGTCGCGAAAGACACTTGCTTAGATTTACTCACAAATGTATGCATATTACAGTTGTTTCAACCATTAACCATAAACATTCACTCAGCTCTCATAATATATCTCGTTTTACTCACAATTTCTATAGGTAGAACATAATGCAACGAGACTTATTTAATTAACGGGAGATAAACTTATTTCCAAACAACAATGCAACTATTCGTAAATATTGTTTTGCTATGTCAATTTTGTTTTAGCTTTAATTGTAACTTTGAATCCTGACCTTACATCAAATTCATAACACTAAATACTAATTCTGGAATTTTAGTGCCTTGTATTCAGTCATATAGCACTTCTGAACTTGGATTCAGGGATATGATTGGGACAACTTTAAAAACAGCATTCATTGTATAGATTAACATTAGCCATGGGATTTAAAATATTTAGGTAAGATTAGGATTTTACTCAAGATCCTAGTTAGCGTCAGTTTCAGTGCAATTAACACAGAAAGCTAAATTGCCTGTGATAGTTCAACTGATAATAGTCTTTCTATTGATTCAGCTATTTTGAATTTGTCCACAAATTGACCTGCAACTACTTGTTGAAATAAAGAGTTTCATTGTTCACTAATCATATTCTAAAACCTTTTTCTTACCCTGATATCTGATGCAAAGTCCTACTTCTATCAGTAAAAGCCTGACTTAGCGAAGATTCCTATTCTTTATCCCAGATATTAATTCTAGTTATGAAATATTTTCTATGGTATGCATTTTCCGTCCAAATTCGTGATGACTATGATTCTGATATAAAGTTCTACTTTGGTTAGTTGTGAAATGCTGAGGAGTAAACTATGTCCCGTATTTGTTATTTCCTGTACTGTACTCTAGCTGAATTACTGACTGTTGGAATGTTCTAAATTAAGTACCAATGATAATTCAGCAATATTTAGCATTTATTGTTATGCCCATTGATTATCAATCTATAATATAAACATTGTAGAGTATGTATATATAAAATAATTCTTTACATTCTTATTAATACTCAGGGGATAATAAACGAAAATTAAGGGGTACCTAGAATGTATTTGGATCATCCCATTGATTTTATATGGACTGAATTAGGTCAGTAGCTATTGTTATATGTGCGTTCTGAGTGAATTGTCTTAATATAGCGATAGTTCACTAGCGTTGTTTGAGTTGAATTGCAACTGGTAAGTGGAATCCAGGAGGCGCATTTCGCCCTATTTTAGACTCTTCAGCTGGATGCACCTGCATTTCAGTGTTAATGTTTTACATCGAAACTCGAACTCATTTCGTTTCGTGCTGAACATCACTGCATTCACTACTAGTCCTGGTGTAAGCATCAACACTGGGATGCAGGATCACACAGCTAACGAGCCTTAGATAGGATAGGTGGTTATACAGAACAAAATACATGTTAATTAACGTATTACTGATACTTAATGTACAATTTACTGTATCAACATATGTTGATCAAAACTTATTATTCTGTCAGTTTTCACTTGATTTACACACAAATACATGGAATATGCTTTATTGACAGTTATCCATTTAATGATCTATTAAGTATGTTTACTAGCATTCTAATACATCTTCTTAGTGTACATTTCTTTCACACTGAAAGTAAACAAAATTGAAGAGAGAAAAAAAGATCAACATTTTCTTGTTTACATTTTAGGATTTAATCAGTTAGTTACTATCTAGATTAACTGACATCCGACTGATGTGCGTGTCTTGTTCATTTTGATTTTTTATCTCTTTTTCTTTCTTTTTCTTTGTTTTTTCTAGAAAAATAGTGATACATGACAGAATAAAAAGATGTCAAGTTATTTATTTCCTGAAATATCAGAATTATCTTGAAGAAAATAAAAGAAGAAGTTGATGAATTGAATTTTTAATGTGATAATAACAATAAGTAAACATGAATTAGTATATAAATTATAAACTTAAATGTTTTAGAAGTGAGAAGGTATGATTAATTAAGTTTCGCTTACACCAAGTCTTGGACTAATTAAGAAATAGTGGGAATGAATGAAGTTCAGTAACTCATAATAATTAAATGACAACGATTAGTGTAAGCGTCATTTGATTGTCGTGATACCTGATGTTCCAAACTCGTGTTATGACTAGAGTACACACCGTTGAAAACTCCCCTACTACGACGAAATATCATGTCATCAATAATTGTCTAACGTTGGTCATTTTGTGATATCAATATGAAATTCCAACAATGCAACAGAACGTCAGCAATAATCTTATCAAATTAAGCGAACGCTAATAATACTTGATATTAAATTCATTGATAAGGTTTACTATAAGAAAAATATTAGTATTAGGAAAGAAGTTTTAGAGATAAATACATTTTGTGGTTTACATTCTTGATTGATTACAGCTGAAAAGCCAACGAAAACTATAAAAGTAAGTGCACAACACATCGAAATATGATAAAACTTATTAATAATATCACCAGTTATCTAAAACATTTTAATTGTTACTTTCATTCAATGATAAACATTGTGTTGTTTTAAACAGTAACCAAATAAGTCAGTGAAAATAAAACAATTTGTTTAGAAATGAAAAATAATTATAAGACATATGATGGATTGGAAATGTAGTTCAACCTTAACACTAATCAATGCCTGAAAGCATCTCAAGAAATTGTAAAGTAAAAGAAATCGACAGTTTATTTCTTAAACAAATAGACATTTAACTTCTAGTTTGGAGACTGCCCGTAACAAACCAGAACCTATACTTGTATGTTAGACTGAATCGTTTGTAACTTCATGATATATTAAAGAATTGTCTATGACTTCGTGATAAAATGCTACTATACAACATTAAGCAACCTAATACTTCTGTAGAAATTAAACAATAATAAACTATGTTAGTGGTTATGCCCAATGCAAGTAGATACATTGAGAGTCCAAATAACTCGAAATAGTCGTCTTCAGCCGATAAAAAATAATGAATTACCAAGGCATTTGATAATTCCATTGGGGATGGTTGATCCCCGTAGATAACTTGATAAACTCACCATGTTCTACAATTGAGCTGTCAAAACTTCAGTTTAATGGTTTCGTGTCTGGAAACGCTGATGGATCTTACACTTTCTTAGTTCATACCACAAGGGACGTTATACACTAACTGTTGGCCTATGATTTTTATACAGTTTTCGAAACTCCGCCTGTTAGAAGTGTTCATCATATATATGCAAGGAATGAACGTTAATTTCATTTGTCTAGTTCCAGCCTATTTGTTGAATTACACCTATCTAGTGAGATTAACGCTTTTACTCTAGTTAGATGAGCTACATCACTGAAAAGTAAGAACAATCTTGTCTAGTACCTAGTTGAAGTCGTTGTTAACAGTTTCTTAGTAAATAGTCGGTGTCAAAATTATTAACTTGATTGAGAACGCTGCCTATATATTTTCCGCAATCAGTTGAAAAGATAATCCACTTGTCCAGATAACTTAGGTGACCTGTTCAAGATGTCATGCTTAGATTGCTTCAGAAATGCACATATAAATAAATTTGCCCATTTGTACTGTATACATATATTCCATTTGTTCTCAAGTATGCACTGATCCAATTCGTCTTATACTCCTACTGATAATTATGTCAAATCAAAAGTTATGTATTCACTGATAGAGCAAATTAAACTAAGTTACTTATGAAGACTTAAAAATATCATTAAAAGCGTAATTTTCATCAGTTTGAATTATGAATTCAAGGTTTAGTTGTAACACTTAAACAAATAAATATTTATTCTCAACTATTTTAATGAGCATTGTGAATAGCTAAACTATTATCGGTAAGTACTGTTCTTCATTTGGTGGCATTTTCATTAACAAAACTGGAATAACTAGTTAGTTACTGAATTTGATATGACGAATAGGTTTAAGTTAGGAAACCATTAAAAACACAAATTCACTGGATAGCTGTTTTATTCTTGCATCAATCTCCTCATCATTAAGCATTCAATATGTCACCTCTAGGAATTACCTTCTGAATCCAAGTAAGAAGAACTGGACATTACAGTTTAAACTTATAGGATGTGAAATAGTTATCCACCGATTACAATTGAGATGGTAGCTAAAATAAATCTCCAATCAACTGAAGTTAGAAATGTCCACTACTGAATGCAAACTAGCTCAATCATCTAACAGTTAAACTATACTCAGCGTAGACAGAAAGTATTATAGTGGATTTGCTGGTGGTAGTAACAAATAGATTTTGTTAAAATATCGTTTTTTTAAGGCTGAAAAAAATGCATAAACGGCGTTTTCGTGCTGTGATTGTTAGCGAATGTTTATCTTCCACATATCTCATCAATAAAGCATTTTCCTTTATTATGTGCTCGTAAGAGATAATACTGTATTTTATTTTCACTAATTGTGATTGAAATGAATTTCATTATTACTTAGCCTCCTTTCGGAAATGAATAGCAGTAAAATGGTACTTATCGATAACTTGGTTTCCTCCCTAGAAACAGTGTAAGTGATTGAGACGAAAATATTAGAGGCATGAAGAATATTTAAAGAATTACGTAGTCAGATCGTCAGTAAATTGTCAGTCGTTGTCCGGTTATCTGTTTTTGTTAAGATTAAAAATCATATTAAGTCTTATTAAAAGTTTTCGATCCCTTGCTTGATATTTAGTACTTTAACTGATTAATGTATGTTTTGTTTGGATAGGGAGTTGGATACTGAACTTATTTCCTTGTTATAGCCTTTTTGTCGTAAGCATTTATACTTTTAGATAGTGGTGCTTTGCTTAACTTGAAAAAAAAACAATCACGTTTACCAGTATTGCATTGTTGGTGATTACACTGTAATTCGAATACCGTATCTATTGCTTCAAACATCATTACTTAAATGACTATTTTAACATCAAAAGTAGTTTTATCACATGAGTTCAATAAACATTGAACTGTGATTTCAAGAGATTGAATAAAAATTAACAAGACTCTTGACACAGATTTGTGTTATATTACACCTGAGATCTGTCCGTATAACCAATTGGTTTCGTAATTCAATCAAGTTGAACTTCTTATAAGTTCATGTTAAGTCTATTACTTTTAATCGGTATTCAAGTACTGACGTAATTTTAGTAGCCTAATACGGCCTTTATGATAAACTCACTGGTTTCGAATACATAGTGACAACAATAGTGTGGTTAAACAGGCCATTACAGTATTCAGATGACGAGTTTCTTAAAATATGAATGTAATCACAATAAGCTACTAAAAATGTATGCAAAGCTTATCGTGATGTTTAATAATGTACTAAAATGGTGTCTTATTGTAATATGAGATAAAATCCTATATCAACACATTTCACTAAAGTATTTATTTATAGAAAACGAATAACCAGATTAATTTGTTCATAAGCACATGATTAGTTTTGTTCATCTTTGTTACTAGTTATACTAAAACAAGACGGTTTTCACTATGTCAAATATCAATATAAACTCAAAATAACCCAACCAATGTTTCAAAACGAAGTGTATTTAATCTACCCTCTCCACCTTGGGCCACAATTAGGTCACCAAATACATAAGATATATGTTACAAATTCTTACACCAGTCATAACTACACATTCGATTGCCTTAACTCATATAGATTTTTAATTATTCTTATCAAAGTTACCATGATATCATTTCCCTTACTGAGCAATCTATTCACAAGATTTGTTTTACATTAATCATACTTCACTACTTGAATTAGGGTGATTGTTCTGGAGATCGGTACTGAGTTTAATTGATTGTATTCGTCATACACTGATGTTGGTTTAGTATCATTCGAAATCAATGAGGATTAGATAGTTGTTTCATCTTAGTGTGGGCTCTTGGTAAGTGTGCCCTCTTGATTCTGACAAAGAATCAAACCCAAGACCTCCATAGTTCAACGCACCACTTTGGTGGCCGGCGTCAAGTGATAGAATTCCAACTTACATTGACTTGTGACATAATGCAACTGTCACTGACAGACTATCTCACTCCCGTTATGACAATAATCCATCATTCACGATTTCTGACTACTGACTAACTTCATAGACATTCTAGTTAAGTGTTCTTCTTGAAACTGAAGTTCGTTAGTTCGATTACTTGCAGAAATCTTGAGTTTGCACTGTCGATATGAAGTACCATATTTAGATAAAACAATTAACCAGTGTTCCTTGATTTTTGGTTGTACCCGACCAAAATCAGTCGGTGACTAATAAGATCAACTTAGCCTCAACAATTTTCTTAATAAATTACCGTTCAAATTAAAAGATGACACATTTTGGATTAATTTAAACTGTAACTTGTTAAATCGGGCGATTTAAGAACAGTAACTAACTTTCAGAACTGTCTTACGGAAGACTATTTCACATACTTTATTATTATTGTTCCTCTTGCCCGATGCTCCATAATACTCATGAACTGTTATCCTTTCGTTTTTCACTCAGGAACTATAACTAATTAACTATGTACCTATTCTCCATCTTCAATTTCCAGTTATTAATGTCTTTATTTTTCATAAATGTTATCCCCCTTATTGTCCCGTTATATGGTCAGGTTGTGCATGTAAATAAACAAAGAAGTGAAATATAGACTGACTGGTTGTTAGCCTGATTATTTTATATTCTTCACTTTGGCTTAGAGACTAGGAATAACAGGGTAAATGTATACACATAAAAAGAATGGTCTTCAAGTCCCAGTTGTGATACTGATTCCTATCAAATTTATTATCTATGTGCATCGTGATTGGCTTTAGTTCATATCACATGAAACCTATGTAAACGTACACTGTTTCAATATACAGCACTTACAAATTACTTACGAATGCCATATTTAGGACACCATGGTACTGATTAGATTTTATCGATCTAATTGCAATATAGCTACTAGTCTAAGCTATCCTACATTGCTGTTCTATGTTAATTTAGGCACTGGTTTTGAAGACAGTCAAAAATATCATACACCTATGTTTTTCTTCTGTTTGTCGTCAGTCGTTTAGTAGTATTCGAAAATTTGAGCGAACCGATGCTGTCTGGTAGATTAGATTCTACGTTAACCAGTTTCACAGTCTGCGGTCGTTATCACTGAGCTATTCGAGCCGCAGCTGACATTATGTAAAAGTGACTAAGATAATCTATCTTCTCAAGACTGTACATATGTTTTGCTAACGTGTAGCAAGTGACAAGAAACCTAGGTCTACGATGTCCTCATAACTACTTACAAAACCAATTTTCATCGTTGTTACTAATGTAATAACTTTTAACATCAAAATATCGAGACAGTTTTAATTTAGAATAAAGCAAATAAAATAGGGAGTGTAGCTAGACACTAAATGAACAGTTTGAATAAAATTACGAATAAATATGAAGCAATGAGATCTGTCATGATAAAACCGTTGCTGACAACCTGTCAACTAATGGTTTGATGAATTTTTCGAAGATAAAATATCTACCAGACAAAGCTCTTTTCTAGTAGATTCATTATAAAATATACATTCTTCCACAGCAATAAAATGTCGCCTTCAACTTCACTTGTAAAATAAATGGGAGGTTAGTTAGCTACAGAATGGACTTTTACTCGTGTCACTGCAAGAAACCTATAAAGTTTAGTCAAAATAGATGGCTAAAAGATTTGTCGATGATCATGAGTTTGGATTCACTGCATGGTTCCATGGAGTATTTAGTAATCCAGCTATTTTAACTATATCTCATATACTAACCATCAATTATGTCATATATTCAGCCTACAAAATTTTTCTACGTTCAAGAATCGCTAAATAAAGTGAAAACGCTTGTCCGTTTCATTACATTTAGTTGATAGTGATTATATGACAGGTGGAACTAAGGCACTCCTAGTCATTCAACATGTCTTATTTTTAACAGGGTTCAATCTTATCTTCCACTTATACCAAAAGCTTTAGGCATTCAGTTAAACATATTGATTTTTCATCTAGGAGATGCTTGTAGTTATTCTTTCAATAACTACAATTCACTAGTTATGTTCATTGTTTGCTTGTTTATATCACTTTATTCCTTCCTCATCTTCATTTTCATTAGTTGATTTGATCAATTACATGCAATATTAAATTAGTTACCTCAGATTTCAACCTATTTCTTAAGATGAAATGCTTATTTATTTACTGATAATAACTGGGTCACCGTTATGCCTGTAACACGATAGTCATTTATTTCTTATCGTTTATTATGATGAAATGTATGATCTATATCAAAATAATCAATGATTTACAAATTCTCTTCATCTGTTAAGTATTTTCCTTGTGTATATTCTGATGTGAAGTCTCAAGTAGATCTGATTGTTCTATTCTTGTTTCCATGATAAATAATGTAGATAATGAAAGACAAAGACAAATCATTTAAATAATTTTTACTAATTCTTGATTTGTAAAATGCTGCAGAATATCGATCATTTGGTAATTATACGTTTATTACCTCATACAAAACAAAATCATTCAGTCATTTTCCTAATCTCAAGTTACTAGGTCTCTTATCAATGAAGATTTAAATGATCCTATGTGTTATCCCTTTTCAATCTTTTCATCTTTCGTATTATTTTCATATCAATTACTACAACCATCAACTATCTAAAGTATCTAGACTTAAAGCTAAGCCAATTTGAAATGAACTGAATACACCTCTGGTTACTATTACTTCTATTTGCTGCATTTTTGCCGCATAATATGTTCTATAATCATCATATTGTATCATTGAATATAGAATGCTAATAGCCAATTCATTAGATATAATCTAATGAACTAAAGTATAAAACTATGAACTATTTAAAAATTAAATATTCTACAATTATATGGATGATTAGAAATTAATCTAGTTGAAATATTAATCATTTGAAAAATTTTCTTGTGTTAATTTTCGCTCTATTGAAGCGTACTTGAAAACAAAATTTTCAACAGTGAAAACCAATAAAATAAAATAATTGTTAATTGTTTATTTGTATTCGGCACAGATTGATGTCTGTTGGATAATGATGAAAATTAAGGGAGTACTGGACAAATGTTAAGATTTACAGTGGGACTATGTAGCAATCGACACCCTCCTAATTCATACACGGAAGTCGGACTCATGGTATACAAATACAATGGTAGACATTCAACTATTTGCACCTTTGTGGTGGCTGGTGTCTATTAATAGGATTCTCACTTTTATCAGTTTATGATATAGCACGATGATCTTTATTTTTTCATTAGTGATAAGTGTCTTACTTCAGACATGTTGGAATTTTACTAGATCAAACAACTAAGCCTAATTGCAATTGGTTATTCATAGGATCAACCATATGCACTTAACTTATTGAAAAGTAAAACATCTAAAGTCAAATTCTTAGGAAGTTTGATTAAATCTTATATTTTTTTTGTTTAAATGTGATTATTCAATAGTTTCCATACCACACTTCGTTTTGAGACAAATTCAAATATATTATTCAGGACATGAATATATTTCAGAATAGGCTTGTAGGACGAAACGCGCCTCCTGGATTCCAATAGCCAGTCACAATTCAACTTAAAATGAATATATTTGTTTTCTAACTTGATTCTTAAGTAAAATTAAGCAATTACAGCATAAAAATCGATATCATGCCAGTGGTTTAATAGATTTGTTATTATGTAAGTTTTATTCACATCAATTAAAGGGTTATCTAAAACTTATCTACACTATTAATTACTATACTTATTTTTATGGTATTTAAATCATATCACTTAGTGATGAAGTTTATGAAGATCTCATCAACCAAAACTAAGCTGTCTATAGTACTGAGCTACCTGCATTAAATGACTACTGTATAGGTGTCTAGTTTCATTGTAAACTTAGCACAATCACCAATCAGTGTCTTATTGTGAAATACAATATAATCACTGTGAACTATGTTGTAGTCTTATGAATAAACCAAATTAAAATTTTGGTGGAAACAGATTTTCACCAGTATTAACTAATAAATACAGGATTGAAACTGTCATAATGAAAGAAAGTAGGTTACTATATATTCACTTAAGGTATATTTATTTACATTAATTTGATAGAGAATGGTTAAAGTTCTCAATGCACAAAATTTATTTCAAATTGTTTTCTTGGTAGGTTCATCAAATAGGACGATATGTTCTAAAACTGATGACATGTATTAATCAAAGGTCACTACACTGAATTTGAATCTTAATTCAGTGTAGTAACAATATGAGCAAAGGCGACTTTAGAATAAATTAAGCAAAAGGAATCTCGAACCTTGTGAATTAAAAAAATATCATACTAAAGATGAAAAATAATGTATATAAAACTATGGTTCATTTTGATGATGTTCTGAAAGAATTCTTTACAGGTTGATGATGGTAGGGTGGTGCAGGAAACTAGGGAGCACTGGGCGAATTCAAGCAGCTAGAACTCAGTACTATTCTCCGCAAACCACCTTAATTCAATTACAATAATCAGCTCACTAGTGACTAATCTCAGGATATTCCTGAAGATCTACTGATAAGTCGTAACAGATAGTATTTAGACTTATCAAAAGTGAGATAGTTAACACAGATGACTATGAATAACCGTCGTGCTATATCATAAATTGATGGAAGTGAGAATTCTACAACTGTATTTCGGCTAGATATTGGTGCAGAGGGTTCGTCAACCTGAAGTCTCTGAGGCGGAATCTAGGATTCTCACTGTCGAGGAGTCCCATACTGAGACAAAACAACTGTCCAGTGTTTCCTTGTTTTCAATCGTGACCTACCAGCATCAATATGTGATGAATTAAATCAACTATAACTTAATATCAATCTTCACAAATCACCTCGTTTCGATTACCGAAAGATTTATATATAATGATTAGGATCAAATTTTTTGCTTCGGGTTCTCAACGTCAAGGATAGACGTTCTTATCTCCATATCTGCTTCCAATTTCCTGCGAAATTTACTTTGATGAACGTAACACTGGTAAATGTTCTTCTAATTCTTAGCAAATGAATGGTAAACATAGTGAAACCAGTGGAGACTCCTACATATAAAATTCTTGAAAATATAGTTATCTTTCTAGAAGCTTGACAACATCATAATCGACTAGTTTATAATGAAGTGGTAATCAAGCAAGTAAAACAATTCTACATAATAAGGCATAGTTTAATGCATTAAATCTATAAAAACCGTAGAATTTCAATGTTTTCGAAGGTAAGGCTGTTGCGATAGTAACAGCTAAAACTACTATATATAACCGAGTACGTAGTCACAATAGTTCTTACGTTAGTAGCGATTCACCAGTCGCAGATATTAAATCACCTATTGTAACTGTAGTCCAGATAAATATAATAAAGTTAAATAGTAGGTGATTATTATCTACTTTAATGAAATCTATGGAAGTGAAGTTACATTACATCGTTTGTCGATATTCTTGTTTATCTACTCATATACATTTAGATGACAAATGAAATTGTATTTAATGAGAAGAAATTTTATGATGATATACAGTTAACATTCGTATGTAGTTTAATTTATAAGTTAACTTAAATCATGTTTAGTTCCAAGTTTAATCTAAAAATTGTTCTAAGTTTACGCAACCATTTTTATTAAATGATAATAAACTATTCGGTACATTAGATACTGGTAAACACAATGAATATCTGTTGATTAGCACTTATTATCAAGTAAATCAACACAAGTTTGAATCCTACGAAAAGTATCAGTTTACTGAATACTACAGAATGATAGAAAGTGTATATCATGAGTTGCCTTGTGATAGCTGACAACTATTAAGCATCAACAGCTATTTTGACTAAAGAATGGTCAGTAAAAATGTCGAAGTTATTACATGTCTATTAATTAGTATTTTTACGCATAAAATTGATATCATTATTGTACATTATTAAACATTGTTAGTGACAGCTTCAAATAATGGAATGTAGAACGTAACATTGTCTTGATATTGTCTTTAGTTTGAATGAACTGTTTATCAAAAGCTTTAATTTATTCAAACACTAATGAAGAGTAAGTTATACAGGCTGATATTTCTAAAAGCATGTATTTTCATACTAAAAAAGATGTAGTTACGTTACACTGTAGCAAAGAATTAGAAATCACAATCTATTGGGTCTGTTCCTTGTGTTATTGGGAACCTTACACCAAAGCTGCATCTGGTTAGACATTCAGTAACACTAGTATTTGCATTGCTCTAGCTGCGAGCTTGACATTGATTAATTAACGACTGCCATATACAGTTCCTTTTTATAATCTTATTATTCCAAACTTTGTTTACAACTTCGCTAATTCAGCCATTATTGTATTTAGTATTTCCTGTTACTGATTGGTTCAGTATATGATATATAAAAGGTATTGTTGCAATTCAAAAAAGTGATTTGGTCTTAACTTTTACTTGTTGGTGATTATTTTTTCTATTTCTATCTCTGGAAAAGGTTTTGGTCACTCCAGTGTCATGCTCACCAATCTTCGTTTTCAAGTCTACCAGGTAGTAGTCATATCATAAACCCCATAGGCTCATTTTACCTCGGGCACAAGGAAGGTCATTTCAAGGTAACACCACAAATATTTCATCCATAGACCATTTATTTTAAACCAGCCATACAACCCAAATATTTCAGTCTATACTGTTAAATTATTTTCTTTCAATCTCAGACTTATTCAAAAGATAGAAGTAATAATCTTACGAGCTACGTACAATCCACCGGGCTTTTCGTACAGAAAAGAATTGTTTTATCACTTCTCTTCACTATGGATCAATATTTCCAACTTAAATATGAAGGATTTAATAACCGTAAATGTATGTTTGAATAAATAAAATGAGTATCGTTTCAGGGATGTAACGATTATAATTAATTAGCGTACAAGGAAATATTTGAACTTGATGGCACGAATCGACCTAGATTAGACAACTAATATAAACCAGAAAGTACTAAACTTTAAATATATCACTATTTGATAGAAATAATGAATATCAACCTTTGAATGTCAAAGGTTGAATGTTTACTGAGAAACCTGGAATTCCTCTTGGAATTAGTAGACAAGCCCTCCTGTGAAGTCCCATACTAGGATAGGATAGATGTACAGTGCCAGTTCCTAGTTTTCAATAGCTTTGTTGTATGTAGATTTTAACTACTGGATTAGTAATAAAATTATGCAAGCACAAGTATTTAGTATAAAACATAAACAATTTTGTATTAAAATGAGATAGAATAGTCAAATACATGAATGATGAATGGAACTGTAGGTACTTTTTGAAACTTTATCCTATTCCTTCATAGGACGAATGATTAAATGCTATCTGAATACAACCACAATTCGATAATTACGCTTAAATTCTAAGTATTTTCAGTTTCGACATTTACATATGCTCACGAATCTAGATCTTGATAGAACAAGGCTATAAAAATATAATGATCATTAATAACTGTTTACTTAAAATAAGAATATTTACATAGCTACTGCATAAAACCTAGATGTGACACAATTCTACATAACTGACTCATTGCAAATTGTTAATTAATAGTGCAAAGAAAATATATGCACAGTAAAACAGTGCATGATAAACTTACCGTCTTCACTTAAACTTCGAGTTGTACTGGTTACATTATCAGTAGTACCATGGTTAATTTTCGAATTACTTGAATGTTGAGATTGATCAGACTCAGATACACTCTATTAATTAAAAGGAATAAATTAATAAGCATTTGTGAGAATGTGCAATCAAATGAATCCACTGTTTAGTGAAAGAAAATTAAACGGACATATATTTTTGATGACCTGATAAAAGTTTACAGAGAACCTTGTTTGTGTCAGTTTGCATGTATCAAGTAGGCATATTTGAATTCCTGAAAGAATAGATGCTGCATTTGGAGCACTGGTGTTATAAAGCTTAGCTGTATGAGAGGTTATCACTGATATATAAAGATCGGTTAGTAATTAGCACCACGTTTGTATTGATGATTACATTCTATCCGTCAAATTGAAATATTGTTACTAGTCTAAGTAACTCAGAATCACGAAGTCAACAAAATGGACACATTGGGTATTTCTGATGATCATTTTCACCTACCTAATATTAGAACTAATATTTTGTCCGGCTAATGACAAATGTTTAGTAAATTTGATATCGTTATTTGATTCGGACTAAACAACAACCATCGAAATCAAAGAAGAGTTGTGCTTCGCATCAGTACCCATTCACGTTTCCATCAAGGAAGAAGTAAAAGATCTTCAGGCTTAATCCTTTGAGTACTGATATTTTTAATTTCAGACAATTCAGGAAATTATTAATGACTTGTTAACGGTGGCAGGTCACTGAATTACGTAGAAAGTAATTGATCTTTATATATTACTGAATCTTCAGAATTACTTACTGAAAGTGGTCAGTCGTATGTTAGGCTAATTACAGTTTGTATTTTGTAGGCAAATAGTAAATTTAAAGTCGGAAGATTTACTTAGGCCACCGATAGTAATTGTAATTTACTGAAAAGCTTATACATCTTAGTATGCCAAATGTTGAAAATATTTGTTAATTAAACTCTCTCTACAACAATCATTCATAAATACATAGTAGCTATCCGTTTAAAAGTCTACAGTTTAATACTATAATGGATATGTTATAATATAAACTGACAAATAGGATCGCTTTATGAAATCGCTAGCATTCAGAAACCAACCAGTAATTAAAAGCATTTCTTTTAACGACTTCCGTAAAGAACCATACAAGTCGCTTAGTTTTACATACTAACTTTTGGTATTTAATAGCAACCAACTCTCAACGTGTATTTTATTGAATAGTAATGATAATAATAAACTCTGAAACTAACCAAAGAATACAATCCAATTTACAGGTTGTTAAAATGATAAGTCTAAATTATTATTCGAAACGATGACTCCCATTCATTGTTTTATTGGAATATTAAATTAAAATTTATTAAAAGCTGCGAAGATATGCTACTGATGACGGGCATAATTATAGGAGATTACATATACGTTACATAATTGTTATTATGGGAATTTATAATTTAACTACATAATCGTATGGAAGTTGAAATTCGCTTATCGAGTGGCAGAGATACATTATCATCACAAGGGTTTTTAATTGCCTGATATCGGTTAGGATGCAGAGTCCCTCGTTACTCAAGGAACTAACATTCTGTGTTGGAGAAAAGTAAACAGTATGGTGTAAGGTGACTTCAAGCATATTTTACAGGTGACCGTCTATGATTAGAGAAAATAAAATAAAAACAGAGAGCAAAGAACAGCAACAAAAATATATAAAGAGCTATGAAGTTAGTAGGCAGAGTTTGAGTGTACTCAGGATTTACAATATGCTTCTGTAAAATCATAAAGAGGATAATATACTGACATAAAGCAAAGTTAAATAGCTTTAATGAGTGACAAAAATGTTCACACACTTAGGACACTTATGATTTAACTAATGTATGGGATAGAAGAGTAGATGACCAAGCTCTTCTATTTAACACACGGCAATAAATGCATGAGAAGATGGATAGTGTAGCGACATTTTTACAATTGAAGAAAATCAAGTACTCTAACCCACAGTCAGTCAGCATTAAAGTCAGAATTTTTAATACAAACGTGAAGACATTTCCATTGTATGGAGCTAAAACTTGTAAGGCGAACTTCGGGAGACATTATTTGAAAAATACAGGTATTTGTATAAGGTTGTCCATACAACTTGTTTACTTCGGAATCGTTGGTCAGACACCATCAACAACAATCTAGTATAGTAGAGAACAAGCTAAATGGAAAGGAGAGCCCAGGATATTATCTGGTTGAAGGATGCTGGTCAGCGGCCTATGCTTTACGTGGTGGGAAGGGTTATAGACATCGATTGACTGGCTGTTTCATTACTAAAGACTACCGTTGGTGTGAACATTTTTAACAATATACCGGAAGACAGGACATGACCAGCATATCATATATGGAATGCGAGTCGATCTATTTCGAAAATAGCTTATGGTGAACCCTTATAGATTCTCAAAAATCTATTCAAAAATTAATTCTTATGGAGGAAGGGACTTAGAATGAAGCATACTTTCCTTATGATGGTAAGCTAAAACAAAACGGACAATCAAATATAATTGCATCAGACTCGATAAGCACAAATTTCCTTAGTAACTTCGAAAAGAAATTATATAACAGTAATATTACCAATCAAAGTTAAAAAAAATGTACATTTTTCAGTAACGATAAGCAATCAAATCGTAATTCAGCTCGGACCTGCTGTGTGAAACTAGCAATACATATCTCATTGTTTTACTTAATCAGATGATCTTTTGTTAGGGTTCTCTCATGATGTTGTAGGAGTGTCATACAGGCTACAGAAGTCCAATTTTTAAACATATGGGATCGTTTCGATTACCTCACTTTTCCTTACCCACTATGACCAATCAAAATGTATTTACAGATTTCCAGTTGGGTATCTCATTTCACCTCAATAAAAGGAAAGGTTATTTAGTTTGTCTATCAATTTACAACTTTGATTAGCGCTGTCATGTTGGTTTATATGTCACTTTCAAACAGTGTAGCTAGTAATATTTTTGGGAGATGTTCGTGAGTGTCTGGTTTGAAAAAGAAGAAGGATTTATTAGATTAGTGTGTGGAAAAGAAACCTTTCATCTTATTATTCATGGCAATTATCGTAAAATAAATAATTTTTACACTAATTACGTATTCAGGATGAAAGGTCATCGAGAATCACAGACAACATCCTCCAAATACCTAGTATATAATAATATAGTTTGATATGCATTTTTCGTACGGATGGTGGAGATATGGTATGCTATAACATGATGATCAATCAGTCTTAACGAAGATTTGTTACGTGTTTTGCACGAGAGAAGCTCATGGTTTCATTGGTTGCCAGAAGATCAGATAAGGAACATTCGTCCCTTAAGGAAATCTTGAGCTGCAGCATTTATCGTAATTGATTTTTTATATGCGACTTACTGAATATCTTCAGTATCAGTTGGCGGGTATCAAAGCAATCAACAAATTCAGGTTTGTTTACATTTTATTATAAGCTTTACTCAATTAGACAGTTTTGAAAACCTGAGGGGCAGGGTGAATCAGTGACAGTACATAATGTAAACGGTAATCAATAGTGTGAATTTTTCACACCACGTAATTAGAAAAAATTGGTTTACTGTTACTTGAACATTGAAGTTATTGACAGTACTTGAAAGTGTAACGAGGAAGGCATGTCACTTAGGATCCATCAATAAAATAAATACCGGTAGCTTTCGTGCTTGTAGCTTGAGAAGCTGCGGAGATGATCATGAGATTTTGATCCTTCTTTTTGAGACAGTGTTATGGCACGGACATCAGTTGGATGTTTCGTTAATGATGCCAACGCTGCAATACGTATTGTACTATCTCTCAACAAACTGTATGCCCACCGCCTACTATGTCGAGTCTATGTAGTTCGTAGCGATGTTCTAAGAGCACACTGACACTGATAAGTTAGCACCTTTACTGTAGAATATATCAGTTGCAACAGCACAAATGCTTTTGAAATTAATGTTCACCAAAAACAATGAACGGTAAAACTTTTGCTTGTTAATTAATGCCATTATTTAGGTTACACGACTCGGTCAAAGAAGTATCGAGGAAAGAAGTTATCTCTAACACTCTAAACTTGTTATACCTATAGTATCAGTTAATTTGACATTTGTTTCTGTTTCATAGGAACAGAACATGCAAGCGTTGATATTACAGATCTAAATAGTAGCATCAGTCCTCATCCCATTTTCCTTAGACATTCCATCAGCCATGTGGCAGTACACAAGTCACTTGGAATAAATTTATAAGATATTTGCATGAAACTACTCCTGAAGAGTTTAGTGAAAACCTATGAATTTGTATACAGATGTAAACCAATGCAATTTTTATGTTATGTTAACTAGTTCACTGTCCTACACTGCTAAAATGAAATGTATCTGTTATACGTAGTGATTTTGTGCGTGTAATGGGCTCAGTTTCAGTTATGTGTAATAAATTATTAAAAAGAATGATTATATTCTTGATTTCATACATTTTACGGCAACTTAAAATATCTAACTAATTGGTACTAATGTTAAATCAGTCCCCTGAACTATCAAAACAACCGTTTCAATGAACAACTGTCATTTTATTTGACAGTAATATTGATCAGCATAAAAATAATATAATCAATGAATTCAATATAACGCAAATAATCAAGTTTAGTAGTCATGTACTTTATCTATAGTGAAAAATTGAAATTTGTATCATGACTAATTCCGAAAGGTAGTTTCGGGAGTTTTAGTTAGACGCGACTAATGGAGTTCATTTATTTCAGATGTGAAGGAATTACCTATTGATCGAGAATTGGTGAATTCACTGAAATATACAGCACGTTAACTGAAGTGGTTTAATAACTAAGAGTTCGAGGTACTGAATTCTATTCCATAGGGAGTAGTGATCATTTACTGATAACTAGGAGTTTTAAATTTAGAGGAAACAAATGTCCACTGTAAGTTTTTGTTCTTCAGAAATTTTATAAATCACACCAATTTATGGTAACGAAATCATATAAGAAAATATATATTGCTAATAGAAATTTCACTCTAAACATATATTACTTGTCAAAACGGTTGTTAGTTATTGTGACTCAGTAATAATATTATTTCTAGTCGTTTGTATTCATCACAGACTGATGTTGTGTGAGTACAACTGAAAACCAGGGAGCATTGGACATTTATTTTGTTCAGGTATGAAAATCCTCAGCAGCGCATACCCTCTATTTTTAAGAGAAATCGAAATGACGACCTTCCAGTTTCAAGGCGAAGGCTTAACCATCTGACCCCTGCAGTAATCTTCATATTTCCATCAATCTGCACTATGATCATACACTATCAAAGGTAAAAATTGTTTCACTTCCGATATTTCTGATCTCAGCTAGTCACAACTCCTCACTAGAACTTCAAGAACCTCCTAATGTTGGTCACTAGTGAGCTGATCATTGTAGTTGAATGTAGGTGATTTTGTGGAGAGAAGTATTATGTTTGTATTTGTCACAAACACATAGTTCAATAATATTATTGCCAATTTAATTGTCCTGAAGTGATAAATAGCTTTATCTAACATTTAGTTGTTACAGTTGTTCATACTAAGAGTAAGGGAACATGTTGACGACTTCACATTTGAAATGTAGATTAGGTTTATTAACATTTAGGATTTTACAACCGATAATTCATATATACAAATATTCGAGTTGTAAATTACATTTATCAGATGAGGTGACTTTAGAAACCACTGAGCAATGAACAGTAACTTCGTCCAAATAAAAGACGAATCAGATTACACCTACGATACCTGAAAGTTTCGAACCCAAAACCTCCATGTTCGGCTTCATCAGCTTCAACACCTGAAACCACTTACTTAGGCACTGAGATCTGTTTGCAGTCAGTACAATCTACGAAGTAAACCAGTCTTCATATAGAAACTTTTCGAATAATGTTCACATATAAATTTTTTCATACACTTCTTCATTCAACACTAAAATACACGTCATTTTTAGGCTTAAAAAATAGTCAACTTCCAATCTAAGTCATTTCATTTTTACTGAAGGTAAATAACATTCATCATAGCAATAATAATTCACTATCTATCCTTGGACTTTTTGCATTACAAAATTGAGGCACATAAGTAACCCAATTTCTGTTATACAAGTGCAAGTTACGTTCAATTATCAATTGCCTTTTACTCCAGTCACTGAAATTTAAGTAAGTAATTATGACTCGACGGTTCTAGTAACACACAGAGTGGGATATGTATTAATAATACTTATGAATGGATACTGGTCGTAAACTATGGAGAAATTTACTGATGATAATAGTCTGAAACATTCAACGTCAAATTAATAGTCTAATGGTAACATACAATTCATTCAACTTGCATGTGGTTTAATTGAGCTTGAAGAAATTATAGAAATGCATAGCGAAACAGCTTTATCCTAGTATTATCTGAGTTTTAATAACTGAACAACTTAATTCATAACTTAAAAATAAAAACGCTTTTAAATAGAAAAATATCTAAAAACCATATGCTTTAATTTAGAATTGATTGAAAGCTTTGGAAGAATTTTTAACTTGCACTCGCTTAACTACAAACTGAATGTATTTGAGCCTTTCCGTTAATTTGTCATGGATTGAAATTTATCAGTCTCTGTTGCATTACCTGCATCCTTAGCGCGTTGTCTTAATATATATATATATATATATATATATATATATATATATATATATCAATGCCTATTACCCATGTGGAGCACAGGCCGCCGACCAGTATTCTCCAACCAATTCTGACCTGAGCTTTTCCTTTTCAGCTCTTCCCAATAGCTCTACAGTATCTTCATGTCTATCTCAAATTCCCAAAGCAGTGTATTCTTGGGTCTCTCCCTTTTCCTTTGACTTTCAGAGTTCAATGTTAATGCTTGTCTTGTGACACAATTTGGAGGTTTCCTCAGTGTAAATCCTATCCACCTTCAGCGTCTTTTCCTAATTTCTTCCTCGGCTGGAAGATATATATATATATCTTTAACATCTCACAAGTACTGGATTGTGAACTGCACAAGTAGTTCTTCATCATCAACACTGGAATACAAGTACATTCTAGCTAACAAGTCCTAAATAGAAGGAAACGGTTGTCCGGGATTCAGCTTGCCAGCCATAATCCAACCTAAATTATACTTTTTTAAGTAGTTTTAAGTAGTTATGTTATTATTGTTCAAAATATTCTGACAATAAGTTCAATATACAATTCATTTTGTTTGAATATAAAACTTGAAATTTGTGTAATAGTGAAATTTGTTTTAATGTTTAACTCAATTAACATCAATTAAAAACTTTAAAAATAATCTTTAGTTTAAATATTTTCGTTTAAATTCTTACAAATTATTAAATCTAAACGAAATAAAGTTTTTTTCATATGCAGAAATAAAAGTATCAACAATATGCTTAATGATTATTTCATTGTTTCTAGTGGTTACGTCATTTTCTCAATGAAATATTGATTTTGTCAGAGAAAAATCCAGGGAAAAAACGAAGAAAACAGTAACCACAGACACTTGATATTTTACTAAAAGAATAAAAATAATCCGTTCATATGACTTAGCTTATTGTATAACAAATGAATATTAATTGTGGTTAATGATAAACTCCAGATATAGAGATACATAAATACATAAATACAATAAACTAAAGATAAATTCGATATCACGAACTAATGTGAATTAACTCAATATAGAAAATTCGAAAATCCAACTGCACACTTGCTTCTTCCTCATATAGCACATTCACGATCTCACTAAGGAAATCAAAAACTATCAACTTCAAGTTTCGTCACCAATCATTTACCATCAAACCACTCAGTAGATTGACATCAAACGATTGTTATTTTCATCTTCACTTCATTCGTAATATGTCTTTGCAATCTCATCAATAACAATCTTTGTGAATTGGGCTGCATACCTGACATGACTGAACTCTACTGGTAATGTCTTTTTACTGGATGTCATGAGATTAGCTCCTGAAGTTATTCACTAGCCGAGCTCATATTGATTGTTATTGAGTTTAGATAATAATTAAATATTTAAAATTCATTAAAATAAAATGTCATTTTCATTGTTCGCATTTGTCACAGAATAATGTTGCTTGAGTGTCCCATCAATGCATTCAAGCATAAAACAAACAAGATCAGCTTTTGTGTTAATGTTAAATCGATCAATAAATTTGTTTAAATTTTAAAGGGATAGAGTTTTCAAACTTTTGGAAATCAAAAAACCAAACCATGTTTTAAAAATGTTGTGCTCCTTATGGAAGTCTTAAATTTTATAAATAGCATTCTTTTTCAAGACCTGCTATCTTCTGTCTATTTATAAAAGTAAGGTATTGTCAGGATTTAACAATGTTTAAAGATTAGACAAGTGTGCTACTGGTTTCTACTCTGTTATCAGTTAGTGCATTTATCTTAGAATTAAGTGTTATCTAGATTATTAGATTTGAATTCATTATGTCAATTTAACTTCAGTTGTGAGACTAATGAAAGCAAGTAAGCACTGGGCAGCTGTTTCATCTTAGCACGCGGATTTTTGTCGATACCAGTTTGCATCTTACTAGAGGATCCAGCAGACAATCCTTGAAATGTTGTATTCAAAATTTAACTTTCTTTGTGAGCTAACTAGGATTAAAAATATGAACCAATCGATCATGCTCATAGCTATAGACGTTAAAGACCTCTTCGTGCTATGATAAAACAATAATGCTTCCTCGTTCTTTGTGGTTCTCAAATTCAGGTCAATTCATGATATGCATTTTAGTCACCATAAGAGGTTTGCAGTGATCTAAAATGATGGATTATAACACCTCAGAATTTCAATGTTCAATTCAACTTCTAATTCACTGCGATCTTTTATCATTTCAATATAATAGATAAGAATTTGATGATTTTCTTCAAACAACACTTTAATATATTCTGACAAATATGGTTACTATTATTCAGTAGTCACTAATTAGTTTTGATGCCTATGAATGATTTGAACTACATATTGATTTTTGATTCCTATTGAACCAATTACTTATAAGTTATAGACGAAAAGAAGTAAACCGAACTTTGACGAAAATTTGATTTGACACTTCATACATGTAGTATCTAATTGGCTACTATTCGTTATTGACATGAGATATACAATGACAGCCTGAAAAATGTCTTCTACTCACTTAACAAACAATATAACAAATGAAATTTAGATGTGAACTAGCTGAAACAAATCTAAAGTCAGGGTTAAACAATACGATTAATTCAATGATTTTCGATCATAACCTGTTTGTAATAAATAGTGAACAGTTTCACTTGCCTTGTTGATACAGTGAAATCAATGTTAGTCTAAACAGTAAATGACATATATTGATTTCTAAATAAAGTACAATTACTTACATTTGAAAGTATTTGTATCTTTCGTTGATTCATTATAAACTGAAGTAGATCAGTCTCTATTGCTAATTCTTCATTCTAAAGTAACTGCCTCGATACAGCAGTAGTTTACAAGTAGAACACATAACCCATGTTTCGCCTTATTCGGAACTCGTCAGCCGGATGTACGTTCATCCAAATATTGATGTCCACACAGGGAATCAAATGAAGCATATGTGATGTCAAGCACCACCGTGTTCAACAATAATCGGTTCACATTCATCATTTTAGCCCTAATCCCATATAATTTATACTTGTAAACTGCTGCTGCATCGACGAAATCAGTTTAGAATGGACAAATGATAACAGACTTTTCTATCTTAGTCTGTAACAAATCAATGGAAATTACAATGCTTTCGAATGTAAGTAATTATATTTTGGATTACATAAGATGTTTACTGAGTACTGTATTATTCATTTCTGCATACAAAAAAGTTAGTGTAGTATGCTATAATGTCATGATAGTTTGATTATACTATTTAGATTAATATACTTTTTTTCTTCTTTAAAGGTGAAGTCCCCGATGCTCACTGTCACATAAGAGTTTCAAATTAATAGCTAAACAATTATCCACTAATTCGTAGTTTAAAATTTTTATCTAGCACAAAATATCAAATCTGAATATAATAATTTCCACAACACCCAATAACAATCAATATGAGCTTGCAAGTGAATAACTTCAGAAACTAGTCTCATGATATCCAGTAAAAAGACATTACCAGTAGAGCTCAGTCATGTCAGGTATGCAGCCCAATTCACAAAGATTGTTATTGATGAGATTGCACAGACATATTACGAATGAAGTGAAGATGAAAATAACAATCGTTTGATGTCAATCTACTGAGTGGTTTGATGATAAATGATTAGTGATGAAACTTGAAGGTGATAGTTCTTGATTCGCTTAGTGAGATCGTGAATGTGTTATATGAGTATGAAGCAAGTGTTTAGCTTTTCTAGTATTCGGTGCTTGTTTAACTTAGATCATTTCGTGATAATAAACTTATATTAATTCTAGAGTTGACATTTTATGAAAATGAAAGTGTGTTTGCAACTTTTTTCCGTTTCCGAATATTTTGAATTGAAAATTATGTTTATAAGTGACATTTCATGGTTGAGTATCATACAATGTTACAATTAGGTTTCTATCATTTGATAATTTATTTCCTTGTTTCAAGAGGTTACAAGAGGTCAAAACGAAATGAATAGATTGTACCGGTTGTCAAATGAAAAAAAAAAACAACTGAAAAAATCAAATTCATTTCTGTCATAAATTATGATATTCATTTGTTTTCTACTAAGCATATAGTTTACTTTATTTAAGTAATCCTAATAGTGTATGAGATAAAGGTCATGGATACATTGTTTTCTATTTCTGTCTTTCATTTAGCTGAAACTTATTTTCTGTTTATGAATTTATAGTTTGATAATGATATCATTCATTATGTTTTCATAGTCTATAATTGTTCTTCAATAGAACTTCGCGAGTGAAACCTTCTTTCCTTATTACATGAATAGATTTCTTAGCATGATGATAGTTACTCATTGTCATTTATAAGGAAAATACAGCATATATTCATAAAAGGAAGTAAGCTGTAGAAGGAACAATAATGATTAGTAGACAACAGAGTATTATGGAGATATTTTCATTACTATAGTTTAAAGAAAACATTTACATTTACTAGGAATAGTTATTCAACTAGTCAGTCATAGTCAATATAGGACCAAAACAGATATAACGTTGCTGTGTCATAACAAGGTGAATAGAAAAATGAGTCAAAATGATTAAAATGATAAAGAGTATTGAGATTATGGTTTGTGAAGAAGACTTGAATTTTAAAACTGACAATCGAAAAGAAGACAGATATTGAAAGCATTTGCTACATTGTGACTCATTCTAAGCTATATGTCCCAATACCTTAACCATTTATTACGATAGTCGTGTAAACATAAACCAAATAGTCTACATCTGTTAATGATTTTCATGGATCGATGCTATATCTTAATTTCGTTAACCTTAGATTTCTTTCATTTACTCCTAATCAAACAAGAATTCCATGTTGAGGTTAACAGTGTCTGAGAAAACTTAATAAATGTTACAGCCGTATAAGTTTATGTCAATTTACAGTCCCATTAACTAATTGATAATAGTATATTTTCTGTTTATTTAAAACACAATGAGCAAAGTAAACTATTCAGATATTTGTATTTTCCCGACTAATTTGTATTTCTCAATGCAAAACACACACCAATTAGGGTGTAAAGCCGATAGAAATTAATAAGGTGGTGCAATTATATCGTGAAGTGACTGAATTAAAAATAATAACCATGGATATCATTTTCAGTTATATAATTGTAAGACATTGGTCACAGAGTTCGAAGTCCTAGGTTTGATGCTTTATTGGATCGTGGATGTACACTGCTAAAGTGTCTCATACCAGCAAAAGACAGCTGTTCAGTGCTACCTGGTGGTCAGTGACTGACTAATTCATGATATTAAATTAGCATTCGACATTTCTCACAACACCCGATGACAATTTTTATTATCTAGAACAAATTAGTCGTAATGATGCCAATGTTTAGCATATCAATAATTAATGAAGTATAAGACTGTAATTTATTTCAATCACTTTATGTTAGCTATACTGGCAGTAGTGTTCAAGCCAACATATCGTTGTAAAAAACGAATAAGAAGTATGTTATTACTTATTAACTTAGCGATTCATAGATGATTTCAGCTCTATGTAAGAAATAATTATCATTGCATTGACAATATAAATTAATGATGATATAAATCTTCCATCAATCAATATATTATATGAAACACTGATGCTAAGTAATGGCTACATTGATAGACATGATTTAAGTTTGACTGTGGTTGGCGAATGGAATCCAGGAGGCTCGTTCATTCTATTAAGAACTTGTCGGCTGAATATACCTGCATCAAATTGTTGATGCTCACAAGTGTGACTATTTTAACTTAGCAGTTCAGCAGTAAACGCGGTGAATGTAGACACGAAAGGAATTGGGTCCGAGTCCCGGTGTAAACATTAACATCGGAATGAATGTGTATCCAGCTGAAGGGTCCTAATCAGGACATAAGGCGTGTACTGAATCCCACTTCCCAACCCCAGTCTGTCACATTTGTGAACTTCATCTGTATTAAGGCAATCCACATATGGCAAGAGACTGATCAAGTTCAGCCCACATCAAGTCAATAGGAAGATTCGAAAATACGTTCAAATTGACAGGTGTGAGAAAATGAAGTTTGTTTAGGCCAAGACATTACTTAGACGACAAAGTTCATTAAGACTTAGTTGATATTTCATAAACTAAACAGTTTTGAAAGAATGACATGGATCTGACTTATATCATCTTTAATTCGTATTGGATATGTGTAATTGTATTATGTCAACATTTTACTTTATTGACATGGGAAATGTTGAGACGGTGAATATTGTACTGTGAGTATTATGTCATTTAAGTTAAGAGAATGCGTTAGGAATTTCAGAATTCCTTAACTGACAACATAAATGAAGATAAATTTATTAGTCATGTGTTGCTTTACATCAGGTATTTAGTGGGTATTGCTGAGTGGCTTGTACGTTACTTTGAGTTATTTATATATATATCATACTAGACTAACAAAAGCTTAAGAAGTCTATTACTAGAAGTTGACTTTATGGTGCTGATATTCAATGTGAGAACAAAAGATTGTTGATTATGCTTCCTGTCAGAATCAACGGTGTACTATTCCAAGGAGTCCTATACTGCAACTTTGCAGTAGTCCACTGATCCCTGGTTTTCAGTAATACTCAAGTGACACTATTCTGTATAGATTACAATCACCTAAACTTAATACCTATCTCCATAAATCCGCCTTATTTCATTAGCGTATCTGATAAATTACTCAAGAACAAGGTTATCATTCGAATTATATGAATGTCCTTGTTTGTTTTAAAAACTTCAAGGAAACTGATTATTAAATAGAATGAAAAATGTGTTCACTATTATAACATAATCTGTTGATTAGATATTTAATGATTATACTTATTACTCAGTGATTTTTAGACTGAAATATTCCTCTCATTGAATTGTTGAGTAAATATTGTGAAAATGGTTGAATTCAAATTACTTACGATGATATGACCTGGGTTAGACAAGTATTATAAAAACTAAGGAATAGCACTTAACAGCTTTTTGCCCACATATGGAATATTTGGTGAGTGAACATTTATGATCCCACTAGAAAACTGAGTCTAGAAATTTTAGGTCACATAGGAAATTTTTTGATTTCACTGATTAAAAGGTATACGTTTGAATGAGATAACTGTCGAGTACTAGTTCTTAGTTAACGTTGATTGTTCTTTGTATCAATTTCAAATAGTTGAATAGCATGCTAAACACAATTAGCTGTTGATTAAGCATTAGATATAGCGAATCAAGAGGAATGACTAACTTCTAGGACTGTTTTCTACAAAGTTATTTACTATATTTTCATTCTACCTAAACAAGATATTTTGTTTCTGTTATTTGTATATTCCCCATACCTTAATCTCTTATCTGACCTATTGACTGTTGTTGTGCCATTTTCCGTTCATGAACTCTAACTTATTGTTTGTGTACATCTTACTCTAATTCCTTATCATTATCGCCCTTGTTATATACTGATGATACTTTCCTAAATGATTGACTAAGCGGCCAGGTTATACATTTATGTAAGACAATGTTTAAAATATAAGTAAGCACTTTGTCTGGTTAGGTCGATGGTTTTGTACTCTTTTACTTAGCTTCAGGACCAGGAGTATCAGGGAAAACCTATGGATATGTAACAATAAGTCTTTGTGTCATGTTTTGTTTTATTATCTCTAGCAAATTTGATTATTCCGTAAATCGTGATTGCCTATAATCAAGATATAATAGTTAGGTGTACTAGTAGAGATAATAATAATAATAATCACATGAAGTAGATCACAATTTAACAAAATAATCTTTTGCTATTATTTCAATCCGTATTAGTACACTTATCTTTTCATTATCAATTCACACTTTTCACTTATTATGCTTAGTTATGTAATCCATCTACTTCATAATCATCATCATTGTATCATAAAACTACAATTACTACTGATATAATGAGCTTATTGGATTGCATTCATTATGAAGTGGTTAACATACTACTATCTAAATTCTAATGAAGAATGAAATAATTCTTCAATATATTTCCTGATTTTTATTATCTCATCATTAGATTTTAGTTTGTGATAAAAAAACTACTTTCTTTTTAATTTTATGTTTTAGATTTTCTGTTAAATATTATCTACTGTGATTGTTTTACACATTATAGAGTATGCAGTGTAGTATAGACAACAATATTCATAAGCTGTGACATTAACATAACACTATGAATTAGTACTATAGTGATTAAACTAAGAGTTGCTATCCACCTCATTCTAGGATGTTCTGTCGGAAATAATGTTTGCCTTTTTTTAACAATTTTAATACCTCATACATTGTCTCCTATATTTATTGACTGTATAATATATGCAGCAATATGCAAATTAACAATGAACTAATGTCATCATAGTACTCTAATGCATACCTAGAAATAAAGTAGACAATTGGTAATAATAAACTCGATATGAAGTGATGCAGTAAGAGTTTTGTTGTTTAAGTATGTTCAATATATCTGTTATATGATTAGATAGAGGGTAGTTGAGAGAAAAACCAAATACTATTTTTTCCATTATAGACTTTTGACATTTTAATAAATTGTCAGTTATTTCTAAAATTAGAAATAGATTTTTTGACGATGATTTAGTTTCTATACTTCAGATCATTTTTCATCTATGCACAACGAATTCATATTAAAGTTATAAGGGATAACGTAAATTTTAGTAAATTTTTGTAAAAAGGTAGCTAAACCCAACCTATCTCTCCAAAACCAAATCAATCCATTTATAATAATTACCTCACGAGTTACTAATATCAGGATATTCTTGAAATTCTAATGAGAAGTTGTGATTAGTGGAGTTCATATATGTCCAGAGTAACATAAATATAACCAATGACACTGCAGGATCGTAGCGTTATATTACAAGTTAAATGAATTAAAAATTATGTCACTGAACGTCAGCATAGTGGGACCGATGACTGACTGTTAGCACTGATATTTGATGATAACAGGTTTAATTTCCTGTGGGAGTCAAGGGTGTACACTTCTGAGGAGTTTCATACTAGGACAAGACAGCTGGTTTTCACTGGTACTTAATACAAACATCTAAACTCAAAAAGTAATACTTTGTTCGAAAATTATTCATTCAAGCAGATTATGTTCATTCGCTTCTTTGATGATAAAGTGTATTGCATATGTGAATTGCGCTTAACACACAGGTACTTTTAGCGACTTTAGTTTTTACTAACAAAATCATTTCAGTGATTCATTGCTTTAATAAATATACAAACAATAGACTAATGCAAATTATTATTATTATTATTATTATTATTATTATTATTATTACTGTTTTATCAGTAGCTTGAATGTAACAAAATACTCATAGACTGAAATGCTTTTTCAACCCAAATTAGTGATAATCTTTGTTTGACAAACTATTTATGGTTGACTTATTTACTAACCAATGATCAATGCCTTGTATTATATTTGTAAATTTTTAGCATGAATAGTTGAATGATAAATGTCCAAGCTACCTGACACTAATTCTGTCCTCACAAATAGCATCAATTCTTTTAAAATGGAGAATGTGCTTTACTGATCGATATGTACCAAACTGACAAGAATATTATGTCAAGTAGGATATCTTAGGGACTATCTCTAACTATCCAGACAACATTCATAGTTAAATACAATAGATGAATTCATTTATTAGCATGTCTACAAAATATTCGTCATCTAACACTATTCTAACTATATAAAAGGCAATCGGAATGTTATTTTTATTGCAAACATACAAATGTAAAGTTGATTGTTTCATTTCTTTTTTTTGTTTCTCTTTCATTTGAAAGGTGATAGTTTGACCAAAGAATCATGAAACAAGCTTCATTTTTATCTATTAATGATATTGCTTACTTTTCTATTAAATATAATATTTACCTAGTAAAAATATCACTCTCAATGTATTATTACTAAGATACTGTATGCATATACAGAGAAATGACTAGATTATAACACAAACTTTTATACAGAAATTAGTCCAGTAACTAGGGTATCATTTAAACATATTGATTATTAATAGTTATATCTATGCCAAATGAAACCATAGCTTTTTATTTGATGTTCAATAATTAACCGCTAATTTGGATATGTACTTGAATCTATCCGATGGCTAGATATGGACTAAAACTGATCAGTTTCTGTTGACATTCGTCACCGATTGATTTCAATTAAAAACCAGTAAAAACCAGGGAACACTTGACGGCTCTTTTGTCTTACTGTAGAACTTCTCAACAAAGGACACCCTCGATTTCTACAAGGGATTGAATCAATGACATTTTGATTGGTAGACACTTAATCATCTGCAATATCTGGTCATCCGGTATTTAATCCTACTTTCATCAGTTTGTGATATAACGTGACGATCAGTCAATGTTATAAGTAATAACTGTCTTACACCTAATATACGCGAACTCTATCAATTCCATTTCCCGACTTTACTCACTGTTATACAATACATCAAAAGAATGACAGTTGAATGACCGATAAACGTGTCGGATAAGAGACTGAAATCTAAAACAATTTTCAAACAGTGATATATATATACATATATACTTGCAAAGCCGTGAAATTTAATTACTAAAAGAAGTACATTACGTCACTTTTATACTTGTAGGCTATTTCCAATAAAACTGGAAACGCATTCTCACCAGAAATATAATCACCATTCCATGTTGGTGACATTGTTCCTTGGATAAAATCAATATTGGCATTTCTAGACCATTGTTCATGTAACAATAATGGATCTACTGTATTATTTACTCCATTCGATGTTGGTGTACTATTTAAAATGTTCAAAATACATGGATTAGTTAAATTGGTAGGATTCGATTGTTGAATACCTAATGTATGTGTTGACCAAGATGGTAGATTGGAATTTCCATTTGGAAATTGAAATGAACAAATTGTTTGAGATTTTTGATTATTTGGAAAATTTAATATTCCTTGTAAAACATACACCATTTTATAATTTTTTATTAGAAAAATTCATTAATTTTAGTATCCATGTAAAAATTGTGTTTTCTCTAATCAACCATCAATACATTGATTTGTAAAATGTTTTCATTACATGAAGTATTTAATTAGTCAAATAGACAATTGTCATCGTTTTCAGTTAATTTAATTTAGACAACTTTAAAGGTTGTGTAGAACAAGAAGAAGATGATGATGAAGAAGTAAAGGAAGACAGAGGATAAGTGAATTAATAAATGAATAAAGTGAAATGAATCTAAAAAACATTCACTTTTATTTAAAGTCAGCTCAATCAAATATGTTTTCTATTAACTATCCACTTTGAAATTTTACCTGAGCACTAATCTTTTTACTGATACATATGCATTGTCCGATGTTTACAGACATACTTACCTATAACATGGGATAGCCCAGTTGTGAACATTCATAGTAAGCTAACCAATCATATCTTCAATCAACTACTGTCGTATATGAGTTCATTCTATCTACACTGTACCATCTATTATATGTCGATATATATATATATATATATATATATATATATATATATATATATATATATAGTCGGTATACAAACATACTGACAACAAGAAGCCTGTTATAGACTCAAATAGAAGTTCATTCTATTATTTTGATTAGTTAACTTCCATCAACCGGTATTATTATTATTATTATTATTATCCTATATGGATAATGTTTAATTAAAATAACGTTGTATTAAGGGCAAGTGTATATACATAAATTTGATTATATTTTGTTCTAATATAAACGACAGAAAATCAATTGACCATGCAAAATGAATGATAAAAATGTTTACAACTGATAATCATGTAATTAGGTTTGGTGGAGATTGTTTAAATGGAACAATGATAATACAAATTGGCCGTAAGTTAGGAAAATAATGTGAACCGAGAATTTATGATAAAAAGCATCTTAGTCGATAGTATTAGATTTCTTAATAGCAGCTTTTTTCGGTTGTCGTGGGGTACGCTTAAGCGTTTGACTACTGAACAGATTGACTCTAGCAGTTAACAATTAGAACATTAGTCAATTCTTGATATGTTTGATCGAGCTCATTCATTGCTATCGGTTGTGAGACAGTTGCTCAACGATGTCAGTTGATGAGATCTCCCAAATGTAAAGCAAAGCGATTGGATTTAGAGATAGAAATTCTCGGAAGCTTACGTGATTAACTAGTTAAGTTGTGGACATACATTACCATTTAGGAGTCTCATACTGAGAATAAACAGTTGTCCAGAGCCAATTCTCTGGATTTAATGGTTGTTAAACTCGGGTAACTTCACGAAGTAGAGTAAAAATCATATTTTCTATCACTTTTTTTTAAATCTAGAAAATAGCAAGCACGGAATCATTTCAATTTCCACATATTTGGCATTCAACAGTTCGCACTTCTAACTTCAATCAACTTACAGTTTTGACGTCGCATTAATGGTTTAAAAGTTGACACAGTCATAATTTTCAGGGTTTACTGGAGTAATCCCTTGTAGGCTTATAAAAGAATACTCATGAGAAGTTTCATACTTAAGTGAAACACTCATTCAATAACACTTAGTTTTTGATTGTTACTTATCTGAATTCAGGTCATGATGTGAAGCTTGATACTAATTATGCATTGCTCAGTGTTTAATAAATGATACCGTTGTGTGATACTGAGTGATAAGCAAACAGAAGTGACCGTTATTCTTACAACAGATATTTATATTGTAAACAAAGATTCATGTCACAAATATAATAAGGAAATGCATAACTAAATGATTTTACTGTTTATTTGTAGTAAATTCACAAGACAATAGAGTGTCCCATAAGCTCTGTACTTTCACCGTTGATTACATTTGACCTTAGGTTAAATATGACTGGGCTTCTCAATAATGTTTGACTTTAGATAGAATTCCAGAAGTTCTAGCATGTCCAAGAGTAATATAACTATCACCAGAACCAATGAGTTTCCCTGTCATTGTAATTCTGCCGGTATCAGAAATGTGGTCATATTAATACAGTTTAAAAATGTAAAGTAAGATACGCTAGGTTTGTGGTCTTAAGTTCTCTTCTGTACTAAATCAAGTGTTCTCATTCTTCAAAAGTCCTATTCTAAGATCAAATAGGTAATAAAAATCACATGCATTATTTTAGTGAATGACGTAAACTAACATCATAGTTAACATATACAGCTGTGTTACTTAATTAGAGTTACTTTTTAAACATATCAACATACTGATGCCTGAACATTATCGAGTCATCGGCAACTCGGTCACTGTAACCTGAACATTATGTTCAACTAAAATTATTTATTCTCACATTGTATCATGTTTTCGATACGAAATGAATGTTTTACTAATTTCATATTCATTATATTTTTGAAAATTCTAAATACACAATTAGTCCGATGGAACTTTAGATTTCGATAGACTACTCTGTTTGATAACTGCGGAAACAATCGTAGAAGTATGTTAAGTTATATCGTTGAAAATCAGGTTTCATTTAATAAAATTTTTTGTATATTTCCTTTTTTAATGATCACAAAGATTATTATTTATTCTTCGTTTGGTACATTCGTGAGCTAAAATAGTTCCTTGAGATGCTTTCTACGTGGAATGTCGTATACTTGCTTATTACGTAAATAATATGACCATGAAATAGTATTTGATTTGAGCCAGTTGAATATCTTCTTGGAAACAATATAGAAATGATAATTAGGAAATAACATTAGCAAAGAAGTGTACAGTATCTCGGATTCAAGTATACTTATTACAATTAAACTAACTATGCATCAAAATCAATGAACGATAAACCTATATAAGACTACTTGTAAGGCATTAAATAGTAGTATGATACACAGAACGTATTGTAAATAATACTATTTCGTTTCTATACCATTGTTTAGTGAAGGAAAAATAAAAATTCTATTAATAGAATAGTATGATAATATAATCTTTGTAGAATAATAATGACAACAAAATAATGAAACATGAAAAATTGTAACACTGTAACCAACTATGCTTGAATAGGTCACATCGTACTGAATTCTATGAAATAATAAATATATCATAATATGTCATTGTTATTTGTATTTTTGCTCCATAGTTTTTTTTCTTGAATGCCTAGAAGTGTCTAAGTAACAAATGAAAGTTTACCATATAAAGAAAACTTCTATGAACATCATATTTACTTTAAATTCATATAGTTTTCTTAAATAAATGAGGTTATAATTAAATGAATGTTTTGCATTAATAATTTGCTATGGACAATGGATCTTACATGTAATCTTAACGTATTACTTTAATAGAATTTATCATTAATCAATAGCTTGTATAACAGCTTACTTTTGGGAGTTCCAGAGATTAATCCCCTCAACCTGCCATATTCGATATGTTACTTTTAACATTATTAAACATATTATCCGTCAACATTCTGGTAAGTATACATATATATATGTTGTTGTAGATCACTTGGAATCTATTTTCTGAAAGAAATATGACCTCTCTCACGTAAATCATTCTTTGCTGATATAGTTCTACATATAAAGATATTTTCGAAGTGTTGCTCTTACGGATTTAGATAGTTTCTTAAATAACATTATCGGTATCTACTTCAAAATAAAGTGAGTTATTTGAATCGCTTAACTTTAACTAACTAATTGTTATTTTGACTAAGATTTGGATTTAGCAATGTTTATTCGTGTGATGCTAATGATTTTATTTTACGTTGGTTTGAGTATTGATTTCGTTGATTTTTTTTCGGGGATGTGCATTGATGAATGAATGAAGTGAATTCTGTACTTCTAAAAATACAACTAGTTTACTTCGGGATGATCAAGTAAACTCGAACTGAGTAGGTGGCCACTGTATTTGATTTAGGGTTTTACATAAATGATATCTAACTCATCTTTCTACATTGTTGTGACGTTTGATTTGAATATTAGTAAATGTAAAGATTATGTAGCTGATATATTTTAAAAATCAATTGTGTTTGTGACTCGGTATCTTTAACCTTTGAAATAGTGACATAAAAGCGATCTATAAATAGGATGAAATCTATTCTCATATGCAAGTGGTCAAGGTTTGAATGAATATTCTATTAAATTTAAATGGCAACTAAATTTTTAAGTTGGATTGTGATTGGTAAGAGAAATCCAGTAGAAGCACTTCGTCCTATTTGAGACTCATTAGTTGAGTGTACCTGCATTCCAATATTCATATAAGTTCAACCTAATTAGGTAACGAAATTTAATAAAATTTTTAGAGTGGAAATGTAAGTTTGAATGAAAAATGATATTTAGTAACGTGTAAACGTAACAAAGTCTAAGTAGATGGAAGAACCAATGGTTTCTTGAAGGGACCTGACGATGGCATAGAAAAAAGAAAGGTAATAAATAGATTTGGACTGTTCATAAACGATTGTGAAAATCTATTGACATTAAACTGTTTATGCTGAATAGATTATTATAAACAACTGCACATTAAGCCACTTTAAACAGTTATAAAGATTTATAATTATTTATATTTAGATTAACTAAAACTGTGTAGTGACTAGTATCATGTTTGTTAGGCGTTTTATGTCGCTGATCGAATTCTATTGATTAGTGACCAGTAGCCTTGACATCTATACCAACATAATGAAGTGGAAGATGGCTTAGGAAGTAGTTGAAAAGAGACACTGAGTCTTACATAATCAATGTAAACGTGACGGTCGTTCATATATGGGAAGGGGTTAATCGCTGTGCAAATAGCTCAGTTGTAACATTGGCAGATTGTGTGACCAGGTGATATGTGATGGAATTTACTAGGAAGCATAAATATCTCTGAAGTTTCAGGTACTATTTACTGATATGTACCAAATAGCATATAGGTTGTTTGAAGTGTTTTATAAAATCACCCTGAAACCACTCATTATCACTTACTTTCATTTTATGCTTTACATGCTACCATATGATATCTTAGTGATGCTGATTTTATTACATTATTAAAACACTTTAGATTTCTACGCTAGTTTGGTTCACTATGATTTTTGGTACATGCCTCACGGAAACAGCTTTTCCTAGAATAGATCTTGTTAATAGGACACAATAATGTTATGCATTATTTAATCATCTGGTACTTTATGAATAGATGATTATTGCTAACTCCAAAAGACAAATATTCAAATGTATTAGCTCAATATAAGCTATATTTACGTACTAATTATTCACGTTTACTTTATGTGTATTAATCTGATCTCCGGTAAAGTTTTCAGTTTGTATTGTACGTTTTTACTTTGTTTCTTATTCATTAAATAACCGATCATTTATCAAAGCTTTTTTTGTTTAACAACTCATTGAATTAAGTGTTGATATTTACTTTGCTAAGTAATTAAGTGAATTAATGTTGTCATAGCATTCTCTTCTGTTTCCATAGTTGTTTTTCAGTGTCCTTTTTCTCATTTTCTTGACAATCCATAACATTTCCTTTACTAGCTGTTATCTTGTTACCAAATGCAGTTACTTTTATCATCACTACTATTACTACTTATTTGTATTCTTGCTTTACTACATCGATTAGAGGTGATGCAGTTTGAATGATTGATTTCTTCAATAAACTAATTGGAAATACAAAAACAACACTAATCTTACACTAATCAAGACTACTTTTATTGTTATTACTATTAATATCATCACAATACTGTTTTGCTTAGATTATTCTATTAGTTAATTGAGAATGATATACTATAGGTCTTTCTTCGTATAACACTTTAACTGAAAGTAAGGTTATTGTTGTTCTGAAGGGACTGTTAATGTTATCTTCATAATATTACTATATTTCATCTAAGATATGACATATAAGCAAAACGATTGTTATTTTCAGGCAGATATTCACCAAGACAAATAAATCTTTTCCAATATTGAGAGTCGACTGAAGCTAGAAATGCAAACCTCTGAAAAACAATAGAGTAACTTTAGAAAGGTAAGTTGTCTTTTCATGGTCTCATAGTTTTACATTTAGTCGCTATTAGGATTCAGGATATGCACATCATAAGAGTCTTTTATAAAGATGAGTCACAATCTAGTGATATCAAGGTTTTCAACGGTTATCAAACATAGGTCGGCATGCAATATGAAGCTTCATGATGACCATAAATAAAAGTAACAATTATACATTGATAGTACTTGATGACAAGTAAACAAATGGTGATGTAAATAATAATTGCATCTTAAAAAAATATTTTAACTTCTAAAATCAAACCTACTAAAATAATAGCTAACAGGAGTTAAGTAACAGAGAAAAAAATACTAATACTACAACCAAGTATTGTAAAAATTCTACAGAATTAGATCTTCATAGTTTCTAAAATATTTAAGAAACAATTGAACTGATTTAAGTCATTAATCGAAAAATCAGCAGTCTTGTTTAACAGAAATTTTCTTTTTTGGATGCAACAAATGGTATGTTTTAAGCGATTGTTCTCTGAATTGACTGATATTTTCTGATTGAACTGGGATGCTTTTGGTGGTATAACGTTATCCTAGTTAGATAGTTAAAATTTCAAATTTCTGATGTTGTTTTGACATTCTCCTTGAATATTTAGCATTTAAAAACAAACTTTTCAATCAATAAAGGATACGTATTGTACGATACTGATGTCGATTTACTCAAAAAGTTCATTAATTTTGTATACAAACATGACTTGGTTCCACCGAACGAGTGAAAAATGTGATCTTGGAAACAATCAATCAATTATATTAGGGAAAGGAGAAGTGATTGACTTTTACGTGAGAACATATTACATTATAAGATATGTGGTACTTTTGTGACATTAATGAACTTTAGATACCAATATTGAGACGGAAATTGTAATAGCTACGTCATATTAGACCCTTACACTACAAAGCTAATCTTAAACAACTCCTCACCCCATACGTAAAAAATTCTAACCGTAAATCATAACCCACTCCCGTAATGTAATACATCATCAGGAACATTAATCTTCAACGTGTTAACTCAGAGCAGTAAACAGGCTATTACGTTTTCAAAGATTTCTTATTATAACAAACACTGCAACGTGCTATCAAGCCATCTTTCGATTTTCAGCATTTTTGAACAGGCATTTCATTACCATAATCACAAACAAATGTATTGCTTAGTGATCGTGCATCCAGTAAAAATGTGGGGTACCTTATGGTTCTTTTAGGATTACAATTGCACATCAGTTAGTTTAAAATAACAATATCGTTTGCAGCGGCTTACATTCTTCATACAACTATAAGTAACGGTCTTAGAACCAATAACTCGCCTGTGATTGGTCAAAACCTTAATGTTCACTCGCCAGAACTGTAAGTCATGTTAACCGTCTAGTGTAATTTGGTATGCTCTGCATATTTGGGAATGAGTTACTTTTATTCAAATTTCAAAACAAACAATAAGATGCATATCTTTTTATCATGCATCATAAGAGTATGCAAAGTACTTGTAAAGTAGAGAATTGAAAATAAACATTAGTGACATACTGTAATTCCATGTTATCTTGTGCAGTAAAATGCCATTAGATACTAAATGTCTTAATGCCAAGCTAATCTATGAACCAAATTGAATAAATAACGATTCAAACATAATTTATCATGTCGATCAATTATGTAGAAATAATAATTACTACCGTTCATTACATGAGCAAATGTATATCATTCAAATTAACTATGCATTTATACGAATAAAGTATGAATCAACAATCAATCTGTCATAATCTAACTAACTTACAGATTAAATCAATCGTATTAATGGTATTAGAGTCTCTAGGTTCCTAACTACTAATCTATTATGAGCTAGAATCAGTACATTTTGTTATGTTACATACTTCCGATTTACTTTGATCTTGTTAATAAACCTGTAATTACCGATTGTTTCTTTCACTGAATATAATTATATGTGTATTCTTTCCATTATCCCAAAGAGTAGTATCATCCTCTATGCTGTTGAAATATTTGTTTTAGTAGTCAAATAATTGTATTCTTAAATTATACATGACAATTTAATGTTTAGACAACTAACAAATAGTGTAAATGTAATGTCAAATAGGTGATAATGTAAACCCATTTATCTCTTAAGTCACCGGTTGGTGATGCTAGTTTCTTTAGTGTATTTGAAGATAGTCAGTAAGAATAAAACAGTTCCAAATAAAGGTTGATATATTTAGATGTTTCTCCATTTTACATAAACGAGAAGTTAAGTACTTGTTAATAAAGGGGAGAATAAATCATTCGAAACTGCTCATTAGTGACTTACAGTGGAAGGGTGAATTCCGCTAAGTTCTAGTAAGAAGTAGTAACCGTGACTGACTCCTGTAATGGCATGGGACCAATATCAAAAAATGCAATGAGTCCTTAACTGGCTGGAATTAGAAACGTAAACCAATGTTTGATAACCTGATTTTCTTCAAAGTTAGGCGTGTAACGTAATGCCCAAATGTTCTGCGTTCAAGCCCCATGGAGAACAGTCATAGGAGCGCTGCTTGAATGTTCGAATGCATGAGAAAAAACCTATTGTTCAGTGTTTTATGGCTTTGCATTTTTTTTCTGACTAATGTCAATCCACGATGTAGAATTTTAAAGTATTTTTCATAAGAGTTTAAGGAAAGTCTGAGGAAACTCATTTCACTTTGAAATCAACAAAAGACACATATTCAACAACAGTTAATTGCTAATATTATGTGGTGTTTATGCCAATGCTAAATGTAAGTAACTGATTGACATCGGCTATATCTGAACTTCCAAAAATGCTTTACGCAGTAATTCCCTTATATAGTGTATATTTATTCCTTCTAATAATTTTGTGTAATAACATTATTAGCTCTGTCTTAACCTTAGCTTGAGAGTTTATAGTTCATCCCATACTACTCTAATTGTGAAATTCTGACCAGCGTATTAGACCATAATGCATGACGTGAATAAAGTCGTAAAGAAATGTTAGACAGTGATCATTATGAAATCCAGAAACATTTACTGTTGTGCAACACGGATACGTGAAAACGGTTTAGTGTAAGTCAGTAATCAAATGACAATAATTCACATAAACTTTAATTATTTACTTCATTTAAGAACAAGCATGTATTTTTTCTCTAAGTAGTAGGTAGTATATGGTAAGCGTAAATATATATAATCAACTAAGCATTGTGGTTGACTTACAGTTTATCTTATCAATAAACATCGTTTAGTAGACAGTAAGTTATTGCAAAGTATATCATTGATCATTTTTAACTGGAGCATGAGAATTATCAAATGTATAGACAGAACAAATATGGTGATTTTGTTCCTCATAACAGTATGAATAAAATTTGCTTACATTTATTGTAATGTAACTTATGTTGTACTTAGTACACATGATTAATGTAAGTAAATCGTTGGTAAACTGTACAAGGTAAAACAGGAAATATTTGATGCATAACAAATTTTTACTCATACTCTTTTAATAATATTCTAGAGATCATTAAGAAGAATATTTTATGCTGTCCTAATTTTGAGTATCTTACAGTAGCTGATCATTAATGTACACATGTATAAACGACAAAGTAACTCATTTGCCTATTTCTATGTACAACGATTTGTTCACCAGCCCCAGTGGACCTAAGTATATCAGGTCTCTCAGAGAAGGTTAAGCTGAAATCAATCTGTGACAAATAAAAACAACAAATTAAATGTGAAACTTCCACAAAGACCACTTTAAAAAATAAAATCTATGGTCAGTTGCTTTTCCTATGATTACTGGAGAAAATTTTGTTTATCAGAATTCATCCCGATGATTCTAATTGGGCATTATGGTATTGTTATTGTTGGGCAGCCATTGAAAAATAAAAAATGTCACCGGTCATTTATTTCGTCCTAGTATGGTTCGTCTATGAAGTAGTGCGCATCTACCAATTTACAAAGAAATCTACTCCAGGGCATTTAAGCTTAGTGTCTAAAGCTTAACCACCATACCACTTAGCCGGCCACCACGTAACACCTAATATTTCTGATTTCAATTAATTCACCATATCTTTGTGTATTCTTATCAACTGCCATTGAATGGCAACTGTCTAACACCTGACACAGCAGATATCCCTTGTAAAGTCTACTCACTTGAACTTCTGATATCACCTACTGAAGTTAGGAACTAATTAAGTGACATTTGTGAGTATGCATTCCGTAAGCATAGTCCATTAACTTAACTATGCTAACGAAAGCATGATTAATTTTTTTTCATTTAAAATGCAGCATGTGTTTTATTTGTATTAGATTTTCATAACATTCTAAAACGATATTGTATTCGTTTACATTACTTCGTAATTATTTTTTCAGATTAACTGAAATTTTAATTGCGTGTTGTTTAGATTGTTAAAATTGGAATTCGGTATCATGAATTGGTCTATGTTAGACAATCACCAGTAACTACTGGAGATAATTCTTAGAGTTCATGTGAGTTATCAATGGAGTTCGGTTATCTAAACTGGGACGGAGTTGCTTATCAATGGTTATAAATAAGGTCGTGCAAATATATCATACATTTACTAAGTTAGGAATATTAATCGTTAGAAGCCGGCTGGCTCAGCTATCTAACGGTTAAGCGTTCACTATGGATCCTGAATCGTATGAGCTGGATACTCTCATGGGTCATGAATGCATACCACCACGTAGGAGTCCAATAGTGGAATGAAACTATTGTCCGGCACTACTTCCTGTTTTTAGATGGTTGTCAAACAGTTTTATTTGATATATCAAATCCAAACTTGAAATTTTGTTTCCTTCTCAACGGTAACAATTTTTGAGCTGCTAAAATGTAAAATGCAATTAGCAGCTTACATAAATAGGATTCACTTAATAGCATTAAGTGTACTTAATAGCATTCCCATACTAGGAAGAAATATATGTCTAGAGTTTTCTGGTTTCAGTAGTACCCAACTAACATCAATCTGTATCAAATGCAATTAATCGAACTTAATATCTGTTTCCGCAATAAAACACCTCCGGTATATCATACTTTATTGATTCATTAACCTTAGAAAAGAAATTGTATTATAGTTTTATTTTGTCGTTAGCTTTTAGTACACACTGCTAGTGACACGTAGATTACTTGTCCGCAGAATGAAATGCGTATATTTTTACCGCATATATATGCGTATATGTGCATATATTTATGTTTGTGCATTTGTGTACGTATGTGTGCATGCATGTAGGTATGCATAAACAATAGAGAACCCAGAACATTCGTGCATCTGTCCAAGTTGCTACACATCAACAGTACAACAGATTGGTAAAAGTGTAAATTTGTTTAATGATATTAATAATAATCATATTGTAAAACTAAAAAGTGATTGTTAAATAGAATACGGTCCAAGGGGAAAGAAATAACTCTTCGAAAGAAAGGTATGAAATACTTTATGGTGATGATTTGATTGGGCACAAATGAGTGAAAACACGTTCTCCACTGTAACCAGTTATATCACCTGGAGTTTCACACCACTGTTTATGGCATTCACGTGGACATTATTCTGTATCGCTCAACTTGATTCAGACTATCAGTTAGTGACTTCATGGACTGATTCTGTGTTTTACATAGTGCTTTTTAATTAATAGTGATCTAGTTGTGTAGAATAAGAACGAATATAACTAGGATATTTTTTAAAAAAAATTCGGTTTTCATTTTCAATTATTATGTAATCTGCTTAAACATGTAATCAAGGATTATATTTTCCAATAATGTCAGAAATTATTGTTAGAACAACACATGCAAAATTATATTACTGAATTCATGTTAGTAGAATACAACCTTTTTAAACAGTAAATAGAAAGTAATTCAATTCATAATATTCAATTAATATTCATTTCAACAATATTTTTTTTCTTGTAGATACATTTGATATTTAGAAAAAAAGTATGGAGATTAACATATTTTTCGGATAAAATATTCATGTGATAAAGTGTAATTTATATCACATGAAAGGGGAATATTTTTCTATACACACATTTATATTATGACCAAAAAAGTATAGAATGAGAACAAGTATAAACGATGATTTAACTGTCAGGAAAGAATAACTACGTTTGGCAATTATCAGTAATTTATAAAATTCAAAGAAAACTAGAAGTTGTATATTATGATGCCAGTGTCTAAAATCCACGGAGTATACATTTTTCTCATAAGCAAAACTTCACATTGTAAGGATAAAAATTACATTAATAGATCCTTCTTAAAGAAACGACATACACCACACAGATTAAAAGTGTACATTGACGGAAACTATTAGTGAAAATTAATCTATCTCTATCCTTAGTCTTAATTTATGAACTTAATTCAAAATTAAGTTATGGTTATACAGACGACTGCTTGATTTTCAGTAAATACGTTTGAGAATACAAGCAAGAATATGGCTATTGTGACATATTAATGAATTGATATTTCTTGATCTATACTCTAAAATGTTCATAGTAAACCTGATTAATTCCATAATCCATGGAATATATGAGTATCCAACTTGAGACTGTTTTTCGCAAATAAATTTTCCTTTACAATTACTGTCTTCTGATTGGACAGAAACCAGCTATAAATCTTTGAATTTGATTGACTCGTCTGCATATTCCAACTTACAAAATCTATACTGATTTAACAAAATAGTAATTCTATGGAGGCATTTTAAAAAACGCTGAAGTCAGTAATAATTACTAAAAGTGAATTTCTAGATGTTTCATGACTTTAAGTCAACAAATGAAGGTAGAACTAAACAATTGTACCAAAGCAATAGAACTTCTACACAGATTCTCAATGTCGTGATGCACAGTTGGAATAATTCTAATTGCTCTATAAAATATACTTCTCACTTGGGGTGAATTTGTGTTAATAACATATCTCTGAAGAAATACAATACTTCATAGAACAATATCTTAAAGTTTCAGGCCTGAATCAACTAAAATTAGATGCCACTAAAACTGTGACATGTCAATATCATTTAGAAATCAGCTTAAAGCGGCACTATAGTTTAGTCCTGGCAGAATAAATAGTTGGTTCTGTTATATCGGTAGACTAAAGAAGAGTAACAAACTCCCAGAATTGTGTTTTAGAACATCGTTTCAATTATTTTAACTGTGGGTAATGTAGACATTCAATTTCTATCACTATTCTGTTCCTCTCACCATATCCTTTCGTTTAGTATATTTGCTGTTAGTATATTGTCACTTATCATGAACTACAGTTAATTGGTTGTGTACAAGTTACCTTTATTCAGTGTCACAATCTTCTTTGATTTGTATTATTGTAAAATCCCTAAGTGATTTGATGTGTGGTCTGATTTTGTGTATATATAAAGAAGTGTTTGAAATACACTACGACTCTGATTTCTGCCTGGTTGGGTTATTCATCTAGTATTCTTCATTCCGGCTTGGGGACTGATTGTCACGGGCAGAACGTATAAGGGCACTGATTAGTGGTTATCAAAGTCACACAATATATGTGCCATACGATTGTAATTAGTCCGAATATATTTAAATATAACAGAATCAAATTTAAAAAAATGTGTAAATGCTACTTAGAAACGAACAAAATAGTAATGAGATAATCAAAGGCTGACGACCACTCACATGATACAAGTGTAGTAAAAATTAAATTGTGACAGTCTTGTGCGACATCTTTTGGATACTCTCGATATGAGAACTTTTAGGAAAACTATTAGACTTAAGTGAATCATAAGGCATTTTCTTCAATTTAGCGCAATTGACTTTAGTAATTTACACAAAAGGCTATAGCTACTCATTTTTGTTGATGAGGTCATTATAAATTACTTAGATATTGTTAAAAATAGAATCTGCTGTTAATCCTGATTTTATTAGTAAACGTTGAGGTAATACAGGATAACTAAATAGTCAGTTCTGTTTAAGCTTAAATCTTTTTCGACAAGAATCAAAATTTAGCCAGAAGATTTACCAATATAAAAGAAGGATGGAATTCAATGCACCCTAATATTTAGAGACAATTCTATGTTAAAGTCAAAGAAGTATCATTTACTATCCCAACTAAAGCACTTACAGGAGTTGGTTGCGAAAATTTGTGGCTCAGGAGGATGGTATTGTTTATGCTACATTCTTTAAGTCAAATAATTCAACTGCAGAGCGTTCGTTGTCATTCAAAGCCACTTCACCAGAGCAAACTTTTGACAGAAGTAAGTTATATGGCTTTCTCCACAAGTGTCTGGTAGCATGTTTTATTAACTTTGAATATGATTGGTTGTTACTGACACTTAGCACATCATTTTGTGTATACTTATTTTGATTCTCTTGAAATTTAATCTGATTCATAGTACAGTAGTTGCTTATTAGTTTTCTAGTTGGATGACGAAAATTGTATTTATTTTAGTATGCATGTTGAGTGCGAACGACCTGAATTCTAAGCTTATATAAACTCTCTGGACTTGTTTGTGTTCCATCACGTTTAACCAGTCTGACCAGAAAAACTAATAAACAACCACATTACAGTGGATCAGGTAAAGAAGGAGGGAAATCAAAATTGATGTGTCAAAAATGATTGGGCAAATGTCAACATCAATCATACAAATTCAAGGTTAACAGAACAATCCATCTCATAGTCTATAGTATTAGATGGTAAGTGAAGTTGAAGAAGTAAGTAATGTACGAATTTATTGATTAATCATTATTCCTACAAAACTAGTATTCCGTTACAAGAAAATCAACTCAATAGTTACTACCTTCTAGAGGTTATTCCTGTAGTCTTTGTGAAAAGACATGACAACTGGAGTTCAACTGTGTAAGGTGTCTGGCAGTAACTCGCAAAAAAAATGAATGTAGTCGAGTAAATATATCACGAATTGAGTGGGTTAAAAAGTCGAATCATTCAATGTCAGCTGATTCACTGGTCTAATAGTTATGCGTTCTCCTTGAATCCTTTATATCCATGGCCCGAATTCTTTGATATGGTCATGGATTCGCATTGCCAAATTATCCCTTACTAATATAAAATGGCTGTCCAGCAGTGCTTCTTGGTTTCAAACAGTTGTCTAGTTTAAACCGGTTTGCGATATTAATTAACATTCAGCAATCTCCACAACACTCCACTACGATAGATGATCGTCACGCTATATAATAAGTAGATGGGAATTCTACCATTGGATTCTGGTCAAGTGGTACATTGGGTTAAATGCCCACCAATCTAAAGCCTGTTGGACAAAATGTAAGTTGCACACTGCCAATTGGGACTGCGATACTTGGGCAAAACACCTACTCAATTCTCCTTGCTTTTAAATGATACCCTAACAACATTAATTTATAACGAATTCAGTCAACTAAAACTTAATATCAATCTCTACAAACATTCTCAGTTCAAACAAAAGTTATGCTTAACATTTTTATCACAGATAAATATTATAAAATATTCAAAATAACAAAGTTACGTTGTATGAAATTCAGTCGACATAATAACAATAATTTGTATTCAATGCTTAAATTCAAGTACAATATTTAATTTTCAATAGTCGCTTGTTTACATATTTTTACTTCCCAATGCTAAATACTCAATGTTCAATGTCCAATTATTCAATCGTAAGATTTCATCATTCATTACAAACAAATATTATCCAGTCAACATTTTATTTAATTAAAAAAATAAAAGACCTAGTCAAACAATCTATTCATAAACACATATAACAGTCAATATACAAATGAAATGAGTACAAGAATAAAACAAATTGTTTATTTTCTTTCTTTTTTGTTTATTTTACTTTTTTCCGCAAATCTTATTCTTTCTCTTTTATTTATTTATTTTTCATTATTTTTCTTTTTTTGGATTTTTATTGCAATTGATTGAAATTCTCAAAACAAGGAAAATATTGAATAAATCACATTGTATAATGATTATGCTTAGTTTAATTAAATTAAAGATAATTCAGTGAAGAGTAAGAGCTAGTTCTTTGTCACATTGAAACAATTTGGTTTTCTGAAAGTAATGAAAATGATAAGAAAAAAAGTTTACGAAAACAACAAAAGAAGAAAAAAGAAGAAGAAAAGGAACAGATATGAGATTTCCTATGAAAACAATTTCAGGTAGAAACTAGAAGATGAAATAAAATACAAAAAAACTGATTAGAAATTCACTAAAATCATATGGTTACATGTTGAACATCATTCATTCATTCATTTTGTTGATTTTAATTGGGAAAAAAAAATTATCTAATTAAAAGATGATTGTCAATCAAAATAGTTGAAATGGTACAACAATAGTTATTTTAATTGTTAAATATAGAATATGAAATGTTTGTTCTTCTTAAAAGATAAATATATTGTGCTAAATGAGAAATCCCAGTCAATATTTCAGTTCTTGAAATGATATCAGTAGTAACAATTGATGATGTGAAGCGGCTTCGATCTGACAAAAAGCATAATGTACTTTCAATGCTTCCCGTTGATTTGTAATGAACTGAAACTGGTCAGCCTTTGTTGCCATATGTACCTCCTGAGCGGATTACCTTGATATAGCGATAGTTCACAAGTAATATTTAAGTTGAACTCTGATTAGTAAGTGAAATTCAGGTAGCGCGTTTCGTCTTTTTCGGGACTTCGCTAGGGATGCACATATGGCAACATAGGCTGACCAGGTTTAGTCCATTAAAAAACAACGGGAAGATACGAATTTGTTCTAAATACATATACACCAATTTCACAAATTTGGCTCTCTGAACACAGTAGTCTAGTGGCGAACACAGTGGCGCTTGGCACGAAGGAGATTGAGTTCGAGTCCCAAAGTGAACATCAACATTGGGATGCAAGTACATTCATGCCGATGAATCCCGAATAGGAACGAAGCGCGCTTCCTGAATTCCTCATGCCAGTCACAGTCCAAAGTAAATATTACAGGTACACGTCGTTGAGAAATTTCAAATCGCATGAAGCTGAAGTTAAGAAGTAATTCTTTACCAATTAATTCCAACTACTTAAGCCAATACTATTATTACATAATTGTTGTGATACCGTGATTCGCTTTTCACAGAAAAAATAACCGGAACTAAGTAATGATAAGTTTCTTCTTGTTAATGTTATTTACTGAAGTTGTACAATAATATATATAATGGATGTTTTTAAAATCGTTCAGCCCATAGAAGGTGACTACAGAACGGTTTTCCTGATATTTCAGGTATAACAAAGTTCATGAAGAGGTATTGTACTTGTCTAAGTCGAAAAACGATTAAAAGTAAAAATAATGTTAGAATCAAAAGTGTGAAAGATAATTGTCCACTTGAGGACAGAAAAAGACACGTGTTAGAGAAGACAATAATAATTAATTGGAAGTCGAATGAAGCTTAGTGACAAAATAACTAAGAAATTGGAAGCTAAAGAGAGTTAAACTGAAGTGGTTTCGTGGGTATAGGTTGGATATTAATTGTAGTTGTTTGTGTTCGTCACAGATTGATTTAAGTTAGTCACCACTGAAGACTAGGAAGCACTGAACTAAATGTCTTAGTATGAGACTCCAAATCAGCTACGCTGATTCTTGATTCCGCCTCGGAACTATAACCTGGAACTTCAGGCTGGCGATTGTTTAGCACTCTAAACTACTGGCCCGGTATTTATTGGTAGATTTCCTGCTTCTATCAATTTGTAAAATACTGTAATGACCATTTGTCCCTACTAGTGATAACTGTTTTACTTCCGAAGTTCCCTAACTCTACCATCTAAGTGCTTTGGCGTTTACCAAGAGTCCAAAAGGCCGTGGGTTTGATTTCTTGTTGAAACCTAGAGTGTACAGTGCCATTTTGGAGTCCCATACTAGGACTAAATACATATCCAGTACTTTATGGTTTCCAGTAGTACACAAACGATACCAGTCTGTGGCGAATACAAGCATTTAAAGAAATATCATACAAACAAACCAGAAAATGTGATGTTAGCTTTATGGTTAAACTAGTGATTAATTTCACAGAGTCTAGACTTGGGCTGGCAAATTGTCATATCTTTCTTGTAGCACAAGACTTTAAATTAAGTGCGTTCATAGACCCTAATCGTTTGACTACAGAAATGCTGATTAAAGTAAATTCTAGGTGAAGAGCATGATTCAACTTGATCTTGAATAGAGATAATAATAAACATCCATTTCCCTTTCAAAAGCTAAACCGTGTTGCATTCACAGATGTGTTATTATAGCGTTAACTATATGCAGCTGATGTGACTCAATACACATGGGCGAGCAAACATGTAAATGCACACAGCAAAAGTTAATTTTTAACACATCGACAAATACTGGGTCGGTAAGTAGGAAACATTGTACGGCTTTTTAGAAATATAATTCTGTTACACTGCTTTAGGCACATAAATTCTGAATAATTGTATTGTAGCATTCAAGATAAATATTAGTTTCTGAAGTCACATTATTTATTTCCACTCCTTGTTTTTATCTCACTTGTTAGAAAAATTAGGATGAAATTAGTACGAACTAGACATTCGAAATACAATTAATGCGTAGTAGTACCAACTCCTTGAAATACTTCGAAATATTTTCATGAAAATAACTGATGTAATTTAGTCAAGAATGAATCTGTAAAAGTGAGAAAAGTATTCTAACACCATGATTTTTGGCTCGATTAAGGTTAAATACAATTTAACGAATATATTAGAAACCATGTACAAATTTACATTGTTTAGCAGAAAATACTAGAAGAGTACCTCATTATTTTGACACGATACTTCAGGATTTAATGAATGCTAATTTTATATAGTGAATTAGTCGTAGTTAGACAACCATTGAAAGTCTGTAATCCCTGTTAGACAGTTGTTACATTCTGGTTTGGGTCTCTTCAATAGTGCACATCTACTACTCCGTCAGGTAAATCTAGTCTAGAACATTCAAAATTTACGGTGAGCACTTAATTATTAGATCGTTAAGCCAATTAGAGTCTAACATTTAATATTTCCAACTCGGTCAGTTTGTTATCAATGGGTAACCGACTCACACCAAACATGATCGAACTCGATTGTAGCATCTTCTCACAAGAACTCCAAGAATTATCTCGGAAAGTTAGTAGTAAGTTGATATCGATTGTAGCTGAGCATTATGGATATTGTTGATTGTGTTTCCGAAGTATTTATTCATACCTTGTTCATTATTAATTACGTTATAATATTAAATGTTCTATACAAAATCGTGTAAAAGATCACGTTTTACAAGTGACTGAGCTACATTTCGTTCAGCAGAGAAATGGAGTGAATAAAGATAAGGAATAGTTATATTTATTGGTTCGTACGTACTTGCAAAAGACAGAAAGATAAGCCTATTCACAATTTATTAAAAACTAAACACTAAAAGGTGAGACAACTTTTAAGAGTTCACTTGCACTCTACCTATTAAATAAAAAAAGAAAGTAGATAAAACGACTACAGTTTGATGTTATTAAGATTCACCGAGGTCAGTGAAATTAGTATTTGAAAACTTGACTTTATATTCGAAAAGAATCGGTCGTTTAACTTCAGTTATTGTGACAACAGAAATGAACTTACAAGTCTATCTTCCTTTCTGCTAGTTTTCATGACCTCATCACATTAATTCTACTCTTGTTTTACTATTTTATTTCTTGTCTCCATATATTCGCAGCAAAAGTGCGTTCATAATTGCATAGTCACAATTTATTTCACTATTCTCTAAAACTTCCGTTTTCACGTGTCCCTCTAATTTGATCATATTTGCAATGACTAGTTGTCATATTACATGATTAAGCTTCCCTGAATAATTTCTATGATAATTCATGAATACTTTAAAATTTGACTTCCTTACAAATTCGATTTTCAGACAGTCTTGATGTTTTCTTACGGAAGCATTTCACTTCTCAGTGTACACGCAAATTAACTGTTATATTTTTGACATGTTCAGGCCATTGTTGCCAGTTGTTATATTTGAAATATATTCGACCCAATTACAATCGTATGGCAAATTACAGTGTGTGACCTTGATAACTATTAATCAGTGCTGTAAGCGTCTGCCCCACGACTATCAGTCCCTAAGCCGGAATTAAGAATACAAGATAAGTAGGTCAACCAGACAGAAATCATATTCGATTTCATACATTCCTCTATAAATACACAAAACCAGATAAGCACAACACACTAATTAGGATAATAACATCTATACAAAAAGAGGACAATAATGACAGAGGACAGAGGGAACTGATACATGATTAATTGATCGCAGTTCCTGAATAATAAGTGATATGACAACAATTCATGAGTCTAATAGAAGATTAGGACGATGGGAACATGACAATAATAATCGATTTACATATACTCAAAATAAATGAAATAGTCTTCTGAAAAAGCAGTCCAGTTCTTCTTGAATCTACCGATATAACATTAACATTTGGAACTATCTAAATCAATAGCCTCTGTGTATGTGGCCGATGAGAATTCAACATGTAATATTCTTGTAAATGTAAGAAAAAGCTTTATAGGAGTGGGTTGAACATTGATATCTTTTACTGTGATGATTTGTAGAGTGGCTGACCAGTAGATGAGGTGTAAGGTTTAAGTCAAACAATCGGTAATGAGGAACACTGGTTATCGTCTATTTTGGCTATGTTCATATGTCAATTAAATTATGGTGATTATGAGTTACGAAAACCATCAGCTGTGAATTAACTTTACAAGAATCCACATCTGAAATTACAATAATACAAGATGTATACAAAATCTCACCTGATTTAACTAATACACTGAAGTGTCATAACGTTTACAACTGAAGTAATTGTTTTAATTGAGATGAAGATAGTAATTCACACTGAATAATAATTAAATGTGATGTGAGTTTCAACAAATCAAACATACAAAACAAGTCAATACCAAGTGTTAAGTTCGATTCCTTTGTGCTTATATTCTTAGAAAAAACTAATTTCTCAACACAACAAAAAGTGCAACTAATTCACCGTACTCCGTAAGTGCTGTACTTTATGCCTTATTTATATATTTTCAGAGAAACAAATTGTGCAAAATTGTGAAAAAAAATTGTAGAAATATAACTCTTAGATTTAATGTAATGGGATAATAGTTACATAAGAGACTATCGAAACTGAGTAAGCAGTATAGAGTAATTTAGCATCGTCATTTTCTTCATGAAAGAACAGAATAGCACTTGACGCATTTATGTGTTTCGTTTCAACTGTACGATTATATATATATATATATATATATATATATATATATTAAGCCCGCAACATCTTAAGGCAATCTCGGAATACAGTGGACAACAACGATGCCATACACAGAGCATCAAATGCATATGAAGACGAATAAGAAAGCAGCAGTAGGCCTTCACATACACGAGGGTAAAGAAAGATCCTCAGATACAAAACAACAAACATTAACCCGATTTAGGATGCATCGGATCCGTTGGACATATACCATCAACAGCAATCTTCATTGTCAAAGAACAAACCAACTAAAATTCAGCTGCGGGAGAAATTAGGAAAAGACGCTGTAGGTGGATAGAACAAACATTGAGGAAATCACCAAAATGTGTCACAAGACAAGCATTAACGTGGAATCCTGAAGGTCGAAGGAGAAGAGGAAGACGCAAGAACACATTGCATCGGAAATCAGAGACAGACATGAAGAGAATGAATATCACTTGGGAAGAGCTGGAAAGGACATATGAGGACAGGGTTGGTTGGAGAATGATGGTCGGCGACCTATGCTCCATATATATATATATATATATATATATATATATATATATATATATATATATATATATATATGTAATTCAAGAAGAGTCCGGAGAATCATAATAACTGTTTGTGAGTTAATCATTTACTATCCTTTACTATAGTTTTCTGCTAATTTGAACTTCAACATTTCAACAGGGAATTACATAATGAAATGCGTATACGTTATTATATCACAGGATAGGCAATTCCTAATGTATTCTTACTTTAGTTTACATAATGCAAATCAAGAAAGTACAAACTGGTTGAATCAAGTTACTTATAGACAGAAATTAATAGTAGATATTGTCAATTTGTCTATTATAAATTCCACCGATCCTAACTTATTTCTTTTAAGCAATAAATTGTAGACAATCATTTTCTTATACCATATTGATTATTTGACAGAAAATAACTCATGATTCATTTATGTACAGAAATACAATTGTAAGTGTATAGAAGAGAATATTTAGTTAGTCTACTTTTTACTGGAATCATTTTGGTATTTGGCTTAGATGTTCTATTCATTTTGCCTATTGAATGATTCCATTATTTATGCACATATAAATTAATATTAGTTAATTGCGCTATTTCACGAATGAATAGACAGTAAGTAATGAAGTTGCTTATCATAACTAAAATGACGACATTGATTTACTAGTCTATTTGTTTATTAATTTTTATTATTTCCATTAGTTTAAAGTAGTTTATATCAATTTGTCAATGTCTCTTGGGGTTAACGGTTATCTTTAATTAGTCTGAGTTTATGTTTATTATTTGGTTATCATTGAACTTTGAAATGAATTAGCATGCATAATAGGCAAATTAATTTTATACAAACCAAATAGAAGATAAAAAGACTAATAGATCAATATTCATGATAATATGACAATCAAAAAGCGAATTAAATAACATTAATTGACACGAATAACGACAATCATTGAAAATCAGTGACTGATATTGGATAGGTGTTTCGTCATCGTATGATACTCATAGGTAGGATTGTGTATCTAATACCCAACCAGTGAGTTAAGTCTAATACGATTAGGTTTTGCGATGAATACTTAACTGTTACACTAGTCAGCCTACTAGTATCCAACAGTTGGTATCTGTAACCTAAGCCAATTCGCGATATTTTCACTCAATTCAATCAATTACCAATAGTGGGTAAATGTCTTTTGACAAATATCAGCTGTCAGATGCCCATTAGCTCAGTGGTCTAATGGTTAAGCTTTCATTGCACAACCTAAAAATGCTAGGCCTGATTCACTGTTAAGATTACAGATACGCATAGTTACCTACGTGCCCCACACTGAGACGATACAACTGTCTAGTGCTGGTTCATGGTCTTCAGTAGTTACCTAACTCAGACTAATTCATGATATCAAGTTCAACTTCAACAATCAACATAACTCAATAACAGTCAAAATAAGACAGAGACCTTTTCAACCATAGTTTATGTGTGCTCTCTAATTGAACAAAATCAATTATCCTAATATAAAATGCATAAAGTGGTAATCTAGAAGTTGTTATTTTTTAGTTGCTTTTTTTAGAATACTAAAAAATACAAATTTTAGTTAACTACGACGTTGTTATGTGAACGTATTAAATAACACAGATTGTTAGCTGCCTGTTGTCATGATTAGCAGTTGTGTAGATTTAACAATCTAAATGACGGTTTCTTACTTGATTGATCATTAACCGTATGCTTTTAGATTTAATCAGTATGTGATAGAAAGCTTCTTATGACAAAGTACAGATTTACAAACATGCCAGTCAGTACTATTAAATATTGAAATCTTTCATTTCACGTGCTGCCTTGATGCGAATTATAGGAAGATAGGAACTTTAAACTTTCCAGTGACCTCATATATTTAAAAGTCGAGAAACAAACTGATATTTCGAAACACCTATTTCAACAAGTTCATTAGATTTCAGTCATTATATAAATCTGTAGATTAGTCGCATCGCATTATCAAAGACAATGGTTCAATTGTGATACCTTTATTTTTATTCTGGAAAACATTATTTAAAGATTGTTATAAATAAAAGTGAGCTTAGTAGTTTATTTCACGAATTTAACATTGTGTCATAATAATAATTTTATCTGCAAGCAGTTATCTCCAGAAGTTTAGTCAGTATCACTAACTTTTGTAACTCATTCATATGTCCTGTTTGGCTGACCATTAGCGACATGAATGCTCGATGTCTTCTATGTTGATTATAACGTAACTTTTTTTATCAAGATATCTATTGACAACAGATTGATGTAAATGATACGATTCTCTGAATTCTCTAGCAGTATGTCAGTTTTATCTATTTAAAATTTCAATGAATTCCTAATAGAATTTGTATCTGTAGTTGAATGTATTCACAGATACAAGTGATAATATAGGATTCGTATTCTTACTTGTATATACGTAGACGAAGAGACAGACAGATACAACGCAGAACTTCGTACGTACGTACATCAGTTCAGGTCGCCATACCACATCAGCACAGAGACGCAACTGTCAGTTCAAATCCAAGAGTGATAACGATAATAGAAGTATTAGCAGTAATGCAGAAAATTAGGGAGCGAAGATATGATTCGAAAAGTATAATTCAGTGAGATAAATTTGAAAGGAGAAAGATAGAGAATTCAGAAGGTTAGATTTTGAGAGAACACAAAGAGTGGATGCACCTGCGCCATTGCGAACGATTCTGAGCCATGTCGTTCAAGGTCTCTAACCATTGGTGACTTTCGTCTCGCGGACCCCAACCACGCAGCCTACATCTACCAACATGACTTAGTCTGCTTGTCAGTGACTTCATCGATTTCTGCCATGTTTTGGTTTGGCCGCCCCTAGCTTTCTTCCAACCTATTCCTACACCGCAAAACATAGCACGTCGAGGCAGTCGGTAGTTAGACATGCGTAACACATGTCCCAACCACCTCAACTGATGAAGTTTCAATACCTCATCTATTGATTTGCCATCCTTTCCTAGAACCCGTTTCCTAACGACAGCATTGCTCACTCTGTTGTCCCACGATACTCGAGCAATGCTTCGGAGACACCTATGATCGAAGACCAGTAACCTACGGATGTCCTCTACTCTTAACGGCCATGTTTCGCTACCGTATAGTAGGACAGAGCGAACTGCTGCCCGGTACACTCGTCCTTTGGTTAGCAAGCGGATATCTCGCCTGCGCCATAAGTGACGCAACTTGGCAAAAGCCAATCGAGCTTTCTGTATCCGTGCTGAGATTTCGTCAGTCACCAGGCCATCAGCACTGATGAGACTCCCCAGATACGTGAAGCGGTCTACATGCTCGACTACTTCACTCCCTATCACTAGTTCAGGTGCCGATGCAACCCAATCCTGAAGCAACATTTTGCATTTCGAGGGGGAAAATCGCATCCCGAATATGCTTGCATTGTTGCTCAAGGTAGTCAGAAGACTCTGCATTTTGTCAGCGTCTTCACCAAATAGGACTATGTCATCAGCATACTCTAAGTCAGTAAGCGAGGCTCCTGGTAGTAAGTCAACTCCTGAAAAGTCAGACGAAGACATGGTTATATCTAGGAGCATGTCTATGACAAAATTAAACAAGAATGGGGAAAGTGGACATCCCTGACGGACACCACTTGAAGTGAGGAATTCCGATGACAGTTCGCCATATGCTCTCACTCGACCTGTAGTTTTAGAGTAGAGAGCTCGTATAAGGTTAATGTACTTCTTTGGTACACCTTTCAATGACAGACACTGCCACAGAACCTCACAATCAACAGAGTCGAATGCCGCCTTTAGGTCCAGGAAGACAACTATTGTAGGACGCCTAAATGTGTGTCTGTGTTCCAGGACCTGTCGCAGTGTGAAGATGTGGTCTATACAGCCACGTCCAGGTCTGAATCCAGCCTGGTTTTCTCTAGTCTGCTCTTCACGAGCTCTAGTTAAGCGTCTAAGTATAATCGATGCTAATAATTTAGAAACTATATTAGTCAGACTGATTCCCCTGTGATTGTCACAAGAAGACTTTTGTCCTTTCTTATAAATTGGGACAACCAGGGATTGAGACCAGTCAGATGGTATTACGCCCAGTTCCCAGATTTTACCTAAGATTTCAGTCAATCTAGCTGCTAAAACTGGACCACCATCCTTAAAAATTTCAGGTGTAAGCCTATCAGGACCTGCTGCTCTACCTCGCTTCAGATTTCCTATAGCCTTCTCAATTTCATAAAGACTAGGAGGAGTTAAGTCGATTTGCCATTCAGGATGACTGGGCATCGTGGGCAACCGAAGTGTGGCTGAAGGCCAGTTAAACTGATCCCTAAAATGTTCCGCCCATCGGTCCAATCTCCTGGACTGAGAATGAATTGTAATCCCATCCCTTTCCGAGATAGTCTCACTCACATTCGGATCCCTAATACCAGTTTCCTTAATAAGTCGAAAAAGTTGCCTACTGTTGCCTATCGCCGCTGCCTTTTCCATCGTTTTTGCTTTCGCCACCCACCACTGTTCACGGTCGTTGCGTAGGCTTTTTATCAGCCTGCGCTTCAGCTCACTTCGCTCTTTATTATATTCAGAGCCAGGTGGGATGAGTTTACGAGCATCCATCAGTTCGGTGGATGCTACTGAAATCCACGGCTTCATCCTAGCCTTATGATTTACCTTACTAGCAGATATCATTGCTGTTTCCACAGCATTTTTGATATCATTCCAACCTGCTTCCGGATGGCAATCGCTTACACGGTCGCCTTACTGCTTTTCTAGTTGTTCCTGAAATATATTCTTAGCCTTATTATCATTAAGTAAATCCCTAAGAGGCTTCATTGCTATGTCTTTCCTACGTCCAGTAAGCCTCAAACAAATACGCGCTCGCACTAAAGCATGGTCTGAATCTAAACATGTGCCCCAGAACGAGCGACAGTCCTCTATCGAACCCCTCCATCGGTGGCTGATGGCGATGTGATCTAGTTGGGTCCAACGTTGAGACGATTTTGGGGGTCGCCAGGTCAAAAGATGATTTTCCTTATGCCTAAAGTTAGTATTCGCTAGAAACAGGCGGTTATCTGAGCATAGTTGCAACAGACGATCGCCATTATCTGTTCTTTGAGCCGTGACACCATAACAACCACCCAAGTGTCTCTCATTTTCACTTAGTTTACCTACTTGAGCATTAAGGTCGCCAGCCATTATAACTATATCAGAGCGCCTAGCTTTTCGGAGGAGGTCCGTAAGCTTGCTGTAAAACTCATCTTTCACCTCGTCTGAACTGCAGTCAGTGGGGGCATAGGCAGATACGACAAAGAGGCAACGACGAGTGTCCCTATCTTTCCGAGTCCTAACTGTCCCGTTCAGTCGGACAGCGCACAAGCGACTATCTACAGGGATCCAGTCTAGGAGAGCTAGTTCTGCCCTACGACTCAATGCTATACCTACACCAGCGAGACCCCGGGAAGCAGCATCCGGGCTACCGGACACACGGAGAGTAAATCGGGCTGCTTCTTTGTTTTGATACGGCGAGATCAGGTTAATGATTTTACTAGGATCCTGTATGCGCGTTTCCGAGACGCAGCATACATCGATTGAGTGAGATTCTAAAGTCTTAGCTAAGGAAGCCTGTTGCCCTATTTGACTTAATGTCCGTACATTAAAAGCTCCAACATATAGTCTAGAACGGGGTTTCAAGAGACCAGGAATGATTTTTCGTGAGCTCGCATCGTTTGCATTAGCGGTGCAGTGAGATGAAGGAATGTGAGTAGAGTTAGTCGGAGAGATGAGAGAGATATTATGGGGTGTAGAAAGGATTTGATTTTGACTAATTTGGACTCTCGTGCTTTTGCGGGTATGAGGGCAGTTGTCACTTCCCGGCTGCCCACACCGTGGAAGGGTATTTCTTGAGGAACCTGAAAAAGAAGGCAGATTAGTGTCGGTCTTAGAGACCTGAGAGCGTGACCGCAGAGCCCAAGGGACAACTGCTTGAGGCCTGTCACGCACGGCCTTTTTATGAAAAGTTTTCTGAGTATTAGCTCCGCACTTAAAAGCCCTTAGTGGGCACCCTTACCGCCGGAGACGGAAATCCGTGAGGTAGGGTGAGGTGTGACATTTTTAGGGCCGACCTTTTCTAACCCCTCCTTCCTTGTGAGAAGGCAGCATCGCTGCAGATGCTGGTTGTCCGAGGGAAACACCTTACTGCTGTCACACCCCTCTGCAGTCAGCAGTACGACTTCGCCCTCAGACCTTGAGTAGCTGCTTTTAGTCTCATCGTTCTCCAATCGACCTACCTAGCATGGTAGAACCTACATATGTTCCAGCCAGTATAGCTCGGTTGGGTCATCACGATAGGCAAGCCCGACCACCACGACAAGGTAGCAGCTACGGTCGGAACGAAGAGACAGCCTACTTACTGTATTAAAATGCTTTTTTGGGTGATATTTCATATTTCGCCTTGTTATATTATGTCACTAGGCTTGCAGAAAACAAAATACAGAGATTATATTTACTTGTAAGCTGTTTAGATTTTAAAGGGTCTTAAAATGATTGTTTATCAAATCTAATATGATGATTTGTCTTATTGTTTCTAAGAGGCACTGTTGTTGTAGTTTTGCCAATCTGGTAACAACTTCCTAATATGCTACGGTTGCAACCACTTTCATATAGGCTGTCATTGAATTTGTTTCTCCGGGTTTTGATTAACATGAGTGTTGGAGTGAAGCTTCTTATTTTTTAATTGGGTTTGTATACAACTTCGGGTTGTTAATATTGTCATTCGACATTTAATGCATGTGACCTCGCTTTTCTGAATATCTCCAACCTTCCTACTTTTCTGATTCTGTTCTGTTGACCAGTACTTTTTAAATTAGAATCATTCACTGTTATTAATTTACTGTCTTCAAAGATGTTATTAATACTCATGACATTATTTGTCACACAGAATGAATAAACCTGTAATCATTCATAGTCACTTGCATTATGTAAATATCTTTCTTTCAAAGATGATAGGTTGTTAACGTAACTCTTTATGTTGTACTCTATTACTCCGAAGCAGTCTTCATACTAGAACGACAAAACTATTCCATATTCCTTGATTTTCAGTTGTTGTGTAAGTAAGTTAACTGCGTTAATAAAGCCTGACAAATACTTATACTCAGGTTATGGTTTGGTAAATAAACAAAATAAAATACAGAACACAAAGTTAGATGTTTAGTCCTGTAGGAACTTTTAATTTATTAAGTTTAAGTAATTCATAATATCATGAGGATTAGCAGTTTATACACTGAAATGAACTATTTTGTTTAGATTGAACTGAGATGGTTTGTGGAAATGGGTATTAGGTTTTAGTAGGTTAAACTCATCATAGATTAATGTTGGTAGGGTACCATTGAAAACCAGGGCACTGGGCAACTGTTGTATTCTAGTATGGAACTCATCAGCAGCGCACACTTTAGATCCCACACCAGAGGTTCAGGTTGATAAATTCTAACCCTCTGCACCACTGGGCTTTCATTCAATTGTAGAATTACCATATTCATTAATTTGTGTATAGCTCGACGATCACCTCAGTTTCTTAAACTATCCCGATCCAGTTATAATAATTAGTTCACTAAGAACTAACTTTCGGATACTTTGTCTTACTTGGAAATTCGGAAAACTGCTAATCCCCCCCCCCACTATTTTGATATCTTATTTTTTAGACTTGAAAAATTCCCATTTTAGTTATAACAGTTTAAGTTATGACACAAGTCATAATATAGGTTGATGAGATATCTTAAAACGTCTAGTATAATTTCTACAGAATTAATTATTCATAGCAACACTGACATATTGTAATAAGACAACTGATGAACTATTATATCTACAAATTGAAAGTAATTCAGTAAAATATACATTTAAGGCCGTCACAGAATTACAATTCATGTCTTGAGTGAAGAATATGGTACTAAACAGAAGACCCGAAAGGTATTAGTTTCGATTCACAATATATACAATAACACTTGAACCCAGTAACGTCTAACTAACAAGTCTAAAGTAAAATAAAAGATACTTTAAGAAATATTGCCATGAAATAGCATAGAACTAATGAGCACCCAACTACCCTTTTGGCTGTAGTTCATTAGTTCCAGTTACAGTTTCTTTTCAAAAACACGACTAAGCTGGTTAGACGTAAACTCTCCTAATTCAGATTTATTAGTTGCTTATGATTTCTGAATCAATCACTAATAATTACTATATACAGTTCAAGATTTACACAAAGACCCGATTATGTTACTTAAAATATTTTCATTTTCTTTATAAACATTTATTTGAAATGATGCATAGAACGACTTAATCATTCCCCTAATACCTCATATACGAGATGTAGATGTTAGTCGACCTTAATTACAACAGATAATTACAAAAGAAGATAATCCACAATTAGAGACTCTATAGAGAATAAAAATAAAAGTGTAATCTGAATATATAACTACTTTTATGAATCAGTTACATTTTATGATGTTATTCTACAATAACTACTATAACATAAAACATTCAAACATAATCCTACTTTTCCTACTTAAGTATACATAGGGAAATTTGCACATTGTGTCGATACTTTATTGATATTCACAACTCGGTAATTGAAACAGTTTTGATGAGGCCCGAAATACATTCGTTAGCATATGTTTGCCTAAAAGTAAGAAAACATGATGTGGAAATTTCATATCTGACGGATCATAAATTCATATACCTTAATGTAAGTGAAAAACGGGAAACATCGTTTGTATTTTTCGATATATCTTGACTGAATGAGTATTATTTTCTTCTACCATGAAATTAGTTTCATCGGCAGTTTACTGTTGTAGTTTTTACTCGACGCTCCGCTACATACTACTTATAGACTACCTTGTAAGTGGCATATTCCATGTCGCCACCAAACTTAACTGTAAACTGTCCTTTTATGACGTTAAAAACAAACCAGTTTATTGAATTACACATCGAGTAGTCCTTTTGATTACCAATATATGCATATTCAATAAAGCACATATCTAAACAGACTGAGTGGATAATATATAGATTAGATAATTCATGATTTTGACAGGTTACCGAATCTTTTATTCAACGCATATTTTACTGAAACTGTCTTACTTTTAAAGGATGAATTAATGTTTAATTAAAAGTAATCTAGGTCAAACAGGTACATTAAACCACATGCTATGAAACATTAAAAAGCTATAAACCACTTGTATTTTTGATTTATTTATAGATGTTGGGTAACAGAATATTCTCAAATTTGTATGTGGAATGCTAAATCTGGATTTAATGTCTACATAAATTAGGCTGAATATGCCTATTTTAGATTTCCGACCAAATCAGTCCATGAAATCACTGACTGCTGGTCTAAGTCGTATTGACAGATCTTGACTAGTTGGTTGGAGACTACATGAATACAATAAAAAATGGTTAGAGTCTTTAAATGACATGGCCGAGAATCCGTCACAGTGGCTCAGGTAAATCCACTGCATATCTTCTTTCTATTTGTCGGCGAAAAATCGTTTCAAAACTTCCTTTCCACGAACTAATTCTTTCTCTCTATATTATATTCCATATGTGCGTATACTTTAATTCCTAGCATCGAACTAACTACTACTTCTATTAATTTAGTGTTTTTGTAGCTGTACTAACGAGGTGTGGCAATTCATACCTATTCGTACATGTGCCAGGTTCTATGTTGTACAAACATACATGCATTTGAGATTAGATTCACTATGACAGAATATTACAAGTGGTTAGTCTGCATTAAGATATAAATAGGGTTTTCTTAAACATACTATAAAGCTACTGACACGAACACTGCTGTGACTGGTAAGTTTGTATATTTAAGCAACAAGCGATTAGTTATTCAGTACAAGTCAAGAAGACGGTTTATGGTTAATGATAGCATGCATAGCATAGATAAAAATTTCATGTCATCCACTTAATGGGATGCTTTGGTGGTGAGATATTAACTGAGCCTGTATATAGTCAGGTTAAAAGTGAGACAACATGATATGTTATTACTGATGTTAATTCATATACACAGACATGAAATGTAGACTCGATTTAAAAAATGCATCGTGAACTTCTCACAAATTAATTATCTATAATTTCATACAAATGAGGTCGATCAGCTGCATAATATAAATATATGAAAATCAGATACCCGTAAAATGAGTGCTTCACACTGCAATTATAGATTATTATGGTTGTGTATGGGCTGGAATATTGCTCTGATACTCATATTGAATTAACAGTTTTACTTAGAAGACTACTCTTCGAATATTTAACCTTACAATCTCATCCACATAGTAGCGGAACATTGACGGAAGATGAAATCTCATGGTAACCAGTGGCCAAAACAGGTCTCTTCCTTCAAAATCTAGAATAAAATGTACTGCGTTAGTTTGAAATTAAGGTTTTTAAATCCCTCTAACGCTTGCTCTCTTCCTCTAACTTTTGTAATCAACACTCGCGCCACATGACTTATCTAGCTGAATCCATAACCACATAGTCATATAATAGCTTTTGTAGAACCAAAGACTATATTCTCCTCTCCGTCGACTGTCTAGAGGTATTTTAGAATTGTAGAGAACAAACAAAGACAATTAATTATTAATCAGACCGTTAGTATAAACTAATTTTAACGCTTGTTAATTGAATTGAATAGCTTACTTTAATAGAAAACAATCAACACCACAAACCTAACAATGAAGCCATTCATCTCATAGTATGCAACAGTATCCAATGTCACTTAATTATGTAGAAAATTTGATTTGCACAATATTTTGCACAACATTATTAAATGCGATTCCTGAAGTAATAATAATAATAATTATTGTTATTACTATTATTATCATAACAGTAATCAGATAACTGAGTCAATCAGTACTCTACTCACATCAACTAACAATCTTCTTCGTGTTCTCAAGTCAACTCATTCTGTTTCTGTTACATTCAATAATGTAACAAAAAGAAAACAATTTAATTTCCTGAACTAATTTTTTTTATTATCAAAACATTATTTCTCCCAGGTGGAAAATTAAACAGAACGAAGAAAAAAAACATATAAGAACTAATAAAAATAAACGAAGAAGTAACCGTATGAAACAGTTGTTAAAGCAAAAAAAAAAGAAACAACAGAGTAAAAGATGAACGGAAGAAGAATCAAACACAACAGAATACAACAAAACACTTATAAATAAGAATCAATGAAAATTATATTAAAATAAACAGAACTATAAGAAGATAGAATCAATGAAAACATCATTTATAAATCTGGACAAAAATGAGGTGATCATGATAAACAAGAAGAAGAAGATGATGATGATGATTATGATGAAGATACAAGATTGATTTGACAAAAAGTAAAAAAAAAAGTAAATAACAAAAGTGTAACATGTAAACAATTTCAACTTCAAATGTTTTACAACAATGTCGATTAATAAACTTCAGAAATGATTTTACATTGAATTTAATTGTTTATGCAGTAAAGAATTAAAGCTTTACTGTTATTTATGTATTTTTCTGAAGTTATCTACATTCCCTTTAGGTCAAATATTTAATTTTCCTACTATGACTTGGAAGTACATTGTATTTCAGTGTTATAATAAATTATGTGTACATTAGTCACCATCTTTGGAGATCCCTATGGAAACTTTTTCGACACTACGGTATACCAGAGAAACTCATCAACATCATTCGGAATTCTTACGATGGACTACAGTGCAAAATTGTGCATGGAGGACAGCTGACAAATGCATTCCCAGTAAGAACCGGTGTCAGACAAGGATGTTTGCTCTCACCTTTCCTCTTCCTCCTAGTGGTTGATTTGATCATGAAAACCTCTACATCTGGGGAGAAGCACGGGATTCAATGGACAAGTAGGATGCAACTCGATGATCTGAACTTCGAGGATGATCTAGCACTTCTATCCCATACACAACAGCAAATGCAAGTGAAGACAACCAAAGTAGCAGCAACCTCAGCATCGATAGGCCTGAACATACATAAGGGAAAAGGCAAGATCCTTAAATTCAACACAGAGAGCAGTGACCCAATTAAACTTCATGGTGAAACTCTGGAAGAAGTGGATACCTTGACATACCTGGGGAGCATAATCGAAGAACAAGGAGGATCCGATGAAGATGTATGGGCAAGGATGGGGAAAGCAAGGGCAGCATCCCTACAGTTAAAGAACATATGAGACTCCAAACAACTGTCTACCAACCTCAAAGTTAGACTATTCAATTAGAACGTCATGACAGTTCTTCTGTATAAAGCTGAAACGTGGAGAACTACTGCAAACATCCTCAGGAGAGTACAGGTATTTATCAACAACTGTCTACGCAGAATATTGAATGTCTGTTGGCCGAAAACCATCAGCGACAGCCTACTTTTGAAGAGAACAAACCAACTTTCAGCTGAAGAGGAAATCAGGAAACGACGTTGGAAATGGATAGGACATACATTGCGGAAATCATCAGACTGTATCACGAGACAAGCACTAACTTGGAATCCTGTAGGAAAACGGAAAAGAGGAAGGCAAAAGAACACCCTGCGTCGAGAGCTGTAAGCAGACATTCAAAGGATGAACAGTAACTGGGAACAGCTGGAAAGGATTGCTCAGGAAAGAGTTGAATGGAGAATACTGGTAAGCGGCCTATGCTCCTCCGTGAGGGGTAACAGGCGTAAGTAAGTAAAGTAAGTTAGTCAACATCTTTAAGTAGCTACAATACAAGTCTTGATTGGTTTTAACTATTTACATATTGAAAGTAAAAGATAAACAAGAATAATCAAGAACTTTATCTAACTGGTTATGCTAAACAGATCAATGATCCTATGAGTTTATTGGTAAGGTATTTCATAAGTCGTCTATAAACAGTATTAATATACAATGAAAACTGAAGACATGAATTTAAAAGTATTGAGTAGAATAAACTCAACGAAAGCTGGGTGAATGTTTTCCTAACTTGATGTTGAGATTACATACGTCATAATCGACACAATCAATCAAACAATATGATAAAATATAGATAAATGTAATCTTATAAAAGAGGCTACATATGATAACAATAGAAATAAATGTTAACTTAATAGTAGAGCCTACAGTGAAGTTTCGTGACAACAGTAGAGTGTGTTAGTTAATTGTGAAAATATTGGATAATGATAGGAAGACGATAAATAGTTCAAGATGAAACAATGTGAATTCAGAGAATACAGCATCTTCTGACAAGTCTTAATTGTCTAATTTTGTTTCATTAAATTATAAGTGAAATGGTAACAGTATCATGATTTGATTCACTGCAAAACAATACAGTATAGAATACAGTACAAAAATAACAATAATAAATAAACAATTGAATAAAGGTATTTTGAATTTCAGTCAGTTTTTCACTATGGCTTTACATTATGTAATTCATGATAATAGTGAAATAGATTGTAATCAAGTCGGGGAGGTGTATCAAATAACAATTTAGCACATACAAATGTGTTGATGAAGAACATTTCAAAACTTGAATTGACGTGATTTTCTAGTAATAGGTATTAAATTTAATTATTTGTATTCACGAAATATCTATGCTAGTTGGTTATCAGCAAAAATCAAAGAACATTAAATAACTGTTCCACTATTGTACGTGACTTCACAGCAGTGTCTTCTTTCGATTCCACCATAGAATCGAACCGAGAAAACATCAGGTTTCACTGAAGTTTAATGCTGTGTTTTTGTTAATTTGTGATTAGGCTCAATGATTGGTTAATATTAGTCTTGACCGGTAGGGGTTATAACAAGTCAGGAGTAAGACAGTTAACGCCAGCTGTATTGACTGATTGTCCTGAGACAGTTGTTAACTGATAGAAGTGAGAATTCTACCACTAGACAACAGACACTACAGTGGTGTAGATGATTAAGCATTCACCGTGATCTATGAAGAGCCTACTTTCGATTTCTTGTTAAAGTCAAGGGTGTGTACCGCTGAGGAGCCCAGTACTAGGACAAAATAGCAGGCCAGTGATTCCTGATTTTCATTGGTAGCAACTTCGTGACAAGTTCAAACAACTGAACCTAAGTATTCGCTAATTTGTAATCTAGCACCACCAGTTGATTATTATCGATTTTAGTTTTATTATTATTGCCAATAGCATAACCTAGAGATTCGATGAAAAACTAATTGGAATGATCTCTATTTGCTTAACTCTCATCTTCATTAATCTCACTGTGAACATCAACATTGGGATGCAGGTACATCCAGCCGACGAGTCCCAAATAGGACGAAACGCGCGTCCTGGATACCACTTACCAGTCACAATTCAAATTAAATGATTTTCATTAAATGTTTTAATGAGATTATTTACGTTATACAAATTATAGTTTTTATTACACCGTATGAGTTTGTCACTTGCTTTTGTTGACTATAGTAATTCATTCTGTTGTTACAATTATAATCTAATATATATCTATATGAATGTATTATGTTACTGAGATATGTACATACATACATACATGCATACATTAATACAAAAAAACAACAATAGTAGAATCAATTGGTATTCTATGAACTATTCGTTTTGTCTACTCATTGTTCTTCACTTTTTGAATACCACCCAGTTTTCTCCATTAGTTTTTACAGTATCTATATGAGTGTAGTTATTTATTGCCTTTCATCTATTCACCCCTTCAACATTTTATTGTTACTGATAAATGTGACAAGTTGTTTTTGTTTTCTTGTTTTATTTTATTTAATTTCAATTTATAGTTATAATATATGAAATCAAGGTGATTTCCACTTTGTTCAATAAACACTGAATAATATAGAATGTCAAGTAACAACATTATTAATGAAGAGTTTGATTGTAATTACGTTTTTTTCTTCTTTTTTTTGATTTATTTGTTACTTGAATTAGAAATTATTTGATTTTCATTTTCATTGTAACTTTAATGTTGATCTAGAAACTGTTTTCGAGGAATATATTACTGATAAGCTGAAGATGATTGTTAGTAAACAGTGTTAAACAGTTATATTTTATTACTGATTATTGTATAACTCTCAACAAGTATGAACTCTATTAATCGTGACTTCACATTTTATCATCAACAATATCCCTAAGTTTATCATTAGTAAGCTGATTATTGTAAATGAATTGAGGCGGTTTAAGAAAGATAGATAATAAGTCTAGTTGATGGTATTCATTGGGTATCATTAAAAACCACTGAGCAATAAACTACTGTTTGGCCTCAGTATGGGACTCTTCAGGAGTGCATACTCTTAATTCCAGCAAGAAAGTTTAACCTACGACTCTTATGATTCATGGTAAGGGTTCAACTATCTACGCCACCATGGTACCTGTCGTCCAGTGGTAGAATTTATACTTTAATCATTTTCTGGCATACAATTTAAATGTAATAAATCTGAAAAAAAATTTAAAAAAATATGGTCAACAAATGTAATTTGAATAGTTTGTTATAAATAACAAGTCAACTTGTTAGCTTATGAAATATGCTTTAATAATGTATGTCTGCTTTCAGTGACTAAATGGCTAAACGAGAAAGATTCGACGTAGAAAGCTATAGGTTTGAGAGTGTATATATTTATACATGTATATTTTACTAAAATATAAACCTTTCAGAAGTTGAAATGTAACTTCCTATGGAATTCTGAATACTCTCTTTGCTCTTATTCAAGACTTGTATGCTGCATTTGCTGTAATGAAGTGTTTATATTTCACACCAGTATTCGAACTCAGTTTATTCACTTCAAGCGTCATCAGAATATCCACTGAGCTATTGAGTTCATATTAGCCACACTTATGACATGGATTTTGTTTACGATAGTTTTTTTTTTCATTCTTTGTTTGTGTTAAGGTTTACCACAGATGAATATCAGTTACAATATGTGCATTCTAAGTGAAATGCCCAGATATAGAATTATATCAACACAACAATAACATTTGTCAACAGAGATTAATCGATCAATGTTCTTATTACTGATAAACAAAGTATACAAACGTTTACAAATAAAACTTGATTACAAACCAAGTGCTTAAGGTATGCAAAGATACAAAACAGAATTCGTAAAAAAACAGTTATTATGATTATGTCTCGTTTTGTAGAAATTTTAAGCTTTCGGTTATCGTAGATGATACCATGACAATTGGCTGGAAAAATTCCATGCAGGTAACTCATCTACAAATAATGGAAGAGTAGGGTTAGATTTAAGAAAGAAACTCATAAAATAGTTTACATATTAAAAATGGAATGATCTGAGTTTTTCAGTAGGTTACTATCATTCATCAAAGCATTTACTCTGATCCAAATACTTCATGTTAACTGGAATGTATCAATAAGTGAAAATATACCTTAAGCAGGAAAATTTGTTAAGCAATAGGATAGATTGACTCAAAATCTATTTTCTTTCTAGAATATCATAAATAAACTGACAATCAACAAACAATATCCTGCTGCATCCAGCATTATTTTGTCATTTTTAAATCCTAGTTTGAAAAGAGATCGATGAAATCCATACTTAGTTCCATTTTATCACAATTTATAGAGAGTGGTCATGTAATAGATGAGACTAAAGCATTCAGAGTTGTATACTGCATGCCATCAAAGTTTTCAGATGGGATTCGATCTCATCTCTTATATATCCTCGAAACCTTAGGGATTTGTACTAACAATCCGAGTCCATATGTCTAAGAAAACCGTCCGAAAAGACACTATTATAATTCCAATCATCATATAAGGCTTGATAAACAGATTACCTAATTCTTTACGTCATTTACCGTTTGCTTGTCCTTAGTCTACCTCTTTCATACCTAAATTTGAATTTCAGGAATAAAAGAAATGATGTAATGAATTAGTCAAAATATTTTAGAAATGGAAGAAATAATGATGATGTGATTACATTAATTAATTACTATAACTGATGTAATGAAATCGAACAATTGATTAATGCAATTACATCATCATCATCATCATCATTTCCTCCATTCCTAAAATATTTTGACTGATTTACTAAATTGTCTCTTTCATTCATAAAATTAGAATTACTCCGTTGCATCATCATACTACTTATACAGTATCCAACTTGTTTTCATTTATTCACTGCGTAATCACTTAATTTCAGTTTTGTAATTTCTTGTCACAATATTAATCAATTTTTCGGAACTTTCTTTTGTATCATATATATACTGGTAGTATTTCCCTATACATTTACACTACTTGATTAAAATGTCTCTTTCACGACATGTTTCCAGACTTTCTATTTAAATTCCAATCAAAATTATCATTTTAAGTATGTTACATTTTTTTAATTGTTGATTTTACAGTATCATAGATTGTATGCTGTTGACGAGAACCAAATGAAATCAATTAAAAATCTTAAGTGTTGGATACTGACCAACTTAGCAGACTAATAATAAGGAGTTCACCTCGAATCCTGAATGTTATGAGTTGGATTCTCTGATTTAGTCGTGGATACACACTGCTGTTTAGTTTTATACTAGAATTAAACAAATGTATAGTACAGCTTCATAATGTTTAATAAGTATCTAATTCTAACTAATTCATGGTACTGAATTCAAGTTAAACATTCTTCCCAACATCTAATTACAAATGAATAATCATTAACATTGTATAACATTATTTTGTATCTAACCAAATTCATTAATGACAGTTTAAATAAACTGAAGTTAACTTTTCTCATCACCAGTCAATGTTAGACTTAAGTGTACTACAATTCTTTCTTATTTAACCAGTTTATTATGATTTCTAAAATAAACTAGTCTAAATGAATGAAGCAGGCAGAGAATTAATTATTTTAACTAGAAACAGACAGTTGAAATGATAAATAATGCAATGATTGACATAATGATTAGGTAACATGAAAACAATTCAATGATAATTGTGGATACGTAAGATACTTTACAATACCTAAAAAAAGTAAAACAACTAACTTATAGAAAAATTTGATGGTGACTATTTTAAATTAAATTAAGATGAAAGGAATGAAACTTTAAGTCATAGTAACAAAACTTTTTCACCTGTGTAAATTTAACACATGAAAATATGAGATCTTGTTAAGAGGTCACTATTAAATGGATTCACTAATTAGACCTATGGTTATATAGAAGTGATTCCCTAAAGTTTAATTCCATTAAAATTTATTAAAGTGTTTCCATTTTATTTCTCAAAATATTTTTGATAAGATTAATGAATGAATGTTTACAGTGTTTCATCTTTAGTAAACAAACTTGGAAAGGCCATCAGTCTTCACTTATAGAATATGAATAATTGTGTGTTCTGAATCTTTTGATAATAAGCGTATAATACGAGCTATCTTACCTACATCATTTAGAACATGGAGGAAATTTGAAGCCAGATATGTATTTTGTGAAATTGGACTTAACTTCTGGTGTACTTAAGAATGGTCTATCTATACTAGTTAAGCAACTGTTTTATAACAAAACTACCACTGATGCTTACAAGTACAAGTGAATTCATAAAGTATAAAGTTTCCCTATCTAGTTTTCTCTATATTTCGCTACCATTTAAGTTTTTACTTTACTACAAAATACTAGGGCTTCAGCCCATGTTCACACTAAACATGGATAGTAAAAACGCCTTTTATCTTGGTTCTGTACAAACAAAAGGAACCCAGTTTGGATTCTCATCGCTGAACACTTAATCAACTATTATTAATCAATTAACCTATATGTTTATTTTAAGGATCCATTCAAATCTACCAAAATATGGTTGTGTCCAAGTTTTCGAAACAACATAAGCTTCGATATCGATAAAATGAAACCAGAACATTGTAGATAAAAAAATGTCCAATTTTCGTTAAATATCTTCCATATCCCATTGACGTTTGGGGCAAAATTAGTTTAGATCTCTGACTTTCTTCACAATATGATTCAATTTTAGCTTATTAGTTTGACATACCTTCTTTTCTTGAGCACATCTATTCTTAAATCATTCATTCTTGTCTCGTATCATTTTCAGCATAAAAATTACTATTACGTTCTTCTAAGTAATTCACAGCTTGATAATGAATTGATCGAAAAGAGTTCCTTTTGGTGAATTCGCATTCTTAAGGTTTTAATGAAAATCATAAATTCCCATCCATGTATATGATCTAATAAAATAGATGCTTAATCATTGTCATGTACTTTAAAAACAGAGTTCTTACAATTGGTTTTATTTAAAATCAAATAGTAATGAACCTAATGCCTCGTTGAGATCTAGATAATATGAGTGACAATCTTCACTATCTTTGATAAGTTATTTGCTACATGTCTAAGCCAATATCCATGCTTTATTTTGAATCATATGATAATTTGAACGAAATGTCGTTTTTTATACTTTCTAATTTCTGTCCATAGTTATAGTTTAAAGGGCATGATATTCTATGGACTAAGAAGTAATTGGAAAGTCACTGTGAAATAATCAAGTACTAGATGCTTTAATATTTCGTTAGCTATTGAGATTATCCAATACTACCTATTCGTCACAATTATCTACCACTTTGTATCTTTTGTCTTGTTTCATTGTATATGTCAATTTCAAATTTATTTATTAATTAGAATATAATCCTTTTGTATGCTACTATCATCGCAAGTATATTAGAAATGGTTATCATATAAAAGCGATTACAACAACCAGTTATATACGTAAATGTATATGAACTCACTAGAAGTATACACTTTCTCCACACCATGTGATCTACATTTCTTTCCCTTATGGCTCTCTGGACCACCATATATATATATATATATATATATATATATATATATATATATATATATAATGTTTATATAGCCTACATTGAAGCAGCTACTTTATTTTGCTAACGAACAGATAAGACCAATGATGACAGGTTTCAGTATGTACTATACATGTAAAATACTAAGGATTTTGGGGAGAATGAATAAAATATTAATTAAACTAAACAGTTAATTCATATTTGACTAATTATTTTTATAAGCTGAAATATACGAAATATTGTTCACGATATATATGTATACTTAGCAATATTCAATTGGATCCTATAAACAAGAGAGTATTATAAATTAATTACAACATTATACCATCTGAATATGAAATGACAACAGTGAGCAACTAATTCATCTTTCTTTCTGTAGAATCAATTAATTATTTATACCTTTGGATAAATAGATAAACATATAATTACGGATACATTATTAAGCATGTTAGATTAACTATATAAGTAATAACATTAAAAAGAAAGTAGTATTGTAACGACTAAGAATATCAACTGGAGTAGAACGTTTTTAATTTACTTCTAATCACTTACAACAATAAATGTTTTATAAATAAAATTACAAAATAGAAAATACTTAAAGGAATGAGTTAAGGTAAGTATTAATTGTGAAAACATATATCAGCATGATGTAGAATGAGTTTAGATATAGCTGAATGACTGTAAAAAATGTCACAAATAAGTAATGTATGTGAACATATCATATACAGAACATTTTAATAGTAGTAACATTAACAAAAGACTACAAGGATTAGAAATAGACGGATGAATTAAACGATAACTTGAAGTACTTCCATATGTACCATCAAATCGTCACAGTGGAGCTATTATCTAGCTATTATCTACTTTAATAAATATTTAACCGTATGTAGATATCGTCATCATTATCAGTGTCTACTTTAATACACAAAACATATAGATGTAGGTATATTATATGAGTAAGTTGACCTGCACATATTTGACTGATCAGTTTTCAGGCTAGCACTAAGACAAGGAGTGAAGCTCAGTTATTCACAAAATCAAGTTGAAAAAATGAAGTAAAGAAGTAATCAGATAAAATAGAGCTACAAATATACGCAATCAAAATATTAGTTAAGTTACCAAAATTAAGATTTCCTTCTCAATACTTACTTACGCCTAGTCACCCCTCAAAGAGGAGAATAGGCCGCTCACCAGTATTCTTCATTGAACTCATGTCCTGAGCAATCCCTTTCAGCTGTTTTCAATCGCTGCTCACTTTTTTGATATCTGCCTTCAATTATCGACGCAGTGTGTTCTTTGACTTTTCTCTTTTTCATTTCCCAACAGGATTCCAAGTTGGTGATTGCCTCGAGATGTAGCCTGATGATTTCCACAGTATGTCCTATCTATTTTCAACGTCTTTTCCTAATTTCATCTTTGACTGAAAGTTAGTTTGCTCCCTCTCATAGTAGGCTGTTGCTGATGGTTTCCGGCCAACAGACATTCAGTATTTTGAGTAGACAGTTGTTTATAAATACTTGTACCCTTCTGATGATGTTCGCAGTAGTTCTCTACGTTTCAGTTTTATACAGCAGAACTGTTTTGACATTCGAATTGAAGAGTCTGACTTCGAGGTTGGTTGACAGTTGTTTGGAGCCCCATATGTTCTTTGACTGTAGGAATACTGCCGTTACTTTGCCAATCCTTGCCTTTAAATCTGCATCAGATCCTCCTTGTTCATCGATGTTGATGTTTCTCAGTTACGTGAAAGTATCCACTTCTTCAAGAGTTTCTTCATCAAGTTCAATTGAGTTGGTGCTTTCTGTGTTGTATTTAAGGCGTAGTGTCGAAGAAGTTTCCTATAGTGTTTTTTCTGTTTACACTGTCAAACGCCTTCTCATAGTCGATGGAGTTGATGTAAGGTGACAAGATTCAATTATTTGATTGTTCAACGATGATCCGGCAGTGCTGCGATTCTGTCTGTATACGACCGATCCTTACGGAAACCAGCCTTTCGATCTAGAAGTTGAGCATCAACTGAATCTTTCATTCTATTCAACAACACTGTTGAAGACTGTCCATGGTACTGACTATAATGTGATTCCTCAGTAGATCTCACATTTTCTCAAATCTCTTTTCTGTGGTATCTTGATAAGGTGTTCTTCTTTCCAATCTGCATGCACTTGTTCCTCCCCCCCCCCAGATCCTTCTTAATAAAACGTGGAGCATCATTGCCGTTACATCTATGTCTGACTTGATTACTTCAGCTGATATATTGTCAGGCCCCGCTGCTTACCCACTTTTGATTCGTCTGATGATCATCCTGATTTCTTTTATCATTGATAGAGTGACATCTATTCGAAGATCTATAGATGCATACATCGATGTCTGTTGTGTTCAATGGAGGTGGTCAATTTAAAAGTTCCTCAAAGTGTTTTACCCATTTGTTCCTTTGTTCTTGAATCTCAGTGATTAGCTTGTCTTCTTTGTGCATTGACTGATCGCTTTGGTTAACTATATTTGCTTGCCAGTTTCTTTGTTGTGCCATATAGCTGTTTCATATTTCCTTCTCTTACAGCTTTTTCCGCAAAACCTTCGATGCATTTCCGTTTGTCGGCTGTAATGCTCTTCTTTGCTTGCATATTTACCTCTGTGTATTCAGTTTGTGCCTTGATTTTCCCTGCTCTTGTTTGGCTGTTGTTGATTTCTGTCTTTTTGTTACTCCTTTCTTGAATTTTCCTCAGGGTCTTCGTGGTTGTTCACTCCATAAAATGGTGTTTCTTGCTGCCCAGAACCTATAGACGGGTTAAATATAGTGCTTCTTTGGTTTCTTTCCAGTGTGCCTCCATAGCGGTTCCATTTTCTTTCAGTAGATCTTTTAAGGCTTGAAACCTGTTATTGAAAGCTATTTTAAATTCCTTGAGTTTGACTGTATCTCGAAGAGAGGCTGTATTGAACCGTTGTAATGCTGTTACTCCAGTTATTAATTGCTTCTTTAGCAACCACCAGGTGGTAATCTGAAGCTATGTCAGCTCCTCTCCTGGTTCTCACATCTTGGATTATTCTTCTAATTCTTTTATTGATGCTATATGATCGATTTGATTCTTTGTAGTATGATCCGGTGTTTATTGGTCTATCTCTTTTCTTTAGGCCTTGAGGAATATAAGTTAGTGCCTATCTTGTGCGATTTCCGCAAAGTGCATCCTATTCACCTTCAGAATTTTCTTTTTAATTTCTCCCTCGGCTGAAAGATTGTTTGTTCTCTACCATAGAAGGTTGTTTCTGATGATGTCTGACCAACAGATCCGAAGTATCCGGCGCAAAAGGCTGCCTATAAATACTTGTATATTTTGAATAATGCATTACGTAATTCTTTAATTTTAATCCTCATACAATAAAATTGTCCTTACGTTTGCGTTAAAAATTTAGACAACCAGAGCAATAACTAATATGGGTACAAAGAATGTTAAATTTAATAAAGAGTGCAAAATAACCAGAGGAAAGAATTTCTTTTTCAACGACGTCATTCACATTATCTGTACAATCGTATGTATAGAAGAAATTACACACTTAATCGGTATAGATCGATCAACATCTCTGTTCTCGACCTATAGTCATGTCCCCCCACCAGAATCATCCTTCCACATTATTTATAAATTTAGACAAACTGCTTTAAAAAGGGTACATATCAGTGCTGTGGAAGCCTTAGCTATCCACCAATCCAAACCAATAATTTAAATCCATAAGAAGCACAATCAAACGCTTATTTCATTATGGCTCTAATCTTCTCTTATTCTTTATAAATAATCTTAAATCCTCTCTTGAACTTTATGTATCAGTTTGCTCATTAATCAGTTATTCTTGTCTTTATACTTCCCACGTGGTAAATTATTATTATTCCATCTTTAAAGAAGCTTTCACCAGGTTATTTAGACTATAGTGGTAACCCATTTCTGTCATCTCTATTTTTATGACCGTTACATAACTCATAATTGATACTCGTAAGCATTTTGATTCCTTCTCAACTGACCTTGACAGCTTATTCTGAGGACTAGTGTAGACACTTATGCGTGTAATTTCCTTTTAAATGTACGATTGTACAGCTAATGTAAATAACATTGTCGAAAAGATATCTTTCTTCAATAAGCTAAAGAGACTCGTTACGTCACTGATTAAAGAATACAGAATAATCAGCGAAGAAAATTTTCTACATTGATTCTTTTATATTCTTTATTCAATGATAAAATGGGTTTTTTTTTAATTGTTAGTTTCTTGATAAAGCCTGTAAATTACATAATGATAATTAACAATTTAAACATGTCACTCAAAATTATTTTGTAGTGAATCGTAAATTTACATTTGCAAATAAATTTTAGATAGAATATCTACACTTTTATAATTTAAAAGTGCACCTCTTTCCTAGTAATGCTGTTTTGAACTAAAAGTAAGTAATCATATCGGCAACATAAGTCCTCTCTCAAACTACGTATAGACATACCTAGTACACAAGTGGGTTAGCGATGAACTCTACGAACTAGATGAATTCGATACCTGACGTGAACATACACAATGTGATGCAAGTTCATACACTAGATGAGTCTTAGATAGGACACACCACTCGTGTACTTGTGATAGCAACTCACATTTAAATTGAGATAATTATTCAGAGATATGTATTTAGTTGTTCAATATTCATCATATATTGTTGCTGGTTGAGTACCGCTAAAATCCATAGAGCGATGGGCAGTTAATTCGTCCTAAAATGGGATTCCTCAGGAGTCTACACCTTCAATTCATACAGAAAATCCAACTTTGGGCCTGCGGATCTCATGAAGAATGCTTGATTGCATACACCACTATAGATTACTGCGTCTATTGGTTTCCAATACAACCTAACCAACATCAATCTGTGACGAATACAAACAACTTAGCTTAATATTTATCTCAACCAAACCATATAAATTCTGTTACAATAATCAGCTAACTAGTGACCAACTTCAAGATGTTCTTGTTGATTTAATGAGAAGTCGTAACTGGTGGAGTTCAGACTTGCCCGGAGTGAGATACTTATCACCAATGACCATGGATGATCATCGTACCATATCATAGATAGTTTAACTGTAATATCATTTATTGTGTTTAATACATTGGTTACTATTAGTACACCACTGGTATAGATGAAAAGAATATTTTGTAAATAAATTACTGAATTTCTGTATAGTAAAATTAGCTCTACTGTTATCGGTTAAATAGAACATAGTTGAAATATTAACTTATTTCATATGAACATAATTTTACAATGACTTAATGCTTGAATTACCGAAATTCTGTCATTATCATTTTAAACGAATTCATTAATGCCTAACTTCTGATAAATGTGAGCTACAGGAAGTTCCTACATATGTGATTAACAGTTTATTCTATCTTCCTTAACATTGCTCTTATCGATATTCTGAAAACAACCTATCATATTCATGGTTGATGAAATAATCTGTTGTTTGCTTATAATGAAATTGTCATAGCTCATTTTTATCAGAAATTAACGTTAATGAAGAACAACTAAAATGATGCTGAAGGCTTCTTAGAATAACCCTTCCTCATTAAAGAATATAATCAAAAATATCTGCATAAATAGTAGAATTGTTCTTCATAATAATGTTGCATAATTCATTTCATAATATTTTTTTACAATAAAGTGGAATTCATGTTGAATAACTCATGTAATAATCATAGTCAGTAGTTATTGACCGCTAAATTTAAGATTTTCTTACAACATAATTCTATTTTTATAATCTACTATATGACCTGAATAATTCCTTTGCATCAATGATTAACTTAATACTTATTATAATTAAGTGACTATAGTAAATGACCATAACAATGATGTCTGTTTGCATAGGACTGACATAAAAACAAGTTTAACAGTGGAACAACTGATTAACAAAGCCTAATTCACTGTTATACCCGATGTTTTAACATTCAATTACATATGATTATCAATCTCTTCTAACATGTTTTTCAATCTTAGAATAAATATATTTGTAAATCTCTCATCAGTCAGTTGAATGGAGACCAATCTTCCAAGATATGCATTTCTCCTACTAGATTGATAGAATATTTTCATTTAATTCTTATGAAATACACTAAGCCATAGTTTTGTTCAATACGTGTAGTGAAGATCTACTTATAAGAAAGGATTATATCAAGCAACAGTCTATTTACCATTCAAGCATGATTCCATTCAGTTATTTGGAACTATTCTATGAATAAATAGTATGAGTTATAACAAGTTAGATTTTTCCTTATATGCTACCAAAAACACCACATAGACGTATTTTGACTAAAAACTTAGCAAATATTAAGCACTCTGTGGAGAAAGGGAGCTGCTTTCATTATTCCTATTGTCTTTTACTATATACAGAGTATCTAAAGGATGCAACATAGTCAACAACCATTTCACATATCGTCAGTCTCCTTTTATTATTGTGAATAAAGCAAAAGGAAACATTTTCGGCAAAACAATACAAATTCACTTTATATCATTAAAAATCATAAAGCACTGGACAGCCGTTTCGTCTTAGTATCAAACTCTTCAGCAGTGTTGACTCATATTAGGACTAAACGGTTATCCAGTGCTTCCTGGTTTTCAGTGGTACCCTATCAGCATTAATCTATGACGCGACTAAACTCAATAACAATCTACACAAAACCACCTCAGTTCATTTCGCATCGTTATGTGCCAGCCAAATGCTTACAATCGGTAATATTTTGAAAAGCAAATTTAGCATATTGTGTAATGAAATTACTTGTAAGGGAATATGCGTGACGTAATCATGATAAATCGAAGGTTGAAGAAAAGAAGCAAATAAAATTAACTGACAGAATAAATATTGCGAACATGTAAATAAATATACTGATATTAACGTAAAGTGAATAAACTAGAAACCAGTGGTTACGTGATTGAGTAACTACTAACGATGATTAAAATCAAACAGATAAGTAGATCCCATTTAAGTAAAAATGAAACCATTAAAATAGAAGACAACTGAAAATGTGACTCAACGATGTGATGAAATCAGAAGTGCTTTAAAGTGCTTAATATCGAGATTGTGATACAAGGGCACAGAGAAATTGATAACACACAAATTTGAATTTCTGACGTTTGATGAAAATTTCAAATTTAAGGAAACTGGGGCATTGATATTTACCCGTTACTTTCATATATGTCAAGATATCAACCATTTGTGCTGCATCCAAGAGATGTTCAACGATTGCGATTCTCAAAGTGCTTTCTCCACAACTAGCAGTGACATGTAAAATGTACTTTTATTTCATTAACATGGTGAGAATCTTGTTTATGTGTGATTGACAATTTGGTATCAGTGTAAGTTATAGTTGGTCAAGTTTTCTACTGATCATTCTTGAAAGGTCATAGTCATTATAAATGGGATGGATTCCTTGCAAACTGTAGCTACTTTTAGCTTATTGTACTAAGTTGTTTTATATTTGTTAGTGGATTTCCTAAGTTAGTTGTTTTCGCAAAAAAATTTTTCACACACCTCAGTTCTTCTATTAATTTATCACTGACATATATCACGTACACTCTATAAAACAATACTCTGACTAATGGTTTATTGTAACCAATAAAGTAAAAGCTATTAAGATTTACACATAATCTGTTCCATGCCCATTTTTAATAAATCAGACGATGAGTTATATCGCCTGAGGTACATTCTATGATAATGTGAAGAAATTAGAACACGTTGCCCTTTTCGTGTTCTACAGAAAACTGCATGTATGGGTAGTGCTGAAAGGTTTAAGAAGATAAGTTGTATGGTGTTTATTATTAAGCACAATAAATATGTCATAGACATATCTTCAGTATTCCGCCATTTTATCAATTAGCTGTTGAAACGCCGTTCTTTCTAAATACCACATGCGAAATAGGATCCAGTATGATGCTCAGTAGTACATTTTCTATTTGACCTCTAATGATGTTTTAAGGTAAGTGTGAAGATCTTTTATGAATATGAGAAACATTCCTTTAAACTCAGATATTAGCAAGTTAAGCAGTCAGTTACAACGTAAAACTTGATACATGCGTACATTAGTTCACATTGCCATGTCCCACTTAGCAGATAGAGATTAAATTGTCAGACCAAATTCCAGATTAATGGGTGGGGGTAGTAACAGATTTAGTATTAATAGTGAGAGCTATAGATCAAAAATAAGATTTAAGAAAACCTGATTTTGTAAAAAGAAGATGTTAGCAGGAGCAAGGTATCGATATACTGCCAAATAGTACTTAACGTCACAGTACGAGATATGTTCGTATACATAGATGTTGAATTAAACCAAGTTACAGATTTACCAGAGAAGTCAATTTGATTTAATCTTTCAGCTAACTGGAATCTTTTAAAGTGAATGCAACTAAGATTTTACGAATCGGCCCTTTTTCTGCACGAGGTAGAGTGCAATTTTCCAGTAAGATGAACTGATCATTGTCGGGAGTGGTCTTACTCTGACATTCTGTTTATACATATTTCGTAGACAATACATTTATATAGGACACAACCTACGGGACCTTGAGTTATTGAGTTATAATTCATGTTTTTTTTTGTGAGTTCACTGAGTTTGGTCGTGATTCATTTGCCCCTTAAATTTGTCAGATCCTTGTTTTCAGTAAAAAATTTTAAGTGATCACTTTAGTAAAATAATTTTGTTTGTTCATTACTGCTATACCTAAATTACTATTTGGTTGTAATATCATTACTTTGTCTTTTTTCACTAGGTTTCTTAATTCTAAAGATCTAGGAAAAGATCAAGAATAATAGCCATTCGCACCACTGTGACAATTTTTAAACCATATCACCCAGTGTCCCCAGACATTCGTTGAGATTATCACGTGGACACTAACCAGGTAGTATGTATTTAGCAGTCAAATACTCTATTGATTTATGCTATATTTTAGATTGGCGTCCTTGCCTTTCTTTTATCTTACTCCTATCTTAACCATCATCAAAAGACGAAGTAGGTATACCGGGATACGCAACATATATCCCAATCATCTTAGTTAATGCGAATTTGCGGCCTCTTTGACTGGCTTGCTGTATTTCTCCATTACTTTGTATGTAACATTAATATTGCTTATTTGTTCACTCTATGAAATACCAGTGAGATTACGATAATTAAAATAATTAAAGACCTGGCGCCTACATAAATCTACTATTTTCATGGCAACACTGAATACATTAGTTGATGCAGTAACTATTCTTAGGTTGAGAATCCTTTTTTTAATATTTAAATAAATCAGTTTATTACATGTCAATTATTTTGTCATTAATACAGTCCTATCGGTAGTTAAAGATCAATTTATTCATTTCTTATTTTATAATTGTTTTTCCACTTTAATGAATCAATCAACATACTACTTTAAACTACTAATTTTGGAAAAAGGGAGAATAGGAGGTAAAGGAAGAAATGAAAATAAGAAATTTTCACGTATTTATACAAATAACTTTTAGAAAAACTGTGAATAATAATTTCCTTTCAAAAGAAAAAGTAGTTACTTATCACGTTGGACGATTGGAGGAGAATAACTAACTCTCAAAACTGTGTTTTAAAAGACTATTTCAATTATTTTGGTAGTGTGTAAAGTAAACATTGAATTACTATTATTATTACATTTCACTTGCTTTATCCTTCTGTTTGATCAATTAACTGTTAATATATCACTTTCTATATGTGAAATATAGTTACTTAGTTGTGTGTACATCACTCCACTACACTGTTATTATTTCACATATTTTGTATTGATGTTAATTTCTTAATTAGTCGACTATGTAGTCATGTTATATTGATGTATAAAGAAGTGCTTAACATATAATTTAATTTTATCTGGTTGCTAAATTGGTCTTATGTTCTTTTATTTCTGCCTGGGATTGTATAAACATCAAGGTAAACGTAGCAGCATTGAAATGGCAAGTAATTGGTCAAATCATCCCATTATAATATTAGTTATATTTATTCAATATTCACTTCCTAAACTTATCAGTAATGTAAAACTTGTTAACTTAATAATTGATTTAAAGTAAACTTTGATTCATTGAGATAAGGTCAAATTATATTGAGTATAGATAGATGAATATGAACATTCTTTCTTTTTATTTTTCTTTTCCTAAAAAATCTTAATTAAATGAATATATCTATATTATCTATACACAAGAGAATTCTTCTTACTTATACAACATAAGTAGAGATATTTAAATTAAAATGTTATTTTTCAGTTAAAACAAAAAAGAAATTAAATTTACTCAATTTTCATTTAGCGCTTTGTTTAAATTTATGTGATTTGCATAAATAAACTAGTAATTTTCATTTATTTATTTTTCCACGTTATTTAATTTTACAGTTAATTTAAAATACGAAGTGATTCAATATTTAATTTAACTTAAATAAAGGAATATGTCACTTGACAAGTAATTTCATTAGACATTAAGTAATATGAATTCATTATTACGAAGTGACCTGAGTTAAATAATCATTAAAAAGTAAAAAGAACTTCTATGAAACTCATCAACAATGTATACTCATAACCTCATAGAGAGAAAATGAGCTAAGGATAATTAGGTTTCATGATAAACAAATGGGCATTATTGCCAAGACTAAACTTAATAATTTCAAATAAATTGAGCATGTAATAAGTAGTTAATAGAATTAAGTAATATATTTGTAATATTTTAATGAAGTGAATTTGAAATTTCTGACGTTTTGCAATTTAATATAAGCTAATTATTTAGTAAATAAATAACGAATCAAAATAACATAAGTTGAAATAATACTTAACTATACCATCTGAATAATTGTTAGATGGATGTTATGAAGGTTGTTGAGTTTGTAATTATAATCACTGTAACCAATATCAGGTCACTAGGAGCTGAGTTTATTAGATATTCATGAATAAAACATGGCTTGAAGAGTTCAGTCATATCAGTTTAAAAGCAATTATCTATTAATCGAAATCGATAAGGTAGTAGAAATTTAGCGCGAATTATCCATAGTTAGAAATCCAAACTATTGGATGCCACCTTAGTTATCTGAGCGCCAAGAGTTCACTAGGAAGTTTGAAGGTTCTAAGTTCCATCTCAGGTGAGATAGAAGGTGAGGGGGAAGAGCTAAACAGTGTTATCTCTCTTGTTCCAAAGAAATAACTGTACAGTGTTTTCTACCTTTCGATGATTATCTAACCCAGGTCAGTTCGTGATATCAAATTTAAATTCAGTTATCTTGATATCACCCAGCTGTAATATAAATAATACCAAAACCTTATCAAATTTATTATGTAATAAAAAATGAAACAGAATTCTTCTCCAAAGAAAAATTATTAATGTACCGGATTTCACTTTCGTATTTACAATTATATTAAAAGCAAACATTATTATGCTAACATTCTTCTTGCCATATTCATTGTGTAGTGTGGAATGTTAAGCTCGATGCGATTATTAAGTATTAAATCAACGATCGAAACAAATGATTCTGAGACTAGAAGTGAGCAATCCACAGAATGAAGAATATAATTAACTCAGGATGATTAAAAGCTCACTAAAGTCATTAAAAATTACTGACGTAATAAACTTTAATCTGCGCTTAACCAAATCAAGTAAATCATATTACAGTTCCTTTATAAATGCGTCCCCAAATTTTATTATTTAAGTGGAAACAATATAACTGTGAAGATATATTTCACAAGGTTTATAAGGTTCTTGTCACTTATATGAATATGATATTGTCGCTGAAAGTTGTGATCCTACATTAATATGACAAGTTGATGATTTTAAAATGAATAAAAGGAATCGAATAAACAGCGATTTCAATAAAAATGAAAGTGCACATAGAAATAACAGTTCAAGAAGATGTAATCAACACTATATATATATATATTCATTTACTTTCTAATATCAGGAGCAACAGTTAGCTTAAAAAATTGATTAGTAAAAAGCCATTGTAGGGCGACAAAAGGATCACATTAGCCTTTAAAACATTTTTCGTTGTAGAAATAATCAACAGATTTGACTATTTCTGAACATTCACTCGTATGTATTGCAGTTCGAGTGTGTAGGTCACTAATTTTCGAGGGGGAATCTATGGATGATGACAAAGACGGCTGTGTCTGGGCCTTCAAAGGGCTTTGGACGATTGGTTGCTGGCACAGTAAATATTGATGACATTAATAACACAGATGGTATTATGTGTACTGGTATGATTATTAAGTCTGATGGTAGTGTGTCTCAAAATCTCTCAAGTTACACGGTAAGATTGCAATTTAAATTGCCTAAATTTGTTACTAGAAGTTTTAACGGTAACTTGGCAGATTATTCTAGTTTCGTAAAGTAACTTGATACTCTTTTGCCGGTATTATGGATTAAATGAAATTAATGTTTCTGACAAGCCAGTGCATTGAGGCAGCTGAAAGTTTCATTCAATGTCACAAACTGATACCTTTAGCAGGCTATAGAAAGATACAATGCATACTCAAAGGCGTGATAGACCATCTATTAAAATGTTGAAGCGGTCGAAGGTAACAGTTGATAGTTAAGAAACAATTCAAATGAGATGCCTCGCTCTTGGATAACACGTTGGTTCGTATAAAATTTTTGATTTTCATAAAATTAAGCAATATTTTTTTAACAATCTAATTAGTAGAAATTGAGATTTCTGACGTTTCGTATGACTTCTAAACATTCAAATTGATAATTTTATAGCACTAATTTCCTTGATTTTGGTTTGCTCCATTGTATTATTTAAACTTGTGTCAATTTAATTTAACAGTTTGCTATTCTTTCAAGAAGTGGCTAACATGAAGTCGTGAGACGTCAGAAATGTCAATTTCTATTAACTGGATTATTACTTAAATATTACATAACTTTACAAACTACTTGTCCATTGTTCAGTCTATTTAAAGTAATAATGTCTATCTTTGGTAATGATGCCTTTGATTTTGCTTAATAAGGGTGCTAAGAAGAGAGGAAACTAGTTATTTTTCATGTGATTTTGCTATTTTTTATTTAATTGTAAAGTGAGCGGAAACCGGTACTGCTTTTCATTTCCTCCGCTGGACCTTGTTAACTGTGATTGGTTGTAATGTCATTTTAGTATGCTAATTACTCTGTTTTTCCCAAGGTCGTTCTTGTAACTATATATACAGACTTGAATTATAATAGAACCGAATCTTCCTGGTGCTGCTTTGGTGTTCTTGATTTTGTTTCGGGGGTGAGTAGTCAGTATCGAGTCGTTGGTCACGGTTGCTAGTATCAGTTGGCGCAGATAAGTTTCCGGTTAGAGTTGCGGTTAGTTCCTGCATAGTAGTAGGCGTTATTATTTATAATATTCCGACATATCAATTGGCGACGGGTGATGGTGACTGTGGATCCTACTAAAATGGAATCGTTGTTGGATGAACAACTCAAACTAATGAAGCTTTTCACTAGCCTGAATTCTAAGCTTGAATCATCCTCGAATGTTCCTGTCCCCAACTCTGCAGTTTCAATTGATGGAATTGTTAATAGTATTGCTGAATTTAATTATGATCCAGAAGCTAATGTTACTTTTGATACCTGGTTCCGGAGATATGAAGATTTGTTCACGTATGATTTAGCTTCACAGGACGATGCATGGAAAGTACGCCTACTTCTCAGAAAGCTTGGTGCAGCAGAACTTGACAAATACTGCAACCTAATTTTACCTCAAAATCCTCGAGATAGAACATTCTCTGAAACCTGCTCAACTCTCAGTCAACACTTTGGTGACAATTCTTCTCTATTCAATATTAGATATCGTTGCCTAAATTTAAAAATGAATGAATCAGATGATTTCTTAACTCATGTTGGAGTTGTAAACAGAGAATGTGAACGGTTTAAATTGAAAGACTTATCGGAGAACTAATTTAAATCGTTAATGCTCATCTGCAGCCTACAGTCGGAAAAATTCGCTGATATTCGAACGCGATTGCTTCACCGTCTTGACCAAGAACCAACATTGTCTCTAAATGACATTTCCGCAGAATATCAACGACTGACCAATTTAAAACATGATACTGCACTTGTCCAGTCTAGTGGTAATGGTGACACTGAAGTTCATGCTGTTCGTCGAAAACCTATTTCTCATCAAGTCACTCCAGCAACCACCTCAACTCATCGTGATAAACCAGCCGAAAAGAAGAATATTACTCCCCCATCCAGATGCTGGAACTGTGATGGATGGCATTTCGCCAAGTTTTGTCCATTTAAGAACTATCGTTGCAGAAAGTGTAACAGACTGGGACACAAAGAAACTTTGTGCAGGCAGAAAGACATACGCACTCGATAACGTTCCAAAAGAAGATTCCATTCACCGAATAAGCCGGCTGAGTCACTTTCAGTATCCACCCTGAATCACGCTCATCAGAGACCAGCCAGAAAGTACGTTTCTGTTCGGATAAATGGTCATACGGTAAGCCTCCAACTTGATACAGCATCTGATATTACTATTATTTCTAGAAAAACATGGAATAAAATTGGGAAACCTGTACTACACCCTACAGAACAACTCGCCATAAGTGCATCAGGCGATCGTTTGGTGATCATTGGCAAAGTTGTATGCTCAGTGTCATTCAATGAAATAACCACGGATGGAGTATGTTATGTGGTTAACAACAATCTTAACTTGTTGGGTCTAGATTGGATTACAGACCTGAAACTAGATGCTGTTCCACTGAGCACCGTATGCCACTGAATCGTAAGAATGAAAGACGAGAAAGATTTCATGAAGCTTCTAAATGAATTCGACAAAGTATTTACAAAAGGGTTAGGATGCTGTACCACAATGAAAGCTTCTCTTCGCTTGACACCGAATGCCTCCCCAGTCTTCCATCCCAAAAGACCAGTCCCATATGCTTCGCTACCAGAAGTCGATGCAGAACTTCAACGCTTAGAGAAACAAGGTGTTCTTATGCCAGTATCATTCTCGGCCTGGGCAGCCCCAATAGTCGTCGTAAAGAAACCTAATGGTACACTACGCATCTGCGCCGATTTTTCGACCGGTCTAAATGATGCTCTAGAACAACACCATTATCCTCTACCGGCTCCAGACGATTTGTTCACTATTCTAAATGGCGGTAGTTGTTTTGCCAAACTAGACCTGGCAGATGCTTATTTGCAAGTCGAGGTTGAACCAGCGTGCCGTGAATTACTTACAATAAATACGCATCGGGGACTTTTTCAGTATACGAGGCTACCGTTTGGAGTCAAAACTGCACCAGCTATTTTCCAACAATTAATGGATACGATTTTAACCGGCCTCACTGGAGTGGCCGTGTATTTAGACGACATACTCGTTGTCGCAGAATCACCAAACGAACTTTACGATCGACTTGCGACTGTACTGAAACGAATCCAAGACCATAAGTTCCACCTACGTCCAGAGAAATGTCAATTTTACCTGACGTCTGTGAAATATTTGGGATTTATATTCGACAAATCAGGTCGTCGTTCAGATCCAGAAAACATTGAAGCCATTCAAAAAATGCCTGCACAGTACAATGTACCTACTCTGCGATCTTTTCTAGGACTAATAAGTTACTACTCAGCATTTTTACCGTCCCTGCATGAGAAGCGAGCACCGCTGAACCATTTGCTGGGGAAAAATGTTAAGTATAATCGGACGCAGCAATGCCAAACAGCGTTCGATGGCTTGAAGAAGCTCCTTACATCCGATCTTTTATTGACGCATTATGATCCGAAGGTGCCGATTATTGTTGCAGCGGACGCATCTGCATATGGAGTCGGTGCAGTTATCTTGCATAAATTTCCGAATGGAAATGAGAAAGCCATAATGCACGCTTCAAGAACGCTGACACCTACTGAAAAGCGCTATAGTCAAATTGAGAAGGAAGCTTTGGCTATCGTCTTTGCAGTACGTCGGTTCCATAAGATGGTGTATGGACGACACTTCACAATACTAACTGATCACAAACCCCTGTTGGCAGTCTTTGGGTCGAAAGCTGGAGTACCAGTGCATTCCGCAAATTGTTTACAACGTTGGGCGTTGACGCTGCTCGGATATGATTTTGATATACAATACAAGAAAAGTGAGGATTTCGGTCAAGCAGATGCCCTATCTCGACTCATAAGCAACTATCCTACGACAAGTGAAGAGTCGGTGATTGCCGCCATCGATACGAGAGATTACGCTAAAGAAAGTTTCATTCATGCTGTGAGAGCACTTCCTATTACCACACAGCAAGTTGCTGAATTCACAAGAAGAGACAAAACGATTCAACGAGCAATCTATTATATGCAGCACAAGTGGCCACGTTCTCTAGATGAAGAACTGAGACAGCTATATCAACGTCGACAAGCTCTGTGCCTAGTAGAAGGGTGCCTTATGTTTGGGGATCGAGTAGTGATACCATATGAGTTACGTCGAGTAGTACTCAAGCAGTTTCACGCTGGACACCCTGGAACAGCTCGAATGAAATCAGTGGCACAAAGCTATGCATACTGGCCGAAAATGGACGCCCAGATTGAAGACTTGGTGAGAAAGTGTGACCAATGTCAGCAAGCATCTAAAAACCCACCGAAGGCGGAACCAGTAAGCTGGCCTGTTCCTGCGGGTCCATGGAGCAGAGTACATTTAGATTTTGCTGGACCCATGTCACGAGTCTACTACTTGGTGTTAGTAGACGCATATTCGAAATGGCCAGGGATCCATCCTGTAGTTCCTCCGACCACGAAGAAAACCCTGGAAACATTGAGGAAGATATTCGCGTGTCATGGGTTTCCAGAGACACTAGTCACTGATAACGGGTCCCAGTTTACGTCACAGATTTTCAGTGAATTCTGTCGAGAAAACGCTGTCACACATATTCGCTCCTCACCGTACCATCCGCAATCAAATGGACAAGCGGAGAGGTTTGTGGATACCTTCAAAAGAGCTGTACTTAAGGCAAAGGGGGAGGGAAGCCTAGCAGAAATTATTCAGCGTTTTCTACTTGTATATAGAAGTACCCCAAACAACAGTGCTCCAGAACAGAAATCACCAGCAGAAGCACTCATGGGACGGAAACTGAGAACGATGAATGAGGTAATGAGGCCGGCAAAAGTGAAAAGTAACGATGATGATATCTATAGAAACGGCACGCAGGTGTACGTAAGGAACTACAGACCAGGAAGCGAGAAATGGAAAAACGGAGTAATTAAAGGTAAAAGAGGAAAGGTGATGTATGAAGTAGCAGTGGGAGGACAAATATGGATCCGACATCGCAACCAGCTGCGAAGAAGGTTTGGTGAACGAAAAGCAGATGAACCGAACCTAGCGCTTGAACTTCTTCTTGACACTTTCAAGCTCCCCACGGAGAAACCAACATTAATTGCAGCCAACAACAAGAAAGGAGCATCCGAAGAACAACAGCCAATAAGACGGAGTGAAAGAAAACGGAGAGCCACAGTGAAGTTCCAAGAAAGCGAACTTTTCTCAAAAAGGGGAGGTGCTAAGAAGAGAGGAAACTAGTTATTTTTCATGTGATTTTGCTATTTTTTATTTAATTGTAAAGTGAGCGGAAACCGGTACTGCTTTTCATTTCCTCCGCTGGACCTTGTTAACTGTGATTGGTTGTAATGTCATTTTAGTATGCTAATTACTCTGTTTTTCCCAAGGTCGTTCTTGTAACTATATATACAGACTTGAATTATAATAGAACCGAATCTTCCTGGTGCTGCTTTGGTGTTCTTGATTTTGTTTCGGGGGTGAGTAGTCAGTATCGAGTCGTTGGTCACGGTTGCTAGTATCAGTTGGCGCAGATAAGTTTCCGGTTAGAGTTGCGGTTAGTTCCTGCATAGTAGTAGGCGTTATTATTTATAATATTCCGACATATCAAAGGGTCACGAGCTGGGCTTAAAATCTGTGACTGAAACAGTAGCCAAAGATTTACCAACCGGGCTGGAAGGAAAATAGGTGGAATTAGTACTCCTGGAGAAGATGAGGGGATTGAACCTAACTTTTAGGATATTTTGCAGTTGGTTGGGGACAGTCTAGGTCAAGCGATGAATTCATTCACAAAACTGATAAAATCTGCCTATGAGCCTGACAGGTTCGCCAAATCTTTATTTTTGTGACCTAGCAAGACATATTAGAAAGAATCGCTATAGTGAGGATACGAAGAAAATTTTCCATGCACTGATTAGACATAGACTTGATGAAAACTGTGGTAAGGTAAACCGTCTGATGGGAGAGCCAAGAAAACGGTGTATTTTGGAGTCGTCCCTGAAAGAGATTAAGGTATATTTTTGCCTGAAAATAAATATGCTCTGTTAAATATCTGGCCCAACATTGCAATAATTGACGCTAAATCAGTCGATCAGTCGAAGTTCGAAGAAATCACGGACAATTTTTACTTTTTAGAAGAGTGGTCATATGAAAGAGCCGAGTGCCAATTACTTATGCCTAGCCGGTAATTCTGCGTCTTCCTTATGCCTATTGAGTTCCAAGCCGAAATAAGAAGAATACGAAGAAGCCTGAAAACAAATCAGACAGAATCCTATTATATTTCAAGCATTTCTTTATATATGCATAAAATCAGACCACACAGCAAACCAATTAGGAAATTAACATGAATACAGAACGAGGGAAATAGTGGTAGTGAATAGGAACAACTTCAACACAACTGATTAACTATAGTCCATAATAAGAGGCAATATAATAACAGTAATTATGCTAAACGGGAAGATATGGTAAGAGGAACGTAGTAATAATAGGAATGTAAGATTTACACTACTCACGACCAGAATAAATGAATTAGTACTCTAAAACAGTTCTGAGAGTTTGTTACTCTTCTTTAGTGGTCCGGCATAACACTTTGTTCTTCCTTGCGCTGTACCTTGATCAGACATTGGTTCAAACAAAGTAACTGGCCTTTCAAGCTAACATCTAGTTAAACTTCTGTACAATCCATCATTTCTAAACTTTTATTAATTAATGCCAGCTTATTTTCTAATAAAATACTGGCCCTAAGGACTACTGCCCTACTAGCCAATTACATGATAAATAAAGCTTTATTACAATACTAGGCATGAACTGTTGGACCTAGTATGATTACATTTACGCAAAGCATAATAATATTCCTAACCTAGTTTTCTATCATGATATCACCGCTTTGTCAGTTCAAATTTAAGATAAGGTGAAAATCAGCAACAACAAGATGGTTGTATGTGTTTTTTCTAAATTCTACCTACTCTTATAGTTTTATCATCATCCCATTCTGTGGTAACTTTGATAATAGAAAAAATCACCTGAATAAAGTCTACATAGCTATCAACGACATGGAATCCATTCCTTTCATTTATGATCATATCTTTAAGGCCGTAAACTCACTTAAGGCTCACGGCACTTCCAAAACTGATGGCATAGAATTCATTAATTTTAAGTTTGGTAGACCCAACATTCCAACATTTTTGCTGTTTAATCTCTCCTTAAAAACAATAATCTTTTCTGGGAGATTGTAGATTCCATATTTAATTTCTTATTTTAAATCGCGGATAAAGCTAACTTATACAACTGTATGCTCACTACTGTAGCCTCACTTTTCTATAAAATAATGAGAAGGATTGGGTCAAAAGATCATGATTACAATATTACGTTATATATAACGAAACGGTTACACATAGGAATGTAGGATATAAATGATTTAGTTTAACGAGTGTAATGTCACTACAAACGGTAGGAATTTTAAATTAAGTAGACTATTAGATAGACAATCGGACTACATCTATGAGTTCTGATAATAATTCGTAGAGGATACAATTTCACGTAGGTTTTACATGGATGGACAACATGGCACGACCAGTGAAGCATATTGATAATTATATAGGCAATAATTTGTTTTTTGATATCAGAAGCGAACCGCTTACGCAGACAAGATCAACAAAATCTTATCAGATCGTAACAAGATTAGGTTGTTATACAAACGAGGTAGACCGGAATAAATAAACTTCTGGTATTAAAATTTTTAGCGGTGTAGTAAGACATACAGACATGTGGAAGGTAGTCATTTATTTATACATAAGGACACAGTTATTGAACGTTACATGTGAGGTTGTCGATTGGTCGGTATAGCAGAACTGTACATAAAGGCCGTAGTATCCGGACTTATCTAAAGCTTGCGACATGATTCACTCTATATATTTTTTTCATAAGCAGCCATTCATCCCATAAAATTAGAGAGGTATTACTTGTTTGGCTTAATTCTCTTCTAGGTCACTGTTATAAAATTGTTAAAATTAATTTTTATGTTTTGAAGGCTGAACTAATTACAAATTGTGTTATACCAAGTAGCGTTTTAAGCCCATTGGCCTTTATAGCTTCTATAAATATTATATGCAAATGTCTCAGTATAGGTAAGCTTTTTCCATACGTTGGTGATTTTAAAATAGTCCATTCATTCCCTCATCATGAACATATCCGTATACTAAGTGGCGCCAGTACCAATTTAAACAACTTCACCGCATGATGTTCGTAGTGAAAATTAGTAAATAGTGCTTCCATGTGTAGTTGGCTATGTTTTGGAGACAAGAGCTTTGGTTTCGATCTCTCTATAAACTTTAATGCTATTTGGGTTTCATTCAGTCATTGAAATATTCTTGTAATTTGTTGTTTCCAGAGTAGGCATCTAAATCACACTGGTTTCCGAGTTAAATGTTACTTAACTTTTATAAAAATGGTTCCCGAACTCTAAATTACAGGCATACGTTCGATCACTACTAAAATGCTGGACATTTATTCTCAATAATGTTTGCACTAAGTATGAGCTGAAACTGAAATCTATCGGACGCCGCTTTACTTTTCGCATTCTTGAGACTGACTGTGCATCAGACTATGAAGCTAGGTGAGCTATCTTTAAGTCGAATACTCTGTATAGCCGCTGGCTCAAATTAAATATGGTTTGTTTCTACAAGATATCAAACAAACTGGCTTCTACATCTGATACGTCAGGCACCTAACGAAAATTTACAACCTTCAAGAACTGTTTTTCATTAAACTATTGCATTATTTTTGGTCGAATTCAACGTGAACAGTTTATTTTTATTATTATTCAGTCACCCGTTCCCTATCTTTTCATTCGACAAATTAACTGTTAATATATCATTTTTCATTGATGAACTAAGGTTTATTAATTTTGTATCTGTACTCCAGTTCACATTCACTATTGCTCCTACTTTGTATTGATATTAGTTTATTAACTGGTTGACTGCGTGGTCAGATTTTATGTACGCATAGTGAGATGTGTGAAATATAATACGATTCTGTTTGGCCTATCGGCTTGTGTTCTTTTATATTCGACTTGGAACCTAGTAGGAGTAGGGCAGGGGCGCAAAGATCAACTGAGGACACCCAAGTAGTGTTCGATAAATTAACCTTTTTTCACGTCATAATAACATTGTCTAATACTATTCGGTTCACAGAACCTTCTTCATATGGATTCTATAATCTGGTTTATATAACAATAATTTCTCACGCTAAATCTACTCTTTATATGAATAATTCTAAAAATAAACCCCCGGCTATTTGCTACTAGTCATTCGTGAAACACATTCACTTTTTGATTGTATGGCATAGTGGTCATTCATTCGAATTCGATGCTATACTAGAAGTGCACAAGCTAACGTTTATTTCTGACTCTAGTGGTGATAGGGACTCTAAATAAGCTAAGAGAAATTAATACACCTACGAAAACATTACCTAATGTTTCTATCATAGGGTGAACTATTAGCCTAGTCCTTACCTCATGGCATAGTGCTAGCGCTCAACCCACCTTAAGTTGACCATAATCATACCACCTGATGACTCCGTTAGCCAATGCCACCTTGACCCTGGTAAACAGGCTCCTTGATTTACTGAAAACTGTTCCGTGATTGTGGTGTATTTAAGATGATAATAATGGAATGAGTTACGAACAGATCAAAACATACCGCACTATAACGAGCCTCTTAATGCATTATAATTAATGCATCATTCTTAAACTGTCCTCCCCACGTCGTCCTGAAGCAGCATAACTATCATTGAGTATAGATGACAATATATGCGATAGGGATAGGTAATTTACAAACCCTTTGCACCCAGTAGCCTTTGTTTAATGTTATTTCCACTTCATCTTATTTTAAACTTTAGTGGTTAGATAAGTTTTACAACGTCATTATGAGCACTAACTCTGGTCGTTCGCTAACTCTTGAATACTTAGCTGAGATTCTGCTTTGTTTTGTTGTAGATGATCGTATATAGACAAAGTATAGGGTCTGCTTGTGCAGCATATCCTGTTACTTCTCTTTACATCATAGCATGTCAACTTCCTTTCAAATCACGCTACGCTATATCAAATGTATTCTGTTCCTCTCCATATGAACACTAACAACCGTACACTAGTTCGTATAATCACTCATAGACTCAGGTGAAAGTTTCAGTTCTGATGATTATGTGACAATTGTGTCATCACCTCCTGCGTTTGTATATTCCAGCAATATCTTAATTATTTACAGTTTTCAACAAATATAAATCTAGCGTTTCAATGAATTCATCAAATATATCCGTCTGTGCAAACCATGTTCACTGACCTGAACAAACCTGTAAATTTGTATGTATTACGTTATTATTGTTAGAACACATTATTATACTGACGTATAACATGTATAATTATCGAAACACATTATTATTGTTAAAATAATGCATCCCACTCCCATGTTAATCCCATTCTTTTACATTTACACCTCTATTTACGCGCCTCTTTCTCATAATTTTTGTTTATCCATATTTACTAATCTATCATTACCACCATGCCTGTAAACTGGCGTGAATTCTGCAGGGCAATTAGGAATATGTATTGTTAACCACCGTGACCTTTTTCTACTTGAATGACTACTGTTCATTCGTGAACTAATTCAAAAGAGCATACGTAAAATTACTTAGTTTAGAAATTCTTGAGTATAGGGCTCCCAGTAAACACATGAACCGACCCCCATCGTGACGTTAACGTTACCCTGGACATCCGATAACTAATATTTTCATGATGAGTTAGTATAAACCATTTGATTACTTTGCACCCGCACCTTGAAACTTCAGTTTTGGTTATTGGTAGTTTTAACAGAATACCCAGTCATGTTTGTATGTTGTATGTCTTCAGTAGCTCCAAGTTTTATCAATGCCGTTATTTTTTCAATTTTTTAATCTTTCTGGCTGTAAAAGTTGCTTTGAATGGTGACAGTCTGACAACAGCCAGAAGGTTGTTTCATAACTAGGAAGCAGTGTATACGTGTACATGACATATAAGAATAAAGGAAGGCAAGAATTTAGACTGATGTATAGGTGTTAGCATAGGGAGATTAGCACGTATTCTCAGGGTCACTTCAGGCAATAGACGGTAGATTATTCAGTTTGACATGAAAGGTCACGGTGCCTAGAGTACCCTACCGATGGTATTTGCCAATCTTTCACTCATCAAATGTATGTGTGAGCTAAAATACAAAATAGAAGAGTATTCAGCAAATAATATGAAAGGGGAGTTACAAAACTCCATCTCAGATTCATGAATACCTTACTACTTTGATCGTTCATATGTTAATACGTTAAATAAGTATCTTTACGTCAACGACAGACAGTTAATTTTCTTAAACGTAGTGAACGGAAATGTGACGTGGAAATGTGCAGTTTTAATGCCGTAGCAAGAATCGAATATTAATCCATTTAATTAGTGAACGAGACTCAGTTTAGAACGAAGAATAGTGCTGCCACGGTATATTTAAGCTTCAGACAGCAGAAGTATAAGGCAGCAAGGGTAGTGTGTGTGAACAACCATATCAGTAAGACATTTTAAACAATATTAGCACAGTGCGTATTAGTAACGCATAAATATAAAAACTTATACATACGTAATATTAATAAGCTTATATAAATATGAATTCTTTAAATTAGTTAGCACTGTGTAGCTCTCACTTAGCATTTAACATGCATGATGATAAGTTTCGTGGGGTTGAGTATTTTATTGACTCTACAAGCACTATGAGTGTAAATGTAATTATAGACACATGACCATGCAGTCCAATCTCTTTGATGGAACAACAGGATAAACAGCCCATAAAGGGAGCAGAGTCTGCAAATAAAACGTCGTTAGAGTCAAGGCTTAACATATCTTCGTTCCTAAATGCTATAAAACGTCAAAAATAATGACAGCTGTTTGATTAATATTACGTTTGAAATAAGTCACCAAAAGCTATGGCTTGGTCATTTGACATTCATTTCTTACTTCTGGAGACTAAAAACGTTAATAGACTTATGCTTAGGGTCACTTATATTAAGCCATGGTAACGAAATATTGCGAAACGTGAATTATGCTTCACAATGGTTCCTCAGTGATAAGACAAAAGTATTATAAACGTGACTGATATAAATCACCTAATGGAAATGATATTGGATTTAGCATATTACATAGTTGACCTTAATTTTTCAATAAGAGCCGCAATATTTGCAATTTAGTTTAGTTGCCGCGCATTTCACAAATCTGAACGACGTTTCATTTCATATCTATGATTTCAAAAGATCTTTCGTGTGAGAAGCTTCAGTTTGAAGACTTGGTGAAATTTACTGGAGTATCTACTTGTGCAAGTCATGACGATGCACTGAAAAGAAACTGCGGCGTCACTTATATTGTCGAAAATTGACTCAAAGTCCAAATTATCCAGTCATCTTAAGTGCTATGAAACTTATATAACATTTTATCCTGAAATAACAGTCAGCAGTATTAAGATAGAAGGCCGAATTCCGCTGGAAGCAATTTGTGGATTTTTTGTTTCTTTAAAGCATCCTAAATCTTTTGTGCTTTTATTTCAAAATCCACAGCCAAGTAGCTTAATGCTTTATGGCATGGTTTTAAGTTCGTCGTCTAAGGCTCAAAAGCTAACAAGGTTGCTTGGAGTATTGAGTCCCCAACAAGACGTAGTCAAGGGACCAACAAGTACAAAAATGAAATCTGTCACTATAGGTTCGAAAAATCACAATTCTAACGGTTACTCTAAGGAAATAGGTGATATATCCAGAACTCACGAATTAGTAAATGGTCTACCACCACCAGGAACTAGGTTTCGTTCAGAATTTACATGGAATAGGAACTTAGAACAACAAAGTAAAGTCAATTATTCCCCAAGTAGTCCAGCTGTTCATACCAATGGCCATTTGTTCCATGAAAAAAATAATCAGCTTAAGCTTGGTAAACTTAGAAATGAACAACTTAAAAGTAGTCACCCAATGGAAAATAACCTCAAAATTCATGATAAGCATTCACAGAATGGGCCTGACCGAACAGAGTTTAACAATATTTTTCCTTCAAGAGCAAATAACCATGTTTCATTTCGGCAACCGATTCTACACGATTTCACATCTTCAGGTTATAATGATCGTATGTTCCGTCGTGGTGCTGCATCACGATTTGACTCTGGAAGAGCGAGTGAGGGAAGCGGATACGATACACCATTCCCTTACGATCCGAATGAAAATATTGAAGAGTTTTCTATTGGTTATTATAACACTGAGGATGATTTTAACACATATGATCGTGATGTGCTTCAAATAAATGACGATGGTGAAATGAATAAGAACGACCCTCTGGAAAATCCATGGGTAGAAAATATAACTTACATAAGCAGCAGTAAGAATGGTGGAGTGTCTGTCACATCGAATGGACCCGTATATTTGTATGTCGCACAACAAGTTAACCCGAGATATGAAATGCAACACTGAGTAAAGTAAGTGAGCTTTGATTTAGCTTTTGTTTTTCTACTAGTAAAGTGAACTCTGTTGAGCTGTTTTGTGTGTGAATATTGTGTAGCATACAAAGAATAAGTATATATCCTTAAAATTGTAGTTTGAAGTTATAATTTTCTAATTAGCATGTAGTACGTCATTTTTAAAGTTCAAAAATTGAATGTATACACCAAACTTACATTTGTATCAAACGTTGAGTGATGAAACCCAAGTAATTGACAGAGCTCTAGTTATTCAACTAGGCAAATACACCAAACTGTGTTTGTAAGTATTTTATTGTTTCCTCTGGAAAAAAGTTTTTATAACTGAATGTCTGAACTTTTGCATCAAAGATAGAATATTTCAGCCTACTTTCAACTTCACTGTATGTCTCAGTTGATAACAAATCACCAAATGATTTTAATTATAATTATTTATTTATAATTCTGGCGAAACTTTTTACAGATACCGTTTGTTTCATCTTTCTTAAAATGTATATCGTATCATACAAACGTATCGGTGCTGCTGAAGAACTCAATTGTTACTATGTTTGATAAAATGGTACCTTATTACATAAGGGTATATCAAATTAGTCCTTAAGATGTTCGTTGTTTTCAAAATAAGACTAAAAGCAACTTTATAAACGAGAACAAGCAGTCAACAGATAAAGTATTGGGATATTTTAATTAATATGGTTTGGAAATAATGTAGTTCTCTTTGGGATGTAAATAATCGACAAAATATTATTTGTACAATGATACTTTGGATACTTAGCAGTCGTTTAATCATTAACTTTTGTCCCACGGACATTCAGTTGTTACACTTGTTATTTTGTTTATAATTGTTTTGTCCAAAATATTTTTTAACTTAGCTTTAAACTCTTATCCAGCCGTAGCTGAAATTAATTGTAGGACGGCTGATTTTGCCGTGCGTGAATGGAGCTGCACGGTTTAGTGGAATTTTATTATGCCAGAAAATCTGAGCCACTCTAGATATGATCACTTGTGTAGGACAACTGATGTCCGGGCTAGATTTTATGATATTATGGTCAGTCACCTAGTAAAAAATGCCCTACTTTTACTGCATGTAAAATAGATAAGTTTGAGGTCGCAACCGGTTTTAGACTAGCTTTTGTTTCGTCAAAAGACAATGACAATCACCATCTGTATTTTTATTAGACAGCATAAAGTAAAAAATAGTGTGTTTTTGTGGGTTTAAATAAAATTTGTTGGTAAAGATTGATCTGATTTCGCATCACGATTGTGATGCTGTGTGTTTGAAGCCATAAAATGCTATAATCAGAGCGAGGTAATAAAACAAGGGCAGATGGCAAATTTTATGGCAACAAGAAATCGATCCTTAATATCCTACATTTTTAACTAAAACCTGATATTTTTGGGGCATTTATTGTCAGTATAGTGTAAGCAATTCAGATTTTCAAGATTGTTTTTGAATTCGATGATAACAAGTTTATTCATACCACCATATCACAGCAGACAATTAAGTGACTTATAGACATTTAGTAAACACTGACTTATGTAGGAAAACTTAGAAAGTTGGTCACTCTATTAAATAACGACATGGTATGGAAAATAGCTGTATAAGAATGATACCCATCGATAATCATCCATATAGATTGATACCAGTGACAACACAATATTGTTTCATCACTAGCTTGTTTTTGCGTATATGAAAAGAGCATCTACTTTATACAGTGTAGTGCTGCTTGGAGTTAAGTCTAGTTTATTTTGTAATTAATGTTGAATTTGTCATCTTTTACTACTGTGTTTTCCCATCCTCATAAAATGGAATAAAATGATTAACTTGGATTAGTTGCGTTTAAATTATTAGTATACTGTTTGATGATTTTTTATTTTATGATGATTTGAGATCGTGCCAATATCAAGAGCAGTGGTGCAGCCAATGCTAACGTTGTTTGTAATTTTTTATTCTCATTAAACTTTGCTCTTAATAGCTTGCGGAAAACACGTCAACACCTATTTTAGCATAATCATATTTTTCCATTTAAACACAAAACTGAAAAATTTTGAGTTAACTAACTTTAACCTAATCGATATTGTAGAACTGCTAATAAATATTTGATAATAGAATTATATAAACATTTTTGTGTGATAATTTCTATTGACAATAAACAAACATGGTTTATTCCTTCAATATAAGCGTGATCAACCTCCTGTTTTGGTAAGAACAAGAATTTTGATAAAATTGATTTTATAGATTACTGTTTACCATTGACAGTTAGTGCAGCAGTCAATGTGACATTAGTTCACAGCTACATGGTAGGTGATTCTTTAGTCAGATGTACGTACAGCTCAAGGTTTTTCAACTTGAAAGTCAAGCAAGTGCTTAAAGTTTCCTGCAACTTGAAAAGTTATTCACAAAGTGAACTGGTAAAAATTGCTTTATTAGGAAACCAACCGTAATTTTTCACTTTTTGTATAGTCATATGACTGGCAGTAATTTACTTAACTATAAGTGACAAACCGATATAAATACAAATTGTTTACATATGATCAGCTTAAAAATAAAGAGTGAGAAAACTGATTTGTAAATCATACATCATGTAAAAAAATGCACTTATTAATAAATCTAAGGATGAACGTCATTGTGGCATTAGCATGAAATTAGTACATCGTATATAAATTTGAATTCGATTTCACAGATTGACCTATATTGGGACAACCACTAAAAAGTAGGATGGACCCGAGAGCAGTTTCCGTTCTGTTACAGAGTTCTTTAGCAGCGTTCACTCATGTATTTTGTCTTGAATCAAACCGGTAGTCGCAGGCCTCTAATATTCTACACGTTTAACTTCAACCAATTTATGACTTATATATAATAATGAAATGGAAGATACTATGTAGCACAAAAACTGGCTGCTTATTAACGAAAATAACCTCTCCTGCCACAGTAATTGTGCTATCTGTATCATATTAATCTGAAGTAAGTTTTTATTCCTAACCTTCAAATAATTTCTTTCTTATTGTTACTTCAGAGTGAAAATAAATACTATTAGTAGTTTAAATACGGTGACTTCACTTTGATATTTCTTTTAATTATTCTAGATAAGAACACCAAAAACCATCTGCTGCTGTGATACATTCATTTGACATTTTAATCGTAATTAATCATTTCATATGCCGCATTATTATTATTATATGCACACTTCAAACTTGTATATAAAAGAGGGATTGTAAACGGTTTTTATGACATTGGGAACATTTGTTGATTACAAAATATACCCTTCTGTAAAGTGGCTTGTTTTAGTGAAAAATATATTTTTTTACTTGTTTTTATCTTACTAATTTTGCTAAAGTATAAAAGATTTGAAGTAATTCGTCTTTTTATTAGTTAAGAATTCTTGTTTTTTTAAGAAGGTGATATGGGATTGGTAAAGTCTAAGTTTATTTTAAGATATTTCAATGAGAGTTCTGAGCCACTCATCGGTAACAGTGTCATTTGAATTATTGTAGTGGTTTTTCTGTCAAAGTGAAGATAGTCGAAGTATCATTAATGACCAAGAAGGATTATGCAGCTATTTCATCATAGTGTGGTGCATTCAGAGATTCATATCACTAACTGAAAATGCAACCAGAACGTGGCACTAGTTTATAAAGTCAGTCTGAGGCATTTTGGCAGATGTCCACTACCTCATTGGAGTTATCTTAATTATTGTTACGTCTGATGAGATTGAACATAATTTTTTAAACTACATAGATGCACTAACTTTGTTCTGTTCCTTAGATCCTGAGGTTGAAATAATTTTACATCTTTCTTAGATTAATTTACTTTTCTATTCGTATTTTCTACACTCATTCGTTTTCACTACTACCACTTGTTATACTTGGTATTCATTCTGTTGAGCTGACATGCCATGATAACTTGAACTGATGTGCAAGTATGTCATAATTTATGTTTCTGACTTTCACATACTTACGGCTGAGTACGTATCCTAACCATTGTAATACAGTAAAAGATAGACAACAAACGGAAATCAATAAGGTAGTATGTAACTCTTCTGTAGTATTTTTACTTTAGCACATGTAATTTAAATCAACTTTGCGTTTAAGACTAGCTACAGTTTTGAACACTGAAATACTATACAAATATTAATAGTCATTTTTATTTTTCAAGTAGATGAAATATTGTGCATTGTATAAAATCTATGAAGTCGTCTTTTTTCTAGCATTTTAAGTCTGATTGTAGGTGAAGTTTATTTATTCTCAGATAGCAAGTAGTCGAGCAAATTTAGTATACCAAAATATACAAAGAGATTGACAAACTAATCATTTTATATCTACTAAGATACTCGCTAAGACCGAAACAGGTTATTTATGACCGACATTGTTTTCTGTGAACTTATTATTTAGTATATCAGTTGCTGAAATGTTATGAAATAAGCAGAACTATGGCGACCGATGTTGCGATGACAAAGTTTCAGTCGGCTTACCTAGGTGGAGGGTGATAATAGTATTCATGTGCATGTACACTTGTCAAATTAGAAGTTACCATCAGAACTTTGATTAAAAGAAAGCCAATCATGCTACTAACAATAGCAACTATAATATTGTATCCAGTGTAACTTCATGCTGAGTTTATGTATAACGCATTACCATATAATAATTCTAGGTCAATAGCTACAGAGGGATGAGTAAATCAAATTGATGAATCAGCTGACAATACAAAAATTTGATCCTTTGCATATTTTTGCAGCTTATTTATAGAACACTAAGTAAGCAATTTTAGGTGGAATTTCAGATACTTATTGACTAACTATTGTGCAGAATCCTCGTATTTGTTGATTTTAATTGTAAAGACTCAAAGGTATCGGGGGGGATCATCAACTAACTGCTGTCTTAAGCTTAAAAGTGATCATAATCTTTGATGAATTAGATATAACCTTTAAATTTCAAGATTAAAGCAGAACACAGCATCTTTGTTGCTACTAGATAAAGCACTGTTTAGAACTCGTTGATAAGTTGTTTCAGCAACCTTAAGTGAAGTGGGATGCTTATTAGAATTTTAAACCCACATCTTAAAATATTCACTGTCAGAAAAGGTACTAATGGTTGGCAAAACACCATTGCCAATAAAAATATGACAATATGGTACTTGCTAGTAATAGGTAATCCTAGAGTTCTTAAAGCAGATCAATGGACCTATAAAGTATTCGGAAGTAATCTCTTTGATGAAAACATCTAATAACATATATTTGAATACAGCTACAGAAATTCATTACGTGCCACTTGGTAAAAACCTAGATCGTTAGTTGCTTGATTATTATCTGTAGTCATAAAAAATGTACTTTCTTCAATCCATTAATGAGTCAGATCATTTAGGCGAATACTCCGCGTAAAAAGATTCAGAATAGAACAAAATCGAATAATGCCTCTAATGTTATCTTTTATATCCAGATATATACAGTCATGGAAAGAAGTATAAGGCTATGATTAACTTTACGATGGAGTAATCTCAAAACAATATATTTCAATAACTTTGCAGAATTTGACTCTATGTAATTACACTATATTTGATTCCTAAAATATTGTTTATGTAATAAAAGTATTAGACAACAAATTCAATGCTGAAATTTTTAGCAAGTATATGCTGAAATGATGTTGTAGAATTAAAATGTCATTGATAAAACTTCCCAAAACACTTATAGCTAACATGAATACTAATCGACAAAAATGTACTGACTGGTCTGTATAGACGAACATATAATGGTAATTATTTGTAATATCCTCTAGGCTATGCAAAAACAATTTACATCACTTATTCAGTAAACATGATATCGACTCCTGCTATAATTAAACAATCGATTAGATTTAATTCCGGAATTATGATAAGTCAATAAATTGTTCATAATGACTGACCTGGTACAACTGTGTATTTAATACACTTTTCAAGTCACAGAATTTATTCCACTTACTTTAAATTAAAGGTGACTAAATAGTAAGAGGTTATATATTAGGTAAACTCTAAATATATCATCTATTAATAATTCATTTTCATAATTTCATAGCTTTTAATAATCCTTTCAATTATTCATAATATCAAAGAATTCTATGTATCATGTTTTATAGGTTTGTTTGTATTATGATTAAACTTATTAAATTGAAATAAAACTTCACTGAGGGTCTAATCATTTAACTAATTTAATTAACTGTAAATATTCGATTGTATTGTTTCACAGTTACATAAACAACAAACAATTGATTTCATCTTTCTTATTTGATTGATTGATTGATTGATATGTAAATTGCTACCATTGTACAACATCATACATTCTGTATTCCACTATTAAATTATTTTTCAATTTTGTATTCAATAACATCAAACAACAAATTGTTTGTAACCGAAATATTCTTTTAAATTCCAATTGATTGTACTTCATTCAAACCGGAAACTTTGAATTCATGTGTAAAAACAAACAAACAAACACTCAACTATTGTATCTAATATAATCAAAAATGAAGTTATCAGTTTCTATTTAGAAAAATAAAACAAAACAACACAATGAATAGATACTCTACTTTTAATGTGTTTTTGACTAGTGATAATGAAAATTATTACTGAAACAATTAAAATGATACAAAAAAGTAACTGTACAAATTAAGTGTATTAGTAATTTCAATTGATAAATAAACCATAAAAAAATTTTTTTGATTGACGTAGAATTTCTATTGTTAAGCATAAAATGTAGTTGAATAATGAATAAATTTAGTTAGATATAAAACTTAAAAAAAAAATGAAAAATTTTTTTTCTTTTAGTTAAAAATCAATATTGTACTAAAAAGATGTTTACGTTATGTAGGTGATTAGTGTTTTCCAGTAATTTATCCTTGAATTCGAGATCATTCAGTTAAGATTTCTTACTAAATCAGAATACTATGTAAAATGCACACACATGAATATTTCAATAATGAAGAGTTTAAGATTTATCTACTCAGCTTAGATAATTCCTGGTAAAATATCATGTGATGGTGGTGGTGGAGTGAGGTGGGGTGGGGAAGGGGAGTAAATAGATTAACGGTATAAATGTATTTTCTCGAAGTGTACGATGATAGATAATGTTAAAAAGGATAGGACTTATGATAATTTGTGAGTAGTGAAAAATTCTATTAAGTCTAGTTGTTTTACTCTGTGTCTGTAATATTGCTGTCTGCAAAATTATCTATTATATTTGACTACATATTGAAAGGGATGAAATCAGAGAAATTAAGAATTATGAACTTCATCACTACAGAAACTTAGGGAATTTAGATATTTAAGTGATACATACAATCTCTCATTCTATACTGCTTGAAATATTTATATTCCATCAGTTGTTAGTACTCTATTCCAACTTTCCGTAATAATTTTTCACTTGTTATTATCACCTGCCAACTTGTCACTTTGGACAGTTATCTCATGCTATTTCGGTCTATAAACTATTTTCATTTTACTACTTTACTTTAACCTTTTCGATCATTATGAAATCTTTTCTTGTTATTTAAAGTTTCAGAACGAGTTATGATGTGATATTTTTCTATTTTTCAACTAACTCATTTGTAAAAGTTACTAAATTGTATGCTTATACAACCTTGATGAATTACGTTGTCTATAATAAATTTTCTTTACTTAGTTATTTTCATTTATCCTATACAGATATAGTGGGTAACCATCCACCATTTGTACTAAATGATCATTTAGTAGTAATCGATGTCAATATTGAATGTTTAGATTGAACATGAAATAAACTTTAGGAATTAATGAATGAACGCTACTTCTACTGTACTGATATAAGCATAAATGTAAAGTATTAAATCTTATTTGTTTCAATATTCAGTCTTCTTTTTAGATGTTGTGAAACATTACTAAGTGTACATATGCTCAAATTTCATTTTCTTCTGTTCATTAATCAATTGTTTATTCAAATGTTTATTTAGATTGCAGAATGATCAATTTCATTTTAATCATGAAATTATATCAATTTTTATAATTAAAACATAATTACAAATATGTGATTCAAATTATACTTGACATATCTTTGATCTCAGATTTTCGGGTTACATATATAGATAGATATATAGCCCAATAATATGAGATCAAAAATATGTCAAGTATGATATATATATATATATATATATATATATATATATATATATATATATATAAATTAAAAGAACATAAGAGTGACATAGAGACACAAATGACTTATTGATTCCATCGAATGTATCTTACATTATATACAGTTGATAACGTAAATGTGGATAGTTCGTTAGTGCTACAGTATTTAGACATTATTACAAAGTAGAGATTCGATCAATAGTTTACAAGCGTTTTTATTGTAATCATGCTCATTACCACTAAACGTAACCAAATAATCTGTAAAACTAATTTAAACAAAAATGTGCCTACTAGTTATATTACTTTTTTCATGCTGATCGGTCACTGAGTAATGAAAAATATAATGTCTGTCTTCTCTTTTGTCATGATTAGAGTATAACTACCGAATTTTAATTCGATTACTATAACAATTGATTTGACTACATGTGTACCATGCTTAAATGCTAGTTGGTTGGAGATAGTCCTCTGCATATGTTCTGCAAACATTGGCACTCATCAGCAAGGCCTGAGTTTAATCTTTATGGAACTGATCTCTCTCAATGGGTTCGAACCCTTACCATTTAGTTTTATGTTTTAAAACATTGCCGTTGAGACACCTGACTCTCGACTAACTTTCTGTTTAACTACGGTATTTACTTTAGTTTATAGGAGCTATAAAAACAGTTTAAGTAAATGTTTCAATAAAAGAAGTAGTTTAAGGCTTATTGTCCGTCTCAATTCCTTCCCTATTCAACTGTAAAGGACATCTCCAATAACTTCTCCGTTAAATTGTAATTTCATGAAAAATGGTTCGTTTCTGACTCTTCATGTAACTGGCTTTTATTCACTACACTGGCGTACTTCTTCACAAGCGATTTCAGATATCTTATTTCAGCCACAATATTATTAATAAATTCTAATTCCAGCTTTATGCTATCCTTTAAGTAGGTCGTTTTCGATCTGTTATAAAATTTCTTTTGTAGTGAATGAGGGTTAATCTATGGAAGTGAGTACATTGACTTACAATGGAGTTCTTTCTACATACGCTTCTATCTACAGGTCTATAGTGCCTTCTTTTTAATGAGATGTCAAAGAAATATAATTTGTTGTCACATTTGTTCTCAAAAGTGAAAGTGATTGCTGGGTGTATATTGTTTCGCCACATTAATAATTTTTCACTGGAAACATCCTAAGCGACGATAATAAAAGTATCATCGATGTTATGTTAGTGAAAGCTAATAAGTTATTTCAAAAATATTCATGTTAGCTAAATTCATATGCTTACTCAGAGTTTGTGGTGTATTTATTCATTTGACAAATGATCCTCTGATTCAATGTGACCTACAAGTAGAATTTCATTCTACAGGTAACACTGTGTAGATAATATCATTAAAATCTTCAAAAGTGAAAATCGTCTTAACTTTGGATGAATGGAAAGTTTCGAACAAATTGTTTGTTCCTTTAATTACTTTATGATTTAGAGGCCATTAAAAATTTCCCGGAATCGTTAAAATTTCTAAAGAAAACACTATAGATTAACTGATTATTTAAGGTGATGTGTGATTGGCAAGCGGAATCCAGGATGCTAGTTTTGTTCCATTTGGTATTCGTTAGCTTAATGCATCTACCTTATCGTAGAATTGCTCCATTGTTGGCCAAATGTTTTGAATAAGCTAGAAATTCAGTTTTACATCTTTCTGTAAACAATACATTCAATCCTACTGACAATATTAAGCGTGTTAGCACTTCTGAAAAATTTACATTCTCCTCTGATGTTCGATCATTGGTCACCAGTGTACCACCAGAAGAAATGATATGCTACATCTATGATGGCATTGATTCACATGACATAGATATCAATTCGCAGACTAAATACCTAAAAATAATTCTTATTTCGTTGCACACTAAGCATTAAAACCATTTTATAACGAAATAATTTATGAAATAGACGGGATCACAATAACATCTTTATTGGGTTTACTCTTAAGAGATATTGAGTAAAGTAAGAAAGAAAATTGACGCAGAATAACATTTCACTACTTTTCATTAGCCGCATTACAACTGTAATTTTTTATTAAATTATAACATCATAACGGAAGATCATAAGTGATGACAATGGGATAGAAGTGACAAGGGATATTTATTCCATATGTATATATATGTAACTGTAAATGTGTGTTCATGGTCATTTAAGAGGTGAAACGGTTATGAGAGTGTGATTAGTTAGAGTCTATAAGACAAAATGTACAATATCGATAGTAGATTTGATGAAGGCACAGATTAATTTCAAAGAATTAAGTGAACTAAAATCAGGATCTCCCGTTATGATGTTATAATTTAATAAGAAATTACAGTTGTTATGCAGCTGATGAGAAGCAATCAAATAAAAACTGAATTTATATTATTCTGCATTAATTTTCTTTCTTACTTTGTTCTTGGCAGATCGCCTAATATTTAGAAGGTGAAAGTGTTATTTCCAGTTATAAATCTATAATGAAATTAAGCAAAATTGATGTAGTTTGAAGGACCCCACTTAGGGTTACAAGTTTATATGACAGTTCATTAAGCACTTCGATTCAACTAATAATGTTAAAGTAAATAGCCTTTAGAAGATTTATGTACCACTGAAGTACGCCTTTCATTGACAGACACTACCATAGAACCACTTGGTTTACAGGGTCAAGTACTGTTTCGAAATCAAGTAAAATCACCGTTATCAGACGCCATTATGTATGTCTATTATATAAAACTTGAAGAATGATGAATATGTGATCAATACAATCGTGATCAGTTCTTAAACCAGTCTGATTTCCTAACCGCTATTATCTAACATATTTTCACTTGACTAGTACCAATTTTTTTCTGATTACATAGGTATCCTAGAGTTAACTCTTAATGTAAAACTAATTGATAAAACAAAATTATTTTGTTAGTTTATCATTTTCTTTACTATGTAACTAAATAACAATTTTCAATCTACTAAATTGTCAAACACTGTTCTCCATACAGAATGTAATTTATCAGCACTAACTATAATTGTTTATCTAGTTTCATAATAAAAACAAAATAAATAATCAGCTAGTTAGTAACAATATTTAAAAGACATACTTAAATGTAACTTACATAAATAATAAACATTAAGTCAGTAAAACACATAGATAGTATCTTTCTTTTTATTTCTATTTATCATAGAATTTTCGTAATATTAAACTATGAAATGAAAGTAAATCTTTCTTTATGTAGGTCATAGAGATCTATCTGTTTCATTAAGAAGGTAAATGTGAATAGATCAATAAATCAATAATATATACATTAGTAACTAAAATTTTCGATTAACTAATGCAAATTTTCACATAACAATGAATAAATAATTAATGAAAGTAATAATTCTTATTCACTGTGTGTTTATATACAGTAAAACAAATATTATTTTTAATCAATAATAGTTGACTGCCAAGTTATTAATCATTATGAATTAAATTGTTGCCCTAGACTCGATCTTATGTAATTTCAGTGTAAATAACACTGAGATGAGGTTGTATCTAGTTGACACGTCCTAAATATAATTAAACATATATCCTTCATTCCAATCTTATCCATATATCAAGCTTACTGAACCAAGTTAATTTTTAACAGATTTTAATCAATCACGTCAGAATATCGTTGTCTATCATAATCTCCGAAAAGAACCCTAATTCTCACTATATAATCAAGTTTGAATTCAACAGTCTTCACAATATCCAATTATAATCAATATCAGCTCATTAATAAGTAACTTCAGAAGCTAATTCCTGGAGTTCTAGTAAGATACGAGTTGATTTCAACTGTTTTCACTATGAGAGTTACCCATTAGTTACAGAGGATGAAGTCGAGCACCTACACTGAGAATCAACAAAGTTAGAAATATCAAACGTTAGGAGCCGAGTAAGTTATTAAATGGTTTGGTATAAATGTGGATTCTCTGGGCGGGTTATAGATGTGCAATGCTAAGGAGTTACTAGCTAGGATGAAACAGCTGTCCAGTGACAGTTCCTGGTTTTCAGTGGTTTTTTAACTCAAACCAGTTCGTCATACTATTTCCAAGTCCAACAATCCCCACACAACTAAATTGCTATGCCTAAATAATTGTATGTCAATATTTTAAGGACTTTTTATAATTGTAAATAAATAGTGTTGTAACAAAGTGTAAATACAATAACATTTTGCGTTAATTGCTTATGAAGACAGTAGTCCAATGGAAGCATAGGCCTCCCACCACCAAGATTCTCCAACCAACTCTGTCATACACTCCCATTCTCAGTTCTTGCCAAGTGCTCTTCATTCTCTTCATGTGTGTCTCCAATTCACAATTCAATGTGTTCTTAGGTATTCCAGTTCCCACCTCGCCTTTGAGATTCCAAGTTAGTGCTTGTCTCGTGACACAGTTTGATGATGTCCTCAGTATATGTACTATCCACCTCCAGTAACTCTTCCTAAATTTTTCCTCATCTGATTATTAGTTGATTTGTTCTCTGCCACAAAAGCTTGTTGTTAATGATATTTGACTAACAGATCCAAAGTATTTTACTCAGACAATTGTTTATAAATACTTGTTTTATTGAATGATGCTTTGCGTAATTCTCCATACAAGTTTCAACTCCATACAATAGAACCGTCATCACACTTGTATTGACAATTTTGACTTCAATGTTGGCTGACAATTGGTTTGAGTTCCAGATGTTTTTCAGTTGTGGAAATGATGCTTCTGCCTTACCAATATGAACACTCACATCAGCATCGGATTCTTCTTGTTTATTGATGATGTAGGTCAGATATGTAAAAGTTTTGAAATTTTCCAGAGATTCTTAGTCAAGTGTAATTGGATTGTTGTTTGTTGTTTTGTGTCTGAGAACCTTTCTTTTCCTTCTGTGTATGTTGAAGCCTACTGCTTCAGAGGCTGTCGCTGTCTAGTCTGTCTTCACCTGTGTTTGTTACTGTGTATGGGATGGAAGAGGTAGATCATCTGCCAAGTCAAAGTCACCTAGTTGCATCAATATTGTCCACTGTATTACTCAAGTGACTTGAGATGTTGTGGTTTTTTCATGATTTAATCAACCACCAGTAGAAAGAGGAAGGGCGAGAGTAAACACCCTTGTCTGACTCTCGTCTTTACCTCGGATGAGTCTGTGAGCTGATTTCCATGCACGATTTTACTGTGTAGTTGTCGTAAGAATTCCGAAAGATGTTGACTATCTTCTAAGGTATGCCATAATATCGATGAAGACTTTATAATGTCCTCCTATCCATAATGTAGAATGCTTTCTCGTAGTTGAGAAAACTGATGTGAAATGGTGAGTCTTATTGAATGGTTTGTTTAACAATTAACCATAGAATCACCACGTGGTCTATACATGATCGATCCTTTCGGAATCCAGCTTATTGACCAGAAAATTGGGCATTGACCGAATCTTATTCAGTTCAATAATACTTTGTTGGAGACTTTTCCTGATTCTGAAAGTTGAGTGATGCCTCTGTAGGTTCTTACACTTACTAAGATCTTTTTCTTTGGTATCTTGATGAGATTACTTTCTTTCCAGTCTGTTGGGACTTTTTCTTCCTCGCGAATTTTCCTGAAGAAAGTGTTGACTATCTTCGCAGTTGCTTCTATATGTGACTTCAATGCCTCTCTCAGCTAGTATGTTGTCTGGTTCTGCTAACTTGCCACTCGATTTGTCGGATCTTTTTATCGATTTATCCGACTGTTGATGGGTCAGTGTTTATAGGGAGATCAGTAGATGCTGCTTCGATGTCTGGTGGGTTCAGTTGGGCTGGCTATTCAAGAGTTCTTCGAAGTGCTATACTCACCAGTTTCTCTGTGTTTGGGTCTCAGAGACTGGCCTGCCATCGTTCTTTTAGATCGTTACGGTTTACTGTATTTTCCAGCTGTCTTCTTCGTTGTGTCATATAGGCGTCTCATTTTTCCTTCTGCTGCAGCATTTTTCACTGTCACTGTTAGGTCCTTCACATATTTCCGTTTATTAGACCTAATGATTCGCTTGACTTATCTGTTGGCTTCATTGTATTCGGCCTGTACCTTGGTTTTCTCTGTTATTGTTGGGCTGTTATTGATTATTATCTTCATATTCCTTCTTTCTTTGATCTTATCCAGAGAACCAACAGAAATCCATTCTTTATTGTGGTGCTCCTTGCGACTCAGAAGCTTCTAACATGGTAAAATTATTGTTTCCTCAATCTCTTTCCAGGTGTCCTCTTTAGTAGTTCCATCTTCTCCTAATAGATCGTGAAATGCTTGTAACGTATTGTTGAGAGTTATTTTGAATTCGTTGAGTTTCTTAGTATCCCGGAGAAGGGCTGTGTTAAACTTTTGTAATACTGTTGATAACAGTTGTTCAGTGCTTCCGCAGCTTCACTTTTATTTTAACCACTACTAGGTGGCAATCTGAAGCTATATTAGTTCCCCTTCTGCTCTGACGTCTTAACCGTTCTTTCTGAACTTCATTTTGATGCAGATGTAGTTGATTTGTTTGTTCCTAATGTTTTCTGGTGAAATCCATATAGCTTTGTGTATGCGTTTGTAGGAGAATATGATGCCATTTCTAATCACTTTGTTGAAGGCCCATTAGTTTGCAAGCTATTCACCACCTTCGTTCCTTTCTCCCGCTCCATGTCGCCTTATGATGTCTTCATATCTAGTGTTGTCCATTTCAACGTTGGCGTCTAGGTCTTCCATCAGAATGGTCAGGTCCTTGGACGAGCATTTATCGATGATTGACTGCAGCCTTGCACAAAACTGGTCTGTGTCATATTCCTTGTTTTCGCTGGTGGGGGCATAGCACTGAATGATATTTATTGTAAGTTTCTTCTTTGTCTTGAAGGATACATTGATAATCCTAGGTTTATGAGGTTGCCATCCTATAGGCGCTTTCTGTGCTTCTTGGGACAGCACCAATGTTATTCCTTATGTGTGAGGCATATTCTTCTTTGTAAACGGAGTATTAAAACAATTTTCCTGGGGATAATATTTGTTACTCAGATTGTAACCTGTGGGTTTTGCTTATTCCAAGTGTCTTCAGGTTGCATCTTTTCACACTTTTAGTTTTGACATTGTGCGAACATTCCATGTGTCTACATTAATTGTTGCTCTGATTGTCAGAAGTAGCATCAGCCTCGTGACTTTTGAAGGAACTCAGCTTTTATCACGAGGCATTATAAGTCTTCGAAAAATGAAGACCTTTCAACTGCCAGGGTACAGTTAGAATGATTAAAAAGGTTTCTTCTGGTTATGCACTTTTTCGGCAAGGATGTTTCTACGTATTAATGTTGTGTGCATCTGTGCTAAATAAACAATTTACTGTAATTTAGAAACATTTAAATATAAAACATTTCACACAGCACATTATAAGTAGATAGTCAATCAGAAAATTTAAAAATAAAAGTTGTAAACTCTTTTGTCATTATTTTGTATGTACATAAACGTCTTTGCAGTGTGTAAACTACACGTATATCTGGATATCCTCCTTCAACTATGACATTTTAAACATTGATTTAACTTATAATCATTTATGTATCATACAACTACATTGAATACAATTAGACGAACATAGTGACAGATTACCCTTTATTTGCATTTATCGTTACTTTCCTGATGAAATACGAATTAGCCTGTGATGCTAAATGTTGACATTTTTATTGATTTCATGTGATCAGGTTGTTTATGAAAATAGATTTCATTCAATTATCTTTTGTCTTTATTATTCTAAATCGTATGCAATAAAAAAGTTTTTTTTTTCTAGTTTAACATGAAATAAACTTCATTCTAATCAACAAGTATTTTAAATAGATGTAATTTGTTTATCAGTGAGATCGAGTGAGTATGTTTCTTCCGATTTAATGCTTATTAATCTAAATATTCTTGTATATCCTAATGTTATTGTCCTTAAAGAAACTCGCAGTCAGTGTCTTTCATTTTAAAAGTTCATTAACTTGTTTAGTTGACATTTCAACATATTTCATTGATGAATAAACAGTCTGAAGAAGTCTTTTAGCTTCAAACTACATTTTGATGAAAATGCTTTAGTTTGTGATATCCTACACGGTTGACTATATACACATGAAAAATAAGACTTAAGGCAGATAATATTTTTGGATTTTTAGTCGATTACCGGTAATTAAGTTAAACTGCTTTTTAGGAGGAAGCTATATTGAGTGCCTTATCATTTATATGGCTTAATGAATTAACTAATTGATATGTTTTTTTTTCTGATAGAACAACGCGTGGGATTTTAGTACAGTTCGCAATACGATACAGCTAATAGATTATATGTTTGACTCAATCAATAGTCGATACGATTAAAGCGAAACGCTATCTCTGATACATGTACTTCACTTGAATACTACGACCTGTTCCTTCTCAACCTATAGTTACTCCGAAAGACTAGACTTGTAGAAAGATTGTATTGTGGAGTGAAAAACTAAGACGACAACATTTACATAAATGCATTGATTTTTTTTAATATCAATTAACTGAAAGTGATTATTTATTAAAGTGAAATCATCAACATTTTATTAATGCAATTAAATGTTCTAGAATGTACATTGAAGTATGACTTACATAAAAAATAAATTAATACAATGAAAGTTTACAAATCATGCTGATAAGAAATCAATACAACTTCTTTCGTTTGATGAAATGAATAATTGTATTTTTTTGGGGGGATGGGTGGATTTCGAATCTCCAACACCAACATTTTCTTATATGATTTCAGTAGAATCTGACCAAATCGATACAAGGTTACGTTTGTTCAAACTTGTTTCATTGTTTTCATGTAATGAATGAATGAATTGAAAACTCCGCTTGTAGGTCTTCTAGGGTTACTGCCGGTCACAAGCCCGAGTAAAGAAGGAGGGTTGGGCATAGGGATATCATTCCTATCCCGGAAAACACAAGCTTGACAAAAAAACACAAACCAGATTAAACAAACTAAACCATTTAAACTCTGCCCTGGAAGTGGAAGGAATGATAATGACGTCTCATGGTGAAAGTTGGGATTCTTGAGAAGTCATGGGGTCAATGTCACTTCTAACAACCAGAGCAAAACTTTCTATAGGTATGTGGGATGTTCAGACAATGTGGGAGAGCGAGGAGACCGATAAAATAGCTGCTGAAATGAAGAGATACAACTTGACGGTGCTCGAAATCAGCCAAACCCATCGGATTCAAGCTGGACACTAAACATTGGCTACTGGAAAGATGCTACTATACTCTGGCCACGAAGAGGAAAATGCTCTACAAACCCATGGAGTTGTTCTGATGCTTTCCAAAAAAGCACATACTGCACTTATAGGATGGGAACCACATGAACCCAGGATCATCAAAGCATCTTTCAAAACAATGAACAAAGTGATTAAAATTTAATATTATCTAACATTATGCACCTACCAACTAAGGCAGCGACGAAGACAAAGATCAGTTTTACGATAGGCTACAGTCAATTATAGCGAAGTGTCCATGAAAGGATCTGACAATCCTGAAGAGGGACATAAACGCCAAAGTCGGAATGAACAACACCGGATACGAAGACATCATGGGACAACAGGGACTGGGAGAAAGAAATGTGAATGGTGAAAAACTTATAAATCTTTGTACTTTCAACAAAATGGTCATAGGTGGTACAATATTCCTTCACAAACGCATACACAAGGTTACATGGTTCTCACCGGATTATACTACAGAAAGTCAAATCAATCATATAGCATCAATAAAAATTTGGAAGATCAATAAAAGATGTGAGAACCAGGAGAGGAGCTGACGTAGCTTCAAATTACCACCTGGTGGTTGCCAAAATGAAACTGAAGCTATAGAAGCAATTAAAAACTGGAGTAACAGCATTACAATGGTTCAATATAGCCTCTCTTCGAGATAATGACAAACTCATCGAATTCAAAATAGCTTTTAGCAACGGGTTTTGAGCCTTACAAGATCTGCTGGAAGAAGAAAAAACTACTAGGGAGAACAACTGGAAAGGAATCAAAGAAGCACTAACTTTAACGCGTCAAGAGGTTCTGGTCCGCAAGAAGCACTAATGTAAGAAATGAATCTCCACTGAGACCCTGAAGAAAATGAAAGAAAGGAGTAACAAGAAGACAGAAATCATCAACGGCCGAACAAGAGCAGAGGAAATCAAGGTACAAGCTGAATACACAGAAGTAAATAAACAAGTGAAGATGAGCATTAGAGCCGACAAACGGAAATCCATCGAAGGCCTCGCAAAGACAGCAGAAAAAGCTGCAAGAGAATGAAATATGAAACAGCTATATGTCACAACGAAAAGGTGTGAAAGCAGCAGGACCTGATAATATACCAGCTAAAGTACTTGACTCAGAAAAAGATGTAACGGCAATAATGCTCAATGTTTTATTTAGGATGATCTGGAAGAACAATTGCCTGCAGATTTGAGAGAAGGACGCCTTATCAAGATACCAACGAAAGAAGACTTGAGCCAATGTGAGAACTACACAGGAATCACATTATTGTCAGTACCAGGTACAGTCTTCAATAGAGTGTTGAATAGAAGAATGAAAGATTCAGTGGATGCTCAACTTCGAGATCAACAGGCTGGTTTTTGTAAGGATCGGTCGTGTACAGACCGAATCGCAGCACTACGGATCATCGTTGGACAATCAAATAATTGGATCTCGTCACCGTACATTAACTCCATCGACTGTGAGAAGGCGTTTGACAGTGTAAATATAAAAAACACTATGGAAACGTCTTCGATACTGCGGCGTACTAGAAAAACTTATCAACATCATCCGAAATTCTTATGACGGACAACAGTGCGAAGTCGTGCATGGAGGACGGCTGACAGATGCATTCCTAGTAAGGACCTGTGTCAGACATGGCTGCCTACTCTCGCCTTTCCTCTTCCTTCTAGTGGTTGACTAGATAATGAAGACCTCCACATCTGTGCGGAAGCACGGAAATTTTATGGACGTGTAGGATGCGACTTGATGATTTGGACTTCGTGGATGATCTAGCTCTTCTAGCCCACACACACCAACAAATGCAAGTGAAGACAACCAACGTAGCAGCAACCTCAACATTAGTAGGTTTGAACATACATAAGGGAAAAGGCAAGATCCTCAATTACAACACAGGAATGCACCGACCCAATTGAACTTGATAGAGAGACTCTTGAAGAAGTAGACACTTTCACGTACCTGCAAAGCATCATTGATGAACAAGAAGGATCCGATGCAGATGTAAAGGCAAGGATCGGCAAAGCAACGGCAGCATTTCTACAGTTGAAAAATATATGGGACTCCAAACAACTGTCTACCAACCTCAAAGTCAGACTTTCCAGTTCTAATGTCATAACAGTTCTTCTCTATGGAGCTGAAACGTGGAGAACTACTGCAAACATTATCAGAAGGGTACAAGTATTTATAAACAACTGTCTACTCAAAATACTGAATGTCTGTTGACCGGAAACCATCAGCAACAGCCTACTATTGGAGAGAACAAACCAACTCCAAGCCAAAGAGGAAATTAGGAAACAACGTTGGGAATGGATAGGACATACATTGCGGAAATCATCAGACTGCATCACGAGGCAAGCACTAACGTGGAATCCTGTTGGGAGATGGAAAAGAGGAAGACCAAAGAACACACTGCGTTGAGAACTGAAAACCGATATCAAAAGGATGAGCAGCAACTGGAAACAGCTGGAAAGGATTGCTCAGGACAGAGTTGAATGGAGAATACTGGTGAGCGGCCTATTCTCCTTTTTGAGAAGTAATGGGCGTAAGTGATAAATGGATTGAAACATCCTTAGTCACTAACCAGTCATGCTTTACTAATGTAGTTTAATGTCGTCTTCAACTCAGAAAAAGCTTTAAGGATACGACCTTCTAGTTCTAATCTGTGTGTTTGAGAGAAACATATAAAACTATGTTCTTTCCTTGATTATACACTTCAACTAATTCTTCACACGCTTTACAGCTGGTTTCACTTCACCCCTTCCACATCACTGGTTTGCTGTTCATGTATATGACTGGTTATCTACAGTATTCCGCTTACGCAATTTTTTGTAATCATTATTGTTTATATTTAAACAAGCTAATTTTTCCAACTTTTAACCTTATTCCTTTGCTAAGACATTTATTTATTCTTATTTCGGCTTTGAGTTACCATCGCACTATATTATAAACAGATTAAAACAGTGTCAACCGGCACAGCATTGATATTGTTTGTGCATTCGCTCAGAAACTTTAAAGTCCTAGGTTCCATTACATACTGAGGTGGACAGTGTACACCGCTGACAAGTCCTATACTAAGACAAACTAACTGTCTAGTTTCCTATGATCTTCAGGGGTACTCAGCTGAGATCATTCTGGGATTAATATAAAATTTATTTATACTACTTTCATTATTCTTATCTTAACTAGAACGTTTAACTCGTTACTTTCAATTTGTACTGTTCATTTAAGGTTACTTATATGATCTAATTGTGTTACCATTGATCTGTAAATTTTCTTAATTGATTTAACATTATTTATACTTACATACATAAATACTACTATGTATTAGAGTAAGAAAAAACAATATTACTTGTTTCATGCATAGAGTCCCCTTTATATATTTGAAAGAGCAAAGAAAGAACATTTGAGCGGAACCAAGTGAATTCATTTTATTTGAAACTATGTATTGTGGTTGACTGTTACTTTTGACATAACGAATTGGACTGGATTAGACAACCACTGACCACCTGGAAGGACTGGACAGCTGTACCACTCTAGTATGGAACCCGCCAACAGTGTACATCCACGACCTCATCGGGGATTGGACCCAGGACCCTTTGATTCTTAACTATTGATATTTCTAATTCAGTCGATTCATGATACGTTTGCGCGAAATCATCCTTGCCATCGGTGGGTAACTGCTCCTTACTCGACACGGTTGAACTCCACTGGTCCCGTCCTTATACTAGAACTCCAGGAATTACATCAAGGAGTTAGTCACTGGTGAATTGATATTTATTATAATTGGGTGTTGTGGAGATAGTTGATCGTATCAGGTGTAAGGCAGTTAACCACCGTAGGCAAGGATAAGATCACGCAAACGTACCACGAGTCGATTGAATTAGAAATATCAACCGTCTAGAGCCGACTCAGTGGTCTAATGGTAGCACGTTCGCCACGGAACCGAAAAACCCTAGGTTCAGCTTCCGATAGGGTCTTGGGTAAGCAATCGTGAGGAGTTTTATACTAGAACGTAACAGCCGTTCAGTTCTTACCTGCTTGTTTATGTGTAATGTTCCAATTTAAGCGATGAGAATCTATAAAAATTAAAGTGATATCAGTTAAAATGAAGCAATGTTTGATCACCCAGAAAAGATTTATTATTGAATACAAACCGTTGTTTAAAATATAACCAGTTCAGTACAAAAAAAACATAATTTCAGGGAACCTTATTATGAATTCTGAATATGCTACTCAATAGTAGCTTAAAGTTTCACAATCCGATAAGTTATCTCTATAAAAAAATGATTAGCGTTAAGAACATCAACATGACAATTGAACCTATCTATAACTACATAAAATAAAGTTATATGCTTCTTAAATATCAGGTAGAATTAAACATTACAATATTGTTAATACTTTGACCGCCAATCAGATCAATATTCAGAGATATATTTAATGTTTATGCTTTGAGTAGCCTGTACATTCAGCTCTACCAAACTAGGTAAATTTGTAGTTGTAAATCTATTTGGATTATCCGAGTCTATCTACAATTGAATCTTAAAATACCTCGGTAATTGTAGCAATATTGTTCCACCAGAATCTTATTTTAAACTTATACACATAGTAAAATGAAGTGGTCTAAAAGGTTTGTAAATAAAAAAGGATACGTACCGTAGAATCTTTAACAATCTAGCCATTTAAGTATAATTTCTATGTTTTAAAGCAGTATTTTCAAGTCCTATTTCTGTCATGGTCTTAACCGTCTTTCTATGCTTAGTAACTGGCTATCAATATGGCGTTATTCTTCTCTTTATTTTTTCCATTACTATTAGTTGGTTTTTATTACAGTGTTTAATTACCCTGCTGAATTTTGTAGAATATGTCAAATAATACATCTGAGCCCTGAATCATCTGTGTTTTAGAGGAGAAAACTTGATTGGTCTGTGATGTCCTTTACCCAGACATGGCGAAATATTCTTTGGAATACACTGAAGCAGTGGCCTTGTCAAATGACCTACGTACCGAGCTCCACATGAAAAAGTAAATTGGTAAATTCACAAGGAGTTAGTCAGTCATGACAGTTTGTTCTTTATTTAGAGGCATATAAGTGGGCGGTTTTTGAACGTTCTACGAAGATTTGTTGCAGTAAATTTATCCCAACTGATCTTCCAGCATGTTTGATTAACCAACTATACTGAAATCTGTATTGTGATTGTAGTCTATTTAATGTATTTAGAATATTACTACTGATTGATTAGTTCAAATATGTTTCTATCATAAATATTCATAGACAAAGTCATTAAGGTCATAAATTTCATTTGATAAACTAAAATTTAGATAAATAAAATAAAAGAATTTTTATTAATATATTTTGTAGAAATATTAATTGATTGAATATATGTCACAGATTGATGTTGATAGGATACCATTGGAAACCAAGGAAACACTCAATAGCTGTTTCGTTCTAGTGTGAAACTCCATAGCAGTATGCACCTCAGATTTCGCCCTGGGGCCTTTAGGTTGGTGAACACCTAACCTTTGCACCACCGAGGCAGAATCAAATGGTAGAATAATTGTCTGGTTAAGTTAAGATGAGACAAATAACTTAAAAATAATATTAAATGCCTATTTTTCGTGATATCGCGACATGTTCCGTTACATTACAATTGACTAACATTTAGTAAATATGATGCTTATATTTCCTTAAATTGTCAGCTTTCTAGAAACCTGTTAACTGTTATTGTCCTCCAACTTTATCTATGTTACTAAACAATTGAGTTGAAAGGGAACAATTTTGATGCATTAGCGATTCAGGAGTTCATACTTGATCTTTGTGTTCAGAGATAGCACATGCAATCCCAGAATTCACCTTATCCCTAATACTTTTTTATTTTTGTATTATAATCTTTCGTAGTTAATGTTATCTTCAGGACGTTTTTCTTTTTATCTCGTTCAAGTGAACAGATCTTACTCATATTTTAAATTTGTAAATTAATTTTATTTCAGAACAGTTGTTTATCATTTGGGTAATTACACAACACATGTAATTTCTTATACTTGAAATTTCCAAATGGCATATTATGTAATCACTACTATTTTTCCAATAAATAAAATGACTAAATATATATACCATTGTATAGCACTAATTAATTTAATATACTAAAACTCCTAGCACTAAGATACTGCAGTATTACCAGTGTATTTGAGTTGAGATCGTATTTAACTATCGTAGTATCATAAAAAAATATACGTCTTATTAACATTCACAATTACTATAATGTCACCTCGGTTTAGTTTGGGACGATTCAATTATTCATGTGTTAGAAACTTTTGCCGTTTTGTTAGAGAACAAATTTGGTTTACAATAATTTTTTCCTTTTTTGTGTGTTTGGGATTTGGTTTTGCATACAATTATTTATTTTGCAAATTTTTTTAATTTTTTAAATTTCAGTTTATTTTTTTTTAATGTATTGTTTTAATATTTTTTTAAAATTTAAAACGTTGGTAATTCCAAGGAATTTCCGGGAATATCTTTATGTCAACTTTAGTACATTCCCTATCAGTTAATTTTTTTTTTATAATATAATTGTCACTACTCATTAAAGTAGAATCAAATCATAAGTAAATTAAATAAAATTAATATCATTGATAAATATAATTCGATAGAATATTCAGTAGAATATCACACAGTAACATAAAGCAACATATGGCTAAACCGAAATCATCAGTACTGTTTCCAATGTTCAACTCAGTTAGTCATTCAATCAATGTATATTACCCTACATGGAGTATGGGCTTCCCACCACCAACATTCTCCAACCAACTCAGTCATACACTTCCATTCTCAGTTCTTCCCAAGTGCTCTTCATTCTCTTCATGTGTGTCTCCAATTCACAATTCAATGTGTTCTTAGGTATCCCTCTTTCCATCTCACCTTCGAGAATCCAAGTTAGTGTTTGTCTCGTGACACAGTTTGATGATGTCCTCAGTATATGTACTATCCACCTCCAGTAACTCTTCCTAATTTCTTCCCCACCTGATTATTGGCTGATTTATTCTCTGCCACAAAAGCTTGTTGTTAATGATATCTCGCCAACGAATCCAAATTATCTTACTCAGATAATTTTTATAAATACTTGTTTTATTGAATGATGCTTTTCGTAATTCTCCATACAAATTTCAACTCCATACAATAGAACCGTCATCACATTTGTATTGAGAATTTTGACTTCAATGTTGGCTGACAATTGGTTTGAGTTCCAGATGTTTTTCAGTTGTGGAAATGATGCTTCTGCCTTACCAATATATACACTCACATCAGCATCGGATTCTTCATGTTTATTGATGATGCTGGTCAGATATGTAGAGGTTTTGACATCTTCCAAAGATTCTTAGTCAAGTGTGATTGGGTTGTTAATTGCTGTTTTGTGTCTGAGAATCTTTCTTACCCTTCTGTGTATGTTGAAGCCTACTTATTTAGTGACTGCTGCTATACAGTCTGTCTTCACCTGTGTTTGTTGCTGTGTGTGGGATGGAAGAGGTAGGTCATCTGCCAGATCAAAGTCATCTAGTTGCATCCATGTTGTTCATCAGTGTTCAATTAATGTACGATTATTTCTTGGTAGGTGAATTTTGTTTACTAATTCTAATATTCAGTAGTAGTTTCATTTTCAGCTCTAATGTTCAGTATAATTTGTGCAGTGATTGACAAATACGAATAAATTAAATTTAGTCAGATAATCTTCAAAAATATGAATGCAATCGATATTTGTTTAGAAATAGATTGAGTTTTTTAAATAGGCACATGCATAACCCTGGCATTAATAAGACACTAAGACTTCAGAAGTAATGGTGAGCATTCGTCATTTAGATTGCAGAGTTGGCACCTAGTAGTATGATCGTCTTATTATGGCCATTTCACTATAATGAACTAACGTCATCCATTTTTATTAATGAGAGTTACTTCACGTGTAAAATCGCTTAAATACATTCCTAACGGCATTACTCTAGAACGTTGAAAATCTTCTCTGAAAGTTAATCACTAGTGTGTACTTAATGAAATTTTAGAATAGGGGATTGACAGGAATCATTTTTAGATGGGGTCGCGGATGTGCATTTACAATGAGCTAGAGCAAAAAGCGATGTCAAGTGGTTCCTGGTTTTAAATGGTTATTTAAATGCGTTCAGTGGTGACAAACTACGAGCACTTCTCCTCATATGTTTAAACAACTCATTTTTTTGTCTACTTTGATTTCATCTTGGAAGATGTTCTCTGTGAAATACCAAGTTTACTATTTAGGGTGTTGCATTATATAAATGAAATAATTTCATTTATTTCACATAACCTATTATTTCCCGCTGTGAACATCAACAGTGGGATGGAGGCATATTCAGTCGACGAATCACCATTAGGATAAAATCTGGGTACTGGATTCCGCTAGCAACTCAATTAATTTCATTCATTTACGTTTATCTAAAATGGAGTCTTTGAATTTTATATTCCTTAAATTGGCATGTAGTATATAGATAAATCATTATTATTTTCAATTTAGACATGCACCCATGTTTTATAGTTTAGCAAACATGGTAACCATAGAGTTACATAATTGTCTAAACTTTCATTTAAACTGCACTAAAACTGATAGAAAATATAGTCTTGCAATGTTTTAATCATATACAAAAAGAATATATCTGAAAATTTTTCAAAGAGTTGTAGTCACGAATAAATGTAACATATGATGGACTTAACATGGTACTTGTTCACGTACGAGCGATCCTAGGTAATCTTACTGGTCGTTCTATTCTAGTTTCGCTATATAGTGGACTATACTTGAAGCCTGAAAATAGGATATTTAGTTGGTGGTCTAGTGCCTCCTAGCAATACTGAACTTCCAACTCTTCATAACTAGCTAGCTTATTAGGCTATCTATAAATGGGAACTCAATAGCCCATTTATCTCTCCCAAGACCTCTTCTCATTCAATAACGTCTTAAATGCAATTCACTTAATACATGATTGTTGCTATTTAATATTATTTTTCATTCAACAAGTGTGTCATTTATGAATTACATCACTCTGCTCTGAGATTTTGATAGTACATGCTCTTCGACTTCCTTTATCTATTACGTCCACGAAATTACCAACCCAGACCACAGTGAGGATTGTGTGTAGAACGTGGTTGGCTAGGTTGGGTCACAACTTTAGAATCATAAGCAGGTGATTCTAGATGACTTTACCGAAGTTGTACTTTCGTTAATGTTTTCTATCTGTAGCCTTCAGTTAAAAATATAAATTTGCAGTTGTATTTACAGTTGATGATAAGAGATGTCGGTATTTACACATTTCGTATGTGTTATTCCAAAGAAACATTGTCATTGACGGACATAATATTCTTGGATTTTGATTATGAACCGTTTGACAGACACTAAGCAAAAGTAGATGCAATTGAATTATGGTGGCTTTAGTGGGGATTGGTATTAAGTTTAGGTGATTTGATTTGCCCATAATCATCTCATCAGTGACTAACTTCAGGATGTTTCTGAAGTTCCAGTGAGAAGTCGTAACTCGTAGAAGTTCAGACTTGTTGAAGTCCTAATGTTATCACTGATGGCAATGTATGGTAGTCGCCGTATATCATTAAATTGATGAGAGTGGAAATTTCTACCAGTGAATATCGGCAGCTCCAGTGATCTGGAGGCTAAGGTGTTAACTAACCTGAAGGCCTCGAGTGTGATTCATCTGAAGGAATCCAGGCTGGGCACTTCTGAAGGGTTTCACATTAGGGCAAACAGATTTTTAGTGTACCTTGTTTTTAATAGTATCTTACCAACACTGGTCTGTGGCGAATCCAGTCAATTAAACATAAAGTAGACACATTAATTACCTTTAAAGGTTATTAGAAAATAAAATACCTTCGAAAAATTAGTGAGAACCATGGCAATTAGAAAGCTCAAACCAAACCATTCAATTCAAAGAAGTTAGTGATTAACCTTCAACTGTTGTTATAACAGTAGTAAACTAAAACTACGAATTTATCCCTAGAAATTCGTTAATTGTTGGAAAGTGTAGAATGAGGTCCCGAAAAACGATCGTGAAAGTGCATCATTACATTTCCAGTGAAAATGACTCCACACTATTGGTTAAAATTGATAAATACACATTAATGTGCCAAATTTTAGTAATCTATTTTGATTTTGTCACATAAATATGGGTTGGGTAAGGGACAGAGAAACTGGTTTGATGGTATTTCCAGAGCACAATTATCAAAATCTCGCTAACCATTTCATCCATAAGTTGTAATTTCCAAAATAAATGTTTTTTCGATGAAGTTAATGACTTTAGTTTTTCTTCGGGTTCTTACACATATCAGAGGCTATACCAATTCATTTACATAAACTCTATATTATAGATTTGCTACATAAAGCGTTGCAACTATATATCATAAGTTGTTGGGAATAAAAACTCTACGATTGGATTCCGGCCAAATGGTGCAGAGGGTAAGACACTCGTCAATCTGAAGCTCCTAGGGCGGAATCTAGGGTGCATACTGCTAAGCAGTCGCTCACTAGGACGAAACAGCTGTCCAGTGCTCCTTGGTTTTCGATGATTCCCAACCAACATCAGTACTTTACCAATCTGTAACGAATTAAATCAATTAAATATCCAAATATATCGATAACACCAAATCAATGTTTTTTTCATTTATGAAATGATTTACTATTTAATGATTACCTATTAACTATAACCATTCTTTATAAATGACTAGATCTGACTAAAGAATAAATTGGCATATAACATACTAATGATTAGGCAAAATAATCTATGATTGTAACCATTATAACTGAAATAAGTCAACATATTTTGTTGTTGTATAAAAAAGGGTAAATTATTCATTGGCATTTCTAGTGATTTTGATATACACTACTACATATTTTAAATACTTAGTAGTAAATACTTATTAGGTTAATAGAAAAAATTACATGACTATGTTTCGATTATTAATGAACTAGGGAATTATCATACATCGATTCTGTATTTTCTTTATCTATATTGATCGATATAAATAAGGTTACAAGTTATCTAGATAATTTGTAACCTGGAGAATGTATTACTGAATATGCATTTATGGTTACTGATATTCACATTTCAAAGTAACACTTAAGTTATTATCTTCACAGAAATTATTCGCTTAACAATTAAAGCTGAATAAGCTGAATTGATTCCATAAAACTGGCTTATGTTAGATGAAGTGATTTACAAGTAAGAAAAGTGGTAACTCAACTTTGTGTACTGAATTGGTTCTAGGGTTACGATGGTGTGTTGGAACACTGAAAGTTAAACTAAAATATGCATACCTTGTCATTTCGCTATCACTTTTAAAGTGGAAAATGACCGATTCAACTGGTGAAGCCGTATTATTTATGTCGCGAGGAGTGGGGTGGGGGTTACTAATTGAGAACCAATATTCATTTGTCATGTATCAGCAAGGATAAAACAAAAGTAATATAATCCCATTTATCCTACTTGACTAGCGAAAGTGTAGACAGAAACATTTACAAAATCAATAATAGTCGATTACATTGTGTCCTGGTGGTGTCAAACCTCGTTTCCTAACCGTAGGACTCAAACCAGTAACCTTAGTCATTACATTAATTCGTTAGTTTGAATATATGTAGTGAACAACTTTACTAATACTTACCTCTTATCTCTTTGTATATTTTTCTTTTACCACTAGCGTATTTTGAATTGGTCTATTTGGATTCCCTGAACTTCAATAATACTTAGTTGTCAGTAATTTTCTAAATCAAACCTTGTTTGTTTAATTAATTATTGACTTGGATTATACAAATTTACGGAAGGTCTCTTCTAAAAGTTAACTCTGACGCCCGTCTAATTACCAACATAATGATATTTGTTTGTACCTATACAACATCTTACATGATGTACTTTGTAAAAGTTGTTCTGTAATCCTTCCAGTATCGGGCTATGATTAGTGATGCTTATCTAAGTTGCCAGTAATAAATCCATTAGTGATGACACTAGGCATTATTCATAGTGCATTTTAAACTGGTTGAATTTTTAAGAATGAATCGATACATTAAGACTCAATGGTGATGCACTGGCTCTAGCTATTATCATTCATATTGTTTGTTGGGATTAGTAAAATCCCTTAAAATAAAGCAACACGGTTGCTCAATATTCATCTTTCATCAACTTTCCATCAGATGTCGTAAACAAGTATGTATATATAGCAAATAAACTGAAAAATGATCGAATTAAGGTAGTTTATGAAGATCGGTATTTTAGTTGATCAAATACGTCACAGATTGATGCTGGCAGGTACCATTCGAAACCAGGGAGCACTGAACGTCTGTTTCGTCCATGTGCAGAGACCCCTCAGCAGTACGCATCCTAGATTCTACACCAAGGGCTTCAGGTTGGCGATTACCTAATCCAATTCACTACTCAGATGGTGTCTAATGGTAGGAATTCTCTCTTCCGTCAATTTGTGACATATAGCGCTACGATCATCCAGTGTGATTGACGATTCCTGTCTTACTCTCGACAATTTTTAACCCATTGCCTACGACTTCTTACTAGCGCTTCAGGAATATCCTGAAGTTAGTCACTATTGAGGTGATTATTGTAATTTACGTGAAATGGTTTGTAGTAATTGGTACTTTTAGATGATTGAATATTACACAAAAACTAAGCCACTAGCGATTAACTTCAGGATGTTCCTGGAGGTCCAGTGAGAAGTCGTGGCTGATGGGGCTCAAACTTGTCGAGAGTAAGACAGTTATCACCAATTACACAGGGTAATCGTCGCGTTATATGTCACAAAACTGATGGGAGTAAAAATTCTACCACTGGATGCCATCTCAGTGTTGCAAAGGGCTAGGTACTTGCCAATCTAAAGCCCCTGAGGTATAGTTTAGGATGCACTTCTGAGGAGTTCCACACTAGGACGAAATAACTTATCAGTGCTATTTGGTTTTCAATGGTACCCTATCAACGTCAATCTGTAACGTATTTAATCACGGAAAAATTATCAGTTACACTAACTGTTTTGTTTAAACTGGCTAGAAAAACATTGAGAAGATCCATATACAAATTATGAGATCTAAAATTTCATAGTTAAAAGTTTTGCATGCATAATGAAATCTCAAATTAGTTGATCGGTAATGCTGTAGTTTTATTATCATAAGCTTTTATCTTTTAACAGATTATCTACGCACTTAACTTAAGCATCTCGTTACACATGATATTAGTTTAAGGGTAATCTTCATATTGTTTACCAAGTGTGTTTTCCTTAAAACTTTCAAGCACTTACTCGTTTGAAATGGGAGAGTAGATTTATAGCTCAAGAGAATGATTATGGTCATGTTGCGTTTGCTCAACTGGCTGGTTTAATTATGGAGTCATTAACTACATTCTGGATGATTTCATCAACATTAACTTTTCGTTTATTTACTATATGATTATCATATGTTATGACGTAATTGCTAATATGAATTTTATTTCGTGTGGTTTGCTTTGTGCACACCTTTTTACTGTCAACATGTTCAGAGTAGGACTGTTCTACATATCAGATGAAGAACTGAATTAATTGAAGCAAAAGCCTGAAATGAAATCGCTAATGAGAAGTACACTGTAATATGCAAAACTCACTTACTACTAAACAGTAAATTAACAGAAAGTGGTACACTTGGTGAACATTTGAAACAATGAGAATAATCTTAGCTTTACATGCAAACAGGTTAATACATTTTATGTGCCAAAGATTTTGGCTTTCTTGGAGAGAATACGTAAATAATTTATGATTACTGAACACCCTTTCAACTCAAATATTCTAGTATATTTCTATCTGAGATCATTTATCGGCTAATATTAAGAATACCGATCAATACAACCAAGCAGCGTAAGGTTAAAGAAATTATTAGGATAATTCATAGTTATGTAAGCCTCAGCCATGGTAACATGTATTCCTGAATAAAAGCTCTTAGGTTAGTTACACGAATTGTGTGACTGTATGATGTTACAGTTTCGCAAAAAACAGGATTCCCTAATCAAGTCCTTAGGCACACAAAGAACAACATTTGTAACTCTGAAGGTTAATCACTGTGATTTACTTCGATTCGCATGATGATACAATGTACACGAAACTGGCAATCCCTTCATTAGCGACAAGAAGTTTATGAACAGTGAATTTTTTCTCACATCGTATTATTCCAGTTGCATTATAGTTTGTTTAGTCATAATGAAATTGGATCCAGATACAATCAAATGAATGTCAATGTTATCAGTATCTCAGCTCTACTAACAAAAGTTAATGGAAGTTCAGAGAAACTTTAATTAAAATATAAAAAATAAAACGAAAATCTGAATTACAAGCAACTATTTTAAGTTAAATATACCAACAATTTCAGTACAGTCTAGTGCTTTTATTATGTTACTATACACTATTTAAAATGCATCGTGCGTGAAACAAATTGAAATAAGTGCTTCTAATAAGTTTCTATCTTTGTTTAATTACTGAAGTTCTCATCAGTAAGCATCCTAGACACTTTTTGGGAAATCGGAAAAAGGCCCACTGAGAACGCTTAACTATCAGCACCCCTAGAACGCCGTTTAGTCGTAGATCTCTCACTCCATTCAATATTTGATATTAAGCTAAGATCAGTCGATCGAATTGGTGATAATTGCCTCACATTAGGCAAGTCTGAACTTCATTTATCATAACTTTTAACTAGAATTTCAGAGACATCCTGGAGTTAGTCACTAGTGAGCTGATTTCGTGTGGAATCATGAGTAAACACTGCCTAAGAGTCCCATACTAGGACTTAATGTCTGTCCACTAATTCTTTCTTTTAAGTGGTACACAACTGATATAAGACTGTGGGTAATACAAACAAGTGAATCTAATATCTATCTTTACAAGATCACCTCAATTCAAATTTCACCTATTTCACCCATCTTTGTCTTATTTTCAAACCAACCCAAAATACTATTGAAATGAAACAAGTAGTTTAGGTAAAAGACTTGTGAAATATTTGTCCCAATTTTAAGATGCTTGTAAGAAAATTCATGAGGTTACATTGACCTGAACTATTTTAGTAAAAAAGATATCCAACAGGTATTGGTTTGAATATAAAAGACCCACATACAATGAATTACAATGTCACTAACAGAATGACATAAACAATTGGAAAAAGTCTTAAACTTACTTTAGTATGAAGAACGCAAACCACTTAGTAGGAACTCAATGATTCAGAAGTATCCCATTCCAAGACTTAAATATTTCGGATCTAACCTCCCTTGAGATCGTGAGCAGATACTGTTAAAAATGTTTACAGTAGAAGGTAACATCTATTTAGTGCTAACTAGTAAAATGACTTCATCAATTAATACCAGATTTTAGTACAAGTCCGTTTTGCTTAGTGACTGAAAATTTTTACCTTGTTCTGTTCCTTAGTAGATGATAAGAAGTGGCTAACTTGAAAACCTAAATCTCACTTTTTGAGTCAATGGTGTGACCCATGTTCAGAACAAAAGTATTAAACATTTCGTACTGTTAACTAATGAATATGTACAAAAACCCGATAATTATTTTTCTGTAATTTTCGGTTACTTTAAAGCATATATAAAGGACTGTAGTATTTCTAAATAGCTAATTCTATGTAATCACATACCTGGATTATAAAGGCATTAGAATATGGCCGGTGGGAGTCCTATCTGTTGTTGCTTTGTGTAATATCAGTGCAAATTTATTTCGACTTTCTCCTAAAGTTCTTTTCGTTAAATAAGTAGTTGTTAAAGTAGTATATAATGGTGGGTATATTAATTACATAAATTAATATTTTGAATGACTCATATTATCGATGCAGTACCTGAGTGGTTATTAGTATACAGAAATAATATTATTCAGACTTTTAAATTCTTTATAACATAATCTAATTCCTTATCTCTGTGGTAATTCGTCCTTTCTTTAAACATGGTAATTACATTCTATCTGAATCACTCAAGATGTATTCGATGTTGAAACTTCAACATTTGGTCTAATGTCTGGATCTACTTCCCAAATAGACAACTTAATTATAATTCTTAACAACTTATCTTACAAAACATATGCATAGTCACAAATAAAGGGAAGCATACATTCAATAAATATTGTTTATCAATCGTTCTCTTAGTATGGCTTCACGGTAACTAAAATGAAATAAGTTAATTTCCAAATATAAAGCACCTGTACTAACACATATGTTTTTCAATTTATAAATTACTACAAAACTACTCTTGTCTACTTGATACAAAAGTACTGGTACAGGTATTGTCTGAATAATCACAGATGTATGGAGATAAAACAACAGATTGAAATGTGTTTAGATTATTAACGTACACTAACCATACTGTACAGTTGAAATATAACTTTATGTATTACTTTGATATCACTAATTAGTTTGCGTTAATTAAGTATTGAAAACAAAAAACTGCCATTGAACAGTTGTCTCCTCTATGTATGGTACCACTCAGTAATGAATATTACGTTCTCAATAAAGAATCCAATCCAGAAGCTCCAGTCTTTGCGATAAACTCTCAATCCATAGACCACTGAGCAAGTAAGTATTCAGTGGTTGATATTTTAAACTTAGTTTCTATGTATTTTTACTACATCATAAATTGTCAGTGGTAAACAACCGCATCACTTCCATAATAATAGAACTCTACTAGTTATATCTTCCCAACAGAACTCCGGGAATTACCTTTTGACGTTAACTACTAATCATCTGACACTGATTGTAATTGGGTGTTATGAAGGTTATTGAATGATAAAATAGTAAACTGAAATAACGTTAAACCTTTCCGACTTTAATAATAAGCTTTCAGAAAGTAGTATTGGACAGTTAAAAAATGAAGTTGTCATAGTGATTAACTATTAAATTCAAATATTACATTAATTAAACGTATTTAATACTCAATATTTAGGAATATGAACGTAAATCAGTTAAAATTAACTAAATAATGGTAACATTGAATACTTTCAGGCTGATTTCCTATGTTAAGGTTAAGGTGAAATGAAAAGAATAAAAGTGATAAATGAAAACATAAATTGTTTTTGATACGGTATCATCTAACTGAAAATCTTGAATAAAAAAATAAACAAAAAGTACAAATAACTCGTAAAAATGTACTTACAAATTGATATACACATACACGCATAGTAACAAATAGAAAGTATCACATTGTCTGTGAAATATTAATTCATTCAAGACGTGAACTTAACTTCCTATGCATAGATTCAAAAATAGTAAAAAACACAAAGAAAAATTAATATTCATATAAAACAATGTGAAATACACTTGCAATCGATTTTTTAATCGGTTACCTAGTGTTAAATCAAATATTTGGTTACGATGACTATCACATTAAATGAGTAATAAAGTATAATGAAGAAACCGAATGAATATAACATGCAATACACACAAACAAACAAGTAAGTGATTGTGTTGAAATACTTCCAAAGGAGATCAATATTTAGAACAAGGTTAATCGAATTCATAACATGCATGAATAAATTGGAATTGTTTTATTCTGTATCAACGATTTTCTGAATTTTCTTAACTAACTTCTCACTAAATGCATATATATATATATATATATATATATATATATATATATATATGTTTTGTAGATAGATTACTTTGAAATCTGAAAAGTCTGCAAACTCTATAGTTGTTTTCTGAGGTATAGTTTAGAGCAGTAATTATATTTTGATGCCTCAAATTTTTCAGTTTATTTTATGTAGAAAGTCGAACTGCGCTTCACCGACATCTTCATAGTAAATAGTTATGAATGATTTAAATGGCTTAAGATGAAAATTTCTTGTAAGCTTACTGTTTAATATACAGTACTCACCCAGTTGAAAGAAGAATAGAAAAAGGTATGAATCACTTTGAGAACACTTAGAATGTTGCAGATAACTTTGGTTGATAATTAAGTTGAAAGAATTCATAACATTTGATAAACTAGCTTACTGATTATATTATATTTTTCATCAAATTGTTTTCAGTTAGTCATTACAAAGTATCCTCGGCGTAATGCTTTCACCTAGGAACATTGTGAAAATGAAAATAGCATTTAATGATGTAAATAATGTAAATGACAATAGATTATGAGAAGTGCATTTAATCTTGTTCTACATTTTTCAATTCTAGGATTCTATTTGTTAAAAGAAATAATTGAAATCAAAGCATGTAATATGTTTTTCGTAAAAGCCTTACATGAAACAACATCTGATAACTTATTTACAACTAAGATTTATAAGATTTCTCACTAGTATAATACATGTTCCTAAGTACTTACTCAATATTTGAGCAGTGGTTAACTCTGTGTATCATTATACATTGAAAATATGAATAATTGATCGACAAGTTCAAGTTAGTTATTTACAAAAATGATTCGTCCCTCAGTGTACTGTGGATGATTAAATTTGGAAGTTGCCATTATCATTCAAATAATTAAAAATACAGTCAACAAGAATACAAAAGTAAATTATATTAACAGAATCAATGAAAACATTTAGAATATACTGACATAAATGTAAACATGTTTGGAATGCGATTCTTCCCATCCAAATGCAAAATGTTGCTTCAGGATTGACTTGATTCGGCACCAAAGTTAGTGGTAGGTAGCGAAGTAGTTGAACGTGTCACCGCTTTACGTATCTCAAGAGTCTTGTCAATCTTGATTGTCTAAAGTCTGTTGAATACATCGTTTGTACACATAAGGCTCGATTGGCTTTGGCCATTTTACGTCACTTGTGGCTCAGGCGTGACATCCATCTTCAGACCGGAAAACGCGTTTACTGTGCAGCAGTTTGATTCGTTTTACATTATGGATGTGAAAAATGACCATTAAGGATAGAGGATATTCGAAGGCTCCTAGTATTTGATCATAGATGTCTCCGAAACATTGCTCGTGTTTTCTGAAATCACCGATTAAGCTAAGCTTGGGTAAGGAATAGAGTACTAGGTAAATACTGGTAAGTCTATTGATGAAGTAGTGAATCTTCACCAGCTGAGGTGGTTAGGAAATCTGTTACGTATGCTTGATCAACGTCTACCTCGACGAGCAATGTTGTCTGGTGTGGGAGTAGGCTGAAAGAAAGCTAGGGGTGGCCAAACGAAAACATGGCACTAATCCATGAAGTCATTGACAATTGGACTGAGCCATGTTAATAGATGCAGACTACCTGGTTGAGGCCCACGCGCTGAACGAAACAAATGGTTAGAGACTTTGGGTGACATGACTCAAAATCGTTCGCAATGGCCCAGGTGCATCCATTCCTTGTCTTCCTCCAAATTCTAAGTTTTGTGAATCATATTTTCCCAAATCCTATCTCTGATCTCTGTACCTTACCATTAGTACTTACTCTGTTACTACCTCACCTACAGTGGGATTCGGTCTGGCAATTCATTTTATATTTGCTAATTGGGGCATGAAAACTTGAACTGATGTACGCATGTACCAAGTGCTACGTTGCAGCTGACTGACTGAAATTCAATAAAACAAGTGATGAGGGTCAAGCCTAATGAACATGGCTTGGAGTTAACAACTCCAACGACAAATCTCTCCTAGCTCTAAATCGACCAGCGTTGTTCTAATGGAATGCTTTCATAAAGTTTATGTACCTCTGATGTCCGCCTTTTAACGAGAAGCACTCTTATAGGACCATCTGGGTCTACGAAATTGGAAACTTCTTTCAGGTCAAGGAATACAACAATTGTAGGACAGTTAATAAGTTGGTAAGAATTTGATACTGTGTGATTATCTGATCTTTAATATCAGATAAGCATCAGATGATTACAGAAGCTAATATTTTAATCACAATGTTCGTCAAACTGATTCCTCGTAACCTTTTAAATCTCACTAGTAACTGGGAGGGAAAACTGGAAGCTCCTATAAAGCTTACCGTAATCACTATATATACCAATAAAGTAACACACATCATGTTAACTGTTTTCTGAAATTGCATTGAAAGTTTTAAGTGAATCCAAAATCTGTTTTTCTCTCAAAGTTTCAGAGACTTCTAGGAATTTTCACGGCTTCAGAACAACATTAACATAAATTCACTTGTGAAAGTTAAATAAGTCAAACACATGCTGAAAGTAACTAACTGCTAGTTAGTTAATTAATATTTAAATTCTAACTAAATGTCTGTTTAATTGTTAAACGGAAGTATTTTTTTATAACTATTGATGTTTACCACACTTCGTATATCAATTAAGTTAGCTTTACCTACTTGAAATCAAATAACAACGTTCTTGAACCACAAATGTCGATTGGATACCATGAATTGATCTGTATTAGATAGTTGAAAATAATTTAGCCTTCGTATGGCATTCTTTACGAGTGAGCATTTATGATTTGATACAGGGATCAAACACATAACCTTAAAAAGAATGCATATCACTTGGACCGTTGTAGATGGTGTTAGAATAAACAGTCCCTACAGCGTATGAACACCCGTTCATATTGGAACAGATAACTTGACGTCGACTGGGAGCCGAGTGTATAGAGAATATTAAAAGTAAAAAATTTTCCTTTGGATCATGATTAGACAAATGTTTGGTTGTTTTAGCCTCATAGATATATCTTTGATAATTTTAATTTTGATTATTTCACCTCGAAGAAACTCGGACCGATTTGCTAGGTAAAACATTGGAATTTATTTATTTACTTTTAACTATCAAGATTTTTTAAATATAATCAGCTTCTAATATCTCCATATTACCTTAGAGTAATCTAAATGGGTTCACTTGCGACTGACTATAGGAAGTAATTTCAGACCACAAAAGTGTGGTCGGTGGAGTCCAACCATATCGAGTGTGCTGCAGTTGCCTAAGAATATCGACAGATGACGTTACGTAATGTATTGTACGTAGACTAGGATTAAAAATATCAATAACTGAATGCAACGTGGGCGTTTAAAGGGTTAGATGTGTTTCGCGTAACCCGAAATCCCAGGTTTACCTTCTAGTGGTGACCTGTATGCCCACTGTTGAGTAGTATAATTAATACTAAGACGAAATGTTTGTCCAGGGTTTTTTAGTTTTTAGTAGTTATCTGGTACCAGGTCATTTCATGACACTGAATTCAAATCCAGCAATCTCCATAATACGTAGTCCTAACTATAAATGTCTTGTTTAGTTTGGCATTACAATATTTTAGTTATCTATCTACACAAACTGATTTCTTATTGCATACTGGTGTTGGATTTTGTGTGTAAGAAAGATTAATTGATATCATAAAGTGTTTTTAACCGCCTATCGTTTCTTATTCAGAAGTAATAGACGGAATAAACGGCACACAAAAGCGTATGTCCTCTTTTTCCCGATGCCTTTATCGCTTAAGAAGAAACGGTTGATAACACTAAAAACTAATCACAATACATCAGTTCCATTTGCATGACGATAACAGTTCCACATGAAAATTTAAGATAACGATAAATAAAACCGTCGAACACTCGATGTAGTAAGTGAATGATTCTAGGGACTAGTCCTCGTTGATGGATTAATTACAGGCTAAGAAAAAATGAAATTAACACCAGTTATTAGTTAGAATATATTCTATGCAGAATATTCTGATAATAGTTTATCGTTGCATCGCAGCATAAGCCAGAAAGATACGATACTTGAAACTGCTGGTAAAGCTCATACTAATATCACATTTACAAAGAAACTGAATGAAATGATGAGTTAGATTTTCTAGATCTAAGCTTTCCTTAATAAACATATAATAGTGAAGTACGCACTGTTTAAACTTTAAAAGTTTTTGCTTCACATTCAAATAACATCAGTTAATAAGAATGCCCATTGATAGAGTCAAAAAATAATGCTCACTTGACTAACTTGACTGAGAAGGAGTATGCAGTTACAAGGAGCTATTTTCAAGAAAATAACTACCCTCAACTCATTTACAAAGAAATATAATGCTGGATAACATAAAAATATCAACCTGCAAAGTAACTTACTTTTATCACACCAAAATTTAAAAGTGATAAAATTACATAATAAAAGTAGTCAAAAAGGAAATTCAGTACCATGAAGTGTATTCCCTACATGAAAATTATAGTCGCCATACACACACTTGATAATGTCAAGTTAAACAATGATAGCTTAAATGTTAAAGTATATGTAGGAATATTAAAACGAAATAAAGATGAGAATTTTTATGTTGTCTTAGATGCATTCATAAAAATTAATGCCATTACTAATTGACTAGTCTCCTTAGTTCTTCAACTGGATATCACCTGATAAATATAAAACATAAAGTAGATTTAAGTGAAGCTTTCAAAGTGATTAATAAACAACAGAAATCTGCCATATCCAAATTCTCGGAAGCTATAGCAACTGGAAGATACAAATTTGAACTTTTTCACTTAAAAATAATGTTAGGGATTAACCTTCAACTACCTTGACAACAGTAACGAACTAAAGATTTAGACTTTTTTTTCCAGTTCGTTATTATTTAGTCCGTAACTAATAGCATTTTAATTCTAACTATATGAGCGTCTGATATATTTTTGTGACATTGCATAATGACATTATTTTACATTTGTTAAATTGTCATTTCAGACATTCAGAACAATTCTACATAAACTTTATTCCTTAACTTCATTTGTCTTCTAAACAACTTATTCATTCCTTTCAATTTCTAAACTGTCAATACTGTAATGCAACTGATGAAAAAGTGATTAAATACAACGAATTCATTGTATTTTGCACTTACTGTTGTTCTTAATTTGATTTAATTTTTGAATGAATAAAATTACTCAAAATTTGTATTATTCCATAGTTTGCAATTCCTTGTATCTTCTCATTAGTAATGTTATCATGTATCCTTCTGATGAGCCATAATAAAGGCGAAACTCTTATATCATAATTTACTTGTTAGCCGCATTCTAATTTCATTTCATACTGTTATGTTTGAAAGTTTCAAAATAAGGAAACTGTACAAAAATACAGTAATATTTATGGATGTTTTAATATTTCTATCGTCATAATAGAGAAATTGTAAATATGAGCAAGTACTTGCATCTGTTTATTCATGTCTCTATTAGCTTCTTAGTTAGTGTAAAATGATACCAACGAATCTAAATAATGTATAACTTGATTTACCAGATATTGATTGATTTCCAACTAATTATAAAATTGGTTTCGAGGCATCATTAATTTATAGCTACACGTTTATCTTGCTAATAATAATTATTATTATTATATATACATATATAGTTCCAGTAATGTCGAGTTACTAAGACCTGTGGCCTTATTACAACTAGATAAAGTGAAGTCGTTCAACACTATAAAGGACTAGACAAGCACTATATTGGTCACTACACAGTGATCAACCAATGTGTACATAATCGACTGAATACACTGTGTAAATGTAATGCAAAGTGAAAATTATTTTTACTATACTCTAAGTATTTTGATAGTAATCATCACGTTTAATACAGTGACTGATCATCCTTATTGTTAACACGTGTTGGATTTCTACTAACTTAAACATATAGTTCATCGATGTTCTACAACATCAAACATAACTGCTAGATTTTAGACAGACGAAATATAGTCATTTCAAGATTAGAAATCTAAAATTTATTAAAATGCATATATAGTAAGGTATTTCTTATATACATTAAAATAATCATTCCACAAATTGAAGAACTAAGTTAAAAAAGACCGAAATAACATCTGATTAAAAACAATAGTAACATAGACTGATCTAAATTTCTGTTAGGTTCATATTTATTTATAGCTGAACATTTCCAATAAGCAGCACGATCTGTTTAACAAACGGCCATGAAATTATATAATCTTTCATTGTGCATACTAGTTTACGTGTAAGTGGTAAAGTCTTATAAATTGATCAGTACATAAGTAATGTCGAATTTGTTACTTTTCGCCTAAGCCACGTATATAAAAGAGCTAAAACAACATTAAGGCATACAAAAAGATACAACTGATAGTTTAAAATTGCCCTGGTAACTTCATTTTCAAACAATCAACTACATAATTCCAAAATTCATACTTTCAATCATTAATTAGTTTTCTTTATTCATGAGACATTTTAACATTGACTAATCTATTCACTTTACATTTGCTGTTGCGTAATATTCAACAATAACCATCATCTTCTAAAAACTTATTATGTAATGCTTTCATGTATTCGGTCACTTTACACTTGTCAACATATGAACTCTTTCGATATTGCTGCTTTTATTACAACATGATTCTTATGTACATTTGAACAAAATATATACAATAGAATTTGTTGAATAGAATAAAATTATTAGATTTCATCGTTTCTCATCAGCTAAAAATAAACTGAAGATACAATGAATAGTGTTATTATTGCGAACAGAATTTAAATACATTAACAAATAACATTTGGTACAAAATACTAAAGGATATGATAAACACAAGAATACAATATTAAAAGTATTTGTTTCCTGAAAAATGGAACCATATGAAGAGAGGGGTGATAATGAATGTTAGTCACTCTATATTATAGATCAATGATAGTAGGAAATCTATCACAGTACCATCCCAGTGGTGCAGATTGTTAGGTATCTGCCAATTTGAAGCTCTTGGGGTGGTAACTATTGTGTACACTGCTGAGGAGTCCCATACTAGGACAAATCAGCTATTCAGCAATCCGTTGTTTTGCAATGATATCATGCCAACATCAGTCTGTGACAAATCCAACCAACAAAACTTAGTGCATGCATTTCCACAAAATCACTCTACTTCAAGTAAAAAATAATCAAAAACATATATTTATGTATTTAAACCAATTAGTTAGTATAACATTAAAACTTATATCACGAGTAAACATGAAGGAAATAGAATGAATCGATTATGTAATTGACATATCCCATCACCATAAGTATTATTACTATATCAATAAGGGATTTCTGTATACTGGAACTAAATAAAAAGCATTTGATGGCAAAGTGTTATAAAATTAATCCATTTTCCATGTTGATTATTTTAAACGTCATTGTAACGCCTACTACAAGTTTACTATTCGATTAAACATCTACATATTTCGGATGTGAACAATTTTTTTTCTTTACTTTTGAAAAATGTTCTATGGAATATGTTCAAAAGAATTTTGTAGACACTATTCATTCAGTTGTTGTTTTTGTTGTTTTACATGATTACTACATTTTATGAGCTGTACAGAAACTGAAAAAAAAAAAGAAACAACGAAGAAAATATATTCACTATAATCTGATACGTTTGGTTGATAGTCAAATTTATAAATGGGAATAAATCTATGAAATAACGATTGTTGGACATTATAAACGTAATACAGATTAAATGTGTCTATGTAGTTTGTAAACTAACCCGCCGTTAACTATGTTCTTACTTATTTTTATTGTGCATTTTGATATAAATAACAAGTAACTAGACTGATAGTAACAGAATATTCATTATAGATACTAAGCAATTGTTAAGTCATATATTGTAGAAAAATCATTAATTTCATTGTTGTCTGTCTAGTAACATGATCATTTTATAAAATGTTAGATAAATGAAAATCAGTAGGTTTTTAAAAACATGGTTTTTGTTTATGTTGTATCATGATTGGCAAGTGGAATTTAGGACGTACAACAAGAGACTGACCAACTTCAGTTTATAACAAATCAATGAGAATCAATAAATTTATCCTAATGGTTTTTGTTTACTAATATTTATTATAAGTGTAAATCAAATCAAAGCTAACAATAAAAATGTACTCACATATTTCACTCTATTTCAAACTAATCACTTGATTTGAATCATAATGATGATATTCACATTGAGACATGAAACCCTGTACCAATTGCTTTAAGGAAAATATTATGCATATTTAATTCTATGTTTATGCAAAATATCATGTTAGTGATTCGTTGTAACAACTTCGAATAATTTGTAAACAACAATTAGTTACTACGTATACTTTTGAGAAATCAATTGAGTTCAGTGATTATTGTATTCTTGTTTGTTTTTCTAAGTAATTTTTGTTTTATTTGATAGGTAAGCTATTTGAGTGAAATTAATTGTCGATAATCTTACAACAGTTGAAGAATCAAATCTTGTTACTAATTGTACATTTACAATTAATGAAATTTTTATTATCATAAAATAAGTATGTAACTCAGAAACAAGTGAACAGTAACACTAGCAAGAATGTTTTTTGTTACCTTTAACTGTCTAAAGTTGCTCTACATATTGTCATAGTGTATCAATTTATTGAAACATATACCTATAATTTGTATTGAAGTAACATATAATAGAACACCTATGCAAACAAAGTCAAACTTAGTAACTATTTCATCCCATTAACAACCAACGAGTTCATATATGCACTTAAATAGTAGATTTTTAGATCTTCCAAGAATAGAATATAAAAATTCAGTCACTTTGCTAAAATCCAATAATCAAAACATTACAATTTCAGTCAATCTATGATAAAAGCTAACTTTCATTTCATCTTATCAATGAATGAATGTTTCACGCGAATAACTTCAAAAGTCATACTTTATCAATAAATTTTCATAAGGTCTATATTCAATACAGTCGACTAGCGACCACTGTATATTACCTATTCAATAACTCCCATTGCCTCCTTAAATGCGAATAACATTTACTTCATTCTACTTTCGCTTAAATCATGGACAGTACTTTAAATATTAGTAAACTATACAATAACTAGAAACTTCTGCTATGGAATCGCGAATTAAGGTGACACCTCTATACCAGCTAACGAACGTAAGCCAGCAACACACTAACAAGAAGCTAAGCTATTCCACAGCGCCCAAGCCCAGCTAACTAGAGTAAGAAGTTCAAAGTCAGCAGGAAGTGTTCAATTCCACAGGCAGTTTATCAGATAATATCAACACACAACGCATGCGTATATATATAAAAATGGAAGCGTCCTAGGAATATCATAAATAGCGTACTAAAATAAACAATGAACAAATAAGAATAAGCGTCTTACCAAGTGGGAAACACGAACTGAAGGAAAGAAAGGAACTTTTTGACGCGACAAACAATAAATTTAAATTTATACAATAAAATCACAAAAATAACAGGTTTGCCAAGAGAATTCCGGGAATCTAACCTCCCTAACAACTTCTAACATACAACCAAAACATTATTCACTAATATTAGTCTATTTAATTATTATATTGTATTCAATTTTCAATTTCATTCTATTATTCAGAAAAAAAAGGAAAGAAAAAACCAAAAATGTTATTCTATACATATTTTCAGTGAATTACTCAAATGACAAAAATCATGTCTATTTTAATTAAACTACAAATTGAAATATGATACTGACCAGATTTCATGATTTCATTCTCAAGTTGTTGTTTTGTTTTTCTTTTTAATTTAAGTTTTTTGTTTTTGTTTTCTTTTTGATAAAGAATGAAGTTATACTACTAATATTATGAAATGTATTTTAATATTATTTATTATAAGTAGGATGGGGTGATGATAAAAACACTGTACACTCTTGGCAATAATGTTTTCATTATGAAATCTAGACAACAAAAATTCTAATTTAATCAATATTCATCATTGATAGTTTAGTTTAATAGTATCACCACCTATTCAATGCAAAACATTATCTCTAAGAGAAAGAGAAAATAAAAATAGTCAACTTTTTTATTTATTAATAATAAATAAATAAATATATTTGAATTAGATTAATACACTTCACTATTGAAGTAGATTTAATTTATTCAATTCATTTTGTTTGGTTAAAATGATAAATTTTTTTTCTTTAGTATTTTACATTAATTGAAGAATTGTACTTCTATGTATATACAAGCTATGGATACTACATACATTTAAATATATATTCTCTATAACGACATTAATAGATATGTACATTCTGTATGAAAGGGGTGACAGTTAACTAAGTTTATATCATTTTAGTGAACAAATATACATTATGATCATTGTGACATATACACTCAAAACAATTGTATCTATGACTTATGCTAATTTATATATAAATATACACATACATACACAATGATACATAAAGAAAGCAGTGTATACATGTACATGGATACACTAATCAAACTAACTAACCACTCCATTCTATGTTTCATTGTAAATTGTATATTAATTTAATATGAATAATAAAAATAGCAAAAAAAAAGAGAAAACCAACCAACAAACAAACAAACTAGATATTTACAAATTTTAATTTAGATAAGGAGCCAAAAAAAAATTTGAAAGAAAAACAATTTATGTGTAATAGAAGATAAAACGACATATTTTTCTCTTTTTTTTCTTAAAAAAAAATATTGATTTGATAAAATTAATTTTTGTATTCATTAAATAAATAAATAAAATTTAAAATTCGAAAGAAGATAACAAAAATTTTCATAATCAAATGATATTTTGTTTTTTTTTTACTTTTGTAATATGAGATAGTAATGAATAATTTAAAGAATAAAGTAGAATGTATTAAAATAAGAGAAGTTAATCTATCACCGTTATTAGTTTTCGTTACAACATTGAATTGTTGTCATGGTGATTAAAGATAGATAAATCATTATGAAATTTTACATTAAGAAATAACCATAAATAGGTAATTAGTGAAAATCAAGAAATATTGAACGAATATTACTTTTTTGCAATTTGAGACACATTTCGAAATATTTAAGCTTTTCTGTGAATACTTAACATTGAAATCATAAAGATAGCAAATAATACTTTAAGTTTATAACTGTAATCAGTTGACGATTTATTCGGTAATTAATATTAACTGTTAGTGGCGGGTAATTTATACACTGTGTACTTAGTTGAAATATACTGATCGATTCGTCTCACTTCTTCACTAAAGTTGATCAATAATAAAAAATATATTGATTATTATTAGTTGTTACTATAATGGTGAGCTTTACTTAATATATTAAAGAGCTGATATGTATTTGATGACATCATGAAAGAGTTAATGATCATACTGATCTCATAAGTTATCTGATTAATAGATCATACGTTAAGTTAGAAAATCATCAGTTCTCACTGTTCACTACGCTTCCACGGAATATATTAATACTATAACAAAGACAATGAATCGGCTTCAAAGTTTGTTTATTATTTAATGCCTTCATTATTGAAAGAGTATAGATAATTCAAGATTGCATACGTTGTATATCAACTTATCGAAGTTGATGTGAATAAGTCTGTTTTGAATAAAAAGGGATTGAACATACTGTTGAACATCAGTTTTCAGTTTAAACTAATCAAGTAACCTATAATTTAAGAGTTAGTAAAAGTATACTTTTGATGGACTATACAGTAATAAAAACAATAGTTGTTTGATTAAAATACAACTGTGACGTAATTCGACGTTTACTGATATATACAAGACACTTTTGCAGTATTTATTAATCATTGTTTAGCGCGAAACGCGAACGAGAATCGATATATGATACATTTTAACATTGAATCGAAATGACCTGTAGAATATATTCTTTGTTGATTTAATTCGTCACAGGCTGATGTCGGTAGATTACTATTGAAAACTAGGGAATACTGGACACCAGTTTTGTTTTAGTACGAAATATATCAGAAGTACGCACCCTAGGTTCCCTCAAGGGGCTTCAGTTTGACGAATGTATAACCCCCTTGCACCACTAAGCCGCCGGATATCTAGTGGTAAAATTCCTACTTCCATCAACCTGTGATATATAGCCCTAGTGAGAAATCGTGGCTGGTGGAGTTAAAACTTATCGGTAGTGAAACGATTATAACCGATGACAATCAATGAATGTCTATCTATATTGCAAATTAATAGAAGTGAGAATTCTGTCAGTGGATTCCGACTAGCCCAGTAGGAGAGATGGTTCATATTTGACAACCTGGGGCTTTGGCGCAGATTCGAGGGTCAGAGAATCAAAAAGTCCAATACTAGAACGAAACAGCTATCTTATGCTCGCTGGTTTTCAGTTGTACCCTGTTAATATCAATCTGTCACGAATTCGATCCTTTTATGTGAAATCTGTTTAAAAACGATAGTAACAATACCGTTTCTAATGAACTTAATGCTGCAAAATTTTTAAATAAACGTCGCTTGAAATCATTTCCAAAGTTAAAGATAATTTGCCAGGAATCAACTATACTTGGATTTTTGTCAAAATGTAGACTTTGTTATTTGATATAGGAAATATGAGATCTAACAAAATCAATGTTAAGACCAGAAGTCCTACAGAAAATAGGTATTTTTCCATAAGACGTACACTGAAGGTTATATTAAGTAGGGATCATGTGAAGTTACTATTAGGGTATTTTGTACTGCAACTGACCTCCTGTGGAATGCATGGAGTTGAGTCCATAAAACTAGTCACTATATCGTAATGAGAAAAGCGAAATTAGCTAAGCACCAAAAAACTACTTTAACACTATCCGGATCACTTTACAGTGACTACTAAATGAGAAAAAACAACAGTTATTACATAGGTATGTCAAATAAAAGTTTATTTTAGATAAATCACTTCATCCATGAGTAAAGTAACTCGTGTACTGAGTTCCTCTTAAGATATATTCATTAGTAAATAGCATAAAACTGTTACAGCAAAATTTACATTAAGATAAAATGATAATCAGTAAATCAGGTCATAATACTTAAAAACAACAGTAGAAATATTTCTGTCTATGCATTTATATATATATATATATACATTGTTTACTAGGATGAATTTGTATATTCGCATTGATTTGTTATCGACTAAGCTAGTCAGTCACTGTTGCTATATGTGAATACTGAGCGGATTGCCTCGATATAGCGATTATTCACAAGTATTATTTAAGTTATATTGTAACTATCAAGTTGAGTCCAGGACGCGCGTTTTGTTCTATTTGGGACTCGTCGGCTGGATGTATCCTGCATCCCAATGTTGATGTTCACAGTGGGATTCGGACTCAGTTCGGATTCGTGTCAAACGCTACCGCGCTCACCACTAGACTAATGAGTCTAGACAGTCACACTTGTGCAATGAGCGAATCGGTAGTAGAATGAATTTGTATATTCCCATTCATTTAGTTATAGACTGTGAACATCCAGCCGACTATTCCCAAATAGGAACGAATCGATCGTCCTGAATTCCACTTGACAAGTCACAATCCAACCTAAATAATACATTGTTTACATTTCAGTTTCTCAGATAATAGTCCATTTAAACTGTTGTTAACAAGTAAAATGATATCGATCTAACTGTATGTTAAGTTTTTCATTCTAAAATAAATTTACATACGAATAATTAAACTTATAATTAAAATATCGAATTCATGTAATGATCAACACTAGAGAGAGTTGGTTTCCACATAGAATTGACTTAATGAACCAATGAAAAATAGAATGTGATGAATAGTTGTTTCTTTATTAATTTGAAAAATTGATTAAATTCAATATGTTCATATTTTGACAAGAGAGTACAATATTCTTGAAATTGAATATATTACACTTTCAATTACAATCAGTTTATAACTTAACATAAGTTACAGCTATTTTCATTACAACCTTGATAATGTATCTTATAAATACTATTGTATATATGACTAATTTATGTAATTTATTGATAAATATACATCATTTCCCGAAGTTTAAAAGCAGAACAAACATTCGTTTAGTAGATCTCTGCTGACAGTCGCATATGTGCTGTTTGATTAAATGGTCCAGTAAGAATTCTGAAGGATATGGATATATGCCATTTTATTTATGTCATTTCACTCAATACTTTTACTGGCTGCATCTAAAACAAAGTAAAATAAGAATTTTCAAGAAGTCCTAGCAAACTCATTTATAATACTAGACATTTAGATTTAATATTTGTAGCAAATATTTGAATCCCCTCCCGAGTAGGTAGCTTTAATTAGATTGGAAGACAGGTAGGTCTTTTGGGGTCTCAGATGAAAGAACAGATAATGTCGACTGTATGCTACAAATGTGCTCAGACAGTTGTTTGTTTCTAGCAAGCACCAACTTTAAGCGTATAAAAAGACAACCTTTTACAAGCCAATTTTCTGTACCTACAAATAAGTGGACTCAAATAGATTGTATAATCATCAGTTCTGATTAAAGAATCTCGATAGCAGACTGTCGCTCGTTCTGGAGCATATTTTTAGACTCTGACTGCACTCTAGTAAGTGCAAGTATTTGCTTCTGTCTTAACAGGCCTATGGAAACCATAACAGGGAGACTCTTGAGAATTGAAGTCAGAGATTAGAAGTTTAATGTAAACTCTATAAATAAATGTTGGCACACATAAGCAACTATGAAATCGAGACTCACCTGGGTTTAGCCTGCTAAGGTATACAACACCTGGGGAAACAGAATTAACATCTCTTACAGAATTGAATAAAAATGTCTCAAAAAACCATCAGGCTTGTAACTTAGCATGTCCAAAAATGATGAAGAGTGGTGACAAATAAAATCTGGTATGACAAAATGTCTACAGAATGATCATGAGCAGTGGTGAAGAATGAATGCAAACTGAACAGATAAATCAGGTAACACTAAAAGCTCTTCGGATAAATAATATAAACTAGGGTTAAAAAGTAAATGTTAGTTAAATAATCTACGAAAAAGACTGAACTGCATCTACTCTTAGTTTAGACGTTTAGAACACTGAGTGGAACACTTCATAGAGCAGTTCAATCAGACTTCAGATACTTTGCAAGTACCCATTATTTCCAAACAGGTTCGGTGAAAAATCTATATATACCCTATAACTATTACTGAGGTTGAAGTACTGTGGTTAGTCTGAAGTCAATGAAGACCAGTTGGTTCCTAGTGAATTAACTCTAGAGATCTTTAAAAGTTGTAGATCAGTATTAGCACTTAGGTTGGCTAGCATTTTAGTTAAAGTTTGGGGTATCGGCATGATCCTTTTTCATTGGTCCTCACCGTTGATCATCTTAGTACATATAAAAGAACCGAAATCATTTTGTAGTAATTATTAAGAAATTAATTGAATTAAGATGGTTATTTTCGTGAATATTGATAATTTAGTTTATTGAATATGTCGCAGGTTGATGTTGGCAGAGTGAAGCTAAAAACCATAGAGCACTGAACAGCTGTTTTGTTTTGATGTGGAACTCGTCAGTACTGCGCACCCCAAATTGTTGAAGCCCCTGGTGCGGTATCTGGGTTGTGCACTGCCGAGGACTTTTACACTAGAACGAGACAGCTGTCCAGTACTTCCCGGTTTTCAATGGTACTATTTCAACATCAATTTCTGACATATTCAACTAACTATATTAAGAAATTAGTTGGTTATAAATACTATGAATCTTAAAAGCCATAAAAATCTGTTATTTTCAAACAACACAAGTGTTTAATTCAAGTTATACTTTGGCTGAAATACGGTAAACTATGAAACTTGTTTCGTGTTATTTGGGTGGACTTCTCAGCAGGATAGATCTGTATTACCATGAAACTTCAACACTTGGCTAAAGGTACATTCAGCTAAGAAGTTCTAAATAAGACTGAAAAGCTTTGTCTTGATTCATTTGCTTGTCATAATCCAACTTTAATCAAACTCGTAAACTACCGCTGTAGCAAGACATTCCACTTATAATCCGCAAATGGCAACAGATACTAATTAATCACAGTTCATAGCAACAAACACTTTTAAAATTATGTTTGCTATACTTTTAAGTAAAATGAAAAAGTTTCATTTATTTTATTGCTACCCTTTATTTTATTACCTTTAATCAAACTACATTTGTAGTAACTAACTAACTTTGATTGGAAAAACGTATAGTTCACATTCGACTTCAATATACTTTCAATATTCTTTAGTTAACTGAATGATTCATTGTTTAGTTTACTTTATCTACTACTATTGAGTACACTTAATGCACTTCAATGAATTCAAAGGTTATCCTAATTTATGAGCTTAGACACATGTAGATTTACTCAGCGACAATATGTGAACTTTTAATTCTTTAGCTACACAAGCGTTTGGAATAGTTAAAACAGATAAAGTTATAGTTTAATTGTCTGAAATCAAATAATGTAGTTAGTATAGTTCAACAGAAAATAAAAAGGTATTACTTAATGCAACTTCAACGAAAATTAACTTGACTTCTTCGTATCTTCATATTTTTCCCCTACGTCTCCTGTTAATTAATTACAGAAATTCAGAAGATTTATTGATAGAGACTGATTTAGTTAATTAGATTGTACGAATGTTAATTTTGTTCATTGTAATCGTCACAGATTGATGACTAGTGAGTACCACTGAAAATTACTGATGCATTGAACAGCTGTTTCACTCTAATATGGGATTTCCTAACAGCGTGCACTCTCGATTTCCCCATGAAACCTAACTAAGAACCATCAAGACTCGACCTCGAATGCTTAACCATCAGAAATGCTGGGTCAGAATCCAGTCGTAAAATACCAATCTCAATCAATATTTGATATGACATGGATATCAGTCAATGGAGTTGGTAGTAAATGTCTTACTCTCGAAATGCCTGAATTTTATCAGTCATGAATGTTAAATGAAATTAATAAAAGTGAATGTTTTACTGATAAAAAGAGATACTCTGAACTAACTCGAAGTTTTACGAACATTTATCACACTATATTACTGAATAAAATGAAAGTTCACCTGAATGTGTGCAAAATCATTGCATAATCACCATACAATTTTACATTCAATTCTTTTTGTAATAAATTGCATATAATACATTTTATAGCACAATAAATATGTATTTATATTCTTGATGAAATCGTATATCTCTAGTTACAATTATAATATAACCTTCGCTCCTTCATTTACTTTTGACTGATTACTCTATCGGTCAGGTACTATTTTAAGAATCTGAAGTTTCTAAAGATTTTCATTCTATGGAATCATTCTTTAGAAAGTCAATCATTAAGATATTGCATATCATAACGAAAAAGCTAATCATAGCTAGTTAGTTTTCAAGTATACCATAAATGCGATTAATGGTTAACGAAAGCTATCCCAAAACAACTTGAAACTCTAAACAATTTTATAACATTAAAGTCAAATCAATTGATTCTGTCGATTGAATTTTAACAGGAGATTGATAATTATTCATTGAAATGCAATTCGATGGAAATTGGAATTCCACAACTGAACTCCTTCTTACTAGTGTATTAGGTTAGGCGTTCGCCAACCTGAAGGCCCTGGGTTCAATTAACCTAACAGAACCAAGGGTGTATACTGTTGAAGAGTTCCGCACTAGGACGAAATAACTGTTTAGTTATCACTGGTTTTTGATGATACCATACCAACATCAATCCAGTTAACTAAAATTAAAATATTTGTTAATCAAAGTCATATTGAAAAAAAGTATAGTATTAACCTGTTTCTACCTTTTATCAACTGTGAAGCATTAAGTAATTGGTATTCATGGAACTGCTCTCTAAGTTACTAATAAGCACTCCACTTCTTTAAAAAGTTGGAAGCATAAACATTTTTAAGAAAAATTTATTTTGCTGAAGTCATTATTACTGATTACATAAATCACTTCTCGCTTTCAAATAAAATCAGTTGCAGTAATACTAACAGCTAAAAAGTTGTTAAAGACTATGTCATTTCAGATTTCAGACTCCCTTGTAATATACATAACACTTAGCATGAGCGAAAAAGATTACAAGTCTCGAAATGAATCTATTACTTTTAGATTACAGAGCTACAACCTTCAAATTAAAGTGGAAAGTCGTAACCGAATAAGTTCTGCAATGAGGCGAGTGAAACGGTTATCATTTATGTTACTAGACGATATAGATAAATAGAAATATGAATGTTTTGATTGCAACTAAGCAGTTCAAATTATCGGTGTTCGTTGTGATACCCAAAGATTCAATGTTTCATTAGTAGTAGATCTATAGTTGTACAGCACTAAACTGTATTTACAGTATTATTTACAGCAAATAACCTGTGTTCTAATCTTATAAAACAACAGAAACTTTCCTCAATAATTCATCTGAAGATTTTGTTCATAGATACCAACTAGCATAAAACTTAGATTAAACAAAGTTCTCTGTTAGCTAATTTCAACTAAGTTAGATTAAATTACATAAAGTTATTCAATGTATTTTGAATAATCTGTTTTTTTGTATCAACCTATTGTTTCCATGCCAATAAGTATTACGGTAAAATGTCTTTGATTTTTTTTATTTTTTTCGTTTACAACTAATTCATTTATATTCTTCAGAATAGAATAAACAAGTACATAAATACAATTACTGAGTTATGCATTATTCTGTTACTGTTTAACAGATTATAAGTAGTTAAATCATTCATTTGTCTATACTTAACTCTTATATTTCAAGTTAAATATTCCAATGTAATTAAAACATAAATGATTTTTTTAAAGAAAAAAAACAAGAAAAACTATCAAAAACTAAATAACACATTGATATTTAATACATTTACTTTGAACTAGTTTTGAATTAATTAGAATCTATGCAGATTGCAAATTAAGAAAAAGTATTTAACTTTAGAAATGTAAATTATTTAACATATTCAAATTTCAACTTAAGTGTACATTCAGTAGTAACAGAAAGTAATTCACTAGGAAAAACTAAAATATGAATGTACTTAGTTCAGAGATAAGGAGATAGATAGATAAGGGATAGATAGATAGATATAGAGACAAATGTTATAAATTTTTTTCTTTTTCCCTTCTTTACAAAGTGTTTTATCGTTTCCCTACGTGTAGGGAATTTTATACTATATTCGAATTAGGGAATGAAATTTTAAATTGTGTCGTGATGACTGATAAATGTTAAATTGACATCGAAAACTGGCTTGAATCAGACAACCTACGGTCACCAGGAAGCACTGGACAATTGCTTCGTCTTAATATGAGGCTCCTCAGTAAATATACATCTACGGCCTATACCATTAGACGGCTAAGTCAGCTTCCAATGGTCCAATACTTCCTAATGATCAATTGTTGTCTAATTTAAACTAATTTGTCATATCAAACTAGAATAAAATTTTATTTTCCTAGTTTATTTCGTCTTTATTTTAACTAATTCATAAGTACATTATTTCATACTGAATACTAATTTAATCATTAATCATTCGTTGCTAACTAGTAAAACATTAAATTATCAAATAAAACCAATTAATGAATAGATACACCATAAATTTAAAATATGACTATCATAATGAATCAATGTAATAAGTAGTATTTATTAACTGATTAAAAGTAAGTACATTTTCTTATTTTTATTATTATTATTATAGTTTCCATTATTTGTTAGTTTTTCTTGAAGTCATGTGAACTGATAATATATTATTATGTAATCTAAGTGACAATGAATTTCAATTTATTTAACATTTACGAGTGTCAATAAAAATCATCTGCTTTTATTGTACTTAAGCGGTAGATACATTAGTACATCTATAAACATCATAGTACGTATAGATGTAATAAAGTGCGAAATTGTCTGTACTATTTTTACTTTTAAATAATCATTTAATTTAATATAAAAGTATTCTGTTAAAGATTTCATTTATTCAAAGGGAAAAGAAATTGATAGAATTGACTTATAACTTTCTAACAAGAAAGATTCTGTAAGCTACCTTGAAACATTTTAATGTATACACGCCAATTCGTCTACTGCAAAACAAGACGAGGATTGTTTTTCTTAGAATTCAGGTAAAGTTTTAAAGAATGCTAGACAAAGATTCAGTATAGTACTTCTCCATCCCTCCCTCCACTTTAGGAAATCTTTAGTAAAAGATATTGGTGTATCCGTAGATGTACATAAGATACAGCAGTTTCAATCCTAAATATAGGTCCATATATGGTCTTACTTTCATTTTTATTAAAATGGAGATTTCTGTGGTAGAGAGATTTATTATACAAACCTATACCTATTCCCATTCTCAAACAACAATAACTGTCACTCCGGAATATCATTCCTATACAATGATTGATTGCTTATGAATAGAAAATTTATTTATAATTTACGACTGATGAATGTTTTACAGGTGAATGTCGTAGAGATTGTTGAATGATGCTACGAATTGGTTTAAATTAGATAACTATTGACCACCAGAAAGCACTGAACAGGACTTTTTGGATCATTGGTGAAAACTTTACTATCGGACTAATGAGCCGGCTCCCAAAGGTTGATATTCCTAATTCGTTTTGCGTAACCCGATTCACTGCCGTCAGTGGGTAACTACCTGACGCTTGCTAAATTCTGTATGTTTACCTCATGAAAACATTTGGTTATTAGAGAATGGTATAGTTACTTTGATGTTTACTTTCCTTGGAAAAAGATGCAGATTATTATGTATCCATAAATATATAAAGATGAAACGTACTTTATCGGTTAATTACACAATTTCCGTTTACAATTTTTTCAGAAGTTTTATACTCAGAGTACCTTTATTAGTTTGAAAAGTGAGAAAATGAACATTTCACTAGAATAAAATGAAGTTATTTTATTTAGTTTAGTTCTCATAACTCTTTGAACCAAACCTATTAAAAATCAGGTATAGATCGTTGCATATACTCTTTTAATAAACCAACCACTGATCTATGCTGTTTGATTTCTCATGTATGGTAGTGTCAAATAAGTAGTATTCATCATTCTATTCATGTTCCATGGTAAATTGGATATTTCACTGAGCCTTATTAAAATATCTTAATAGATAGATTACATGTTCTTGGTAAATGCACACAGTGAGCTTATAGTCTACATACCTGGAATAGTGAGTCATTTTATCAATTGTTCGAGTAGACTAAGTCTTTTCAAAATAACCCATTAAAATAAGTAACACAACAGATCTCAATGCACTACTCATCCCTACACCGTCAATATGGCAGTATGTGATGTGTTCTAACGGAAACTAGAAGTCTTTTTCTTGCATATAAGCACTAGTCGTTTAAACTCATATCCTGAAGGTAAGCTAGTAAACAGAGACGTTATGTCAAAAGAAATCATTAGCTTTTCAACAATGTTAATGTGACTAAGTCCTTCATCAAATATGAAAGTATCTTTCAAAGTATTTAAAGCTAGTCGTTGATAAACTGACTTTGACATTTCTGCTGGTTAGTATGCAACCAAATTTTGCGACGAGTTATTCACAGATAATACAGGTTTAAGTAGAGCACTCAGTTTGTGTATCTTTAGTAAGCTTTACATATAAAAAAAATACGCGACTATCGAGGCCCAAAACTGTTGTAAGTAGAATTATCAGTCATAATCTGTCTTAATAGTTCACTGAGTATGTTAGTAATTTGTCTGTCAGCTGAATCAGTCAGATCTTAGCTAATATTTCTAATCTTGAAATGTTTTAATCATTTAAAATTGATTTTGTTTTAGTGATATAGTCATCAGTGTCTATTATAATATTACATGTATCCTTACCTAGTCATAATGTCATTATTCTGTTAGTTTATCTGAGATTTCTTCATGTCTTTTAATGTTCTTTGGACAACTTTCTCAAGTGTAGTGTAGGGAAGATGATGTATTGATGAAAAATGTCAAATAATAATAATTTAAATTAATCATCATTTCCTTCATTCATTATATGCAGCTCCTTCAACTGGTCAAATAAATTGTCAATCTCAGCGGTTGTATCAATAACATTTGTAGTTGTTTTGGGGATATGAAATGTAAATGTTAATGATATCGCTTACGTTTCCATTTGATTCAGTTTTACGCGAGACAGGCTGTAAATGAATTTTCAGGGGTTTTCTGAAAAAATTTCATCTAATTGCTCTTCATTGGTATTATTGATAGAGCTTTGTAAAACTTATTGCACGGCTTGCTTTGAAGATTATAGATGAAATTAGTGACGTTGATGTAACATGGAATGTATTATGCATTGATAATCTTATCAATGGCATTGATCTCAGTTATCAATCATGCTATGAGTGGTTCAGTTGATTCAGAGTGAGATTTTGTAATACTTTGAAAGCTTTTAATGAAAGGGAGAGGTTGACATGTAATGTCAAGACAGCTCTAGCGGGGCAGAAAGTACTTGATAACAGTTCTTTTCAAGAATAAAACTTTAAATAAAAGCTTAGTAACAACCCCTTTACGCTGAGATATTAGGACTTTAAAGCTTAACAACGAATGCTAAACTTTCTGACCACTGAATCTTCATTCGTTAGTTAAAATTTTTAACTCCAGCGTTTCGCAATCATCAGTCACTGATATTAGTGGGTAAATTCCTGACAATCAACATAAATAAGCTCCACTGGTTATTGCTTATCACTAAAACTTCGAGAATTACTTACCAAAATTAATCACTAGCAAGCAAATTATAATTAGTAGTAGCACAAGTAGCTTTTCAGTGAACTGCTGATTGTACATTCTGCAATATTCAACTCTATAATACTGTATTCTTTAGATCCTAATTGATACCATGATTTGAGACGATATTTAGGCTAAACTGTTTATTCACCAACATTACTTTAACATCATTTCCAATTTATGTAAATTATACAGTTAAATGGTGTTTGTTTAATGAGTTACTATTGATAATCAATATATTTCGTTGTTTATATTCTTTATAGATTGATATTGATTGAGTACCACCGTAAATCAGGGAGTACTGGACAGCTGTTTCGTCGCTGTACTGAACTCCTCAGCGGTAAACACTCTAAATTCCGTCATCTTCTAAAGTAGTAGTAACACAGTAAATGAATACAGAACAGAAGAGCAAAAAATTTAGGAATAAAATGTTTTTCTGTCTGTACCTCGATGATGCTTAGTCAATTGTAAAAAGAAATTTCTGCTGAAATAGTCAATGTTCTTATAAGAAGTATGTTTTATACAACTATGGGAAAGTAGAGGGGTATTTCAATAACTTCAGAAAATAACAAAAATAAATTTCAGAATATAATGAATTTATTCTATTTCTACGCTTTTCATTTTCGGCAACTTCAGTACCTCTTTCTCTCTTATAGACATCAAACAGTTGTATTTCAGCCTAAAAATACTAAAACCACTATTTGTAATCACCTTCGCTTTTTTTTATGTTGTTGGGTTTTATCACATAATAATCATGTAACAATCTCATCTTTCATATAACATGATCCGTTTCATAAGTCTAAACGAAGTAAGAACAAAGAGAATTTTGCAAAATAAAGTGAATTCATTTCAATTCGTAGCTTCAGCTTCAGACGTTAAGCATAGTTGCACTATCTTGGTGTTTCTTCTGTATGTTCTATATTCGTATTTATCATTCCAACCTCAAATTTTAGTAACTATGGCCATTTACAGTTGATAAAAAGTCATGTAATAAACTAAATCCATTATATTCAGCAAGTATTATTACCTACTTTCAGTGGATTTCTAAACAAACATTCTAATGATCTTTCCTACTTTTTTAAATTTATTGTAATTAACTAACTATGTCTGTCACTTGAATATATTAATGCATTTTTATCTTGATTGTTATTAATGAGAAATTCAAGAACCATCCAGTTAATAGTTGTTATATTTTCTTCCTCATCTTTGAACAAACAATAGGCGATTACTAATGATTTCACATATTAAATATAATCGAATATAAAACATAATGCCATGAAAACAAGATTTACCGAATAAGATTACGAATGAATTTCTATATCATTTAGTTTCTTGCAAAATGTCTTTTAAGAATATTATCTTTACATTAAACATGATGTTCAAATAAAATGGTAACATTTGTCCTAAGAATGTTTTACTATATAAATGGCATTAGAGCCAGTACTATCATGAACATAATTTTTCTATGTTATTTCTAGTTTATTATTCTTCATACACTTCGTCAGGTTTGAATTCACGTTTAAATTATATTATATAAAAGTTTTAGTCGAATACGTCACTGATGTATGTTGGCATCGTATTACTGGAAACCATGAAGAAGTGGATAGATGTTTCGTTCTGGTATGGGGCTCCTCAGTAACACGCAATCTAGATTACCACTCAGGGGATTCTGGTTGATGAACACCGAGCCACCTACATCACTGAACTAACACCCAATGGTAGAATTCCCCACCTCCATCAATTTTCAATATAACATAACAATCGTCCATTGTCACTGTTGGTAACTATCTTACTTCGACAAGTCTTAACTTCATCAGTCGCAACTTGTCAGTAGAGCGCACAACCAAGGAGTCCTACAATGAGACGAAACACCTGTTTATCACTCTTTGTTTTTTTGTGTTACCATGTTAACATCAATCTGTGATGAATCCAATCAATTAGAACTTAATACCACTTTTTGCAAACCATTTCAATTAAATTACATTAAATATTTTAAACGTCATTTTCATTTTATGCAATTTGGTGGAAATTTAAGTCATTTTTGGTTATGTAAAATGACACCTATAGATAAAAGGATAGATTCAATTCATTTTAATTGAGTGTTGTTAAATTTCAGTTTGTTAAAGTAATTATAATTAAGTTATAACTAATCATAACATAAATTGATCTGCCTATGACAACCAATGAAAAAACAGGAAACACTGAATAGGTGTTTGGTCCTAGCATAGGACTCTTCATTAATTACTGAAAACCTGTTCAATGATTTAATAATTAAGCGTTCGCAGCAAAGCTTGAGTGTCCTGGACTGAAGTCCCTGGTGGTGTTGTAAGTGCACATAACTAAATCATTCCATACAAGGATAAAACAGCTATGCAGTGCTCTAACTCGAATCAATTCATTACATCAAATTCACTTTAGTTTGTTATACTGCTCATACTATACTTTAGTACTGGTTCTATAAAACGTTACGGATAATAAAATGCATAATGATAGGTATTGTATAATCATATCTGATTTTCGCATAGCCAGTATAATTTACACTGATGGGGATTACATTTCTGATAGAATTACATTTACCAAGTTAAATAATTCGATTTTCGAAATTTCACTGTTATTCTACATCACACTATGAATTTCTGCTTCATGTAAACATAAGCATTTTTATTACTTGACATTGATCAGACCAGTCTAAGCTAATGAACATACTCCCGACTGAATTCAAATACGTTTCCTGGTATCCCAATTAAATGTGTAATTCGATCAACCTATGAATATATCACTAATTGACGATGTCCTCATTCATTAATAAAATGGATCTATACCGATATCCTTCCACAAGATAACAAAACTATATAATTATTCCATTGAGTTCATGAGATGTAATCTTACTAGAGGTGTTCATCTGAGCTATGAATCTCTATCATTTCATGTACCACTATAATCAATTATAATACCTTAAAATAAATTGTTATTATTCAAATTAAATGAGTAAAATAATCAATATAACCAATGATTATAATAAATAAACAATATGCCAAAATAACATTTAACACTGAACTTTAAAATTTTAGGTTAAACATTCATAATCTTAATATGATTTAGATGTTAATATCACTTTGTCAATCCTGATATCACGAATCGAACTAAATCAGACAACCATTGATCACCTGCAAGCACCGGACAGCTGCTTCGTCTTAGTATGGGACTCTTCAGCAATCCGCATCCACGACCCCATCGGGGACCGGACCCAGAACCCTCTGGCTCTGCGACGAGCGCTTTACCACTGGACCACTGAGTCGGCTTCTAACGGTTGATATTTCTAATTTAGTCAGTTTGTGATACGTTTGCGCAACTTCATCCATTGTCATCGGTGGGTAACTGCCTCACACCCGACTCGAGTGAACTCCACCGGTCACGTTTTCACACTGGAACTCCAGTAATTACCCCAAGTAGCTAGTCACCAGTGAACTGATATTTAGTTGCAATATCAGGTTTGACAAATTAACTATCTCCACAGCCCCCCCCCCCAAATTGTTAATATCACTATTAAATAACATTTTCAAGTGTTCAATAGATTTAACAAATTAAACAAATTACGTGATTGTATTATTTATTTGTTTATTTAATCAGATTATATTATTACTTATATAAGTAGTTTTAAAAAAGAAGATGAGCCTTTAATGAAATTTATTCGAATAGATTCAATTATGTTTAATTCAAAGAAATTGTTTTGATAAAAGTTTAAAACTGATTATACATATCTCGGTGTCTAACTAATTCATGTCGGAATGTTGACATAATGTTTCATATACGACAATGAAGTTTATTATATGAGAGAGAGAGAGAGATAGACAGAGATGAATATACGTGTCAAAGGTCATGTTACTTACTTGAAAACGTAAACATTAGAAATTAATTCAATAGGATTGAAATGTACACCCTTTCGAAATATAATTCGGGCATGTTTTCTATCATGAACTGGTAACTAATGAATAATTAATAGAATACCATAGAATATTGAACATAAAAATCGATCTGCATAGTGAATAATTATCATCGAATTTCTTACAGTCGAATATGACTTTGTAACCAAAAAGATTAAATAAACTATAATAAGTACAATTCCTACTTCAATTATGATATGGGTATAAATTGGCTGAATTATAAAAAGTTAATAAATTCACAGTTTCGGATATTAGTGGTTCTATTTCATCAACGAGTAACCCTCTTATTTTCAATATGATCTATAAAAAATCTACCTGGAAGCTACTTATAAGTGGTAAATTTCTAAAACGTATCAGTCTGAAATATAATCGTTTAATTGTGTATTGTAATCTAGTTCACATCAAGATGTTTTCAGCGATTAGGATATAATACTTCAGGAATCCCCAAGAGATATTTCTGTCAAAATGCAGTGGTGTATACGTTCTTTTTTGTTATTTAACAATCTCACCCACACAGACTCAAAAAATTTCAACATTATAGTGAATACTACATAATCTCATCTTAATGATCTTGCCTACCGCTGACATTTACTTAAGATATATCTCGTTGACAGACAATCACTTTACTTCTCATATTGTCCAATTCTACTAAATTAATTGAATTTCCGAAATTCTAGTTCACAATAGTGATTAGTGAGTATATAGTTGGAGTGAGACATGAAAATAATGAGTGGGAATAACTGAAAAAGAGAGCCCAGGACAAATTTAGTTGAAGAATGCTAGTCAATGGACTAGGCTTCATGTGGGGTAATAGGCATTGATTGATTTCTTGATTGATTAAGTATATACTTATTCTAAAAACAAAAAGAGTGCTTGTGTAACTGATATAACTAAGCGTTTATATAAAACATAATGTGTTTCAGTTTAATTAGTGAATTACTTCTAGGCAAAAGGTTAAGTTGTAATGACATCAAACTGCATTATTATTAAAAATCATTAGAATACGACGTACATTCACTTTGCACACTTCTTTAATTATTTTAAAAAAAAAAGATAATTTAAAACATTTTAAAAATCGTTTACTTTACTATTTACATGGTAATTAGAAATGTAATCTACTACAAAAGTTAAAATATTTGCATAACAACTGTTTCACACTGGAATAAACTGTAAATATGATTATATTTCTAAGTTTTTTTCAGTAGTTACTAAAATCAATGAAATGCTTACTAGTGTTTAACTTTAAGAGGTAATTAAAAGAGATTTAATGTAAAAACTTGATAAATATACGTACAATCAAGTGAAGTAAATGTCAACAACTCATTAATGATATTGGATAAGATAGTACAATGTATCGTGTTTTAACTTAATCTAAAAATATAAATCATAAGATATTAGGTTAATTACTAGTTATTAAGATTGAAAGACACTAGTTCTAGCCTTGATAATATCATGAATATGTACTTGAAAGGAGGACGAAATGTTTTTAGTGAATATTTTTACAGCGAATATGCAAATTGTAAATTCTAAAAAACATACAACAATTTCATTCAATAATATAAAAACCTGATTGAAAATCACTTTATTTAATTAAATTCGACACAAGGATGTTGGCAGCGTATCACTGGAAACCAGGATAGATGTTTCGTCCTGATGCGGAACTCCTCAATATTGAACAGTCTAGATTACCACTCACGGGATTCGGGTTGATGAACACTAAACTACCTACACCACTGGGCTGGCTTCCAATAGTAGAATTTCCCACCTCCATCGATTTTTAATATAGCACAACAATCATCCATTGTCATTAGTGGTGACCGTCTCACTCCCGACAAATCTTAACTCCATCAGTCACAATTTGTCAGTAGACAGCACAGTTAGGGAGTCTCATAGTAGGACGAAACATCTGTTCATCGATATCTGGTTTTCAGTGATATCCTGTCAACATGAATGTGTGATGAATTCAATCAATTTTAAACTTAATACCAATCTCCTTATGTCACCTAAAACTGAAATCCTCTTTCTGACTCTCTCTTAAACATACAGACACATAAGCGTACTCACACACACACATAGCATGTCTTTAATATATTTCATTCTGATTGGTTATCTATTTGCACTCTTTATATTCCAATGAAATATGTTTATATTATTATAGTGTTATTTCAAGATGATTACAAAACAACATTGAAGTACATAGAACTAATATTGATCTTAACCAACAATAACAACAATAATAATAATCAAATTTAAAAATTGAATTGAGTACTTATATAACAAATTTTTATTACTTTACTAAACAAATTAATTCATTGTGAAATTAATTTCTCTTTTTTTTTCAATTCAAATACACTTTCTATTGGTTAACTTATTTTTTTTGTTATTTTTTTTGAAAATACAAATAGTGTAATTTTTAGTTGTGATATAATTTTTCGTGTTATTTTTTCATTCTCTTTCTCTTTATTTGTTTATCTTCTTACTTTTTTTTTTTAGCATACAAATAACCAATTATTTTATTTCAGATATTCTGATTCGTTTGTTAATTAGTTAATATTATCAATGTGTATATAATTAACTATTCATACGTTTAACTATGACATTATTTAATAGTTGATCTTTCTATCATTATTATTATTAATAATTATTCAAATCAATAAATAGTGTTTATTTCTATGCTGAAAAACTTCATGTTTTATCATTAATCACTAAGAAGAAATTTTATTTTGAAGTAAACATTTTTTTTTCAATTGATTTATTGATTATTTTATTAATTGATTGTAGAAAATTTAATTTGTTTATTTATATTATTTAATGAAACAATAATATGCCATCAACACATAGAATGAAATCATGTGGACGTCGTAAACGTTTAAGATATTTTGAATCAACTGTTGATTTAATAGCACGTAAAATTATTACATCTAATGAAGAATTTAATCATAATCAAGTGCATACATTATTATTATCACTTAAATCACGTAAATCATTATGTCATAGTAAATTACGTTGTGAACCAGATGGTATACGATTAAAACGTACATCAAAATTAAGTGCACCACCACCAAGAAAATTTTATTCATATAAAGATATTGAACGTTATTATGTATTTGATAATGATCCAACTATACTTATATTAGGTTGTGTTGATCATGAACAAAATACTCGTTATTATGATTTTTTCAAATTACCTGAATCACATTATAAAGATATTACAACATTAATAAATAAAGCAAGAAGTCATTCTGATTATATACTTAATGAAGATGATACAACTTTACCAACACCAGGTGTATATTCATCACATTCTAGTTTGAATATATCAAGTGAACAACTACAAAAAGATGATCAATTAATCGATGGAAATATCAATTTAACTCAAAATAAATCAAATATTAATCATATAGATTTAACATGCAATAATCAAGATGATGATACTAATAATAATAATACTAATAATACTAATCCTAAATTAGAAATAAATGATATGGAACAAAACTCAAATAGTTCCTTAGATGAAGATGTTCCTGATAAAGATGATGTAGTTATACATGATCATTATGTAAATCATGATAATTTCAAAGAAGTTCAATCTGAATACTCATCTTATCAACCATCAATAAATGTAGTTGAAACAATGAATTGTTTAAATGCATCACCGACAGTCACATCATCCTTATCATCACCAACAAAATCATTAGTAACAAATTCATTACAGCCTAAATTAATGCATAGTAATGAAAATGATAATGATGATGATGATAAAGAAGAGAAAAATAGTTTAAAATTAAAATTTAATGAATTAAAAGTAAAAGATAAAACATTTGCAAAATTAACTGAAAATATTAATGTAAATGATTTATCAGCTATGGATTTTCGTTATGTTACAACACATCCTGAACATGGTAATTACATTGTTGATAATGGTGATGTTTATATATTTATTGCACATTATAAACAACCAGAAAATATTAAAAATTTAAGAAATTATAATGATGATTATTACATTCATGATGATGGCAATGACAATCATAATGATGATGATGATGATAATTATAACAATGAACCTCAATTCTTAGCAAAATTACATAAAAAGGATTATAATACAGCGGATAAATCATTTTCATTACGTTATGTTTAAAAAATAAAATAAACAAAAAAACACAACATAAACAAAATATATAGACACTAACTACTTATTAATAAGAAATATACATATGATACTTAACATTTTTTTTTTAATTGTTATTTGTGTCTTTCATATTCTCATTCTTCATCATGTTTGTTTTTGTTATCTTCATGTAAGTTATGCTTAAAAACACTAGTGAAAAATTTCATTTTTTTACAATAAATTTTCTTATATTTTTTTTTCTTCTTAGTTATCATCATTAGTTGACAAGTAAATGATTAATTCATTTAAATTGATGCAACTTATACTACTGTTTTATTCATTTGTTAGAAATAATCATAGATACATTAATTTCTATTGTTATAATTAAATGAAACATCATTGATGAAGTGTTCACAAGCAATAGATATTTAGTCAATCTTTTCAATAACAACAAAAACAACAACAAAAAGAAAAGAGAACTAAGATTAATATATCTATATAAACGAATTGATTTATATTCCTACTGTACCTTTTCACCTCACCATCATTACACTCACAAGAACTTAATCTACCCCCCTTCCCCTCACTCTACTCTCATTGAAACTCTAGTAATATATACACTAATTTATATGTTCTTCCTCAAAACAGAATTATCAATTATCATCATATCAATATCACTATAATGATTCTTATTGATTATTTATAATGATAATTAAAATTACAAACTTATAATCAATATTCATATCTATAATTTTCAATTGACCATTGTTGACAATTGATTGATTAGTCAATTTATTAACAAATCAATAAAAACTAAATAATTCAATCATTCAATGATCAATTAGCTGCTATTCATTTATGCATATAAATACAAAATTAAAGTGATCAGAAAAGGTAACAATTGATGTATGTGATGAAAGGTTAGTAGTTAACATAGAATTTGTCACTTATCACAATTTAATCATACTACTTATTACTGATAATAATAATAATAACAACAATAATTCATCTTATTGTTGTTATTTAAAGAAAAACAATAAATAGAAGAAAAAAAAGATGCGGCTGTTTATCAGATAAATTTTGTTATTTTTTTTTGTGTTTGTCATTTGTTACTTGCTTACTGTTTACTTTTATGCATATTAAACTGCTTATTTATCATAGAATTGTTCTATTCTAAGTGTTTTCTTGTATAAGATAAAGTTTTTCAATGTTATTACTTCATGAAATTCGAGATAATTCTAAAGTATAATATTTCAGAATCATTGAAAAAAACTTCATGTGTATCTATGTTGACTGTAAGCGCTGTTTTCATAGGAGTATACATATGTTTTCTTAATAAAATAGAATAGGGTTTCAGTGAACTAAATGAATAATTAATTCTAGAAAGATTAGAACAGTGAACACTCAATTTGTAATATTATCAATTCACAGTTGATTACTATACACAGTCTTTATAAGTAAGATTTGTAAAGTTATATTTCGACAGAACTGTTGAGGAGTTCTTTACTAAAACAAAATAGCTACTAAGTACTTCTTAGTTTTAAGCGATACTCAACCAATATCATTCTGTGACGATCACCAGCAATAAACTTAATAATTACTTCCTTAAAACCCTCACATTTCTATAGATAATACTGTTAAATTTTTTAATTATAACTTCATTTTGTCACTTTTGTCTAACATAACTGATCTAAATTAACTATGATGAATATTTTTCAAAGTTTTAAATACGATCATACGAATACTGTTTAATTGACAGTTTTTATTCCATAGTGATAAAATGATTTAACTGTCTATTAATACTGTAATCGTTTGAAGTTAACAAATCAGTCTATTGAAAGAATTATCATTATAACTAAGCTATAAATGTAACAGTAAATCATCTAATTTATTTGTCGACAGTTGTCCCTACTAGTTCACTTTATTGATCCAATCAATTGTAATAAAATCAATGTATTTGAAGATCACTTTGATTAGAACATTAACAAAATGTATTCACTTCTATAATGAAAAGAAAATGTTTTATAAATTTTTTAAAATCTTTTTGAGCATTTAGTTACATTTCTATTCAATAAGCTAAATGTTTCTATTGATTAGAAACATACTACTAACGGAGATGTTCCACTTTATCGACCTTGCATAATTAAACAGTGTTTTTTTTATAAGAAAGAAAATATTTATTCATGATAAAAATGGTAGAATTTAGAATATGTTGCTAACTGATTCAGTAATTTTATTGATTTACCTAGCTGTCTAAATTTCGAGTCTATAGACCATAGTTGTATGAGAGACTATTAAGTTATGATGATATAAATACTCGTTGATTTGGATAATCTGCTGAAAGTGATGTATGTGTAAGCGTGCATAGATTAGAATTTCATCGTGATGAGATATTAACACAGTACTTAGATGAAATGTCAGTCATTCATAACTTCTTACCTGGCACACATATATGTAGGTCTAGGTTCACATATCACATTTGTACGATGTAATTAACTTGGTAGATAAAAGCAAGTTGTAAAATAACCATACTAAGCAGTATAATCCTTGACATTCTAACATACAGATGTCTATATACTACTTTTGTACAACGTGATGTTTGAATCAAGCATTATTAAATTTATTTTTATTTCTACTTTTAATAAACGGAAAAGTGATTTATTTCGCTAATGTTGCTGTCTGCCTTTTTTTACATTGGGATAAAAAATATTATTTTTCAGTGTCTACTAAAGGACTAATGTTAGATAACCGCCTACAGATCACATGTGAACCTTGCATTATACTTGCTGTCGACGTCAAAGGACTAAGTCAACAAACCTGGAATGAGCTGCTTTTGGGATTGTAATAAGGTTTATAGCTATAAATAAAACTATAATTATTGCTTTCTGTGCTGAAAGCTATTGATCACAGCAAACAATCATGAGTTTAGAAACAGGTTACTAGAAAAAGTTAGTAAATCAGTCAACAATTGTGTGAAACATATTCGATAGAGAGAGTGAGACATTTATTACGAATAACCGACTACTGCTTATTTCATTGCTTGATATTGACTGGTGTAAGAGTAAGGTAAAATTAATGGTGGCTAAATTAAAAACATAGTACCAGTCAATGAAGTTGCTTATTGTTGATCTGAGCCATGTTGGCTTAAGCGAACTACCTAGTTGAAGTTCACGTGATAATCGTAATCACTGGATGGAGATGGAATAGGTCAGGATCATTCAGGGTAGTAAATGTACATTCACTCTTTATCTACATTAAAATTATTCTTTCATATGCACCTTTATTTCATTTCATTCTGTCGGGTTACAGTGTTGTATTAATCTTATTTATTTAATCACATCCTAATAATGTAGATCAATGCTTATATGTGTTAGATTTTACGTTGTACATAACTGACTGACTAATGTAAACAATTACTATCTAATCGAATGTTATCCGAATGTATTCAGGTGACTGATTTATGAACTTTTATCTCCCGTAAGTGTTAAGCGTGGCAACAATAAGACGTGTCTAACACAAATTTTCATATTCATCTTTATTCATACTTAATAGTATATTTTTGAGGTTCATATTAACTAAGAAAAATAACATCAAAATAAGTGATTCTACAGAAGTTCATTACGTCAATGTTTCATCAATTTCCAACATAATTTAAGTATTTTTTGTTTTGTTTTTTTTTTATTTAAGAAAAAATTACGTCACTGAAATATTTCCAATAATTTTCTCATTTTTTGTTGATTCTGTTAAATCTAAATTATTTTTTCTTTTTTAAATAATAATAAAAGTTCTCTTTGATAATAAGTTGGTTGAAATATTATTTTAAAGAAATTTCTGTATTAATCAAAGTTTCAAAGGTAGTTTAAAGGGAGTGAGTAATGGGAAAGAAACCTTCGGTTTAGATTACGTGCTATTCTGGTACTTGCCAACTACAATCCTTTGGAGAATTTATGCTCCCTGATGAATTTTATCTGGAGTCACAGTCTACGGCTGTTGCTGCTGAGTTATTTCAATCACGATTAAAATGTATATATTGGTTGATTACTGTGTAGTGGTTAATTCAGTGCTCGTCAAATGCTTCATATAACTGATTGAATCCTATCTACTGAGTTGTAATGTGGCCATTAATGTGAGTGACTCAACATCACTGACACTATGTAAAAATGGAAGGTGGCTTGTAGGTAGTTGGCCAATAAAACAAACCTGTAGTTGCACACCGCCTAACATAAAAAATTAATTCCCTTGAGATACCGGGCACACTTTGATAACTAAAATAAGTCGAGTCACCTCGCTTAGTGGCCACATCACAACACGACAGAATATGAAGAACATCAAATTGGTCACTACACACTGATTCAGCCAGTCTAGTCGAAGTGTATGATAGCTATATGATATTCATTTAAGCAATGAAGTTTGAACAGTTAGACTGCACACATACTTGTTAACATATTTGTATATGAAAGTGAAGATTAAATTAGACAAATCAGAGGATTAGAAAACAGTGGTGAGAATGAAACTATATAGATAGTATCAGTGTTACTATAGTAGGATTAAGGGAATTATATCTTGCTTTTGAACACGCATAGTGGGATTGAACCTTCATATAACTAAGGCTTATATAAATTTTGGTATAATCCCCTTCCTAAGACACTTCTATACAACATCACACAGGATGATATGATATCAGCCTCATAGCCTATCTATCTACCATCCTATGTTTATCAACATAGGATGGTAGTTTTTATACCATACTCCTATTCTGTCATTCGAGTTAACATTTTTTCTAAAACCACTTAGGTTTGTGTTCAGTTACCCTACATGAAGATTGCGATTACTCTTCCCTATATATATGTGTCCATGTAAGTTAATAATACAGTGGGTTGTGATGTGATCATTTATATGCTGCTCAGCTTCGTTGTAAATCAACAGCCTAAACTTTTCAAGTACAATTACCTTAGCCATCATTTTAACATAAGGTTACCTGAATCACCACTGAATGGTGAGGTGATAAGAAGTGATTTCTTAAGTGCTAAAAATATAGTAGGTTTCACCATACTAGAACCATGCCATGGATTTATCAACTTTCCGAATATCCTTTTAACATCGGCGTTTCCGTCAGTAGATTTATATTTTCTTCAGCAGTATCATTTGTACCGATACACTTGATCTTATTAAATAAAACCTTACTAAACCCTTTATTAAATCGTTTTCAACCCTGTCCTGGACAATAACTACGAAAGCTTAGATATTACCTAGTCCATGTATGCCTATTGTACATAGAACGTATGATTTCACCATCCTGTCTCTGAATGATTGCTATATCTAGGAAAGAATGTTGATTCCTATTCTCCTTTTCACATGATAAACTGATATGGTTTGAATTGTTCAGTTATTTTTTTATAAACTATTAGCATCATCGGCGTTTTTCACAAAAGACTAAGGTATCATCAACATACCGTTTGTAAGCACACGTATTATCTGTTGAATCCCTAGTTAGTTTTTCACACATACCATAAATACATTAGCTAGTAATGGTCCTAAAGGACTACTCATAGCCATCCCGTCAATCTGGAAGGGAATAATGACCCTCAAATGTGAACTGACCTTTATAATATATGATGGTAATAAATCCTTAATAAATGCTAAAGGAACAGGCAGTGAAAGACTACTTGTCACGAATTTACATCAAAATAACTCGCTGACATTTCTTTGATATTAATATCACATATATATTCGATCATTTGAAAAGAATTCTTCAAGTATGATAAGTCGATCTGATAAACTTCGTCTTCTTATCGTAATATTGAACCAGACTGATTGTTTTCAATATAAAGGGGTATTTAAAAAATAGTATTAGCATATATCCGAAGATATAAGAATATTCACTAAGAATATTATCTTTCAGCAGTGTACTCTTGATGACATTTACACTTTAAGAACGTTTCATAATATAATTCATATTCTGTTTTTCATGATATTCCTGTACTACACCAGTCGTGATTGATCACTAGAATCTCAGAAACATTCTAAAGTCATTCAATATTGAACTGATTACTGTAGTCGAATTGAAATGATGTTGTGGAGATAGATAGTAAGTTTTTTTGTTTGTATTTATTTGTATCCTGTTGGATGCACTTGAAAACTAGAGAGCACTGAATACCTGTTTTATTCTGGTGTGAAACTCCTCAGGATTGCACCAGATAACCTAACACATGGACATCATATCTCATGGTGGACGCTTAACTGGCATCGATCTGTGATGGAAACAAACTAATAATATTTATCTCCATAAAACCAGCTCAATTCAGTAACGAAAATCAGCTTGCTATTTACTGACTTCAGAATATTCCTGAAGTTCTAGTAAGGACTTCGTAACTGACGTAGTTCAGACATGCCGTTAGTAAGACAGCTATCACCTATCAGGATAGATAATCAGATATTTCATTCAATTACTCTAAATACAAATCTACAAATCTTTCAATTGGTGATTTTGTTAAAATAGGAAATTTTCTTACTTGAAATGCCTTTTATTTCCTTACTAGAGATTCATTGAGTTTACCTGATAAGCATATTTATTAACTAGATTATTGTAATTTTTTATGTAGTGCTTATATAAATTTTCTTAGGATTACTTCTTACTTACCTGAATAGCTTCAAATCTACATCAAAGCTAAGCTAATCAGGTAAAGGTAAATTAACTTCATTGCTAAAACATGGATTATATTCAGAAAGTAGCATTATGCAATCTACTGAACAGATGGGATGAAAACTGTTAGTATAGAATGTATTCAATGTATATTTCTAAGTTAAAACAAATAAACTTCTGATTGATATTATAAAGTAGGAATATGATATGATATTTTTTAAAACGATTATCTTAAGGTTTTGCTAAACATTCTCATACATTATTGTTGAAACTCGTGTCTGATGGTTTTACTAACAGTAGGCACCTTTAATACTTAAACCCCTTGAACCTCCCTAACCGCAATCCAGACAACAGGTAAATAGAAATCTTTATTACAGTAAGTGAGTTATGTGCAAAATATTCGTATATTTATGGTTTTCTGAAACAATAAAATCATCATTATGATCCATTTATTCCGGACTAAGAAGTTTTAGCCATTACTCAATCAGAACACACACAATCGAAATTCTAGAAAGTTCTATCGATCAATATTTGGATGGAGTCTTCGGCTCTTTCATGGGTTTAAGGAGCTTTATTGAGATTTCTGGGAGCCGTCCCAATAATTACAATAAAGCATCATTCAGACTGAATGTTAGTTGAATTTGCTTTTTTCTTATTTTACTCTTTTATATACAATTAGTTTTTTTCATTATATAATTATAAGAAATGATAATAACTTGTTAATAGTAAGTGTAATTTAATGAAAAACATCATGGCAACAAGATCGAAAATATATAAATTATTAATTACTTATCATTAGTTTACATTTGAGCAATCACTCAGATACTCACAAATAGTGATAACATTTATCCATAATCTATCAATTAGTTACGTAACCATTTATTTTGATTTTAATACAATTATGTAATACTTTCCTAAACTTTTTTTCAATGATTACTCTATCCTTATCTCTCCAGTCTTCATTCACTGTATATAAATAACTGTTAATTCTAACTACACTAATTGGCATATCTTGTATCTACATTCTAATTATGATGACATATATTTTCCTTCAGAACATTCATTTCAATCACAATAGATAAAGTATATCAAATATATAATTCTATATAACTCATTGTAAATTTATGCTGTTTGCAAGTTGATGAAGAGCTTAGAAATAAGACGACTTTATTCAATATTCTACAAATCTTGTTCCTCATGCATTATTCAAATCTATAAAGAGATCCAGTTGCATGAAAATCAAAAGGGTTATCTGAAGTCATGAAAATGAAATATATGGAAGTCATTTATAGGTTAACAATTTAATAATTAGGAAATGTCATTCAATTAATTGTTTTAGTTGAATTGTGACTGGCAAGTGGAATCCTGGACGCAGGAAAATCAATAAGAAGATCCAAATACATTTTAATTATATGTATGTATATACCCGTTGCATAAGTGTGAGTGTCTGGACTCAACCTAGTGGTTAACGCGGCAGTTTTTGATATGAAACGAATTGATTTTGAGTCCCAATGTGAATATCATCACTAGGATGCAGGTGCACCCAGTTAACGAGTTCCATATAAGAAGAAACGCTTGTCCTAGATTTCACTTACCAGTTACAATCCAACTTAAACAAATTAATAATGTTTTAGCGACTTATCAGTTTTCTTCAACTCGTTATCTTTTTGGATCAATATACCCTTTTCTCACTAAGCAATCGATCTAATCCAAATTGTTTCCAAAACTAGCACTTTTTTTAAATAAATTTCTAAACACTTCAATGAAAATTCTTTTAATTTATCACTATTCAAGCTCACACATTTCTTAATAAACGATGCAGGTCCAATAAATTAACAATGATATTGACATGTTACCTAGTTACAGTTAATTACTTGCATATAGCTGATGAGAATGGAAAGAAATACGTAATGAATTCGATGTATTCTGTAAGTATAGTTGTTCTAGCTTTTTTTAAATTCGTGAAAGAAACAAATTTTATGAAGTCTGAAAGGATAGATTTGACAGTTTCCTAAATGTACACTGTTGAGCAGTTCTAAGAAGAAATAGTTGGCTTGTGTTTCCAGATTTTCGTTAATTCTTTAAATAATGTTTAGTGTAAGATCTATTCTATGACGATTAATTATGTATAGTCAGTTAGTCATAAACAATGTAGCACATATGTGCATAGGTTCAAGTTATCATTCTGTATTAGTAGTGAGATTAAGTTTACATGATTGCTATCGCAATATAATCCAACAGCAAGGAACAAAGCAAACGTGTGGAAATTAAAACCTTGTATTACAACAAAGTAAAAACGTTTGGGCCTCCAAGACTGGTTCTGGGATATCGCCCGATGTCTTCAGCCACTGATCACGATTATTACGCAGACCACATCCAGGTAATCTGTATATAATAACTTGGCTAAGATCTACACTCAAAGGACTTCATGGATCTGATGCCATGTCTGGGTTTGGACTGTACATAACTTTCTTCTATCACGAGTCCTATACCAGCCAGCTCGTTCCGACAAGGCACGTTGTGTAAGCGCGTACAGATTAGTCATAGTTCAGGGATAAGTGAAGCGGTTCACTCACTCATCTACTTCATTTCCTATAACCAATCTAGGCGATGATGCAGACCATTCCTCAAGTAAAATTTTGAATTTAGAAGGAGAGAACTGCATAGGCAATACTGATATTGCACTGCAAACAATGAGCTAATTAGCTCATTTGTAAGTGACTTTAAGAGGCAAACTCGAGAGTTCTGGCAAGAAGACGTGACTAATGAAGTTCATCCTTATCGTATGTGAGGCACACATTTATCGTTGCCAATCGATTAAGTCACTCAAATATATCACGAATCGACTTATGTTAGAAATATCAACCGTTCGATGCCAGCTCAGTTATCTAATAGTTAAGTGTTCTTTGCGAAACCTAAAGTTTATTTTACTGCTATGGGGGGGGGGAGTCGTAGATGCACAGTTTCAAATAATCACTTGTTCAATCAAAATAGCCACTCAATTCTTCTTGGTTTCTAATTGTTGTTTTATCCAAATCAATTCACATTATTAAATTTATATTCAGTCATCTTTAAATTACTATTAAATATTTTCATTCAGATGAAACTATTTTGAAGTGATAATTTTTTTTAAATTAACATCATAATGTTGATCAGTATCAAGATTCAATACTTAAAATCAAATCAAAAGAACTTTGTATTCTTTAAATAACAATAATTGGCACTAACTCATAAAATAATCAAAGGTAACTAATTTAGAACATTGAACTAATGTTCAACAATAAATTACTAATAGAATGAGATGATAAATAAAACAACTATTGTAACTGATACTAAAGTTGTAGTGTTTAATTTATTTTTGTTTTGTTTTGTTTTCAAATGAATACGATTCATGTATTAAATAAATGAATGAATATTTCAAAGTTCAATAGAATTGTTCAATGTAAACGTATTTCTTTATTCAATAAGTTGTTTAAATAAAATAATTTCAAGATGATGATAAACAGTAAAAAGTTCTAAGTATAATAATGTTAGAAAATAATGTAATATGCTATTTCTATTTACTCTATCCGATATTGTCTTCATCACCATGAAGTTTATAGCTTAAAGATTTGATTCTATATGAGATTGTAGGTGGAAAATGGATTTAGAAGTATTAAAACTCTTGTTTAATGTATTCTCTTTAGTTTTCTGTGGTTTCTTAACAAATGTCATTATTTTTCTGATTAAGTTCATCTTTAAAATTCTTCAATTCACTTCAAGAAAAATTTTGATAAATTTCACTTCAATAAAAAGTCTAATGGAATATTTATTTTAAATAACATGTCATATGGTTGTTTGACTTCTTAAAACTTTGTTTAAATGAAAGTAAGTGAAGTGATCAATTGAAAATAATTAGACAGGTGCTTTCGGCTTTGACTTCTCAAATATATACGAAGACACTGATGCGGAGTTTTCTGCTCCGAATATAAGAGTAATTATATTGTTGTTTAACTAATAACTAGTGAAATTGATTAGAAGGATTTTTCCATCAACAGCTCTTTGTATAACATTCAGGAGCCGCCTACTTATATACCTCTGACTAAATGACAACCTACCATAACTGACCAATCCAATGTGTATTTACCAGTTTACCTGCATATGTGGGGCTAAGTATGTAAGTCATTCGTCAAGGACGCTCCTTTTACGTAACCGTGAGAGTCTACCGGCTTAACCTGAGGGACAATGCAGATCAATCACCTTCTCTATTCTGAAACATATAGTAGATTTAGGGCATTTATATTCAGAATCCGCATTTAACATAATCTATAAAATTCAATAAAATAAACCAATTAGGCCTACGTCCAATTCTACTTTACATTCCAGAAGCTCTAGCGATCTATTATTTGAAGCCTGATTCGTGCATACAAAAGTAGTTTGTGAGATCGCTTTGTTTACTGTGGCCTTAGTTGAGAGCTTACATTATTTGATTTATTTATGCATTTATTTATTTAAATATTCATATCTCATTCTTACTTCCATTGACTTTTATCATTATTATAATAACAAATATCGTTATTATTATTATTGTTATTATTATTATTATTATCACAGCGACTGTCTCTATCCAAATTTTCTCCATTTTCATTTACAAATCTTCACGTTAATCTAATGATAGTCACAATTACTGTCTCCACCCTACCGATTATATAATTTTCATGTTTCACAAACTTCCTCCTTCAATTACTAATTGATTGTTTAAAACACATTTTTGCCGAAAAATTTCACATGACAACTAATCAAATTCCTTACAATTACACATTGATTTATTATTTATCCCATATAAACGTATACGATTGTATAGTTTGATAAGGAATTCGCTGCAAAGGTATCCTTTCGCTGAATATGGGTGATTTAATGGGTATATTTAAACAAATATCTTTTTGATGAATGAAATGAATTAATAATTATAATAGCTTACTTTAGGTGGTTATAAAGTAAGTTGAGGATCTAGTCTTCATGAAGGTTGATACTTCCTAGAAAAGCATATATGTAGTCTTAAATAGCAAAACACTCCATAAACCTGAAAATGTGTCACTGTGGATGTGGTGGTAACCAAGTTAGTTATACTTGAATAATCATTTGTAGTACTGAAAAGTTTACACTAATCTAATAATAATTAACATTAGCCAACATTGTGTTCATCTAACTCTGAGTATTAATAGACACAACTGAGGATACACTTGATTAACGTAAGTTAATTAAAACAACAGTGGTAGTCTAGTGCTTTCTCTAGATTATCTACTTACAAAATCATCAATATTCACTAGGTAACCGAGTCACTTAACTTAGTGCATCATTAACAGATTAATCTAAATCATTAATTTAATATAAAAGAATAAACAAGATTGTCTTAGTTATTAATATTCGATCAACTGGTGTCTAGAGGCAAGTCAATAAAATTACAGCGCTTTAATAGTATTTGCGGAAACGATAAATCAGAATGTAAATTTAGCTTAGCTTCAAGTATGTCATCGTGAACTCCATATTTCACTCAACACTCCCACAAACAAGATGTATGGCTTTCTTTTATCATCCAGTTAACGTATATAATGTACAACACTTGAGATTCCTCTACTATTAAGTTTTTATAGCTAAGAATTAATACACAGAATGAATGTTTCTGTGTCCATTACATCTATCTTTTATTTGACTAAGAAATAAGATTTACCAAATGGCAATTACCTGTTTTTATCTTTAGTAACGTTCTTCAAAATGTACACTTCTACAGGACATATTAAACAAAACAATCGATCTTATGTTTGTGTGCTCAAAGTCGTCATAAACTGTAATAATGATAGAAATAGATGTACATCAATTGGTATTTATTATTCTCTGATTACAAAAACAGGTCTAAATACCGTTGTTATTGAAAAGAATTAAACAGAAATCTAACTTGTTTTTTTTTAATCCATAGCGCTGGATATTTAGTGACATCTTTCTAAAATGAAAGATTCTCATATCAGTATTGATTATTATGTCATATCTGACTAATTGTGCCGTGCCATATACTCTAAAATGAATGTCTATAAGCAATCAGAAGAAATGAAATAAGAAGAACTAATTCGTGCTACACACTAAATAAAGTTGTATGATATACACTCTTTTTAATGTCATAACTAGGTTTATGAAAGTAGTTAATAGGATCAAGAGTTCAGAATTATGATTTATACTCTATGACATTGAAGCGAATGACTCTCCGGTTATTGGTTCAGTACAGTAAAACATGCTAACCACTACGGTATATAGTGAACAGAATATTGCGAAACAGGAATTAAACAATATTTCAACTGCACTTTATTCTTTATGGCCAAATTAGTCGATAGATAATGTTACAGATACATGAATTATTAAATAAGATGTTCCTAGATTGTCGTAATACACTGTGATCCACATTAAACAAAGCCAGTTACCCCTCGTGGAGCATAGGCCGCCAACCACGAGTGGCTAATCCTCTCTCTCCTGGGATCTCCTTTACACTTCCTCCAAAATCCTATTCATTATTTTCATTGTCTACCTACGATTACCAAAACAACATATTCTTTGATTCTATTCACCCCTTCACCTTCAAGATTTTCAGTTAAGCTCTGTCTCATGATGTAGATTGGTGATTTTCTCAACGTGCATCTAATCCACCCCAATAGTTTTCTCCTAATTTCCTCACCAGTTGGAAGTTGGTTGATTTCTTCACTGTCTCGGTAGGTTGTTCTTGATGATATATGGTTAACGGATCAGAAGTGTTTGGTACAAACAACTGTTTATAAATACCTGTACATTTTGAATGATACTTTTCGTAGTTCTCCATGTAAGTTTCAGCCCCATACAATTGAAGTGTTTTCACGTTTGTATTAAAAGTTGTGACTTAGATGTTGACTGACATTTGGTTTGGGTTCCAAATGTTTTTCAGTTGTAGAAATGTTGCTGTTACTTAGCCTTATCAGTCTGTGTCTTCACATCTATATTAGATCCCCCCTTGTTTGTCAGAGATGCTTCTACCTAGGTAAGCAAGCATTTCCACATCTTCCAGTGCTTCTCCTTTAAGCGTAATTGGGCTGATACTATTTGCATTGTATCTATGGATTTTTCTTTTTCCCATGTATAAATACGTTGGGGTGTACTACTGACTTCAGAGGTTTACTTCTTCATTAGTTTCTGCTACACTGTCTATTCCCACTTGAATTTGTTACTGTGTATAGGGTAGAAGAGCTAGGTTATCTACGAAGTCCTGGTCGTCTAGCTGAATTCAAGTTGTCCACCGTAATACGTGCTTCCCCTGAAATGCTGAGATTTCAACAATCCAGTCAACCATGCGGAAAATGTGATGGGGCGAGAGCGAGCAGCTTTGTATGATACCGATTTTCAAATTATTCTATGAGCTGCTCTTCATGCACGATTTTCAGTGAGGTTAGTCGTAAGGACTTCGGATAATATTGACTATCTTTTCGGCAAACAATGGTGTTCACATGTTCATGCTGTTTAATGCTGTCTCCTAGACGAAGAAATCGATATAAATTGGCTAGTATTATTCAAGTTCAACAACGATCCGTAGAGTAACGATTTGGTTGGCACACGATTGATCCTTACGGACTGGTGCCTGGTAATTTTGAAGTTGGGCATCTACTCGATCTCTCAGTAAGCATCATTCACAAAGGAAGACATGATACTACGGTAATTATCATGAAATTTTTACTGACAAAATTATCATATATATTGTTCCTCAGGCACTTTATGAAGCTGATATGCCGGGAAGCTAAAGAACTATTGGAGAGAGAACTGTTTTTCGGTAGATTATTTCATTAGTTTTGGTTGTATACAAATTGAACATTTTATTCCTATTATTATTCAGTTCCACTTACGCTATCCTCCCGTTTAACACACCAACTGTCGGTGTACCATTTCTTATCGTGAACTACGGTAAGTTGATAGTGTATACGTTGCTCTAGTTTACATCCACTATTACTCCTATCTTGTATAAATGTTGGTTTTCTAATTGATTGACAGTATGGCTTAGTTTTGCGTATGTATAAAGGAATGTTTGAAATACAGTACGATTTTGTCTGGCTGGTTCGCCAATCTTGTGTTTTCTTATTCCGGCTTGAGATTAAGTAGACATCAGGAAAATGTGTAGTGATCAGCTGAAAATTCTCATTAGTGCTCGTTATCCTATCTTCGTGTGCATAAGGGCGCATCAACCACTTGGTCATACGCATTAATCATATCAATACAATAAAAGCTGAATTAGGGGTGTTATGCACTGCGTTTGGGATAATAGGATAACAATAAGGTTACAATAATTCGAGAAGGAAAACACATATGACAATCGGTAATTAGTCTATGGAGAGCCTACAATTTGAGTAATGCAAACATCAATGACATTGAATGTTTAGCCACATGCAGCTTAACTGCAAAGGTTCCAGTAACACGAAGAATAGACTCTATGAATTATAATTTCAGACTATTTCTACCCTTCCCATGATATAGCATAGTTGTTTTATTTTAAAATAAAACGAACATCACAAAGTGATGGTATTGGAAATTCTACAATTGAATGTCAACCCAGTGGTGCAAAGGGTCAGGCGTCCGCTAGACTGAAGCCCCTGAGGTGGAATCTAGGGTGCACGCTGCTGAGGAGTTCCTCACTTTAACGAAACAGCTGTCTACTGTTCCCTGGTTTTCAAAGGTACCCTACTTACATTGATCTGTAACGAATTCAACCAACTGAACTCAAAACCAATCTCCACAAACCATCTCAATTCAAACATATTTTTGTTTCTTTTCGATTTTTTAATGGTTTTCTACGTTTATTTTAACCAAAAAACACATCAATCTCTACAAACTTTTACATTGAAAAATATTAAACTCACTCTAGTATAATGCAATTATCACCTTTAGTTTGAACCGATAACTTAGCAATAAAAAAATCTAGTAAACATATCAAACGCATAATTATGATAAAGCGTTCACTGCGCAGCCAGAGAATCGTGGGTTCAGTCCCCGGTGGAGTCATGGATGCGTACTGCTTAGGAGTCCCATACTAGGATAATAAAGCTGTCTAGTGCTTGCAGGTGATCAATGGTTGTCTAATTTTGACCAATTCATGATATCACAATTGACAGTCAACAATCTCCACAACACCTAACTATGTTGTTTCTATCTTGAAGTGTATATTTGGCAAACATGAACAAAGAAAACAAAAGAAAAGAAGTTTTCTATTGAATAAATTAATAAAATGAAAAAAAATTGTTTTTATCGCTCCTTTTTTTTCTTTCTTATTTGATAGAAAATAAAATAATTTGAATTCATTAATTTTCACATAATTTATTAAATTAATCTATAATCTGCATAATGAAAACATTGATTCTAATCAGTTACTATGGCTAGTGTATTGACCAGTTAACAATATCCATGTGAATTTCTAAGATAAACACTATTTTCAGTTAAGCGCCAATTTAAATTATACACATAAATGATTTTAAATAATTTCAGGAGAATTTTTGCTTAAAGTTGCTAATTTTCTATTGAAATCTAATAAACTGTTCACTTATAATTCAATTGGGATGGTTATTTTTGTTGATATTGGTTTTTTAGTTGATTGAATATGTTACAGATTGATGTTGGTAGAGTACCATTGATAACCAAGGAGCACTGAACAGCTGTTTCGTTCACTTATGATTCAAGATTGTTTCACACATTTACTAATTAAATACTTATCAGATAAAAGTGAATCTATTATCCTACAAAATTAGCAATACTACAAGGAGTATCCTACATGAAAATCAATCACTTCCCATCTTTAATGACTTTATTGACTTTGATAACCACTTCGTAGTCACCAGGTGTATCATGTAACATGAATAAATTAATGCTGTGAAATTTCATTGTATCCTGCTCTATGATTTCCCAAGCTATTATATTCACTACATAACCATCCTTATATACGGTCAAACTAGGGACAGTTCCGTTTTGTTAGAGGTTGAAGTATAGAACTTGCACGATGAAATTAAGTGCCAATTTAGGTTTAAAACGTGTGATTCTGGATGATATCACTTGACCTTTGTGCATAGTTGTTTCATTTTTGTAAACTGTTCACCTTTGACTTAAGATTGCCTACTTTATTTACTGATCAAATATCTATCAGCAACATCGAATCTTTTGTCCTATCAGATAAAAACTAGAAAGTTAATCCAACGATATAAGTGTCATATCATTAAATAAAAAACACATCATAAGATATTAATCAGCTAGAAAATATAAAAAACATTTTATTATGGTATTGAACAACGAAGACTATTCTGTCCTCGCATACATGGGTTCTTGAAAATGTGCACAGTAAAACGTGTAGATATAGTCCTCAAAAATCATATATATAGCAAACTGATGGAGTATTATAGTTAATTTTAAATGGTGTTTTGGAGGGTCTTTATAACCTAGGCTGTTAAAGTGTTTAAAATAGAACTGTTGAATTCTTTACAGTCACCTATAGACAATTATGTAGGCTAATACTCGCAAATGCGTTCAGAGGAGATACACTTCTTATAGTAAATATAACCTATTCCACAGGATCCATTGAACTAATAGATGAATATTTAATTTAATAAATCCTTAAATCATTTATTAGTTAGATAAACAGAAATTTTTTTATTGATCTGTTTATAAAATCAATTTGTAGGTATCGTCTTCGGATTTAAAGTTCTTAAACAGGGATTTCCTGATACTGCAGGTATTCATTCATCAAAAATAATATTTTCTTCATTGTTATCGTTATTTTTTACATCAGTGACGTAATGAGTTCCTTTCGTTGTTATAAAGTTGAAAGTTATCGTTGTTTAAGATTATTACTAACCTAATGCGAATGCAGAAATATTGTCTAGCACTCTTTTAGAAAACGGGACCTGCTAACTCACACAAACGAACTTAGACAAATTACATAATCTGAATGAAGTTATGTTTATTACTGAAATATTCAGTGGTAAGCTTAACAAAAACTCAACGAGAAAATCAGAGGAATCCAGATCTCTAGTATCCCAGTTTATACTGCATCTGATTTTCACTTTACAAATCAAAATAATGGAATGAAAATCTGTTAGAACCATCTAGTAATTGAAAATATACTGATGGAATTAGATCAGAGACAAAACTTTTTGATTGTATAAATAGTCAGTGTTCCACAAAAATGTTTATCATTCTCTCATACATTTCATATATAAAGTTAATTTTAACAAATGTTGAAACCTAGTAAACTGACAAAGGATGAACAATTCACATTTCATTCTCTGTTAAATGATGAAACTTTTGGCTATTCTTACAAGCAATACACAGCATTTAATGATTTCGATCCAGAAACAATATTTTTACAGTAGATAATCCATCCATCAACAAAATATCTTCGTAAATAGCCAATAGCTTACTTAGATTGTGACACACCAGGTATTCCAAGAAATTAATCTTCACGATGACAGTTTCGTTGATTAAATTAGGGTGCTCTTTCATTCTACACAAGCATTTCAAATAAAAATATGTAGTTTTACGATGGTTATCAAGTGATCTTCAAATGACAAAAGGTTCATTGCTGCATACTTTCAAATGACGCCGATATTCATAATCGTTTCTGTAGAGATAGTATGAGACTCATTGTACGATATGGACGACGAAATAATTTAACTGTAATAATAGAAAAGATTTATTTGATATTCTTGTTAACAATTTATTCCATTTGGTGGTTAGAACCACATTATTAATTGATAGGAGATAAAAACAGATGGAAAAAGAGGAGAAGGTGATAGTAGATTTCATTTCTATAAATTGTTTAGTGCTCGAAAGGTAGAACAATTAAGTCACAGCAGTGTAAAATCACAGCCGTAAAATCCATTTAAACCATTCCCAATGAGCTACATGAGAATAAGATTATTTTAAAGTAAGTAAGCAAGTGAGTACAAATCGAATGTTTCATACTTTAAACTTCTGTCATTTGATGATACAATGCAGTTGTTATCTGATTCCATTGGTACTTTGTTCTTAGTTGTATATCATAAACTAAAACTTCTTATTTCGAATGTACGACGTAACATATACAATTTGAAAAAGGTATAAATAGAATAAGTAACTTGTTTTTCTAAAGTCTTTTTATTAAAATTTAAAATATAGATTTACAGAAATTGTTAGCGAATAGTTAAAATGTAACAGCTTATCATGTAAATTATAAAGTTATAGATAAAAAGCACGTATATTTACTGTGTGTTGAATACAAAAGTAATAAACAAACGAATAACTTGTATCCAACTTGATCATCCTGGTATTCTTCGAATTCATTTCATGACTTTATTCAACTGAACACTTTCTTTTGGTTATATTGAGTCATACACTACATTCGAATAATCATATTAATGAAATGATCTTGGTGATTATTGGTGTGAAGGCAAGATAACTTTGATAAGGTTATAGATATTTTGCTGAATAAAATAAACTAATTAATTTAGTATGGGATACTATATGATGGATGACATTTATGTTTAGGTATAAAGGCTTCATAATTAATATAGAGTCTACAGAGTATTCGTAAATGCCTGATGTCCTTAGTGAAAGGAAATAGTAATTTTACTCTCATAAAATATAAAAATGGACAAGACAAATTTCATGACCTCTGGTTACTTATGTAACAGCCTAGTAAATAAGTATTTGGAGTAAATATTTATACTTCAGGGATTTCTAACATTTGCAATATATACAGTGGTTGCGATTTAGCGATGGATAATCTGGTTTTAATGAAAGATTACACCCAAATGAACGTTGTTGTACAAGAATGAAGAAAATAGTGTAGATCTGCCTTGGATCTTTATGAATTCACCAGGTGACCCCAAGGTCACCTGGTGTGAAGGTAAGATACGAGACAGCCGAGATACATGCAACATTCACCTTGCATCTAGATCAGTGGGATCTACTCCTATATTCTATTTGAACTGACTATGTAAACGATGACTGGTTTTATCAGACTCAGTGTATCTAAGCTTGTCCGGAGACAAAATGTCTGAGAACAAAACACCACAAATGGGAGACAGTATCAAGTCGTCTATTGAGTATGAACAAAGGCTTTTATATAACACATTTCGGACAAACTAGTAGTAAAAAACATAAAATACACTAAAGACTGAACGGTGGGGGGCATCGGGGTTGCAAAGGAAACGGGATAATAGGTTCATAAAAAATTATAAAAACTTCTAAAGGAAAATAGATACGAAAAACAGTAGGAAATGTATGAAAAGCTTACGACTTAAGCAATTCAAATACCATAGTTGCTAAATGATTAGTAAACACGGTTTAGCAGCAAGTCTCGGTAGTATGGAGAATAAACTTCATAGGTTGTAGTTTCCGATTCTTTGTTCCATTATAACAGGTATGAGGGATATAAACAAGATTCTATAATGACTATTAGATGGATGAGAAGCGACGATAGGATGTGCTTAAAGATATAGGATTATTGATACAAATCGTTTAAATGACTTGACATCAAAAACAAGACCACTTACAAAATAGCACGCTTATTTAAAATATACTGAATACAAAAGTAACATAGTTAAATATAATAATTAATTAGAAGGCATTGATGTTGTCTATCAAACAGATGATATTAAAATTAAGTCCAGTTTATTGTATTTGTCACAGATTGATGTTTATTAGGTGCCATTTAACATAAGGGAGCACTAGGTGCCTATTAATTCCTAGTATGGAACTCTTCAGAAATGAGTACCTTCATTTCTCACAGGGAATCCAATACAAGGCCACTCAGGTCTCATGACAAATGCTCAACCAACTGCACCACTTGGCCAGCGTCCAACAATAAAATTATTACTTACATCAATTTGTAACAGTGTGAAGATCACTGTGACAGTTATCACTAGTGACAACTGTCGCACTCTAAACAAATTCGAGCTCCATCAGTCACAACTTCCTATAAAACTTCAGAAAAATTCTGTAGTTAGTCACTAGTGAACTGATTTGTGTAATTTCATTGAGGTGGTTTTTGTGGTGATAGATATTAGGTTTACCTGTTTGTATTCATTACAGATTGATGTTGGTTGGGTACCAGTAAGGAGCCCCATAATATAATAAAATTGCTGTCCGATGTTTTCCTGGTTTTCAATAAATGCAAACAACTAAACATGATATCTTTTTTTCACAAATACCACTTCGATTCAGTAAAATTAATATCTAAATATTAGACTTTATCCTTATCCAACGTATCAGTGGAAGCTTTTTCAAAATAAAATCGATTTCGATTCAGTTAAATCACAATAGAGCCTATTATGTATAGAATTGTAATTTTAGTTATCGGAAATACGGTTAGCAACCCAACATACTTAATGGTTACACAAACAACAATAAGTAACATATGCGATAAATAGTTCCTTCTCAAAGATATATCTATTCTTAATTTAATATTGCAAACTAACTGAATTAGGAGTATCAACCGTTAACACCCAGTGACATCAGTGGTCTAATAGGGAAGCGTACACCGAGGAGCCAGAGGGTCATAGGTTTAAGCCCTGGTGAGGTTGCGCATGTGCACTGCTGAAGAGTCGCGTAGTAGGACGATACGGTTATCCAGTGTGTATTTTAGACCAATTCGTGATATTAAATTAATAATCGCCACAGTGATCAATTATATCTATTCGTCTGATTGTTTATCCACTCTATATAATTTCCATAATACCGATAAAGTCACATGAACGGTTTACAATTCGGGACAAATTCACCAGTGAAATGGTTTTTTCTTCCAACTTAATCCATTTTTGTTACTCAGCAGGAATAAATTACCATTATGTAATTAGGATATGATTGGATTAAAAGATAATAAAGTATATTTCTAATTGTACTATTAATCTAATTATTAGTTCCAAAATCTAGAATACAGAACTAGTAGCTATAGTGCATTACTTGATTATAATCTTTAAGTGTTTATTAGTGATAAAGTCTTTTTATAGTAAATAGATCAAAGGTAAGAATGTTTTCGTCAAAACTCATGAATAGAACAATCATCAGATAGCATGAATTGATACCAAGGAGTGAATAATAAGATACTACAGTGTACTGAACAGATATATTATCACCCTTATTTTAAAAATCTTCAATAATATGGACTGAAGAAGTTACTATGGGATAGAACCAGGAATTGTAGTAATTATGGTGACTGACTTCTTTCTCTAGACAATTCAGTCAACAGATTGTATGGTCTATGTAATTAAAAGCTTCTCATGAACAATGATAATACTTTAATGTGACTCATAAATTTTCTATGAATAACATTGTTTTCCTCCTAAACTATTGCTGCATTTTTTAAAAACATTGAATTTATACCATACTAAACCTAACAATGTTCATCTAATTAAAATTATTGAAATTAAGTTGTATATAATCTAAATTGCATTCCATCGAATTAATGAAACGTGGTATATCCAAAGTCCAATATGAAATATGAGTGTAGGTTAAATATTGTGAGTAGGTGTAATATACACTTAACCGTAGTGACTGCCTGCATAACATTGTTCAAGGTCATTATAGCCACTTATACATATGCATAAGCTGTAAATATTAGTAGTTAGTACAACACTTTTATATAGATTCTTGACTATTTTCTATATAACTGAGTTAATTAAACGTTAAGTGCCTTCATACTTGTCGAATTACATAATGAGCAATAATAGTTATACTGTAACATTTTCGATATATTCCTAGTTAAATTACAAATCATTCGATTTTAGAGTAATCAGTATGCTAAGTGTTAATAAAATATCTTAAATAATCTGCTATTTACTCTAAGAATGATATTTTCTTTTACAAATGATAATAGATTATGCAACTCAATGTTCAAAAATATTCGTAAATATCATATTGAGTTGAGTTTGTTTTTACTAGTTTTTAATTCCAGTTGATTAAATCATAAAACATTATGGAAATTACTTTGAAGATATTAACTTGAATCTACACAACATAAATTTCTTGTTAATCAATCAACTAGAGAAACCAAATGTATTATCCATCATGCTTTCATTGAGAGAATTTATCCATTTAAAGACCCATACTGAAATAACACTACCAATGATAATATACTTAATATAAAACTAGCAATGAAATCTAGAACACACCTTCCTTCGTATTAGGGACACATATATACCCTCATTGTTACAATGATGTCCATATAGAGTACTGGGATAAGTATCTGTCGCTTTATATTCAGAATCTACATAGACAATAATTCATTCAACAAATATAAAGTCATGTATTTAACCGTGTGAATTCTCTCTACGTTGATACTAAGAACTGAAACTAAACCGTGTTGCCGAGTCTACATCTTGACTGAATCGTATCGACAGCCTTTAGTGACCAGTTCCTGGTACCTTGGGGGAAAGAACAACAAGTTCTAAACTGGTATTTTCAACTTTGGTGTGATAGACTGTATATGTAAATTTTATAGCACTTGTCAGTATATATTGTAGTAATTTCATTTTTCTTAAATCTGGTCTGTCGGTTGAAGTAATTAACCAAACTGAGGTGTACGTAATAATGCACAAATTGCTATGATAAATGATCTGTACATGACTAATAAGTTAAGTTCAGTACCTAGTATATTTTTGACTTTAATAGATTACCTCATACGGTAAACCAGAAAGCACATCGTCCAAGTGAAAGAATATAATACTAGTTATTAAATATTATTGTTTGTAGTAAATTTTTCGGAGAAAAGTAAAGAATCAGGCTGTTTTTAAGCTGTATAAATGAACATAATAACCTTATAGTTGTTTCATAATTATTGAAATTGGTGGTTTACTGAACTTCGATATTCTCAAGATTACAAGGTATGGACTGAAGTTAATCAGTCTCTACTACCATGTCTGAACTCAGTAGCCTAGTGGGTTTATGTCATGTAACTACCCATTTTGACAAGAAAAGTATCACATTTTTAAATGTTAAATTATTACATCATGACTTATAGTAGACTGATTATTAATTTAATTATTCCTTCTGTATAAACTTGTTTATACGTTAAAGGTTTCCCAATTACTTCGAATAATAAGAACATGTTCATTTGTACTTTATTCACCTTGAACAAATTAACTGAACACACATTTACACATGTTTTCCGTAGGTACGGATACATATATTTAGTAATTTCTTGTGGATGTATGTGTATGCATCAGTATATTTCTGATGGATGGATTGATTATCTGCAGCATTGTGAAAAAAACCAAACAAAAGAACAAAGGAAACGAACGATAATTATGTTGAACATGGGGCAAAAAAAAGAAAACAGTTTTCTATAAATAACATAAGATTGGTATTCGATTGTCAACATAACAAAAAAATGGGCTTGAATAAGTATGGAAGATCGACAGGTGGAACATCTTTCGTTCCAATTGAAAAAGAAGGATAAAAGATAGCATACACGATATATATATATATATGTTCAGACGAAAAGCTGAACTCATAAAAACAAAAATAATATTTGTTCTAAAATAAAAATGGATGATATCACGTGTTGTATAAATGTCTATGTGTGTGAATGAACCTTGAATGTACGGATCTACACGTCAGTCACTTTAGGAATACGTGTAAGACGATAAACGAAACTAAAGTAAAATTATACACATTCTAACATGGATTCATTAGATGAGTATGTATGTGTATTTATAGCAATTGAAAAAGAGAAAGAGAAGGTAAAAAAAGAATGAGGCAGGAAGTTTCTCAGAAATAAATACAACAAATAAAATCAATTATATGTAGTGGGTGAAAATATAAGTGGTAATGTGTAAAATCAATGTAAGGTTCGGCAATGCTTACTTGATAGCCTTTTTTGTTAACTCTGAATGCTAACTACAAATCAAAAGTAGTAACAACAATATAATCACTAACGGATAATAAGTTACAAAATAATTACAGTTAATGAATTGTATGCAAATAAAAAAGAAAAGGAAAGAATGAGAAGTACGGAATATATTTGCTTTATTTTCTATTTTATACCAAGGAAAATATTCATTTCATTCACTTATTGACCATAGTATATGAAAGAATAAATGCTTGGGATCAACCAACTAATAATCATTATTATTTTTGTGGAGTAAGTGGGGGCTACAAAATCAAAGCGAATTCTATTTTGATACTAATGTACAGAAGTAAAGCATGCAGTGAACTCATCCATAAACACAATACATACATACACATGTTGTTTACAAAAGCAGGAATATAAACAGGAACACAAGAACTTTATAGATATACCATTAATAAATATTATCTACGACTGGATATATATGAAAGGCTGCCATACTTTACACTTACAAATCATAAGACGACAAATACTAGAAAAATAGTAGTAGTAATAATACATGTGTTGTATATAAATGTATGGTCTACTCAATATTAGTATTATAAATAAACAAATGATATGAAGAGCAATTAACATTGTAACAACCTTATTTAGTAGTGTTAATATTAATACATCAAATTACCATGCATAAGTAAACACAGATGTGATAATATGCGTTAGTCTAGTAGGCCTGTATAAGGTAGAATTCGAATGTTACAAGGGAATATTATAAGCACTGATCATAAACACATACATCGATATATATATATATATATATATATATATATATATATATATATATATGCTGAGTATCTAACGTCTGACTAAACATACACTACATATTCAGAACTGAATTAGATCTCTTTTGACTAATAAGTTGATTGTATTTTACACTATTACAAAAAAACATGTACACATGTGTGACCAAGTTTGCAAAGAAATGATACAAAAAATAATAATAATATCATTAGTAATAGTAAATAAATAAAAGACGATGAACTGATTGTAAAAAAAACTGTGCAGGGAAAGCAAGAGATAAGAAGTCATGGAATCATACATATGTACTTGTATGCACAAAATAGTAGATAAGGAACAAAATTGCACAATAATATTGAATCACTGATTAGAGTTTTAGGTGTGAGTGATAGAAATATGTATTTTTATAAGTATAAAAAGAGATTTCACTGAAAAAATTTTCAATAACCATGCAACAACAAAAAATAAATAATAACTGAGGTAAAAGCATCATAGTAAGGAAGAATGTATGTATACAACAAATACAGTGGTTGGTATATATATATCGAATAAATATAAATGATAGTCTGGCAGTCTGGGGGGGAGGGTTGCAAATCAGTATGTTTGGAATAAACCACATACAGTTAAATAAGTAATATAACCAGTAAGATATTAATATGCATCACAGCTATACCATAGTTACTCAAAAATTCTACTTAAAGGTAGATGGAGACAAACACATTCAGTTGGGTAAGCACATATTGAAGAGACAACAAAGGAGAACAAAATTAAGTCATGTATACAGAATAAACTACACTCTACAAAAGGAGAAAGATTAAAGACGAAGCCTAATACATACGTAATTAATTACATTTTATAAACTGAACAGGTAGTGATGTGAGGATTCAAAGAGGAGGGATTCAAAAGACTATAAATATATTGGCAATTCTTCATGTGGTCAGCAAGTAACATAAGTAAACGAGCTCCGATAAGAAGTTATTTTGTTGAGCATACTGAATACAGTATATTTTTGTGCACCAAAGTAGACTGATCTAAAAAAAAACTTCGCTGAAAGAATTCTTCTCTCTCTCACACACACATACAAACAATATGGTTTGGTTAAATTTAAAACAACAATTAGGATAAAGATCATCAAAATCGGTCTACATAGTTTGGCTTCTTAAAGGAAATAAACAAAACTAAAATATACAATTTAAAAAAATCATAAATAAAAGCCACGAAACGGAATAAAGAAATAATAAGGTTAAATTATGAATTATTTGATGTATCAGAGTAAAAATAGGAAGATAAATAAGGTAAATGCAATCACGTTTCTACATCAACTGCTATGAATGACTGATTGATTGAACGATAATATTACTGAATAGAAAATAATACGTATAAATATAATACGTCGGTTTGAGTGAAATAAACCTAAGGAAGAAAAGAAAGCAAAAGAATTTCGATTGATTAATAAATGATTGGACATCATATAATCAGAAGATAAAGCATTCAATAAATGACTGTTTATAATTATTATAATCATAGTTATTCATAACGTTTTTAGTGTTCACCAAGAGTGCCAAATACATCACTTTTCCCTACTTTTTCGATTTGTTAACGGGTGAGTGTTGCATATGATAGTGTAATTTACATTCATTCTTACTTCCAGCATCTGGAGATATATAACCATAACTGTCTTTTGTAAGCAACTTAATGTGATATAACTTGACAAATGGAAAACATAAATACAATAAAAGTTAGGACTTGAAATGAAATCTCTAAAGGAAATTACATTGTCGTACGGAGCATTCATTCACTAAATGAACAGAAGAATGACAGAACATACTGAATACAATACATTAAGTGAATGCTGAGGACGCTGTAGATAAATCTGTGCCTTGTTCGCACATAAATACAGTGATATACTTAAAAAATATAAGCGTCCAAGAATGCATTCATTCTAGACACGTTTTTACAAACTTTATCACAAATAAAGTCTAATTGATATGAGAGCAAACTGAAGTTTAATACACAAATGAGTAAACTGAACATACAGTAAATATAAGTAAGTAAGTCAGTTAACGTAGAACTTGGTACATGCGTATGTCAGTTCAAGTTGCCATGCCTCAATTAGCAGATAGAGATTTAATTGTCAGACCAGATCCCAGAGTAGGGGAGGTAGTAACAAAGTACTAATGGTAAAAAGTAGAGATCAGAGATAAGATTTGAAACAAAAAAATTGACTCAGTAAAGGGAAAATTATGAAAAGCTCAAAAACTAGAGTTTGGAGGAAGACAAGGTGTGGACGCACCTGCGCCATGGCGAACGATTTTAAGCCATATCACCTAAAGTTTCTAACCATTTGTTACGATAATAACGTAGGCCTCAACCAGGTAGTCTGCATCTATTAACATGGCTCAGCCCAATTGTCAATAACTTCATGGATTGGTGCCATGTTTTCGTTTGGCTACCCCTAGCTTTCTTCCAGCCTATTCCCACACCAGACAACTTTGCTCGTCGAGGTAGACGGTGGTCAGGCATACGTAACAGATTTCCTAACCACCTCAGCTGGTGAAGATTCACTACTTCATCAATAGACTTACAGTATTTACCTAGTACTCTATTCCTAACCCACGCATTGCTTACTCGATGGTCGCAGCAAACACGAACAATGTTTCGGAGACATCTATGATCAAATACTAGGAGCCTACGAATATCCTCTAACCTTAAGGGCCATGTTTCACATCCATAATGTAAAACAGATTGAACTGCTGCGCAGTAAACGCGTCCTTTCCTCAGTAAACGAAACGGTAAATATACATTGTACAACTAAAGTTGTCCAGTTCATTATCAACAGAGTCTAGAAAATTTGTTGATTTTCATTTAAAAACTTTAAAACTAGATGTTTTCGAGACCAAATATTAACTTTCATATGCGCAATTTTTCCATTAAAAGTCACCTTTATTAGGAGCAATTATATCTACAATTGTTCTTTAGGAAAGTCAAATAATTATTTCCACATTGTCTGTTTTAATCTAAATAACGCACGATGTCACAGAAAAAACTAAACTAAGAAAAAATCGAAAAATGCTCATCAACCCCTAAAAGATACGAAGGGAATGACAAATCATTTTAAACAATACTGTTAGCTTAGTTCCAATATAGTACGTAATCCAAATCGCTGAAACACTGACTTAATAAGAATATGGGTAAAATACTCAAATGTCATCTGAAGTACATATATGAAATTGTCTTATTTGGTGAAGACGTTGACATAATGTAGTCTCTTCAACGTCTTAAGTTATTAGCGAGTTTATTTAAGATACATTTTTTATTATCTACATGTAGAATGTTGCTTTAGTGCTCGTTCATGTCATCATCTCGATTAATCATAGAAAATAAAGTATTTTAGTGTGCCGACCATCCCAGTTATCTGTAGAGTTTCATCAGCTTAGGTAGGTTGGTATCTGAAATCTTCACAAAGATTCAAAAAAAATCGCTTTACATTTGTCAAATTATGTGATGTGGTCAAATGAAGACAACACAAACTAAAAATACAACAAGCTATCCACGAGGTCACCCGATCAGGCTGATTTAATGCCTTTAGGATAACTTGAAAGCTTATGAAGCATGGGGTGATTTCCAGAACAATCAATCAAACCATATGCATCAGAGAACAAAATATACTACTAATCACAAATAACATTAGGAGTATTAATAAAAAGATACTGAAAGTAACTCTTAAAGCTTATAACCTTCATCACTAATTAAGTCCTGATTGTGGATAAAATAACATGAATGAAATGAAAATGAAATCAAACGTATTACTAAAATACATACTAGTCAATTTACCAAATACATAGAATGAATTCAGCTACTCAAATATAGTGAGTAGTAAGAATATGTATTAGAAGAGGTATTAAAAAATCCGACAGTCTGAAATTAGAGACATTTACTATTGAGTTTTTTCTGAATAATTAAACTAGATGATTAAATTAATCAGAAATATTTAGGAGTGAATATAAAATTTAACCTCTACATACTCAGTTATACTCTCAGTTATTATGCATTTCGTAAATCTTGTTCGAACTGAACCTATGCCATATTCTATTTCATCAATTAGTCGAAACGTGGATTACTCATAACTAGAGGATTACACTGGACTACTATTTATATTTAAGGCTGCAAACCTCTCAATTTCCTCTAATAAAAGATTACATTAATTAAACACTAGATTCCCATCAAGAAAGTAATACACCCAACCAACAAAAACAATGAACTGGGTGAGCTACGCCATAAACTAATTTAACAAAAACATTTTCTACTATATTTTATGCAGCATCTTATATATGAATATCGAAAATATCCAAAAAATTACATTAGGATTCCACAAACATGTTATGTAGTAGAATTTTATGATATGATGAAGTAGAACAAATGGAATGTCGATGTGTAGACTAATGTAGTGAAACGATGTGGTTGAGTAACAACTGCTCACGAAACGTGATTAAGAGCTCAAGACCTCCCCCCCCCCAAAAAAAGTTACTAAAAATAAGACTTGTATCTCGGAGAATAATCTCCTTATCTATTATAACAGCACACTTACGTGCAGACTATTCGTAGAAAATTAACTATAATTAAATGTTATAGGTGACTAGGGGGGGGGGGGGAACCAGAGAGAATATTAGCGGTGTAGACCATTTACTAGCCAATGACTTGACTCTTAGACTTAATTCGTATTCATCAAGCCAGCAACTTACTGACAAATCTTTATAAAGATGCTTGGAGGCTAGGAAGGTATATTTATAAATGCTGCTTAGAACCTTGTAAGTAGTTGTTAATGATTTTATCAAATATCTACTTTTTCCCTTATTGTGCTAGAGTTTGTTATCAGAAACTAACGAGAGTAATAATAATGAACTGTAGACTATTGATAGTGTCAATAAAACTGTACTAGTTTGAAAAATATAATAAGTGAAATTATACAAATTTAAGTTAATAAACGCCTAGTTGAAGCGTATACACAGTAAGTTTACGACTGTTGAGCATAACCCATACATGTTTTTTCTTCCATCACTAAAAAAGAATTATACAAATTAATGTATATCATAATAAATAAAGCATTTGAAAACAATCACAGCAGGAATCCTAATTTAGTAGTTACATGTTACTTTCTTTTAATCACAACCGTCTTTACTCCCTAAAATGTTTATAAAATGAGAACCAATTTATGCTGAAAATATGATATTTAAGCTTTTTATTGTAAGCAACAGTAGTAGAAGCAATGAACGAAAGATATTGGATATATTGACAGTGGAACGTTAGAACTTAGCCAAGGTTTAATTTGACTAGTTAACCAAAGCGGACACTGATTCCAGTTAGTAATACATTTATTGTTTACTATTCACCTGGAAATGTAGTTATAATATTACAAATAAAACTCTTGTGAATGGTGAATGCTTACATACTAAACTTGATTGAAAAAGGTCGGTATTATACAATGACATATACAAAGGTATCAGGTTTGAGCTCAATTCGTTCAGTTTTGTCTAAAGTAATAGTGAGTCATTAAATGTTGTAACATAATTATGATTCAAAGTTTGTAATCCGAATAAAGTAACTGCCTACTAAGTTTCATTTGTTTTACTGAAGATAGACAATGTAAATAAAATATAAAATTTTCAATGGTTTCAAGAGTTTAGTATATCAACTCCTAGTTTTTTAACTGAAAAAGTTCGTTTCACAAATCATGCTTGTTTATAGTTACTTTATTAGGCTTAAACTAAATTTTTCATATAACCGTTTGTCAACGATCAATCCAATCCGAAGTGGTGCAAGTATCTAAAATGATACATTATTCGTTATTGTAAACTACTAAACAGACGAATAACAACAAAGATTAAGCTAATAAGCAAATTCTAATAAAACAAATTCGTATCTATCATGAAGCACATCTAAAAATTTTAACTTTTGCAAAATGAAACTGACATTATTTCCCCTTTTCTTCAGCACTATTTTACTCATGCATTCAAAGTTGGTAACAGCACAAAACTTCTGAAGTAAAATCCACAAAAGCCTTTATGAAAACGAATTCGTTGAAGAGATCCCTTCGCTAAAATTTCTATTTTAAAAAGAAATAACTCATATCACAAAGGATGCGTAACACTAAATTTAATAGTAAGTTCATTATAACCGATAGGAGAGGCACAAATATTATTATACACGGGTTCCATAGGTGTACAAGGTTGCCCCTTTCAAGATTCCAAGTACTTCATGCTGACAAGCACCGATTAGCATGAAATCTATGTTTATAGTCTGGTGTACACCACCTAACGTCAAGAAAGTGAACACACAATGGAGAGTTACAAAGAACTAAATGATATGATGATTGAATCGGTGTTCCGATAATCACAAAAGTTCGAAATTTAAATTTAGAGTTAAGTGGCGTAAATTTAAGAATAACTAGCAACGCATGTTTACGGTACTAAAACTAAACGATCACAATAACCGCACTTCTTATTACTTTGCATTGATGCAGAAAACATTGAAAATGAATTCATATCATTTAGGGAACTGAAGATAATATGATGTATAAATATTAGCTTACCTTATAAACTAAACTTATCGACGGTGTGTTTTCACATGTCGATGAAGATTACCCAGTTGAGCAAATGCCTTTAAACACTGTGGACATCTGTAAGGCTTTTCACCTGTATGTGTACGAATATGAGCTCGTAAGTGATCTTTCTGAGGAAATGCTTTTGGACAATAACGACATGGATAAGGTCGTTCTCCAGTATGAGTACGAATATGAGCTTGAAGGTTATCCTTCCTCTCACAAGATTTCGGACAATAAGGACATTGATGTCTACGTCTTGAACAACATGTAACCATAGTTGTAGATGATGTTACAACAGTTTGTAATGATGCAGACGTAGTGGTAGATACTGTAACAGTAGTGGATGGAATGGAAGGTGTATTAGGACAAGAATAAGATAGACGTCGACATTTTACGTCTTGGAACTTACTGGTGTGTTGAGTTGACAAACTAGACAGTTGTGAAAAATTACGTGAAGAAAGTAATTTATCTGCAGAAGGTAACACAATAACACTCGTCTTAACATCACTTTGGTGACTATGTGAAGATGTTGGTGTACAGGCTTTATTATTTGTACCATCTTTATTACTACAGTTAAGAGTAATAGATGATAATGAAGAGACTGTAGGAAGTAAACAACCGCCAATTATTGGACTAGAAGTTACAGACTGATTAGATTTAGATATATCCATATTAGCACTGGAACATGAAATAGAAGGGGAAGGTAAAGAATTATTATCAAAAGACATATATGACGAGGAAGACATAGACGATGACGTAGACAATGTAGTTACAGGTGAAAGGAATGAATGGGTATTGAAACTAGGAGATGAAGTAAATACATAATTGCTATTAGAAGAAAGTGAAGTCCAAGATGGAGACGATAAAATCACTGTTTGATGTGCAGTATTTGGTAACAAAGTTAATGGAAATGATAAAGATGTATCACTTAAAGTATCTAGTGAACTTCTAAAATTCACATTCGATGAATTCGCAGTAGTGACTGAAGATGAATTTAATGTTGTGGAATTACTAACTAGAGTGTTAATATCATGACTGATCACATTTGATATATGCGGCCACGATGATGTTGAAGTTGTTGTTACTAATGTAGATGAAGCTGTTGAAAAAATTGACGCCAATGGATTTGTTGTACATAATGGAAAAATGCTTGATCTACTAGAAACTGTTGGAAGAAAAACTAAATTCCCTGAATCTGAGAAATTTTTATGATTAGGATTAGCTAATACTACAGTTAAACCAGTAGATGAAGCAGGCAGTGGAGTAGTAAATGCCCCACTTACTGTACTTGCAGACAATGAAGTATTGAAATATGTAGGATTAATAACGTTTGCTTTAGATGCAGAACGAAGGATAAAAAGCTGTGTTCCCAAAGGTAATTGTGCTGGGGTTGAATGCTTAATATCAACTGGGATAGTGTTAAAACTAGTCGGCAATGTAGATGAACTTCGAAAAGTTGGTACATTCGAATTAGATAACAGAGAAGTGGATAGTGTAGGTGGAATAAAATTAACAGGTTGTTGTGTCGGGAGTTGTACAATCGGAATATTGGAAACATTCCCATTGAGATTTGTAACAATTCCAGTAGTTGGAAGAAGGAAAACTGACCCATTATTCTCTGAGGCAATAGTACAACTTTTATCTGATAAACTATTGACCGATGTAAAATTTGGAAGACATGGAGATGAATTTTGTCGCATAACATTTCCATTTTTAACATTCAAAAGTATAGACATACCAGGATTTATAGTTGGTAAAGAATTTAAAATTTGTAAGGGCAAAAGAACACAACCAGAACTGGTAGATAAATTTGTAACCTGTGGCTGAGATGCCTCTACACATGTCCTACCTTTAAGAGATAAAACAACTGGAGTAGATGAATGCAGTTCTGTAGAAGAAATAACACCAGGAGTAACAGGTTGTGACACAACAAATGTACACTGTGTGCTACTAGGATGAGGTGCAATCTGAAAACTTGGAGTTGATAATATTAAAGGAGTATGTGTGACAGAAACTTCTTCTTTAGAGCTAAGTGGTGTGAAACTATCAACATAAGTATTTTCTGCAAAACACGAAGTAGTAAAAGAATTGGAGGTAAATGCATGATCATTTGGGGCTGTGATTAAATTTCTAACTTGAGAAGAAACTATTAATTGTTTAGCACATTTGCTCGGTTCACAAATTGACTCCCGGATACCATTGGATAAAAGAACTTGATTGAAGGATGAAGTGCTTTGAGATACAGTCAATTGGGATGTATTCTGAGATCCAATTAGCGTGGAAAACCTAAGATTTGGAATGAAAGATGACTCACAAATTGTTGATTGTGGATCTCCATTTAAAATCTGCTCGGAGGACCGTGATTTGTCTTGATGGTAACTTCCCAAAATAGTGGAATCAACACATTCACTCATATCTGATGTCGAAGAAAACACAGGCTAGAAGTTAATAAGAAAAAGTGATGAAGTCAGTACAGTATAAATATCACTACACTCATATTATGCGAGAAAGGAATAGGAAGTAGGAACTCTTAACTTGAAGCTAGAAAGAGCAACTGCGCAATATCAGTTTGGCATTAGAAGCCATCGCAACTGGAGTGTTAAACAACGTGACTGGTGTTCTCCAACGAGTTACAAATACAAAATACCTGTTTAATTTCTTAGGAGCGTCACAAATTTGGCATATGAATTACTGTACATCACTACAACAGCAAGCCACCTAGTCTTATCATTCGAAAAAAATCGTTGGCTAAAGTAAAACGCAGATCTGGTAAATGATCTGAAACTAAGTTGGTAGACGGCTAGTAATCAAACTGATGACTGTCATATTCTATCAAGTTTCACAACAATTATTATCACTGTATACAAAGATTAGGTTTCCTAATCAAGATCACCACAAATATGTAGGTAATTATAATTTGTAAGAATCTATATCATCTAGCTAGTGCTATTACAAACTAAGATTAATCGGTCCCTGTTGCTATGTGCGTACCCTGAGTGAATTACCTAGATGCAACGGACTCAATTTGAGTTTCGATGTGAATATCAACACAAGCATGCGGACATATCCAGTTAGCGAGTCCCAAATAGGAAGAAATGTGTTTTAGATTCCACCTGTCAGCCACCATTCAACTCTATAGTCAGTACTTAGTCTCGTTTTCTACAACAAATTCTACTTAAATGATACTGTACTACAAATAGTGGCATTTTTCATGAAGTGTAGTACTTTTTGAGTGATGGAAGGGAACTGATTATCTATCAAAGCATAACATGACCTTAGCTAATATGCCTATCACAACCATGAAATTTGCGGATTCTACTAGCTAGTCTCTAAGTAGTTAGGCTTACTAATAAAGCATGCTTAATCGAATATGTGGGAGACTATGCAGTGTTTCCTGGTTAACTTCGTCAACTTTACCAGTGTAAGTATGTATAACTTGAAAGATAAACGAAGTTCTCAAAAATTGTACTATTTTGTGTTTAACGGAGAATTAGGTAATGGTAATATGCAATCAGTAAATTCCTACTAACTAATATTTGAAGTTTTGTTAACAGACTAATGTTTCAACATCCTATACACAATCGAATGACTCGAGGATACTTTTGAATAATATGTATGCTTATTTCCTAATACATGCCTATGATGAATCATTTTGATATAAGAAAATACATTGTGGATAATACCAAGATAAACTTCAAGCTTCATAAATTTTTAAGTAATAATGGATCCTTACTATCATCGATTGATTTAAATTAAATTTTTTCAAGCAACTTAAGAGATCTACGTACTATGGTTATCTGAGCTAACAGTTAAAAAAATCCAATGACTAAGCACTGTGCTTAAACTAGCTTCAAACTCAAAAAATAAAACGGATGATCAAAACAAATTGTTTTTAACGTACTGCAACGTTTAAAAGTACATTTTAACGATTTGATGAATGATTTAACTCACTTGATTTTTTCCATCATTGGGAGTACATATCACATTAACAACTGATGGAACTTTGATTGTACTAGTGTATCGATCATCCGCACGCATAGAAGAAACAGATCTGTTGTTTGCAATAATGCACTGAAAATGACTCAGATTATTTATGCCTGTGTCAGAATTATTCAATACGTCTTTCACTATAAAATGATTTTGAAGTGGTTGTTGTGTGAAAGACCCAACTTGACTAACACAAATATTGTTCGGTGGTAACGACGTTTCTGAAGATGATGATGATGATGAAACTTTGTACTCATTGCACACATTAGTTGGCAACATTTCATGTTCAGATAACTCAGAGGTAGAATAATCCATAACAGAACTTGAACAATTCATTATTAAGTCTTGATGACCAGAATTACATGTATAGGAATTGTTATTAGAAATAAAATTTGAAGTATCAACAAGTGGTGCTGATATAAAAGTATCTATGTTATTTGGAGGATCAGAGTCATTACGAGATACAAGCTCATCAGATGACGTGTCATGAGGCAAAGACAATAATTCTGGAGAAAGAATATGCTGTTTATTTACACTGTCAGTCAAACGATCAGGAGTTTGACTGAAATAAGACTTTTCATAACTAGGATCTGATGAAATGTCTATATGATCAAAAGGTGAATGTGGACAACCAGATGATTCAGGTGATAATGTAGGCGGTTGTGCATTGTCTAGTAAATGAGAATGTCCTAGTGACGGTGAACGTAAGATGGGTATGCATAGAGAGGCTAATCGAGCTTCGTGATCTATGTCCTCAATATCAGAATCTCCAGCAGAAACAACATCCACCAAATCACTCGGTATTTGACGTGTAGATTCACTAACAAACTGAACGAGTTCACTTGGTACTAAATCAGTCTCTTCTTCTTCAAGATTGGGGGGACAATTACTGAAAACAGGTAAACAATCACTCTCATCAACACATTGATCAAGCACTGAATTAGCAGTTGATAGTGAAATACTTGCTGAGGACGAACAATCCAAACTTAATGAGACATATCTCAATGACTGAAAGTCTGCAAATGCACCGGATATGGGACTGGATGGAAAATCGTTTAAATCAACAAATGAGGCGGAATTTTCAGATTGAGTCTTAAAGTAAGCTTGTGACTTTTTTGATAAATCAGAACCAGTATAATTACTTAATCTGCTTGAATTCAACATAAACTTATTAGTAACTGACTCTTGACAAACATCGACATGACCTCCAAATTTTGTAAGTGTGGCAGCTAAAATTGGAGATGGATGAGGACGTGATGCTAACTTGTCAAATACTTCTTGCATTCCTGGAATAGTGTTATTATTGATTGGAATTTCATCAGCCAGTGGTGTAGGTAATGGTGAAAGATAAAAATCAGATTCATCGCCTCTTTTAATCAATCCACAGTCTTGTGTTAAATTGATTGTCTCATTAACAATAAATGGTCGTAACTTTAAAGAACCATGGTTAGTTGCCAGTCTAGTTTGACTGCTCATCTAAAAATATCAATAAAAATGAGTAAATTAGAGCAAACGAACTACTAAGAAAATAATTATTTTTATCAAATTAAGTTAAATAAGTTTCATACACTGCTTAAAAAATTATAACATATATGCTTGCCGTCATCACAAAAAAATATTTGGTTTCAAAACCAACCTTTTAAGGAAAAACTTACTACTACTAAACCAAACTAATTAAACATTTATCAATCCATGTCGATGTTAGTTAGGTTTTGTTCGACTATCTTCCATATATGCGATGTATTTTCACACAGAATTTTTACCTTGCATGGTACTTAGTAATACATCTTGACAACTCGGTAACAAAGTAGTTTGGAATTAAAACTGAGAACGTTTTCAGCCAGATAGTAAAATTGCCAAAGCTTTGCATCCAAAAACTAGTTGGTTGTAAAGTTGGATTTAAGATTTTTATTTACACTAAAAGCACTGAAAATTTGACTGATATCTTAATTTGTTACTAAGTGCATAAAATCAGTTATACATTCAAATTTTACAAGTGTAGTGGTAAGAAATTTGAAAATCACTACTACTAATACTTTCTGACATTATGACAAACTTAATCTCTGTACATAAGGACTTTCAACAAACAAGATATAGCTGGTATTCATGACGCACATTTAAACATTCCTGTTTTCATACTCGTTTTACGACAAAGTATTCCTAACATAAACTGATTAAATGACATTGGGACCGTATGTATATTATCGAAATTGGAAAGAATCAAGAAGAAAATTTCTTATTCAAATTACAGCTCTAGGGACTCATGAAAACGACCAGTGAAATCAAATTACATTTCAAATACCATCATTTTTAGCCGATCTGACCTTTATTTAAAAATATTTGTATGGCACTACTGAATCATGGTAATGCACCTACATAGTCGACAATATTTTTTTCACAAACTAATTATGTTAAGTAAAATCAATACGTCCCTCACTTGACAGACATAATTCCTGTGATGTAAGGGCGACACTGGGTTGGGATAAAAACGACGAAACAGAAATTGAAGCGGCAACTGAAAAACCTGGATTTTGTCTCGATCACAGAAAATGAGATGAGACAAGTGCGTTGCCACGAACGAATAGCACTTTGAGGAAACGAAAATAATCCAGTCTTGGGAATACGGTTATTTTGACCGTAGTTTACACGTTTATTGAGCGGAATTCATAGTTTTCTAAACACTACTCAGAAATGGTCTGATATTATTGGTCTTTATTATATTGACTTCACATGATGTTTTGAATGAATTACATACACCTTATAAAAAGTGTTTGCAAAATAGATGATTCTAAGGAATTCAGAGAGAAAATAAACATATCAACTCGGAATGTTATCGTAATATGCTTGTTGCACAAAACTGTTGGCCTGCGTTGGATAAGACACCTAAAATAACCTCCTACTATTCTAGACTCGCTGAGTGGAAAGTAGTGAAATTAAAAGTAACAAATCCTCAGGTCTAAGTTAGAATCGTAATACTTATTTTATTGGGGTACTAAGAGAATGATCTTATCCCTACGGATAACTAGAATCTGAAGCAACATATTCTTGGACAGCTACAAAAGGTGGATGAGTAAAAGGTAACTTGAAGGTAGAACTCTTCGCTAGTCATACACAATCAGCACTTTTAAATAACCGACTCAATCACAAAAATTGCCTACAAGTTTTCCGAGATAGCTAATTTCTAGAAATTTCCAAAACTAGTTAATTATGGTGGTTATCCTTTCAGATCAATAAGACTACTAAAATTAATTCGTTTTTATATTAAACTTTCTTGAGGATAAATAGCCTTCCATGATTTGAGTAGCTGAATACTAGCAGTCACAAGCACTAGCAATCCATAAGTTATAGGTCTGAGCAATATCAGGATGTGGACTTCCTGATCAGTCTGCCAGATAGTTATAGTATAAAGTTTAAGATCTTAGGAGACATTGGTTAACACTGGTTGTAATAGCTTAAATGTAGTTAACCTTTACTTTCCCTTAAGTCTTCAGTCTTAACATTATTATGCAAAATGTATTAGTGGGTTCAATATTTTTAAACTAAATCTTTTAAGTCAATAGCACAGCTCCAATCGACAACGCTAACATTTCCTTGGATTGCATTTTATTGATCTGCTCTTGCTATGCTTATATGAAGTAAATCAACTAAGACAAATGTATATTTGCGCCTATTCCTACAATATTATGCATTTAATTATTCCTATGGGTTCAAAGAATATGACTCAAGAATGTTTATTATCTTAACCTCATCATGACGAAATTTCCAGGAGGCCAGCTGATTGATTAAGATTACGCGGATAATATAATCCTGTTTGGTAAATATACTGAAAAGAAAGCAGAGTATTTTGATAGCAGTGGGCAACAATGTATGATCGGGATGAGTTTCTTTCTCTCTAAATGTAAACTGTTGCTTAAGGATTGGTCTTCATCAACACCTGAGCTAAAGATAGAGAGTGAGGTAGTTGAGCACGTTGACCACTTCACTTATCCTGGAAGTCTGATCAGCCCAGTAGACTGGGAGTTGGGGAAGCTGTGTCAGTTTTCCATTCAAGTAGCTTGGGGATAGTAGGTAAGCTAAGAGTAGCTTAGGGCTAGTTGAACTGTTCCTGAAAGTGTTCCCCCTATCGCTCTAATCTTTTAGACTAAGAGTGATCACAGATCCATCTTTTTCGGAGATAGTTTCCCTAACCGCCGATTTCTTAATACCGGTGTCCTTAATAAATCAGAACAGTTGTCTACCATTGCCTGCCGCCGCTGCTTCCATCGTTTTTGCTTTTGTTGCCACCACTGTTCACAATCCTTACGCAGACTCTTTGTCAGTTTACGTTTCAATTTTTGTCGCTCTTTATCATTCTCCGAGCCTGCTAGAATGAGTTTTGAGCCTCCATCAGTTCACTAGAAGTTCCAGAGACCCATTGGTCTTTCTTAACCTTTGGATTGAGGTTAGGTGCAGATAACGCTACTGCATTTACACCTGCTTTAAAATCGTTCTAAGCTGTTTTGGGGTGAACCTGCTGGTTGTGGGCAACTAAATTCTAAGCCAAACCATTCCTAAATGCCATCAGAGCTTTCTTTCAACGAAATAATTCTTCCTTCCTGGACTATATTCTGTATATCTACTCGACTTTATTCTTATTCTTTATCAATGAAGTAACTACTACTTCTACCAATTTGGTGTAAATCTTGCTGTGTTGCGGAGGTGTGGCAACTTAGATTGATGCACACATGTGCCAGGACATGCGTTGTTCATATATTCATTCATTCAAGTATCAGGGTGCTTAACAGTGATTTTCAACAATCTTGAGTATAAGATATGGAAAAAAAATTAAAAATCTAAAACAATCAACATTACCTCAATGATAAAAACAGATAGATTACATTCAACGATGTTACACTAGACACTGATATATACCAGTCTTAAAGCGGCATTTTGAATACATTATATACATTCTTATTGTTACTCATGATGTTTCCAAGACTACGCTTTTATCAACCTCATCAAAGGGAAGTGTGATATAAGGAGTTTTATTGAGCGGGTAACTTCATAAGTAAGGGGTGGGCATAAAGAAGCCACTCAGGTAAACCATTCTTCCCAGAAACATATCTAACTAGATTAGGTAGTCTCCAGTTGAAGTATAACCTTTGTGAAATACCTTTTAAATGTAAACAACTGCTGAGTCTTTAAGTCACCGAAGTCCAAAGCCATATTAAAACCGACAAATGTAATCGCCTTGCAAAGAACGATAAAAAATGAAATACACCAAAAATAATAACCCGTGCACAACAATGACATAAAATTCCGTTACATGGAAATTGAAACGTATTTATATATGCAATCAGAATGTTCAGCATGATGAGAATCAGCTTTTAGCGAAATGCACGAAAAACCAATGATGCATACGAGCCCATATATTTATCGTTAATGCGAAAAAAATGTCTACACGCATTTTAGACATTAGACAAAAAAACCAGCTACCGTCTTATGGCAAACGACTCCTTAAGCAGCAATTAAAAGATTAGGTGTACACACTGTAGACTGAGTTTCGGCAGCTACTTTCTGTGCTTGTATTCGACATCCCGATCCACAGACTGCAATGGGCCAAAAATCTGACCTATACTAGGAACCTACATAATTTATTCACAAAATTTTTCTTTCTTAAGTAAAATATCATAAAACTCAGCTCGTAATTTGATGTAAACTAACAGACAATTTAGTAATTTATGTTACTGAATATGTTATCCACAAATGAACCAGAGTCAATAAATATACGCTCCTCCTTAATAACAAACTATGAAATCTCCACAAAACAACTTATCATCTCACAAGAGAAAGTTTCAAAAGAATAATAGGATGTTCGAAACCAATTAGTGCATTATATGGAATTATATTACGGTTACTCCATATATCGGATACGAAAAGTAAACACAACCGACTGCTGTATCAAAGCTCTCAAACAGACCCAAAGGTGATTGTCAGATTAATTTCTGAAAAATAAGTATGTGAAGATGTACATTTACAAGCTACTAATGAATCATATTTCAAAATGTATCAACTAAATGAAACGCACTTGCAGCAGTATCATAAAACACAACAGATAAGTTGTATGAAGATAAAGTTTTCCAAATATCAGATATTGATTGTGTCATTTAAGTCCGTTATAGTCCATTGAACCCTGACAAAATAAAACCAAGGAATGTCGAAAACCCAAAACATTATTCATTCCGCGCATCGGATCGCGCGCTGAATGGCAGATGTAAGTGACATGGACTAACCACTGATGAGAATCAATGTTCAATTCTGTACGACTTCAAACTATTTTCAAACACAATAATCCTGATAGCTTTTTAATAGTCTAATTAGGCATACATATTTATATTATTTCTATTATTCAATTAATCTCAACTTTAAGTTACAAATTTGTTTGGCAGGATTAGTGAACTATAATTCCATGAGATATGCGTCTAGGTTGTAGGAATGATCTTGGTTTTAAAGAGGATGGCACTAATTATATGGTTTCTGAAACTAAAATGGAAAAAGAATAAAATGAATAGTTGAAAATAGGATAATTCAAGGCGTTACTCCTCCAATATTGTTCTCCAATGCCACAACTTCTAGAAATGCAATAAACCTTACATGACAGATTCAGCTGAGGGTACCAGTATAATTTACTACGTAGGGAGCTCCGCATTTTTCTCATCCCGACGAATTTTCTAAGAGCTCTTTCTGGTTTTATTATATAAGGGTGTCCTCTTAGTTTTAGTTAGGGACTGAATTTTGTCCATTGGGATGAAGAGGGTTATGAAATATGTTATGCATCGAGATGATATCCCTCTGACGCCCCTGTACTGTACAGGGTGCTAATTTAATGTTAAAGGTAGGGCTGCACAGGGTTTGTCGTTTAGTCTCACTTCCATTGTGCTTGCTATTCCCTAGACACATTCCAATGTAGCAACATACTTCCTAACATAGGGGGGGATAAGATAAATGAGTTATTTTCAAGTTTAAATCCTAGGTATGCATTGTTAACATATATGAAAAATTCAAGAGTCAAACTACATAGTGTTTCAAACAAAGACCCTAGGACTAAGTAGGCTTTATTGGCTACGGAATGGTAATGCGAAAATACCTCCCACCACCACACACCAAGAGTATCTCAGAAAGTTACGCCCAGATCCTTTTCTGTGTTGAAAGAGTAATACTTGATCCGCAAAGTGTGTACACAATTAACGGATTCTTATTGTTTACTATTAGCGTTTCGAACTTGTTGGAATTATGAGAGAGCTGTTTGAAGCTTAGACGTATACGTGTAGCAGCTTAGGTTGACTAGTTACGAGTTAACTTCAAATCTTAAACATACGTCAAAACAATAAAGCCTAAATATTCATTTACTTCCTTATTCTGCAAAGGGATTATATTTCCTGATATTTTGTATAGAATGTTGAGAAGTTTTGTATGTTCGAATCACTAAGATAAACTCCACTGTTTCCTGCCCACGATAAAATATAAAGACTTATTTCTTAATAATCTGGTTTCTTCTGTCAATAGAACAGGACGTACCAAGGAGTTAAATACTTTATCCAAGTCCTTCAGAAGGATAACGATACTAGAGAGACCTTGAGCTTCCATCCAGATCTCAAGATTGTATGTATAAAGAAGTGTTTTTGACCGCAGGTCATATGGAACGTCACGTATAAACAATAAGAAGAGAAATGGTTCAAAGATAAAATACTGCGGTACTCTTGTAGTCATTTTTAACAACTTAAACAATACAGGATAAACTCTGACAGTAGTCACAGTGGTAGTCATTTAGTTGTTTAAACAAACGCCCACTGATACTTATCAATTGCCATTTTTTTTCAAGGAATTCGATTATCTGCTCTTTCAAAGGCTATAGAGAAAGCTAAGAAGGCAATGTGAACAGGATAGTTGTACTCTGCGGATAGAGTCTAACTATTCTATACTGTCAGAAGTTTAGTGTTTCAAGACCTGTCCGGATGTGAGTCATGCTGGATACAGATAGCAAGGAATTGTTATGAAGAAGTTACTGAGATAATTATTAATGATTCTTTCTATAACCCTCACTATTGCAGCGAGCGAAGAAATTAACTAGTAGTTAGAACCCTCCAGCTTTTTACCCCTTTATGTACACGTAATACCACATCTTTCTTTTATTGATAGGGCAGTTTGCTTGCAGCTACAGAGTATTTAAAAGAGATAGTTAGTGGGGAGCGCAGAGTTGATCTGCAAATGTCCAAAGGACGTTAATATTGATTCCATCTAAAAAAGAAAACTTTTGTGAATTCAATAACATAGTGTCCCTTTAACAATAAGGAAAATGAACTTCACACTACTTGGTGAATGATAGGGGAGTTGACAACTGGTGTCAATGTATAGGCAGAGCAAAGCTGGATTGGAATAATTTGACTAGTCGATCAGCATTCTCAAGATGGGGGGGGCCTGTATGCCATGGTTTAGCCCCTAGCCAACAAGCTAAGAGTCAAGTTGTCGTTTTTTTATGTGGCTATACTACAGCTTGTAAGTGCGTTACACAGACCTCATCTGAGGAGTCTAATTGATTCTCATGTCCAATCGGATTCTGCAAGTGCATCTGTTGCGCTGGACTCTGTAGCATATCTATTCCACAGAAACTTGGGTAAGTTACCATAAGTTCCGGGCTTCGCGATTACTCACGATGATTTTGCATGTGCTAAACTGCAGCAAAGTAATGAATCCAAGCTTATTACAAGGCTGGCAAAGGGGAGCGTAAAGAGTAGGGGAATGACTGAGTGTTCCTTTAATTTGGTATCATTTTACATCCATGTTCGTTCGGTCAGAGTATGTTTCTTAGGTGCCCTTCAGTTAAGTCTTAAATCATATTGTGTCGATCCTTATGTATCTCAGTTCCAAACGGAAAACGGAAGGAAAGTTCGGACAGAACTAAAGCCTTGCTACTTCTACCCAGTGGTTTTATAATTCTAACGTAAGCGGTTGGTTCAACTTTCGCGTTAACTTGTTGAGTGTTCCTTAAAAAAGCTATTAGTTATTTTACTTTGTTTTGGTCGACGCTAATACCTCTACTAGCACACATTAACCACAGTTATTTACTTATAGGTTATTTCCCTAAAAAACGAGCTTGCCAAAGCCCATAATAGTCAATTATTACACCTCTACTAACGAACAAACTTCCAATCTACTGATCCCGGGTTCGACAGATTCAATGATGCTCGATTTTACACCAATAATCCGACTTCCGAAAATATTCGATAGGGATTATACATCTACGTCACAGAACAGTAGCATCGAGAAGAACTAGAGCACCTAATTCAGTAGCCAGCGAAAATACGTTCTCATGTTGAGTCATTCTCAGTTATAGTATATGACGTTAAATAAGAACATAACACACACTCTGTAAATTGCTACTGAACAAGGATACAAGTTCACCTGTACTGGAAGACGTTACGAAGGAGAAACAGTAGTCGACTTCATTGTTACACAAGTAACCAAGCGCATGATTTTCCGTCAGAACGTAATTGTCTACTGTATACAGGATAAAGCACCACTGAGAACCGTTATATATTCTATGCTAGAAGCAGCTAGTCTTTAAGATCATTCTTGTGAATGCCTCCGCCCAAACAAAAAGAAACATTAAAAATACTCATTCCTGATTCTGTTTCGATTCGATTCTCAATCGGCAGCAGATCATTTAAAACGGGCTGAGCAATTAACAACTGCATCTGTCAATTATAGGAATGCTCGTGTAGTCGAGGATAGGACTGCAGTCCAAAGACATAAGTGACTAGAAACTTCACACTTAGGTGAAGCTGAGCAGAACACCACTAGTGTAAAGTGCTCAATCGCACCACTCAGTACTGCTAAGGCATCCTATAATGATACTATAAATCAGCGTACAGGCGTTATGCTACAAGCCATACAAATTGCAGTTCGAACCTCTGACAACCACCCCCTAAGTGATATAGATTTCAGCCACACGGCCTCCAATATTTAGCGGTCTTGTTCTTCATTAGGTGAAAAAACTCGAACTCCCGAAGCCATGGTTAGCACACCAAACAATTTAAGTATAATGAAAGCGGGACAAGAAGATCATCAAAACTACAGGTAAGTTTCAAGCAAGGTTTAACCACCCCATCTTCAAGAAAGAGGCATGATACTACTATGCCTACCATATTATTATATAAAAAGGTCGATTATGAGGTCACATTTTCTAAAGATAATCGACTCGGTAATAATCAAGGTCGTAAGCACTGACAAACTGTACGTAACCAATCAAAGCATAGCTCATTTAACTACCAGCGTAAACCGAGTGGCGAATATGTATACAACACTCTTTACTACCTTGATACAAACAACTTTGTAAGAAATTCTAGGGATCCAAATACACACCACTATGTTCTAAGCCTTGGTAATCCTACACCATACCCGAACAACTCAGGTCCTGTAAGCCCTTTAACTTCCCCTTCTCACATCTATGGTTATACTCCTGATGGGCTACTAGGACATCCTCAGTTTTTTGTACATCGTCAACGAACTGCCTTGCTTAAACTACTCTGAACATCCTAACATCTGACTACTATAATAAATTTTTGGGATCAGGTAATCACTAGTCCTGCTAGCAATACAGCTTGCCTAGACATGGGCTCAAACGGTTAGATTACCCTTTCAAATCAACATCTAGTTATATCAAATACAAACAACTTAAATGAGGATTTTATTCGATCCTTCACAATTCACTCATTTCTGAACATTATAGTGATTAATGCCAGCTTACTCCTCAAAGGAATATCAACTCTAAGAACTATAGCCTTATTAATTAAAACCCTCTTTAATATTTGTCACAGAAACATGGTGTTCCTCAGTAACTAACTCAGAATTAGTTATTCCGGACCATATGCTATATCGTGGCAACAGAGTTTATAAACGGGGTGGCGGTTGTCAAATATACGCATGTTTGCTTTACGTCTAATAAAATCGATGACGAAATACTTAGCAAGGTACCAGTGTCGGTCTAGATCCCAGTCGATACCCCGAACTAGAGTTTACTTTCTGAATGCATATACAGAACCCCCTACACCTCGATTCCGTAGATGACGTCATTTTTGGTGCCTTTGTACACACCTCTGCCCTAGATTATAATGCCGAATAATTGCAGGTAACTTTAACCTTTCTAGTAAAACCTGGAATGTTTGCAGAGGACAGTCATATGATGAAGAACACTTTACAAAATTAGTCATGCATTGTTGAACACAGTGTGTACACACTCACACGCAACATAATAACAATCTTGACCTAGTTTTCTGTCATGATGTAACTCCTCCGTCAGTTCAAGTTAGCAAAAAGCTCAAAAGTAGTGACCAGAAAATGGTTCAATGTTCTTTTCCTTTTAGTCACCTCAGTAGTTATATAATACAAGAAACTAAACAATATCGTAACTATAAAAATGTGGACTAGAATCTTTTACACACCCTTCTAAGTTGATCTGACTAGGACAATTTTTTCTTATCCAATAGTTTTAAAGATGAACTAGATATTTTTTATCAAATTAATAACCCGCGTTTAGATTCGATTGCACCTACTAAGATAAGCAATATAGTTAAATTATATGATCGGTATATACCACTACATTGCAGTAAGAAACTAAGATGCCTAAAGAAGTGCTATTTTAAGTAAAATGACTTCGCATTTGTGGAAAGTACCATGACTTTTAATCAACTTAAAGAAGTCCGCAGGTTAAAGGCGATTAATGAAAATTTATTAGCAATTCACAGTAACTCCAAGGTATAAAACTTGGTACAGCTGTTCAATAAACGCGTCAAACCTTTCCGAGACAATGATATTCTCTACCTTTCACATGATGGCTCAGTTGTCAATGACCATAATATTATTACCAACCTGTTTAGCGACTTCCTTGCTAGCAAAGGTAAACCACTGGATGACATTGAGGTAGACATTATCAACTCGACTATTAGCCATATGGAATTCGTTACCTTCACGTATGACAGCATTTGTAAATCCATAAAGTTAGGACGTCAAGTAGTCATAGTGTAGATGGCATGACATCCATTTACTTCAAACCTGGTGAACCTAATATTACGTTAATCCTACTAAAACTTTTTGACCTTCCCTTAACAACAGGTACTTACCCTAATAAATGGATAACCTCTAACATTTGCCAGGTCGCAGTAAGGTGCTCGAAACAGAAGTTAGATCTGAATGCTTCTAATTGTGGTTGGATATGTTTTGGAGCTAACCGCCTCAATATCGATCTCTCCATAGACGGTGATAAGTTGTATAGGCTCCAGTTAATGGTCGACTTAGGACTAAGGTGTTCTCATAATCTGTCATTCACAGAACAGGTTACTGTGCAGGCATATAAATCGCATAGACCTTTGAGTTACATATTACGTACATTTTATGACAATGACTCTCGTACTCTGCTATATAAAGTTTATACCAACTTTTACTAGAATACTGCACCTTTATTCTCAGTAATGTTTCCATTAATGATAAACTCAGACTGAGATCTGTCCAACGTCGCTTTTGCTCTTTGCATTATTGAGGCTAACTGTCCTCTGGACTAAAAATTTAGGTACACTAAGTTAGGACTAGATATTTTATTGAGGCTTCAATTCAAGTTACACCTAATTTTCTTTTATAAGATACTGAACAAATCAGCATTTTCATCGTCTAATATAATTCAGCTCGAGAAACCTTCTTACTATAATCTACACAATTCAGCTTCGAAAATAAAAATCTCACATTCCAAATCTACTGTTTATATGAATTACTTTACAAATAAATTTTCTTGAATCTGGAACAATTTGCCCCAAGCCATTCGGGAAACAGATTCACTTTCTTTTTTTGTACATATTTCAGATATGTTGACTGGGATAACTACTTCATGGAAAATAATGTTGACAAACTTGTTCACAATCTATAGTATGACACTTAAGGAAGTTGCACCTTTAAGAAACCTAAAATTTCTAAATATATATCTATTATCATCACAAAAGAAGTGACCCCAGTAGACATATTACTAACTTTTATAAGCTTAAGGATTTTCTTTCTTTTATTGCTGTTCAAGAATACGTATTACTATAGTGATTAAACGTATATGAGTGGGGGTTGTGCTAAAAAACGAGCAAGTGAAAAAATGGATGTATTACAGTTCTTAAGGTTTTATGGGACAATATCGGCAGCCCTAAATTGAAGTGTGGTAATCTTTCAATCTATATCAATCAGGTACATAATAACCTTCAGTGTATCGCTTGACTAATCACATCACTATCAATTGCTCTGATGTCGTTACGCTCGAGACTATCTTTCCTTACAGAACACTCATCTTGCGCTCCAGTGGGGATCAAACGTCTTAGCTTAAAAGGATTGATACCATTAAATTTACCTCAGTTTCTGTTGTAATCAATATCAATCCGAGCTCGGTTCTAGACTGTGATAGTCCACTGGATAACATCGATGAACGCTGGCTGCATTTATAAGGCGTCATGAGAATGAAAAACCACGTCTCTTGTGGTTCGGAGGTGTCTCGCTTATGAGTATTGGGTTTCCGCAGGTTTCTTACGGTGACATCCACTCCGGTGACTTATGTGATGATAAATGTGGATTCATTGGGTAGATGGTGAAAGGCCTGCGGGAAAACTAGGGAAACCTGGTTGTCTGTGTGTGACAAAAAGCTGGAAACGGAAGTAACATTTGGTAATTGCCAGAAGTAATTTTAATTCTTTCGCTACCATTAGCAGCGAGAATTTTGTTGTCAACAAAACGATCTGCGAAGCAGATGGTACGTCACTCACTAACATCCAAAATCACGGATTATCGGGCGAGTTTATCAAGGGTCACTTCAACTAATATATGGCCTCACCAACTTCGACCAGATCTCCTTGATTTCCATGGTCGGTGGAGACTAACCCATCTAGTAAAGAGAAAGTCTTTAAGAAATTTTACTTACTATTTTGTGAGCATTATACTTATCTCTTGCAACACTATAATATCTTTCGTATCCACAATAAAAGTTTAAGCGCTTATTACCTTCAACTTTAATGTTAAAGTAATTTTTACTAGAGGAAAACATCAAACTTGTTTGGGAGGTCTTATGTTAAGAAGAGAAAGCTAATATTCAATACTCTCGTATTATGTTTATGATCATATTGGTCACTCTTGGAGAGTTTAAAATGAACAGATGTTGTTGAGTAATAGCTTAGGTTTACTGTATTAGTTAGTATTTATAGTGCATTGTTTAATTATTGTTTTCGTATTCATGTCCGTATGAGTTATGGTTTTACCTCAGTTGTACCAATACAGAACATTCTAAAGTATAGCAAACAGAATGACTATGAGAAAATATTTTATTTGTACCATGAATCATTTACCTATAAAAGTCTCTTTACTTTAAAACCAACTTAGCCTAAAATCGCCCTAGAGTTGCTGTCGGTCCCAATCCCGGAGGGTAGGGCATGAGGTTAGCAACCTCATCCTGCAATAATCAACCTTGCTAATAAACGCTAATCAGAAAAAAAAACATTTTAACTCTATTTTGGTAGTTAAAAGGTTTTCATTTCAATGAGTTATGATGTTTCATGGTGGAAGCTGAGTTTCTTCGGAAATGACGAGGCCGGTGTCCTTTCTGATAATCAGAATAACAATTAATGTAAGTGCATGGAATGTTCGAACAATGTGTGAGACAGAAAGTAGCATCCAAATGGCGAGGCTACAGTCAGTAATCGATGAATGCTCGTCCAAAGACCTGACCATTCTGATGGGAGACCTAAACCCCAACGTTGGAATAGACACCACCCGATATGAAGACATGGTGTGACAATATGTACTGAGAGAATGGAACGGAAACGGGGAATAGTTTGCAAACTAATGTGTCCTCAACAGAATTATTATAGGTGGCACCATATTCTCCCACAAACGCGTACATAAAACTACATGGGTTTCATCAAACCACATTACATAAAACCAAATCAACCACATCTGCATCAATAAGAAGTTCAGAAAGACTATGGGAAACGTAAAAACAGAAAAAGGAGCTGATATAGCTTCAGATTACCACCTGATAGTGGCTAAAATGAAACTGAAGCCAAAGAAGCATTGGGCAAATGCATCAGCAGTATTACAAAAGCTTAATACAACCCTTCTTGTGGATACAAACAAACCCAGAGAATTCACAATAGGCCTCAGTAATAAGTTCCGGTAATTGAGAGTCTATTAGAAGATGAAACTACTATGGAGGACAACTGGAAAGAGATTAAAGAAGCAATTACTTCAACATATCAGTTGGTTTCGAGTTGCAAGGAGCACCACCATAAAGGATGGATCCCTGTTGGTATTCTGGATAAGATTGAAGAAATGAGGAGCAAGAAGATAACAATTAATAATAACCTAACAAAAACAGAGAAAACCAAGGCATCAGACAAATACAATGAAGCCAACAAGTAGGTGGGAAAGAGCATTAAGTCTAATAAACGTGTGTGGACGACCTAGCAATGACAGCGGAGAAGGCTGCTATAGAAGAAAATATAAGGCACCTATACGACACAACGAAGAAGCTAGCTAGAAAATTCAGTAGTCCAGAACGGCCAATCAAGAACAAGGATGGCAAACCAATCATTAAGACGAAAGAACGAAACAGGTGAGTAGTACACTTCTAAGAAGTTTTAAATAGAGCAACTCCACTGAAACCACCAATCATTGAAACAGCAGCCACGGATTTCCTTATAAACATCAACCAACAATCGAAAAAGTCAGAATATCCATCCAACAAATCCGGAGTGGCAAGTCAATAGAACCAGACAACATACTAGCTGAGAGAGGCACTGAAGTCAGATATAGAAGTAATTGCAAAGATGCTCCACACTCTATTCAGGAAGAACAGGTGCCAATGGACTGGAAAGAAGGGGATCTCATCAAGATACCAAAGAAAGGAGATCTTAGTGTGAGATCTACAGAGGTACCACTCAGCTTTTAGTACCAGGAAAAATCCTCAACATAGTGTCATTGAACCAAATGAGAGATCTAGTCAACGCCTAACTTCTGGATCAGCAGGTCGGATTGAGTAAGGGTTGACCGTGTACCGACTAAATCACAACTCTATGGTTCATTGTTGAACAATCCATTGAATAAGACTCACCACTTTTCATCACTTACCTTGACTACGAGGAAGCATTTGACAACGTGGACAGGCAAAAACTATGGATCCTTCTCTGACATTATAGCGTACTCGAAAAGGTAGTCAACATCATACGACATTCTTACGATGGACTACACAGGAAAATCGTTCATGGAGGTCAGCTCACAAACTCACTCGATGTAGAAACCAGTGTCAGACAAGGCTGCTTACTCTCGCTGGTGGTTGATTGGATCATGAAAACTATAACATCTCAAGGCGATCTCGAAATACAGTGGACAACTTGGATGCGACTAGATGACTTAGATTTTACAAATGACCTAGCTCTTCTATCCCACACATATGCATATGAAGACGGACAGTGTAACTGTAGCCTCTGCAGAAGTATGTTCCAACATACACATAGGGAAAAGCAAGATATTAGGATGCAAAACAACAAGCACTAACCCACAGATGAGGAAACCTTCACATACCACATGGACAGCGTCATTTATAAACAAGGAGGACCAGATACAAATGTGAAGGCACGTATGGTAAGGCAGGGTCAGCATTTCTACAATTAAAAAACATCTGAAACACAAACCAACCGTCAACCAACATCTAAGACAGAATCTTCAATACAAATGTGAAGACAGTTCTGTTGTATGGAGAACTATGAAATCATCATACAAAAGATACAGAAATTACAAACAGCTGTTTGCGTAAGATACGTCGGACTTGTTGGTCAGATACCATCAGCAACAACTTTCCGTATTTTCAACCACAAGTAGAGTGAGGTAGGGCTCCTAGTCTCACCTTCGCTCTTCAACTTTACCATCAATGATATTCTAGAAACAGCTCTGGATGAAGTTCATGTTGGTAGTGTGGAGTTATTACTCAGAGCAAAAACGTTTTCACTTTGAGTACACGGAAAATATTGCTTGTGAGGTAACACACAAGCCACCCAAATGGAACTTAATAAGTTGGCAATTAATATCACCAAAATGACATATACATTGCACCTCCTAAGTACAAAGTACCTCCGCAAGACATGCGAATTCGTACGCTTACATATCCTGTAAGCACTGTATTAATTACATTTAGGGACATAAGAAACTCATACTTAGGAATCACATGTGAAAGCTTAAAAAGCAACCTAATGAAACCTACATCTATCATGTTACGCGCCATTAAGCGTTTATTAAGTATAAGTCGATTCAGTAGCCAATCAAACTGAGACTGTCCGTAGCATCGTAGATATAGACATTAATTAAAAGTATTAACGAAACATACTTTAAAATAACGGCCTGTTCTTATATAGCTGGAGAAATACCTCTCTACAAAACATGTCATTCTTCAACGCATAATTAATGAACATCAGTTTATCTAAATAAAAGAAGTCAGGGTCAATGATGATACCTGAACTGTGCCGTCTGCCCGGCAATGTGAAACTACTTACCATAATTTTGGCGGCTTAATCTACAGGTGTTTTTTTTGTCACAAACCCTGGCAGTTTTGACTGGGATGGGTAAGGCCAAGGGAAATATCGGGTGGCGTAACTCACACAAGATGGTGGGTAAATTAAGTAGTTGCATCGTCCCATTTACCTATCGTGCAACAGGAATAAGTCTAAGTAGACTGTCCAGTAAATAAACCAGTTAAGCCGCTTGTAATAAACCTTTAGCCCTACTCTAATATTGGTATTAAGTTGTTTTCCTTATGAATATATGGAGATCCAGAGAACTATGAATTATTTAATCTTATCTATTCATGAATATGTGGAAAAGATTATACAGAGAAGAATCAGTAGCAGTTCCGAAGTAAGCATGTTTAAGGGTGCAACCATCACACAAACTCAGAGGCTTAGAAATTAAGGACTGACAGCAAAGGCTGAAGATTATGTTTTTGGCTAACAACAGTAATGGCACCTATACTAAGACAAAACAGTGGCTTAGTGATCCTGTTTGTACTAGTTACCTTAGTAAATACATACCGTGACATGAAGCATACAAAATCTCAGTTTGAGCCCAGATAAATATCCTGAATATGCTACCAGTCCTTAGAGAAATATACCGAACCCAGCTCAAAGTGGTCTTCGCTCTATCAACTACTGATTAACCAAATTACACATGTAAGGAAATACACTATCATGTACTCACTTTGCGGCAATATCCTCCTTATTGTTCCAAATGAATGTTTACACTAAATTAAGATGGGTTGGATAACTATAGCAATCCTTCGTGTCTCTACATCTTCATATTTTTCGACCCCAAGTTTTGTTAAACATTTGAAATTTATTTGAGAACACTTGGATAGTATATCCACATCCTAATAAGTAGCTAGGAACATTGCATACACCAGTGGGGTGTATACTTCATTATCCATGTGAGATATCACCAGACAAACTGAGCGGAATGACCAACTTAGTGGGTGGTTTGTTAGCAGACTTTATCACGCAAAATCACTACTACTCTGTATTACCGCGTAAAACTTACTGTTTCAACCACTGTTGCTCCAGTATTTCAGCATCCATGTCCAGACAAGACATTGAAGTATGAAATGGGATAGATGTTACGATTGTTATTGTCACTCAGAATGTTTGAATGATGGCATTTTTCATCGTCTACATTAGAAACTGACATATACGTAGTCCCATTTGACAGTAAGTTCAAAAATAGGTCGGTATTGGAGAACCGTCCATTTAAGGCGTATTACTTATAAATATATACAGATAGCCTAATAACCGATTATATTGTTGAACACCACAGTTCAGATGACATTTAGTTTTGGACGATTACGCTGGCGAACCTACAAAAGTGAGACGGTGTTTTATAAGTTAGATCAACTAAGAGCTTCTAATAACAAAAATTCTTTATTTAGGGGTGAAAATCCAATTCATTAATACAAGGCATTAGGACGAAACAGCCAATTGTGCAACAGCGTAAATAACCGAGCATTCCGTTGCCTAAATTGATAATGAAATCAAAACAACCACACAATAACTTCGGCTCCTGATTGAAGGGTAACTTGATACTAGCACTAATACATCCACTATCTATTTAACATCAACCGCATACGCACTCCTCTGTACACGTCCAGGAAATATCACATTACAAAAACATATTATCTGTTTATTATGATTATTATGTTACCCTTCAGTTCTTATCACTATCTAAACTGATATATTCCCACGGCGAAAAAGATACTGGTGTTGCTAAAGGTGTCGCAAAGATTGATAACGTAACTGGCAAATTTTCCACTTAGGATCCCAGTTTTGCTCATCGAGTTCTGAGTCCAAAATATACTGATTCTAAAGGCGTGGATAATAGTTAGTTTCACTTAAGAATAGAACGACTACATAGACAATGAAAGACAAAGCACATTATTATGCTGAGAAATACTAATAACTTCAATAGTAAAAAGTAATGCATTATACAATACGATGCACAAAATCTTTCAGCCTATACAGAGTAATCTCTTACACAGTAAATAGACATGAACTACATTATAAATAAAACTATAAAATGATTAGCAAATATTCTGTTAGCATAATAGTCAATTCACTCATCTGGATGTGTCAAATGTTCTATCACAAACGCTTGGGAAATAGATTGAGGAATGTTAGACTTGCAAAAATGAACTTAATTTTCCGATCGTAAACCAGCCAAGTCAAGAATAGTACGACATAAGCTAGTGTACATGAATGAGTCACCACGAATACGCTTCATCTTAATTCCAAGCACTCTATCTTGTTGGTCACGAGAGTTTGAAGGCAAACGACAGGAACCTTTGGAAGAAGTTGATACATTGTTTGTCATTCCTGAATGGCTTGAAGTTTCACTTGAATGGACAGGAACCATAGGAACTGCAGGAGATGTTGACCTTAATGTCATACGACGCCGAACTGAGGCCTCAACTGCCCGAGCAGAAACATAAACCAGCTCCAGCTCAAAGGAAAGTACAGTTTTCCCCCAATCGTTAGCAAAAATGCAAAGAAAGCCAGAGCTATTGGAAGAAAGAAATATATATTGAATGGTAAAGTGAGTAGTCACGTGAAGGTGATAAGTACAAAAAAACACCTGAAAGTTTAGTGGTATAATAAAAGGGATATTATCTATGTTGAGTTCCCAAATAAAAACTGAGAGTGATGTGTTGTAACCTTCAATAGAGGTGATAAAATAACAAAATCAAGTCCTGGTGAACACGATATTTTTAAAGTGTTCCAAACAAAATCTCTCGCGTCCAGGTAAATTATATCGAGGCACAATTAATAACGATCTGTCCGAGACTGTAATACGAATATCTGTCAATAGTAAAAACTATTACTTTACAACCACTTGTAGAGTATCTGTACAAACTCAATTGTCACAACCTGAGTTCTGAATAAACCATTAGACGAATACTTAAAAATCGAGATCCCACAAAGGATCAAAAAAATAAACAACTATTTTGTACTAAAGCGATAAACACTTGTCATTTTAGTCTACTATAATTTTGCGTTGTCATAAAACATAATATCCTTTGTGTCGTGTCATCACCATAGATTTCGCACATTTTAGTAAATAACTAAAGCTCAAAAGTATCAAAAGAACGAAGATGATTTATGATTTATTTTTTAGATTTAAGGTTGTGATCTTGTGATGTATCCAGCTTTATTGTACAGACAGTTGCTCATATTATTTGTGGTTTAGTACGTGATTATTTAGATACTAATGATTATTCAAACTGGTGAAGTCTGAATACATATTTCCAACATTTAAATGAATCAATAAAGTAACTATTACTATCTAAGACGAATACAAACATCTAAACAACAAAAATTAGCAATATTTAGGAACAAACCCTTTGAGAGTAAACCGTATAGACTGTTGTTTTAATGCTGCAGTTATCTGATCAAACACTTGACCAGGACTCATATCATTTCGTACAATTAACACATTGTTTAGATGGCGCGTTTTTCGCAAGCGATCTACAACAAGACGACCGTCTGGCACGACATTTTTTGGAGTAAGAGCTTTACGAAGACGTCCAAAATTACGCCAACCACTGACTTCAGGAACACGATTTGAGCTAGTTCCAGATTCATCAGCTGAACTTTGTGATTGTGAGAAATCATCACCGATGACTCCGGGACTTGAATGGAGAGATGATACTTCATGCTGTAATTTGGATGATAATGATGAATGAGCGGTAGATAAATTATTTTCACTAGTAGCTTCAGTTACTGATATAGGATGTCTTCTATAGAAAAAAAACAGAAGTGCTTAGTCTAAATTTGGTAAAATCATTAAGATTGTACTTTTATGAATCTACAACGAAAATTATAAATTAAGGTAACAAATCACTAGTTAAAACAGTAATTTGTATTCTACATCACGACTAAAAGTTTTGCACGAAAATCGAATGATAAACTTCCCTTTTGCGAAAATTTCTTAAATAATACTTTAAATATGATGAGATGTGAGTAGACTCTACGTAGATATGCACGAAGTAATGGGCCTGAATGAATAAAATGCATGATGCATGTAGAATTCCAAAACTTATAATTAACAATTCAAATGTACTTGTGGAATACTTAATGTGAAAAATCAGCTGGTTATAATCAACGAGAAGCCATACACAAATGTGTGTTAGCTCAAGCATTCATATCACAGAGGCACCGTGTGATGAAGTACGAGATGAATACTGGTGTCGAAATAATGTAGCAGTAACGATAGCAAAAATGACCCAACATTGAGAATATGGTTCGAAAGAACAGAAAGGATAAATATATATGGAGGAAAGCAGGAGTTTAAAATGCGGATGCATCAAGACACCGTAGACGGTTTTCAACCATGTCATCAAAAGCTTCTAACCAGAGATCACGACGGCTGGAATCGAGTAGTACACACCTAACTTTATGAATTCGACTGATATGTTTTAGAGGACTTGAACTTTGCAAACAACAAAAGCCTACTGATAAAATATGTAAGGATTTGTTCAAAGAAAATAAATAAAAGCCTTAGTTCGTTAGGATCATCCAAATTCAGCTGTTGGCTAGTACTAAGCCTATAAATGTAACAAGAAAGAATTCGTTTTAAAAATCTTATAAATAACTTCAGTAAACGAAAGTTTAACAATATAAATTAACTTACCTTTCATTCAATTGAGCGTTGTGAAAATCATGTGTCAAATTGATAAGCTGAGAATCAACAGAACGACTAGGAGATAAGCCAGAATGATCTGTTACTTTACCTAATAAAAGTCGATTACTTTTTATTTACTTAAATACAACTGCGATTAGTGGGTGTTTAGTTATATAAAAATGAATGTCTCATCAAAAATATAGATGACACCCTATTTTAAATATAATATACAAGTAAAATATCTTAGCTCTATGTCATTCCTGATATCCTACGAAAGTTTAGGATGGGCTTTTAAACTGCAGCATCAGTTATAAACAACGTGGAGTTTGGTTCAATCTGTCAGATAAAATTGCCAGGATGAGATCGAATTATCAAGCTTATTATTAAAATATAGTATAATAATAAGGAATGAGACGAAGGTATGTACAAAAGAATAATGAAACTTGAGGCCTAAAATACAAAGAATAAATTAACATAAAACCATATTGATTGATACCGAGGTATACGACTTACTGTCTTCAACCACTGAATACAATTATTGCGCGCACCCAGATCATGTTGTCCGTCAAGATCAACAGTAAATGATGCTAAATTCCGGCTAGGCCACTCCTAATTTTTTATGACGGAATTAAGTAAAAAAAGAGACAAAAAGGCGGCACTAACGAACATTGCGGTTGACAATTCTGATGACGATTCGATATAAGTTCTAACTCGATCGGTAGTTTCCACAGAGTTCCCTTAGGTTCTTGAATTGTGAAATATGCCTTTCAAAAACACTATCACAAGACCCCTCGGTCTACAGAGTTGAATGCTTTCACCAATCCAGGAAATACCACCATCGTCATACGTCAGTAAGTATATTTATTGGTTCTAGAGCATGAAGAAGTGTTAATATATGATCCACATCCGGGTTTCAGACCAAGCTGACTTTCCAGTGTTTGCTGTTCCATTGGATGGTGGTAGAAACTATATTGGTCAAACAATAATCTTAGGTTGACGGATATCAATAAGATTGTAGATGGACCTACGAATGTCATTTAGTTGAACATTCTTCAATACAGATCAAACACACTTAGAGGTTGATTATTTATGGTTAATTATTTATCTTGCATTGTTGTGCACTAATAATAGAATGCTGACAGTTGGATAAATCTCACATTTTAAAAAACTTAGTGGATTACTTACAGTAAATGATAATTAAAAGTAAATAATAAACTACCTCGAGATTGAGGGATCTTTTTATTCACTGAAATCATATCTGGGAAAAAGAATTGAGGAGGGCAATTTTCAATTTCACTTTTAGTATGGCCAGTTCGGTGTTTACTTTGAGTTGGAAAAATATCATGTTTAGAGGGAGAGAAAGATGAATTGTGCTTGACATTCTTATCAGCCTGATTGGTGTATGAAGTAAAAACAACATTTATGACAGTATCAGGTAACAGAAAATACAAAATATAAGAGATGTATGGTCACAATCAATAAAAAACCAGCGGTGCTAATTACTCATGGAGGGACTTAATTGTATTCAATTAGTCACGTCGTACCTTTTTGATTAGCGTATTAATTGTAGTTGTTACTTGAATTAGTGATCGGGCTTGTTAACTGACTACCGGCTATTATTAAGCCACTTGAATAGAAAATTGATACAAGTCCCACCAACTCATAATTAGGTTGTAAAGACAATAAGTAATATGAAGCAAGGTAAAGCAGATGGACATGAGAGGTTGACGCCTGATATATTTAAGAGTGGTGGTTTAATTCTAGAAGACAGAGTGATTGACATACTAGCTAAAGTCTCGAAGCTGACTGGTCTTGAACGATGATCGTCCCGATTTATAAGGACAGGAATCCTCCTAAAATATCTACGACGGAGTCAGCTGGACTAATAATGTCTAGAATATTATCCACTGTCCACTCAACGATTATATGGAACTAAGGGATAATAAACTCGGAAAAATTACACTGGCTTCAGACTAGGACGAGGGAGTATCGACCAGATATTCTCTCCGTCAGATTCTACAGCATAAGTATAATTTACCAACGTTCGATGATGGCGGTATTTCTTAACTCGAAAACAGCTTTTGACTTCATAGATCGAAGGGTTTTACGGTAGTGTATGTCACTAAAATGTATACTTCAAAATGTAAATGTAATGAAAACCCTCCACTCGAGCACTACCGGTCGAATTAGAGCATATGAAGAACTGTCATCAGAATCGTTAACCTCAAGCGTTCGTCAGAATACTAGGGAAAAATGGAAAATCAGTTGGTGAGGTTGTGAACCATAATTAACTAAGGTGGTTAGGACATGTACTACGTATGCCAAACTGTTGCCTGCCTCGACGATGTTGGTTGGTGTAGTAGGGAGGAAAAATATAGTAGTTAAAACAAAATGCAGCATTAGTGCGTACAGTCATTGACTGCTGGTCTAAGTCATGTTAGTAGGTGTGAATCACCTGGTTGGGTCTATAAGATAAATTGAGATTAGTGGTTGAATATTACTTGATATAGAAAGAAGAGGTACAATAGCGTAAGTGTATCCAATCTTCATCTTCTAAATTTTGGATCCCATTATTCCATTGAACACAACTCTGCCACACTCCTTCCTACTGAATTACATTGTTGTGTTAACCATGTAAATTTAGTCTCATCGTGTTAATATGATATAACAACTTGGACTTATGCGCTTGTGGGAGGTTTAACGTTGCCCATGACTGACTGATTTCTTTTCCTAGTATCTCAAAACGAATCCTCTCATGGCGTTGGCAACTGGGAAGTGCCAATTGCCGTCAAACATAGAAAAGCGTATTAACACTAACATAAAACGACCCATTAGAGTATCTAATTCAATATCGCAAACACTTGCGATATAATGATGTGATGAAGATTTAATATATTAGTTAGAATAAAAACAGTATTCTATAAACTATGGCTTGTTAAGTATTGAAACTAGTTTTCACTAATAATGCTTAGAAGCATATGAAGAATACAAGCAATTTAGCACAGATGTCATTAAGTTAGTGTGTATCGCCATACGTTCAGAAAACAGTGAATCCATAAACCTTTATTTACGAATTAAATGTTTTAAATGAAGTAGCTATATTATTACTAAAACAGTGGATGGAAGTCTGTTTAGTAACATCAAATATCAGAATTACAAGTGGATGGCAATTAAAACGATGTGGGAGTAGTGGCTCAGATGTTAAGATATTCAATATCCTATTAAATCTACTTTGTTTTGAGAAACTGTAATATCATTAATAACGAAGCTGAGTACACAGATCTGTACCCGGTAAATGCGTTGAATAAATAGACGAAAACCAAATAACAAAAATGAAATGCCTTGTTTAAATATACTTGAAGACCACTGAATTAAAAGTCACCATTCAAAAGCACATTTATTGTGTGTGTGTGTGTGTTTGTCATAAATTGATCCTACTTAAATACCATTGAAGACCAGAAAGCATAAGTCAGCTGTTTCATTCCAGTATGAGACTCCTCGGAAGCGTGAATACCTACGACTTCAACAAGGATTATATTAAAGAAATTTGGGTCTCACAGTGAACGCCTAACCATAAACACGATTCGGCAGGCGCCTAATGATAGGATTCCCACTTCATATAAGTAGTGATATGCTGCAATAACTTCGAGTCTTGAGGTAAGTCTTCAGTAGACTGTTCAATGATCACTAGTTTTTAATGGTGCTCGATCGACATCAGTCTGTAATGTATGCAAACAACAAACTGAAACCAATCTCCACAAAACCACCTCTACTTAACTCAATTATAAATGACCAAATAATAAGACGTATAATTACAGGCCATATACAAATGACTACAAAACGAAACATATTCACTAATGCAAAGACACTAACTGAATAATGAAGGAAATTTTGTGTAATACGTAACGTATATCATTAATACAACAGTTGATTCAGTAAACTAACAACCAAACTACAAAATGGCAGTAACTGAACACTAAATTAATAGGTGTATTGAAGAATGAACATATAGCACAAGCACAAAAAGCATAAAGTATGAAAAGGTAGTCTGGATCAAACACGGTCGTTCTTAATTCAAGGTAGTGTCGTATAATACAGTTTAATAATTTGAATTCTTACATTTTCTGTTACTGACCGGGAAGCTGTATTTCTAGCAGTGACTTCGGCTCTTTCCCTACATTAACTGCATAGTAATTTAATGTCATTCCGTATACCATAGTAAGTAAGAGACAACACATATATATACGAGTCATATGCATTTTGTGGCGGCAGTAGAAGCTGACTTAAAAAAAGCTATCATCGTCTTAATGTGTTTGTAGTTAGAATTAGCTTGTCTTGAGTTTACATAATTTGAAGTGGTATTAATCAATACTTCGTAAGTGTGCAAATTTAAATCCTGCTTCACATACCACAATCAGTGTGACCAGATTCACGAGGAAGTGTGTGATTGCTTATTACATTTTAAGATTGTAGTTTTCTAATGTTAGTGAGCTTTCTAGGAAAAAAGTGGACAAAATAGGGGTAAAAACAGATTAGAATAAATGAACAGTTAACACTATGAAACGACTTGAGTACTAACCTCGACAAGTATATCAGAGGTGCTTGATTCATCAATAAAAGCAGCTTGCATCAAATTGCCAGATCTAGCAAACAATGGTGCTCCAGGAAGTGATGACGGAATAGTCAGGTTCCCACGGTGCATTGGGGTACTACTAGGAGCTGATACTGAGAATTTTTCATCCCGAATTTGATGACAAGAAAGTGTATGAAGCTTCTTGGATGGTGCTGCACTAAAAGGCGCATTATTACGGCGATTAAGTCGGATGAACACATCTTCCTCCTCCAAAACTGATTCCATTATCATGTATGTGGCCATAATATAATCATACGGACGCTGTTGAAGTTGAAAAGAAATATACAATCAAATAAGTGTAGTGAAACTAACATCTGTAACCAGAAAACTACTACGTAAAACAATATGATTATCGAGTATATGTATATTTACTTATTTCTAAAATTTCTTAGTATTTGTTCATGACTTAGCATACAATCGGAACTACAACAGTAAGGTCTTGTGATGAAAAGCACAATTTATAAACGGTGGAATAAAATGTAATCATTCCCACTTCAGGATTTTATTCTATTTATCATACAGTATGAATATTAATAAACTTATCTCGTTTCCCCCCCCCCCCCAACTTATATTAAATAAACAAATCACAACTTCCCATTAAAAATCAGAACTCAAAAGGATACAATAAATAGTTTATAGATAGGATTTCAAACACTGAATATACTATGAAGCAACAATAAGCTGAACGAATAAAACAACAGAAACCAAAATTTGACATCCGAAAAATAGTTTATATTTTATAATGGATAGTTGGCATGAAAATTAACTTGTTCACAAAATTAGGAAGTTACAAACACTTCCTCCCCATTAAAAAGATTTAGTAAGGCAAGAAGAACGACTATAACAAGTTAATATGAATCCATTTTATTTTGTGGTTTCTCAACTACATACAACCTAGAAGTATAATCATTAAAAAAACAAAACGGGTACACAGCTTATATAAAAATGATAGTGAAAAAAATTTAAAGTTGGCTAGTAGAAGTGAATCAATAAGAAGACAACTGTGCAAGAATAGTGATTAGGAAAGTGTAAAAAAGAAAATTGAGGATCCCATGGACAAAATCTAAGAGATAAGTGAAGTTATGTTATAATAAGTATAAGTAAAAATACTGATTAATTGAGTAAAGTATAGATAAAATGAATTAAAGAGTAGCATCTAAGAAACAATGTAACCAATCTTTAAAAACGAGGTCGCGAAAAGAAAAGTAAGATAGACTAATATCTTATGTGGACGCAAAAAATTAGTCTAGATCTTTTTTATTGGAGATGCTTCGGCAAAAGTTAACAGATTAAATTTGTTTGCTTACTGATAGTTTCGAAAGAGGTTGGCAAATCAGCAATATATCAACTACCAACTAAGTGACGAGCTGTTATATCGGTTACGAATAGATTTTTAATGAACATGTACACAAATGCGAAAACTGACCCTAATTTGTCACTCTGGCGTTTGTTTTGGCACGTACATGTAAATCAGTGGACCCAACTGAAAGTAGCAAAAGGTATGAGTTTGTACGAATCTAACCACCTCAAAGAAGATTGATTACGATAAAGAAGGATTAGAGTGACAATCTGATAAGCTCTGATCAGTATTGACTTTATTGTAAAGTCAGTATAATCACGCATATCACCCCCCTTTTGAAGTCAATTTTCAGGGAGATAGGCTTTTTCCCAATCTTGTCACACTCAGCTTCTTCGCATACTTAGTTATAGTTTTTTTTGCACAACTATTGACACACAAAGAACCCTTCACGATTATGAACTCCTCCTCCTCAATTATGTTCTCCAAAAAGCAATCGCCGAATACAGCTAAATAGTGTACAAACTAAAGCCCCTGTGCAGTTAAGAGATTGAAATTCAAATGTAATCCGTTCCAGGTCTCTTTTTGAAGAAAATATCTTTGTATTCAACCATTTAGAAATAGTTAGGTACCAAGACAGAGAAGTCCCACCAACCGCCTTCTCACAGCAGCGAACGTCTGGAGCTTAGACCGAGTAGATGGACATGGGGAGTCCGCCTAGGGACGTTGGAAAACCTTGGTTCCAAATCAACGGAAGATATGGGATTCATAACCCCAAAGGAACGGAAAGTATATCAACAAACTTTGATCACCGGTTGCCATGGGACAGCATCTCTCGACGTTTCACCGCCTTGTAGATTGATCGTAAGATCAATGACTCAAAGTGGCTCCCTAAGAAAACCAGCCACTTTGGTTTGGGTGCCCGGGAAGCATCTCGGCCCACACACCATAACAATGACCAGAAATTATTAATAAAATGATCTGCTTATTACACTGCCTCTAACTCATGCGATATATACTGTCATTTAATGCTAACCTTAGTACTTTATTTAACATTCCTTTTTATTCTGTTTTTGTTTTGTCTGTTTATTTTCACCACCTACTCAATTCACTCACTATCTCGTTGATAGTGAAAATTCTGTTCAGTCAGTTTGGTCGGAATTTGCAGAATGGTAGACTTAGTTTGGTGACAATGATGTAAAAATCTAACAGCCTTTCTGAAGTCGTGTATGTCAAATAAACCGACCCCGTTAAACGTTTGCACATTAATGCAGATCGGACAACAGATAGGTTTAGCTATGTCTTTAGGTATCAAAATCGGCGTTTATCGCATTACGGAGACCCATATTTAGGAGTCTAGTAGCGTACTACACAATTCAGTCAGTTACATCATAGAACTTAGTACATGCATACATCAGTTCAAGTTGCCATGCCTCAATTAGCAGATAGATATTTAATTGTCAGACCAAATCCCAGAGTAGAGAAGGTAGTAACAGAGTAAGTACTAATGGTAGGATATAGAGATTGGAGATAAGATTTGAGAGAATATGATTCAGTAAAGAGAAAATTATGATAAGCTCAAAAACTTAGAATTTGGAGGAAGACAAGGAGTGGATGCACTTGCGCCATGGCGGACTATTTTGAGCCATACATTTGCTCGTTATCTGTCAATTACAAGTGTAATCCATGTGCTACAATATCAAGCTACCTTAATAATTGATCAGACTATATTAACCTATTAATATATTAGCAAAGGAAGCACTCAGTGAATAGTCAGTAAGTATTTTTTGAGTAAAAATAAATATGCTGATTGGTTTGAGTGGATTACTTCCAAATATATGTCACTATTATTACTAAAGAAGTAAATCTAACGTATTGGTAGCTCACCCTGACAAATCAAACGAAGCAAGGTGTGATTAAAATCCAAATTATAATAAAGCGACTGACGATTCTAGAATCTTTAACGTGATAAACATACTAAGTATATAATTTAACTTAGAATGGTAGTTACATTTTATTGGATGGAAATTTCAGCACCATCACACTATATTCTTCAATAATCTAATCAAAAAGATATAATCATGATAAATAACTGTATGAGTAGGGTTACAAGCTAAACCTTGATTCAGCTACTTCATTTTGAATTCCAATCAGTAGTATCACATGCTTCTGTACAACTGGAATCCCGACCGTAGCTACTACCTTGACGTGGTGGTCGGACTTGCCTATCGTGATGACCCAGCTGAGCTATATTGGCTGGAACACATGTTCCTCTAGGTCCTACCATGCCAAGCAGGTCTGTTGGAGAGCGATAAAATGCATATAATATAAAATAACACATGCAAATATCGTACTTATTCGGAAAACAGTATGTATATATGGATGTAAGCGGAACTAGTTTTAAGTCGAATGTACTACTCCAAAAATCGCAACAAAACAATTCACTGGTTATAACTTTATTGGATTTAAACAATTCAATAGAAATGAATAATCAGATCATTTACGCTATTTTCAATAAAGTCTATCACTAAATACTGAATTGTAAATTAATGGTGAGGAATATACAGAAAACTATGAAATAATTGCTAAACTTAGAAATACTGGCATCCGTTTTCTCAAACTTTCTAAACGGTTAAGTATTAACAACTACAAACAGTAACTGTTCTAAACAATACAGTGATGAAGCACACAATACTATTTCGAGAGTTTGTCAGTAGTCAGCCATATCAATTATATACGCCGGTGCCCGTTATTACCTACTTCTATTTACTTGGATGAACATACTGGAGATTAGATTAGTAACCCAAATGTAGAGGTTATTTCGACATTAGTGGAAATCAAAGTGTAAAAACGACAGTGACACGAAAATAAATGGAAAAAGGAAGTGCAATGTGTACAATAATTACCTTTTGTAACATTCGAATAAGTTCCACTTTAGGGATCCTAGTGTATGCTGCGATTTCAGCAACAATCTGCATGTTGAGGGGTGACATCTATCTCAAAAAATGAAGACAACGATTAATGGATAATAATAAAGAAAGTCGTAGCAATTAATTGTATGAAAGTCAGTAACGTTATACAGATTTATTTAGTAGTTTGATCTGACGGAAACGTGGACTTATGAAGAATTTTTAGTTGAAATTACGGTTCCTTACTTATAACTAGGAAATCTGTCCGCACATGTCTAGTATGATATAGGTCATAGAAACATATAACTGCACTACTGTAATTAAACTCGATGGATGACCCTAAGGAGAAACCGAATTAACTGTTATGTAACGAAGAATTTGACGCATTCTGTATTTTGTGTTGGAAGAGGCCGAAAGTGTTAGTTGAAAACAGGTGTTAGTCATCAACAATCCAGATTTAATCAAATTAATTTACTTTAGTTCAACAAATTCTTATTACGTCGCTGATTATTCTGGAACAGCTCAAACTATGGTTTTTTATCCACAAACTTAAACACAGAAAGAACAACGAATTAGTCTTCTTATGTTATGTTTGTTGCTACGTCTTCATTCAAACTTTGTTTTGTTGTTGCTGAAAATTTATTTGAAGTTTAATTAGCTTTAGCAACAGAATAATAAAGCAAACCAATTTATTAGGCTCAGATAAGAAGCATAGGTCTATCTGCTTGCTCCTGTTTTAAAGATTAGTATTACTACGCGACTACAAGAACCAAAGTGGAGTAGGATAAAAACCTGAGACTAACTGGTTAAAATAAGTCGCTCAGTAATTCGAATACTGCTCCACATCGGACTAAGCAGTACTAAATAAATAGTCCCCCAAACATGCAAGTGGTCAAGTGCATACACCTGAGTTTGGTAAATGAATGCACGTCTAATAATCAAAATAACTTTCCGAATAAGTTATTTAGGTAAATGACTGTACACTAAGAACATAGTACCAAGTTATTCTAAATTTGATAACTGTTTTATAGCTCATAATAGCTAGTTAATAGTGGACTTCCAGATACGGGAAGCCAGTGACCACAAAAAACAATTCTCTACCAAACTACCGTAAAAAGATAATCCTTCAGTATTGAAAAGTTAACAGAACAGCTTCCAACAGTAGATAAACTAAATAGAAATAATATTACTAAACATTCCTAAAAAAAGTCGTTTGGTATCGCCCTAGATTGCCATTGTTATAAGCACTTGATCAGTTCAAAAAAGTATAAATTTAGAAGACTGTTTATTTACATATGATTTCTCATTATCAAACACTGGGAAGAGTATTAAGACGTTGAATGGCTTGCTTTGAGAGCTAAGTAATCAATTTGGTCGATATAACTTAGTTCACACCGTAGAGGACCAAAGAACATGATAATGTACCATGATTGAATAGCTTATTTAGCTCAGTCAAATAAACCAGCCACTACACAGATAAATGTAAAAGGTGAGAACTTATTAATTGCGCGGATCTAAACCATGAAATCTGTGCTTATTAACATAGGTTAAACCAACAGTTAATATGTTTGCAGAGTGATAAGGTCCCGATGTCACTAGGGTATTTGCAATCTGCTTTTGTATCGATCAACATTGAACGGTTGATATGGAGTGGCTAGGCACACGCAATACATGCCTTAGCCATATTGCTTGATGAAATGACAGTAGTGAGCTAAGAATTAATTGTTATGCAGCAAAATCACGTCTGTTGACAGATAGATATCTTGCCAACGCTACAGGCGTGTTACAAGTTAGAGAAATCTACACAAGCTTTCTAATCAGCGTCAAGATTCCGCTAAATAAAAATTCTCTTCCAAATTAAGTAGCGAATAAACCTAACTATTACAATTCTTGAAAGATATATATCAGTCCTAAGATAGCATTTTACATTTAGGGGCTTGTCTTACCATTAATCCAGGTGGTTAAAAAATTGTATTCTATCAGCGTTTGTACCAAAAAGAACTGTAAACCGTTTACTCTGGGTTGGTAAATGAATTATAGTTTAGAAGACAAATTCATAGGTGAAATATAAAAGTGGGCGTTTGCTAAAAGCAAAACTGACCACCAGGTCACACAATGGTTTACCGTATACCTAAAGTTGACAGTCATTCAATTAGCTGAAACTTGGAATCCAGCTTCATGTACTTTATTTCATGTAACACGGTAGCATCCCTGTCCTTTAGTGTGGCTTAGAAATAAGTTGATGAACAGATGCATAAATATACACACTAAATTTAGAATAAATCCTAACAAACGGTTATGCTTAAGTGAACTTAGTAACCAGTTGAGTTTATTTTTTATTCAGCAACAAGCTTTTTCAGTTACTATAACACATTTACACCGGTAAACATCATGGAGTAAGACGACAGCCCGCACATATATGAGCGGATAATAATTCCTTATCTAATTTTGCCATAAATAACATCGAAGCAGAAATTACTCAGTGTGAACTAAGAGGTACAAAATTTACCTGCAATAAAAACATCTGTTAGGTAAAAAAGCTTACTAACAACATTTGAGACGCGTTCGTTCATATTTTGAAAAGGTATAAACATCCGTACAGTTTCAAAGCTAGTCAAGTGTAGTATGAACTTAATCAAGATTACTCTACACTATTATTCACACATTTTTATGTAGGAACTGTAAAGTATGAGTAACTGGTTTGCGTACCAAGTAGTGACAAGCTCTTCGTTATAATGAGCATGAGTTAGCAAACCTAGGCAGGTATTAAAAATAAACCAAACGTCTTGAAGAATGCTAGAGAACTAAAGAACGACTTACGGGTATTTTCTCTTCATCCAGATCTACAGGGTGACCCATGAAGCCTTCTACTACCCATGTGTGACGTCTAAGTTCATCCATTTTTATGCGCTTTTTGGGATCAACACATATCATTTGACTTAGAAGTTGTTTACTCGTTTTGCTCAAACTGTCAGGAACTGCAAACAAACCTTTCTGTATTCCAATGCTGAAATAAATATTCGAACTTACACCAATAGTTTGTGGGAGCTCTTCCGGTTTTGTGGGATCAAACGGTAGACGACCACATAGTAGTGCGTAGAGGATGACACCCAAAGACCAAATATCTGCCTGAGGAAGGACGCAATTAAGGTATGTTTGTAAAGACATTTAAATAGGTTGCATCAAATTTTAGACATTAATTATGCATAGTCTAAGATCAAGACTGGCTTAATTTTGAACCAAAGTTAGTGATAGGGAGCAAAGCAGTTAGATGTGTTAACCGCTTTATTTATCTCGGGAGCTTCATTAGTCCTGACGGCCTGGTGTCTGACGAAATCTCGGCTCGTATACATAAGGCCCGATTGGCTTTTGCCAATTTGCGTCACTTGTGACATAAGCGAGACATTCGTTTATTGACGAAAGGACGCGTTCACTGCGCAGCAGTTAGATCCGTTTTACTTTATGGATGTGAAACATGGCCATCAAGGTTACAGGATATTCGTAGGCTCCTAGTATTTGTTCATAGATGTCTCCGAAACATTGTTCGTGTTTGCTGAAATCACCGATTGAGCAAAGCATGGGTAAGGAATAGAGTACTGGGTAAATATGATAAGTCTATTGATGAAGTAGTGAATCTTCACCAGCTGAGGTGGTTAGGAAATCCGTTACGTATGCCAGACCACCGTCTACCTCGACGAGCAATGTTGTCTGGTGTGGGAGTAGGCTGAAAGAAAGCTAGGGGCGGCCAAACGAAAACATGACACCAATCCATGAAGTTATTGACAATTAGGCTGAGCCATGTTAATAGATGCAGACTACCTGGTTGAGGCCAACGTGATTATCGTAACAAATGGTTAGACGTAAGGTGATATGGATAAGGACTTTCAGGTTGCTGATTTGGCTAAATATATATTTATTCTGTAAGATATGTCGGCACAAAATATGTTATATAAGACTAGTTCATAACTTACAGCACTTCCTGAATACTCCTTGTTAGCCAAAACTTCAGGGGCTACGTAAGCAAAGGATCCACAAAATGTGTTGAGCAACGAGAGATTATGACCCTAAAAACTATACAAGCTGTAACCACTTACTTTAGCACATAAACCAAAGTCAATTATCCTTACGTTCTGATCATTATCTAACAGGATATTTTCCTTAAAAACTTATTTAAACTAAAAAATTTACTGGTTTCAAGTCACGATGTGCAAAACCCCTGCTATGAATATATCCAATAGCCGAGACAATCTGTCTAAATATGACACGAGCTTCGACCTCAGACAAGTGTTCCTTCTGAAGTATGTAGTCAAACAACTCTCCACCAGGAAGATACTACCAAAAGTAGTAGAATTAACTATTAATACCTCCAAAACAAGGTAGTAATGTGTCTGGGTTTCCACAACCTGGTACAACTTGTATATATATTTGTGGTTTAATTGTTTGAGAGCCTCGATTTCACTCTTGACACGATATGCATCAGACTATAGCATTAGGTAGGTATATATATAACATTACCCCGAGTTTTCTTTTATCCAAAATTTTAATTGCGACCTTCTGACGTGTAACTGCATGAAGTGCAACGTATAATACTCCGAATGATCCTTCAGCAAGAGGTTCACAAAAAAGGTATAACCCTTGGAGAGCCTTTGGAGCGACAAGCGCCATTGACCAAAGAAACCTGCCGCGTGGTAACGGCCTACGTGCAGCCAATCGAAAGTTAAGCGTGCCGCTTGTGACAGAGTGCTTAATCGTCGATACAATTGAACGAACTAATATATAAGTATAATTTACAAATGTAAAATAGTTGTGGTATTTGGAAAACGTAATTTGTTAAAGTGTTTCGGGTTATGGAAATTTTAAAAATAACAGTGTCATTCTGACTACTGAGTAAGGTTTTTTTGCTTCGATTGCAAAGCACATCAAAATTCACCAGTTTTCCTGAAATTCGATCCAAATCATACGTTGTATTGAGGTTGTGTTTAATGTCTTTGTTTGTATTCCCTTCGTGAGTACCATTTCCTTATGAGTCCTGGTTGATTTGTTTTGTTTAATTAGCGGCTGATTATTCATAGATTGAATATAAATTTTTTTCGAAAGCAGTAATTGAGTAACGATGTACTTTTTACTTATGAAATTGCTTTTCTATACCTCGCTTAGTTCATATGAGTCATTTCGTTGTTTATTTAATGCTGTTTATGATTTCAAAGATGACTGTGAATAAATGTTTGTCAAAAGCTCGAGCGTCGTTATCTGGTGATAGCCCATATGTAATTTGGTGATTGCAGACGTCGGTATCCTGATGCACACACTAAGTTTTAGAGAGCTGCGTACAAATGGGGAAGAAATAAGCCTGAAAAGGTACGGCTTTACTGCACTCTTGCCTAGATGCAAACTACCTCCTTTCATATACCACGTCACTAATAAGCATGACAAATAATGCATTGATAAATGAGGCACTAATGCCCAGGAAAAATTATGATAACAGTAGTTTTGCCGACATCTGAATCAATAGTCATGTTAATGTTTCGACTACAACTAAGTCCCTAGTGTCTATGATCATAACTGGAGTCAGGCACATAAGACTCACCTACGATAAATATAAAAAGGGAAAATCAAAATCATTTGCAAAGAATGATACACCACGCTTAGAAGGCAATTGTCACTTCTACAAGTAAAAGAGGAGAACTGCAGAGTGAAGATGCAAGATTTTTTCTTCATGGGAGAAGCGTGGTGTCGTGTTAAAATTGACATGTACAAAGAACGAAGCAAGTACAACGAAAGTCACTGTAATGAATTCGAAGGAGAGAACTGAGCTTGTCTCAAATGGAGTAAACACGAACTCTTACAACGTTCATTCTTCTAATAGTATGATCATATGAAACTCGGTGAAGTCGAGGATCTGCAGGTTGACAAATGCCAAGCTCATGACCCTCAGCTAGTCAAATCAAATACTCTACATCTGCAACCTGAAACTGTGCTAGGGGGGTTTACATTAAGGATGCGGATAGATTCAGTAAGTGGTTTGATATTGAGGCACAAACTGAAATTATTGCTAAAGCCGTCCTGGGCAGATAAAACAGTAGTGAAAACGTCACAATGTCAGTGGATGGAACACATGCATTCCAATGAATTGATCGTTTGATAACAGCATCAGAAGAAAAGAAGCCCTTGCCAAACCAAAATCAAAGTCGCAAGATAGAGATGGAGGCCTATTAGGGGAATGTAAGGTCTTGAAAAAACCTATGCTTTAGAGACCTGCATTGTTAGAGTGAATAACAATTCAGATACCCTAAATTTATTGTTTATGTCCGAAGCCTATAAAAGAAAATGCCCAAACTGAGTTTCTCAGTGGCAGAAATCAGACCTGATGTATTTGCTCTCACAGAAGTTTGGCTCATATCATATATGAATTTTACTCCACTTCTTCCAGGTTATAGCTGTGCTAGGACTGACAGTATCGGTAATCGACAAAGGAAGAAGAAATGATAAAATACATCGCAGACAATTCGGATTTATAGTCTAGTACTTCGGAGGTACATGAACACAGTACATATGAGATGGCTTATTGCAAAATTAAATTTAACTATGGCTTAATAATTATAGGTCAATATACCAGAGTTCAGATTGTCTTGAACCATATCAGCACATAGATCAAGGCCAGGTAAGTTTTATCATTGGGACTTCAACACGCCTTATATTAACAGGGTGAATCTTTTGACCAAGAATGTATATTTTGATGGTAATTCACTATTAACTACTCTTCAGTGTCCTCTTGTTCAATGTGCCTAAAAGCTATAGGATTCGAAATGGTGCATCAACTGTTATTAGTTGACCTTGACACATGATTGTAATGTCTCAGACTTTCGATTTCTACCTCTGATGGTGAGCAATCAGCATATAGTATTTTTTCGGGTTTAGAATACGTGATATACCACGTATTTCTACTCCCTTTCGTTTAAATATTTCGGCTGCCGATATTCAGGCAATTAAAGATCATTCTAACTCAGCAGACTCGTTAACAAACACAAACCCTTCGATTATATGTTTAGAGCCACATTCAAAGAGCATCCACCTCATCCCCTTCATGGTCAGCTTTACGAAAATTGTTCTATTACCTTGTAGGGATTGATCATAGCGCTAAAAGGATACTGGGACACAGATAACTATTATGTGACTTGTACACTACGACAGGTTATGATACTTCTAAAAATGAGTACCGTGGTTAAAAATACTTGTAAATTGACTGCTGGTAGGCCTCGTACAACCCATTAAAGGTACCTATTATACGACAATCGCACATATTCTAAATGACTATCTTCTTATTTTATGAGGCTAAAAGAAATGACGTGATATTATTGTCGCTGTTGTAGGAGAACGCCATTATGACTCAGACTTGACTATGACTAAAAAGTAGTCGGAATACCCTGATAAGGCCTACTTTATGGACACTACTGTCCATATGAATTATATACCTACAGCTGGAATAGTCAGCATGGAAACACCCCTTATTGCAGTAGAAAGAGTTTTCAGCTGGTCTAGCTATTTGAAACTAGCAAAGCTACCGAGTCCTAATGGTATGCACTCTCAGTTATCTTAATCAATTTAAAATATCATTGAAAAGCCCCTTACAGAATTGTCCAAGGTATCTCGTCTCTGAGTTCACCCTTCATGGCGTTAAAGGGACATTAATACTAGCCCCGTTTTTAAGTGTGGAGATAAGCACCTGGCATCTAAACATAAGCCTGTCAGTTAAATTAGCAAGTTAGTTAAAATATTTGAAAAAATTATTCAAAATTCGACACGTAATCACGTAAATCCTCAAGACTTGTTAACTTTAAATGAGCACGAGTTTCAGAAGTGACATCCGTCATATTAACTTATTAACATTGGGAGGGGACTGGACGAGAGCTCTGAATAGCAGGCTGGTTGTGAATATGGCATTAACAGATTTTATAAAACTAATCGAGAAGGTTTCCCACATCAGTATTATGCGAAGGATGGTTAAGTATTGATTTTAAGAAATGCAGTAATCCACATCAGTCATGGTCATGGCCTCATATATACCAAAAATAGCGCACTCCTTCTACAGGTAAAAGAATATAATGACCCAGGAGTAATTGTAAAACATGACTTGGAAATCACTGCATACTTCGACACAAAGCAGCTGAAGGGTTTCGAGTGCTATGGTCACTGAGCAGATCATTCGAACTTTTGGTGGATACACATTACAGACTTTATACTCCACGTACGTTAGATCCTACGTTAAATATTTTATCGTAATTCAAAGTCCTTAACTAGAGACGTCAACACAATTCAGTGGGCAGTTGTGTTATTATGGTAACAGGCTTTTTGAACCTCGACTACGATGAATAATTAGTGGGCCTAGACCACTACTTCTTTTTCTGTTTCAGAACACGACATGACCTTATACTAAAATTCTGCATCCTAAGTAGTGATCTAGGTGTTAGTAAGTCATACCTTGCTGCTCGATCTAGAATCGTTTACCTTAGTAGATATAACAGAAAGGTTAGAAATGGTGATCAACCAAATTTAGGTTGAAACTTTATTTTTCTAATCCAGTGGTCAAATGTTGGAACACACTACCCTGGCAGGTAATATCAGCCCCATCAGTAAACTTGTTATAAAGCGCTTATGTAAATGAATTCATAACTAATTTTATTTAAGACCCACCCTTTCACAAACTGTTAGTAATCGGTCGTAGTTGGGCCAGGTTCAGTTAAATAAGTATTCGTGGTGCATAGGATTTTTGTGTATTAATTGACTTTGTACACATGTATGGTTGACGAGAGGAACGTAAAATAAGAAGTCTGCACATCGATTCAGACAGAAGCATTTGCTCAGAGAAGACCATTATGTCATTGACAAAAAATGCAGGAGATTTTTTTAGATACTGTCAATTACTATAACTGTACCATCGTATATGCAGTGACTAACATTTTAGGAAATATTAGTTTGTTTAATAATAGAGATTACATCAAAAATATATTCGGCAATTTCAAGTATCAGAAGAATTACAAGACAGCTATGTAATGTTCTAAATAATGATGAAATGTTTTAAGATAAAACTAATTTACAAATAAGAAAACATGAAAGATAGTTGTTTTTTGTTACTAATGAAGATTTTGGGATGTGCTAAAGAAGAATAGTGTCTACTTTGGGTTATGTTTATGGGTTTACTTGTGTGAAATATAATATTGTCAACATACAATGAACACTTTCTACATGCATCACAGAACGTTACCCATGGGGGTTCTAAAAGTTGTTTGCAAATCTGTGTCCAGCTTAATACAAGCAGAGCTGAAAAATTACGATCACATTTATCTCTCATCACCCTCCTTTTGTATCACCTATGTTGTCAAGAAACTTGGGCTCAGTATGTGTAACAATCAATAAATTGTTCACTAGCAGTGTTTTAGCAAGCCAACAGTTGAAGCGTAATCTTATGATCATTATAATCTCCTGGAATTGCTTGTTTCCTTCGTAATCATATCAGTTAAATGGACAATTATAACCTACTTTTTTGTTCTTTAAATTATTTTCTTCGCTGAGTTATTCTTTATCCTTTCCTCAATATAAGTAATCTCTGCTGCGTTACATCAATATTTACATAAAATAACTTACGATTAAGTTGATTTTTGTATGCATATTTCAACCTAGTATTCCTAATTCGGCTTCTGAAGCATACTGTTTGTAAATAATAGCTGATAATAACCGACTAAAATAGAATGACTCTAATGCTACCCTACTAAGATAGTTATTATTGGTTGCTTCAAGCTGAAATAAAATGAAATGATTAAATTTTCCGTTGATTATTGTCTACTTGAAACATTTTATTGTATTAAACTAACACTAGAATTTCTTAGCTGCAGTTTATTCATAAAATGCTGCACTTTAATAAATGTTTCTTGTGTAAAGTTGGAGTTGACTATTGTATGAAGATACTTGCTTTTCCTCAGTCGCAATTCATAGTAATCAATAGGTCATAGTAAGTCATGAGATTGTGAGCATGCGTCACTGTTGTCTGATTGCATTCAAAGAATTCAATCCGTTAAGGCTTTAAGATGAACCACCACGAGGTAAACTACATTTATGTCCACTACCGTCTACATGGCTAGAAGACTCTATGCAGTCAAACAGGCTCTGGCTTTTGAAGAAGATTCTTCTTCCATGAAAAGAGTAAAGAAAACCTTTACCCACTGAATTTCAAAATTGCCTAGTTTATCATACTATAAACTAGTTGAGAAGTCATATCCATTTATTCTATCCTATCCAAGGTTAAGCCGTAATCTAATTGCGGTGTGGTAACTATGCCTTGAATCAACTTATTCTAGAGAAGAACTAATGAAAGCTCGTTCCGACCCCACTTCAAAACATCTGTAATATAAGTAGAAATTTATCATTTCTTAACTATTCAATTCATCAGCATATTAAATGTACATTTTAACATAAATTACACATTTCTATCAGCATGATTAAATTATTTCAATGAAAATCAATCATCTTCAAATAATGTTCCTTTAGTAATATTCATTTCAAGTAATTTATCATTATAGCGACCTAATGAATAATCTTGTTGAATTTCTTGTAGACAATATGAATTTAATGCTGAAAATGAATTGTTATATTCCGGTAAATATTTTGATTGTTCATGCATTACGTGAAAATGTTTAGATGCATTAAATGAATTAAAAGAAGAAAATTGTTCATTAATATCCATGTAATTTTGATCTATTGATGAGAATTGATTATTGAATAAATATTTATCATGTATTTGATTATTTGAGTTAAATTGGCAATCAACTAAAGGATAATTATTACATGTTGTCATAGTTTCTAAGTTATGTTGCATAGAAACATTTGTTTTGTTTAATTGAGATAAATAATCATATTTGCCATATTTATCAGGTAATTCATAATTATCAAAACATTTGCATGTATTCAATGCAAATGTTTTAGGCCATTTTATTGGATTATTACTTTGTGTTAGATGAATTCCATTCATTGAGTAGTGATATTCTTTTGAAAATGATGATCTTGTAAGCGGATTCTGTGTATCTAATTCATCATAACTTGTAGACGGATATGAATTGTCTGTAGTTTTTTGTCGTTTAAATTTCATACGACGATTTTGAAACCATACCTATAAAATAAAGGGTAAGTAAACTATGAGCACTGTGTACTGTATTAATGAATGATTTTCAGTTCACTAGTGACCAAAATTTGTCTTGATTATCATGCGACAGTAAGGTACAATATATTTTTCCTATTAGTTATTCTGTACCGTTTAGTATGATTAATTCAATACTTTCATTGGTATACTTTCTTGATGTTTGAGGCAGCTCATCTTTGTACTTAACTCAATTACCTTACTTATCTCATGGACATTATTTATAGTGGATATTACGAAATACTTGCACACACTTTGGGAGGCTTCATATCACTCAATAATTCATCCATTCGGCTCATTACTACTCAGAACGACTCATAGTTATTATTACAATTTCGGATCATTTCATTGCAACAAAGTTCCAAGTACAAGTCGTATCTTCCTAGTAAAGTGGTTCTGGAATACTTATATTCCGAGTTTAAGTAGTGATTTCTAATAATTATCAACTCATTGGAATATAATCTCGTTAGCGTTTTTTAGCAAACTTGCGATTCAAGAACAAAGAAACAGATGGGTAGAACATTTTGAGGAACTCTTGAATAGACCAGCTCCACCAAACCCACCAGACATCGAAGCAGCATCTACAGACCTCCCAATTGATGTTAATCTACCAACGATGGAAGAAATCAAGATAGCCATCAGACAGATCAAAAGTGAGAAAGCAGCAGGACCTGACAATATACCAGCCGAAGCACTCAAGTCAGATATAGACATAACGGTGAGGATGCTCCACGTTTTATTCAAGAGAATCTGGGAGGAAGAACAGGTGCCGGCAGACTGGAAAGAAGGATACCTTATCAAGATACCAAAGAAAGGGGATTTGAGCAAATGCGAGAACTACAGAGGAATCACACTTTTATCAGTACTAGGGAAAGTCTTCAACAGAGTGTTGTTGAATAGAATGAAAGATTCAGTGGATGCTCAACTTCGAGACCAACAAGCTGGTTTCCGTAAGGATCGGTCATGCACAGACCAAATCGCAACACTACGCATCATCGTTGAACAATCAATTGAATGGAACTCGTCACTGTACATCAACTTCATCGACTATGAGAAGGCGTTTGACAGCGTAGACAGGAGATCACTATGGAAACTTCTTCGACACTACGGTATACCAGAGAAACTCGTCAACATCATCCAGAATTCTTACGATGGACTACAGTGTAAAATCGTGCATGGAGAACAGCTGACAAATGCATTCTCAGTAAGAACCGGTGTTAGACAAGGCTGTCTGCTCTCGCCCTTCCTCTTCCTCCTAGTGGTTGATCGGATCATGAAAACCTCTACATCTGGGGAGAAGCACGGGATTCAATGGACAAGTAGGATCCAACTTGATGATCTGGACTTCGCGGATGATCTAGCACTTCTATCCCATACACACCAGCAAATGCAAGTGAAGACAACCAAAGTAGCAGCAACCTCAGCATCGATAGGCCTGAACATACATAAGGGTAAGAGCAAGATCCTCAAATTCAACACCGAGAGCACCGACCTAATTGAACTTGATGGTGAAACTCTAGGAAGAAGTGGATACCTTTACATACCTGGGGAGCATCATCGATGAACAAGGAGGATCCGATGCAAATGTAAGGGCAAGGATCAGCAAAGCAAGGGCAGCATTCCTACAGTTGAAAAATATATGGGACTCCAAACAACTGTCAACCAACCTCAAAGTTAGACTTTTCAACTCGAACGTCAAGTCAGTTCTTCTGTATGGAGCTGAAACTTGGAGAACTACTGCAAACATCCTCAGGAGAGTACAGGTATTTATCAACAACTGCCTACGCAGAATATTGAATGTCTGTTGTCCGTAAACCATTAGCAACAGCCTACTATTGGAGAGAACAAACCAACTTCCATCCGAAGAGAAAATCAGGAAACGACGTTGGAAATGAATAGGACATACATTGCGGAAAACATCAGATTGTATCACGAGACAAGCACTAACTTCGAATCCTGTTGGAAAACGGAAAAGAGGAAAGCCAAAGAACACACTTCGTCGAGAACTGGAAGCAGACATAAAAAGGATGAACAGTAACTGGAGACAGCTGGAAAGGATTACTCAGGACAGAGTTGAATGGAGAATACTGGTGAGCGGCCTATGCTCCTCCGAGAGGGGTAACAGGCGTAAGTAAGTAACTTAAAGTAATTAGAATGTATTCCTGGAATACCTATGAGGGTGCTTGGAATATTATGACTACTACATAATTCAATAAAATCTAACCATTCCGTAATCTATGTTTTAACGTCATCAAGTCAATTGTCATTGTTGTCGTGTTTTTTTAATTATTATTACTTCAAATTATTATAATTAATGAGTATATTACAACTATTGTTTCGAGTAAATGTAGTCGCCTACTAAGAGCCTTCAAAACCCATTGATACAAGAATTATCTATGTGTATAAAAGCAGAATAACAAATCCTTCATTCCACCGCAGTCATTAACACCCCCTTCCTATTCTTCATACTCATTGATTCATTATTATCATTCTACTGTTTTTCTCTTTTTCTCATCATTATTTACTAATTCTGTCCTTTTTGTTTATCAAGTCGTCATTTATCTCTCATCAACAAAATAAGTTTATAACCTAAATCAGTTGATACTCATTTCACCTACCTTGATTTGTTTTTCCGTTAATTTAAGTGTTGAAGCTATTTCAATTCTTCTCGGTCGACATAAATATTGACTATACCAAAATTCTTTTTCTAACTCTACTAGTTGGGTTTGTGTATACGCTGTCCGAGCCCTTTTAGCTTTTCTTATTAAACTATCCCTATTATTACTGTCCTCAGTGTTATTTAAAGCATTATTATTGTTATCATCATTGTGATCAAGGTTCCCTTTATACTTCTGTGTAATATCACTGTTCGAATTAACTTCATTATCCAACTCATTATATTTATCTAACATATGATGAAATGAATAAGTTGAATGAATATGATTATGCAAATGACGTTTATACGGATCATAATGGGAGGTAAAATGATTATGATGACGATGATGATGACGATGATGATTTTGAATTGATGCGAAATCATTAATAGGAAATGCCTGATATTCACTTAATTGTAATGCTTGTGCATAATTTATCCAATCAGTAGATGTTGTATCATGCTTGTTACAAATTAATTGATTCATTTGTAAATAATCACCATTATGTTTATCAGGTAATTCTAATGATGTGTTCAACAAGGATTTTTCTTTTTGAAAACACGTTACTTGTTGTGTTTCTATGTTTTTTGCTATTTGATATTCTATTTGATTCACGTCATCCTTTAATTCTGATGTTAATGATGATGACGATGAAGATGATACAATGTTCTTTGATTTTGAAACAATTGAAATTTGCGATGTTGAATTGTAATCTATTAATGTAAATAAGTATACATTATAAACTCATAATAACTGGCTATTATTTTTTTGAAAGTATTATTCATCTGTGTGTAGTTTCCTAGCAAGACATCCTTTGAAACTGATGAAATGCTCAACAATACAATGACATCATTGCTCACCACTTATTTGTCTTACTTAGAAAGAATTATGATATTTTTAATCTTAACGTAAAATCAAAGCTTATAAAATAAATTGACTTGTTAGTAAAAATGGTTATTGACTAATAAACGTAAGGGATTATAAATTCATTACCATAAATCAACCTGTAGCCAACCAGTGAATATTCAGACGGTCTACCATGGTGGTCATCAGTATGGAACTCATGATATGTTATTCAATTAGCATTGATGGACAGTTTTGTGAAGTTTTGAAGTTATATGTCGATAACTGCCGGTCATTTATCAGTATTAGTTGCATTTCGCAATATATCATTTACAAAACTAATAATGTATCTTTAATAACAGGTCAAAAGAAACGTATTTTTATAAACAGTCGATAAAGGTAGTGACAAAATTCTTTATGTTTATATTATTTTGGTATTTACTTCAACTGCTAATCAACATTCCAATATTAGGTGACTAAGGGCAGTCAACGGAAAGCTCTACCTGACCTAGGTTTCGTGCAAAATAGTACTCGTCAACATCACTTACTTTCAATCTTAAGGAAATTGATGTTGACAGTAGGGATTGAACCAGTGTCACAAGACTTCAAAAGAAGTCAACCAAGATACAAGTAGAACAATCATAATAGCCGACAATCTTGGCTGAAGGGTGTCAACTAGCATGAAACTGATCAAGAGTTTCCTACCGACTACTTCTAACTATCTTACATAGAATAACCTTTTAGAAAAGACTTACTGTCTAAACTTTGCGTATATATGATTGTAGTCTCCTGTCCCCACTACATACATAATAGAAATGATGTTCGTAATGATGTTCAATGATTTTTAGGGAAAAAGTTCTTTTTTTAAGTCACAGCATTCATATAATATCATCTTTGTTGACACAGTGGTCTGCTCAAACTTCAGATTCACTATTTTCGCTAGATATATATATACTGCTATACGGTTTTCTGTCTTAAATGTGTTTTAATTAACTAATTGTATTCGTCAACCGCATGTACGTCCATAACGTGTTTATAACCTATTATTTACCTTATTACTAATATATTGAGAAGTATGACGAAAATGGTTTCTAATTTCCTCTCCGCTTCTGTCCTTTGGAGGAACGATAGGTAGTCACTGCAAAATTCGTACATTAATTATATTTAGTAATAAAATAAGATGTAACTGAATCACGAGTAGCTGTAAGTATATTGGGTAGAAGCTAATCTCTGTTTAAAGTATATTTTTATATATTTTTTGAACTTGGAATACCGATAAAATGAGAATTGTAATGGAAGTTGTGAATTGATGTTTGTGCTCATAGTTCTCACTACCACCAAACATATTGACCATGTATCAAGAAGGAGTATTATCATTAATATTCAAAGGATAAGCATTTATTAACATCTAAGTCATAAAAATATGACTTGGGTTATATGAAATATTTCCATGTAAACTAAGTTTGCGGTTTATCCCACTTCTATTACTTTTTACGTTCATCAATAGATAAATGTTGTTCATTAAAACGTAATATTCGATGAACAACTAGTTGTTATCAATTAAATTACTTAGATTTGTGTTTTACATTCACTACGCTCCGCTGAACTACAGTGGGCACATGAATTAAGGGCTTTAGTAGTAATTAAGGAATCTCATTGCGTTATTGAATCAAAGTAAAGACATTTCAGTAAAGAAAATTTTCTTTTCAGTGAAGTCATTAAATAGGACGTGAATATCCGAAATTTTCCTAGAAAACTATGAACCAAAATCACATCCACTCCAATCATCGTTTTCATAAAACTTACTTTGAATTAAATCGATAAGGAGAAATTGAAGTCGCATGAAACAGAGTGTGACATCTTATTGAGATAAGTGTCGTTTGTTTAAAGATGGATGTGGAGAATTCATAGCGTACGTCACTCTCCACACGAGACTCTCCGAAGGTGTAACTCTAAGATTTATGAAAAGTTTGAAACTCATTTTTCAGAAATTCATGAGGAGTACGTGTTTAACTACTTCAGTATTTTAATATCATCTATTCAAACGCACGGAGTGTTACCTGGTCCTAAATGTTGTGCCACTTCAACAAAAGCTAATGTACTCCACATAAAAAATTAATTCCAAAGTCTTATCAAGAAGATATCTGATATAATTACAGTCTTTGAGAAGAATTTCAATCAACTCGAATCAACCATTATGAATTGTTACTACCAATACATTAAATCAAAATTTTTCCTAATAAACTATCTCTATCGAAGAATCACAATAAAATGACCTGAAAATAAAAGATTTCCTATTATATCATCCTGATAAACGTGCCGACACTGTTTTCTTGAATAGTTAGAATTACGTTAACAAACTCTTCTAGATATTGAAAGAGACAAATAAGTTCTCCAAACGATCACAAGAAATGATACAACCGATCAAGATGAACAAAGTTGACAAAAGTTTTGATAAAAATGAGGATTGAATTATCTCTGACTTCATCCAAAGTCCTAAACCATCCAGTTCCTCATTCCATAATTATATGGTCTCACAAAAGTACATAAGAAAGACATTCCTCTTCGTCCTATAGTGAACATGAATAACTTCGCTTACCACGGATAGCCAGAGGGTTGGTAGGTATCTTGCAACCAATCAAGAAGCAGATCAGTAGGTATAACACTACTGGTTCTGTGAATTTGTGGAGTCAATAAACAACTTCAGTGTGTTTGGAAAGAGGATGGTTTCTCTGGAAGTTGCTCCTCTTTTCACAAGCATTCCTCTCCAGCAAACAATTTGCCTCTTGTATAATTGTATTAAAAATAACAAGATCAACGTTGGCATACCCATGCGTTACTTGACAGAGCTACTATTCTGGTGTGCATTGAACGTGCAATTCTAATGTAATGACGAATTCTTTAGGTAAGTTGGTGGCGTCTCATTGAGATCACTTCTCGGTCCTTTTCCAGTGAAAATTTTATTGACTTATCCAGATAATACAATTCTTTGACCATAATTAGATAAATCTTACTTCTATAAAAGGTTTATAAACAACACCTTTATCGTATGCGATGAAGACAGCAAACCTGACGAGATTTTAAATGATTTTAACAATGGACATCATTCAATCAGGTTCTCAGTGGAATTATGGAAGAACTTTGAATCCCGTTTTCTTGACATTACGTTGAAGCAAAATCTAGACAACTACTTGAAAAGTTCGATTTATCAAAAACTAACATGGAATAAGCAGCATACTAACTCTTAAAGTCGAGTGCCACTAAGGAGAAATAAATTTAGCCTCAGGGGAATCAAGTTGTCGAACGCCTAACCGTCTGCACTATTGAGCAGTCATCCAATGGTATAATTCCCATTGCTAAGAAGTCCCACACTAGAACGAAACTGGTGTGCAGAGTTCCCTAATTTACAATGGTACCCTGCCAATATTAATCTGTGACGGATTCAATCAACTAAAAACAAGGTACCAATCTCTAAAAACAGTCTCAATTTAAATGCATCCATTGTTTACAGTTGGGCCTCTACTAATTTCTTATAATTTGATGTGACTTTTAGAATGTAATTTACTAGGTTTATCTTCATAAAGAATGATGACCACATACACAGCAATAACTTCAATATATAGTACTGTTTTCAGTCGAATTAGTTGCTAGGATAATTTAACAAAGCTTAAGTAACAATTGCATAATAACTCATCACCCATTACATTTAGTTGAAAATATGCATTAATAAAGACTTCTCTTTTCAGGATTCACAAAACTATTAAAGTGAACAGGAAAGAGGAGAAAAACATTTACAAAAAATAACTTACCTAACGAATTATTCAATCCGATTGTATCCAACATTGTTGATTCTGTCATTTTATCAATAAATTATTTTGGTTAACATCAATTTCAAATAAGTGAAAACAATTCTATGATGACAGTTGTTTCTTACGTTTTCTTTTTCTTTTTATCCATTATATAGTCACTTATGTGTAGGTGGGAAGTTTATAAACTGTTCTTAAGTATGTTCAATTAGTCTTGTTGATTAACTTGTTTATTTATTTAGAATTCATATGGTAATTTTTAAATGTTCCAATGTGTGTAAATATTGTTCCCTTGGAATATTCTCTCCCATTTTCATTTATATGTTATGTATATTTCTCTCTCGAATTGAATGAAACGGTGCATATATATATATATATATATATATATATGAGAGGGGAAAATACTCCAACTTAGATTTGTTTTATGTCTATATGAATGAATTTATATGGATATTTCATCGGTGAAAAATAATCTACCTATTGGTTGATATGAATTAGCGGGTGAACATGCTATTTATTGTTGATTATATTAGTGTTCTAGAATAAACATTATCTTATTATAATGTCTATGCTAGTCATAGACTGGTCTCGGTTGTGTATTCGTTAAAACCATGGAATACTGGACAGCCGTTTCGTCTTAATGCAAGACTCTTCAACACAGCGCACGAGTAATCATTGCTCTGTATTGAAAACTGAACAAAGTGGGAATTCTACTATTTAATTCTAGCTTGACAGTGTAACTGACAGTTGAAGGTTCATCGCAAGATATGAAGATCCTATGCTCAGTTTCTTGATGGAATCGAAAATGCGATCTGTTGAGAAATCCCATATAAAAGCAAAACAACTACTAAGCTTCCTCTTATTTCAAATGATGCTCAACAGGGACCAACTTATTCCGAATGTGTACAGCTAACTAGACAACAGCCTCCAAAAGGCTACCACAACTCAACAATTCTTTTATTAATTAAGGCAGCTACGGTTTCTCACATTGTTTTCAATGTTCAGTATATCATCACAATCATTTTCTACCATATTTTTTTTACCCAGTAAATGTGCAGTTGATGTATATGATTTGATGCCTTACCTTTTACTATATTCGTGTTTATTATATGATGTCTTGAGCTGAGCTGCACTAATATGTTCATAGAAGTCATTTGCAAATAGCTACAGTCGTCTGAAATCTTTAATTAAAATTACATTGAAAATATGTTGAACTTATTAATTAAGTGTTAGATAAAATACCCAAACTGACCATCGTTGTAGTTTACTCATGTTTTTTTTCCTATTTGGTGAATGCCAAAAACAGAAAGTATGATGTTAAACAGTGCTTAATATCCTAGCCTTATTCTAATCATAACGAATTCACTTTATCATGTAACAGAAGAATATCTGTCGGAATTCCCTAAACTACATCACAAAGAAGTTGTAAATCACAGCGCAAAATACAGTTTTCAATTAGTCGATAGAATAAAGAATCTGAAAGTGTCAAAGAATTCATGATATCATAAGATCCACCATTTAAAAATGTTCCCTTAGTAGAGACAACCGATTTAGTATGTAGTGAACTATAAAACAGGAAAATAGAAATTGGAATCCCTATTCCATTCTTTAAAACAGCTTATTCTGGGATGCGCGATAGATGAAAACCATTTTTCTCAACAAAGAGCCTTATAGACGTGATGGTACTTCAATAAGGTCCTCACTAGGTCCTATCCTAATGAGCTAAAGCTCTATTTCTGGTTAGTGGATGATGCGATTGTAGTAATAAAAAACAATGATGAAGTACACAATGTATTAAATAAACTCAACAATGTCCACGAAGCATTTACTTTTACAATAAAAAAATAAAACGATCGGAGCATTTCATTCCTAAACGAGAAAGTTAGGTGGGACAATTAAAAGAGGAATTTCTCGAAAACCGACCTCGTCAGGTCGGTATACTTATTTTTCGAACGTTATTCTACTACAGTTTAAGAAAATTTAATTAAATGCTTAATTCACAGAATTTAAATTATTTGCTCTGTAGACGCCGTTGAAGAGGGACTGAAAACTATGCATGATCTGTTAAGTCAAAGTTCCTAGTAAAAAAAATACGTCTGTAAATAGATTAAAAGTAAAGCCATCAACTGCATCGGAAAAGCAATATTCTTAAGGTCATAGTTAAGAGATGATATAGTTTGTGATAATTGTTACACAACAGTTAAATGATACACTTAGAAGGACATTTATTGCTATCAGAGTTGTACCTTTATTTAACACTCAACCTATGGTGACGTTAGGCAATAAGGATAGATTGTCAATATCTGCCACCTCAGTGTGTAATCATCAGTTCAACTGACTACGCGAAGCCAGTTATATCGGGTGTGCGACGAGGCAAGTCCATGAACATATTTCAGAACTTCATCAATAACTGTTTAGCAAAGACAAATAAGAACTATAAAAAGCTCCATTTTAGTCGATACAGGCAATGTAGTTGACATTAATTCAGCATTTAAAGTGTTATATCAAACTTATTAAACTTATGGTTCATCGCCAGATATCACCTTCTACACACTAGAAACCACTGTAAAACACATAAACAAACATAACCTTTATATCCATAAATCATCGGTAAGAACACTCACTTTGTCCTGGTCTTCAAACTAATTTAAAGTGCCACACTCTACTCTTAATCTTTATTTTACTCCTGTTTTCGCTGCAATTTGTTGTTAGCAATTATCTTTAATATTGAACATGTGTTTTCCAAACTTATTCTTTGTTTCATGGGTCCCTAGGAAAGTAACTGATTTTCCAAATTGAATCTTACATTTTTCATTCGCTTAATTCTTAAGTTTTAGAGACAGTTAACTAAACCTCAATGTTTTGCATTGTCTTCATGTAATCTGACCTTTTTTGCTGTATTTAATAGTTATTATGATAATTTACTCACCACCTACTAATAGGTACTGATTTCGTATTGCAATGTAAAACTATATGTGTATCATTGTTGAACCTACGAGAAAGAGTTAATTGAAAAGAAATGTCTTCACCTGATTTGTGCTTTCAATTCACTGAATGTTAAATCATTAATAGTTTTCAAAAGATTGGTGAAGCCACTAAATATCTACTTTGTCAAGTGACTGGTGTCATGTGTTTCTAAGCACCACGATAAGAATTATAAATTGTATCTTAAGAAGAGTTTATTTTCACATAGTTCCGATGATTTTTGAAAATGGAAAAGATCAGGGCATCCAAAAATAAATTGAATACATTCATCCCCATCACGTGGAAGACAAATAATACATCAATAATGCTTGAAAACTGCTTAACATTAATGACGTATACATTTTATATCTATGCAAAATCCTTGACTTTAAACTTGATTTTTTTTTCTAATCTACTTGAAATCCCGAAGTGATAGAGCATAAATGACGATTAATTCAACAGATGTTAGAATGGTATGAGAGAAGAAAAAACCATTGAGCAATAGTTCATCCTACAGTCCAATATATTTTGTTTGCTGAACAAAGCATAAGTATTAAAAAGCTGTCATAATTTTCATATTGTAGGAGATTGTTGAATTGTGTAGTTCTAACTTGCAAACTGATTTTACGTAAACAACCATTAAAAATTATAAAGCATTGGAGAACAATTTTTATATCAAAGTACTATGGATCATAAGTGTCCACTCACGATATACCATCATCAATTAGATGTCATCATGAACTTCCTACTGACTAACTTTATGATGTAATCTTCAGAGTTCTAATAAAAAATTGTAACTAATAGAGTTCACCCATGTCATAGGGGGGACGAGATGAATATTTTTAATGGCAACTGACTTTGGTAGAAGTAATATCGTTAATTGACCGAAGTTTTGAATCGAACTCAGTGAATCGAAAGTGACGCACTTACAACAACAAGTGACGGTATCGAATTGGATTGCTGCTGGGTGTACATTTATGAAGAGTTTCACGTTGACAAATATTAGTTGTCTAATGCTCCTTTGTGTTCAGTGGTTGTCTCAAAGATAAACTCTTCAAATTTAGTGATAAGAATAATCATGTGTACTCATCATAATGCATTTTGTACATACCAATGACACAGTAGTTATGCAATGAAATATGTCTATTCACGAGGTACATTTAATAAAATGACAATAAGAATTTTATCATATTTGTTTGATGTATTATGTGAATAAAGTGGACGTTATAGAATCGAATTTGAATTCACTTTCATTTTATAGAAATTGTTAAATAATATCTGATGTATATTTATTAACTAATTTAAAGAGATGAAAGGTAGGTTTGAAAGTAGTTGGTAAGACAAAGTGGACCAAGATTATGTATTATTTGGTACCCGTCATCAATGAATACCTATAATCTTTAAAGGAATTTATACTCTTCGGTCACTTTGAACCTGGGATAAGCGAATTGATTTCTATTAGTTGTGTTGCTAGATTTTCCATTTCTTGAATTTCCTACCTCACTGTCATTTATTGATTGATTAGAAATCATGAACTGTCAATAGACTTAAGTTAAAACCCTGTTCTCATTATTTATAAAATTTTGAATATAAATTGTCATGTTATTCTAAGTTTTTTAACATTAAATAATGAGTATTGGCAGTAATAAATATTTGTAACGATAAATATAAATAAATATTGTTGAAAGTTTCCAGTTCTCCGTTACTTTCGGCAAAATCTTCTGATAATATTAACCAGTGATCATAACTACCTTAAATGATATTCACCTTTTCTTGATTTCTAGGTACAAATCATAAATTTCACCACAATTCAAACTAATTAAACAGTTGAGCAACTTACATTAATAAAATCACTAATAACGTCCCATTTCTAGATCTCCTTTATACCTGAAGTTGTTTAAGAGAATTATCAAATCTGAAGTAGTTTGTAAATGAGAACTTGTAATACCAAAGAAGTACATTAACCTTATACAAGCTCTCTACTCTAAAACTACAGGTTGAGTGAGAGCTTATGGCGAACTGTCAACGGAACTCCTCACTTCAAGTGGTGTTCGTCAGGGACGTCCACTTTCCCCATTCTTGTTTAATTTTGTCATAGACATGCTCCTAGATATAACCTTATCTTCGTCTGACTTTTCAGAAGTTGACTTTCTACCAGGAGCCTCGCTTACTGACTTAGAGTATGCTGATGATATAGTCCTATTTAGTGAAGACGCTGACAAAATGCAAAGTCTTCTGACTACCCTGAGCAACAATGCAAGCATGTTCGGGATGCGGTTTGTCCCCTCGAAATGCAAAATGTTGCTCCAGGATTGGGTTGCGTCGGCACCTGAACTAGTAATAGGGAGTAAAGTAGTCGAGCGTGTAGACCGCTTCACGTATCTGGGGAGTCTCATCAGTGCTGATGGCGTGGTGACTGATGAAATCTCAGCACGGATACAGAAAGCTCGATTGGCTTTTGCCAAGTTGCGTCACTTATGGCTCAGGCGAGATATCCACTTGCTAACCAAAGGACGAGTGTACTGTGCAGCACTTCGCTCTGTCCTACTATACGGGAGCGAAACATGGCCGTTAAGAGTAGAGGACATCCGTAGGTTACTGGTCTTCGATCATAGGTATCTCCGAAGCATTGCTCGAGTATCGTGGGACAACCGAGTAAGCAATACTGTCGTTAGGAAACGGGGTCTAGGAAAGGATGGCAAATCAATAGATGAGGTATTGAAACTTCGTCAGTTGAGGTGGTTGGGATATGTGTTACGCATGTCTAACTATTGACTGCCTCGACGAGCTATGTTTTGCGGTGTAGGAATAAGTTGGAAGAAAGCTAGAGGCGGCCAAACCAAAACATGGCTGAAATCCATGAAGTCACTGACAAGTGGACTGAGTCATGTTGGTAGATGTAGGCTGCGGGGTTGGGGTCCGCTAGACGAAAGTCACCAGTGGTTAGAGACCTTGAACGACATGGCTCAGAATCATTTGCAAAGGCGCAGGTGTATCCACTCTTTGTGTTCTCTCAAAATCTAACCTTCTGAATTCTCTATCTTTCTCCTTTCAAATTTATCTTACTGAATTATACTTTTCGAATCATATCTTCGCTCCTTAATCTTCTGCATTACTGCTAATACTTCTACTATTGCTATCACTTTTGGATTTGAAGTGACAGTTGCAGTCTCTGTGCTGATGTGGTATTGCAACCTGAACTGATGTACGTATGTACGAAGTTCTGCTTTGTATCTATCTATATGTCTCTATACCACATACTACTTTTTAAACTCGAGCATGTGAAACTACCTAAGTCGTAAATCAAAAGATAGAAGAGGAGAATGAATTTATATTTCATTTAATGCCAAGTATATGCAATAATTTAGTGTGTATTTATAGTTTTGTGTGAAACAAATCACGTCATTCTAATTCATTTAGTTCGTGAGCAGAGACTTCAACTATTCACTAAATGAAAGATTTCACGCTAAACTTTCTAGAAATTCTACTGAGTGGTGATTAAATAAAATGTCGTTTAAATTAAAAACTAGATTCGGAAAACAGTTTTTTTCAATATTCGGCACAAGTCGACGTTGGTCATATACCACTGAGAATCAATAGGCACTGGACAACTGTTTCCTACTAGTGTTGGACTCCTCAGTAGTACGATCCCTCGAAACCGTGAAAAAATTGAACCTAGTAAAAACAGGTCTTTCAGTGAATGCTTAATTCTTCATACCACTGTAGTCGTCGTCGTCGTCATTCAATCGTAGGATTCCTACTTCGATTAATTTGTTGTCTATAGTGACAACTATCTCACTTTCGATACATCTGTACTCCACCAGTCATGACCTCTCACTACAACTTCAGGAGTTAGTCACTAGCGAATTCATTATTTTAACTGAGTTGAAATGGTTTTGTGAAGATAGGCATTAAGTTTAGTTGTTTGTATTTGTCACAGATTGATGTCGACTGAGTACCAGGGAGCACTGGATAACTCTTTCATCCTGACAGAATTGAGTATAAACACTACTGAGGAGTGCCATACCGGGACAAAACAGCTGTCTAATGCTCTCTAGTTTTAATTTTTATGTAACCGACATTAATCTATGATGTACACATATATTTCCTTGATCAAATCCACCTAAATTCAAGATTAATTACCTTTAACACTAAATAAAAAAGATTCCTATGCTTTTTTTCTAGATTTTCTTTTAATTCGTAATGAAATTTTATACTTAACTGAGTATCCATTTTGTATTTTTTTTTGTTTTTTTGGAATTTATTATGAATTTGTGCTTGAAAATTATGCTTTTCTATCAATCTATCTGAATGTGTATGTGTCATGACACTTTGACGATAATTTCACTAATGAATTCTTGATGAAACCCACTATTCAATTTTTCATCTCTTTCCAACATATTTTTATGATGTTTCAATTTTCGTCTATCCAACAAATAGAAACGAAGTTAATCTAACAACAATTGAAGATGATAATTGTTTCTTTATTTTTATCATTCTTGTTGTCGACATCGATGTTTCATTTTTTGCTTTATTCAATTTTTGCATTTATAATGAGTATATAAATATATAACGATGAGAAATGCATTGGAACTTGAAGTATTTGTATGTGTGTGTGTGTGTGAAAAGACATTCGCTCCGATCATCTACATTTCATACGAACACACGCTCTCATAATATTCCTCGCTTAATTATGTTAAATATACACATTCTCTCCCCCCCCCCACCGTTATCCTCCGTCTATAGCATTGTTAATCTGTTATACATACTACTTACAATCTGATTTATTTCCTTGAATAGTAATATCATATAAATAATATTTATTTATTTAAATAAATTTATAAAATATTCAGTGGAGATAAGCAAATCTTTTCATTCAATGAATTTTTGTTTCTGTTTCAAAATAAATAATTAATTATTTAATAAATTTGAATTAGTAAAAAACAAATGTTTTTAATAAATTTTTTAAAATTTATTTCCGATTTTTCTGAAGAGTAAAAACAAGAAAACTACAACTATTGAGTAGGGTAAACAAATGATATAACTGCCAATTCCTTCATGCGTACTAAATTAGTACAAATTTCCTATCATCATCAATAAACAACGAGGGTCTGATGTAAATGTGAAAGCATGTAGATTGGCAAGGTAGTGTCAGCATTTCTACAATTGACAAACATCTGCAGCTCAAACCAATTGTCAACTAACATCAAAGTTATGAACATCAACACTAACATCAAAACAGTTCTATTGTATGGAGTTGAAACTCGTATGGAGAACTACGAAAAGCAACATCCTGAAGATACAAGTTTTTATAAACAACTGTTTGTGTAAGATACTTCGGATCTGTTGGCCAGATACAATCAGCAATAACCTTCCGTGGCAAAGAACGAACCAACCAAATTCCACCTAAGAAAGAAATTAGGGAAAAACGTTGGAGGTGGATAGAACACACATTGACGAAATTATCAAACTGAGTCACAAGACAAGCACTAACTTCGACTTTTGAAGGTCCCAGTAAAAGACGAAGATCCAAGAACACATTGGAGGCAGACATGAATAGCAAAATGAGCACCACATTGGAATAACTGGAAATGAAAGCCCAGGATATAGTTAGTTGGAGGATGGTGGTGGGTGTTTTATGCTCCACATGGGGTGACAGGCATTAATTGATTTAATAACAAGTTTCCTACAACAGAACTATATGCTTTTGGTATACTGACATTTATGTTGACTAGTGTAGAAGTAGTCTAAATGAAAGCTGAATTCAGCCAAACTAAAATATTGTCCCAGACTGTGTGATTCACTAATTGTTACTTTCGAAACATGTTACTTTATACTATTTGTTGTGGGTCTATGAAATAACAATGATTAATCAATAAAAAAGCAGTATGATGTGGTTTCATGTCAATTCATAAGTTATAAGCATTTTTTCATACATACGATTTCATTCTGTCTTCATGAATCAGATTCTTAATGTTATTGTTATTTCAAATCGTTTGCTACTTATCGTGTATTTTTCGATTCATTGCACTGATGTAGTATGGTAATCTGAACGAACTCACATTTGTTTTGGTTGGATGTTGATTATGACTGTGACGTTGACGGTTTAATACACATTTACTTCAATCATGATCAGGATTACTTACGTGTATTCATGCACAACTAAATCTGATCCATTGGTTTAGTAACAGTATGTTTAACGCAATTATAGTGATAGCGTAGTATTTCGTATACATGTAGGCCATATGTTTAAATCTCACTCCGCCTACTAAGGTCTCGGTGCTGTGATGTATCACTGGCTTTTACAAAGATTGTACTCTTCAAAGTTGAGCAAATGAATTAGTATGCAATAAATGACTATCAAATAGTGTTCTTATGTTTGATAGTGTTTTTAATCTATCTAGTGGGGTTATTTTTGAGCCACTGCATATATATAGCAGCACATGAGATCGAACTCTGAAGTTTAGTACCGTGAGTTGAGAATATAAACTTATATCAAAATTTAGGAATGATCTATGTTTGACTTTATTTTGCTTTTCATTAAAACTGCTGCTTTAAAGAAGATATATATTTGAGTTGAAGTGGATTTATGAAGATCGCCATCTAATTTCTTGTATGTTTGTCATAGAGTGATCGCAGTTAAGAGTGGGATCTGAAGATCCTTGATAAGTTTGAGAATGCCCACTGCTTGAGAGTCTTATACAGGGATAAAACTAAATGTCTAGCTTTCCATAAAGGGAAGAATAGCCACAAGTGTGATAATCGAAAATTAAAGGACTTCGAAGGCTCGATAAATTATCACACCGTCAAAAAAATAAATAACAGTTGAAAATTACCATGGCGAATTTAAGATTGTAACAAACTGTTTCTTCGCATACGAAAGAAGCATACGTTTTTCAATGACCAAGCCTTCGATAAATTTAAGAATATGTTTTTTACTACTCTTAAACAAAGCTTTAAAAGCCGTTGCAAGATCAAGCTTATTTCCTTTACCAATTATGTTTCACGAAAGAGGTGCAAGATTTTCTGATTTCGGCTCCTATCGAAAAGCTTGATGTTATTTGTATTTGAAGCCACCTTGGCTTACGTTCTCCCACTTTTGATTAAAGTATTTCATTAATCCTCTCTATGTTTGTGTGTTCACACATACTTGTGGATTTATAAATACAGTAGAATTGGATGTAATAATTCATGTAATTATGAAGGCTTATGTGAAGTCATGGACTTTAACTTCTTAATGAAGAGTAATCTGGAGGTATAATCTGCTTATTTCGGCCGCGATTTCTAACCTTTACTTCAAAATTATTATAAATATTGTTGTAGATGGGCGTATGAAATTCTTCAAATAACTGTTTAGAGTTATTCTTTTGAACATAAACTATTCACTGCATTCATATCTTTCTGCCTGTGTATCTTCAAGTAGAACAAGCTGTAGTTATATTCGAAGCTTTACAACTATGTTTGTAGTACACAGACTAAGCGATTAGAATGTTCCAAGGATTGACCTAATCAGGAATCTATGCTTTTGAAAGTACAAGAACAACGAGAAATAGAATATTAAATCTCCAAAGAACATTAAAAATATTCAGTGAGGCGTTCTCTTTTAAAATTTATATATCAAGACATGTTTACTTAGCCATCAGGTCAATAAGTTGGCATTCAATGGTTTACGTTTCCAAGTGCAATCAATTTGAGATATATTGTATGACATAATTTATATCATTGGTGGATAACTTTCTCAAATCTGACATGAAAAAATTCCACTTTTTCCATCTTACCAGACCTTAGTATATCTCTTTTATTTCAGCAGCTTAATAACTAATCAACAATGAACGTATATACAACATTTTACGACCTTAGTTTGTAAGAAAATAGAATCACTTTGTCATAATGATGACGTCATCGTAAAGAGCATTAAACCAAGTCATATAGTGTAGATGAAGTAGAATAATCCTCAGAATAGTAATTATGCTCTATATAGTGTATTCAATAATTTAGAAAAACTAATCGTGTCATCATATAAAGAATGCAAAATAATCAGTATAGAGAAGTTTCTTTAACACGATGTCATTTAAATTAGCTGTATTAGCGTACATTTAGAAAAATTATACACTTACTAGTTTATACTAAAATAGAAGTATTACGTCAAGAAAACAAACAGTCAAAGTCACTCAATAAGGAATCAAGATGGTTTCAAGCATCAATTAAATGTTATGTAATAGAATTGAGGTGGCTTGTTTTAATTTGGCCGTATTCTTCTTTCGCTTCCCAAAATTGATTTTCAATTTCCTATAAAGTATTATTTACTAATTTCTAAACTATTCATCTATTCACGCTTTTATGATCCATAATTAGACATTTATTATAATTTTGTATTTTTAAAAAATGTTCAACAGTTATTTAGACAGTTACGTAACTTATTTCTGTCTTTTTATTTTTATGGCTATTACACGACATCTACGGAGTGCAATTCTGAATGGTTCCATAAGACGACGAAACAGCTACTTGCCAAAGAACAACAAAATACTATGATAAGTTCAGCACAACAACACCTAGTCGATAAACAGTATAAAACTCAAGTAAACACTACTTCCAAAATAATACACAGAATACAAACCAATTCATCTTTCACCTCAACAGATAGACTCTTATAATCAATGCAGATAATAAGTAGTCACATTCACAAACCAAACACTCACATTCAAATGAAGTTTATACACTCCCTCAACCGCTCTCTCTCCATTCACCATCAAACTAATGCTCACACGTATACACCTATCTCATATTCTTCAATCCAATTCTATTCTATTATCACTTCTCACTGTCAACTCTTCATTACAAACTTACTTTACGCTTCTTCGTTTCTTACGTCATCAAATTAAAAAGTGGTCTGATCTCCAAATCTCATTTCACATGTTCTCACTCCTAGGTATTACACAACCATTATCAATAATTATTATTACTATCATAGTCATTTTACTCACCACCACTTCTTGGTACTGATTTTTTACATGAACATATGAAACATGTAAATTTAAGACGAATAGACTCCTCAGTAGTGTGCACCATCACTGTCACCTCCACTGGAATCTTCGGATCGAGAAAGAATTCAGAACTACAATTTGTAAGAACAACGAAATCGATATTTAGTGTTACAAACTACCATTCTTTTTGTAGCGTGGAAAATAGTTAAGTTATAGATAACTCATTTACGATTAGATAAAAGATTTTATTTGACAAATGCCTATCTCTACATGAGTAGCCTGTCATCCAATGGTAGGATTTCCATAATAGGATGAAGCCGCTGTCCAGTGCTCCTTGGATTTTAATAGTATCCTGCTATTACCAATCCATGCCAAATTCAATCAACTAAAAACTTGATATTAATCTCCATAGCCCACCTCAACTCTGTTACATGACTCTTAAATGATACTTGAAATCATTTCAATTCCTTTTCATAGAACTTTGACAATTTGTTTTCTTGACGTATGTTAGGGATTCATTATCCCCAAAAATAGAATGGTTGACTAATTAGTAAAAGAAGTTGCATTGATTTTTTGTAAGCTTCATTTGTAAACTTTCATCAATTATTTTTATTTCAATGTGAGTTCTACTCTTAAATACAGTTGACAGTATTTCATTGTATTAATTAAATGTTAATGATTTCACTTGATGAATAATCACTGTAAATTAATTGATATAAAAATCGATGTATCTGTGTAACTACAATTTGCTGGTTCACTATTCTCGTCTCAGTTTGTTTCACAATACAATCTTCCTACAAGCCTAGTCTTTTGTAGTAGCTGTGGGCTGGAAAGGGAACAAGTTGCGGTATACGTCTGAGGTACAAGTATCAGAGATAGCGTTCTCTCAAGCAATCCTCAAATTTCTAGCGTCATAACAACGTAATACTTCTATTTCAGTACAGACTATTAAGTGCATAATGTCTGAATATGTATACGATTGTCCAACTAATATAAATGACATCATATAAAAGAAACTTTTCTTCACTGACTATTTTGTATTCTTTATTCAATGGTTGTTACATTTAGTATTGTAGTTACTTATTTGAGGTTATAAAAAAAACAACAAAGAATCGATTAGAAAACATGATTATTTAGAATAATGTCAATAGTTTGGCGCCAAATCTCTCCATGTTGATTAGTTTTTATGAACTGTGAATAGTTGTTATCATCATAATTTAAAATAATTGCACCTGGTTTAATTCCTTTATATTTTTTCTTAGGGAATTTCTTTCTTCTTTTTTTTTATCTTTAACAAGTTGACATATGCACCATTCGTTTCTATTATGATTTTTCATACAAACGTTATATTATCATAATGTATAGTCACTGTAGTATTATTTGTGATATTGTATTTACGTGGTAAGTTAATAGTTGCTTTTCTAGCTTCTCTGTCTTTTTTCTGGGCGCCTCATTATGGTTTAAATTTAGCTCGAAAAATAAGCGTTTTTCTTGTTTGTTCAATTTTTTTACGGTTTTGTTTTTAAAGATTTTACAGTTTTGTCTTTGTATCTTATCATTTGTAATACTTCATGAAATGAAACTCATTCTTGCTTGTATTGTTCTTCTTCTTTTATTGGACTATTTTACCTTGGTCTAGAATACTTTTTATTGCGTATAAATTAAAGGGGGGAAAACAATCAATGACAGGAGCCGTAGAAATTAACGAAATGATAAATATTTTCAAAACTGATTTATGAAGACAAATAATTTAGACTATTTATCAATTCACATTGACTTATCACACTACTAATTGTGTTTTATTAGTAGTGTTTTTAATTGTAAGTGTAGAAATTAGTTTGATTTCACGAATTGGTCTGCATTAGACAACAAATGGTGATGTGGAGTCACTGCACAACTGCTTCGTCCTAGTATAAAAGTCTTCAGTGATGCGTATTCCCAACCTCATCAGGGGTCGTACCCAGGACCCTGTGCCTCCACGGTGCACGCTTTACCACAGAGTCGGCTACCAATCGTTGACATTTCTGATTCAGTCAATTTGTTATACATTTGCGCAACTTCATCTGTTGCCATCGGTGGGTAACTACCTTACACCCTACACGGTTGAACTTAACTGGTCACATCTCACTAGAACTCCAGGGATTACCATGAGAAGTTAGACCCTAGTGAGCTGATATTGATTGTAATTGGATGTTGTGGAGATTGTTGAATGTTAATTTGTTATCACGAATTGGTCTTCATTAGACAATACAGAAGGAATATAGAGTGAGCTGTTCATCAATAATATAAATAAAAACAGTTTCATATTTTATGGAGAAACTTAATTGTACTATTGAAATCAAGTGACTAAATCACCTAGAATATTAATAAAGTTAAATTGTAGTCAGCAGTAAAATTCAGAATTTCTGTCTCGTCCAGTTTGTGTCTCACCAATTGAAAGTACCTGTATTTCGATTTTTATTTTGCATCGTAAATTTAATTAGGTTTCTATCACGCTGAACTCTAAATGTGTTATCCACTAAACTACTGACTTCAGATAGTCATAAACTCGTTCGATTGGTATGATTAATGAATTAATATATGTGCATATATATATGATGGTTTTATTTATACAACAACAAGAAAACAGAATTCGTTAAACAAACATCAAAATCATACCCGTTGATTCAGTTAATACCTTTCAGGGCGTTAGAAGTGGTAAGTACTAAGTCTGAGTCCCAGTGGTAACATCAACACTAATGAAGTTATTGTTATTTAATGAGTCCCAAATAGGACTAAGTGTGATTCTTGGAATATATACTGTTAGGGACTACCCAACTTTGTTCAAACATATGACTGAAGGTACTATCAATATGATTAACATAGAATGTTTGGTCAATAACATTATCATACATATAAGTTACTTATAGTTTATACAAAGATATAAATATGAATCTACTTGTATAATGATTTCTATCATCAATGCCTAAGAATGCTATTGAACAGTGAATATGCCTTCAAGTGAAAACACACATGATATTCATTAGGAAAGTGTTAGGGATTCCTAATCCCTAAAGATACAATGATTGATTTAATTAAACGAAAGAAGTTGTATTGATTTCTTTGTAAGCTTCATTTGTACACTTTCATCACATTAATTTGATTTCAATGTGAGTCCTACTCCTAAATACAGTTTGACAGTATTTCATTGTATTAATTAAACGATAATGATTAAACTTAATGAATAATCACTGTAAATTAATTGATATAAAAATCGATGTATTATGTAAATACAAAACGCTAGTTCACTAGTGTTGTCTGGTTGGCTTGTGTTCTTTCTCATTTCGGCTTGGGACTCAGTGGGTATAGGGCAGACGCGTATTAACCTACTAGGCACGCCTGATTTGGCATTCGGTCACCCACCAACAAATTCCACGCAAAATAATTCTGAGGTAGATTTTTATGACTCAGTGACAGTTACTCAATAAAGTTGCGTTAGGACTTCTTGTTTTGAATACATTTTAAAGTCTGGATTTTTGCTACTACTCATGAAACATAAAAGAATTTCAATAGATTAATCAAATAAAATCTTTTATCTAATCGTAAATGAGTTATCTATAACTTAACTATTTTCCACGCTACAAAAAGAATGGTAGTTTGTAACACTAAATATCGATTTCCGTTGTTCTTACAAATTGTAGTTCTGAATTCTTTCTCGATCCAAAGATTCCAGTGGAGGTGACAGTGATGGTGTACACTACTGAGAAGTCTATTCGTCTTAAATTTACATGTTTCATATGTTCATGTAAAAAATCAGTACCAAGAAGTGGTGGTGAGTAGAATAATTATGATACTAATAATAATTATTGATAATGGTTGTGTAATACCTAGGAGTGAGAACATGTGAAATGAGATTTGGAGATCAGACCACTTTTTAATTTGATGACGTAAGAAACGGAAGAAGCGTAAAGTAAGTTTGTAATGAAGAGTTGACAGTGAGAAGTGATAATAGAATAGAATTGGATTGAAGAATATGAGATAGGTGTATACGTGTGAGCATTAGTTTGATGGTGAATGGAGAGAGAGCGGTTAGAGGGAGTGTATAAACTTCATTTGAATGTGAGTGTTTGGTTTGTGAATGTGACTACTTATTATCTGCATTGATTATAAGAGTCTATCTGTTGAGGTGAAAGATGAATTGGTTTGTATTCTGTGTATTATTTTGGAAGTAGTGTTTACTTGAGTTTTATACTGTTTATCGACTAGGTGTTCTAGTACTGAACTTCGTTGTTTTTTGGCAAGCCAAGATATGTGGTTCTCGGAAATGCGATGATGGCTTTGCCCAGTCGTACTTTCAATGTAACTTAATTTGCATTAGTAGCTAAAATGAAAAAGAAATAGTGACTTGGCTTACATACGCAATCTATCTTTATTTGGAGACAGTCAAATTGCATGGCTAAAAAAGAAGGTGACTAATTTGGCAGCATTAAATGCTATTTTAAACTCATTGTTTAACCAATGTATCACTACTCTACTCGCTACACTTCTTTTGAACTGTAATTTCGTGAATAATAGTTTCTTTTGTACTTTTGGTAGTCTCCATTTTAGTTTAATTTAACACATAAACTTTGATAGGAACTTAGGTGAATACCTACTTTTGTTCGTTGATAATTTATAAGTGCCTTTTCGACTTCATCTTTAGAGCGAATAGTTTTAACTCGGTGGACCATATATTTGACTAATTTTCTTTTATATTGTATTGGTGCGTGACTAAAGTAATGAATAAACCGACCTGATGGTGTCGGTTTACGATAGATCATTCTTCTCAAGGTCTCATCTGATCTCATTAATAAGACATCTACGAATCTTGTTATTTTCAGCTTCATTTGTAAAATTAACTGCTTTATAAACATTATGGGAGTTCTCTAATAAGTTTTGTGTATCATTTCTGTTCTTAAGATTACTAATATATCATCTACATATCGACAAAAGAAATCTAGTTCATTATTACTTACCTATTTTTACAAAATCTCCGTTCATTTTACGCCACAAATATTGTAACAAGCATAATCTAGAATGATATTTTGGTGTGGAGTTTACCGAATTTAACTTTGATATCATGAATTAATCTGAGTTAGACATCCAATGAAAACCAAGAAGTACTGGACGCCTGTTTCAGTATGGTATGTGGCTTTTTAGTAATGTGCATCCACGACCCCACCAGGTAATCGTCATAATGACAAACTGAAAACATTTGTTTTTAATTTATAGAATTCATCAATTAAAGTAAGAACGAGTGAAAATAAAACAAAACATATTTATTTTCTCCTTCACTTTTTGAATGGTGTGTGTGTGTGAGGGGTGTTAGAGAGTGTCTACATAATTAGATGATGTAAAAGCAATCGAGACAAACCAAACTATTTGAGAAAAAATGGACTCTGTAGAAATTTCTGGTAACAAGTCAAGAAAAAATAAGGATACATGAAAATGTATTAACAATATTTCAATGTATTGAATTATGATGTAAAGTAAAAGATGAAGTACTCCCATGGGCAATCATGCTTAAATTACATACAACATAACATCTTCAATGACATTTATTCGTGTTACAACAATTGAATTCTTTATTTATAAACTCTATAACTCTATAACATGCATATATATGTGTAACTGAATGACCGATTACATGACAGGAACATAATAAGCATCAAGTAAATACAAATTAACTATGATCAAAAGGAAATAATTTTGAAATGGATGTTGATTTGTTTCAACATTTTGTCAAAACAACAAGCATCATTCAATTGTTCATGTTAATTCACTAGATGCAAACAACTTATTTAAACAAAAATAAACGAGAATTATTGTTGTTATTATTTAAACAGTACAAATTGAAAGAGGAACATCAGATGAATTTTATTGAAACATAGACTTTAATGAAGACTAGGGTTATTTTTTTGGTTTGCTGAATAGCTAGGCCCAACAATCAATCATAAAATAAAATACACTTCTGATATCATTAATTATTCCAAAATATAAAGAAATGTAATTGATCCACTTCCATAAGTCACTGATAACTTATTTAGTTCAATGACAATGTCATCACTTGCAACATTGAATGATTTTGATTCTACTTCCAGATGCATCTTGTGGACCTGAATTGTGTAACATAAAGGCTACTTTTGAGATTCCTGATTGACTACCAGATTGTGAGTTTATGTTGGAAGTGTATTAATTTAAATTGAAAAAATCCAAAATATAATAGAATGCGTAATTTAGGTTTAATGAATGCCGATTCATACATTTATTACCAAAGTTAAGAAATGCATTATTTCCTAGAAAAGATGTTTCCAACAATCATTGCTTTGAATTTTGTACATAACACCCACCAACAGAACTTCCACTCTTTTTCCAAAATTAAACGGATTCTCTTATCTTTTGATATGCGTGAAACAATTAACACGATGATCAGAAGCAATTTCACTGAAAGACATCACTAGTGAAACGATTGTCCAAACAACCTGTGTAAATAAATAGACTTGTCTATTTATTTACACACTGACCTCTTATAATTTGCCGGGTTCGACTAAACGTGTCTACATATTTACACTTTATTACGGAATAAATAGCCTACTTTTCACCTTTATTTACACCGTGTAGTCTACTTTCTCCTTACAGCCTACATTCGCATAGCTTAGCCGCTCATCGTCATACTTGCGCTTTCGTCGAACGATGGATAGCAAACCTTGGTTGTCCATCTACTATAACGACAGACTGTGGACGTCATCTTGAATCTGGATTGTTCCATTCTTTGACCAAGCTCCTTGAAACTGAACGCTTCCGAACCACCACCTACCATCCACAATCCAATGGTTAGCTAGAAAGATTTTATCAACAGCTAAAAGTATCACTGTCAACCACGAATATCTCTCGGTGGACCGACGCTCGACCTTAAGCTTTACTAGGAATCCGCAACACTGTAAAATTAGACGTTGAGTGCAGTGTTACCGGATTGGTCTACGGAACGACACTTCGACTACCAAGTGAGTTAGTGGAAATCGTTCCTACCTCGATAAACTTGGATCTCAATTCTTACGTGACCTGGCTTACAAATGCTATGCGTTTAGTTAAGCCAGTCTTCACTCGACAACAATCAATATATGCTTTTATCCAACCTGCCTTAAAATATAGTGCACACGTTTTCGTAACTCGTGATGATATCTAAGTTGACCTCTCAACGTAACTTACGAAGGTCTTGAAACGAAAATCAAAGTACTATATTACCGATAAGATCGGCCACGAGAAGAACGTCAGCACTGACTACCTCAAGACAGCCTACCTAGAAAGTAAATCTTTTAATATCGAATTCTCCACAATACCCTCGAAACTTGATATGAACGAAGTCATCACCTCAAACAACGATCAACAAGTAAGAGGAAACTTCCAAGAGCTCGATGACGCCGAGAGTTACATGTTTTGGTAGAAATGTACGATTTTCAGAACACTTGAACGAACATTATATCGATTGATTTTCACTTAATTTCCCACTCCCTACGTATTGTAAAGTTGATTTAAAAAAGAATAAATGATTAATTGAATTAAATTAATTTTTTCACTTTACGGTATGCATTTTACACATTTTGATGTGTTGAAGAAAATATTCATTAAAAACGTCTTATTCATATGGGTATTGTCGATATTTTACACGTTTTTGAAGCTGAATTGGGCTGCCAAATTCTTTTTTTATGCATATACGAAATGCACATATTTAAAAAATTTACTTTTCTGGATTTCCAGACCATCTGGAAACGAACGTAAGAATGCTGAAGAAAAAACATATTTTGTATAGAATGTTTAATGCAACAACACCCTAGCGTAAGCACAGACGTTTAGAAGCTGTACAACATCTCATGTTATCAAAGGAACGTTTACCGACATCTAACTCATTGGATGTTATCCTTTTGTTGGTACGTCGTATGGTCCTCATGAACCCATTAGGGGTAGAGTGAGCTGTGGTGGCAAATAGTTCCCTAGATAAATAATTGCATAGGCTCTCGACATTGATGATTCCCATGTTTGTTTTAGCGGACACGACTAGTTGAAGGCTCTCGGTCTCGCATTACCACCAAATCACGACACGGTACAGTGTGGGTAACAACTCGCTCTCTAGTTAGTCAACCTAGACGTTGTTATACCATTAACTCTCCTGCACCTACAATCAAATATATCCTTTTCATCCTTCATTGCCTCCTGATTTATTCTTATTCGTACGAATGGGTTCACTCGTTAGAAGTTGCTCTGGTTATACGACAAACGTAACTTGGTCACATACCGGGTGCACTTCAAGTATAATGACATATAGTGCTGATTAAATTGAATAAAACATAACAAGGAGTCTGTTTTAAAGAATACCTACAAAGGCATATGAAGTTAATTTATGACATTTTGGAAACCATTGAAAGTACTACATAAAATTCGCTTACTTTTACATCAACACATTCATTGTATGATGTATAAAGCACTGTTCAACAAATTTGTTTCATTGTGAAAAATGATACTACTAACAAAGATTGTTAGTAGCATCAATTTGTTTTGATTTATTTTAAAGTTAAATTACGAATTAATTAAAAAGGTGTGGAAGTTTAATTCTATTTCTAATCCATCTACATTCTCAAATATTTGTGTACCACAATAGAATTTCAATTTGTGCAATACAATTTACATATGACGCTTTTAGCACTATTAGAACGACTTAACTATGATCGATATAACAGTTGTATATTTCCTAGTACAATTATGTAAGAAGCTGTTACTTCATGGCAACTTTCTGTTTCTTGGATTAAAGGTACATTCCTCAGTTCCTTCACACTCTCAACAGTGCTGATGGCCTGGTGACTGACGAAATCTCAGCACGGATACAGAAAGCTCGATTGGCTTTCGCCAAGTTGCGTCACTTATGGCTCAGGCGAGATATCCACTTGCTAACCAAAGGACGAGTGTACTGTGCAGCAGTTCGCTCTGTCCTACTATACGGGAGCGAAACATGGCTGTTAAGAGTAGAGGACATTCGTAGGTTAATGGTCTTCGATCATAGGTGTCTCCGAAGCATTGCTCGAGTATCGTGGGACAACCGAGTAAGCAATACTGTCGTTAGGAAACGGGTTCTAGGAAAGGAGGGCAAATCAATAGATGAGGTATTGAAACTTCCTCAGTTGAGGTGGTTGGGACATGTGCTACGCATGTCTAACTACCGACTGCCTCGACGAGCTATGTTTTGCGGTGTAGGAGTAGGTTGGAAGAAAGCTAGAGGCGGCCAAACCAAAACATGGTAGAAATCGATGAAGTCACTGACAAGTGGACTGAGTCATTTTGGTAGATGTAGGCTGCGTGGTTGGGGTCCGCGAGACGAAAGTCACCAATGGTTAGAGACCCTGAACGACATGGCTCAGAATCATTTGCAAAGGCGCAGGTGTATCCACTCGTTGTGTTCTCTCAAAATCTAACCTTCTGAATTCTCTATCTTTCTCCTTTCAAATTTATCTCACTGAATTATACTTTTCGAATCATATCTTCGCTCCTTAATCTTCTGCATTACTGCTAATACTTCTACTATCGCTATCACTTTTCGATTTGAAGTGACAGTTGCGTCTTTGTGCTGATGTAGTATGGCAACCTGAACTGATGTACGTATGTACGAAGTTCTGTGTTGTATCTGTCTGTCTGTCACGCTCTACATTAAAGTGTTCCTTTATTCTGATTGCATAACATTAAAACTCTGATATAGTCCCAAGAAATGGCTTTGTAGTAGAATAATTGAGTTTAAATTACGATACCTGGTTTTTTCGCAAGTATTCTTATAATACTAGGATTATCAAACAGATTCACGCCTGTTTTTCTCCGTTCGCATTATTTTAACTCATCAATGTAATTTAAAAATTCAAATCCAATTACGCAATTATACGCTCCGTTAATATTCTACTTAAACATGATACTATAAGGAACATGCCCAAAACATGGCATAATTTCACAGTTGGACTTATCTGCTAGTTCATTGTACCTAGACTAGCAAACATTTTAAAAAATAAAAGTGCTCTTTCCTGAAGAATGAATTGATCCTAGTTAGCCATGTTTATTCTTTTAAAAATTTCACGTAAATCTGAGTATAAATTCCTATAATTGACAGTTTCAGTATCTACTTTTATCAAAGAGATAGATTTGGTTCTCAATGTCTCTGTTCTTAGTTGGCTTACTAAAGGTAATATATTCTAATGAATTTATGGATTCACTTAAAGACTTGTATGGGGCATCTGTTTGTAATTAGCGAAGTTAATTTAGGTGTTGCAAACGAGTAAGTAATAATTATAACTCAGTAACTGTTATAGAACTAACTCCTATTAGTTCCAAACAGAGAACATTTTCATGTTACATTAACTTGGAATATGATTGATCACAGTGTACGGATCAGTTTGATATTCATAAAGTCCTTTATGATAATGATGATGATGACGATGTTCTATCAACCGAGTTGTAATGTAGCCGCTAGTCTGAGTGACTCAACATCATCGGTACTACTTAGAGTTAAAAGGTGATGTGGGAGAGTCGGTGGGAAACCCCGAACGTAGGTCACGTACTATTTGGCAATCGTCATCAAGGCTTATCTACAATCTTCTAGGGAGCTTACGCTTCCCTACCAATTCGATCCCGAGCCACCTAGTCTCACAGTTTATTGTCATTATCATTAAGCTATTCGGACCGTGATTGATTCTTTATAGGTCTGAACAGTATACAATGAGTGATCACTGTATTTTAACTAATTTGACATTAGTCAAGTGGTTATGGTCATAGGTTGTAAAACTGAGTGACCCAGAATCGAATCTGTAGAGGACAATAAGTTTCTTCAAAGATTCCAAGTACGCGATGCTGACGAGTGCCAAAGAAAACGAAGATTAGGTCCAAGGTCTTTTCTCGGCTACCTTTCAAACTACCTTCCACGATCTAACATTTACTGAATGATAGTTATCGATTGCCAATTAGTGTAAGGCAGTATAAGCTATTAGTCGTCCTCATCAGGAATACACATATGATGTCTTATTTTTCATATGTGATTTGTTTCCATTGTATCCTATAAAATCCAATCACTCTACTCAATTAATATATATTCAAAAGTATGAGTAGGTTAAACTTGTATGTCAAAGGTTCCTATGTGAACGTCCAGGCAGTATTCAACCTCACATACAAATATGGCATAAATATGATATATTTATGTAATCCGCTGGATAGTACATGGAACACTGAAGCCAAATCTTCAGCAATATATACATCCCCTATAATTAAAAGTTTGACAACTAGTTCATTAAAACTCCCCATCATTTACTGCACTATATAAAATAGGTAAACTGACCATTAAGTGATTATATATATATATATATATATATATATATATATATATATATATATATATATATATATATATATATAGGGAGAGAGAGAGTAGCCTGATATTTACAAATAACCGGCTCAGTGACAATATCTGCTTCATAAATCATTAATATCCTGATCCATTCAATCATTTATTTCTGGCATATTGTAATTCCAAACAAAACCTAATTAGCATTGACATAAACATTTACGAAAGCACTATAATGTACGTCATGAAAAGCAAATCTTTCATGTAAGCAAACGGAAGATAAAAATTTGTTCATGCATAATCCCTTTTGTTTTTCTTTTTGCTTATCATTATACATGTATACATGTGTTAGAATTAAATAGGAAGGAATAACATGGTTAGTCTACTTTTTTCCATTTAGCCTTCCGTTTCTTCTTGCCTGTTTTCACTATAGTTCTATCACTTCCGTTTAGTGAATATAGGTAGCATAGTTTTCAGTTTGTTTATTCTTGGATATGCTTTGGATGCAACTAAGAGGAAACTTAAGCGTTAAGAGTTAGGAAGATGCACTACTACTACTACTACTACTACTACTACTACTACCACTACCACTACTACTACTAAACTTGCCAGTAATCGTACTGGTATTATCACCTACAGTAGTACCACTGATCGATAGTCAATATGATGACAACTTAATAAGGCCATTGTAAAAAAACGTCATTACATTATCAAAGTAGATACCCATGGCTATTCATATTCATACTTATTCAACATGTATAGTAGGTTAGAAGAAGAATAACTTTAATTATACGGAAAATTGATAATTGTTCTCGCTTGAATTAATAAATTGTGATGAAGGAAAATAGAAAAAATATTTAATTGTTTCTATACTACCGGAATATGTTTCATCTATTTTCTTTGTGACAGGGTTGGGGTGGGGAGTGGAAATATGTCTGTTCTACATATAATTAATGTCAATGAAAAATTACTGAAATTCAGTAGTTATGAAGAAAAAATAACTAATATCTAATGTAATTGAGACGGTTTTGTGGAGATTGGTATTAAGTTTAGTCCATTGAATTCGTTACAAATTTATGTTGGCTAAGCTCACTAATGACTAACTTCAGGATGTTTCTGAAGTTCTGGTGATAAGTTGTGACTGGTGGAGTTCAGACCTGTCAGGAATAAAATACTATTTATTGGATGATCGTCATACTACGTTACTAATTGATAGAAGTGCGAATTCTGCCAGTGGATGTCAGTTTTTCCAGTACTTCAGATGGTTAAGAGTCCGCCAACACGATTTCCTTGGGGCAGAATCTAGTGTACGCACTGCCGAGGAGTTCTACACTAGAACGAAACAGCTGTCCAGTTCTTCCTGGTTTTCAGTGGTACCCTGTGAACATTAATATGTAATGGATTCCATCAACTAATACGTAATGTATCTATCTAAATTCTATCTGTTTTATTTTACGGTAAACTATAATATTTTACATTCACTAGATTATAATCATTACTTTTAAGGTTCATGTTACTATGTAGTTCACTTCTACTGTAAATGAATGAATTTTATATGCATTCCATTCTAATATGAAATGTTTGTATGAATTCATTAATTAAGATTTTAACGTGTTGGATGCATAAAATGAAAAGTAGTAGGTTTAAATTTCATTGTAAACATAAACAGTGGAATGTTGATACATCCAGTTGACTAGTCCTAATAAAGTAAAACACGCATATTGGGATTTCCCCAATGATAAGACGTCAAATCTTTAAATGGATGTCATTGTTTCAGTTTTAGTGTTATTGATCAGAGTTGTATAGTTGATTCAAGTCGTTTTCTTCTTATTATATTTACATGTACATTGACTGATTACTGAGTTGTGACTAATACCATGTTTGTCTAGTCCTGTTTAGTGATAACAGAATCTTATGGATGTAGTTGCAATGCGGACATTTGTCTGTATGACGTGATATCGCCTAATGTCGGTCTGATCAGAAGATAATTGGTAAGAAACCGTAAAATTATATTTTGTGTTATTTGGCACTAATCAGCAAAGCGTACCTAGGTTTGATTTTCTTTAGTTTTATAGTTCCCTACATATTAAAACCTATTGTATTCCATTCATTTACTTTCGTATATATTTTTTCATGCGGAAAAGCTGATTATTTGTTTTCAATTTTACTGTTTCATACATTAAATCAGCTATATTCATATACTTTTAAATTTCACTGCATCTTCAGATAAAGTTCCTAATTTCTTCAGCTCCCCCCACCCCCAGAAAAACATTTCCAGTTGTAACAGAATGACAGTCATTCCGTATCGTAAATTAACTGAAATGAAAATTTTACATTACAAAATTCTATCTTAGTGGTCTTAAAATCAATATATCAATCTTAATGGAGTCGCCGATGAACATTAATTAACGAATCAGCGAAAACTAAGGAAGGTGATATTGGTTCTTGGTGTTTTGTTACATGTATTTAAATAATCTGGGAAAATTTGCTTCTGGTTATTTATTATTTAGTTGTTTGCATTCGTCAAACACTGAAGTTGGTTGGGAACTTAATGAAAATCAGGTAGCACTAGGACAGTTATCTTATACTAGTATTGGACTCCATAGCAGGTACGTTCCCAAGATTTCGTCATGGTATTGAACTCTAGAAAATTTAGGTCTCACGGTGAACGCTTAACCATCTGCACCACTGTGGTCGTCATCGTACAATCGTAAAATTCTCACTCCTATCAGTTCATGATATGGTGCTACTATTATTCATTGTGGTCGATAATAACTAGTCTCAGTCCCAACAAGTCTTGACTCCACAAGTCATAACTTCCCACTAAAACTTCAAAAATATCCTGAAATCAATCACCAAGAATAGCTAATTATTGTAATTGTTGTTATTGTTTAGTTTCATGATTTCATCTTTCCAGTTTTCATTTTCTCTTTAATAGTGAAATTATCTAACTTGCAGGTGCAAATGTAGAACTTTCAGATCTATGCCATATAACTCTATTTTCTTCCATATATTCAATTTGTATATTGAATTAAATGGAATTGAAAGAAGATAAATGTGATTATTTATAGAAATACAAAATACATTTTTTTTCCTAAAGAACATATTGTATTTTCCCATCAAAGTGATGCTGAATAGTTCGTAAAGGTGGTCTAAATCTGGGTGGTAATCACGTATCACAAGTAATGAATATTTATATGATTATCTTTTTTTCCCTTTTGTGTTCCTTTATGTTCTGTTTGCTGCTGGTATATATATATATATATATATCACCTGTTTCTTAGGGGAGATAGAATCAACTGAATAGATAGGCAAATGAAGGTACTGATGAATAGTAAATGTAGTATTGTTATTATTCCATTCATAAATAGGAACATAGAAAAGTAAAGTAAATAGCATCTTCTTCATGCATTATAGAAGTGGTTTGAGTAAACAAAGGATTCCTCATTGCTTTAGTAAAATATCACTCTGATGAACAAAAGGATAAGAGACAATGTTGATAAAATGAATATGGATGCACAGGAATAAGGAGGTGAGGAAAAACACTAAAAGCCGAAATATTTATTATTTCAAAACAAACTAAGAGATGTTGTCACTTAGTGTGATGGAATTCATTGAATTCGAGGTTGTACGTTAGTCAGATATCCAGTTAAAAACAAGATGGTACGAAAGAGCTATTACATCTCAGTATAGGATTCATTAGTAGTAAACGTCAATCAGGAATAAGTTCTAGGACCTTCAGGCTTCTCAGCGAGAGTTTCATTTGTAAATGTTAATCTGTTAACACAATGAGTATCCTTTGATGGACCATGGATTCCATACTGATAGATATCAGATGAATGTTTTGGTAATTCAACAATTTGCTATCATTAGTTTAGTGATCTCCAATAACTGGTGCAAATGAACCTAAATATTCATATGATTTACGTATACTTTCATTCTTGATGTTTTTATAAACGTGTTACTATGTTTTACAATTTATGTATTCCCCTCCCCCTTGTGTGCGAGTGTCTGCCAACTTATTTACACTGTTTAAGCGTAGTATGTTAAGTTGACCTTGATGTTCACCACTTGTCATTAGTTTCCTTATTCTCACCCTTTTGTGTTTATCTACAATTAGGACATATTTCCTTTTTAAGATTCCTTGTTTCTCTGATTGCTGGTCACTGGATTATTGATTACGTGATACGTGAGTGCTTGCAATTCCATTTCAAGTTAGTACGTTACAACGCTACTATTGCTGCTGAGTTCTCACTGTGTTATTTCGTGACTGCAGTTCTAAATACTAAGTACGAAGATTTAAGTACCGAGTAACAAATATTACTAATAAAAACATTACGATTAGAATTATGATAAGTTCTACCTTTCAATGTACAATTGTCAAATCGATCTTTTCATCATCAAAAGAATCCTTGCATATTATCTTCATGCAAAATATTCGCTAATGTAGATGGAGGTGATTATTTTCGGACTGCTTTCATCACATCAACTTGACACTCAGGAATCTAGACAGTTTTAAACTGCCCAGTAATCATTCTTATAAGTACAATATAACTATTTGTAGGAATCGTTATTTTTCGATTGTTGCTAATAAAAACTTCAGATGATCGGTCTATATTGAGATGTGTGCATCCTTAGCGGACTGCTTTAATATTATCATTCAGTTACAGATTTTTATTAAGGGTTGAATTCAACAAGCGAATCTCGTTCCACTTGGGACTATTCACTTGTTGACATTAACGTTGTGATTAGAACACAGTACCAATCACTTAGAACAGCAACAGATTAACCAGGTGCAATTACAAATATGGAGTGGATGATTCTTAGCTATTTAATACATGAAATATATTCTGAGGAAAGCTTAGAGAAAGCAATACTACCAATATGGAGCTGAGAATCTCAAACGTATTTTATACATCATTTACTTAACATTTTCAACTTATGTTACTATTATTATTGATTTTCTCATGTTCACTTTACATGACAAACAAATAGATGTCTGGTGACAATCAACTTTTAGCTGTCATCTCTTTATCAAATGAATAGTGAACATCTCCCTTAGTAAGATTAACATTGTTTTACTCTCAGTATTTAAAAACATGGAAGTAACAAGATACTACTTCTTAATGACTTAAAAGAAAATTAAAATAAATAATCAGAATATATAGTTTATTGAATAGTCTTACTTGCCTTAATGTCTTACTTCAATCAATTAGTTGACAGTTCTACCATTGGCTTGCTTTCAACTAATGCAAGTAACAGAGAATATACAACTTAATTACTGTATTAATAATAATAATAATAATAATCTAATCATTGAAGTATTAATGAAGGAAGTCTCGATTAGTTCAATAGGTTTAAGAGTTGACATTCATTGGTCAGATAGTTCATTAGTCAATCTTTTTTTTGTAAATTAATGTATCCGAATTGTTACATTATGTCGGTGACATTTTATTTTATCGTAACAACAAAAACAAAGTGACCGAATAACATTAAAAGTACCAGTTTTTTGACAAAATAATAACAAACATATACCCTTTTCTCGACGTCGAATATCTATTTTTTTAAAAAGCCAACTTATTTGAAAATGTCAAGAAATTGTAAGATTGTGAGTCTTCATCGACGACATGTAGTGTGCATACCAAACCACTGTCCATCGATTCTCGAAATGTTGAAACTGCCCAGAATCAGTGGTTGTGGAATAGACGCATTCATTCCCTATCTTCCTCTAGATGTTAAGTCCCAATTCTCTTCCACACACACATTTTTCGGCTGTCTTGTTTATTAATTCTATTGTGATTGTTTCGTCTCCTTTGTTACCCATCTTAATTTTGTCGCGTCATTTTTCTGTAGCATGACAATCAGCTAACACATATTTATCTATGATTCTACTTTGATTATAATTATGAATAGGACTCACTGAGTAAATGTATGTGTACAATTAGTTCATGAAGAGGAATTGTTAAAGGAGACATCAAGTGACATAGCAGTATAATATTCCTAGAGAATTCATTAGTGACTAAATATTACTGGCTGATACTTTCCACAGTGTCTTTAATCTTCTGTGAATTGTGACCATTACTTTCAGTAATATTTTCATTCATTTAATGAAAGGATGCTTTGTATTAAAGTGTAGTTATTATTAAAGTTTTCATTTCAAGTCTCCAGTTTTAACTATTTTTATGTTTCTCACCTGACCTGTTGGTTTGGTTACACTGATAAGTTTATAATAGTCTGCCACATCTAACTTCACTGTTTATTCACCACATATTGATATCGACTGAGTGTCGATGAAAACCAGGGAGCACTATGCATTTATTCCGTCTCGACATTGAATTTCTCACCACTAAGTAACATGTTTGAATCTGGGGCCTTCAAGTCTTCAATTTGGAAGCTCCCTACTCCGGCAATGCTGATGGTTAGGTGTTCTGCTTGAGACCTGAAGCTAATGCGTTTGATTTCTTAGAGGAATTGAGGGCACTGACTTCTGAGGAGTAGTATAGTAGGACGAAGAAGTCATTCAGTGCCCCCTAGTTTTTAGTGACACTCAACAAACAGCTATTTTGATGGATACGAACGCGAAAATTAAATTAAATGTCAATCTCTACGAAACCACATTAAATGAATAGTTTGTTTCAGTTGGCGAAAATAAATTCTTCAATGGAAATCGCTCCCTACTGACCATCATTAACTCACTAAATGAACAGGAAAATAGGAGAAAATATTGGTTTAAACACATCAAACATTGGGAATAACATTAATAACTTTAGAAAATATTCTGTAAAAAATTGTAGATAACCATAAGAGTGTGTAGTCGTTATAAGTCTTAAACACATTCACCATAGCATTAACTACTTAATTATACTTTACTTATAAAGATTTATTCAATAATGCAAATTAATAGAACTTCAGAAACATCCTGAAGTTAGTTACTAGTGAGGTGATTACTGCAATTCAATTGAGGTGGTTTGTAGAGACTGATATTAAGTTTAGTTGATTAAATTCATCACAGAGTGATGTTGGCTCAGGACACTAGTGACTAACTTCAGGATGTTCCTGAAGTTCTAGTGACAAGTTTTGACTGATGGAGTTCAGACTTATTGGGAGTGAGACAGTTACCAACGATGACAATGGATGATTGTCGCGCTATATCATCAGTTGACAGAAGTGAGAATTCTACTGTTGATACGCCTGTTTGTCCACAAATGCAGTGGGTTAACCGTTAGCCAACTTTAAATCATTGAGGTGGAATCTATAGTGCACACAGCTGAGGAGTCCCATATAGGGATGAAACAGTTCTCCAGTGCTTCTTGGTTATCAATGGTACCCTGTCAATATCAGTCTGTGATGAATTCAACCAACTAAAATTAATGTCAACTTCCACAAACCACGTCATTTAATTTACTTTCCAAATGGTGAACAAATTCGAATCTACTTCAGTCACTTAAATTTCATTTTAAGTAGTATATTTACAACATTTTTTTAAAGATAATGTCTTCAAAGTTATTCATAATATGAATTGCCTTAAAAATGTCACCATTTTATTTTCTTTGTTTTAAGCAAATTCACTTATCTAACAATTAGCATAGTTTCTTTTAAACACTGTTTCTACGCTAATGAACACTTTAGAGATAATATTGTTACTAATTGACTATGTTTATCTATTTGTTTAAATTTACAGTTAAACATTTATTTTCAAATCCATAGTAACCATTGTTAAGTGTTGCAAATCACTTCATTTTAAATAAACTAAAATTTCTTTTTACTGAATTACATGTCACTAAATAATCACTAGTCTTTTTGATGAAATTGACTTCAGTAACTTAAAATTATCGAATTCAATGAATTCTTCTTGATGATTTGAATTATGGAAAGTGTTTATCTTAAGACATTTGATATGAATTAGTCTAAGATATTATCCAACATTTTTTCCTAATGATTTTCTCTGTAGTGATGTTTTCTTCTTCTTCTTTTTTCTTTTCTTTTCTTCCTTTCAAGTTCATTATTATTATTATTATCCACTTTATCATTATGTCATTCATTCACATCATTACATTATATGCATTAATTTTAGATAATAAGCAAATTCTATGTATCAAAGATGTACAATGATTTCATGAAAGTAATATATTTGTCATCTGTAAAATATTTCAACTTAGATGATGTATATTATAGGTTATGAATGTTTCAAACTTCTTTTTGCTGAAATTCTATTCATACATAAGTCTTGACTACAAAAAAGTCATTAATGAATAGATAAAGTTGAAGTGGACGACTACACTTAACTTTGTCAAGATTAGCAACAAACAAAATTTAGTCGACTAGTAACTACTGAATTACAAGTAATTAAGACGTTATTCCATATAGTAGGATAAAAATCAAATTAATCTTCTGACATTATTTAGGCACATTATTTTTTATAGAATTTATGAATGATTTCAGTTGGATTGAGGTTAGTAAATGGTATTTAGGATGCATGTGTCATCCTACTTGGAATTGAGTTCAAGTTCTGGTGTGAATATCAGCACTGAGTTGCATGTACATTCAACTGATAATTCCTACATAGGACTATTGGGATGTCATGGTTTTCACTTGTCAGCCACAAATGCAATTTATACCATTTATGTGAACTTCAACTGTATCGAGGCAATATTTTGATATTTAATATATAGCTGCAGAGAATGATCAATTTCATTCCTTTTCAAAGTAATAGTGAGATTCAAATGAAATGCTAAGATTATTTAAAACAAATCATCTTTACTTCAAGGTTCAAGCATTTTTAGTGAGATTTATTATACTTTTAAAAGAAGAGAGCAACAAAATATTCCTTTCGAATTAGTTTATCACTATAGCTCAACACTAACAGATTTACATATAACTTACAATAGTCATAAATTCATCACCAAACAATTGATGGTACAGTACTAATCGAATTCTATCAATTGAACTACAATGCAACCACTGGCCTAAGTTATGTAACATCGAAGATGACTGAAGTTATCATGATACCCGGTCGACTTGTATTCCACTTTAGTTAGTAGTTGTCATTAAGGTTTATTCGAAATCAAGAGGGATTTCAGTGTCGAGTTGTGGTTGGTCTCCTGGTCTCTGCTTAATGACTGACAGCATGTTTATTTAATCATTCAGTGTTAATGAAATTCTATAAATCAATTTCGAATATATCTATTGGTCTTAATGATTCAACATTTCCGGCATTATGTTTTCATGTTGGAGGTAGTCAATAAAATCCAAGCAAATTATAGTGTAATTTGTAATTTGTGAATAAGTTTATTGAAGTTAAAAACATGGTTAATTAGAACCTAACTTCATGGCATAAGAATATTGTACTATCAGAGGGATTTGAATGTCTTCGGTCTAATGCAGTTAAATATCGTCAGCGTGTACTTCACAGTGGTCTCCTATCAAATAAAACCTATTGTCTTAATTGTTATTTATTAATTGTTTTTATTAGGTACTCAAGGGATAAACAGCAGCTTTCCCCTGCTGACTGTACAAGAAAATATTTATAAGAAAGAGGCTGGCATAATATCACTTTGTCGATGCAACGTTATATCCAATACTACTTATTATCTCTAACAGTATAATATATGAATCTGCCTGAATTTGGATATCACATGAAACGTTTAAAAGTAACTTTACAAGCTTCCCATTGATAATGTAATAAAATTATGATGTTTGAAAAGATTTAAAGTGGTTGTAGGATGAATTTGTATATTCCCATTGATTTGTTATAGACTGAAGCTGGTCAGTCACTGTTGCTATATGTGCATCCTGAGCGGATTGCCTCGATATAGCGATTATTCACAAGTATCATTTAATTTGTATTGTGACTGGCAAGTGGAATCCAGGACGCGCGTTTCGTCCTATTTGGGACTTATCGGCTGGATGTACCTGCATCCTAATGTTGATGTTCGCAGTGGACTCAGTAGTCTAGGGGTGTACGCGGTGGCGCACGACACGAATCGAACTGAGTTCGAATCCCACTGTGAACATTAACATTAGGATGCAGGTACATCCAGCCGATGAGTCCCAAATAGGATGAAACGCGCGTCCTGGATTCCACTTGCTAGTCACAATACAAATTAAATGCTTTAGAGTGGTTATTTTCAAAGAACGCATCACTTTACTGCCGAATCACCTTTAAAGTCGTAAATAGTTCCTTTAAACTTGTATGGGTACTTGATGTAAGCACATTGTATGGTGAATTATAGGTAAGATTATTTTCAGCTACATTAAAAACTTTTTGATTTACTTTCCTGATTCTTTCTTCTAAATCGATCTTCAAAATGTCATCTAATCTAAGTCATATAACCCATCTGAAGGCTTCATACAAATTATTAAATTAGAATATTACAGCTGTATTCTATAACCTATTCAGAAATAATTAGGTAATTTAGACTGAAATCATTCAACTAATTAACTTCAATGTATCTACCTCAGTTAAACCCCTTTGAATATGCATTGTTAATGGGATGAATGGTTACTTTTTTTAGTTACTACGATCATTACACTTAGGTAGTCATTAAAATCTGAACAGAATGTCTCATACAATTAAAATCATGTTTCGTCTAAACTAAATCAAAATACTAGTACAATAAATTGATATAGATCTACTTATTCAGTAAACCTATGCTTGTAGAGAAACGGAATTAGAACTCGTTTTTCAATTCGTAATAAAGAATATATGCATAGACAGGGCTTCCTACATATTCCTTTAGTACATAACAAATTTTCTGTGTGAAAAAAATGTGTTTTCATCTTCCCCAATTCAATTTAACCCCTCCCCTCTTGTCGCAGTTTGTCTAACGAGAAATCAGCAGTATTGGAATCTAAATCATTAGTTTTAAGAGGGTGTTTTTATTCTCGAAACATATTACCCTTTTTCTTAACGACGAACAACAATAATTGGTTTACACATAGTTTTACGTCTATTGAGAATTTATTTCAGGGTATATTAATGTTGGTTGTGTAGTTATCGTAATCATTGACTCCTGATGATAATTAGTTGAAATTATGCTGATAGTTAAGGGATTTGTTATTAAGCAAAATGTCGTGTTGTATTAAAATATCACACAAGTATATATTTCATATCTTTCCATTAAGAAAACTTTCTTGAACTGTAAATTCACATTGGGTTATATGCACCAACATATGGTGAAGTCAAAATGTCTTAAACATTTATAATGTCCATATTTGCGACTTCCAACTGACACATTGTAGAGTGTTAGTGGATATTGGTGGTTACATTACTGATAAGGAGAATAATGAACAATTAATGGTGTTTAACATGATATCTGATCGTGGTTTACGAAGAATCGAAGCAGTTATTCCCTTCACAAAGTTTGTAAACAGTATATCTTCTATGGTTGTAATGTGTCATCTTCATATCGCATAACGATTATAAAGATATTCTAGTAGTCTGTATGATCAAATAATTTACCATTACTGTTGTCTACAGTTCACGTTGGACTAATAAGGAGCCATAAGTGAAATTATACGGTAGAAATTGCATTGCTGTACATTATCAGAATGAAACTTATTCATTATTTTAGTGGTTATTTTGTAAGTTGGTTATTCAAGGTTATGCGGAACATTTTTTGAAAGTAAACTCCAAACAAAGTATACACTAACAAGTCAAAACTGATTGTTAACCCCATCAAGTTGCATAGTAAAAAGCAGAGAGAACTTTTTAAAGACTAACAGTCTGTGATTTCAGAATGTTTAGTAAGGCAAAACTGTTAATTACAAAGCGACTATTGTGTGTGTAATGTTAACTTTAGTAAATCTACACATCACTTGAAATGGTCTATGTAATTAGTCAGACAGATAAATCGAAACTGGACACAAGCCTAAATAAACGTTTAATCTAAGATTATGTGATAGTATTCAATAGTAATATTTTCAACCAATTAGACTGATTGAATACGTTACATATTGATGTTGGCAGGATACCATTGAAGTTCAGACTTGTGAAGAGAGAGACAATTATCACTAATGATACTGGATAATCGTCGCGCTACGTATCACAAATTGATGGAAGAGGGAATTCTACCAGTGGATGCCGGTTCAGTGATACAGAGGGTTAGGCACTCGCCAACCTAATTTCTCTGAGGTGGAATCTAATGTATCCACCTGCTAAGGCAGTTCCACACCTAGAACGAAACAGCCTATCCAGTTCTTCCTGGTTTTCAGTAGTATCCTGTCAACATCAATCTCTGTTGTATTCAATCAATTAAAAATATCAATCTCCACAATCTATCTCAGTCAGACCAATTAAATCTCAATAATAAATTTTTAACAGCTAAGGAAATCACTACCCATCAATGAAGTTCATTGAAACTTCCAGTTAGTTATTAAATTTGTAAAAATTCATAAAATCAGTATGTTTTGTACTGAATGTCAACCAGGCTTCCTAAACATTAATCATATCATGAAAACAAAATGTTTTTCTTCTTTCTTTTCAATCAACTGATTATATGCATAGATTTAATTGTTCTATGTGTGTATTTCATTGTTGATTTCCAGATCGGTTAAATATATTCTTCCTCTGTAGTGTAGTATAGTGTTGTCCTTCGGATTATTTCACTATAATCTACTCTGATAAATGTATTCCTGCAGAATTCTACTCACTTCTTCTCTCTCTCCATCTCTCTCTCTTTCTGTCTTTACAAGAAGTTTCTGAAAAACTCATTCAGTCGAATTTATTTATATTTTCATAGACAAACTCAATGTTTTGATGTTGTTATTCATGCAAACAAATAAGTGAAAATATACATTTCGGAGTAGAGGAAATATTTGGAGAGAATACAAAAAAGTACACGTAGATGTTTAACGTTTTAAATGTTTATGTGTACTTAGAAAGAATCATAGAATAATTATCATTTCTTTAAATAAATCATTGATGATTCGGTTTAGAGAAACACGAGTATAATTGTTTTTGGTTGTAGTCAAAAACAACAACGGTGAATTACAAACCATTTGAAATTTCTTTTATACTTACTGAACACGCTCATAGTAGTGTAGACTCAATAGGTCAGTAGATAACCTACTAGGCGTTGAGAGGAACACCAACACTGGCATGCAGGTACATCTGGTTGATGAGCCATAAATATGACTTAGCATATGTCGTTGATTTCACTGCTAGTGCTTCAGTTTATAGAGTAACTAAGAATCAGAGAATTATACTGTAAATTGTGTATATTCCCCTCCCCTCCCATAAATTAAACGAATCCTCAGAAAGTATGTGACTATAATTCGTATGAATCAACAGGTTTTATGATTTTTAATTCTCTCCTGTGTAAAGATAGAAATTTCGACAATACATTGTCATCTCAACGAAGTATGAATATATTTTCTTCTTAAAATTTATTAAATGAAATTTTCTCCATAAACAAATACTACTTTCAAGTAGTAGAAGCGTGTGAAATAAATATCCTAGTACACGATACTATGTGGAATGAACAATCAAACCAGATTACTGTAATTCACTTTATAGCATGGTTTGAGGCCTTAAATTATAACATAATATACTGTAAACAACTCCACCATCCAATCGTAAAGCCGGTAGTCAAATTCCTTTCAAATAACATTAGTGAGTTACTTATGAATTATTTAAGTCGATCTTATTTAGCACAAAGCCTTGGTAAATGCGCTAATCGACATTGCCAAATCGAATTATTATTACCTAGTGAATAGAAAGGAAATGGAGATAATGCTAAGAGGTGTTAGTAAGAATGATTAAATATTGAAAATGTAGTACATAAAGACTAAATGAAAACGTATGCGTAAAAGAAAATGAATCATTCCATTTGTACTAGTTGAGGGATATAAGCAGACATTAAATAAAGTTGATGTAAAACATATTTAAATGAATCCTTATAATACATACTCTGTGTTGGAAAATTATAATTACTAAGTCAGTAGTAATTGAGAGATTTAAGACGAACACTTCGTAAAAATCTGTTTTGTTCGTATCCGAAGTTTAAGCATGACATCTGGTACCGACATTTGTTGGTTAATTATTGGAAACCTGGAAGTATTAGATGGATGCCCCGTTCTCGTATAAAACTCCTCGTCACTCCGAATTCATTAACACTTATAGTCTTTTAACCTCGTAGTGAACATGTAGTCGTAACGCCACTTAGTTTACATCAAATCGTTTAAATTACTGACTTCAGTCTATTTTTAATACTGAGCGATTTCATAAAATGCCAGCAATGTGAAACTGCTTCACATATTGGGCCTTCTGCATTTTAATAGTCGTTTAACTAAAGTCAGTTCTTCATGCAAAACATTTAATTCAATAAACTTACCAACACCTAATGACGACGTAAATTTTGTTTCCCTTGATTATTCCTTACTGTTGTGTTGAATATAACCTGCATGGTCAAATGAACATGATTTTACTGTTTGTGTTCGTCACAGATTGACGTTGGTTGGATACAACTGAAAACCAAGGAGCACTAGACAGCTGTTTCATTCTAGTGTGGGACTCTTGAGTAAGGAACACCCTCAATCCCTTCATGAAATCCAACCCAGGGCTTTCAAGATAGCGAGCCCCTGACCCTCTGAAACACTGAAATAGCGTGTAGTAACAGAACTTTCACTTCTATCAATTTCTAACAACACGACAATCAATCATGATTTCACTTTCTATGTATTACTTAATAAGTATTCAGCAGTATGATATGCATATGACATAAATTAGAATGTATGTTTATGTAAATAACAAAGTTAAAATTAATTTCTAGGTGGATGAATCTAATGTTTTATTTTGTTAAATATTTCGGAAAAGTTTCACAATCATTCAAATAATTTATTTGATTAAAATTTAAAAAAAGATTTAAACTACTCATAAAATATTGATCTGAAATGTTTTTTTAATTTTACAGAGAAGTAATTATTCATTTTTCTTTTTCAATTTGTCAAATTGAGAAGGTTAATTTCGAAATAAATAAATGACTATTTAGTAACTACATATGCATAAAGTGTAATTTTGTTTTTGTTCTCCCTTTTTAAATAAATTTGCTATTTACTACTTAAATACTTTTTTTAAAAATAATTTTATAATTCATTTCCTCCTCTCCATAATCTCCAGTTATTTTCAGAAGAATCATAGAAAACTACTATAACTTACTCCAGATGGAATTGTTTTTTGTTTTCGTATGTATTTTTTGTCTCGGAAACGGAAATTTACTTGAACATACAATGTTCGCATTTTGTAATCGCCATTACTCAATGTCATTGTTGTCAATGCTTTTTGTAATGAAAGTTATGTTCGTCTATTGTCGCCTGTTCTGCATTTTACTTACTATTCTAACCCTTTTGTCTTCTCTTTCTCCCTTTCCTCTATCTCTCCAAAGCACCTACCTATCTATCAGCCTAATTATCTATCTATCATTATACTAATCTACCAACCATGCCATCAACAAACTATAGGCATTTAAATCAAAAGTAATAGAATTTATAAAGTGAAAAATTAGGTTAAGATAATACGTAGGCTTTATAGGTAATATTGTCACCTGTTGTACATGAAGGTAAGAGGTTTGATTTTAAAGTTATAATTTGATTCGCGATTTGTTTATGTTTTGACAGACCTATTTTACTTTTGATTATCTTTCTTTGCTGACGTTTCAGTGTCAAACTGTATCGTCGTTAGAAAACTCTACCTGATTTAAGTTTTATGTTAGCTGGGAGTCTTCAGAAAAACGTGCCTGTAAACTTATAACTCGTTTTGGAATTCCAACCTACGTCGAATAGTTTAATATACTATGACTTTACCAGTGAGTTATTACCTCTAAAGCTGACCTCTTGTAGAATACGGATATTTATAGTGATTGATCTTATATCTGTGACTACATTTTCCTGCAATTTGCTGGGTGAAAAGATAAATGAAATAAAGTACATTACAAAACTTTTGTAATAGTTATACAAAGTCGTCGGAAGTTATTGATTTATAATATAGTCTTCATTTCTATCGTGTAATTCCGCCAGTCATATATCCAGGAAGAAAGTTCTGTTTCATATTGTAACAGGACATAATCTAAATGCTCACTTGTTACTGTAAGTATACCAATTAACATATAACTTGCCTAGTCACATATTAATCCGTAATAATTTATTTACGGTGATTGATCACCGAGTAGTGGAATATATCATATTTATCTTGTCCCTATAGTTGCTTCAATCCTACCGATTAAGTTACACCACAATCAATTGATTCAACATTTCGGACAGCTTAGCTAAATGTTAGGTGGCTGGAAGTAGTTGACAGGAAACTCTGTAGGAACAAAGTTTCACGTTAGTTGACACTCATCACTAAGATGCGATTTTTCGATAAGCGATACCCCAAGTGGGATTATTAATTTATCTGTCATGTAATTATCGCTGAATAAAATTTTATCTTACGACATAAACTGTATGAAACAACTTTTAGCATCAATATGAAAGCCAGTTTTACGATATTTATTTCTGTTGTTTCAAAGAAAAAATGTACAGTGCTAACTGAATGACCGTCACTTCTACAGTGATGTAGTGGCCAGGCTTGCCTAGCAAGGTGACCTAATTAAGCAATACTGGATGAACTAGTCTTTCCCTGAGATCCTACCACTGCAGAAAGGTTGGTGGAAGGGCGGCGGGACTAAAGGCAGTAAAATTAAGGTCCGATATTGGAGTTATCTTCCTAACTGTACAGAGGCGTGATAGAAGCAGGATATTTCTCTTAGACAACCAGCATGACATCAATGCATACCCCCCCCCAACAGGAGAGTATTAGAGAACATTGGCTCTCAAAGTGAACGCATTACCTTATGACACGAATTTCTATTTCTGATGGTAAGGCCTCAACAAGTACATAAGTAACACATCAAAATCTATTCACAAATGGCCGTATGTGACTGCCCTAAAACGGTTACCTCTTAGGCACTACAGAGACGATGTTAAACAACTGTGATCAACCCTAATACAATCTCGTTTACAGGCACCCCGAGAAGAAAAGCACCGTTTCACCATAAAGAAAGCCAGAAAGTAATAAACGTCCATATACTACAAAAACTCCACTCAAGATCATCATCTTCATGATAAAATTCATTTTTCAATTCACAGTATAAGCATGAACCCACTAAATAAATAAATGAATAACCTGAAGTTTCTGAATACACCAAACATATCAAAGTTAAAATAGGTTTCAAATATTGTCATCCTAGAGAATATTGGTTTCACTTTAATTTGACTGAATTTTTATTTTTAGTACCGAAGAGTCAATGATGGACATGTAAGTGACTTTGATATAATGATTACGATTAATATTAGTAATCTAGTTAAGTAACTCAGACTTATCAGTATTCTTGAAGTTTATCATATCAATTAATTGCATCAGTTGTTGTCATTAGAAATAGATGTCACTAAAACTTGTTTATTATAGTTTTTGCCACTTTTATTTATTTCAATCCATCCCCACCCTCCATCTCTTCAACCCATTCGCAGCAGTATGCTACTTCATTAACAATTTAACCTGTACAAATATTTTAAATAACTATGGATACAAACATGCAAAGGTTAGTCAATCATATTAAATTGAAATGAACAAGAGTCAATTATTAAAAAAATAAATAAATGACAAACTCATTTGAAAATTATTATTTATTACCGCCGTTTATTTGTTTTACTGTGTACTTGAAAATAAACGAAAAGAAAAGAGGTGTATCCATTTAACCTTGAAGATTGTTAGGAGGGGGATTTTTCGAAATTTTCTTAATATACATGTATGTCCCTGACAATGAATTCATGTTTTGTTTTAATCATAACACTCATTTATATGACCTATGAAGCAGTAACCATATGGTTGACTGTCATTTCACGATTCTACATCTATCTTCCTAATCATCTACATGAATTATGATGGTATTCTTCCTTGAGAATTATTAAAATTTATTGCATATTTAAAATGAGATTGAACATAGTATGTTATCCATTGTAAATTTATGCTTCAGTACATAAAGAAATAAATAGGCTTTCCGTTTATAGAAAATAGGGTATAAAACTTAGTTTCTATACATTTTTTATTATAATGTACCATATGATCAGTATTACCTCCATTTATACTATTACTATGTTTGCTACTAACACTACTACTATCACTACATTCATCTCTGTCATAGTGATTCGACTTTCTTTTTGCTTCATCAAGAGTAATTCAAGTTTTAAAAAGAAAACAATTGTAATTTATTGTATATTTTGTTTTAAACCATCAAAATAATTCTCTATAAATCATTGATACTGATTCAGAGTAAATAAATGATAATAGTGAATAGAAGATTTCAAGGTTTCTGCTAACATTATTCCACGTCCTACCAACTAAACATTCAAATACACATGTATACTTACTTAGTAAATATGTGTTGCTATGTATGAATGTGTACAAAATGTCAGAATAATAAAGAACTACATTGAGACCTCCAGGTAGAAGAACATAATCACTTTATTCATTTCTATCATTATGAAAGTAAAAAAACAATTTCTATGAATATCAAAATAAGTAACATTTCTTTATGTCATTGAATCGTGTGAATTCATCATTTGAATTGTACACATTATAAATTTTTTTGTATTATATTTTACTTTATTAAATGAGGAGGTCTTTCTTCTATTATTGTAACTAGGCATACATTGAATCTTGTAACTGTGTTTTTTTTTAAAAAAAAAAACAAAGAAACGAAAAATGACGCCAAAACAGAATTAATAGAAATGTTACTCTCTATAGAACAGTTTATTAGAATGATCTTCTTCTCCTGTTAGTTTATCATGTTATGATTAATTAGAAATGAATGAATAGTATTCTATGAAAAGAGATTGTATAAAGTATACAATTTTGTATTTATGTATTGTTTCAAAATACAATTTAGTGAAATGATATTTTGCAAAAGTATGCAATGATATAACAATTAAATGAGATAGTTTGGTGGTAGTTTACATTGTGAATTGATGTTTATTAAAGGGTTGTTTTAATAGAATATGAATTTCTGACTAAATGTTCTCTTCTAGTTTACAACTCAATTGTAGTAGACATTCACAATCATGTTAGAAATCAAACTCAAAATTCTCAGGTGTTACAATCAATCTAATTAAGTTAATTGAATGAAATTGAAACTGTACTGTCTTCAAAATGAATTAATCCCTGAAAAATTCACTAAATAGAAATACAAAGTATCAAGTAACAATATTTAAAGTTAATAGCTAATGATAAGCCAAAACTAGTACTTTAATAAGCTGCCTTAACATATTCAAAAATTGCCAATAATAAACGAAAAATACCCATTGTATCATGTAAAACAATGAATATGTTTCAGTGAAATGTTCACTTTCCGATAAAATCACCAACTCAAAGCTGTACAATGAAGAATATATACATTTTTGATAACAGCAATCAATAATATTTGTTGATAATAATGAATGAATGAACATAGTAACAATAAGAAAGATGTTATTTCTATAAGGAATCTAAAAATGCTATTGAATATTCATCAAAATGTCATTAAATGTGTAAAAAACTTGTAATGTTAAGAAGAAATTCTTTCTTAAAACTGAAATAAAGCGTAATTGAATTGAGGTGGTTTGTGAAGATTGGTATTAAGTTCAGTTGATTGAAGTCGTCACAAACTGATGTTGACAGAGTATCACTAGAAATCAAGGAGGACTAGACAGCCATTTCATCGTTGTACGGGGCTCCTTAACAGTGTGCACACAAGCTTCCGCCTATGGAGAATCAGCTTGTAGAACGTATAAGCCCCAACACTACTGAGCCTGTAACCAATGGTACAATTCTCACTCTTACTAATTTTTAATATAGCTCGACGATCATCCACTGTCATCGGACGAAACAGCGCTCCTATGTTTTTTAAGATACCCTGCCAACATCGATCAGTGACGAATTCAATCAACTGAAATGAAATGTGGTCAACAATGAAAATGAGACGGTTCACGGTGAAAGATTAATAAAACGGGCGAGAGAAATCAAAATGATATTTGTAGGTCTCGAGTTCGAGACCAAAGTAAAAGTAAAGGCTGAACAAGCATCTTTTGGATGAATAATTTTAGTTTCAGTAGGCTTATGCCCAAGGCTTCAGCTTTTGAAAACAGACGAAAGACTACTGTCTATAAATGACTTCAAATCGAGAATTTTTTTAATCGAGTTGCCTGTGTTTACATGCCTAGTAATTGAGCTGCTCATTAATAAACTGCCACTTCACCACAACCATTGTTGCTCTAGAACCCTTTTGATAGAATCGCCATCGAACGACCAATATAATCAGCTCCACAGGAGCAAGTTAACTGATTAACTCACATGTAAGTGGTAAGATGTTGTGGCCTATCCTTCGGGTTGTTATTGAATAAGGAATGGCTTGATAACAGTAATCTTGAAGTTGTTTTCAAGACCCCTCTTTAAAAATTCTTTATTTTAGGATGCATGTCACAGGTGAAATCGTTATTCATATAAAGCTTTTTGTGAGTGTAAAGGCTTCTTATACTTCTAGAATTTTGGGCTTCGTGTTCTTATCAGTAGATCTAGTTGGATATCCATTAACAAATATTACTAATTATTGTTATGTAAAATGGATATATTCGCGATTGTACAGTTTACAGGTGATGAATTAGCCTAAAGGAAAACTGTTTGCTGGATCATAAATAAGACACCAATCTTAATTATAAATGATTCTTTTTGATAACATCTTTAACTCATCTATTCATTAATTGTTAAAGTTGGAATATGGCTGCTAAGTGGAATTTAGGAAGGGCACTTCCTTCGATTTAGTATTTTTAGCCTAGATTTGCTTGATATGGTAGTGTTAGCGTTCAAATCAGGAACTCTAACTCAGTTCATTATTGTCAAATTCCGCTACGTTATCCACTGATTTACTGAATGCACAGTCACGGGTGTTATTATAATCAGATAATATTATCTAAATAAGCTGAAACTCGGGTTCTGGATCTCACATGTCCAGCTACAATCCATTATAATTCATATATGCAAACTACCGATGTATAAAGATAGTCTGCACAAGATTGAATGTTTGGTAGGACAGAATGATCAGTTTCACTTCATAAAATCATCGACGGTAAAATATTTTTTTAACATTTTATGTAATCACTGAATCGCAAGCAAGTAATATTACTTTTCTAAAGTTTGATTTTGATTTACTGTCAATATCATTCTGATATATACATAGTTATCCATAGATATTTTTACTAAACCTACTGTTTCATTGACTAACTTTATTCTTACTACTTCACCTACACAATGCATACTAATTTAATATGATCTCAAACCATGTATTTGAATTTCTTTCATGTCTTTCATATTTGTTAATTATGTAGTACAATAATATTGTTGATGATATTTTCAATTTAAGAACATCCATTTCGTCTAAGTTTGAACTCGTCGTTAGGATACTACTTCATTCCAATAATGATGTATTAAAAGACCTCGATTTTGAAATACCAAGAACCTCATTCTTTAGATTACTAAGTCGTACTAACTAATGATATATTCAACGTGAATGCAAATAGCTACACTTATGTAACAGTAATAAAATAACAAGTATTCTGTAGGATATTTTCCCCATAAATTGTTTGACTGTTTTATAAGTAATCTGAATGTCACATCAAATAGTGTTGATCAGTAGTGAACATTAACTTTAGAGAAAAGCTTAATGAAATGATTCAATTTTCGCTATTTACACTGCCATTGATTATCAGTTAGATACTGCGCATTATCTGGATTCTTCTACCTATTAAATAATGGGGTTAAGTAAAGGTTATTCGTTAACATTTCTCAATGTTTCATAGCTGGGATTCAGGTCAGTGGTTCTGGTCATTCCCTTAGTAAATTTAATGCATGAGTACTAAATATCAGAGTACAGTTTTCAACAAAGATTTAAAGTTCCTCACTTATACTGAATTTGAGTTTTTCATATACCATGTCGGATTGCTCTACAATGATACGCTCAGCTGCAAATGTCAGAATTGGAATTTTCAGTTGTAGTGATGATCGAATATGTCATACTCGCACCCTAAATACTCAGAAGGATAATCAAAATCTCCCAAGATAACGTTTCTATTGAACACTGTAAATGGTACAGATAACATTAGTTATGGAATATCTTTATTCACAACAAATTTCGATAATAAATTATTTACTTCAAAAACATAGTTCAAGTTAAAATTCCACCTCTGAGTGGCGATCCAATGATATTACTGATCTCCAATCGTTTGTCATGAAACCCTAAGGTTCTGGGTTCGATTCTATGGTGGAATCGAGGGTGTTCATTCCGCGACCAAACAGCTGTAATGTGTTCTACAGTATTTTCAATTGTACCTAATCGACATCAATCTCTAACGAATACAAACGACAATTTATACAAAATCACTTCAGTTCAACAGAAATATAATTCTATTCAGGTGGTTTTGTAGATCCACTGTATTCTTCACAGATGTCGGGAGAGTACAGCTGAAAACCAAGGAGTAATAGATACCTGTTTTGTTCCAGTATGGAGTTCTTCAGCGGTGCACACTCTTGATTCTACCAGATATTCGAACCCCGGATTTTCAGGTCTCACAGATAACGCTTGATCATTTGCACCATTAGGCTGGAGTAGAAATAGCATAATTCTCATTTTCGTCAATTTTCAGTATAAAGCGATGTTAAGAAAATGTCACTGGTAGTGACTACCTTATTCCTGACAAGTGTAAACTCCACGAGTCACAACTTCTTACTGGAACTTTAAGAATATCACAAAGTAGTCACTACTGGGCTGATTATTGTAGCTGAATTGAGATGGTTATGATGAGATAGATTAATATTAAGTCTAGTTGATTGTAATCGTCACAGATTGATGTCGGCTGATTAATACTAAAAATTAGAGATCATTCGGCATCTATTTTGTCCTAGGATGAAGCTACTCAGTAGTGCACACCATCTATTCTTTTACAGATTCATACCGACGATCTTTATGTCACATGTGAAAATGTAATGATCAGTAACAACACTAGGTACGTAGTTCAGTGGTAGAATTCTTACGAATGGCACTGAAATATGGATACACTATTTGCAAACTGATGAAATTATGAATTCTACTACTGGACGCTAGTGAGCCGATTGATGCAGATGGTTAGACGTTCTCCGTGGGACCTAAATGCCGTAGGTCGAATTCCTTATCAGAATCGAGGATGTCCACTACTGACTAGTTTCATACTAAGACGAAACAGCCCCCTAATGCTTCCATGTTTTCACAAGTACTCAACTAACATTAATCTACGACGAATACAATTAAAAAGACTTATAGTTTGTTATTGCAAAGTTTTACAACTAATGTATTATACAAAGAATTAAATAGTTTAATTTGCATACATCTATGTCATTAGTATAAAACAGACGTTTTATAAATGATTTGTGGGTTACTTTTGTCTACCTACTTTAATTGTTGTCATTTGTCAGTAAGATTTATTGATTTCGAAAAAAAATTATTCATACTTATTTTCATTCCATTTTTATGTCTAAAGATATGAAGCAGATTAACTTCTATGATATGTACATATTACAAGATGAATAATTCAGTAGTATCTTGAATAGATTCTTCAATATATTAACAATTCACTTGTTTCTATTGTCATTCATTGACATTTCTCACTTATCATCCTATTGATATTTATTTATATCTGCATAATAATTATAATCATTGAACGTGATATGAACATGAAAAAGGCGGATCAACTAAAACTAATGACAAAATACATTAATACTTAACTGATCCTACCTGTTTTGTGTGTTATGATATAACTCAATGAAGTACTAAATGAAAACAGTAGAATTTACATAAGTATACATTATATATACGTTACTTGAAGGTAAGATTTAACACAGACTACTTTAGTGATGGAAACTAATAAGAAATGCGTACATATATATGACAGTATTGTAATCACTTTCATTTTTGTACGTGTACAGCTACGAAATAAAGAAGTGATTGCTTTCTTTCACTTTCCTAATGATTATAATGATTTCTCTAATATCATTCTACTTGTCAATGTTAGTTACATTACTGTGTTATCTAGTTGTCAGTGTATATCATTTACACTTAGATCATGTCAAGTTCTTAATCATTTTTCTAAGTGTTTGATAAGACCAAGTTTTCATTAAACATTACATTCTATGAATAGTTTACATGTACATTACTTATTATCATAGAGAATTATTCATTATATTTACTGTTTGATGGTTACGACATGTTTTGTTTTACTTCATTTTGTACATCTTACAAATTAACAAACTGCGTATTCATCTTAAGCCAACTTCACTCACTTGGAAAAATAATAGAACATAGAATTTTTATCAATAGCACAACGCCTCTCTCTAAGCAATAAGACATGCAAGTTATATGCATTTATTAGTGGTAAATACAGAATAATCAAAACAGAATAGTGGGGGTGGGGGTAAAAAGGACTTTCCTTATCATTTTTGACTAGATCATGAGAGTTTAATCAAATTATGGATAAGGTGTCGGAAATCCCCTTCCAGTATTGTTTGGAAAATTTACAAACAAGTTGTATATTCATTTCAACCTTAGTTCATTTGATAGAAAGTGACTACGTAATTGAAGAAACCAAATAATGCTCCGCATACTACCATAACTTTCTAGTGGGGCTAGAATCAGCTTATTTTACATACTAAAAACTAAATTTAGTCGAACTAGCAACTCTAGTTTGTGTCAAGCAGAAATATGTAACACCTCTATCCCTTCCTTGGTCAGATAAGACTAAAGAAGTGACCACTAATTCTATACATCTTTCGATTTTCTACTTTGTTTTTGATGTTTCTCTCTTACCCCCACCCATTTCGTTTATTGTCTTCACTATTTGTTTTATTAGAATAATCTATTCGTTTAACTAGTCTTGATGATTAGTATTGTAATAAGCTTACTTCAATTTATGTAATCCGCCTATTTTATTATCATCATCGCCTTATAAACTCACTTGACTGGGTTAACACCTTTCACATCACTGTGCATATTAGAGAGTAAAACATGATGAAGTTCAAATTGGCGAAACAATGGTTTTCGCTTATATGTTTTATAAATTGAATAATTGGAACTTTAAAGACTTCCAGAATAAGCAGTAGTACTGAGTACGTGTACAATTATCAGAACTGATCTCCGGAGTACTCTAACACCTACGAATAGACTAACGCATAGAAATCAATAATGATCCTAAGACCAGTTACATATGTTACATTACAGTTACTAATAGTGTAATTAGTTAAGTAATAACAGTGCTTTTTAAAGTTAATGTATATTCATTATTTGATCACACTACAAGTTTGTTTGTTAATATAATTTTACCTGTGATAGTGTATATTCTGACTACTTTCATCTAAGTAGTCGTATACTTTAAAACTCATGAATCACTACGTTTGATGAGAATTTCCCAAACTAGTAGGAAGCACTTTTACAGTGCTTCCTGATTTATAATAATTCACTGACAACTTTCAAGCTTTTACTGGATGCCGTGCTTTTATGTATGGTGACTAAGTGACACATAGATCCTAATAGCGCTAATGGTGAAGTACGTCTCCAAAACATAGAGGTATGTATATTGACTTGATATGTCTCGGGATTCCGATAATCTAAGGAGAACAGAAATAGGCTGGATAAGAGCAGTGCAAATATGAGGTCCAATGCATGGGCTCGAGATAGTGGACCTAGTCTCTGTTGCAGGCGATATTCTGATCCTTCTTGTTCTAATGGTTGTTCTGGGATTCTCAGTAGGTTGAGTCACCAGTGATGCTCAAATGTCAAAGCATGCTGTGACTGAGAGGTTTTCTGGGTTACTTGGATCGGCTGAAACGATAGGTTAATGACGGTCTCTCTTGGACCTCAGGTAAGCTTACCTGTAAGGTGGAAGGCCAACAGACTCTTCAGATAGTTACATTTCATAAGAGTGCATCCTCGACCTCTAGCTGTTGCGTTAAAAACGTTCGTTTTAATAGATGGCCGTTATAAGTGTTTAATACGCGGTCTCTAGCAATCTGGTTCGGGTCTTCTGATTGGTATTAAGAGGGGGGTTTGAGCCCGGCTACCTACCTAGCCGGCTTTTGGCTGCCTGGTTAGTTTGTTGTTGGGACCTATAGTATAGAAGGTTGGTTTACATCAGTATTGATGAGCGTTAAAAATCGACTAACAGCTCACAAGGTTGTTATTCTCCTGGTTCGCCTAGCTTGTCCCATGTCGTTAGCAATATGACTTTGTATTGTGTGCACCGTTGGGGCTAGGTAACTGAAGAGAAACGCGTCGCTGTGATGATTCTTTTGCTCGAGGAAACAGTATTTCTCAAGGTCATTTGCTAATTGCCTGTATTATGGAAACTTACCGGACCACCGGAAATTACACGTAAATTGAAGATAAAACCAGTTAACTATACGTAATGATCTATGAAAAAATCCGAAACATCAGTCTATAGGTGACAATAAAAGTGAATCAGGCTATTTACCATAAACTAAATGAAGTTGAAGAATTCATATCACTGAATTCAGCACAGTGTTTCAGTTTTATATGAATTAAACTAAGTTTTGGCAGAGATTTGTTTAACTTAAAGATAGTTTTGACATAAAAGATTCGCATCATCTACAGAACTATGATTAATCATAGATGACATTAACTAGGCATTTCATTTAAGTTTTAAGCCTTACTTAGTGAGTACGGATAACCGTATGGGCTGTTATTAGTCCATGATACAAAGGAATTTTATGCATAAATATTATTCTTGCATCAGTATATATTCCTTCATACTCTACCTTCATAGAAAACTAATCTAAAAAAATGTAGAAAATCTCAACCGATAGTGAAATTGTCTGCTTTTGTTTGAAATGTATACTTATACCCTGTTGCTTTTCTAAATATTTCAATAATAAGTATCGTTTGTTTTCACAATATGTCGATGATAATAAGACAACTGAAAAGGAGAACTATTCACAAATACGTATATATACACCAATTAAACTACTGTATTCCTATTATAAGTAGTAATTCACTTATCAATCCTTAAAATGTGGGTGGTTATATACACCATGGTATGTGGAATAGGGTACCATTACATATATATTTACAGAGAGACAGAACTAGGAAGTAACAGGGGGTAGGTAAGAAGAGGAAATATTAATTAATTTACTTATTATACTTGTGATTAATGAGTTTTTTTTTCAGTTGAGTTATAATGAATCGGATTGAATGTTTGTATGTCTATACTGAAGTAAACAAATAAATATTAACTATATGAAAATATAAACCCTTTTTTTCAATTTGGGATTAATCTGCATTATATTCCCCTTCAACAGTGTTTATAATGTTGACTGTAGTCTTTCTAACCATCCATTACAAGAGAGATACGAAATGATTCTCAGTTTTTATTTGTATAGCTATATATGGGGTTTATGTTAAGATTGAGAAGTCAACAATGAAAACAAAACAGATTGAAATTGAAGTCTCCAATAACTCACTTGATGCCTAATTCAATCACTTAGTACGATTAAATAAATTCCGACTAGTTAAAAAATTGTATGACATAAAGAAGATTAAAAAAGTGTATACAGTGAATAAAGATTGTTTAGATCTGCATCTAATGGATTTTAGTAGTCTCAACTCTGTTCGAGACCATAACCATCAACACTAAGACTATACTTATTTATAAGTTAGACTGGATGATAGTAACTATTTCGTTATCAAGAAATTTATCCAATCATTTCAAAGTTTCATACTCACAGCTTCTCTTAAATTAACGTGAAAAGTATAAGAACAAACCTATGAGCAGAATAGGGTGAATTCGCTTTAATAAGTTGGGTTCCATTCAGGCGTCTGTAGTTTCTACTACTTCAAGATCAAAACTGTTAAGAGGTTCGAGTGTACTTACAAATGGAATTCAGTTAGATCTTTTTGTTGGTACATTTTAGCATAGCAGAAAAAATATGTAAATGGGGCTAAGTGACGAAATAAAATGAAGTATACTATCTATACTACCGAATTACAGTTGTGGTAGCTTCTAACAAATAAATCCATATATGTCGATAAGGTTAAGAGTGAAAGACAATGATCTTTGGATAGGAGGATATATTTGACGGTAAATAGAAAGTAAACAGGATTAAACATCTATGCTAGTTGGCTATGGGAGGAGTTGCTTTCCAAATTGCATTGTGTTGTGATTTAGTGATGATGTTTAATCATACGTTCTCAGCTAGTCGCAATCTCTAAAATAAACATGATCAATATCAGTGACGAAGGTATATGCTGCTATTCATTCTGGTAACTGTATAAACAGCTACAAAACATTGTATATATAAACACTATTCTTATGTTGAAGAATATTCTGGAAATATGTTGTTAACAAAATACCAAAGGAATGAAAATAGATGGTTACGTAACAAATAAATCTTAATAACAAGTAAAAATAAAATCAGATAAAATGAGTAAAGCTCGATTAGTTAATAATGAAACTGTCAAAGTCTAAAAAATGACTTCACAATGTTTTTTAGAGACGTTTAACGATGCTAAAAAATCAATTTTATGTTGTCAAGTCAAGGAGAAGCCTGCAACCGTCTCTATTTGGCCATACAGATCAAAATTTCTGACTCATGATAGCAATAATATTAAAAAATTTCACATCAGAACTCAGTTGTTTATTAATCACTTTGAAAGGGAGAACGAAGCGAAATCAATTGAATTCATTAACTCATTAATTAGATGATCTTCCTAATAGTTGTTTTATCATATCTGAGTTAAAGAAAAAACAACCGTGGCAACTACTATTGATAACATAGAAATAATAGTAACAGTTGTTTAATACCAATTTACAAACTCCTCATCATAATATCAGGAAATTTCTCCTTGAAGACCGTCAATGAAATGATAGCTAGATATAAAAAAATTACAAAAGACATTCATATGATTAAATATTTATAGAGTTTTTTAAAGAATACGGCAATAGAGTATTTAGATAGAACGAAATTTTTCAGTGCAAATTTTAGTGGTCAGATGTTTTATGAAATCATTAATGTAGATTACAGATGAGTCTCAATGCAACACGAAACATATGCATACTCCAAGTTGATCTTCATTTATTTCATAGGTTGTTATCAGTCAATAGTGTGAACATTGTGAACATTTAGAAAATTAGTTGACTACAGAGTACATATCTTTAGAAGAAACAAGGATATTCAATTTCACAGCTAAATGTGAAATTCTGCTAGTATTGAACGCTATGACTCTTAATAGGAAACGGAATTGGGTTCACTTTTATCCATCCTTTTGTTAAGCAATCGATTAAAATCTTTAACTCTACAATTTTTCAACATTTTTCTGCTATATTTAAGTTGTATTGTGACTGGCGAGTGGAATCCAGGACGCGCGTTTCGTCCTATTTGGGACTCATCGGCTGGATGTACCTGCATCCCAATGTTGATGTTCACACTGGGATTCGAACTCAGTTCCGCTTCGTGTCAAACGCCACCGCATTCACAACTAGGCTACTGTGTCCAGACAGTCACACTTGTGCTATTCTGGAGTTCTTGCTTACTGTCTATTTAATTTCAAAAGTTACCATTCAGTTATATGAGTAGAATATATTTGTAAATGATCTCAGAGAGTAAATTTAGAGAAATCTCAACGTTTCGCTAGGCAAGTTAGTCCAAGCTTCTTCAGGGAAATAATTAAAATCAAAAATTATCAAGTATAAATGTAAATAGGAGGTCAAATTTCATTATGAATGTTCAATCGTATGCAGAGTATGAACCTATTTTACATGAACCAATATGTGAACTAATGTTGAAATGTTGTGAATAAAAGAAGGTAGGGCATTTCATAAGTAGTTACAGGTTGCGAACATTTGTGCACGTATATTGCTAAGAGCTATGTTCGCACTAAGGTATAGACAATCTAAAGATTGACGTATCATATCATGTAGATTTGAGTAAGAGAAAATGGATGTGGTGATGATCATAAGTCAAAGGATGGATGTTTATTTGCAACTGGAAACAAGTAGTAGATAATGTCTAAATTCATTTTCTAATGATTAGTTGCCATAGTGTAGCCAACAATACATTATCTCGGTTTATATTATTAGGAATTACTCATATGTGTAGGGTCCCAGATGTTAATCTTTCTTTAAAATAAATAAAACCTTATTGAAGGATTTTAATTCCGGGGAAATTGATGCTATACCCTGTTTCTATTGAATGCAATGCTATTGCTGCCTTTTCTAGTTTTCTTAGATCTTCAGAAGATTTAGGAATATGTTTTAAACAAAGTGCATCTTCCTTCACCTTTATATTTAACTGCTGTGATGTTTCTCCTATGTATGTAGCATTACATTTGTTACATTCGATCTCATAGACACTGTTCGTTTGTTTTTCGGTACTCTGTCCTTGATATTTACACGTGCAGAGCCTAGTGTATTGTTAGTTTGGTAGAAGACACATACTATGTTCATTTAAAATTCTTCTAATCTCTTCGGATGTTTTGTTTCCGTATGGCGCAACCATAGTGTCGGTCCACTCTGTTCATCATGATGTCATACACGTACTTACTTCTGAATAATTTCATTCTAAAGGTATGTTAAATTTCTATTTTCTAATGTTCAATTTAAAATATCATAAATTGCATGTAACAAGTGATGAGAACAGAACGAAATGGAATGAATCGTCATATTACTCTACTCAAATGTTTTTTTTATTCGATCTTCAAGTTTACAATGCAACTAAATATGTAATCTTTCGTGTTTGTTACATCATTATGGTAACAATATATAATTTCAAATGGTAAACTTTAACATAACTTTATTTCACGAATTGATCTAATTTAGAAAACCATTGATCACCTGGAAACACAGGTAAACTTTTTCGTCCCAGTATGACACTCTTCAACAGTTCGCATGCATAACTCCATCAAGGATCGAACCTAGGACACTGTGGTTTCACAAATTGACTGACTAAATCGACGAATTGACTAAATTAGAAATATCAACCGTTGGCAGCCGACTTAATGATCTAATGTTGAAGTGTGCGTCAAGGAGCAAGAGGGTGGCACGAGTTCCATACCTGATAGAATCGTGAATGCGCAATGCTGAAGAGTCTCATACTAGGACGGAACAGATATCTAGTGTTTCGTGGTGATCAATGGTAGTCTAATTCAGACCAATTCATTATATCAAATTAACATTCAACAATCTTTACAACTCCCAATTACATTTTACTATGTGAGTAAATTGTAAAACGTAAAGAAACTATAATAAGTTCAAACTACTAGTAGTAGTTTAATCAGTTATATAATAGTTCTCTAACATTTAAACAAGTAAAAAAATGCGTAAGTTCAAGTACAATTCAAACGGAATAACAAAATGTTCAATGATATAAAATTCCACTTACGATTTCTACACTATTTTTTATTGTTTAACAAATTAACTACACCATTTTTCTCTTCATGATAACGACAACAAATAAATGAAGAATTATTTTTTTTTAAATTATAAGCCGAGAAAAATGAAAAAAATAAAGAAACACTTAGATAAATATTAAATGATAAATTAGTTTCTATCATGTAAATTTTTCTATGAATGGGAATTAAACAGGTGTCCATTTTCAGATAATCAATTTCAAGACATTGAGAAAAGGAACTATTTTTAATGATTAATTAATCACTTAGTCATTTTAATGCATTAAAAAAATACTGAAGAGAAGAACAAAATAAAGAAAAACGAATAGTTAGTTTGATAAGTACACTTTAAAGGAATAAAATGTAAGGTAAATTAAAAATTTTTTAGATATTTTTTTTTGTTCATTTTAAAAATCGCCACAAAGGTCATTTGTCATTTTTGTACTCTTTTCTTATTCATTTAAACAATCATTAAACTGTCTAAATATCAATATTCACATAACTTTTCCCATCTAAAGTTGGCATCGATTTTATTACTAATCCATTAATTTACCGAATTATTTTTTCAGTGTTTCTGTAATATTCCCGAGTAAATTGTTTCTGCTGTCATATTATCAATAAAGTTGGATTATGAATAGCAATAAACTTCAGGGTGTATTTTCATGCCATTTCGGTGCTAAGTAAGTGAACGTACTTACGTCTCAATGATATTATTTATAAAGAGGGTGGAGGGATTGAGAGTATTACTCTTAACGCCAACGGATTATCCAATAAGTTACCGAGTCAACATAGTCACTCAAATTTGGGATAATGCGTATGTGCCTATACATATTGGTAAATTACAGTTCTTAACAATAACAATGCGAAATTACAAACATTTAGAAATGAATGTTGTTAGGAGTATATATTTATTTCACTTTACTTTGGACCTAAGTAGCACTGTTCAGCAGTAATTCCGCATATGATTACCTCAAAATCAGTGATATCTCAGGATGTACATGAAATCACCAGACCATCTGATAGAATTAAAACTAACATACTGAATTAATAAATGTAAAACATATACTCTGATATTAACAGTAAAATAATTCAGAACTTTATCATTAACACTCTATCAATTATTATAGAAATTGGTCTATTATGTGGTCTGAGCTCTGGAATGTATACAACTGTATGAAGTAAATTATTCTTATTCGTTGTTACTGGACTGTTTGGTTCATTAAGGTGCACTTTTCTTTTAGCTGGAGGCTAGTTAAAATACAGTAAACTTGAAGGCATAAAATATCGGTTTCCTTTATGGCATTCGTTTTTTATATTGGTTTCAGACAAGATCGTTGTTCATATTTGGCCATGTTTAAGGATATGTTAGGCAAGGTTTAGTTGTGATTAGCTAAGCAGATTATATCGATAGAATGATAAGTCTACTCACGGATTATAAGCTCTGTAAACATATTAACTAAAATGTAAACTTGATATAGTCAGAATAAAGCTAAATGATGTTTTAAAAGGGACAAAAAGAAATCATTTGTTTATCGAAAGTCTATGGGAATTTACTACATCAACAGACTCCAAAACTATATGGTTTACCTACAATATTTATTATATCATATATTTCCTAATGCTTAATAGATCTGGATAATAGTACTGTCTACCAGTTATCTTCACAACTGACTTTCTGAATCTTGTTTGCTGAACACTGTAAAAGTTGTGGATAACTTCAACCATTTGCAGTCTCCTAAAGAATGAAGGCTTTTATGTTGGCATTTAAAATTATCTTCTCCGACTCCTTTCCTACCCCTTCCGCATTACAATATTTATTTACTGATTTGCAAATGTTTACTTATATTTTGTCAACCAGGAAATCATTTATTAAAATGATTAGACATTTTTATAATCATAACAGAATGCATGAGTGTAGAGATGTACTAACTAAACTGTTACATTTAAGTATTGTATATATGTGTATATACAACTGAGTGTATGGGCAATCTCTATCAAGCACCACAAAACCAACATTGGTTATCTTGTCAACAGGAAGATTGTCTACACTGTCCATTTGAAATTATGCCAACATATATTATTATTATTAATAGCTTTACATTAAATATATCAATTTATCAATAACTAAAATAAATGTGACATTCAACGTGAAACACAGTGAGGTGATTTTAATCGTTTCTATTTAAGACATAACTGTTTCAATCTACACTCAATAATTCTTAATGATAATCATATGTAGATATCCGTAAAATGTCTACGGTTAGCATTCTTAAACGGTAGATAAACGTACTGAGTGCTTTAACAGTCATTTATCATTCCACTTTTTATTATTATTTATTTTTACTAAATGGAAACATTTACATACATTTCTCTAAGGCCGCATATTTCAAAATTAATTCATTAAATTGGCTGACCATTTAACTTACAAAGTGATAAGAATGTTTGTGTTTTATCTTATTGTAAATCGAATGAGTTACTATTTAAGCTGTTTCATTTTGTTTTACACTCACCAACACCCCCCCCCACCAACAAATACACACACACGGATACAGAGGTTACTATTACTTCGTTTAGTTCCCTTATAGATATTAAAATAAAATAAAATAACATTAAATTAATGTGTTTACACAATGTTAATTAAATTCATTCACATTACTATTACAATTGCTATGCATAACAATACTATAACTACTGCTATCTCTATCTATTTCCTATTAAGATATATTACTTTATGTGTTGTTGTTTTTTTCAGTTGGTTTTAATTTTCTGATGGAATTTTTTTGTTGAAAAAATTACCTTTTTGTTTAGTTTCTTGTTGAATTTTTATAAGTGAAAATGGATCATTTATCATCTTAGGAGAACAAAAAAATAAAACTGCTTAGTCTATTTGTTTTTCTCTCACTAACTTCCCCCCTCCCATTTTTCACTGTTACACTCACTTTCACTCATTTATTGTCTGTTACTCACGCACTCTATATTATTCTCGTGTTAGATTAGTAAAAGTTTAGAGGAAGGTCGTATTCATTCAACGACCTTCTGCTTCCTTCAAAATTCAAACAAAACTACAATAGTCACCAAGTATTATCTTAAACAAACGAAGAGTTGTCATTTCAATTTAAAATAATAATGAATTATGTTGTAAATGTTCAATAATGAAGTCCTTTTAACTAAATTGCTATTAACTCTATTTACCAGTAAGTACATACAACGTGGATACAAGTTTTAATTATCAATACTTAATTGGCATTGATCGATTACAGGGCAGTGACTGATGTCACGCTTATCCAGTTATTTAATCTTCATCGAATTCAATCGATTAAGTTGTGATCTGTCCACAAGTCTAAGTAATTCGACATTTCGTGCATTCCGGTGTTGATGAAAGGTGGTAACAGTCGTAAATTTTGAAGTTTGACTATCCATGTTCGAATTCAGCAGAAAGTATATGTCGTCTTATGATTGAAGGTGCGACTTACTGATGACCGTCTAATAACACAAAGACGGGTTTTCTTACATGTCACCTCTGAGTCACAATCTAAAATCACTGGTGAAAATTTTCAGACGTAGCTTCATTGTATATTTCAAAGTGCGAAACTTTTCGATTCCGGTTTTCTATACCGCCAAATTTATGAACGCATAAATTTGTGGAATGTTACACTTGTTCTCTATTATTAACAGGCATTCTATAAAAAGGTTTTGAATCTACCCTCATACAATGAAAAATGCGGCATTCTTTGCATTTTATTACCTTTTTTTCTTGCTACTCACTTATGCAATACAGGTTTGTGTTGTGACTAGGCCTTGAGCATTAAAACTAGTGACATTATCCAGCTATCCGGATTCGAACAATCAGTCATAAATAGCACAGAACTTCGTATAGACATATTTATTGACTTAAGTTGTCACATCAACATAAACTTACCAAAATGGCTACCAAAATAGTGGAAATAGTATAAGTGGTAGAAAAAATTATTAAGAATCGTTGACAGAATCCATGAATAAAGGACTATATAGAGGAATAAAATTAATTTGAAATGCTTAATATAGGGGTATGTAGAAAATGAATAAACTGAGTTCATTTGAGAACCATTTCATTATATCATCAGGTTTGCAACCAATATCACGGTTATCAAACCCAGCAGTTCTTATCCTTGTAGTCAGTGACACCATGGAATGATGTACAGCATGATTTAGCCACTTCTAACCATCCTCCAGTCAACTTTTACTTCAGTCAACACTATTCATCGATGAGGAGGAGAGTGACAGTATGAACTTAATGCACGCCCCATCAACGTCAGCCAATCGAGACGCACGTAAGTTGCATTTAAACTCAGTATCGCTCACTTAGTGTTTCAAGTATTAAGAGTAATAAATCAAAAGCACCTACATGGTTTGTATTTGTACTTACTTAGTGGTTTAAAATTGATAATTTTGACTACCAAGCTGTAGAAATCCTCATTATAACATAAAATAGTACTCTAGCTCTTCTCGGAATATGCTTATCTATTCAGGTAGGTCAACTCTTAAGGCAAGGATGCTGGTCTAAGTTTTAATTACTACCTAACATAACAATCTGCACGTATATATATAGCAACATACAAATCAATACTTACACCAGTCAAGGGAGTTTGTTGGTCGTACAATAATAATCACAGATTGATGAAAGTGGGAATTTTACCATTGGATGCCGACTCAGTGATACAGATGGTTAGGCATTCGCCGTCAACCTGAAGCCCCTGGTGTGGAATCTGGAGTACCGGACTGCTGATGAGTTGTACACGAACGAAACAGCTGTCCAGCGCTCCCTAGTTCCCAGTGATACCCTTCTAACATCAATCTGTAACACATTCATTCAACTAAATAACCAATCTCCTACAAAAATAACCATCCTAATTGAACAATAATAATTACATTGATGACGTAGAATACGAATAACAATTGACACAGTATAATAAGTATTCCTTATTATTTCGTTCCTATTGTTGTTGTTCTTACTGTTTTCAAATTCATAAAGGGAACTGACTGTGTGAAATAGATAACATAATTGATCATAACACGTGTACTGATAACGATAAGAATAATACCTGTTTGAATGAATATTTCAACTATCGAAAATTTGTTAGAATTCGTCAAGTATGTGAAATACATACTAAGGTGGGAAGAGAAAAATCGAAGGGTAGACTGTTTATTTAGTTTCCTCTGGCTGAAGTAAAGAATAGTGTTAACACAAACCTTTCGAATACAAGGATTATAGTCGCTAGTTTGTGTCTCTACGGCTTCTATTATATGCAAGAAATGAGTTAGAACCTAAATGAGATACGATAATTCACTATAGTTCCATCTACTGTCAATCAGGTGTGACAGAATAAAGCTGAGTATAAATTTTGTCTAACTCTTCCTAAATCGTGACGAGGGGAGATTATCGCTAACTTTGTGACTAGATTGCTCAGTAATAGGCTCGATAATATTTCTGTCTGTTAGAATAAAACTTAGTATTGATCTCATTAAAAAGCAATATTATTCACTATGTATTGCCTTAATTTTAATTGTAAATACTGAAATGTTGTTACAGTTACCTCTGAAAAGTTTTCAGTTCGACATAATTAAGAAGTCAGTTAATTAAAAAGATTGTTAAATAACTCTTCTGACTCACTTAAGGGCTTCTCACCATTTTAAACTTACCATAACTGGTTGAGCAAAAAAGTACAATACCATAAACAGCTGAATCAAGATGGTTTACACATTTCATCTAGTGATATTTTAAGATATAGTATGATTGTCAATTATTGTTAAACAATCGGCTGATTGAAACTCAGCAATTAAAATTAACTTTCTTGACTGTGAGAAAGGTTTCAACAATGTAGACAGGTAAACACTATGGAGTCTTCTTCGACACACTGGTCAATATCGTAAGAAGTTCTTATGACGGATTACACTGTAAAATCGTCGATGGAAGACAGGTCACAGATTCTACTAAAAGTGAAGACTGGTGTCAGGTAGGGTTACTTAATCTCGTCCTCTCTGTTTCTTCAAGTTAGTGGTTGACTGGATTATGAAAACCTAAACATCTCATGCAAAGAGCGGAACAGAATGGACAACATGGATGTAACTAGACGACTTGGAAATTAGATTACCTAACTCTCCTATCCCACACACAGTAACAAATGCAGGTGAAGACAGACAGTATAGCAGAAGGCTCTGTAGCAATATAATTCACGAAACACAAGAAGAAAAATAGATATTTATATACAACACAACGACCACCAACCGCATCATACTTCACGGAAAAGCTTCAGAGGATGTGAAAAAATTTGCATATCTGAGCAGAAGTAACAATGATAAACATGGGGAATCCTATGCAGATAGGGAAACACGGAAACTTGGATAACTACTAAAAATATCTATTAAAAGATGCAGGTGCTTATAAACAGTTACTTACTCAATATACTCCAGATCAGTTGGCCAAATACCACAAACAACAACCTACTTCGGCACAGAACAAACCAACCTACATCCAGCTGGGGAAAAAATCAAGAAAGGACGCTGCAGTACGAAACCCACCAAACTGTGTTACAAGACATTGTTAATTTGAAATTCTTAAAGCCAAAGGAAAAGAGGACGATCAACGAGCACATTGTTCCAGGAGTTGGAGGCATACATGAAAGGAATGAATATCACTTGCGAATAACTGGAAAGGAGAACCTCGGTCAGAGTTGGTCAGCAAATCCTGGTCGGTATCCTATACTTCATGAGAGGCAACGGATATTGGTTGGTCGATTGACAAGATATACTACGGACTACAATGAAAGTTACCAATTGATGTTGATGATTATGAGATCATTGAAGATATTCACAGAAATCGGAAGTCGGAATTTATGAACTTGACAACTGATTTCTGAGTGAATGCTGAGCTATTTGAAGTATTTTTGGAAGTACACTACCGAATTCTTCATTCTGATTTGTAGAAAATGCATTGGAAGCCTGTTTGTTTTAAATTTCACACAACCAAAATATTTTTATTATGTGTAGGTGCATCCATATGTAGCTTCAATGAAAGGATTAAGACAACTCTTAAAACTATAATAATTTTAATTTTCACATAACGAATTGACTTTGGCTAGACAACGGAAATTTTTGAACAGACTTCTTGTCACAGTAGGTATTTTCGGTGCAATACTCATTCATGAATCTACCTAACACTCTGCATAGAGAAACGAACATCTCAGACAAATGAATTGGAATGCATAGATGCATATATAAAGTAGAAGTTGTGTACTTCACCTATAAAATAAACAACATTCGGATTGTTATCATTTCCTTAATCGTTATTATCTCTCATTATTCTACATATACTTATCAATCTCAAAACACTTCTGATTCAATGTAGGTATACCGTTTTTGAACTCAAGTGGTTATATGGTTGTTTTTATTAGTTACAGATTGATGTTGACTAAGAACTAGTGAAAACCAGAGAGAGCTGGACGTCTCTTTCATTCTTGTATGGAACTTCTCAGAAGTGGGCACCCGTGATTCGTCTAAGGGATTCGTCTCGAGGCCTTCATTTCTCATGGCGAATGCCTAACCCTCTTCATTACTAGGTTGGTGTCTAATAGTAGAATTCCCACTGTCTTTTTACTGTTTGATGTAATTGTTTCCAGGTTGTAAGGCAGCATCAGATAATCCGTGTAGTAGATGAACTAATCTTATTCTACGAATATTGTTGCTTTTGTCTTCATTTAATTATTTATAACCAACCAAATACTGGTGTACTGGATTCTCAGTCATACTACTAGAAGATAAAGCAATGATAAACTAAGGTTGAATTAAGGTGATTATGTGAAGATAGGTATTAAGTTTAGTTGTTTTAATTGATCATAGATTGATGGTAGTTGGATACCACTGAAAACCAAGTTCAGCGGTAGAGAGGGTTAGGCGTTCGCAGTGAGATCTTAAGACTCTAAGTTCGATTACTTGGAGGAATTGAGGGTGCACACTGCTGGAGTGTCGCATGCTGGTGCTCCTTCGTATTCAGTGGTACCCAACCACCATCACTCTGTGACAGATACTAACAAATGGTGATTGTCGAATCATATCAATCGGAAAGTGTTTAACTCGATTTGAACTAGTGAATAAAATTTCTAAATATACCTAACACTAACAATCATTGAATTATTTATTCAATACAAATGAAGCAAATCGCAAGCGTAATTATGAACATGATCCTTGTATAGTTCCAGAATAGAATGTTACTGTTTAAATAATTCAGATGAATACTGTTAGACTATTTCATGCATATCTGAACCAATTAAATGTGGAACATGTAATATAGACTAAGGAACTTTGATATGGCTTACACTGAGTGATCGCTAAGTGTTGACTAATGCCATTATGCTGGTAAATTCTGTCAAGTGTGGGGATTAGATTTATACTACAAAAAACTAGACAAATACAACATCGATCAACATGAAGTGATCGTTCAGTGTATGCATCTCAGTCATAAAGTCAGTTAGTCATGGTCCAAATAGCACAGTGTAAACTTAGTCACAAGGCAAGTTTAAATTTCGAATCCTCAAGGCCAAAGTAAAAGAGGAAAACCACAGAATACAGTGATCGGAGAATCGAAGGCAGACATGAAATAGTGATTAGTATTTCAAAACAAATAGAAAGAAGAGCTTTTAACGGAGTTGTTTGAACAACTATAGTCAGTATTCTGTGCTCCATAAGCGTTTACAGGTGGATGAGTTGATAGATTATTATTATAGAGGCTCCTCATCAATTTTTCAAGAACGATTAATATACCTGCTTAAGACTGATGACAATAAATGTGATATGTACTTAATACCATCTTCCTCTAATAACTTACCTTGTGTGAGTAAGCCTTCTAAAAACCCTCTTTTACATTCAGGTTACTAAATAGTAGGTGTTCTTAAGTTACGTTGACTGTAGACTTTGAAAGATTGTAGTTTAAGCATTTGGAGGGTCATTCTGAAATATTCTACTCTGTTCACAAAGACTTTTTTCCTTTTTTTTCAATCATCATCGGAATTGTCATTTTAAGATGATATCCAAGCTGACTTTTATTCTGTCATATTGGGAAAATGCTTAATTTTAGTAACTTGAAATGAAATTTTAATGATGATACTATAATTGGATATTTCTGATGCAGTCAGTTACTACTGAAGATTAACTGAATTTGGATCCCTTAGATTTTTGACGCTAGCTCAAATTCAGAATGAAACCTAGTCCTATGCCTTCGCAAAATAAACATGCTATTACTTTGAAAATGTTAGGTTATTGGTGAAATTGACTTGTGAAATATTTGACATTTATTAAGTGCTGTTGTGACCACTAAATTTGAAGTTTAACTCCAAAATTCGACTACTATTAGACAATTATAGAAACTGTAAAGTATTAGGCAGATCTTTCATCTTAGTATTAGATTTGCCAGCAGTGCATATACACAACCGTACGCGCCATAGTACTTAGGACCATCTGACTTCATGGGAGTCCTTCAAACTATTGATTCAAATATTCAGTATTCAGTGGTTCATATTTCTAACTTTTGTTAATTTGCCATAATACGCAAACAGTCATCCAGTTTCACAAGTAAGTAACTGCTCTACATTCAATATTTCTAAACCTCACTAGTCACATCTCTTCATCAGAGCTCCAGAATTACCACACACACACACACCCCTACCCTGAAGTTAGTTACTAGTTGGCCCACGATTATTCATATTATTGGGTGCTTTTGAGATTATTGGGAAAGTGAAAACTATGAAGAGTAGTTGAATAAGAACAAGAAGCCGAGAAATTCGCTGAACTATTTGACAAAATAAAACATTTTACATTAACTCATCAGTTGAATAGCACAAGTATCTTGTCATTATTTCCGTTTCAACATGTTCCATCTATCTTTATCTTAGTAGATATAGTTGACAAAAATACATTAACAAGAAGTTTTCTAATTCCCGGTAACACTAACATCGTTTTGTTCTTTTTTATATGTCACCACTAACTCAGTAAATAACAGATACAAACAGAAAACTAAATGTAATACCATCTTTAGTCATTTCCACTTTGGTGATGAACATGCATAATAATCTTGTTGTCGGTTTTAATACAATCGAGTCAGCAAATATACAAACTAATGTGGCACTAATATAGAAGATGCATATACATTTATCTATTGTTCATGTGTATTTTTTTTTATCTTGAAGACCTTTCTAATGAAATTAGAAAGGCACATAGAAAACTATTAAGAAAATGATAGATTCGAAAAACGTACAAGAGAAAAATAATGATGAATAAGATCAAAGATGTCAAAATAAGTAAGTGAGAGTTAACCGACATGACTTTGTTTTATGCATAGCTTCACTGTTTAGCAAACCGGAAATTTCAAATGTTCACTAGTAGAGAATATTAAATGAATCAGACAGATTTTTAAATGGTGTAAAAATGAGAGTAAGAAACAACATATTTATGCATAATCAAACTGAACAAACAGTGAATTAAGGTTTATGTCTGTTGAGAATTTCTTAGAGTAAGTACTGAAAGAATGAAAACAAATAAACCTACAGTTAGTTAGTCCCAAGATCACTGTTGAGTAGAATTTCTAATCACACTCAGTCTAGTCAGAAATGAATCGGACTACCCACTACGTCGATGCTAACTTCTTCGCTGTCTCTTCACTTCACTTATGATATGTTTTGTGCATATGCACAAACAAAGGTTTCTCTAACTACTTAATTATATGTATGTAAAAATCCCAGATTAATGTGTATTCAAGAAAGGGTGATTTCATCTTATTCGGAATTCTAAACTAATGAAAATTTAAAGTTATCGATAGTATTGTATTCTCTGAGTTACGTTATTTGATCGAAAAAGTTCTCATTGATATTCTAGATAAATTTGACATAATCTGTGTAAATAAACCTGTTTGATGATCTCCGTTTGTGATTGGTTACTACCATGAATATTTTATTGTCTTTATTATTTCTTGAATTATTGTTGATTACCTCTAGCATTTTAACGTTTGTCTCTTCCACTGGCAGTTATGCATTGAATATATGTTTCTTGATTCCTAATTGATCTGAATGTAAAATTTCAGGAGATTATCTGGTATTGTTATAATTTCGACGTTTCCTAAGTTGAATTCATGTCTATAGTTGTCAAAGTACTTTGGTATCAGCGGTAATATATCATTTCGTCTCACTGGTAATCAATGTCCTTGTACTAGTAGCTAAAAAGCTGTCAAATTTATCAGATGTAATAATTCCGCATTTGATGTAATTTTTCTTGTAAGTTATATTTCATCTGTGGTCGTAACGCGCTATTTCTTTTGATCTGAGTAAGTTGGAATAAGAAGATTAATTTGGTTTATAAAGAATATTTGAATCCAGAAGGTTTCAAGATCATCGTAGCCCTTTCTCCAATATTTCGGGATTCACCTGATATATCTTTAAGTAACTCAGTTTTGCGTTTCTCAATGCAACCCTCAACAAAACAAATATCTTCACAAACAAAGCCAATGAGAACAACAACATTGGAATGTGGATGCATCCAGTGGCTCAGTCCTAAATAAAACGGAACCTATATCTGTGAGTCTACTACTAGTCATCACTAGAACTGTAAACAATGTACAAATGAGAACATTGTCAAGGTAATTATGAGAACGAAAAAAGTCAAGACAAATATAACAAGGTGGTTTTATTTTAATTACACTCCATGAATGTTACATCCTCGATTAATTTAAGTACGGATATATTCCAAAATTTTCAACATAAATTCACACATAGTTCTACCAGCTTCAGATATACTCTACCAAGCTACAAGATCGACATCGAGCAGACTTTATAACTTTGTATCATGAACTAGGTTTAATGAGATAATCATCAATTACAAGTAAGTACTTTACAACTGTTTCGCTATAGTGAATTATTCCCCATTAGGGATCAAGCACAGGATTTTAGGCCTCTTAATGAACTCTTAGTCTTCAGAACATTCAATAATTGTATTTCTCCTTGACTTCTTGGTTTTCATTAGTTCCCTATGAGAAGCTAGACTATGATATAAAACTATAAAAATGCATCCATTTTCACAATTGCTTCACCTAACAGACTCTAAATGTTACTTTTATTTAACAGTAAAGTTGTATAGGTCATTTAGGAGAGAATACTTAACGATCACTGAAAAATTTCACCTTTAAATGTTCACCGTTTTTGTTTTCTTTTCGTTAGTTTGACCTCTATTGAATAAACACACCATTATGATTCTTAGGATTATTTCAAGTGTACAAATGTACTTTACATTATGAAATTACATTAATTCAACCGTTTTGTCAATTCAAACTAGAAATGTAAAACTTAAATGCTAATAAAAGTTTAATGACTTTAATAAAGTAGATTTAAAGTAGGACTATCCACTTGAAATAGAACATTATCCCTTTATGGCACCCCTATTCCCCCACCCCAACCAATTCTCCCCTACCTCTACCTTTCCCATTAAGTTTCTTTCTCAAATGAAAATTACAATATCATCATTCATATAACATTTATTAAACATGCATGAATTAGAATGTTTATCTGTAGCTTATTTATGAGATAACCAAAGAAATGTTCAAACGTTAGTATATTAATGTAAAAGTACAACAAAGTTAATTTTGGAATGGTGTTTCTACACAGATGAACTAAGCCTAAATTTAAATTTAGTTGATTGAATTCGTCAAAGATTGATGTTGACAGAGTACCATTGAAAACCAGGAAACATTAGACATCTGTTTCATCTTAATATGGTGCTCCTCAGCCTTGCGTACTCTAAATTCCGCTCCAAGGGAATCAGGTTGACGAGCGCCTAAACCTCTGCACCATTGGGTTGGCATTAAGCAGTAGAATTCCCACTCCAATTAACCTGTGATACATAACGCGACGACCATCTACTGTCATTGGTGATAATTGTCTCACTCCCGACGAGTCTGAACTCCACTAGTCACGATTCCTCACTAGAACTTCAGGAACATCTTGAAGTTAGTCACTAGTGAGTTGATTATTGTGATATAAATGAGATGGCTTTATGGAGATTAGTGTTAAGTTTAGTTGATTGAATTCGTAACACATTGATGTTGGTTGGGTACCATTAATTATCATGCTGTATCACAAATTGATAGATGTGAGAATCCTACAACTGGATGCCGATTTGTCTAGTGATGCAGAGGGTTAGGCGTTCGCCAACCTGAATACCTTGGGGCGGAATCTAGAGTGCGCACTGCTTAGTAGCCCTATATTAGGATGAATCAGCTGTCTAATGTTTCCTGGTTCTCAATGGTACCCTGTCAGCATCATTGTTTGACGAAATCAATTTACTAAACTTAATATCAATCTCCACAAACCACCCCAGTTAAATTTCAATTATTGTGGTCACATTAATTATAAAATCGTACAACATTAGTAATCTCCTTGAATCTGTCATTATGAAGCGATATGAGTTAGAAAACTACTAGAAATCATATAGGGGTAGATAGCTGTTGTATAAGAGCAGTCAACAGCCCATACCTTTTTATCGACTGGAGATCAAGTCCAAAACGAAGGAGAAAGAATATATACGAACTGGATTGATGATGCTCATTTAGTTTCTTAGATCGTAAACATTTTACGACAGCGTGAAAGTACAAGCGAATGATACACATTTATCTAACTAAAATATGTTACAATGAATGTATGCTTGAAAGAGCTTGGGGAATAATGACTTTGGATAGGTTCTCCTTCTATAAAAAACGACCACATGGACATCCGTATTATCATTGGTTGTGTAATCACTTATGTGATAACTTACTTATTTAGACATACTAATACCTTTTATTTTCACTGTTCTTATAATGTAAGCTTTTTCAAAAGTTGTCCATTAGAATACAAAGGTGAGGATTATTGATAGATATTGAGACAGAAAAGCTATAACTTTAGTCAATATGCAATATTACTAGACCATCGACTTCCATCATTATTAATTAACTACTTATGAATGAATTCCGAAGAATTGGTCTCGAAATTTGTTAACAGTAAGAATATAGTCATTATTATTACTATCATTAAGTTTGCGATGTCTATTGCGTTCTGTAATTTTCACTACTGAATTCCTGTAACTAAAAAGCCATGGGATATTATGAACCAGTTAGTGGCTGTTGCATCCTAGTACTAGTCTTAGGTTTGACTCATGAAGTGGTAATTAAATTCACTTTTGATTGCCTAGATTTGCAGTTAAGTATGCTAAGCATTATACTTGTTCAATTGTTTTCTTTACTTTGCATATAGCAAACTGTTTTAGTCTCAGTTGTATTTGTTATAGAATAGAATTCTTTAATAGCAGGTACTCACGACGTTTTCGGTTTGGGGGGTGGAAAGGAGTGTTAAACCTGCAAGATATAAACCTCATCTCTCAATAACAGGCTTGATACTGAATAACTAACACTTCCAACTTCATTCAAACTACAACGATGCTATTCGCCACTCACTGCTATCACTGATGCTTATCCTGCACCAAAAATATTTGGATTCCACTTATCGAGGAAATATTCTGAAAGTTATTCACTTTCTTTTTCACAAATAACCATTTAGAGATCATGACTTGTTGAATGAATAAATTGGTTGACCCCTTTGTAGTGACCACTTTGATGCTCATCAAAAACTCTATAGTCCTGATCAAATTCTTTCATTTAAGTTATAATGCAGCCACTAGCTTAAGTGATTAGATATCATTGGCGATATGAAGAGATGGAGGGAAGAGTAATCTACAGGAAACCCTAGACTCAGGTTTTGTGCTACATGGTAATCGTTACACTTCAACAAGTGGTCAGTCGTGATAAGAATAGCTCCGTGGTGACCCTCGTAGACTATGAAATCGGGTAGCCTGGGATCATATCTCCAGGGACATATGTGTTCCATCAAATATCGCAGGTACGTATTGTTGATGGGTGCCCAAAAGCACAAAACCCAAATCCAAGGTATCCTGTCGATTAGCCCTCTCCCCAAACTACCTTTTATTCAACTGAATGTCAGTACAAACCTAGACTATTTTGAATGAAATTGAAATATAAATAATATTATGACAGAGTGTACTAACGTTTCAACTTAAGATCCTGTTTGAACTTCCCGATATTGTTCCTCCATAATATTAACCTAATTAACTATAATTCACAATTCAATGAACGATTCTTATTTCCATGTCATTATACTACAATAGTTAGTACACCTAAATCACTAATATAATTTCATTCGGTTAATTGTATGATGTTCCATTCCCTATATAATTTCATAACTAAAAAGAAATACAGAGGAACAATCGAAGTAACCACTTCTTTTTTTTTTTTTTAATGTTAAACTATCTACTATACATGAAACATTTTAAGTTATGCAATCATTGAATGAACATCATGCATTAGTAACATCAAAATGTCATTATACATGTTTTCTGTCATTATACACTCATATCATGTGTATAACACAAATAAAGATTGTTGAAAACACGTGTCATGGAATTGTTACTTAAACATAGAGAGAGAGACACACGCACACAGTAAGAGATAGATAGAGGGGGGGAAGGGAAGAAGGGGGGGAATGCGTACACACAAACCTAAAATCAAGATAAACAGTTTAATTGTAAATAACTGTTTATTTTTTGCCCATGTAGTTTATCAACAGGGTAAATAAACAAAACAAAAAAGAAGATTTTATTTGCTTTAAAGAATATTTCTTTGTTTTACAAATAAATAAATTTGATTTTGTATTAACACTGACATCATAAAATGAAGTGGTTTTATGAAAATGTATGTTAAATTCACTGGCATTTGTTTAAAAATGATGAATTGATGTCAATTGAAGGATTCATAGTAACCATAGATCAATCGACAGTTATTTTATGCTACTTTGAGAATGCACTGAAGTAAATATATATGACTTAGCATAGAGTAGGAATTTCTGGGTTTCTGTATCTTATGAAAAATATGAATGCAGTGAGTCGTTGATTTGAAATCTAAGGGTATATACTTTACAATTTAGTTATTTTTCTAAATACTGCGATATCATTGTATTCTAATAGGTTTGTTTGGAAGGTATGAATGCAATGAATTGATATTGAAAATGCTCACTAAAGTAAAACGACAGAAACTCACTTCATCTAATTTGTAGGTGTAGTTGGCTGTAATCATGGAAAAAGTTATTAGAATTGTACAGCATAGATCACTTGAATTGATATGATACATGTGGCCATATGATAATTGATTACAGAGGTCGAATTAGTCATACAACCTCCTAACCGCCACAGAGAATGGATATTTCAGGACAGAACTATTCGTCACCATATTACCGGAAGTCTTCTGCACTTTAATCCCTAACAAAAGCCACAATTTCGAGAACGTACAAGATTAGATTAGATCATCCACTATGCAAATACAGAATTATATGTAGCTCTAGAAGATTAGATGCTTTTGGATAACATGGTTAACGTAATAACATACTAAAATGTGTGTTACCCAATGTTTCACTGAGAGATGTCACCACATAGATATATTTAAGATATAGTTGACCTTTTATGCGAGACTATTCAAAAATCAATATCACTAATGGCTGAACAGCATTGATGATCTGTTGTTTATTCATCGATAAGTTTACGTCCATATCCCTCCTGAAATATATATACATAGTGGAGGCTGTTGAATTTGATTTTCCATATCACTGATTGACTTGAATTGGTCAACCATTGAAAACATGGAATTAATGGACATACTGTTTTTCCAAGTATGCAACTCTTCATTAATGCTCTCAGCGTCCCTATCGAATGTCAAACACAGACCCTCAGGCTTTGTAGTGAAAACTCGACTTTATCAGTCTTTTCAGTACCCAGTAATAACAGCCATTACTTACTTAATACTAATTAATTTTTCAAGCATTAATTCCGGAGCTCTAGTGATAAGATATAATCAGTAAAGCTCACTTCGTCAGGTGTGTGTCAATTACCTACGAATGACATCTGATGATATATCGCGAGTTTACTGAAGTTAGATATGTAAACTATTAAGTACCAAATCAGTGATTTTAATTTCAAGCTCTCAATGAGAAGTCTATGGGTTCGATCCACGATGAGATTGTTGATGCGAACTAATGGGGACACCCCCCATGCGGAAAATACAGATCTGTTCATCCCTTTCCGGTTTTAAAGGGTTTTCCTACTCATGCCAATCAGTTATTTTAGAAGTTCTACGGAGTTTTAGAAGAAAATATATTATATTTCATTTCTTGATTAAATCTTTACCGATCTTTCTACCAAATCCAACAAGTTTATATAAACTCTAAGAATGTGAAGCACATAGGAGTTCATACTAATACCATTAATTTCAGAGCGTGAAGCTCTTTTCATACTTTCCCACTTTTATTTTTTAATTTAAAGTCCAAAATTTGAAGATATCTGAGGGGAATTAGGAAGATGTTGGAAATCCGGTGTCCAGGCGTTCAAGTGCTCGACGCATGAAAACTCGGTTGAATTTATTCAAAATCTAACGGAATATCACCGTATTCATCCATTTTAGTTTTTAAATAAATCCTCATCGTTATATCCATATCTTGTATCGAGTTATATCAGTTTGTTCATTCGTCGCTAGTAATTATCATCAAGAGACATTTCCGATTCTTGATATGAAAATTTACTCCTTTAGATTACTTAAATTCTTTCCATTCATTACATCTTCCTGCTACTTACAAGTAAGTGAAACTTCCATGCAAGTTTCATAAGCTTTTCTACCTCCTTAGTTATAATCTAAAAACCTGATATCACTATTAAAAGCGACATCTCATAGAATAAGTCACAATGTCATGGATGTATTCACTCTTCGTTTTTCCTTAGATCTTGAATTTTGTAATTATTCTACACTTCTCACCCCTTAAATTCATTCTTTCTTTTCAAACTATACCTTTTTCTTGTTTAATTTTCTTTCTAAAAAACTCCACTTGTCATACTTTGCTACTCATCATGATAGACTGATGTAGCTTAACAGTAACCTTGAGATGATGTGTATATTTGTCAGAATTATTTATTGTTGTCTATGACCAAATAACTGTTGAAGTATAGAGTATAACTTAGATGACTATTTAGTAACTAGAAATGAAATATTATACACTTCCAATAAGTACTGTGCAACACTCATTAACGATCATGTATGCATTCATTAAGACATACTTGTCATTTCCTTGAAAATACTTCTCAATGTAAAGAATTCACAATGAACAGTACAAAATTATTTTAAAAGTATAACAAAACAACACTTTGGAAAATAATTTTTATTCACAATCAATAATGTACTGTTGTTTTGTTTTATTCTCAAATGTTTAACTTTGAATTGTTATTGCCGGGAAAAAAGAAAAAGGAACATGAAGTTTCATAGTTTGTTTTCTCTTCACTATTGACTTATTTCAAATTTCATCTCATTTATCTTCTTTTTTTTTTTACAAGAAATCCATTCAAACAATTCAGTGTTTCTTTTTTTTTTCATGCATTCAATCTAATAATTATTGCATAGAATGTAGTAAGATGTATGAAGATAGAAGAAAAAAAAAGAAATTAGTAGTTCATGCAAGAATTGCATGAGTGCATGATTATAAGCATCTACCATTTCTATTCAATAAAGTAGGAAGAGATAACTTGTACAAAATATTGACATATACGTTTTTATTTTTGATATCACCTCAATTGTTTATCAATAGAACTACTCTTAAATAACTGTTCATTTTAGTAGTATATACATATATAGTAGTAGTAGTAGTAATACCATTTCTTTCAAAATGTAATACCTGTTCTCTTCACAAATGGAATGTAATTTGTAATATATATCGTTTATTTTACTAATAATATATGAAGTAAATTATGACATGTTATGTAATAATCAATCATTGAGAATACATATCTTGACAATGAAGTGTAATTCATACAAGAAACTGAAGATTACATATTCAGCGGTATACATTTACAGATGTTCATAAGATGTCAATGATAATATAGTAAGAAACAATTTTCTTTTAAAAATATGCGTGAATTATTATGTGTATAAACATGTAATTGCATAATATTCTCAACCAATTGCTTCTCTACCATGAATACTACAATTAACAGTACTGTTACTACCACAGTTACTATTTTGTCCACTGCATATACTACTGCTACAATCACTTTGATTACTATAATTCCTTGTTATGCACATAGTTTGTTGTTCATTTTCTGCTTCGATTGAATTTGTTAAATAAGTTTGTCTAATCGTTTTTGATAAATGTTCATCATTTACTGGTATATTATGATACCTTGAATTATTTATTATGTTATTACCAGTATTATCATGAAATACGCTGCTGATGTTATTATCATTGTGGTTTTGTCTATTATGCAAATGATTTGAATGAAGATGTGTATGATCAATATTTAATATTGGCGATGCGTAATCCGACAGAATTGGACTTTCTCTACCATTCAGATTATAATTGCTAGATTGACGATTTTGTTGATGAGGATGATGCGATAAAGAAGGATAAAGTGTATTTATTGATGAATTATTATAAGTTTGCAAATTACTTGACACCATTGACGGCCAATGGTCGAGTTGTATGGATGCTGTCATTGAAGTATTATCATCATTAGTAGAAGAAACTATTGGACAACTAGATGAACTATTCGATGTACAGTTATTTGAACTGATTAAATTACATGATTTTATATCTTGAGACACTAACTGAAATGGATTAGAAAATAATGATGGTGATGATTGAAATGGTATATTACGATTAGATAAAGGGTTCTGATTGTTATTACTATTATTAGAAGTATGTATAACAGCCATATTATTGGCATTATTATGCACTTTGCTAAAATGACTATTTGGTGATCTTGACTCAATTAACCGTTGTTTCATTCCTGGTAGATGATGTTCCTTCTTCCATTTCATACGACGATTTTGAAACCAGATTTTGATTTGTCTTTCAGATAATGTCAGTGTGTGAGCTATTTCTAGACGTCTTTTTCGTGTTAAATATTTATTATAATGAAATTCTTTTTCTAATTCTAAAATCTGTTGACGTGTATATGCTGTACGAGTACGTTTAGGATCATTTACTTGATTTATGTAGCATATATCTTCAGTTTCATCTAATGAAGAAAACGAAGAAGGATCACTGATACATTTAGATGGTTTCAATAATTCAGTAGATGACTCATTCAGTTGGCATTGTTGTTGTGATTGTTCTTGATGATGATGGTGGTCATCTCTTGTCCCAGTCAAGTTGGCCAACTGTATTGGAATGTACTACTCCTAACATGGTTGGTAGCTGTGATGATGTTTGTGTAAGTGACAATGATGGAGAAGATCCACCCAAACTCAAATGCTGACTACTTCCTATGTGTTTCATATTTATTTTTAGTTCTTTATTCTTCAAATGATCTGTATGTTGTTGGTGATGATGTTTAACTATTTCGTCTGTTTCTATATGTTGAATTGAGCTGACTAATGCCAGTCTGCTTTTTAACCTGATGCTTAATATTCATTGATTTTCCAACAGTTTGCCTTGCTGCTAAAAAGTAATACAATAGTTTTACGGTGATAATGTATACAATAAGTGAAATAGAATTAACTATAAGAAATAGCATAATGATTGTAACACTTTACTTTCATCCTCTCCCCTCAGAGCTAAAGCTTGGAATCCTGCTCCATCTAATCCAGCATAAAGTTATATCAGGAAATTCATTTCTATGTCGTGCTGCAGTGTTGAATTAAACTCGATAAATAAACGAACGCTAAATTCTCCTGTTCACAGTGATAATCATATTGTAGTCGTCTCTTTTAAAAGACAGATTGCTATTCTTTAATATAAATTATACCATGACATACAGTAACAAAATAATGACGGTTTTTAGTCATTGTACTATCAATAGATACACAATTTTTCACTTTAAAAGTATACTTTGAACTTAGCAGCATTCATTATGTGGATGATGTAAGACTTATTGCAGTTATACACTGCCCTAATCTGTTGCACTTTACATTGGTACAAGGAATAAATTAACGAAATCGAAAGTAAATGAACTAATTCAATATCATTTTAGGATATGACTAATGGTTAGAAACACTGTTCGAAAGGAACAAATGGAATCAAGAGAGTATAAAATGCTAAATAAAGCATGACTTTTAAGGTACGATAAAGGATTAATGTATTTGTGTCACTAGGACTAATTTGAGTCATGTTGCTTAAGGTTTCCAATCACTAATCACAATTATCTGTCTAATGGTCAATTTCTCAATTAATCGATACTATGCATCAGTCTAACAACTGTTCTCACTTCTCTTCATTATTCCCACGCTACCCAGAACTACACATTTTAGTGTGCAGCTGCAACATACATGCCCTCCCCCCCCCCAGTCAATTATACCAGTTGATAAAGTTTTACAACATAATCGATCAGTTTACTATTTTCATATAGTAGCTTATATCTTAATTATTACAAACACAATCATTCGAATACAAATAAAATTGTTGTGTGTGCGTGGGGATGGAGGGACATTTTCATTGAAATACTAGTAGTCTATACAAGATTTCAACCTTTTTATGTCGTAGTAGTTTCCAAGCATGTTTATCAAATGTAAAGGCATTAAAGTTATCGATACTTAGAGAGATGAATTGAATGTGATAGAACTATAAGTAGCAGCCATTTAGAAATCTACATTGTGTACAGTGGATTTATATCAGTAAATGAAACTTTAATTGAAAATATTAACCTCTGGATACTGATTATAAAATGTTATCATTGTTTTTTTAGTGTAGACAGACTAGTGAGTAGAATCCACTTTGAAATATACAGTGCCGAATGATTCAAAGTCGTGTTGTAAACCTCATGGTTTACGACAGGATCTTCAATAGAATATCAATCTCTGTTGGGAGTTAAACTATACAACGTCTTACTCTAATCTCATAGACATAATCACTTCACTAAGATATAGCCGTTTCTTAACTGTCACTGTGAAATTCAACAAAGCTATAGATATGGTTTCAATTAGTTATAATGAACATAGAGCTCGATTCAAATGTGTGTTGGTCGATGAGACTAAACTGATAAGATGGAGTCGATATAATAATAACTATAGTAACAATAAGAACCACTAGACAATGAAAATATAGTTTGAAAACGTAGAAAGTAAAAGTATGTATTAAAGAATACTACGGTTCAAGATTAGGAGGAATATAAATATTGAGAGCATCTGTGCTACTATGGTCGATAATAAGACATATCCCCACCAATTCTGCATTCGTTTATTTGAGTTATTAGACGGACTCCAATCAGGTATTCTGCATTGGCCACCACTAACCAAGATTTTTCAAAGCCATTAATTTAACGAATTAATACTACTTCTGGGTTTGTTTACCCCTACTTTTTTAAAATGTACTTCCACTCAAGTCGTCATAGTAGTTCAATGTCGGTGATGTTTTAGCATAGGTAACACATATTTTCAATCAACTGAAGCTCGTATGTACATAGTATATCATATGTGGCAAATACACATTCATGCAGTCACTGTATATTCAGATGCTTATTTATTTTAGGGAAAATGAATTCTAGCAAGCTGATATTAGATACATCAAACAGTTAATCTACCTGAATTGAGGTGCCTTTGTAAAGACTGATATTAAGTTTATTTGATTGGATTCGTCACAGATTGAAGTTAGAATTCGAGGAACACTGGACAACTGTTTCGTCCCAGCATGGAATTATTCGGCAGTACGCACCCTAAATTCCGCCAGGGGAATCGAACCCCATAACCTCCAGATTGGCAAACGCATAATCTGAAACACCACTAAGACATCATCTAGTGGTAAATTATCCACTTTTATCATCATCCATTGTCACTGGTGATAACTGTCTTACTCTCAATATGTCTGGACTTCACCAATCATGACTTCTCATTAGGACTTCAGTAACATCCCGAAGTTAGTTATTAGTGAGCTGATTAGTGTAAGCAAATTGAAATGGTTTTATGGAAATCGATAATGGGTTTAGCTGATTAAACTGGATTAGCGTTCGTAACCCGAAGGCTCGGGATTCAATTCCCCTGGTGGAATTTTGAGTATGTACTAGTGGAGAGTCCTATACTAAAGTAAAACAACTGTCCAATGCTCACTGGTTTCTAACGGTACCCTACTAACATCAATCTATGTTGAAACCAATCACTTAAAATTAATCTACTTGTTGAATGTTTCTAGTATATTTTAAAATACCTACATTTTTGTGTTGTTTAAGTCGATGGTAAATGAATTCATAGACAAATCAAATTTATTCTCATATGAATAGTTATCTTTTCACTCTCATTCTCTGCCTTTATATCTTTCTCTAAACTATGAATTAATCTAATTAACTTGTTGTAACTATAAACTACATAAAAATCATTATTATTATAATATAAATCATGTCAAACAATACTAATTGAAATAAATCATTCTTGAGTATACCAATTAATTGTTCGTATATAAGAAAACATAAATAGCATAGTGATCAATTCTTTTTATGTGAGTTGAACGATTCATTGTTCAATGAACTTGTCACAAATATACGATTCTATGCATATACATTCATTCATTGAGTATCAAATTAAAAACTGTCAAAAGTATACCACATTTTATAGGTTTTGTTTCCAGGTTTTGACCTTAGTGGTACACACGATTATATGTCTACATAACTACCTCTTAATTCCCTACCCCTCCTCGCCCCCCGCCACCTCCGTAGACATATTCAACTATATAATTGACTCAACTAAGAATTAAAAAATATAAAAATATACTGTATTCAAAGTATATTCTGTACTCTTCAGAGTTCATTTGTTGAATGGTATTTCACCTTTAATAATCAGTGTATGTTAGATATAAACAGAATATAGATTAGTTCAAAACTGAACAAAAACTGAGAATTGAAAGTATTTCTATGTACGTATGTGTGTGTGTGTGTCTGTGTTGAAGTTCCCCTGGAGCGAAATATCAATTGATAAATAAAATCAAAGTAGAAATAGATTAATAAAAATCTACATTGAATACCAAGTTAAACAATGACTTATCTTTGGCACACCAACCTATTTTCCATTGTGTTTTTCTTTATTTTTCATAATAATAATAATAAATATGATCACATTAATGTCTACAAAAACTAACCGGTAAACTAAATATTCACAGTTATTCTTAATTTAAAGATGCAATGTATTGATTGTCTGTCTAAGTGTAAGTCATGTCAAAATACCGCCGTTACAAAGTACGAGTTAAAAAAAAGAAAGTATTAAGTGTATGGATATTTGACATGTCACACACACACACATACACACATTTACAACATGCTCCCTATCCATTGAAAAAAAAACTACCTACAACTATAAGTGGTCATGTTCGTCTAAATCTAATAGCCTATAAAATTTTTTGATGTGAAACAGTTACTAGTTCATAAAAATATCTATGCAAAAAAATTGACTTGAATGCACATCAACTACAAGCATGTTACCTCTTTTAGTTTTTTTTTTTAAATAAAAAAATGTGTATATTACTTGTTCACCACCCTACATGTTCCACTTAGTACATGTTAGAAAAAAAACAATAGCGAGTCTATGTACATTTCTGCTTCATTCTAAGACGCCAACACATTACATACATCTAGACAAAATGATGGTAATAAGCGGCTGACTTCGTTTTTTTTTTTGATTATGAAATAAGTTCTACACACATACATACATACAGATTCGCACTAGAAGTATTAGGGCATAGCTAGAGTATAGATAGTGAGATACACTTTTACTTATTTACACATTTATGTATGTATACACCTAGGCACATATATGTAACACTATAGACTGTATCCCAGTTTGTAAATATTATGTTTCTTTTATAGTCATGACACAATTTCATCTATACTGAATATAGTGGAGAAATTACAATGCACGACTGTATAACTATTAGGATCAAAGAAATATTTTACCCAAAACAAAGTGATATATGCATAAATGTATATAAAGTGACAAGGGCAATGCTATTCACAAAAAAAGTAAAACAGAAGAGAATCAATAGATGTATATTCATTCATTTATGTGTTTAAAGTGAGGAAATAAAAGTAGCTATAAGATCTTCCTGTCGGATTTGCGGTGTTTGTATGTTGCATACTAGAGTTAAGTAGTTCTTTTTCTTTTTTCAAAAAAGAAGTAGGAATGTATTTACATGATTGTGTACATACAGAATTGTACAGTAACACATATGTATCCATATAACATTAATGAAAATACAACAACAAAGTGCACACTTGTTGATTTCAATAACTATATTCGGACATGTTGTTAATTTTTCGATAGATGATACAACTGAATGGACATTTTTCGCGAAAAATTCCGTGAGAACGATTTTATGTTACCATCACTCCCTTTCTCTCTCTCTCACACACACACACAGACACACATTATTTCCTGTATGCTATTCATCTATTATGTCTATTTGACAGTGTGATAAATTAATGCCTTTAATGAATAATGTACAAAATTTTTATAAAGAAAGTGCTTTTGAAATTAGTGAAATGTCAGAATTGATTAAAGATATATATTTATGTATTATCATTGTATTATCATTACTACTACTTATTTAGATAATATATACTGTAATAATAGTAGTATATTATATCATGAATAGTTTCTTGTACATTTATTCTATATTTCATAGGTTACATTAAGACATGAACGTGAATTGTAAAGAAAAATCACTTTAAATTTATGAGATAACATTTATTAGAAATGGTTTCTGTTGCTGATTTTTTCTGTTTGTTTGTGATAATTTCAATGTTTATCAGTATTTTAATAAAATGAAAAATTATGTATCTGTGCGAAAAACACAATCGAATAAACATCATAAAATGTTACAGAAACATTGTAAGTTATTCATTATCTAGATGGATGAATAGTTATTGAGGAACATTAATAAACTGTGAAGTTTATTGAGGAAATAATATAGAATATTCAAAGGAGAACAATTTCTTTATGTTGATATCATTTACATTAACTTAATAAACTTTACTATAGTAAACACTTAAACAACTCTTATCTGAACATTCAGTGACTGGTTTAGAGGGTAATTTCTCCCTCTATCTCTCTCTCAATCAGAATTCATTTACCGTCGAATACATTCAAGTACTGATTAACTATTCAAATAAACATCATCAGCATTACATCCTCATGATGACTGTTTACTAGTGAATTCATATTATTCACTTTAGAAGTCATTCATGTCACATTTCAAACTATCAAGACTTAAATCACAACTCTGATATCTTCTTTATTTCAAGTATTGCATTCTACTGACAATGCTGAAGTAACTCTCTCTCTCTCACACTCCCTCACACATTCTCTCTGTTTCTCTCATTCACTTTCACAAGACTTTATAGTTTGAAGGAAGAATACAAAATATTCAGTGAAGAAAATTTCCTTTGCGATGATATCACTTTTATATTGTCTAAACAATCGTATATATAATAAATTTCACACATAATAGTAATATATAATAAAATGGAAGTATTACATCAAGAAAAGCGGTTATCGAATTTGTTTGAGAAGGAGTTGAAAGACATCATGTTTCAATAACTATGAGCTGTACAGAAGTCTTGAAGGTAATGCGAAGACAGAAATAGGTTACGCAATAGTCAAGTTAACTGACAAAAGTTCTTTGAAAAGTGAGATTTCAGTTTTATCAATTAATTGTCTATTTGGGGGGAATATAATGACTAATAATTAAATGGTACGAAACTGTTAATGAGAGTGAATCAAAAACTAATAATGAAAAATAAAACTAGATTAACGTGAAGGTTAAGTGAGCGTTTAGATGTGCTCCATCTCTATACAAAGTATTGGTCTGATTCGGTGAATGGCTAAAGCCCCGGCCATACATAAGTTTCTGAATTGCACCCTGTCTGAGTTAATTTCTTTGATTTAATGAGTAATTTGGAAAGATAATCCCTGTGGAGTGACATGATTAGTGGTAATCAAATATTCAAGAATCGGAGCTATTGGTCGATTTGTATATTCAATTAGACAACGAAGGAAAGTAGTATTCAGAAATATGTTTCGACGGAGTTCTCTTCGAGAAGCCGATATAATTTATCTCACAACAATAAGAAAACTTGTCTACCCACAATGGTGTGACTCGAAGAAGAAGCTTTTCTTCAACAAGATCATGAACCTAAGTCTTACAGGAAAAGACAGAAGTAATTGAACAGCACATAATTTTTTTCAGACAGCTTTGATAAGCTCCCTCTTTATAATCCAAGCCGTCATTCATCCTTGAAACTCAATATTCATCAAAAGTATTACTTCGAAACTACTGATGGTCTTTAATGGGGCACTTCTGACTTCAGGTTTTAGTCGATAAACCTTTATGAATAAACTTGCTAAAAATTATCCGTCGCAACTTAGTAAGTTCATGCTCAATTGTTTCATCAGTGGCACATTCGTCTGGCCTTCAACGTTAATGAATGAATCACGTTTTTCTATCTGTTCGAGGTGTCCTAACTATGGTGATTGGTTTACAGTCCATTACAGCTTGGCTTTCGATTTATTGATGTTTTCAATGAGCCATCTCATCTTCTTCTCATGTAAGACACTGAAAAGATTGCACTCTGAATTAGACTCTGATTTCGCTGTTTGGTTGATTAAATTATGATCATTGTTAAATACAATCCCGATATCGTTGAGATAGGTATTTTCTTTGCACATTGTAAAAGTATCATCTAAATATCTCTCATGAAAATGAAAGCTCTCATTTGTTAATATCTTCCTGATTTACTAGGAAACAATAAGCTAAAAGAGGGTTAAGTGATGACACCATTAATACATCATTTCCTTGTCTATCAAACAAATTAGTGAATCTAATTTGGACACTAAATGTACAACGAAGAAAGAACCTCTTCAAATATTATTTTGGATCACAAATGTCAAGGTAGTTATTATCAGTATAACTGGATAGGAGATAAATTGACTAAGTGAAGTGACATTTGTAAAGAGAGGAACACCATCTAGTGACATTGATCTCTTTGTGGCTACATCACAATCTTAGAATACATCAACATAGTTAAATGAGTAGCTAGTTACATAACTACTAAGCTCCATTCTGGTTGGCAGTAGAATCTCAATTAACTATTTGATTCCTTCTCAAACAACTTCGATAACCGCTTTTCTTGATGTAATACTTCCATTTTATTATATATTACTATTATGTGTGAAATTTATATATATATACGATTGTTTAGACAATATAAAAGTGATATCATCGCAAAGGAAATTTTCTTCACTGAATATTTTGTATTCTTCCTTCAAACTATAAAGTCTTGTGAAAGTGAATGAGAGAAACAGAGAGAATGTGTGAGGGAGTGTGAGAGAGAGAGAGTTACTTCAGCATTGTCAGTAGAATGCAATACTTGAAATAAAGAAGATATCAGAGTTGTGATTTAAGTCTTGATAGTTTGAAATGTGACATGAATGACTTCTAAAGTGAATAATATGAATTCACTAGTAAATAGTCATCATGAGGATGTAATGCTGATGATGTTTATTTGAATAGTTAATCAGTACTTGAATGTATTCGACGGTAAATGGAATTCTGATCGAGAGAGAGATAGAGGGAGAAATAACCCTTGAAATCAATTATTGTTTATTTTTTTTAAATCGTTTTGATAATACGTTTCATATTAATTAATTATAGTCAGGTTTGGGCTTTTTATTAAGGACGAATTATTGTTGCCAAAGCAAAGCCTACAATCTCGTTTAATTTAGTTTGAAACTTCCCAGTATCAAAGTACTGATGTAAACATTTCAACTTGAATTTAGTCTTTCCTCGTCAAACAGTATTCTGTTGTTCACTCAGTTGCACAGTTCTTACATCCACAGTTGTGAAAGGAAGACATATTTATAATTTTTAAATGTTTGCGATTCCCACTGCCGATTGTTGAAGCCTTACAAAACATTCCGATATATGTTTAGATAAGCCGAAATTGTGGTTCGTAAGTAGAATCCAGAAAATTGTTTCTTTTTTCTATTTTATGCTTAAAAGTACTGGCTCAGAACATAAATACACCAATATAGACTCATTGGTTACAGTCCTAAATGACAGCAACTTAAAACTGTAAATACTTACAAGGGATTCTATTTCTCAGTTGATTGAATCCGTCACAGTTTGATGTTGACTGTGTACTAGTGAAAACCAGGGAGGATTGATCGGTTGTATTTGAAGCATATATCAACATCACAACTGTATTACTACTCAGTTATTTCAGTAATAATTTCAATTCTATTAAAGCAGGCGAGCTGGTAGCTTAAGATTCAATTATGTGTCTGTGCATACACAGTTTGTAGGTTCTTTCTTCTTAACAATTTGAGTAAAATATTCATATACTAATGTTAGATGGCTGAATGCTATCGGCTTAAAACACTACTCAACTTAGTTTTATCGATAAATGATGCTCTTAAACATAGTACATCTCTAATCTTTGGAAGAATAGATATTTATTTTAGTATCTGAGTCCTTATGATTGAGATTAACAGTATGAGACGTATCCACTTAGCTTTGGAATCACGAATGATCACCATTATTATTATTTATTAATGTAATACTAGAACAGTTTCTTGATAACTGAGTTTATTTAAAATCATTATATCTGCTGTCATTAAAACCAGAAGTTTTAATAGAATTATTGACTTCAACTGTTTTTGGTAGTAACAGAATATAAAAGGAAATGTCTCAAAAGTTTTCGGATTTAATAAATTCTATGAAATATAATCACATGATTAATATAAAAAAATTATTATTCAGAACTATTGAAAACTAAGGAACAATTGTTCAAGTTTGAAGCATTTCATTCGGGTACATCATATATTTTCGGCTCTCATGATGAATACAATGTAGTCACTGTGTCACTGTACTATAAATCCCATTTCCTAAATATAGTACCCATCTACAATTTGGCTCTGTCAGTATTGAATACTGTCAGTGATAATTATTCACACTTCTGCTATTATCAACTAAGGATGTAGCAGCTTTTACTAGAATTCCAGGTACATATTTTAAACAATAGTTGAAATATACTTTCATAACTAATCTCTATTCAGCATCAGAAATTCTCTAGGTTAAGATTTGTTCACCATTAAAACTTGCATGCAATCTCCGAAACACTTTGATAACGGGTATCAGTTGTAGTGTTTTATGATTTATATGGTTTCTACAACTATGATTAATTCGTGAATAAAACTATTCATATCAAACTTATTTGATGCGTTATACACAGAAGATACAATGATTAATATAAATAACACACTTTCTAGGCAGTCATTGTATCATGTGAGGAGACCACGTTCATAGTAGTCAATAAACACTTCATTCTTCTGTTTATTTCTCTAAAACAAACTACATGTATATCTTTATGACTTCATGTGTTTATTGATCAGTCGATCAGATCAGAAACTGCTGAAACTATCTCACTACAAAATCGTCTTTGAATAAATTTACTTGAAGCCTACAAGTTCAATTGCGAAACAAGATGATATTTTGATTAAATCTCATTGTATATTCGACATAATTTATCTTTTCTAAAGATAATCATATTCTCAGACTATTTAACTGAAGCCAGTTGAAATAATTGTCTAAATATAGTCACTAACTAAATGTTGAATATGACATAATCATAAGTTCTTATGTCATTGAACACGTGGCACTGATTCATCTTTAACTTAAGGTCAATGGAATAATAATTCATAAGTCTGTCTGTTTTCATTTACACCAACTTAATAAGGAAACTGTAATCTCTTGTTTACTTACTCCTACACTATTTTCTATACATTCTCTTTGATATGGAAAATATTGCGTTAATGTTATTCAGTGTGTGTTCGTATGTATTTAGATGCATTTCTGTATTTCACTTCAATCGTCCACTTCTTACTGATGATAATTATAGGTAGGGTGGACAGAATACAACAATTTATTTTTGATCAATTGAATAATTTTTCGTTTCTCGAAAACAAAATTCAGTGTGGCAATAACAATGATGATGTTGTTTCTCATTATTTAATGTTGTCTATATTGTTGTTTGTTCTTTACTGATGCTTACTGCTGTCACTATTAAGAGAGATACATTGTAGAGATTGCATAAGAAATTGCCATTGTTAGTATGTTAGCCAGTTAACTTGTACCTTTATAGTATCAATGATGATAATGAAATTTTAGAGAATATCAAATGAGAAAAAATAATTAGTAGAAGTTAATTAGGTTTTAGAATGAATAGGGAGAAAGAAGAGAACAAAATGTCTTTTTTAAACAAGAATGGTTAGAGGCCATTTTACTGTTACGAAGATAGGTAACTAGTCCGTTTTTATTTGTCATATATACCTGTCATCATTAGAACGGAATAACTTGTCAACCGTATATCTGACAGTGTAAACCTAACAATTTCCACAATTTACATGTGGTGTTGGCCCACTTGATCAAACAGGGTATTTGATCAAGACTGTCCATAACGTTTGCATGTTTCTTATTATACCTAACTATTTCGATACTTTCCGCCGAATGAGTCGTACATAAAGAAAGTAATTCTGAATAATGATTTTATTAATACTTTTCATCAGTTATGACGGGCTACGCTACAATAAACATGTTCAGAGTGGATGGTAGAAGACAACTTCAGAATCTTAAATGTTATTCGAGCTACGCTATGCGTAAATCGCTGATATGGTGGGTAGTAAGTAAGCCTGAACGATCTACAAAATCAATATCTAATGATAGTTAACTAATCATATATAAATCTCCATTATATTGATTTTGTGTGAAATATTCTATGTGTTAATTTGTGTAATAAAGTGTCTAATATTGGTTGACTGCTTACTTAGCTTTCTGATACATTGTAACAACAATTCGGTTTTGTTAGCCGTTAAGTTTCTGGCCACAACCAGTACAGCTAATCAATAGACTACAGCATAATCAATGTTCTTCACCCAGTCTTACTGTCTTCCATAACACTAATTATCCAAAACTCCTAGGTACTGTGCATGTAGTGAAAATTGTAATAGTTGAGACAATCTCAGCCGGCTTTCATATTGATATAATTTAAGTCAGTCATTTAGTCATAAATAAGACAGATCCTAGCAAAAACATACATCAGTTCAAGTTGCCACAACCCATCAACACAATAAGATAGGCAAAAAAGTGGTAGAAATAATAATAACATCACTTATCATGAGAAAATATTAAGCCGAAAAATGAATAACTTGAGAGAAAATAATTAATTTGTGAGAAGAAAGATATAACATAATTGTAGACCACATGATCTCAGAGATGACAAAAAGTGGAGGCACATGTATCACTGTGACCTATTCTCAGCTATGTTACTCAGAGTATCCAACCATTGGCTAAATCAATCTTATGAACCACAACTGGGTAGTCTGTAGCTACCGACTCCACCCAGACTAGAAATCATGACTTCATGAACTGATGCTATGTTTTAATTTGACCACTTCTGGCCTTATTCCACATTATTGCTAGGCAGTCACCATAACGCGTCGAAGTAGGTGATGGTCGAGAATGAACAATGCATGTCCCAGCCCCTTCAGTCGGTGGAGATCAATAATCCCACCAAGGAGTTTACCATCTCTCTCTAATACTATTCTTCAAACTTCAACAATGCCAACTCCCTAGTCTAAACAGTTCGAAGAAACTTATGGACAAATACTGATTTCCTCTACTTTCAAATCTATATAATAAAGTAGAAAGTGTTACTACGCAGTATACTCGTCTGTCGATTAACAAAAGTCGCCTTACCCACTCTTTAGATGAGATAGGTTGACCAAAACCAAACTAACTTTCTAAATCTGTGTCAAAACTTCATCATAAACCAATTCACCAAGACCGACAAAGCTTCCCAGTTAACTAGTAGAAGGGTTCAATTAGTTATATCCGTATCATTAGTTTAGGTATTGATACAAACTAGTATTGAAGCAGCAATTTTTATGTAATTACATTTTCAGTAAGTTTTCACTGCTGCTCAAGGAGATCAAAAAAGTGAATTTCGTTGACATCTTCACCAACAAAACTACATCATCTGTGTATTCTGAGTAGATGAAATGGCATTCTGATAGATGTTCAAATTCGCAAAGAATTACTTCTAGTAATGTCAATAATGAAAGTGAACAAAAAAGGTGATATTCAGCAGTCTTAATGCAGTTTGATGATTGTGTAATATTGCAAGGCTAAAAATTATTCTCACATAAACCATTACAAAAATGTAAGTACAGTGTGTCACTTATTATCACTGAAATAGTTAACTTCGAAGAACAGTGGCTTAAATTCTTTAAAAAGTGTACAAATACATGAAATACTGATAACGTTAATAGGTGAAGCAAGTGTTATGGAATTCGAACTAGTAACTTAACTGATGAAAATTTTTATTAGAAAATGCAGTATGAATAGAAAGCTATTTATTATTTGAATTGAGATGGCTATTATTGTGGAGATTGGTATTTCAATTGAATGAATACATCACAGATTGATGTTGATGGTGTACCATTAGAAACTATTGGGCACTGGATGGCTGATTCGTTCTAGTGTTGAACTCCTCAGCAGTACGCACACCAGATTCTGCCCCAGGGGCTTATTATTTACTAAATAAAAATCTGTCATTGCTGATATCACGAATTGATCCGAATCAGACAACCATTAATCACCTGGAAGCACTGGACAGCTGTTTCGTCTTGAGGAGTCCCATACTAGGACTGAAACAGCCGTCCAGTGCTTCCAGGTGATCAATGGTTGTCTGATTCAGATCAGTTCGTGATATCAACAATTGACAAATTAACTATCTCCACAATAACCCCCTTAATTGTAACTAAATAAAGATTGTTTTATAATCCTTTCTAGATTTTTTTCATGTTTTATAGCATAGAATAAATAAGAAATATTTTATGCCTGATGACTTAATTATGAAGTCCTCAACGTGATTCACAGTACTTACTTAACTCAGAGTTGAGTTGACCATATCTGTAAAACAGTTAAACTGATCATTTCTACGTCAAGTAAAAGTTAATGTTGGTTAGAACGACAATAAAAACTTAGCAATTAAATCATCCACATCACATGACAATAATACAACTTAAAATATTCATTTGAAGTACAAATCACCATATTAAAAAATATACCTGTTGACAAAATAAAATGATTCTTATTTATTATAAAAGTAGAATAACTGTAGAAAACTACTTAGTTTTCTTTTCATTCCCATAGAATAAATGAAATGAAGGGACCGGATATTAAGATACTACTATTTTCTATTCTTAATTTAATTAATATAAAACAATAAACTCTTCTCTGTATCATAAGCCTAGATCTATTACATTTTATTCAAAAGATTTTTATTACCACGATCAAATAAAATTGATTTTCGTAAAATACAGTGGTATGCAAATATGTTGACAGAATCTTTGAAAAAGTGCCGAAAATGTCTGTAGATTAAAAGAGCATCGGATCATTAGGTGAAAAGCATATTCACTCTTTTCTAGTGAGGATTATTACAGGGGAAATATAATTACAATCAATATAAGCCCACTAGTGACTAACTTCTCGAGGTAAATCCTGGAGTTCTAGTGAGAAAACTGCAACCAGTGGAGTTCACTCGTGACGGGAAAGAGGCAGTTACCCACTGGTGGCAATGGATGAGGTCCCGTAGACGTATCACGATTTGACTGAATTAGAAATATCTTCAGTTGGGAGCCGACTCAATGGTATTACGGTGAAATGTTCGCCTGTGTTCGGTCCCTTATGGGCTAGTGGATGCGCATTGTTGAAGAGTCCCATACTAGGACGAAACACCTATCCAGTGCTTCCTGGTGATTAATGATTATTTAATTCAGATTAATTCATGATATCAAGTTAAAAAACCAGAAATTTAAATTAATGTGAAAATGTTAAATACTAAAAAGGGTTTTCAGTGAAGAGTCTAAAAATCTTTATAAAAGATAGATGTGATACTATCCCAAAGCAGTCTACATCATATTATCTTCCATATCTCCAATAAACGAAAATGAAATGAAAGTAGAAATCCCTTCAAATGTTCACATGGTAACTGAAATCATGAAAAAAAGAAAAAAAAGTTTCTTTTTAGCATTCCAAATTTCTATAATTCATCATCTGCACTCTATCACTACTCGTTTATTCGTTTATTATTATTTTTTTTGTTTTTTAATTTACAATGCATTGTGTGTATGTTTGAATGCGCGCCTTTTTCTGTAAACAACACCATGAAATGCATTTCCTCTTCTTCAAAGTTGTCAAAATTTGTAAAAGAACAAAGAAGAAAGGTACTAGACCTATGAACACTAAGTAAATATCATCATCAGCAATAGTAGCAACATGAACAAAATCAACCTGATTTCAAGTCAGCTGTTTTTGGATTAAGTATGCAACTGAGTTGTGTATGAGTGTATTCGTAACTTAACAATTGTCGGTAATGCAATCATATGTCAGCACATTTTGTGTAACAGAAACATGCAAATTAACAAAAACCTATTTAATGCGTTAATTTGTATTTGTACGTATAGAGAGTAAGACTAGATTGTTACTTCCTCGGCGACCTGTCTAAATGTACCGCCTTATTGCATTTTTTTCAATTTACTAGAAGTTCCAATGGAAATATGTAAGCGATGTCGTTGTGTGTTTGTTCGTATTTACGTTTCTATATTGTAATTTATTCGAAGTGAAAGTGTGTGTACATGTCAATGCAGAAATGTTAATGCAAATAAAGAAAATAAAAAAAAAAAGGAAAGAAAATCTTTCATGAAAGATGGAACAGTAACCAGGATATACGATTGTAATATAATTAGTGACAATGAAAACTGGTTTGGGGTAAGGTTAGGGTGGGGTATAGGTGAGGTAAGTGAGAGGGGATGAATCAAGGACAACAACAAAAGGATGTGATTATTTGAATTTGTAAACAGCATATGTCAATATATAAATATATATATGCTGATTGTTTGGTAGAAAATACTTTTGTCAACTGTCGGTCTAATAACTCGAGTGAAAGTTAAAAATGCATCATTCAATTTGTGTGTGGTAGTAAGAACTATTGTTGATAAGTTTCTGACTAGAAAGAAGCAATTATCTAATGTCATTTCTTATTGTATCATTTAGTAATGGAAGTAATATTACGAATATGTAAATATCTTTATGAAATTACATCATACAATAATATTTCTGTATCTCCTAATGATCAGCTATGGGGTGGATTTTCTGAAATTTAGATATGACTTATTCGGAAGTTATGTATAACTTGCTAATGATATTAAATGACAATTCTACTGTATCACAAATTGTCTAAAACTGGAAATATGGGCTATAAAATTCTAATTAATTTGTCTAAAGATATTTTCTAAGGTCGCAATCATCTCGAATATGAACTGCCTAAAATACGGTTTCATAAAACACCTTCAAGAATTCCTGATCAAACATATATGACCAGTTAGGGTAAGATAATTCACGAAGTCCCTAATGTTTAACTGATACGTGATTTTTATATCAAGGGACTGAAGTTAACTGCAACATTTTGATCTGAATAAGTCAGTATATATCAACGCGAGATACCCTATTAAAACTATAAATATAGTAACTAAGATTGAAATTCAGTATACAGTAAATGAGTCACTTTAACATGCAACACTCACTGATTAGATAAACAGAAAATGGCTAAAAATGTTGACTTCATACTCAGTACGAAGTGGTGAAAGTCAATGACGACCACAGATGCGAAGCATACTGATTCATATATATAAAAGCTTCTCTTTTTCAGCATAACTATTAGGTGGAATTCACCGACTTTCATGTTAAATACAAGCATGAACATGAAATTTTTCGGCATTTATCAAGATGTTTGATCGGGTTATCAGTTCAGTTTACAAATTTATATTTCCTATTGACTGTAGATGAGATCCAGAGCAAAGTACATAAATTGACTTCATAGGGACCTGATAAAAATATTGTTATTATAATTAGGCATTATGAAAATTGCTGAATTTGAAGTTTTATATAGTGAATTTATTTCACTAAGTCAACTACTGGAAGCTAGAAAGCACTGGACAGCTATTAATTCTTATTGTGTTTTACATACCTGACTTGTGGAGTTCAGTCATGTTGCGTGTAAACAATTATCACTAACAACAATGGAAATTGTTGGCCATTATCACATATTGAACGCGTTAGCCATTGTATACGGGATCAGTACTCATAATGTTAAGCATTTTTCACAAAGCCCTATGGACCTGGGTCTAATGCTTAATAAGTACCTGGCCTTATTCTCTCCAGTGTTTTCTGGCTTTTAATGGTTTAATGGCTGTGGTCTATTTGTGGCATAAAACATTAAATATGCATTTTAGTCGGGTAATTAGCATAAGCTTAAATTACTCAACACTTAGGAATCTACTGTGGGGATAACATAAAACATTCAAGTTTCATGGCATGCACGATCTCAGTTGTCATCCAGAAACTCCGATTTCACTTTTAATTTTACCTACCCCTTTCTCACTCAGACAGGACGTTTCTTAGAAATTTGTCAATGAACATTTGAATTGTACATCGATCAACATAAGCAGATACATAGAAGCATTTGAACTGATAAATACACTTGAAGGAGGTAAATGAAACTAGTTTACTTCTATTTTTCAGTCCTATGTTTATTAAATACATGACGAAGCTTCACAACCGTAGACATTCCCCATAAGGAATCTTCCCACATGTTGTTTCAAGATCACACTAACCTCATCATTCAAGTTTACTAAACTTTAGGACAACAGTGCTTTATGTAATGATGTTCTACTAATCTTTCATAGTAAAATATGTCAAAACGTAGTCACGTAGTGGTTGTTGCTTATTAGATCAAAAAAGGAAATTGACTTCTCCTTTGTGATAGTCCTTAAGGTTTGATGTGACACGAAATTCGTTAACCTTCTTTTATATTTAAAAGGACGAATAAATACTTTGTGATTTCAATTATCGCTAACTAGAAGCATAGATAGATAATAACACTATACTAAATAATAAGAATAATATTGTGCTATTATTTGTAATTCGACGATTGCAAACACAGTTAAGTTCATCTGAGGCATTTTTAATATTCAATCCCTTAACAGCATCTAGTATTTGGTGTGAATTCTACATTCATCTGGTGAGTGAGCACTACATACTAGTATGAGTTTTCATTAAAGATTTCAAGTCTAAAGCTAATGACGATTGTACGCTACGAAACACTTCATATATGTATACCTTCTTTCATATATACCATTCTTACGCACTAAATAAATGGATGATTATGATTGGAAATGCTGGATAAAACATCCATCGATTATTAAGAACGTTACGGATAAATTTAATCACCACAATTTATAACCATTCAACCACTGTAAATAAATCATCTTTTCTTCCACCTGTTTACTAGATTGATGCCCCATTTTAACTTGATTTCTTTGAACTTTCATGTTTTCTAGTTTACACAAGTGTGCGTGTTCTTATGCTAATAACATTCATCGCATCACCACTATCACTCTCCTCAATAATAAGAGAAAAACGGATAGAAAAATAAGAACATACCGAAGTTGAAACTTTCTCACTAACCACAAATCGAATGAATAAAAGGAGGAGAGGAAGAATACAAACTGTTCTAATGAAATTTACAACAATGAAAGCAAGTTATAAGGACAATGGTAATAGCAATCATGAAAAAGCAACGGAGTAGTGAAGGAAGATGGAACTGCTAGAATGCTCACTTAAGTATGCATTTGTGTGGTTGTATGTTTACATATTTATGTATGTATGTGCAAACAGTATACAAATTTACCCGTTTTTACTATTATTTATTACTTCAAACCATCTAGCTAATTTAGACAGAAACTATTGTGAGAAGATACTCTCTAGAGAGCTTAAATGACAAAAAATAATACAATCACTTGTGTTGTCTTTAATGCATTATTCGACATTTTCATCACCATGATGCTGAGCAGATAAGTTTACTTATTTTGACAGTTTAATCAACAACATCAACTGACAATTGGATTCATCCATACTTCCCAGTATTATGTTCACAATGTTGTTATTCATATAAATGTTTTTACAAAGGCACTGTACTCTGATTCACTTGTTACTTGAAATAAACGCATAATTTTGTTTATGAATGTGAAGAGGTAACATAGACTAATTGCTGAATAATGATTACTGTCATGTCTACTTAGTCTTTCTAGAACTGATCGAATTTTAATCACTAATTTACTATGTTTTGACGTTAAGTGACTGGGGGTAGTTGTTGTGAAACAATCAGCCTCGATCAGCGTTAAATGGACTAGATAAACGTGACATTGTCTAATGTTTAGTCAGCCTAAATATTTCAGCAATACAGAAAGTCAGTTGTGACTAGAAAAAATATAATGGTAATGGTTTTAGACTGTGAAACTAAATAGTACACCCTGAAATCCAACAGGAAGTATCACTTCTTTCAAAAATACAATTGTCGATGTGTACTAACTAGGATATAACTAATTCATATAACGACTACATTCAACTGTCAAACTGGAGGTTTAGTTCATTGTTTGTAGTGTACATGTATATGCATATATTGCAGTAATATAAGATTTCTTACAAATACTGTAAGACAGACAGACAGATACAACGCAGAACTTCGTACGTACGTACATCAGTTCAGGTTGCCATACCACATCAGCACAGAGACGCAACTGTCAGTTCAAATCCAAGAGTGATAGCGATAGTAGAAGTATTAGCAGTAATGCAGAAAATTAGGGAGCGAAGATATGATTCGAAAAGTATAATTCAGTAAGATACATTTGAAAGGAGAAAGATAGAGAATTCAGAAGGTTAGATTTTGAGAGAACACAAAGAGTGGATGCACCTGCGCCATTGCAAACGATTCTGAGCCATGTCGTTCAAGGTCTCTAACCACTGGTGACTTTCGTCTCACGGACCCCAACCACGCAGCCTACATCTACCAACATGACTCAGTTCACTTGTCAGTGACTTCATCGATTTCAGCCATGTTTTGGTTTGGCCGCCTCTAGCTTTCTTCCAACCTATTCCTGTCATATATTTCATAATGAATGTTTTACCCAATCTTAATTCATTAGCATCTTTTATCTACTCCTTGATATTCAAATAATAATATCGTAACTGTTACAGGAACGAGAAATTAGTAAACAACACTATCTCGAACCTGTTCACAAAATAGAGGATACAATCTACCAACCAACCTAAATGACCTCTTGTATTGTGAATGTTTCATCATTAAAATTGTTTCTTGACTTTCCACTTGTCTTTTCTTCCTTCAATTCGTCTTTTTTTCTTTCCTAACAAACATACTAACACAGTGAAGATGAATGTCTGGGAACATAGTAGAAAATTTCAACTATTTAATCTAATTTGTAATCTGGATTATTTACATTTTCTTCTTGTTACATTTCTTCTAGGTGCCTTTAATATTTTATTGAATGTTGAGTAGAAGATGAAAAGAATAATTCAAAATTTCTATAGTGTTTTAAAGTGTTTCTTTTTATGGTGATTGTATAAACATTGTATGATTTCGTCTAAGTTTGGTTACATAAGTATCTATTGATTAAAACATTAATTCATCTAAGATGACAGAGAAGATTTTTAGTTCATGAGGATGATTTTAGTTATACTGTATTCGTTAGGTTGGATAGTTTAAATAGTTTTTTTCGTCCCAGATGGATATCTAAGTAGTGGTCGATATTAGGGAGCTAGTGAGCAGAGCATACTGCTAAAGACAGATAGTATAATTGTTTTCTTGTAGAAGCTTACTTTTGGATAAAATTCATCCATTTTCGAGTAATGAGAAGCTTGTTACGCTCGCATGATTTTGAAAACACAGTATAACCAAGAACATCGGTTCTTCAAACATCATAAAATCATGGAATCTTTATCTGAAGGACTAAATTTATAACAGTTCTGGTTGTATAATTAGGATGTTTTTGAATCTTCTCGTTGATTTCTCATGAACTGCAAGCGAAAACCACAATCCATCTCAAACGATACTTGTGGTTTGTTGTTATATCGGAGCGATCCGCTCAGGGTGCACAAGGGACAACACAGACTGATCAATTTCAAGTGGGTTGCGGTTAGGCGACAGGAAACCATGGGTCTGGGTTTTATGACATTTATTGGTCATTAGTAAGGAATATCTGTAATATTTAATAAAAAAAAACCAATGCTCTCCTGTCGATTCAATCTCAGGTCACCCAGTTTCATATTCTGTGACCGTTACCACTGAGGTATTCGAGCCACGACTGACCCCTCCTACAAGACAGTGACCAGTACAAAATAGCACACAACTTAGGTTCAGGGTTTCCTACCAAATATTCCTCCGCACCCAAACCACTTTCCATCTCTACATAGTTCTAGTGATGTAAAATCAGTTAGATTAGCAGTCACATTACAAGTTAAACAACAGGATTCGATCAACTCTATAACAGACTTAACAAACCTTAAATTGATCACTGCTGTGATCAACCAATGTATGATTTTACTTTCCTTGATAAGTACCCAAGTTTAAAACAGATACTGATTAAACTGTTCATAGTTCAACTATCTCAATCAACTGAATCATTCTATTTTAGGTAATTGTGTTTAGACTACTTTTAATGTAACCAATATGTATTTGATTTTACGGGTAATACTTGTATTCACACCAATTGAATTCTATCTACTACTGTGTATATGCCTTTTAACAAAGGTTCTTAATGTACTATTCACTGAATATATTCATTCTACAAATTAGTTTTAGTACCATAGACACGTTTCAACTTATAGTATGTAAGTGCATGTATACATTTCTGTGCATATTATGCATCTATACACAAATGTATATTGTTGATTCACACGGAGTCAATATGTCACCTAAATTATTTATTTGTGTAGAAGACTTTGGCGGCATAATAAAAAAAATATTATTTTTTTCTTTATTGCCCGATCATATGCAACTAAAAATGGAACTTGTAAACTTTCTGGTCGGTAATTTTTGACAGGATAAATGAATGTACATGCAGTCATTAGAACACAACTTAAGCTCTTCAGACTTCACTAATACTGTAGTTTAAGTATTCATACATCACTTTTCTAACTACATCCTTTTAAATCTACAGTTGCATTTTTTTCTTAACTCCTGTATTACTTAACTGTCTATTTTAGATTACCTTTCTTGTTTCATCCTCGTCCTCCTCTGCTATCTCGTTTGCTATGGTTAACTGTCTCATATTCTTTTTAAAATAATTACTAGACTACATTTTTGTTCATTATATCAACATATAATGAAATACTGGTTTGATCTAATCAATGTTAACAACAGAATAACACATTACATGATTCAAAGACTAGAATTAAAGTTGTTATCAAAACAAACGAGGTCTTCTTAACTGACTAGTCAAATAAACATTTATTTAAGAAATAATAAATTGAGTATTCTTATACAATCAATTACAAAAAAATCATGTTAAACAAACCGAGAACTAGTAGGAAATCCTTCAGATGTGTTATTGCCACCTTGATCATTTGACATGACTTTAAACTAGGTTAGTGTAACTTTAAAATGTGTGATACAGTACAAACAAGCATTCAACTACAAAAAAACTATAACAATACTAGTGCTTTGGTTACACAACATGTCAGTAAGGTATTCAAATGTGTTGGGTTTCAAGTGTCCTAATTCTAGTCCTAGTTAATTCATATTATTTCATACAAACGGACTAGTTTAGTAACGCATTTTCATTGCAGTGCTTAGTCTAAAATTAATTCTCACAGCTAATTCATCATTATTTACGTGTTGATACTAAAGTATTTACATTGGAAGAACAAATATGGAGGGGAGGTGAAAAGTGACCTCAGTGACAAGCGCAAACTACAACTGATTTCTTATCATGTTTTGATTACTTGAAAACATGCCATATAACCATAATCACTATAACACGGTTTATTGTAAATACTGGGTTCAATATGTTTACTTATATACTCATGGAACCCTAAATAACCAAAATTGTAGTTTAATGAAAACGAAAACAAGAATAGACGATATACCCTTAACATATTTCGAAACTTTTTGATGAGACTGAAATATTGGTAGTTATTCTCGTCTGCTTCATTCAATGAATGTTCTGGATTTAGCTGAAAGCTATTGCCAAAAATGTGTTCACCTTTATAAGACATTCATAAAAAAAAGAGTTTAGATACCATCAGCGTCTAATCAAATTCAATCTTCAATACCAATAGTGTTACCATCTATAATCGATTAAATAGCATAGCAATTTGATAAATTAGTGACTATGTCGATTTAGTAGTCATTTGGGTAGTGTTTTGACTCTTCCGACTTATGTACATTCATTTGACTAATCGCATTTATACTAAGTTTCATAACTACTCACGATGTAATAAATAAAGTGTTATAGTCCTGTTACGTCATTAACAAAGATAGATAATGAATTATATTACTGAAGATGATCTAGCGTTAATCAGCTGACGATATCTGTTTACCAAGTAGAGAAATAGACCGTTGTTTTAATCATTTGTCAGTACGATTCATTAAATAAATCATTTCTTACGAATAAATAACGTTACTCTGAACCTAGAATCGAATGAAATAAGCTGATTTATAATTAATTCCCACAAAACTCGGAAACATGAGTTTGAATTCTACAAAAGTACCAACCCACCTCAAGATTGTAAATGCTGATTGGTGACGAGTGCGAAACTAAGATCACTTGAAGTTTCCATCCGAATATATCTTGCCTGCTAACACCAAATGCAGTGCACACGATTTCGAGTCACTTTTGTTTCGTCTTGGTTTAGGACTCCTCCTTCAGTAATCGGCATCTAGGACCCCAACAAGAATCGAATAGGAGAAGACAACGAGACCAATGTTTTGGAACTACTGGTGTGCGTTCCAAACTTCAGTCAATTCACCGTACTGAGAGACCTCATTTAGAGGTGACGATGAGTAACAATTTCACACTCAACATAGTTAAATTTCACCGGTCAAGTCTTCTTAATAATGCTCCATAAATACTTGAAGTTTGTCACCAATGGGTATATGACGATTGCTACTGGGTAATATGGAGATTGTTGCAGTTCGAAGTTTCACATTATGGACTAACCTTCGTTTAGCAGTTAGCGATAACTGGATAACTACTTAATCTAAATACAGGGCTTTTTTAGTCCACATTGTTGATCTTCCATGGGATCGACATAGAACATTTTGGACTCTATCAACAGACTTTTCCATGTGCATCATTTAACCTGTTTATGTCAATGCTTTACACCTATTAGTACTAATACAACTGTAAAATAATGTCATGCCAATAAAATAGGGTAAAAATCAATTATGATATACATGGACAACAATTTAGTGACTTCAATTATAATCAATTAAATAGGTCAGTTATTTTGTATGTAAGGACATGCAGTATCGTACAGCATCTACATGAATGTAAGTGTGTATGTAGATATATTTATATAATGTACAGAGCTAGTAAAGAAACTATTGTCACACCAAGTGGATAATTTAGTTGTTTAGTCAAATCTTGGGTTAATGAGTTCGAAAGTGTGCATTAACTAATGATAACAATAGTGTTACTGTTACTGATAAAAGTAATTCATTTTTTGTTCTAATAGAAAACAGCTGTTAAAAATATCAATGAAGAAAGTTCTTTTTATTTGTGCATAAACTGTACTGTTTATACGCGAATTGCTACCTATTTTAAAAGAATATGACATTGTAATGGTAGGCACTCATATCAAAAGTAAACATTATTGTACATCGAAATACCGATAGTTTACTTAAAGTGTACACTATTTTCTGTTTTATCGGCTTAGTGATAGTTGTATGCGAAAAAAAGCTAGTGCGCACACACACACATGACACTACTTTGAAGATTCTAAACATAAAATAAATAGAACTTGTTGGTGAAAATTGAAATTATCAAATGAAATAAGAGAAGCATTTCATCTTTATGTGACTCAGTTTATGCCAATATCTTTTTTTTCTTGTCATTCATTTGACTTTTCTTTTATTTAATGAATGATTGAAGAGAATCAGGATAAAAATTAGTTTTATTAAGGAAAATTTTCCGAAATCTATAACATGTATCATATATAAACATATTCCTACAGAATACAATGTGTATGAAGTATGTATTCAATGAAATGACAAGGTCAAAACTACTAGTGATAACTCTGATTGTATGTATTATTGTAGAATTCTGTTTAAAATCTATGGAATACGCTAAATAATATCGATTGACTGCTAGTTTACATCCTCTAGAATTAACTGAAATAAAGCGAATGCTTAATTTACTTATTCCTAACTTTGAAGCTGCATCATCTATTAACTGTATAGTCAAGAACATCCCATCCTCGTGGCCAACCGTTTACTTATTTAGTGCGATTTGAGAACAAAACGTATATATTTGGTGTTGCCAGGTTCTTCTACTTAGACACCTTAAATGCAGACATTTCTTTATCATTCGTGAAGTAGGCATTGATGATGTTGTTTACCTGAAAGACAATCAAATCTACGCAATGAAATAATCTAACTCATTGAACAACACTAATATCATCTACTTGAATTAAAAACATTTCTATCATTACAAGATGTATGTTTAAAATGATCATGAAGACTGAGATCACAGATAGAATGTAACCTGGCTTCTATATGTTCTTATCCCATTACCCAGATTAATTTATCAGAGTTACTCACTGAAAAGTCGTGATAAACCACTTAGCGTTCTGTACAAGGATTGTTGAGAAGGATGATACCTACAGTTGAGTTTAGTGTTATTTCACTAATCATGTATTTTGACTAAAGAAAAATTGATATATCCTAATGCAAGGAAGAATGGAAACACGACAGATGAGGATTTATTTAATAACAAAAATAGATCACTGATTTCAAAATTACAACCAAATATTCAATACATTAAAGTAAATAGTACTTAGCACCAGTTATTTAGTAACATGATATCGAAACACAATTCACAATATCATGAGTTTAAACTACTGTAGTCAACATCACCAACCGATTTACTGAGTTTTATAATTACTGCTTATTAACACTATGAAGAGATAGATTAATTGTAGAGACACTGAACTTTTAATCACTAGGATTCTGGTTCAAGTTCGTTTCATCTTAATACGGCTTGAGCGTCAGAACGACATTAGTGACCTTCATAAATAGAGTATGACTCAAAACCGAGTATATAAATCTATATTTATTAACCTACAGTATCCTTCGTAACAGCAAGCCATAACTCCATGCATGATTTCAGTCTTTCATGAGTTTATATAGTACCATTAATAATATAAATAAATGGCAAAATACTTAAATCAAAAATTCTGGAGACCTCAGTCTCATATCGCAATAATGTATAAAACCCCACCAACCGTGTACATTTCGTGCGGTAAAATCCATCAACTGAATATTATAGCTTCACAGAATAATCATTCTAGTATCCCCATCAAGACTAAAATGTTGAAACTGATCACTCCAAAAGCATGAAAGCATAATGCCAGTCTTTAAATGGTACTAAACATCCAGCCACACTATTCTTTACTCGATTACTTTATGATGCGCGAGCAATGCCTTGAATAAATTTATGATTGAAAACCTAAGACTTATGTATATTTTAAGTTTATAGATTCTAAATATGGTCTTTGAAAGTAATACGAAATAGACTGTTAAGCATTGTAATCACTCGTCTGTTGGCAGAGTAACATCTACGCTACGAGTATTGCAAATTGACATTGTCAAGTGAATTTTCTGAATACACACCGAGATTGTATTGAACAATACCCTATCAGTGCAGACGAGACTACAAACTAGACGATCACAATGACAAGTATTGAAGCACCTATAGAAATGCATGCTAAGCATGTTTGCACTGTTACTCAATGCGTAAAACAGACTATGTATTATACCTGTTTATTACTTAAAAGGTTTAGTTTATCTGAAATGTATAACATGTGAGATTCGTATCAAAGAATAATTTTTTTGCAACATTCAAACTATTTGACTAACTACTTAAGTTACAACTGATTACTATAACTTCAAGTAATCGATCGTAAAGCTTATTACTACTGAGCACAATGTGAAAGTAGTATTTCACCAAGAAATGATGATAGTTATCCTCAACTGAACAATTAATATTAAATTGCCAAAGGAATCATATTTTGTTTTTTTTTAAATTTATTACGAAATACTACTAACAATGACAAAGGTCAACAGGAAGTAATAGATTCTGTTCTCCCGAAATATTGGACTAAATCATATAAAAAATAAAATTTTACCGTTAACAGTTCTGAAAACTTGTCATTTGTAATCGGATAAAATAATAATCTTCCCTAAACGAACTTTCAAGGTACTATAATACAGCGTTTTCAAAGGTATGTATTCCCCTGTTATTAATATTAAGGACTAAAATAGATTAGTCTATGTCGTCAGTTGCTTATTCTGAGGAGTCAGCCTCGATATTATCATTTACTCATGTTGGAATTGAAGAAGTGTGTTTTGTTCAATTTAAGACCAATTACTTGAATTTACAGATATTTCACTGTTGATATTTGTATCAAGATTCTATCATAGTACCTATCACTGTAGGCGCCAACGCTTTATCTATGCTAGTCACAGTCCAATCAGTATATAGAATGCTTACTCAAATTATGACGTATCCGTAGTAAATTTAAGTAGTCTCTCAGAAATGTAACTAGAATATTAAGATAGATAACAAAATTGTAGGAAATTACACCAATTAGGCACACAGCAACATAGAACTTGGCATTTATATCAATCAGTCCACATTTCCATACCATACTAACTCAACGAGATAAACACCAAATACATAATAATATTAGCTACGCCAACTGAATAGTGCGGAAATATAGAAAACGATACATAGATAAAGAATTAGTTCACGTAGTGAAAAGTAAAGAATGCTTAACAATTCGCAATTTAAAAGAAACGATTAAATACATTTGCACCGATGTGACAGATTTTAAGCGAATGTTACCTAGAATCTTCAACCAGTGGTTAGTGACTTTGTGGACTGATGTCACAATTTGGTTTGGCTGTCGTTATCTTTTATCCTATTCTAGTATCATATAACACTGTGCATCTTCAACCTTTTCAAATGATTTATCATCTTCCCCCAATACCCTTAGTCTAACCATATTATTACTTACCCTATGATCACCAATTAGATACAATTAATTACATTCGCCATTTCTTCATAGAAATGTTGATCGTTGCTGTCTACTGAATGATCTAAATTAATTATATCGTATTGTGGTAACATATAGCACCATCATAAAATATTTAATTTTATGCTGAGAAAATAAACGCTACTACTTAAAATAGACAGAATATCAGTAATAGTATCCGCGTATAGACAACAACATGAAATCGAATGAACAATAACTAAAATAAGAAAAATACCCTGATTCTCGGGAATAAGAAGGATGTATGTCAATGTGAGAGAGAAACGGAGCAATAAGTTGGAGAGAGATTTCTAAATGTAATAGCAAAACACCTGATTCTCTTCATTTATTGTTGCTGGGGCTATCATACTTGTCAGAATGATGATGATGATTTTCTGGCTTATTTTTCTACTTTTTCTTGACTTTTAGTAATTTTGCGGTGAATTTTGATGGAATAATTTTACACACACATGCACACACACAAATCAACTAATTTCACTGTTCACTTCTACATATACATATCAATGAATAAAGCATCAATTTTGCTTATTTTCTGGGAAATGCATCAGTATCAGCTGATAATTACACATTAAAATGCATGTTCGAATACCACAATAATACAGCTATCAACTATCTCTACATGGTCGTGAAACTAGTAAGTTAGTGTGTTTTGTCATGTGTTTTCCACTTGCGCATGTGTATATTATGTAGAGAAGACGATAAAATGCATACACACACATAGGACATTCATATTACTTCTGTTACAGACTACATGAATATCTTCAATGGTACCTGTTAATTGTATATAGTTGGTATGTTTCACATCAATTCACACTCTTCCTATAGTATACACAGAAACACTCAGATACATAAACATCATTTTCATTTGATGATGACCAACATGGTTTTTTGTTTGATTAAATTGGTGTTAATAAGATTCGGTATTTTGATAAGTCAATACTACTCGGTAAATGAAAATCAAATGAAAGAGATGGAGGGGTGTATGTGTGTATGTAAAAAACATTCATTTTTATTTGTTCTTTAATCAAATGACCAGAACTATGGAAAATTGTTGTTACTAAGCTACATATTTTGTGTATATTCATCATATTTCTATGTACTATTGTCATACTCATCGTTTATTGTGTGATGGCTATTACTAATAATTTCAATGTTAGTAGTACATTTATTCCATCTTTTATTTCCAAAAGATGAGTCTATATTGACAAGAATATTGGGTTTTTTTCCTCTTTCTTTTCGACAAGTAGTTAAGATTGTTAATTTGATTACTTTACCATGCCTACGTAGACATCTATACACACACACATGAACAATATTGGGGGGGGGGAGGTATACTGTTTTCTGTTGCTAAATAACCAAAAGGTTAATTTATTCAGATGCAGCAGGAAGGAAAGGGATGTATGCATAGATGTAGTCAAAAACAGATATGAGAAATACTAATTTGAAATTATTCATAATTCGATAAATTTGTTTCTTTTTTTCCTGTTCCCGGAAGGAAATATTGCAATTATCATGTGAAGATCTGCCTTCAATATTATTTTCATGATCGATATCATGTAAATAAATGTTATGATAAAGTAAAGGAACTTGGAATCCGTTCTGGGATTATACAATCGAATAATTCATTTGATTAACAAAACTAGTGATCATCAGAAAGGTGTATAGAGACGATTTGTGACTCCGCATTATGACACAAGTTTGCATAAAAGCAACCTGTATAATTTAGGTATAATGGTAAGAACAAGAGATATCATTTACCTTTTAAATAATAATTCAATGGCTTTTGTCCTAGAAATTCAATTATTTCGTACAATTTAACGTGACTATCATATTCACCGTCATCCATACTAATTGATCATTGAGTAGTGTAACTAATCCTTGTTTACCTCATGCTTGGTACTAATAGCATTATATTTATCATATTAGAAATTGGTCACTTGCCAAAATGACATCGCTTGGATTATGTTTTTTGGTGGAAAGAAGCTAGAGAGAGTCTACAAGAAACTTTGAACAGAATGCATTAACGCATACCTAATATCATAAGGAAAATGATGCTCTTGCTGATATATCTAGGCCAACACTATAGACAAGACCAACAAGATTAATCAGCGGAAATATTTCGGTCCTACATGTAGTCTCAGATAACCCTAATAGCTAATAGGTAACATCTCGTACTGTTTAAATTCAATTAGGAGCATTGTTCCTTCTTAAGACCACTGTCTTGTCTTTCTGGCATGATCTAAACTGTAAGAAACCATAGATGAGCAGTGTCTTCTAACGACGGTCTCAAACCATACTAATACGAGCTGCTTGGACAGGTGATTATGTTCCAGCCTAGTGGATAGAATTTAATCATCATATAAAGGACCAGGCAAACATGACAAAAGCTACTACTCAGTGGTTAATCAGTGTAAATACTTCAATATTATATGGGATTAGTCACGATTCAAATAGCCTAGTCTTAATGTTACTGAGTGTGTCAATACATGACACAGGTTAGAATCTGTTATGTTGGACGGTTAAAAAAGAATAACAAACTTTCAGAAATATGTTTTCTATTATTCTAGTAGTGTGTAGTTAAAACGTTGTATTCCTATCACGGTCACGTTCCCCTTGCCCCATTCTATCGTTTAGCATATTTACTGCTAGTATATAGTCTCTCATTTATGAACTACAGTTAATTAATTGTGTACACGTTCCCTGAATTCACTACCACCGTCTTCCTTGTTTTGTGATAATTTAAATTCCCTAATTGGTTGGCTGCTTGGTCTAGTTTGAGTATATGTAAAAAATGCTTGAAATATAATATGATTTGTCTGTTTGATTCATCGTCTTGTGTTTTTCATATTGTGGTCTGGGAATCAGTGGGTATTGACCAGACGTACAGAGACTAGCTAAGCACTCTCATTGACTTTTGCTATTGTGACTTCATGAGCACAAAGTTATATCAAATAACTGGTCATATCCTCATTAGTCGTAGACAGCATTTTTTTGACATAATAACAGAATCACAATGGTATCGTTAATCCCTTTGTGACTACAGGTGAACCTTATCTCAAAGTCCCAAAAAGATACAAACCTAGATCTTTTGAATGATTTAAACACTTGTATGTTTCTAGTTCAATTATTTCTTATTAATAAATAGAAACTAACCTTTTATTTTACAAATCAACTAATAATTCAATATTTGGTTTTCACTTTAGTATTAGTATAAGAACAACCATTGTTATTTACACATATCAGATGAAGTTCACACAAATCTATTCTAAGGATTAATTAAACAATAGAAGTCAACTAAACAATAATTACCTCTCATCAACTGACATTCTTGCTAAGTTAAAGAGATGATGACAAAATGTTATTTCCAGTGAAATTAAGAATATGCATTAATCTAAAATAAGTAAACAGTTCAATAAAGCCAGAAGATTTTTGTATTTAGTTCAAGTGATTTGTATCTTCTACATAGTGAACAGAGAAAAAAAATCTTTAAAGAAACTAAATGACACTTCTTTTTATTGAATCATTTACTTAAAACTATTATCATCACAGGATACAGTTTATGATGTGAAACGGAAATTAAAAGTTAACTTTTCATCACTAATCAAATCTATTTTAGTTGATACAACAATCAATGGAAATTAGTTTTTCGAAATAATTTACGTTTTCTTTTCTGAAGTTCTTACAAAATTTACTATTTTGTCACGAACAAATTCACGTTTCAAGGTGTTTTTTTTGTGTGTGTAGGATATTATTGTTATTAAGCATATCAAAGGGTGCATGATAAGAATTTGTCTACTTGCTGATGTGAATTATTCAAAATAAGATGAAAAAATGGTTTCATTGTATGAATTCATTGTAGTTAGATATGCTTGTAGTTGTTTTGAAAGTTTTGGATTAAGTGGAACAAATGTAAAGAATGCATATAAAACAGTCGGGTCAACTGTGGCTGAATAACCATTGAAAACCCGAGAGTAATAGAAAAATATCTCTTCTTAGTGATGGGATTTCTCACCAGTGTTCGTCCACCAGCCCACCAAGAATAGAATTCATAGCATTCAAAGCTTACAGGGAAAGCTGAACCTTCAGTCTACTGAGTAAGTTTACATTTCTAACCTCAATTGATTCTCGACACTTAGTGTTCACCATTAAGTTTTACTGGTTAGCAACTGTGTTACACTTGACATGGGCGGCAAATATCTAGAAGTAATTCTTGGAGTCCTAATTAGAGATTGCAACTAAGGACGTAGAAATAAATCTTTGATTTGAGTTTTTTTTTTCATTAATTAGGAACTAGGTTATGAATTACTGAGAAAAATATTGTTTAGGTTCTGTTGATGAGTATTTACAAGAATTTAAAAATTGTACTAATTCTTGAATTACTATTACAGACGGTGTGACTAAAGGCTAACCATAAACAACATCATTATAAGGATGTAGCATATAGTGCTACAAGTGGAGACTTTTCTGAAAGCATTAATAAGACTGTGGGTGATTGAACTTCACATAGATGTAAGAAAAAACTAAGAAACAAAGATTTTGCTTGATACTCCACTATGTTCTTAACTAAAATATTTATCATTTAGCTGTGTAATCAAATCTACTTGAATGGTATATTGTATTTATAAAATGTAAGATTTTGTAGTAAGGGTATGTATAGGTACGTTGATTTTTCAGACTTCCGTCAATCTGTAATGGACAAAATAAAGTCTGGTATATATCCCTACAGGCCCAACTCATCATATCATATTAGCATAACATGATCACATTTACAACAATGACACGACAATATAATACAACAGGGAGTGAAGGGATAAAGAAAAGGTATGCATGAAAAAATAATGGAATATAAAAGGGAACACGCTTGAGCCGCTGTAACTGATTCTGAGCCGAGTGAACTGAACTAATTGACATCTGTTCAAGTCATTTAAAAGTGTATATGAACTTTCATGCATACCAATACTTAAGTATACTTTCCTGATTTTTAACATTATCAAGTTAAAGGAATTCTAATAAATTCTAAATAAACTAGAAGAACGACTCAATGAATCAAACAATTTGTCTTACCAGTTTGATTACATGCTTTATTAGTGTTATCTAGATTTGACATATCAAGCTGCAAAAATAATCTTTATTAGACAGCTATTAGGAGCCAGAAAATATTCGACAAATGTCTACTTCTAGTGTCAGACTCAACAATTCGCATCTACAGTCTCATCAACCAGGATCAGACCACATGATTTTAAGGTCTTCTAGCAAGTGTTTAACACTGGGTCCAGTAACTTGACAATTATAAGTTTAGATTCCTAACTTAAGTAAACCCATGATATTATTTAATTTTCACTCATTTGAACTGGTAATAATTATCTCATAACTAAGCTTCACCAGTATGCTTATTATCGACTAAATTCGAGAGATAAATCCTGGAGTTGAAATGAAAATTCGTGTTTTATGGTGTCCGTGGTTTTAAATTCTAACTGATAGCATAATCTGACCAACTGAAGACTCGAAACCATATAGTTAAACAGACTAGTCAGATCAATAGATTTACTTAGTGTAGTGAGAAGATAATGTTTCTTAGAACCATCTGTCTATACATATAATACAGATATACATCAGTCTAAGTTGTCACAACCCATCAGTACAGTAAAATGGGTAATATAGTGAGAGGCAATAATAACATAAGTTGTCATGAAAAACGACTGAACATCGAGAGCGTAGTTCGTAAAGAAATAATTAACTAGTGGGGAGAAAGATATGATGTAATTTTAAATTTTACTGCTTAAGCGAAGACAAAAAATGAACGCACGTGTACCATTGTGACCGATTCTGGATCACGTCACTCAGTATTCCCAACTATTCATTATGTGAATTGTGCACACTCAAGCTAAGTAGTCTCCAATTGACAACATAGTTCAAACTGACAGTCAACGACTTCCATGAACTGACACTATGTTTTGATTTAACTGACCTTAACTTCTTCCCGTTCTATTCCTATGCCAGTTATCATAATGTATCTAGATAGGTATTGGTTGGATATAGTTAATACCTATCCCGATCACCTCATTGGATTATAATCTACAAATGCATCAACCGATTTACAATTCGCCCCTAATACTGTTAGTTAAACCTCATCATTACTCACTTGGTGGTTTCAACAAATCTATGCATTGTTTCAAAAAATATCTACTATCAAATACCAATAACCTACAAATGTCATCTACTCTTAATTTTTAGGAGCAGTTAAATATGTCCTCAACTGATTATAACAATAAATAATGTTTGACAAGGCATTAAGATCAAATAACTAACACCCTATCTTCATCTATTGTCAAATGGATCAAAGGATTAATGTATTTTAGATAACAACAAGTGGTCAAGGACGAATATATAGAATTGTTGAGCTATTAAGATATGCCAGTAAGCAAACCTCCTATAATTTTATTAAAGGACTACTTGTACTTACATTAATTTTACCCTGAAAAAATTGATTTCAAACACTGCATTACAAAAAAATGATATGGGAAGGTTGTTTCTTACTTTATATTTCTATGTTATTTCCATATATTTATTAACTTTATGAATAGAATATATTTGTAAATAATCTCAGCGGATGAAATTAAAGTAAACTTCAAACTTTTCGCTCAACAAGCTGGTTTGAGCTTCTTCAGGGATAAGTAAATAAGAAGTCGAATTTGATTACGAATATCTAATCGTATACAGGGTATGCAATTGTTATATGAGTCATTGTAAGTGAACTAATGTTGAGATTGTTGTGGATGAAGTAAGGTATGCACTTCGTCTGTAGTTTCATGTTTCGATCATTTGTACACATATACTATTCTGTGTTATGATCATGGAGATAGACAATCTAAAAATAGGCTTACTATCAAATCATATTTGGAGTAAATTAATCTAATGATAGTTATGGGTCAAAGGAAGGGTGTATATTTGCAAATGGCTACACGTTGAACAGTGTAATTAGACCCAATAAGTCTTAACAAAATCAATAAATAAATAAATGGAATGCGTTGGAAGTTAGAGTAGTAGGTGTTTGAATTCACTTATTTAGTTGCCGTTAATTTTCATTTGACCTTACTACTTCACATATAGAAATATTTTAACATGTTTGAATATGTTCAAACTGGTCACATGATTATGATCAACTTCATCTCAACACACTGACGATCATATTATCGACATTGTTAAAATGAAAAAGAAAAGTGATCACTAACTGATTAACTTTTAGCATACTTGGTATATAGTTGGTATTAGAATCAAGGAGGCATATTTAGTATTATTTGGATTTTTGTAAATTGGATATGCACGCTTCATTTTAAGGTAATGTTTGTGTGACATTACAAAGCTACATAGTAACTTCAGATTACAATGTCAGTACGTCATCTATTAACTTAAGGAGTTCAGATATCCACTAACTTATTCAACTAATATACAAAATACATTAAGTGAATAAATCAAAACAACCTACTTAAGATGTAAGAAATGGTGACACGGATCGATGAATTGCAGTCCTAAATATCAAAAATAATAACTGACTAATCAATCAAGAATAAGGATATACACAGTTGAAACATTCAGTAACGATCATTTGAAATGATTTCGTTCTGTTGAAATAATATTCGCTAGAATTAATGGTTTCAGTAACAAACAGAAAATTTCGTATAATACATTACGCTTTAATGTGCCTCACTGCTTAGTTCATCCAGCCATGACTTATTAATATAAACTTATATAGAGCAGGGTTCAAACCATCAGTTCATTGGTTCAGAGTTAGGTATATTAATCAATAATATACTGCTTTTTATCGTTACATTTCACTTCAAAATGTTTAAGATTTGTATCTTCATTCAATGAAGCTTTAAATAATAGCATAATTACTAATATTTATGTGAAATACATGTACGTAAAAATTTACCAAATTGAAAGTGTAAACAATACATTATTATCAATACTAACAAGCCAATTAATGTTCTTTAGGGGTTACGTATATGAACAATAGTGTGCGTCATTCCCTGAAAAAAATTGAGGATGCTTACAGCTAATGAGCTCCATACTAGGACGAAACAGCTCTTAAATGTTCCTTGGTTATCGATAGTTTCCAATCAACATCAGTCTGTGATGAATACAAACAAATAAATGTATTAACTATCTCCAAATACTACTTTAGTACAATATGCTGATTATAAAATTAGCCACTTAAGTTAACATATTCATATTTTCAGAATTCCTAAGATGAAACATAATCATTTACATGAATTGACTTAGCGAGTAGTGAGCAATGTAGTATTTGCCTAGTTATTAGAACTAATTAACATCTATCAGTTATATTACAATGCGGTCATAGCCTACGTAACTGAAAGAAAACGTGTGCACTGTTTCTGATGCCAGATAAACGGAGGTAGTGAGCGGAAAACCTTAATTGACATCGATTTCGTACTAGATCATAATTCATTAGTTATTCAAGAATGAAAAATACAAATTACGTGTTTTAATTCATAATACATCAGCTGAAGTCAGAAATGTGGACAATCCGTTTAAACAGATCATGTTGATTACGGTAACCTGGAAGTCCTGGAATTCTCTACCGTGCTTTCACTACCGATTATTTTCAAATTACGAAGAAACGACCTTACAGCGTTTCTTATTCTGTCAGTTGTTAGAAGAATCTTTTTTAGTCATTTAAAACAGTCTCACTAAACTCAACAATTAAGAATCTATAAGTCATATGTGTGCCAGAATACTCTCAGTTAGGATACGTTTTGAGGAGTAGAAAGTATAAAATAACAGGTTTTGATCAGAAATACTTATCCACTATATTGGCAGGGGATTCAATATAGGACGTTTAGGTCTCATTGAGCGTGTCTAGTCGCTAAACCACTTACTTGTAACTTAATGTTACAAATTTCTGGTTAGGATCTCTTCTAGACTATTTCATTCATTGTTGTACAACTTCAAAGGCATGAATCAGTCCATAAAAAAGTATTGACCATTGAGTTGAGAAGTATTGGTAAGTACAGACTAGATGATTGAAGCCTTGTTGTTAATATTCGAAGAACTTGAGTGGAGTAGTTCAAGGAGCCTTGAGTTCTAGAAAGTCCCTTATTTGCGTCCTTTCACTCTGTCTTCATCGAATTCTATTTGTTATAGTTAGTGTTCACACTATTACTGACACTACAACTATGTCGACTTCGCTGTTCTACTTGTAAGCTTCATCTCATAATGCTGATATAGTATGGTAACCTTAACTGACGAACAATTATGCTTGGTTCTGTGTTAAACATGACGAGCTAACTTATTTGTGCAAAAATATCACTTAAAAAGTTGAGTGAATCATATTAAGATTGCTACATTGTGACGAAATGAGTGATGACAACTATGATCCAAAAATGTCTAAGATGGGAACGAAAATTGTATAGGAGATATTCTTAAGTAATAGATAGAACCACAAAGACTTCTTTCACTCTGAGAAGCTTATTGTAAACTGGGCCAATCAGACTTGTATCACATACGCGTCATAAATGGCCTAGATTGGCATTATCTCCTTTAGATTTTATTATAAATAGACTGATTACATCTATCGTTCCACCCCACGAGAAGTCGTACAGTCACCAAGATACATGAGCTTTTCTCTTCAGAAGAGTAAAAGAAGGCATAGATTTTCTGCAAGTCTTGTTGAAGGACTTTCGAATTAAAAAGTACCATACAAACAAACACTGATCCTCAACTCATTGAGCACATTTTGAATGACTGTGTATTATCACAAAGTAGGAGAATGTCATCTGCATTTAATTCTAATGACTTAAAAAAATAGATGCATACAGAAATCAGTATCATGTTAAGTCCTAGCTAACTTCAATTTGTTGGCAACTACTTAAATGAAGAGAATTTTCAAGACAATAATTATCACTAAAGTGATGTCAGATAAATAATTATTGAAAAATGACTTCCCCCTCTCTTTAAGCTCTTTAAGTCACCACCCTTATCTATAGCTAAAAATTCTGCTATTGTAGATGGATTCTACACATTTTTCTAGAAAAAATATTTCGTATTTTATGTGATTGTAGACCTATGAGAAGCGAAAATCTCAAAATCAATTACAGTGTACGCCTACTAACTACATTATTTACAACCTATCATTAGTCGGATTACTGAGGAACTAAAGATTTACCACTTCGATAGTTTTTATATATTCCTTTTCATCGGTTTTCCAATAGAGAAACGACAGGCAATTAATACTAAATTCATACGTCAGATACGTCTATTTATGAAATAGGAATGTTACAGTGGTACGATTGATATGAATATGAATGGAAGATAATCATCAATTTATAGACATTCGCAGGAATTCCTCACTGTACTGCGAAATTCACACTCTCAACTTTTTCTTGTGTTCGAGCGTATGGTATTGTAGATCAATAGTTTTGTCATTGTATGAGAGAGGAATGGTTAACTGTTTAGTGCCAACCCAATCACAATAACGATACCATTAATTTTCTTACAATTAAAAATTCTTAGCACCGACCTTCTAGTGGTATCGCAGCAACCTTCTGTATAAAGTGCATTTTAAACTATAGTTCTATTAAAAGATAGTTACAATAAAAGTGTTTAACAGTCACTATTTACTATTTATTTTCAGCCATAAAAATCTTTAATCAGTTTAGCGGCCGCAAATATCGTTTTACTATCCAGTATTTGTGACACGTATCTATTCCATCTGTTTTCTATCTCTAAAGTATAGAATACGAAGAAAATATGCGAACGACTAAAATGTTTACATTTCACTTTTCCCAGAATAACCTATAAAACTTTTATGATAGAACCAGTGTATATACAATAATTAACATTTGTTGTCATTTAATTCAAACAAATTAAATACAGGAATATCGATTGTATTATTTACACAGTTGGGAAACTAGTAACCAAAATATTTGAGGAAGACGAATCATTGAATGTTATTTAACTGGAACCAGTGATAACTTAAGCAAGAACTTTCATGTTCTACAATGAGTTATCATTGGTGGATGTTAACATTGATTAACTGTTTAATTTGCAAGATAGACATTAATGAATATTAGTATTTAAAATTACTTACCTTTTGAATGTACACGTTTCATCCATGGATAAATTACAGTGATATTTGGCTGACGATTGGGAGTATTATTATTTACTGTATTTTGATTAGAATGCCTATTTAATGAACGTTCATTTTTATGACTTAATTGATACAATGTATGCTGATGATGAATAATTGGCAACATCAATGCACTATTACTTCTCAAGGTTGTTGATAATGATGATGGTGATGTAGACAATGATGATGATGATGATTTTATTGATAAGTGATGCTGTGGCTGATGTTGATGATTCTGATAACATGTTGTTGATTCTAGTAATTGTGTTGCCGACATGTTATCATTGTTAGTGACAATTGGTGGATAATTACGCACAGAATGTGGAGATGGAAAAGAATAATTAGCTCCAAGTGAATTATCATGACTACTGTTTATATTATCAATAGTGGTAGTGATAATGACATTTGAGTTTTCTCTTGTTGATGCAATTGAATCTATAGATTGTTTGGAGTGTATATACTTCCATGAATTATTTGGAAATTGATAAAAACTATCATCATGATGTGATTGTTGTGTAGAATTGTGTAAATGAAAATTTGAATTGCGCGTCATACTCATTTCATCCAATTCAGTATCAAATTCAAACTCTCCAGCGTCTGTTCTATGTGTCTGAATAAAATGTGAATAATTAGAAAGACATACGGCATTCTCAACATCTGAATTATTATTATTAAATAAATCCTATTGGATTTGAGCAGGGATTCAACATTTTCTGTGAATGATGATGCTGAGAATGCGGAGGGTGAGAAGGATTAAAATCAGAGTAACTATGTTGGCGATGCTGTTGTGAGTGAACAGATGATGACTGATGTGAATGACTATCATTATTTTTTTTATTACTGTTCACCGTCAATTCAATGTCTAATGAATTCGAATTTTCCACAATTTGTAGATTATCATTGATTATATCATCACGCACATTACTTGAATTTGTTTTGAACGATGCCAATCGATCATCTTGTTTTGTCTGATATAGAGAATTAATTAATCCTAATCTCGATCTTTGGCCATCTAATGATAAATGCAGTGGTTGAGATAATGTCGAGTTAGGTGATGGTTGGAGAGTTGGCGGCTGTACTGATCGTGTTATGAAATGATTTACTGAGTCTAATGTCCTCGCTGTCGTTGTTGTTACTGCAATCGTTTTCACTGACTTAGTTGTATGTCTCATATATGCATCGACAACATAACGATTATCATTGGATGATATTGGATTGATGAAATCATTCTCTGAAGGAAGTAAACAATAACCGGAAACTGATAAATGGTTCCCTCTGTTACTTCTATTATTAATGTCATCATCGTTAACATCGATACCACCTACAATCAACATTACTCCTGTTAGCGACAATAAGATTAGTTATCTCTGTAGTATTATAATTAGAATCAATCATATGTTTTGGTAAATTTGTAATAGTTTGCGAATTTTGCATACTGAGTAGAACACTCATTTGATAGTGTTAAGTTAAATTCTTTTTTTAAGAAAAAAAAATTATTTCTATCTATAAAATAAAATAAAATCTTATTCCTGGTTAATTTACAAACTGAGATGAATATTGATTTCGTATGAATTTTATGTATTTTTAGGTAAATGGTTAAATGTTTATGCCACTGTGTATGTCTATGCGTTTAGTGAGATTATTAACCAGTGCTGTAGATGGTGATGGTGATGATGATGATGATCAAGAGGAAGAAGAAATGATTCCCTTGCACACTTTTCTCAGTCAAATTGATAAATATTTCATAATTATTTATACTTTTTTATGATAAGTAAACTAATTGGATATGTAGGACATGATTATTCTTTTTGTAATAGAATCAGAGCAGATTAGCTAGAAGAGCCAGAAACAGATAAATGCAAAAGTATCCAAATGGGTGAGAGGAGGATGGAGAGTGAAGAGTACAGAGTGGAAAAAAAGCAATTGATTAATGATTTACCGTAAAAATGGATATATTTCATTCAATGTTCAATAGATCACATATACATTTATTTCATTGTTAATCTTTTTCAACAACAGTAACTTGATAGGAAATTTCTTTTTTCTTTTTATATATCAATGAATGTAGTAAAAGTAACATCAGTAATGTTACAAACTTGTTTTCTCTATTGTCAGATCATAAATTATACTTTAGACAATGAAATATTTTTTTAATATATGAAACATTCTTAATTCCACTTGCGATCATTTATGTAATATTAGTAATGATATTCAGAATGCAATTATTTACATAATAATAGTAATAATATATATTATTAATTATTATTATTATTATACTTTGTTAATGTGACATTTTCTGCAGTATGTTATAATGCAAGAAATATGAATGACAGATTAATTTATCAGTGAAATTTTTTTTAAAAAAGGAATACATTTGTCTGATTCCACTGGAAAATATACAGAAAACAGTATAATACACATACATAAATGTACACATACTCTTGTGAAATGAGGTTTTTTTTCAAGATGGGGAGGGGTGTGATTGAGATTATCTATGAATGACTCTATAGTATCATCATTTGCCTATCACTATATTGTATTGTTGCTTTCTATCGGTAATGAAAATATGTGTGAATTGTTAGGACGCAGACCAACACTGTTGGTTCGCTTTACTTATATGTTTGTCTGACTATCTGTTGAATGTAGCCAATCAAAGTGATGATAAGCTTTAAATGAATAAAAATATTTAATCATAGATTTTATTTTTCAGTTTTTTTTAGTAGATAGGAAAGGGGTGGAAATACAATATTCACTGTATTATGTAAAAGTTCTATTTTCGATAACGACAACGATTGGATAATCTATGTATCGGTTGATTAACCTGTATTCTATTCACAAAAAAGATTGGAAACGTTTGAGAAATAAAATTATTAACTAAGATAATCATAATTAGAATGTATTTAGATCTTCTTGTTGATTTGTCATGAACTAAAATTAATCAGTCTTCGATACCGTATGTGCATCCTGAGCGGATTGCTTTGATATAGAGAAAATTATTAAGTATTGTTTGAGTTGGATTGTGACTGCCTAAGTGGAATTCATGGACTTGCGTGTTTCGGCTTCAGTCTTATTTCGGTCATCAACACTGGGATGCAAGTATATTCAACCTGACGAGTCGAAAGGAGGATGAAACGTGCGTCCTGGATTTCGCTTGGCGGTCACCATCCAACTCAAATAAGATAATCTTCGTTATTAAAAATAAGATGTTGAAAATGTTAATTTTCTCGAGACGATAAATATATCTCGCTGATGAGTATCAATCTGCACAAAGCTGAAATTCTTAGCATTCAATTTATTGTTTCCAACTAAAAAAGTATTAGTATTTATTTGCTTGATTACTGTGTGCTGCTTTAGTCTGTTGTAACTTTATGAAAAACAACATTTCAGAATTTAAGCTTACTTCTGATTAATTTCGAATATTGTTAGACGAATGTAAACGGTTATCACACTGTAGTTACTCATACCGTAGGTTGATACAGCGTCTTGTGGTATCGGAGAAAGAGACTAGATTAGTAGTGATCTTATCGACCTGGTAGTGTGACCTAAGTATCAAAATGAAAATTATTTTAAGATGATCATACGCAGGTTTTTTGTGAGTCGATTCGGTACTTTGCGAAACCTTAGGGCTGTGTAAGATTACTTGTGATGATCTTAACGTCCATCATTTTTAACTCCCTTCTTCCAATCTGAGAAGATGGGACACATCTGAATCCTGTCATCCCCACAGTATAGCTGTCAGTACGACTTCGTCCTAGGCTATACATTTTTAATTTTAATATTATAGCTCTTTAACCGATCTCTCTGGAATAAAGGAACCTAAACGAACGTGTATTTCAGCTAATTAAAGCTTCATTGGATTATTGAAATATAAAAACCTGACTATTATGTGTAAGCGGTACCTAAGATGGGTAACTGATTTCACTTGTGTAATAAATGATTTTTATCATAAGTTTGTGTATTTCAATAAAAATAAGCAAATTCACTTCCTAACTACATCAAGAAAGAAACAGTTACCCACCGATTGTGTTGAAATATAGTGTTATGTAAAATAAGTAATCGAAATTGAAATATAGGCTCCCGGGATCCCGAGTGAATAATCTAACTCATTATACAAGTTGAACATATTTCGATTTATCATGAAGATATGAGCGTGTACTACAGACGTGAAATAACAAACCTGAAAAAAGTTTCCAGTGTTCATTTTACTTTATTCAAATAATATTGATTTATAATGACATTCCTTGTCAAATATATCATCCTTTAATCACTTTTGTAACATCATCTATTTGGACGTGATTACGCGTAGATACGGTATGTACTCTCATTTTCTGTACATAAACGAACCTTTAAGGTAAAGCTTCTTTCATATTCCCTGCCTTTAATTTTATGTTTGAAGTTCATTGGTAAAATACGTCTAGGGAACGGGAGGTGTTTATAGAGTTGTTGTCAAAGTACCAAAGTAAATTTCATGTCATTACTGCCTAGTTCCTTGTAAATGAATTGCTTTATTATTTAGTAAAATAAACTGATCTATATATGACTTTCGGGTATCATGAATCATCTACCATTGATCGCCAAACTAGTTGATAAATATATTGTTTTGTGCTCACCACAGAATGATCTCAATTGAATACTACTGTATACCAAGGATCACTTGATAACTGCTTCGTCTTAGCACGGGACTCCTCAAAAGCGGACATCCTCAAATCTGTTAATGTTCAAACTCAGGGAGTTTAGGTCATGCTGCAAAGTTCTAACCACTAACACTGACTTAGTGGTGCTTATAAGTGTTTTGAAGCATTGTAAGCTAAATCTGTATTTTTTAAAGTTTTAAATCGCTAACTGAACTTTAAGTATGTTCTGTTGAATAGATATGTTGAAACGTATATGCTTGAAATGTATAGTCAGTTAGCAATAAATAACAATTCAAGGGAAACTAAATGCAACTATCTTCCATTCATCCATGACTAAGTCATCTTTGTCGACTATCTACAATCCGGGTGAAAAAAAGATAAATTATGAAGCAAATGTACAATATTTAATAAGTTTATGATTTTAGGTAGTTAGCAGTAGTCATCAAAATACTCTCTTCGACCTAGTCTTTGCTGCTAGCTGACACTACTCAGTATGGTATACTTGACATTTCTAGAGATTGATTCCGCCACTAGTGTTCGAACCCACTCCACCTAGATTCACTTTCTAAGACGTTACCACTTAGTTATATTGCTGCTGCTGACCTTCTATAAGACTAAGATATTATATTTGACCTAATCATTGGTTAGTAACCAATGTCATGTTTAGTAACTTTTTGCTAAACTAAAATATTCTAACCAGCTAGTGTTCTGATTTTTTGATAACAGTCAGCTCAAGTTCATAATGAAAAGTTAGATCAAGTTTATAAAGTCTAGACTGCATAGCGTGTATACTGTATAGGTGGTATGTTTTGCATCATATTTAGGAACCAACAGTCAGATAACATATTTGCACATTTATAGTTTAAAGGGGAGAAAAGCGAAAAGAAACTTCAAATTAATAACTTAAATATTTATTGGTTTCGCTCCAAATCTAATGAAAAATAGGATGATGTCAACTTTTAAAGTGATAATCATAATCACAAATGATTGTATGGTTTAAAAAGAGCATTATGTTTAATGGTTAGCTCTTTACTTCGTTGACAGGAGAGTATTCGTATCCTACAACTGTTTATAGTGTAGGGTGTTTAGAGATAGTCAACAGAAAAATTGGTAAGACTAAACCATAGTGACAAACCGATGAGATTTGAAAAGTAATATTCAGGGTGGAAGCACCCAATTACAATAATAATGCTGGAGCTAGTGAGCATTCTTTAGGGCTTAGGTGAAATGGTGATAATAGCTCATCTCCAAGTTAATGGAAAGCTAAGGAATAAACTTTTTTGTTCGTGAATGTAAAAGAAATAAGCTTACATATGAAGAAAAGAGTGGTAAACATACAATTTGATATCACGTTTAATGTTGTAAAAAGTCATTTGGAACCAGATCACATTTCGTCTAATCGAAAGTTACCATAAAACAAATTATTTATTTGGTCTTGTGTTGCCTGATGGAATTGCTAGCATCATCCACGAAAGCATTGTGTAACGTCATTAAAGCAATGTTTATTTAGTGGTTTGAATCTTGTACAAGCATACACTAATGAAATAATGTTAAGAACCAGTGTATTGTTAAGCGATGCTGGTTAAATAGTTGAGAAGGAATGTAGAGTCAACTGAAAAAGTGGAGAAGATCATACTGAGAATTGAGTGAATAAGTGATATATAGTCATGTAAGCTGAGTATTTATATCGTCAATTCTTCAAATTTGAATACGTAGAATGACTTAATAACCTTCAGAAGGTTTATGAATCATACGAATTTAAAATACCTACTATCGATTAAATATGTCACAGATTGATGTTAGCAGGGTACCATTGAAAATCAAGGAGTATTGGACAACTGTTTCGTTCTAGTGTAGAACTCGTCAGCAGTGCGCACCCCGGATTCCGCCCCAGTGGCTTATTCCTTCTAGCTTATATCCTTCAATAAAATAATTTTAGCTTTAGCGTTTATCGTTTTTTCATTGGCTAAAGTTGGCTTAAGATTACTCGTAAAGTGCCACTTTAGTTTAGTTCACTGGAAAACTTACTTAATCCAGGTTCTGTGCTACATAGTACACAGTAGGGAAAGGCACCGTGAATCTTAAGAAGACTTATGTTTCATGTGGAACCCGAACATGCTCCGCCTAAGTTCGAAGTCTCATATTTTTAATAACTTTTGTTCACATTTCATTTTTATTTTGGAAAGTCTGTTATCTTATTAGGAAGAATTGATTTTCATTAACGAACAGTTGTACTGACTTCTGGCATCTGTTAATTTTATTAGTTCCCTTCAAATTGTGCTGCTGTTTTTCATCGACATCAGTGTTATCACTGACATCACTAACTGACTGCAGCTAATCAACCACTGGACACAATCAAACAGATATAGAGTGCTTCATCGTGTTCAATAGTTTTCTAGTTAGTGTCAGTTCGTGATGTAAATTACAACATTCAACAATCTCTAAAAAAACCCCTACATTAATACAGATTTAATCATACCAGTTTCTGTTCTAAATCTCAATGATAAGTACAACAACTTTGGTAAACTTCTATGGTGTTTATGATTTCATTTCACTATGTGGTGCCATTTATATAACGTGACTGTGTTAAATGAGTCTAACGTTAGTTTGTTCTAGATTTAAAAGCGGTTTCTTGGTGTTATTTTGATTTTAATGTAATTAGACATTTTAGTCATAAAGTATCTATCAATTTAGTTGAATAATAAGCAACAAATAATAAAACGGATCATGTAAATTAAACACTAGAACAGACGATTTTTAGAGTTTTACTACTTATAAGTAGCTAAAATGATTTATCGTTCATTCAGATTCTTCATTTAGTTTATTGTAATACTCTTTCCCAAGAAATTGTACTAGTAGTATCAATCATTCTGTACAACATCAATCCAGATATGTAGTTCCCGCGTAATAATTGGAATGGTTTGTCAAGTTATAATCAAACATTTAAGGCGCTAATGTCATTGGCAGTAATCAAGTGCCATATTATGTTAGATAGTCGGAGATAATCAGTAGGAGATCCTACTCGATTTGGGCTTCGTGCTGCAATGGCTCACCTTAAGTATTCATGTAAATGGTGGTCCCTGAGAGAGCCAAACTTGCATTACTCATTTTCATAATGCAACCTGGTCAATATAATCCTACCAATACTATCAACGACCCATTAGCAATGTAGCATTTAATTGAGTGTTGTGGAGGTTGATGGATTTGAATTTGGTACCATGAATAGACAAATAGCTACTAAAAACCAGAAGGCACTGAGCAGCTGTTTTACACTAATGTGGAACTTTTTGATAGTACATTCATGTTTTATTGGGGGGATCGAATGTAGGACTTTCAGGTTTATGGGCGAGCGTCTAATCCTCAAACTACCGGATCGGAACCTAACTGACTTGTGGTTCGATATCCGGAAGGAACATGGAGGCACACTACTGATAAGTTCCAAACTATGATAAAATGATCCTCCAGTACTTCCTGGGTTTTAATATTGTTTAGTCAAGTTTATGATGTCGGTAGCATAAATTATGCTTTCTAATGTAATCCCAAGAAATATTAAGGTTATACAGGTTGTCTTAAGATATACACTCTTAAAACTCAAAGATATTTTTAATTTCTTTCTGAGTTTATTACTAATAAATTCATTTAAATTTGGATAGAGCATCGCATAGGAACGAGGTAGAGTGGTACTTTCCTAATTATTCATTGTGTGATGCACCACTTGCTACAAGAACAGGGCGAAATTGAACTGAAAATGCATACCATAGACAATATATTATATCCAGGATTAGTGTTTAGGCTGAAGACTAGGAATTTCAGTTAAAATTAGGCATTTAACGTTAGAAATATTATTCTGTATCAGGTTTCATGGTAAGAAATAGGTTTAGTAGGAAAAATAGTTGATGTAAAGGATTCTGCAACATACCAAGGTTGCATCTTTATCTGTCAACATATTTCAAAAGTAGTTGGATTAACTGAGTGACTCATACAGGCAGGACTAACGCGAATAATCTAGCCTACTACTCTAATCACACTGAAACGGAAGCTAACTTAATGAGCCAAAAGGTTAATGCGAAACCACATAAGTTCGGGGAATTCAGTATATGAAACATTGAGAAAAACGTATGAAAATCTTAGAAATTTTCAAGATTTTTGCCCAACCTTTTCCATGTTACAGCGTGTTAGCCAGTGTTATACCCTACCTTCCACTAAGTGGTACTCAAAATTACCCTACGTTTTATCTCACCTTCTGTTAATTGTTTTCCGGTCATGAATCACTGCTTAACTTAAGTTCAGAAATACGATTGGGACTTAAAGCTGGAAATAACTTTCTCTGTATGGATTAATAATATCATCAAGGTTTAGAAACCCTAGGTAAAACTAGGATTTCGGGCGAAATCCTTCCCTATAGAAACCTTGAGCAGAAGGAGATTAATAGTAATAACTATATATATATATAAGGCTTGAAACACTATAACACACATTCATCTGTGAATAAATTTTTGGTTTTTAATAACGATTTTATTTAGAGAGGGAATATCGTAAATAGTCTTCATTTCAAATTCACTGAAAAATGACCTGATAGCTTTTTAATCATATAAATGAATCTCTTTATCGTCGTTTCTATGGCTTAACAGTAATGATGCCAATATATAACTATGATTCCTTTATTCATCATGAAAATATTTATGTCCCATATAATTTGATTACTTTTCCACTTGATAAACTATTGTCATAAGTACTATATTCACATTGACTTAAAGTAGCCAATGAATCCGATCAATAACTGACCTATTAGGGAATTGAACGCGGGCATTTTAAGTATCTCACGTTTCCTTATTCCTATACTGTACTTTAGCTGTCGATTTACACATTCTATCTATTGCTACAAGAAAATACAAATGTTTTTATAAATATAACCCCTTTTAGAAATACCCCTCTCCATTTCCATTGTTCATTGTTTATTGTACTTACAGAACTATTAGAAACATGCTTCATATATTCATTTGCATAATCTTATTTCATTCTTACTGATTAATCAGTTGTCTAAGTGAATTCCTAAAGGAATTTAATTCTCATTTATTTAAATATCTTAGAGTATAGGATAGCTAACATACAATTCACATTTTCTGTACTCTTTAAACTTTATTAAATATTCAAGAGTATCTAAATCTCACATAAATGAATAACATCCAACTTCTATTGAACAGATTCACGATAATATGACAAATTGAAATTCTTTAATTCAAATAGTCATTAATCAGTTGATATTTATTGAACTTAGTTAACATAGTAATAGTTGAAGAGATAGTTACTGGGTGCTAATCTTAGTGTAATTGTCAACACTAGCATTTTTATACATTTAGTTGACGAGTCTCGGATGGAAGAAAACAGTTATCATGAATTCCACTAATAAATACTATTCAACTTTGTTGAAAATTTGTGACTTAGTGTCATTACCACGGCTATAGACTACACTAATAGATATTGATCAACTACAGTCATTACCATCAACAAGAGAATAGAATAAACCCTTATAAACAAGCAGACAATTTAAGCACTACGATATTCAAACATTGTAACTTGTACATTAGCTTTCTTAAGATTTCGTGTTTCAACTCTGTTTTTGACAAATTATGAATATCATGATACCAAATGTATGCTCATTACTATAATTGACGTCTTAACACAAGACTGATTGAAAAATTTCTTGAACTTCCGTCTCAGTAGATTTAAATAGTCATTGTATTCAACTTCTATGGTCAAGTGATTTTCAATACTCATAATTTCTATAAATAAACACACGTTAAGTAGGTCTCAAATCGAATTTGATATTCTTTCTTCTTATTTTACTTATTTTACTACAGCAAGAAAATTCTTTAGATTTCTACTTTTTAAAAATACCTTTCATCATGAATAACCCTAAAACCTGGGCAAAACGAAATCGTTAACGTTTTAGCTTCACAAGCACTGTATATTATATTCTTCTAGCTTGTAATAAATGGTTTCTAATGCTTTATCATACCACCTATACATGTATAAGATGCTTCAATATCAAATGTGAATCAGAATAAACATAACATGCATATATGTATGTGCACCTTGACTAAGTGAATTAATGGCATGCAGCCTGTGCCTTAGACCAGACGCATAGTCCATCTACTCATTACAACATGCTCGTATTCGCATTTCTCACCAACTGTTATCATTGAGGTATCATATTATGTGTCTGGTTTTCCAGCAATATATAACCTACTTGAACTGATCTGGCATAGAAGTTCTTTGACGTTTAAACTTTGGATTGGAATCTAATGATCCACTATTTTCAATTTCAATGTACGTATAAAGTAGTAAAAGTACTGATTACTAAAATTACAGATGATCATCAATTCACTTAATTAAAGTTCATTAATCATCACATTAGATCGTTGTCTGCCATATAAGTAAACTGTTTAGGTTGCATTCTTAAACAGATTTCAAGTCTCCACTCCTAGTTTGTCAGATTTAGCATTCAAACTATGGTTGACTATTGAATAACAATACCATCGGAAACGACTTTCTATCACAATTTCTTATGAGTATAATTCACACTACTAATAATCTAATCAGTAGTCAAAATGGAATAGAACAGTTTTATAAGTAAAAAAGTGTCATCAATATATGTCACTAGGACAATAAACACCCTAAAAAATGATGAGCTATATTGGATATTAGGTGAACTAGTAACAGTTTTTAGAAAATCGTGGGTCAATAATAATGAGTCAGTAGCACTGGTCGGGAAGATATAACTGAGGATCCTAGGTTCGACCAAAATTATAATGAGCTGCTTGGTTTAGTAGGCTCATTTAAATGACAGCACCACAGAATAACTGACACAGAGCTGATTACCGGTCAAGAATCGTTTAGTTTAGACATATCAGCCTGTCTAGTGCCTATATAGTCTTGTTGATGAATTCAGAATGTGATGATAGATCTAATAAACTCATCACTATGTTGACTATATGATGATATTGGATGGTTGAAGGTAACCGGAGGGAAACTCTGAACATAGGCTTCATATAAATGAGAACTCATCGTCGAGACGTCTAACTTTGCATTGATTAATTCTTATTACCGATTTTTCCATATTCGGTTCCTCTGAATAGTGCAAACTTCAAGCTCCTTTACTCTTAGAGTTATTCCAACTTTTGGAAATTTACATCAGAAGTTTTTAAAAACTGACTACAAGACATATTATATTATCAGATCCAGTTTAACATTAATCACCCCTAAATTTTATATTAACTTAAAGTTTAAGATCCCTTTACCCGTTAATCCGTATCTTTAACTTGAACTTAGAATTCTTACTAATAACCACTTAACTGTCTCTATTTTTTAAATATAACTTGCAGTTACATTTTTAAGGTCATATATCACTGGATTGCATCTATTTTTAGCATTATAATACTCAATTAACAAAACTGAAACTGCAGAATCATGATGTTATGTTCAGTGATTTGATTAGGTTACTATGTGTGTTACTAGCACTTGGGTATTCTGATATACAAAAGTAGAAGACCAATAATGTGTAAGTAAATTTAATTGCTAAGACTCGAACGATAGTGTTTACAAATTTTGCACATTTTCAACTTAAAAAACTGACTGTAACATGTAGGCGTAAATAATGGCTATATGAACAATCCAACTACCAATAATAGCCAACTTACGTGGTTGTTCATAATTTAATTCCGATTATTAATAAGCATACAATAACTAAAGAAGAGTTAAAAACCGAGTACCTAACAATGATATAGGGCAGTTACCAACCAGTGATATGGAGTGCCATTACTGGATGTTTCTTCATAACTGAACTTAGAATATAATCAATGAATGCCAACATAGTGGTTTATATTCTAAGAGCTCATCACAAAAAGAAAAGGTTCTGAATTCATGAGAGAGGTCGTTGGTACTCACTGTTTGAAATCATGACATTGGAACAAAACAGATATCCACTTCGTCATCGTTTCCATTGGTTGTTTAATTAAAGTCGGCACGTGATGTGATACCTTAAATAAATGATATGGAGATTTACTACTCACATTCTTTGTTAGTAGTATAGTGACAAACGACTTAATTTCACGAAAATATATGTGGAATTGAAATTATGCTAAATGCAAAGATAAAACCGGTAAATAATATTTCCAGTTAAAACGATGCTTGGTTTAAAAAATTATAAAATTCATCGTTACATTTCATTTTACATAACTCATTTTACTCATTTGTACAATTATCTATCTCTTCTAATCGACTTGTTTTGTTGTGGTAATTATTGAGATTTCAATGTGAAGTATTAGTTCACATGAAAATGCTAATCACCGAATTCTGAAACGAGCATGTAACAACAATAGAAATCATGGCGTCGTAATGCATCTCATCTGATGTTCAGTCGGGAAACTATATTCTACTAAATTGTTAATTAGTTGCAGCAGAAATAATTGCTCCAAGTATTTAAGACTCTTTGAATTGGCAAGAAGCAGTCTACTATATTACTAGGGTGATAGATATTTACTCAGTATGATGCAAATTGTATTGATTGTAGATGACGTTATGAATGGATCTCGTTGTCATCCTTTAAAAGTTGGATGCTACTAATAACACACTAAATAACCATTTAAATTGTGGTTTGTACAAGCTTAGAAGGATTCAAACGCAATAAACAGTTCATTATGGTATGACGTCATTTCGTCCACCTATTACAGAACGTTAGCATAGTAAACTTTGAAGCTAAGTGAATTCCTTTAAAAAATCATTTACCAGTTTATCTATATACCTATTAGTTAACTAAAGAACTTAAATGTTTTACGGTCATCTTGCACATAAATAAATTATTTTGTAAGGGTTCTAGATGAAATAAAACTCTTCAGTGTGGAATATTAACAATTAAAAATTCTTTAAAAAAAATTTTGTAAACTATTTCGAGAGAACTCCTAAGAAACCGAACCCGATATGGAATTACGCAATCATATTTTCGGATATAAGCAACAATCCCTAAAGCATAAGATAAAATCTACGTTTACAAATATTGCATTTCAGCGTATGTAGTAGACGAAGCTAACCACTTGAATGACACTAATGTATATGTGATGCTTACATAACCTTGAGATATATATTTTGAAAGGAATTTATTAATCGGTAAAATTAAACGTACGGCAGATCAGAACTAATACAGTTCAGACGTTTAAAACAGAATAATGCCTAGAATGCATCTCACATGAAGCTTTGTAAATTCATATTCATTTAGTTATTAAAGACACTTGAAATAGACAGCCATCTATTTTTCAAAGTAGTCAATAGTTTCTTGTACTGTAACCTTACTATTGTCAATATGAACTCAGTCAAACTCTAACTGTATTCATAACGCTGACGAATGTATCTACACCGTAGAAGTTATATGGAATTTATTTGTTGAACATTTTTGTATTGTATTTAAAGAAATAGATTTCCAAAGTAGAAACATATGTTAATCATTTAGAAACTGTTAACTTATTATATGCTTCTTACGTTTACACTGAAAACCCCATCATAACTAAATGTTAGTTACTGACTGGTACAGTTGGCACAACAGTTTATGTTAGTCATTTTCGTTTAAAATAGGCAAGAATATGACCTGTGACTACTATTGACATTGTTATTGAGGTGACTTTAACAGATAATTTGAAGCTTCTTGATGTATATAGGCTAATATTGTTATCAATGTTCATAATATACACTAAATGTGATGTAACTAGCGTTTTCAGTGCTAGATGCTAAACTTTCATATCAAGCGTTATCAGAAATAAATCCAATTTAGCAAAACTCAACATAATGAATTAAGGCTAACAAATACAGCATAAGTTAAAGTTCAGGAAGAATTTTTTAGTAAAAATTATACACTAATATCTAACGATTATGCACTCAGTGAACGGAAAACTGATCGAATGTAACGAGTTGGGTGTAATCAGTTTATACTGAGAGTGTTGTGAATAATCTCAGCTACAGATGCATAATCAAGTAAATATTTTAATTATTTAATGAAGAGGTAGCTATAACAAAAGTGTTATTTAAAGAAAGTGCATTGTAGCAAGTTTAGAAATCTTGTACGATGGACTATACATGCATGTGTATATCCGATATATCCATGTTTTCAGTTATTATCATATGACAGAGTCAATAAAGGGAACTTTCTGTTGTCTACCAATCAATCAAGTTGGCTGATTTGATGATATTCAATATTAATTAACATAGTAATGTATAAATAACTTGTCATGAAAACAAAATTATGTCATCTATTGGATAAATTATGCATACTTTTATTGTTTCTATTTAATTTAGAATAATAAAAGTAACGTAATACATATTATGAATAAATTATCATAATTCGCATTTTTCTTGTACAAAATCTAATTAGACATGATCATCATGATGATATGTATGCATAATGCTTGGTGTTGATCGAATTCTACCGTCTAGACCCAAAATCGATAATTTGCGCGACATTCAATTTCAGTTATTATCAGCTCACTAGTGACAAACTTCAGAAGGTAATTTCTTGAGTTTCAGTGAAAATATATAACCAGCGGTGGGTAATCATCTCACACTCTCTATGGCTATATAGACTATACCGACAATTATAATGACACTGGTTTAAGCAACTCGAAACCACATTTGCTATTTTGATGCTAGATAAATTGGTGATTACTTGCAATAAACTTCATTAACTTATGTTTTGCCCCCCTCCCGCTCTACAGTTGGCACACATCAATATGGCGTACGAAGTGACCAGAAACCGAATTCACTAGTGTAATCTCCATCATGAATGTGATTGAGTTCTACATGACAAGTGACATCAAGGTCCGGAGTTCACTGTTGACTACTTTCATACCATATATATATATATATATATATATATATATATATATATATATATATATATATAATATTATTTTGGTTCGTGAGTCTTCTAATATCTTGAGAGTAGCGAACGAAGTTTATAATGCAACTTAATGTGTGCAACAGCTATGCCTTTTTGGCATTTTTGACTTAGTTTTACGATTTCTAAATCCGTGTACTTTGTCCACGTTTATATATTGTCCCACACCATTTATCCTGAACTTACGCAAATAGATCACATTGTGATACGTAGAGGATTGAGTTATAGTACAGGGAGAGGGCATACCGATTCTTAAACCGACAGTAAAAACGATTATATTCAACCAATCAGCGACGCTTTAGGAAATCCAAATCCAGGTGTAGATACGGTAATATATACATCATGGCCTAAATAACAGGCAAGTTAGTCTTTGGAATGCAAGTCCTGTTCGCATTTCCAACAAACCTTAAATTGATATTACATCTCTGACTAGTTCTTTAGGAAACGACGCAGTCGTTTTATGAATCACTCGTCTATAGTATAGTAACAAGGGCTATTTTCAGTGACTCATGAACTGTCCGTGAAAAAATAACCATTTTGGTCAATCAGAGACTTTAATAAATCTAAAGCTGATTAAAAATCACTTATTGTAACACCTACGTTTGGCGCCAAAAAAGTGTACATTCATTATCAAAAACTGATTTTTGACACGCGAAAGCAAAAATTATGGCGCTAAACGTATCAGATACAAAGTTCTAACTAAGCAAATGATATCTAACAAACAAATCAAAACCATACATAAATCAAAGTAGCTGTATGGACAAGTGAAGATATCGTTATGTTTTTAATTTAGAGGCAGTGATGCCAACATGAAAATTGAATAATTTGAATAATTATAGAAAATCTGCATGCAATTTCTAATATAACCTTCTTTGCAGACAAAACAATCATTTACAGTCATCATCTTCTGATCGGATAAGATTGGTTATAAATTTGTAAGCCTGACTAGGTCATCTCTCTGAAGTCCATACTGACTGACTAAGTTGAGTGTTTATGGTGGACATTTTAAGAATTGCTCAAGTTCGTTCTTATATTTCAACCGAAATACTGAAGGCTATTCGTAGAGTATGTGATAGAAAATTTGACGTTATTGTCATTATTTGTACATATTTTTTGTTTTATTTAATGTTTAAACATACAATTCCTTTCGTTGTAGACGAAGAATAAGAGGAACTTGTTAAAATACCGCATGCTGAGAATTTCGCAGTGCTTTAATTACGTAAATATTACTACTATGGCATCCATGTAGAAGATAAGAATTTATCTTTCACATTTTTTTCAAAAACGATGAAAAATTCCAATAGATATTCACTTCATAATCTATCTTATTATAATGGATAAACAACAAAGGTTAATAATGATCTTAAAGTACTGCCTCTTGAGATTATTCAGGATTTGTCTTTTCTTGTATACTGGTAGTTGTCGACGTTAGCATTCTCTGCGCATGTTCGAAAACACTTTGCAACTTGGTTTAACAAAGACAAAAGTAATAAAGAGGTTGAAAGCTTCATCTTCAAACATTTAATTGACTGTAATTATTCAAATGACCTTTCAAATAGTCCACAAAGATGTATCCAATGTTGTCATTAATAACTGAGTTTCTAAAATGAAGTTAACAGAATTCTCAAAGAAGATATTAAGTATTTCTAGATTTAAGCAGGAATTTGTTTTGTAACATACGATGATGACATACTGAATATTATAAAATTGGAAAATGGTGGTTATCAAGTCCTTCCTAAGTGATTATTCTCTGAATACGAACAAGGAAAAATTTACTAATATGCTAACGGAAGGGGATACTTCAACTGAACTTCCATAGGAACAGATACACGTATTCCCTTTAAACTGATTATCTAGAGAAGGAGAAGTATCTCATATGAACCTTGTTATGATGTAGCCAAGAAGCTTGGCTGAGCGTCTTCAGCTGTTAAAGAAATAAAGTAAACATTATTAGCTAATACCAATGAAACTATGAAGTTTGTGGAATTACTTCTCTTCACTAATCGATTGAAGCAACAAAGTTTTCACTCAAGATAAGGACAATGTTTTCCATGAAGTATTTATTATATTAACTTATATAATATGATAGGCAATAAACAAGCTTCATATTAATTTCAATAGATTATTACGTAATGTGTAGTAATCTTATTCTGATGATGAATGTATTTCAACTATATTTACTTTGTTTATACATATAACCTGTTGTTAAATAAAAGACTCACTTGACACACCAATTATTCCGTTTCCTTAAAGTCTGTGTATTTCTAAGTTATCAGTTTATCATTAGCGTATACTATTCATATATGTTTCTTATGTTATTCATACAATTATGACTTACGTACATAAGGATAACCAAACAAAGTACATTTAGATAATTAATTTTGCCTTAAACATTTAAATGGTACAAAAAATTGTAAGACAATAGAAAATTCAAAAAAATATGTGCTTGTAGTTATTCAGGTTCTAAATCTTCGATGACCAACGACAATCATCCCACAGAAACACAAAGCCATTAAATTAGCTAAAATGACCATTAAGTAGGTACACTGTCATTTGATTACTACAAAATTAATTATATTTTCATTTCATTTAAACAATAGTAAATTTGTTTTCTTTTTCTCTTATTCTCCTCCATCGGTTTCTATTCAAAGCTGAACATCTATTAAGTAATATCTAAAGGTTATTTGTAGTTGAAGTTGACTTTCCTCACGAATTGATTTCAAGTGAAAAACTGTTAAAGAATATCATAGGGAAGTGAACAATTGTTAGGTTGTCATTTACGATTCTTTAGAAGTAAACATTAACGTCCGCTTATTATATCTAAGACAAAATCTCTAACTCTTATCGTGTTAAATCTAGACTAATAAGTCGAAATCCATTGATTCATATTTTCAACTTTAATCAATGAATAAATTGTAGCACTATATCATCCACTACTATCGTTTAGTAATGTCGTCACTTGATGGTATACACTGTTGAACGATACTAAACTAAAGACGAAATGACTGACCAGTACTGTTGAATTTTCATTTATTATTCAGCTGATATCATTTAGTGACGAAGTCTGACTTTAACTATTTATAATATTCTATTATATTAACTTAGTTCATGTATTTTTTTCTTGGCTTGCTTCATTAATTAATTAAGATTATTCTGGAATCCGATGTTATTAAAATGACTGACTTTCTAATACTTTCTACTCAGTAGTATTATATGAGCAAGGAGAATGCTTTTTCTGATTATCCATAAGTAATAAATTTTGTAATAAATGATGACTTTATGCAGTTATTGTGAGCTAGCAATTCACATCAATGAGTGAATGTATGATGACAGTAATTAAAAACCAGAAAACAGCTGCTTCTTCTTAATGTAGGACTACTCAGAAATACCCATCCTTGACTCCACTACAGATAAAGTTCAGGATCTCCGAGCATTTTTCTAAGTCTTTAGGTCATTGTATATGCGTCTGGTGGATTACATCTGTATTCCCAAATAATTTGCAGTATTAATTAAAGGTATGGATATCGTGGGTCCGACTCCCAGTCAGGTTGTAGATGTTCACTTCTGAAGAGTTCCGTAAAAAGATGAAATAACTGCTCTTTTAGATTTCCTATCTCTGTCAAATCAAAATAAGTATATGATGTAAAACATCAAATCCGCACTTAACAATTACACATACAGACTGACCAATATAGGAAGTAGAATGCTAGATAGGATACAATACAACAGAATGTAATCCATGAAGTTTAAAAAAACATTCACGTTATGTACATTCTGATGAAAGATATTATAAATGCCTAACCAAAATAATGTATCAGTTAGATACCACGAATTGGTTTAGATTAGACAACCTTTGACCACTAGGAAGCTCCGAAAAACTGTTTTGTCTTAGCATGAGATTCTTCAACAGTATTCATCCACGACTCCATCAGTGATCCAATCCAGAACCTTTTAGGTTCCACATCAAACGCTTTAGAGTTAACAACTGAGTAGGCTTTTGGAAGTCAATATTTCTAACTCAGTCAATTCATGACATATTTACGCGGCTTCATCCATTGTCATTGCTAATTGACTGAGTTAGGGATATCAACTGTTTGCAACCGACACAGTGACCTAATAGTTAATCATTCTCCACGGAGCCATGAGATCATGGGTTCGATCCCTAATTTGGTCGTGGATGAGTACTGTTGAAGAGTCCCATGCTAGAACAAAACAGTTGTCCAGTGCTTCGTGATGGTCAATGGATTTTTAATTCAGAAGAATTTATGATATCAAATTAACATTCAACAATCTCCCCAACACTCATTTAGAAAATAATATACCATCAATCAATGATAAAACAACGTGAGAAAACTCACTATACTCAACACCCTGTTGCTAAGTGGTTAATGAGTACAGTAAAAGTTCTAAGAATAAAACTGTTTAAAAAACTGTTCGTGACTTTTGTAGGAAATAATACCTTTTTCAAGAGTTCTTTACAGGAGATAATAAGTTTTCAATGGATTTTTGTTTTACACTTAAACACACATAAATACAATCGTATATAGATACATTCTGCTTCAAGCTGTTACTGCATTTAAAGCTAACTTTGTATATATAACAGGTTATTTGCATACAATCTCACTTTGAACAACTTGTAACTAAATTCTTAAGAAAATGCTCAAAGTAGTATAATCTAATCGTTACATTTTATTTGAAGCAACAGAAATAAATGAATACAATCAAGCTGAATATACAGAGAATTGTCTTAATAGTTATAAAGTTATTGTGCCTACTCGTAATTTGAACAACGCTTCTACAATTTTTCTTTTGATAACAGAAAGAATTGCCATTTGTCAACAGGGTGTACCTTCACTATTGACTAAACTAATTCTTCATGGAGGACTCAAACACAAGTGATTCATATTTACAGTTTAGTTAAATTTGCTGAAATGAAGCATTTAGTTTGACTGATTTCTTGGTAGTAACCGATGTCATGTTTATCTAATTCATAGTTCTGACTAAATAATATCTATCAGATTGCACTATAGATACTAATCTAAATGATATTGTATGGCGTATTTTTCTATATTAGGTAGTTGGAAGTAGTCAATAAATAAACTTGTTTAATCTGCTTTTCATCTTAATTGACCCTTGTCATCAAGACTTATTTGGAACACTCTGAAATTCGATGTTGCAATAAAGATTTGAAACTTAACTAACATTCAGACATAATGTATCCAATGTCCAGTCACTCAGATTGATGAATGCGTTGCAAGTTATTTGATAACATTTGATTGACAGTAAAATAGATAGGTATAAATGACATTTGTCATTCCAGAGTAATCAATAAATGTATTTAGCTGTGACTAGTCATACGATCCTGTATAGCATTCGAAAATGGATAACACTGTAAACTGAGAACTGGAAAGCATCTAGACAATCATTTCAACAAAGTTTAGAACTCTTCAACCATACTTACTTCTGTTTCACAAATAACTGATTATAAAGATGAACCAGAGAGATCATAATTACTTCTCGTGTGCTATATTATCCAAATACAGGGGACATACCTTAATAGTCTGAAGGCCTGATGGGACTGCAGTTGACCCTCTGTAGAATGAAGATATTTACACTGATTAATGGTTATATAATATTTTGCAGCTGATGTTATTTCATGCAGAGAGTTATATTTAAAATGAACACATCTTCACAAATCACCTGATGAAACATAATTGTAACTATACATAAAGTTAACAATGCATTTGACAACTGAAAATAATAGTTAAAGGAATACATACATTTGGTTCATTAATTTGAGGAAAGGAAGGATAAAAATTGAGCATAATAGGGTGAATTCACATTATATTGTTTGGTTCTTATCATCTCTTTACAACTTATCATTATTTATAAGTGAAACTGATCACGGATCAGTACGTATAATCATGGTTCAACGATAATTTATGTAAATTTAATAAGACTGTAAATGTGTCAGTGAAGATTCATGAGCATCGGATTAATAACAACGTTTCATCCTATCTGAGGCTCGTCATCTGGGAGTACTTGCATCCCCGTGTTAATGTTCACACCAGTACTCGAACTCAATTCATTTTGTGCCAAATGACACCTTGTTTACCACTAGGCTACTGAGTTCAGACAATCAAACTTGTACAATGAATGAGCAAATATAACTAGAAATGTGGCTGTCTAGACTTGAAAGTCTTATGGTGAACGTGGTGGCGTTTGGCATAATACGAAGTGAGTCCGAGTTCCAGTGTGAACATTAACACTATAATGCAAGTACATCCAGCCGGTGAGTCCTAAATAAAACAAAGTGCGCGTCCTGGATTACACTTGTTAGCCACAATCCAATTCAAACATTACTATAGATTTCTAACTTGACTAACTAATTATACTTCTTTTACTTACTAATTTCATTAATGTAGTGCACAATTCATAGACAGATATCAATCCTTGTCCATAATATGCGAAAACTTAATAAAATGCACACTAAGTCGAACTTAATGAATGTTAAAGATCTTTCTTAAGCATAAATGGATATAATGAAATAAATTTTTAATCATTCATTATGAAATTATTTGTTTGTCCAAAAATTTAAATAACGATAGTAATAAAATAGTTGGAGATCCTTTTAACTTGATCTGATTGAAAACATAAACAATCGCAACTAATTTCGTATATTAACTTAGATAAAGTATACAGAAGATTCGTAATCAATATGTGAACAGATAATTGAAACCTGAAGATGTACAGTTGTACAGATGTACATTAGTTCACTGAAATTTATGAGGATGAATGAAAAGTAGCTACTACATTAAGTGCAATTACTTTATATCTATTACTCCGATTGCTTCATGGTTTATTCTGCCTATGGAAAAGTTGATATTCCTAGAGAAGTTAACGGATATTCTAAAATTATTGTCTATTAATAGTTACCTATTTTGCATCCTCAGCATCCTTGAAACAACTAGTTTATGAATAATAGTAATATTGAATGACTTGCTGTGGATACTAACAGTAATCTTGGAGTATTTATTTTTCATGAAATGAAAACCACGGTAGGTTATTACCCGAAGGCTGATAATAATTCCAAAACCCTTTGAGAAATATCTTATGCATTCAAGAACGTAGTATACAGTTACTTTTATTATATGTGTTCATCCAATGCTACAGTATAGTATACAAGTATGTTACATCCATTAAATCGAAGTTTGCAGTTTAAGCGCTATCTAATAGACACATCATCGCGTAATAGGACTATGAATCATTTCATTAAAAGTTTCAGGTTAATTAAAAAAATGTAGAAATTTCGGATTCCACTAATTCACTTGTCTTCTATAATAACAAATTTGAGATAAGAATCAAAAACTTTCATAACCACAGAAAAATTATTTGGTAATTCATCAGTTGTTCTGCTTGAACTGTGTCTCTCGTTAGTCGACGATTGTTGATCTTTGAATGATTAATCGGTAACATTTTCAACTTTAAAACTAGGAAATTTGAGTTCAAACTCCACAAACGAGCTGTTCGTACCTCCAATAGTATAGATGTAACTTACCAGAGAGAGTTAAGTAGAAAGAATTCTAAGTCAAGTAGGGCCTAATGGTGACTACCTGCGATCAATTAAAATATTTATGGTTTTATTGAATGAATAAGTAAAAGTACTGTTATTCTACTTACAATACTGTCATACAAAAATATAATGTCATTTCAATTCCTTATCATGATCGTACAAAACAATCTCAACAAAGAAAATGTATTGTATAGTATGAAAACTATTTTGGTTTAAATGAAAACGATTCATTCACTATAATATATTAAATAATATTTATTCTTGTTATCAGCTGAATGATGTTCTATACTGGCTGATCGACCGACGTCCGCTTGTCTAGTTTAATGATCAAGATACCGCTTATATTATTCATATATATGTGTCATGATATCATAAATATTTTTCTTTGTAACATGTGTATACTATTGGGTTATTTTGATGAATTTAGGACTCCTTTTATCTTTGAAATAATACATATTCATATGTATACGTAATCACTGTGGTGTATTGTACAAGAAAAATGTTTAGGTATACAATTTTCGGATATAGACATGAACAGAGTTATATATACTACACATAGACGTACATACATACTTTCAGGATATAAATAAGTGTACACATATGTGAACAAAAGAGTGAAATGTTTTATGCTTGAAATACTAAAAAAAAATAGAATAAAAGGCGGTATATTAAAACGATCACGTCATTTTATGTTTTTATTACTGTCCTTTTTAAACATATATCCACTACAATTAGACATATAGTACTACTACTTCTACTACCACTATTACTACTACAACTCTCGTTTCTATGTAACTAGTACTTTGTTAACGAATAAATAAGTATACATATTCAAAAACAAAAGTCGGTCTAATACAGGAGTCTGCCTATGAAAACCTAAGCGTATGGTCTAGTTTTTGCTTTTTTCGTTCTTTTGATGTCACCGTATACGAAAGATGAAATGGAATATATGAAATATTGGGTTGTTGTAAGTAACTATAATGAATATTAGACAAGTAATGTTCTTAATACTGGGCACAATATAAGCACATAATTATTTTCATTCTATTTTTAATTTTTATTGCAAATATAATTACTTACTAATATATCTAATCAATAGGTTTATATGTAGTTTTATTTAAGTACAAGTATTAATGTGAATCCAAGTATGTTTACCATCCCAGTTTAGTTGTAACGCACTCAAAGTCCGAGAAATTTAGTGTATCAAACATTTTGACCATCTGTTTATTCATTTTGTAGGTGACATTTGTATGTTAAAGTAAAATGTTGATTAAAGAATTCATTAAAATGGCTCAAATTTTCAATATATTTGTGTTGTTCATTTGACATATTGAAGTATACTACACTGAACATGTTCACAGAAGTCAATTATGGATAATTATAGGTGATTAGAATGGCGTGTTTAACGATGAACATACCTTAATATACAGTACTCATGTAGTTAATAAATGCTGTGTGAAACACGTTTAGTGAACATTGTAAACATTGCAGATAACCTCAACTTGTCTGTCTTTAGAAATAACGTGAATAGTGTTAGCTTTGCAGAATGAAATCTATTTACTCGAGAAACCAGACCCTCAGATCACGAAGTTAGTAACTTGTGGTTTGCATTTCTTGTTTCAGTCAACTTGCATTACTCACCAAACATCGACCAATACCACTGGTGCGTATCCCTCTAGCATTGGTCACGGCTTCGCACTGAAACACAAGGGTTTATCTTTTAAAATCAGCCACCAGTAAGTAAATTGTGGTTTGTATTATAGGCTATTGTGGAGGGCATTAATTTTAAAGATGAGCATCACAGACCAGTTGTCTTTAGACAGTCATCGAAAATCAGGCAATATTCCACAGTATTTCTTTTTACTAGTATGGGACTCCTCAGTAAGACATGATAATGACTGGGTAATGAAATAATTTCATCTAAAGCCTTAAACCAAACGAAATAAGCTACGGGGTTAAAAACGGCACATTTTAGGAGTAGGACATAGTAAAACACTTAATTATGGACGACACTATAGATATGGTAATTACTCTTGGAAATGTAATACTATGAAAAGTTTCTATATCAACACTTAATAGACTAATAAACAATGGTTTAATTTACAGTTGCCTTCGTTATTCTGGTTGATTATCTATTCGAATTCACATACCTTTAGGAATGAATACATGAGAAAGCTTATGAATTGTGAAAAATATACAGTCCAAATAGTTCCGTGTTATCCTAGCTAATTTTGTCAATGAAATATAAGAAGCAGCGACTAAACGACATAGCTATATGAAGGATCAAGTTACTAGTAGTGCAACTTGATACGTAACAGGTAGATACATAAAAGGATTCATAAACCGCTCTCCGCAACGTGTAATCCAAAGAAACGTCTTTAATTGACAATTGTATAAAGTTTTAGGTTAATCTTTCCAAAATTCTTAATAAGAATAAATAATTTACACAAGGGGAAGCAGTGGACGATAAATTATACAAAACTGTTTAAATCAAATAAAAATGCTTAAGAGTAGTGCGACCAAATCGAGGTTGACGTGATTTAGGCTCAGTTCCTGGACATCTTTTGAAGATTTCTGAACTGTTTTCGGATCGAGATGAAGCAGATTTAGAAGTAAGTATAACAACATTTCTCTTTTTGACCAATTAATTCACTTGCAGAGTATAGAATGTGATTACCTATAGAAAGGTACTTAACGATACATGTTTTGAAAGCATTTAAATGAACAACATTTTCTGAATGATTTTTTCTGAACCTAAAGGATTCTGCATATTCGGAGGTCTAAACTTTACTTTAGTTCACTAAATGAAATATCTGAACGCCTTTTAATATGAACTCACCAGATTGTCTTTTACTGTAATAACTGCCATGACATGTTAATACAACAGATCACGTGAGACCAGAAAACCAATTTTCATCTGACTTCAATAATTAATTCAACAAAAATTAACATGAACCATTCTTTTTCTAAGATCTTTTATGCACAAAGTAAACGAAGTCGACACTAACAATCAAAGATGTAGAGATATATACATCACACATAAAATGTTATATGAAATTATCAAGTGTAATCAGTGTAAAATGTGACCTACATTACACCCAACACACATTCTTAACAGTCAAAAAGATCGTATATTTATGTAAACATCAAAATACTCAATCTGAAACGAAGAGAATTATTCGGATGGATTTAGCTGAGGTTGATTGCAACATTTTCTACGTTTAATTAGTGTTAGCTCTGACTATTTCAGCCATTTTCTGTTTATTTGTTAGGTGAGTGATGCGAACTTGATTACAATTTCAGTAGAGTTATCATTTCAGACCTCTGAAGTTATCCGCACATAATTTCTATAAACATATCCAGTGGAGTTTTGGGCCAATATGTTGGATGAATAATATAAACGTAGAAAAGGTTATAGATTGAAATGAAATTTTCACGGAAACCTTCGTCCTGATGTAATATAATACACAGATGGAGAAGTCATCAGAGATGCTAGGTGGCTGTAAATGAATACTGAAAACGTTGCAGATAACTTCAGTGTTTCAATTTTATAAACGATTCCACCTAATCAATTAATTGGAAAAAAGATCTGATAAATCATTGTTTTAATTAGTGATATTTAAATATGAATACGTATAGGCCCAAAATCCTTGAAATTACTATTTCCGGAGTCTTTTTTTCAGTCTGAGAGTACACAAACTGTAACAGTCAAAAGTGTTATGAAATCTGGTAGAGTTTCGTAGATTTTAGAAGTTTTACTAATTTTTTATGACCTATTTTTAGTTTTCCGACAATACTACTGTTGAAATATCGCTACACAACCTTCTATCTAAGAGTATGAATACATCCAAGATGAAAGTTGCTTTCTCATAGCTACATAGTATTATGGTGATTCTCCTACAAAACATTTATTGACGAGTTCGCTGAAGGACTAACAAGATGAAATTATAGGACTATAATATGGGAAATCTAAGTTGTAATTGTTATTTTTTTCTAATTTTCATATTTCACCAGACTCCCTCTTCTGTTACTATTTATTAAATTACTAATAAAATAGTTTGAATTTACTGTGAAACATATAAAGTAGTTTAACCAGTATCCCCCCCATGTTTGACAATACACACACAGGATTCTTTGACGTATTCCAACATACATATTACTATAAAATAAGTTAAATTTTAATAAATATTTAGATTAATAATTGGATATCAGGCGTCTACTTCCAAAGTATCTTTCCTTATAGACTCGAATTTGCATCTAACGGCATCCAAACTCGGGTCTACAGGGTTCATACTGAGGAATCAAAATTTTCACTCCTCTATCATATATTAAAAGGACTTAGAGTAAGATCAATTACAGTATACAGTGGAGAATTCGCCATTCTACATCCACTGAAGTATATAACAGGCTGTTGCCTCTACAAAAAGAATAAATTTCTCACTTGTTCAAATAGTTATCCAAGTAATCTGATATTACTTTCCAAATAGTGATTGTCATAAGCTTTTTTTCCGAATCCTTGACAATAATCATAAAATAAAGGGCCATGCAAAATTCATATTCAACTTGAGTTTACATTAAACTTTTGAAAATGTGGAAAGAATGTGGAAAACTTTGAAGCCAATAGTAAGAGGAGAAGTTAATTTTCCAATAGATTTATGAATGAAATACAGCTTTAACGGCCAGATACAATAATAAACCAAGTAAGCTTACAGATCCTTTTGGTGATATCAATTTATGAAAAAAATTAGTGAGCATAAATGACAACTGCACATCATATTAATACCGCACTCCTCCTTCTAAATTTGATTTTGTCATGAAGATATTCAAATATTTTTACTATAATACTAACTTAACAATAATGTACATGTAGAATCCTCATATTCCCGGCAAACGTGGTGTTCCACAGTTTGAAACTATTGACTACGAAATGAATTATGTATTTATATATACATATAATGTAGTACAAATGACCTTCGGAATCGTAACCAATCAACGTTATGTATAAAAACGAATCAGTGATTGGTTGAATATAACATTATGTACTGAGCACTTATGGTAGAAAATCTTCACGATCATTGGTTCAATTGATTATTCAGTGCAACAGTACGCAAATCGGTAAAAATTCATCTAGAAGATTATACAGGGAAATTATTGATTTTATTGTTACATAAACAGATTTTTACGAAGTGACTAAAATATCAAATTGTTTTTCATTTTAATTGGAAATTTATTGAATTGCAGTGTAGAAAGTTAAACGAATTACCAGTTAGAAATTTTCGAAAACTTGATAATCACTAAATAAAAATGAAATATTCAAGAGATTTCAGAAAAAATAAATTTCTTATTTTCATTTCTAGCAAACATGCTAATTTACATTCACCATTGATTTTTAAGAAAATCTATTAGGCTTAGATAAGAAAGGAGTATGGTTGTAGATTGCAACTAACTTGAAAACTCTTCATGAGTACTAATACAAGTTGCTATGGTATTAATTTAGTATTACATGAATGTAAAGAATGGGCAGAAATTACTAGAATAAAGTTTTCACATTTATTGGAAGCTCACAGAATTAATAACACTGATAAAACACCTGTGAATTCTATTCACCTTTTTAATTGGAACGGTTAGAAATGCCCCAATGCTCTGGTATGAAATTTAGGGTGCACACTGCTGAGGAAGTCCATGTTAGAACGAAATAGCTATCCACTGCTCCATAGGTTGCCAACATCAGTCTGTGACGAATCCAACCAACGAAACTTAATATGAGATGCTAAAGTTACTATACTGAATGAAAACTTTAGATATATGGATACAAGAATTGAGTAATTTGTATCTACGGCTGAATTCATACAACTAATAACCTAAAGGACGGACATAAAGACTGAATTTATAATCCTATTTTTATTATAATGAATTGAATTTAAAAGTCGTCTACCATTTCCCACGATGGATTATATGAATGTAAGAACAAAGGAAGTATAGATAGTTAATTAACTCACTTTCGTCATGCCGTTACCTCTTTGATAAAGGATTCTACTTAATTCACTATTGTCAATGATGATTCTGGCTACTCAAAATATGCTGAGAAAAAAAGTCATTTTGGTTCCTATCAAGTTGACTTTACCCATCTCGATATCTGAAATTAATACAAAATCATGAATATTACCTACATCTTATTATGTTTAATCGATATGGATTGAAATTATATAACATTATAGCATTTCATGAAATTAGCTTGGTGATCTTCATAAACAATCACCACCTGAAGGTGCACTTTACGTCTCAAGTTTCAGTGTCCTACAAATGTACTATTCTTCGAAGTTAAGTTTCACTACACACTGACATCAACTAAAGAACTATTAATAATAAAAGTATTGTTGCACTGTGATTGAGTGAAATGCATTGGAATCCGATTAGGAATTTCAGTCCACTCATAATCACAAACAGCTGCCAGGTATAAATTAGCTCTAATACCTTCAGATTTTTAATATCGAATGAAATGAACTAAAAGGATGCGCTCACTAGAATAGAGATTTCGATACAACTTACCCAGTAAGATAAGATGTGCACTGAATATGGACACCAGTTACCTAATAAATGATCATTTAGTAGTTATTTGTATACGTGATATTTCTTTTTTGATTTAGAATAGTTATTAAGTCTAAACACGTAATAATCAGTCAATTAGACATTTATGATATATGATAATAATATAATGAGCTTTAGGTAATTGTGCATCTTGATCGTAAAGTCACTAGTTTTATTATGGTTGGATTGTAGCTTGCAATTGAGTCAATCGCAGTAACTAAAATTTGATAACAAGAAGATACTAAATTGCATATTCTTCCTGTTTGCACAAGTTTACCTGTCTGAACTCATTTGCTGAATGTATAATACGATGACATTTAAAGTTTATGAAATAAGCGTCAGTCAAAGTGTGAACATTAACACTGAAATAAAATAGGCATATCAAATTAATAAGTCTCAAATGAAACGAATTACGAGTCCTAAATTACACTGCAACTTTAATAAAACTTATTAAGTTAACTGTTCAATATGATTACAAAAACTTAATCATGCGATATTTGATTGAAAATGAATCTGATGCATATAGGATATTCCATAGTAAGTAAAGGTTACAAATCATTCTATTTCTTCAATTTGACTTAGACACTTATCTATTATGGCGGGTTTAAGCTATATCCAATTTGAACTGCGATGTCTTGCGGTGATTGGTATTAAGTTTGGTTGATTGAATTCGTCACAGATTGGTGTTGGCAAGGTACCATTGCAAACCAGGGAACATTGGATAACCTGAAGCCCCCTGGAGCGGAATTTAGGGTGCATACTGTTGAGGGGTCCCACAGTAAAATGAAACACCTGTTCAATGCTTCCTGATCTTCAGTGGAACCCTGCCAACATCAGTTTATCGCGAATTCAGTCAACTATATCCAGTTAGCCTATCTCAGAAAATAACTAATGTTTTAGTCTACATTTAGATGTTTATAATATCTAAAGTGCTTTTCACTCATATATTGTTATTTTCAATTAGACTGAATACTATGTAGATCATCATGAACTGGAATAAATGATGTTTTCATTTCTTTTCTTTTCAAGTAGTTAATCTATCAAGTTATCAAGTTTTTCTTCAGTTGGGTTGAATATTATATTCTTTTCTAGAAAGAAAGCATTAGCTATACCTAACAAGGATAAAATAAAGCAATAGAAATATACCAATACACTTCATTATAATTTATTTCTCACTTGATTCACTTACAACTAATAAGGATGTAGATAATCATATATAGTTTGTTTTCAAAGAAAACATTAGAGCTTCTGTACTTTGAAATGAATGAATTAGTTATTGACTGTATTAGACAAAAATGATGGGAAGAAAACGATCTACATGTGGGTATACATGTGTGTATATGTGTATTTATTTATTTATGTTTTATTTGTAGATAATGTCTTGAATAAAAGCAGAAAGGAATGATATATGTAAAATTTAATGAAATGAATAATATCCTGAAGTCTTTTTCAATTATATCGTTGTTATATACGTTGAACTGACACAATCATTTTATCCAGTGTAAGCAGTTTATACTATGAGAACAATATAATGAAGATAAAGAACCAATCGACTAGTAAGTGAAGAAAATGATAAAGAAAGAGATAGTTACTTTGATGAATGATTATTACAGTGATAACAAGTAGGAAGGTTGTCAGACTATTCACTATACACAATCATCGGTAGCTTCATATATACATTTACAATCAAATAACTTAAACATCTGTAATGAAATACCATGACTGTTGACATTTATCAATACTTACTTTTAATTCAGTTGACATAGACGATAAATATACCAGTCAAAATATTTCTCATGGGAACCGAAATTATATTAATACAATACTAATGGTAGTGATGAGGAGAAAGAAGAAGATGATGAAGATTCGGAGGGTGAAGTTGATAAAATTAATGATTCTTTTTAGAAAAACAATTAGTTTTATGTTAACATTAAAAAAAAAGACAACAGGCGAGTTATCAAAAGAAACAAGACAAAACAAAACACTATACAAACAAGTGGACAAAACTATGTAGTTGAAGGAATGATTTATATGGGCATATGTATGTTCAATAGAACAGAAGACAACACACATGATTTAAGAGGTCTTTAATAAAATATTAACAATAACTTTCGTTTATAAGTTGACGTTTACAAAATAGATGAACCATGGAAAGAAGCGGTATGAATTACAAAAATAAGATATTCATAAATTATAGGTTTTAAGATGATAATAATAATAATAACCTTTATTAAAGGGTGGTCTCATTGATTGTTAACTTTGAAGTCTAGCTACATGAATTCACTTTGGCTAAACAATATTTGAAATACAAGAAGAACTGAATGGTTACATGGGATCACGCATTGATAAGCCTTCATGACTGCTTCGGTGATTCAACACAGGACCATCGAGCCTCGCGACCAATACATAACTTTTAGTCCACTTAACTTGTATCGACTAGTTCATAGTTCTAACTTCCATATGGCATGATTACGATAATAATAATAATAATAATAACCATTAATACAGGCGATAGTAGTAGTCATAATAATAGATCAAGGAAAGCTTAAAATGATGTGAAAAAGGACTAACTTATACGGCATATATCTGAGGCCACAAGTATTTCTGAACTCACTGCTATCACCACTTTTCTAAGTCAGTCTACCGCGTTGACGCTTAATTAATATCAATCACATAACCATCGTATTGGGTTGACTCGATGATGTCTCGAGTAACCTCTTCGGAAATCTTCAAAACACCTATCCAACCACTGCTCAGTAGAATTTCCAGAAGCATTGATACGGCATCATCCTACTAGTCAGCTGCACAATATCTTACCTTTGAATCAGATGAATTACAAAGATGATTCCTATTCATTTTAAAACTATAAATACATATACATTTTATGTATACTGGACACTATCGTGGAGCAGCGTCTTCATTCTCCTCCTCTCTTTTAATTTGCGGCTTAGCTGTATGGGGAGTTGCAGTTCCACATTCTAGTACACCGTTCGAAAGCAGATGGTCAAAGTCTAAGTTGACTTGAAACTTAATGTTCCACATGCTTCACTTTAAAGAATTCTAAATATTGCATAGTGTGTTTAAATTTTGTTAGGTTTAGGAACAACCGTTGTTTGCTAATCAGTATTCGGTGATAGATAAACTTCAGCTGGAATAACAATGAAAAGTGATAAGTACTAGATAGGTTTTTAAATTCAGATGATAAATCCATAACAGTGTGAGGCCATTAAACCACAGACAGCTGAGTTTAGGATTGTTTCTTTTCACGGTGAGTAGATTAACTTTATAAGATTACGTGAACAGTAACGAGTAGCTAACATTTTCAGTCTTAGTAAATCAGTGATACAAAGCAGTCGTCATCCAGAATTATCATCAAGTTAGATGACCAAAGATATCTGTGACTTCCATATAAGTTACTTTATTATTTAAATTATACTGTGAATCCATGACTTCAATAATAATAAATGGAGAACAAACTTAAAGGAAGGCTATTTAACTAGATTTTTTCCATTGAAAATTACAGTCATACTACCTTCATTTTGAATTTTACATCCTTGTTGTATAGTAATGCATCTTTATAATTGAAAATGCTTTGAAGAGGAAAAAATATTGAATGTGACAAAATAACAAATAGAAACTAGATTCAGAGTAAACAAAGTTCCATATTTTATATTTAAGTTGGATTGTGACTGGAAAAGTGGAATCCAGGACGTGCGTTTCATTCTATTTAGGGATTCATCGGCTGGATGTACCTGCATCCCAATGTTGATGTTCACACTAGGATTCGAACTCACGTCCGCTTCGTGTCAAACGCCACCGCGTTCACCAATAAGCTACTGTGTCCAGACAGTCACACTTGTGCAACGGGTACATATGCAATTTAGAATAGGCTTGTATCTTCCCATTGATTTGTAATGGACTGCACATATGAATCCACATATGGCAACAGAGGCTGACCAGTTTCAGTCCATTACAAATCAACGGGAAGATACAAGCCTATTCTAACAGTTCCATATTTGTTTATAAAGCAAGCTATTACAAAATGCTACTTAGTAAGGTTTTTGTTTGTTGGTAATTCTAAATGTTCACAGTTTCTGATAGCTGTGTTTCTCTGTGTTTGTTAGTATCAGGTAATAGGTTGGAAAATGTGATCTGCACAGGCTCGTCTGGTACTCGTCAGCAAGCGGTACCATAATCTTGAAGGAACTGATTTTCTTTGCGGGATACGAACGCGAAGCTGATTTAAGATGTTGAAATTCGACTATTCGAACGAAAACTGGAATACCGGCATAGGAATACTAAGTACTGATGCCTATGGTTCTAAACAAATTCAGTTTGGACCCCATGAGGACTACTGATTTCCAAAGATAGTATATGCGCTTGCTGACTAGTGCCAACAAGTACGAAATCAAAGCTGAGTAACTTTTCCTGATGGCTAACTCGAACCGCATAAAATCTTAGGATACTGCAAGTGATGCTGAATCATTTAAGCTAGTAGCTATGTATGGCAACTACATAGCAGTTTAGTTGACTGGGTCCAATCAATAAAAAACGATTAGGCAAACATAGTAATGATCATTGCTTAGTAAATAATCAAATGTAAATTAATACTTTGATACAACTCGGGTAAGTGTTATTCTCTATTTTCCTCCAATGAAGCAAAGGATTGAATTCTGTTATTGATGTCCAGATCCACTGTAAAACATTTTAAAAACTGGTTATTAATTAAATAGTTTAAAAATTCCGCAAGAAATACAAAGCTTAGATATATTATCAATGACTCATATAAATAAAAAGACATTAAATGCAAATAAAAAAGGAGGAAATGACAAAAATGCAATAGATGAGTCGGTAAGTTAACAAATGTAAGCCTTGCAGAAAAGCTAATTGATTAACCGACAGAACAAATAGTCAATACTTAATATTTTTATATGTGATATAGAACTACCATTTCAATCCAGGATGAGAGTTTCCTTCTATTTAAGACTCGTCAATAAGATATACTTGCATTACGATTATATTTACAAGGATTCAAACTCATTAACTATAACTTTAAATGCAAATGTAATATTCACTTAGCTGATGAGCATAGATACTAACTTGCATTTTAAATAACGGTAGCTAGGTAACTTAATTATCACTCAAAACGACACTGTTAGTGCTTACTATGTAAAGTACTTGATGTCGCTTAGATCTACAACAGAAGCTTTAAATTAAACCACTAAGCTCAGAGCATTTCTTATGCCTTTTTTACAGAATAATATTAATAATAAGTTTTTGGCAATTTCAGTCATAGATTTATAGTACACATTCAAAAATCAAGTGTCAGCTATCGGTAAACGATTTAAACTGGAAGCGTTGATTGGATCTTCATTCAAATAGTTTAAAATGAACACATATGCTACAAAACGTGATAGTCACGTGTTTAGTATCTAGGTGTACTTATCTATGAGAACTAAGAAGAAATAACTGTCCACTACTTTCTGATGTTCAGTCGTACTCTACCCTCTGACAATTTGAATAAATTTCCTCTCAAACATTATGACTAGCAATAATTCTTTATTGTTGGTTAATGAAAATCAATCTTATTTGATTCAGATATGTCAACTGAAAGATAAATAAATTCGTACCAGAATATATTTCTTCAGTTCGTTATGTGCTATTCATTGACTCAAGTACCATTACGTTATGAATTCTATTCAGTTACATTTCATTAATATGGAGGGTTAATAGAAATTGTTGAGTTTGCATCCAATACTTCAACACTCCGCATAAACTCTATTTACTAGTAGTAATCGTGTGCACGCTAACGATTTGTTTTAAGCGATAACTCTCAGAATCCGGGTGAAAAGTCGTTGTCAGTGGAGTTTAACCATATCAGGTGTGAGATATTACCAACGACAATCGATGATGCTTGTGATACATTCAGAATTTAGTTAAGTTAGAAGTGTAAACGACTAAATGCTGACTCATTAGCCTATGACAAAGTTCTCACCGGGAGGCTTGGAGGTTCTGGGTCTGAAAGCCGACAGGGTGTGTTTGCAAATAGCTAAGGAATCCCAAACTAGAACGAAATGTCGGTCTTTCGTTCCCCTGTTTCTAATGAATGTTTACCTACAATCATGTTGATATATTGGATGCAGCGAATGATGTCTATCTTTCGCTTGAAAAAAATTAATTCTGAGTTCTACCAAAGGTTTTCGTTGTTCTGTTTATAAGCAATGAATAACTTATTTATCAATATTATCAAACTTGTATTTCAAAAATAAAGTTATCACAGTCTTCATTTGTAATACTGCTATGACTTCAGAAAGCTGTCTACGACTGACGAGTACAACCAATTAACTGATCTTATTCTGTGTGCACGAAATTACAATAACAAAGGCAAATGAGTATTTAATCGGTCCCTATGTGTCTACCCGATGCCCGCTCAATCCCAGCCCAGAATAGGAAGGATACAAGCCTATGAATCAACCGGAAAAACCATATTATATTCCAAGCATTCATTTGTATATACGTAAAACCAGACCACACAATCAGTCAGTCAGGAATTTAACATCAATATAAAACAAGGAAGATGTTAGTAGTGGATAGGGGGAGGAAAGCAACGTTTACACAATTAACTAACTGTTGTTTACAAATGAGAGATGATACACTAACAGTAAATGTACTAAACGAGAGGATAGAACACGAAAGACATAATGATGAGTGAAATAAAATGTTTAAGTTTACACACAACTAAACTAAATGAACTAGACTTCCGAAACACAGTTCTGAAAGTTGGTTATCCTTTTATAATCGCCCAGCATATCAGATACAACTTTGTTGCATATCATTAAAAATTATAGATACATCCAGTTACTTCAGTTCATCATGAGTATTCAATTCAGGTAACTAGGTAAACAAGTTGTTCAATAAAATATATTGTAGCTAATTATTAGTTGTCTCCAGGGCCCTGTCATCGAAAACTCACAGACACCAAACAGCCTCCGGTATCTAAAACTTTTTAAATCTCTATTCAAAATTAAGAGCTGATAAATAAGATAGTGTTGATCTTATCATATTTTTTTATTTGCTATCAGGGGATATAATTAAGGAGAAAACCAGGCATATCACAGGCAAATTTTGTAAACATGAGGAATGTTATACAATTGGGGGTTTTATTACTCTGATTTTGGTTGAAGTCATCCTCAACGTTTTAAAGAAGCTTAAATTTAATATCACAAATTTATCTGAGTTAGACAACAAGTTAAAACCAGAAATCACTGGACAGCTACTAAGTTTACACACAGTTTTTCCTTCAAGGTCGAGGCAAGCACCTCCAGGTTTCGTAGTAAACTGCTGGACAGTTCCATACTAAAACGAAACAACTGTTTGATACCTTATAGTTTTCATCGGCTATCTAACGCACATCGACCCATCATAACAAATCTGAATTCAATCATTGCCACAAGATTCAATTTTAATTGGATAAGTTTGTTGTATCCTACACTTTCAATAATTTTTCTGTAAGTTTTGTGAGTGGATGTCGCATATTAGAGTATAACTTCGAAGAAAGATCTTATTTCACTTATTAATGTTCACTATATTTGTGCTGTTCATCAACACTACACTACACTGACATGCCTATGGAAATCAGTTGCATATAATTTTTTATTGTTAAAATAAACAATTTGATTGAAATCGCCCTCTAATATGTAGTACCTATCTACTAAGTGAGTAGAAAGTGATAAACAATACTGAGTAGAATAGATTTAGTGCGAGTTTGAAGATCGATGTTCTCTTCTGCAAAGTCACACAGGATCATAAGACTAAAAAAATTATGAAATAACATGTTGCGCCTAAAAATTGAAGATTTGAAGTGAGTTAAGAAGTCGTAAGTTAAAAGATGTCATTCGATGGTTGTTTCATCTCAAGTTTATGCATATCTGTTCCGAACTTATTGTCATAAATTCAAATGTGCAAAACTATTTGAACTTCAGGAAGTGACACATCATTAAAACGTTGAATCATAATAGTAAAATGTTTAAGATCTTCAGGAGTTATTTGGAGATTCATTACAAAACAAAGGAAACTGAGCAGCTGTTTTCTCCTTTTTCTTAACTCTCCATCAGTTTACATAACAATCAAGTTTTACTGCAAGTGCATCACTTATAGATAAATAAATTGGAGTTTAGTAATCCTTTACTTCATTGATCACTGTGTAAAATTAATTATAGATAGTTATTCACCTCTTCACACCACAGCACAGATGACTACATAATTTACAAGTTCTGTGTAGAATTTAGAGGAAGCCTTCACAAATTCACCTTTCGGTAAGTAAATGGTTATTATTCATAAAAGTTTTTCATGACAAATCTATTATGCAACTATTCTCAAGTACTCATTGATCCTCAATGCTCCTCAACCAAATGTCAGTAAAGGTTAAAACTACCTTCATATTAGTCATTCATTTATCTGTCACCCACTCGCTCCCCTATCCCTCACCCAATATTCTTAATCATATTCATTGGCTGAAATTCTTTCTAACTGCTTTATGCCGCAAAAATGGCATAGTATTTAAACAATCATTCTGTTTTGTTTTATATTCAACTAACATTGAAGTTATCAGCAATTTAATTTCGTGACTATCTTATCTCAGTATGCCAATCGATAAGTGCTCTCACAATTTAGGTACCAAATCCCATTTATAACCGGTTATTAACCTGAGCATATTCATGCTTACTCCAAGCACCAAGTAAGACCCAAATGATATTTATACACTGACATGCATTACTACTCTACAATAACATACAAATAAATTAAAGAATTTCTCTACACAAAAGTGACTAAATTAGGACGAATTCGTATCTTCCCGTTGATTTATTGTGGACTGAAGCTGGTCAGTCTCTGTTGCTATATGGGCATCCTCAGCAGATTGCCTCAATATAGTGATGAATCACAAGTATTATTTAAGTTGGATTGTGACTGATAGGCGGAATTCATCACGCGATTTTCGTCTTATTTTAGACTCGCCGGCTGGATGTTCCTGCATCCCAATGTTGATGTTCATACTGGGATTCAAACTCAGTTCGTTTCGAGTCAAACGCCACTGCGTTCATAACTAAACTACTGAGTCCAGACAGTTACGCTTCTGCAATGGATGTATATGTAATTAGGACAAATTTATATCTTTCCGTTGATTTATTATGGACATCCTGCAGACGAGTCCTAAATATGATGAAACATGCGTCCTGGCTTCCGCTCACCAGTCACAATCCAGCTTAAACAAAAGCGACTAAAGTTAGGAATGTGAACTAATGAATAACAAAACTCCCCACTGGTTAAGTACATAGGTATTCACCAAAAACATCCTAAGGTTCTAGAATGGAACAACTAATTAGTACTTACTAGTATGCAATAAGTGTCTGCAGTTCTTGATATTGGTCACAAATCAAAATAAGAGTGTTCTATACTAAAATAACATCCAACGAAAGACATGAAATATGTCCAAAATTTCATCGATTAAAATTTCTCAAATAAAATTGTCTTTCTATTATTTTATTTGATCAACACTTTTTTTTAGTTTAATAAAAATTTTTAACAAAATGACGATTAACCTGACAAACCATCTGGACAGTTACATATTGTTCAATATTTGATCATAATTTTTATGACCCAGATTGATTTGATTTGTGATAGATAAATAAATAAATAGATTAGAAGAAAGACAAAATAGGAAAGAAGGAAAGAAGATAGATACGTAGGTAAGTAGGTAGGTAGGTAGATACTCAAAGATTGGTTCATACATTAGACCAATACAACAATGTTAAACAGAATAATTCAACTTAATTCATCAATAAAATGTCTAAAAATATATTTATTACTTATTTTATGGCATAAATGTTTGTGTTAATCTTCATATACTTTTATATGAATCTGTTGTTTGCAGTCGATATATAACAGATTGAAATTATCTTTGGAAATGATTGTCGGTAAGTAGCACACCTGTAAATTGTTTGAGGTAATGGATGAAATTTGTAGTTCACAAAGAAAGAAAACAGAACCTATTTTACTTAGTTCAGTTGTTTGTTGAATAAATGTAAGATAAGATTAGCAATTACATGTCAGACGGTTGAAGGTAGTTGATAGAAAGCTCTAAAAGTAGATTTCGCGCTGAATAAGCACATTATCAAGTGTTATCCACAATACCGACGGAAATGATGCTTTATGTAGGTCTCGTGCGTGCATCATCCAGTTTTCCAGTCAGCAATTTTACCAGTGAACGTTACGGGTATTTCTATCCAACAGAAAGTACCAGTTTTCTTGAGATGCTAGATGTACTTTATTGATGAAACATTCATCTTGAAACCTAGGCCAATTAGGATTACTTAAAAAATACTTCCAACCATCAAGCATAAAAAAAAGTACTTTTAATGTACAGTCACTTAAAATATCAACCACATTACAACTTCATGGATAAAGTTTGATCAGTGAAGTATGAATATTCTTACTATTTAGTAATCGCTCAATATGACCGATACATCTTCAAGTTTACTATGTAGTAAAATATAAATATGGTTGTTTTACAAAATTCCATGTTGATACTGTCAAATGAACTTCTGAATGGCAAGAGTAGTAATTACTGGGTAATTTAATTCATTTGAAGAAACTCCTAAACAGAAGAAGTTATGAAAATTAAACAGATATCATTAGTGTTCCATTATCAACTCGAGCAAATTTTTGCGTCTTACTTACTTACTTAGAATACGCAAATGATATTCCGTTTATTTAGAGTACTTACAAACAGAATAATTATCTCTTAATCGTAAATAACAACGAGACTATATTGGGGATACGTTTCTACGCTACTAAATGCGAACTTCTCTATTAGGACTAACCTAGGTCGACTCCGAATTCATTGATAGAGAGTGAAGTAATTTAGTTTATTTACTATCACTCTTATGAATTAGTCTTAATATAGACTTAGAAAGCTTGATTAGCTATTGTCAACTTGCTTAATTTGTGGCTTAGATTAGACATTCGTCTGTCAACTAAACGATGAGTATAGCATAGTAAGCAGCATTTCTCATTGTTTTTCTATATGGCTACGGAATATAAACTTTAAACATGTTGATATTCAATAGTTAATAGTATTTGGTTATATGCGTCTTCAAAATGTGGTTTCAGTTTGTTGGGACCACCGAGTGACTAATGGTGCGGTTAAATGAAGGTACTTCATGTGATAAGACAAAGTTACTTCATTGACTAATGCTGTTGGGACAAACATTGAGAAGTCCCAACTACCTCAACTGAAGTAACAGTAGATCACAAGTTATCTACTATGTTTTCATATTTGACCAGATATATGGAATCCAACAGATTCGATATTTAGTTACAATTGGGGGTTTGTGGAAATAGTTAATTGTCAATCCTGATATCACGAAATGGTCTGAATCAGACAACGAATGATCACCTGGAAGCACTCGAGAGATGTTTCGTCCTAGTATGGGACTTCAGCAGTGCGCGTCCACGACCCCATCGGGGATCGAACCCAGGACCCTCTGTCTCCACCGCAAAAGCCTTATGATTGGACCACTGACTTGGCTCCTGACGGTTGATATTTCTAATTCAATCGATATTTTCCCATTCATTTTACTGGTGGTTACCGTATATTAGAGAATATTTTCTATATATATTCAAGGATCTTGAACTTCCAGCAGCTGTCCGTTATGCATATGTGCTGTATCGTGAACTAAGATCAGATACGGGATATAAAAAATGATTTCTCCAGAAATAAAATACAGCGTATTAGGACACAAAGATTGATTGTTCTCTGCCTTTAGGTCTAATCGACTAGGTTAGTTCTTAGCCAGATAGGAAGAACACAAGTTTACTAAGTGAATTAGCTAAGTCCAAATTCTATTTCATACATTTTAACCACTCGTTTATATATGTATACATCTAAATTCAGATTACACATCAGATTAGTTAGAATAATGATGTCGACATCAAATGTTAATAATAATGATGCAAAAAGAGGTAACAAATGTTGAATTATTTAGCGGTAGTTCATGAATGGTTAATAATCATATTGTTGTTAATGAGTCAAGTGAGAGGTTAGAACGTGATGAATACAAAATAATAGATACATAATGTTCGTTAGATAAACAATTATGATGTAAGAAAATAATTTTCTGAAAAAATTGTCCATGAAGACTAGTAATTCACCAAAACTTATCCTCTGTAACAATATGGTATGATGTATGCAGATATCTGAAATGAAAAGTAAATATGGAGAAAGTTACATCTCAGAATGAAATCATTCGTAGAAGTTGCACTGTACCATGAGCGACAACTGTTAAGTGGATGACTAAATTAACGAAGCTACCGTAACACACATAGTGAGTACATAAAACATTGCAGATAGTGTCATCATTTTAAATAATGAAAATGAAAACCAAACATTTTAGGTTAGAACAATGTTTCATATAAATGACCCATAAGTAACCAGTAGTATTGTCAGAAATCATTTATGTGCCACACAATTTATCTAACACTTTCCAAAAATATATTGATCATTCATGTATTATCAGTTGTGTTCTATTCTTTGTTGGATTATAGTTTCCAATTATAAAAGCGAAATAGACTCAAGATTTTTGCAAACCACAGAGCACCAGATCGCTTATTCATCCCAGTATGGAGCTCCTCAACAGTACACGCCATATATTCTGACCAAGGAGCTTCAGGTTGGTGGATACCTAACTCTCGGCACCACTGCACTGCAATCCAGTGGAGAAATTTCCAATCCTATTAACTTGTGATATAGCGCGACGATTAAACAATGTGATTGGTGATGACTGTTTCACTCCGACATGTTTCAACTCCGCCAGTTACGACTTCTCATATTTTTATTATCAAAAATTAGTCGTTTTCATCAGCATCCTTTCGACCAGTCAAAATCGTAAACAAATTTCTCAATCATTTTTAAGTTGCTTAAGGTCAATCCCCACCCCCCTCCCGCTATACCTTAATCATACCTTGAAGTTCGGTGTAGACAAATTCATTTATTTAACAATATTTTGTATCTAAATACATTTTCCTATCTGAAGAATGGCTAAAGGGTTCACACATTTCTAAAGCTTAAAGGTTTTCAGTCATTTTCCTTCTTAATTGTATGTTGTACTTTTGCTTCTCCCCACTCCTTTGACTAACTTTGTGATGGAATCCTCTGAATATCAGCTAAAAATAGTATATAGGTAGGGAGTAATCCTCATTACCTTCAAAATGATTAGAGTTGGAAAGTGACACTACTGAATTCAATTTAAATGGCCTAAAAGTACCATATCTACTTCAAGTTCTTCATTGTTCTTCTGTAAGATTATGTGTCAGGTTGTGTCTGTACACTCTTAAATTATCCTAAATTAGAACAAACAACGGTCTAGTGAACCTCGGTTTGATATAACCATATTGATAACATGCCAAAAATTGTACCCAGAACCATTTATCTGTATTGATTTTACCGCACACATATTTTAGTAAACCTTTGATCTTTTCAAATACGTCTGTTCTATTGAGATTGTCTTGAAGTCTTTTAAGCACAATTACAGAAATCTAATGATCATATATGTGACAAAGTAAATAATGTGTGTTGAATATGCTGATATTGTCCACCTGTTTTTCAATTTGGTGTACCCATTTTGTTCCTATTAGTCATCTTACCCCACTGATAAATTGATGATTGATTTTTCCTGTTTACATTTTCCAACCCTTAATTCCCTATTATTTTTTACGAATTTTATGATTAGTAACCTGCCTCTTACTGACTACATAAACTGAATGGCTCTTGATCATTGTAATGTAGCTTTAATATTTTACCTTCAAATAACCTTTGCTCTAGTTGACTATCTTATTCTGTTTGTAATCATTTGAGTTGTTTATCTGCCTCTCTTTGTAATGTTCAGATCATATAGGACCTCTGTTGTCAGTGAAATTTCTTTAATTAGAAGCGATATTGTTGAAGATGCTTTTTTTTTTTTACCTTAGTGATGATTATTTTAATTGCATTGAATTTGATATTTCGTAAGTTCATTTGTGGCGTTTGAAACATTTTTGTTTCGATCCATTGAAACAAGCACGGATTTACTACATGTGCATTCTGAATATTCGTTTACTACTTCAGTGGATCCAGATATCATCGAAAAATACCTACAAATGATTGAACGGCGAATCCAGAATACACAAAAGATTTTTGGATAAGTAGTATTCATGTCTACCATCTACTCCATTCAAATGTAAAGAGCAACCAAATAAAATTAGAAAATACTGATTTTGGTTATATCTAAAAAAATGTGTAACTAGTCGAATGGTCTAACATTTGGTAAATGGAGATAAATGATTCCTTGTGCATCGTGATGCATAATGGATACCAAAATATAAATAAATTCACCGTGAAGTGTTGAATTGCTTGTTGTTTAGATATAGAATGGGTATAGGAGTTATTATCACGTCAGACTTGAAAACCATTTCATATACTGAGAGTTTTGAAACTATGAGGTTATTAATCAAAGTCTTCGGTCATGTAGATGTTAAAATATTCACCATATTGTGGATTATATTCACATAACTAAAACTTCAGTATTGTATACAAGCATCAAGTCCTTGAATAAAAAGTGGGTGACTACAAATAACAAATGGGTGAATAATTAGAAAAGGATAAAAACAATCACAATTAAGTTGACTCCCGGAAGTTCAAGGCTGTTTTATGATGTGCAATCGTCAAAACTAAACCAATGACTCTCGTCATTAAAAAAGGACTGAACGTGATTTGATTACGGCAATTTAATTGCTTATTAATGCTTTTGCTTCCGATCTGTCCTCCTTTCTTTCTACTATCCAGGATAGCGAATTTGCAAAGACACTAAAACTTTCACAAGACTATAAGCAATTACTTATAAGTTGACTACGGACTACCAATAAATAATCAACAAAATGATTTTCCTGATTAAACATTCGACTTCTTCCTCTTAATACATTCAAAATAAAGTCAGATCAAATGAGAGACACGCTGTTGTCAGAAATAACACTAACCTTCTATTTTCCTGTCCTTCCCAAACTAAAATTAACCTTTAATATAATATATTCAACCTTTACGTTTGTTCCGCTGATATAATAATTAACGTTTAGTTGCCTATCCATATTGTTTAAAATAATAGCTCATAGTAACTATCATCATGTGTCTTGACATGTATTGTCGAAAATCAGTCAAACTAGTCATGTCTAAACAAATAATCAGTTTTTTTTTCTTAAAGAAATAGGTTTAATGTATTCACAGGGTACTTGATCTAATCAATTTATCGTTTTGTTTATTTAGAAAAAGCCATAGAACTGAATATAGTCAGGTTTGATGTTGATGGCTCTACCAGATAACACATTTCAATCGTATCTTTGAATGCATCCAATAATGGTTAAATTTAGTTTGTTTCAGCTGTCATTCCTATCTGCGACAATTTTCTACTTATTATAATAATGATAATTCCATACCATGATAAGTATTAAATATACAAGATCGTTTAGTAATTATAATATTCAAGCATAGTAACCGATACTTACTTCATTATTATTTACTGATTGTGAGGACTATAAAGAGAACTGAAGGAAACACTTAATGATGATACTGATATATTTGGCTATTATATCACTTCATGATAATTGTTTCCATATTTATTTAACAATTTGTAAAATGAATTATATATATATATATATATACGGCACTTGTCTTAAAGAACTTGTATCAACAATAATTTTTCCTATATTTAAGTGATTAGAGATAGTCATAAGAAAGCTGTCCTCCCTAGTTTCATGCTTGATGGGATTCATCAACATATTGTGCATATGATCCAGATAGAACTTACGGTTTCTTAAAGGTGCTTTAACTAGAGATGACATGAGTGAGCTCGGATATACCATATGTGTAACTGAAAGTAGTCGGTATGATACTTTAATTAAGCTAGGTTTCACATTAGCTGGTATTCGTTAGATGGGACAAGGTATACTTTATGACATTAGAGCCTGCTCTATTTAGTCTTAAAATCTGACGACGTTATTACTGAGTTATTTAATTAATGATAGACTACTTATAAAATTGAGATGTCTAATATAGAAACTTGATGTAAACAATGCCCATACACTTAGAGTAACGAACATATTGAAACCTGACTAGTTGAATTCAATACTTTAAGGACTAGTTAAGCAAACAGAGTAATCACCACATATAGTAAATTTTGGTCATCAGTACAAATTATCTAAAAATTATTTAAAGAAAATTTTTCTTTACTACCTTCGGTATACATTTTATTAAATTTCCTTGTTTACGAAAGTAACACTTATCTTTCATTAAAATCTACTTCAAATGAATCCATTAGCTTCATTAAATAAGAAAATTTAAATAACGGTCAAAAAGTATCTAACTGTTTCAGTACTGAATTCGAATCTCACTATAATCTTCAACGTTCGGTTAGGGACATATTCAGCTGACAGACTCCAAATAGCACAAAACGTGTATCCCAGTTTCCACTCCTTTCCATTTTATTAATTATTTGTTTTATTGATCAAATATGAATTATTTAATGGGTTGGTATGATACCACGAATTGGCCTGAGTTAGAAAATCACTAAAAACTAGGAAGTAGTAGACAGATATTTCGTTCTAATATGAAACTCCTCAGAAGCGCGAATTAATGACCTCATCAGGTGATTGAGTCTAAAACTTTGCATCGAAAGTATGACAGACTACTAGGTCGGCTGGGATCTAACGTTTGATATTTCTAACTTCAACCAGTTCGTAAAAATATTTAAGTGAACCCATTCATTGACATCAGTGGATGGTTGAAGGTCACTGGTCACTGAAATTCTTACTAGAATCTCAGGAATTATCTTCTGAATTTAATCACATGTGAGCTGATAATGATTGGAAATAGATATTGTAGATAATCTTGAGTTTGGTTGTGAATAATTCTTCAACTTCGATCAATTCCTAATATCAACGAACGTGACAACACTCAATTACTACTAATTGTCTTCAGAGATTTTCATTAGTTTCTTTTGTCTTCTAGAGTCGTTTCTTAAGTTTCAACATGTAAACAATCAGTGTTATATCTTCATAATTTCCTAGTTATGATCTTAACCTACCTAAATACCAAATATAGGTCTATTAATAAATGAATGTTACAAATTGTTGTAAATTTGAAAAGAACACTGAATTGTTCATAGAATTCATTTAAAATATTTATATCATGCATGTATTAAGTCAATTAACACTCTTCTTGAATGTTCTAAGTAAAACAATGTGAAGATAGGACACCATGTTACTGTTATTTGTCAAGGAAACTTTGTTTAAACGGAACTGTGAATACACATTTCGTTTATCATAAAAAGAATTTGACAACACGTATCTCATTCATTAAATAATATAGAGAAAAAAAAATAACTTGAAGTATTTGAAGAAATGAGAGAAATATACGGTAGGACTTTATTCATTACTTAACTTCGTCAATGATGAGACAATATTAGTAATCATATTTACGAGACTTCACAAAGTAATAGGAGTTTGTTTATCATAAGCAATGTAGGACATATGTACATTGATTCAAGTGTCCACATCACGTCAAGATGAATACTGAAGTAGGGGAACTGATAGCAGTATCAGTATTAGTAGAAAAGCTTAGATAGTAGAGGATATGGTTTGAAAAAAAGAAAATTGTCATATCTTTGCTTAATATATCTTACCCTCTTCCCAATCTTCTCTTACGTCAGCTAATGTCACATGTAGAGGTGAGTTGTAGTTTAGAATATGTAATACACACTTTCTTTTAGCCTTTACAAAGTAACCAGTTCACTTATCCTACTTCAGATAACCCACAGAGATTTAGATGACTGTTAATGCAGTAAAATACAGTTCTTTATATACCTCAAAACTATGTATCAGCGATGTATAGTCTGACCAAAGATATTAAAAGCGAAAAGATTCAACTAATATAAACATAATTTGACTAATGGAAGCCTATTGACCCACTATACATCATTTATGCTCATGATTTATTAATTAGGTAGTACAATATAAACATTAACATATTAACCTTCATCATACATGAGAAACGAAAGAAGCATTTTCGTATATATTCAAAAATAAATCTGAAACATGAATAAAGTTTACCTTCCATCAAACATTTATTAGAACACAAAATATAGGTTGGGAATATCAAAGTTAGCGATACGTTTCCCATTACTATCTAAGGTCTAAGATATTCAACATCATTCCCAACAATCGGGATTAGTTTCCTTCCACTTTGATGATAAGTAATGCATTGCTGAATGTTTTCTAAATAAAGATTTCACTATACTGTTTTTTTAAATCTGGGCTGTGCTATGCTAACATCTTTACAACAGACAGCTGTGAATAACTTCAGACGTATGAAATAAAATCTTAAGTCACATTTACACTTCATTATAAATCACCTATTTGCTAAACGGACAGAAAAATATTCAGAAGTGACAGCTACAACGATATGCTACCTTAAAGTCTAATTGAGATGTTCTTATGAGTCTTCAAATATTCTCCAAGTATTTATTGAAATTAATGATAATCAGCAGTGGATTAAGTTCCTTGTACACAACACTAATTTCTATGAAAAAATACACGATTATTAACATTTTTTCTTCAAGCAACTCACTGAACTAACTCTTTGATTTACATCACTGCCAGTGAATTGATTTTCTGAGCAACACCAACAGATATTATATGGATGTAATGTTTCTAAATTTCTTAATATGCTATGACTGAATTCTATACCTGATTAATAATGAATTCAACAGATGACTCCCATATTCTTCAAGGTACAGAGATGTAACTTAACCTGACTTTTTAAAACATTGAAACTGTTGCAAATTAACGCAACTCCAATTTGGTAAACATAACTTTGACATTCTACTTGCTGCATTTATATAAAATAAAAACACCAATATGTTATATTTGTCGAATTTGAGCTAGACAGTGTGCTTGTTAGAGTCACTAAACACAATCTAAATCCATACGATTAAAGTATACAAAATATCATACAAATAGAGGCACACAAGCTACGTAAGTTATTTATTTCATATTAACTAGGCCTTTTAATAAATAAGTACTTTTATCGAAACTTCAAGCTGGATACTCAAAGTACTTTTATACGATTGAATCCATTCACTAACCTTTTTCAGCCAGTTGGTAATTATGTGTTGAATACACGAAAGTCAAATATACAATATCAAAATAAAGACAAAAATATTTCCTTAGATCAGTGTGGAGTAAAACTACTAAAGTATCAGGGAGTTGTTGTTTCACTGTCAGACGGTTTTAACTAGTACTCTATAAAAGTCATTTACTTTCGTAATCACATTACTGCTCTAGATTATATTACTGTCATATTTAAAGTTTTAATTTGACATCAGGAATCGGTCTGAGTCAGATAACCATTGAAAACCAAGAAATACTGAATGGCTGTTATGTTCCATTATTGAACTTTTCAGAATTAGGTGTCCAAGACCAGCTAGGGACTGGAAACCATGACCATCGGACTTCATGGAGAACGTTTAACCATTAGATAATTGGGCTTAAAAATTATCTGAGTTAAAAATATCGACAATTCGAGGTCGGCCCAATAGTCTAACGGTCAAGTATTCGCCTAGGATCCATTTCCTGATGGATAGTTGGTGTGTACTGTTGAAGAGTCTCATACTAGAGAGCGACAGAGGTCCTGTGTTTTCTGGTTTTCGATGGTTGTCTAACTCAACCCAAATTTAAATCAAACAATATTCACCAAACTCGATTACATATTCGAAATACTTAATCACTGTTTTCTTTCATACTCTTAAACATTAAATAAGATAATAAAGCTTAATAATCCTGAGCTAGATTTTTGGCAGGACTGTACATATTAAATACTAAGGACTGTCGTATTGAGATGAAACATCTATCTAGCGCTTCCTGGTCATTAATAGCTGTTTAACTAAGTTCAGTATACGATCCAAAACCTCAAATTCAACAGTCTTTTCAATACTAAATAAAACAAGAAAGTTGACTGGAATGTTTTAAGTATTTAGTAACGAGTATTTTAAAAACAGTGTAAGTAGGCCACCTTTTTGAGCTTCATAATTAAATAGGCTAACTGAAGGAATCCAACAGCATAAAAACATCAATTTAGTTTCAACTAACTGACTCGTCAATAACAGAGTGATCATGATGAATAAATAAAATTCTAGGTCCTGTTTCAAAAAATAAAACGTAAGCAACCATTTGTGCACACAATTTTAAATGTTTGCCGATTTCTTATTTCTGATAGAAACAATATTTATAAGGCAGAATTGATTCAGTGTTAAAAGTTTTTATTTGGAATCTTTTGAAAGTATTTTACACACTTCAGTTTACATATAATCACTATGCATATTTATGGTTCTTATGTGTATAACGAGAGAATGGGAATGTAGTGAACATATTGATTAACAATAAATAACCAAGTTGTACATAAACAAGCGCATAGAACATAAAGATTTAATCTTTTTCATAGTTATTCTTCATGAAAAAAAAAAAACAACATTAAGATAATCAGTGAATGGAACCACTTACAAGTAAACAGGACACTAATACAATCGGTCAGAATTAAAATAAAAGAAGGAGAGAAAAATGGAAACGAACAAAGCAATTAATCAAAAGAAGACACCAATGAATACATATTGTTTTCTATTCTATCCACTCTTTTATCTGCAGATGATTCAGCTATCTGCTTAGAATAGATCTAATTTATTATCGACAAATAAATAAGCCATTTTAAAGATTACCTTAAAACATAGTAAAACAACAACGATCCGTAAGCTAATATACTTTCATCACAATGCAGTCTATCACATACTGCTGCCTGCATCTTGTACGAAAATAAAATAATCAGTCAAAGTGAATATATTATAGTGGATAAAGGCATCAAACAAAATAGATAATAAAGAAAGTAGTTAAACAGTATGCTAACATAAATGCCCACTATAGATAGATAGATACTTAGATAAGTAGATAGATAGGTAGATAAATAAGTAGATATAGATAGACAAATAGCGAAATCTCCTTAAGAATATTGAGCACAAGATAAATGGCAGGTGTAAGATACCTTGTGATGTTTATAAACCAGAAACATCAGTTATTAATTAACTAATTTATCAGGTACAGAGTTATCCACTCGGCAGCAAACTATACCTTAGTTGAGAGAACTAGTGATATCACTGATTGTTTAAATCAAAGCGGATTAAGGGTTCGAACTAATGACTGAGTGGCTGTGAACCTAATTCCCTAATTACTGAGGCACCACCCAATAAGATAAAGAGAGTCATTTCCATAAATTTCACTTTTCTTATTTTGAAATATCACTAGTGTAGCTGGCGGTATGAGCATTTTCACAGTAGTCATGTTATTATTATTAGGAATTATAAGAAAACTGTGAATACAAAAATTGATATATATATATATAATTATATATATATATATATTATATATATATATATATCGCTCCTCATATTTATCAGCGACCAGTGTTATCAGCTGATTGAATTAATTCTGATAGTTCCGTAAACGAAACTCATCAGATATTTCCACACATAAATTATCAACGAATCAGCTACACTTATCATCCATTAATCATGCCTTAATAGTCTAAGGCCGCATACTTAATTCATCCAATCTAACTGCTATTCTAGATAGTGTAGTTGGTTGCTCACTCGGTTGAAAGAGCGGCGAGATGAATTATTTTTTACAGTTGCTGCATTATTATTATTATTAGAACTTGGTATGCCGAATCACAGCCACGAAGTAATGCAGTAAGAACTCTAGTAAAAGTAGTAATACTATTAGTACTAGTCGTAGTAACAGTAGTAGTAGTTGTTGTTAAATTGTATTGCATTCTTTAACAGTGGAGCAAAAACAAACCAGTAGTCAGTTTGATCACGAATTTATCATATCGTTGTATATCAAAACATCAATGTCAAAAGTATAGATAAGCCTAGGGAGGTGAGGATAGAACGAACAAGGACACGTAAGGAATATGAATTTTGGATTATTATACAACGCCCAAGTAATGTGATAAAGGAAATGAATAGGTAGACATGTAAACACTCACACATAAGAAGGAATACATGGATGATAAAGCATAACAGCACGTTTATGAAAACATTAAACATTAAAGTACAGTTAAGTCAGGTGAATGTCTAGATTTACATGAACCGACTATAGGCGATCACCACATTTAGAGTGTGACTTAAACCCAGAGCGTGAATATGTACCTAATAAACTAGTTAATAATGTACGTGATATGAACTTAGCGCATCAGTCTTCTTCTTTTCAATGAGAATAAACTCTCATAAGTGACTATTAGTGTACGAATTTTATTGATTGTTGAATGCCGTAATTTATATCACGAAGTAACTGCAAATACAGGAGTTTTGTAAATCAGGTGGCACCGCATAGCTTGTTGTTGAGAAGTTCAATAACAGGGCAAAATTGCTGTCTAGTGTTTTCTTACTTTAATAATTATTTACCTCAAATCAATTCAGGTTATAAATGATAAAACTCCTAACTTGTTGCATTCGTTTTTCTTCGCATTAAGTAATAAAATAATTCTCAAGGTAACGCATGTTCTATTGATAATACGTGACTGGTGAAGTCCAACCATGTCGGATGTGAGGCAGATGCCTACTAATGACATTTAATGAAATTGCGTTAATATAAGTAAACAGACTCAGTAGTTTAATGGTAAAGCATTTACTATTAAACCAGAAAGTGTTGGTTTCGATCTCTAATGGGATTTGTATATGCAAAGCTGAAGAGCTCTACACTAGGACGAAACATTTGTTCAGTGCTTTCCGATTAGTTAGTAGTCGCGTTATTTAGACCAATTCGTCATGTTGAATTGGCATACAACAACACGCAATTAGAATAATTCCGTTGAAAATGTTCTGTTGGTTTTTCCTACTAAAAATTATTATATTTCACTATTAACTAACATATCTTAGCTAATCATCATGTTACAAAATGTTAATCTCATATTTTAATTTTATGTTAATAAACTGACATTCTAATCTTATTAATAATCATCTTAATGATGATGAATGTAAAATTCGTTAGTAATATCTTTCTTCTTCATCAGTTACATTCATAATTCACTTTTATCATCAATGTACAAAGGTATGTATCATTGACGATTAATGTATGTAGTGTAATTGTAGAAAATACTGTCAATATTAGCATATTTTACAATCAGTTTCAATTCATTTATATTGTGCTCTACCCGCATTATACTGGTTATCTCATTCTTTGTATTCATTCTATCAACATGAATAAAATTTCAATAAAATAAAATAAAGAAAAGAAAAGAAAAATTTTTTACCAATTATTATTGATTATCACTACCTATGAATTGATAAAACCATGTTGTTTTTTGCCAATATTTGTTCAGTAGGTAGATGGATTGTTAATGAATAGGAGAATAGACTGAAAGAGAACAAACAATAATAATAACAATAATGACAATTAGTTCGATGTAAGTAATAATAATATAAATTAGTTCAGAATATCATATCACTTTGATGTTAGCGGTAGCGGCAGCGGCAGAGGCGGCAGTAATGAAACAAACTTCGAACAATAAACAGTAGAATATAACAACTTAATGAAATACATCTTAAGATTTGATTTAATATAATTAATACAGAATACATTTATTTTTCCTTTGAAATTTAGTTTCATTGAGATTTTTGGTTGATTCATTAATAGATGATGTGTTGAGATAAAAATATGGAATGGTAAGTAGATTGAGTAATGTAATTTCAATTCATTTTAGTAAAACGATGAAGGAGGGAAGCTTGTACCTACGGCAAATGGTAAGCTCTTTAAGGTAGATGGTTTAAATGTGAAACTTTTGTTATCATTGTTCTTAAAAACATTTAATAATCTATACTTCAACTAAAAGAATTTCTTATTTTCTTACCTAAACTTCGTTCTATTTAAAGTCGATCCACTCGTAGATCGATAGAATAGACGTTTCCCACTGGCAGTAAACGCTGATGTAAGTGTTCATAAAATCAGTATAAACTTCCCAATTAAGCCATCCACTTCATAGAATCTTATGTCAACAATAAATACTAGGATATTGTTTAAGATATACAATTTATAGTTCTAACCAACTGTATTATGAGACAGCATTCATTGATTTCATCAATGGATGTTTGTAGTATTTAACACATTCACTTTCTCTGCGTTATTTTAACTGGTGACATCTGGTGGTTAAATGATATGTGGACTAATCATGAATGTTAAAATGTCTAACTTAAAAAATTATGAAGGATAGACGAAGAAAATAATCGAAACTATTAGTTCAAACATTTCGCATTACTGACAGAAGGTTATTTAAAACCGGATGGTTCCTGTATAGTCATCATCTATCAGTATGGGATTTTTAGCAGTGAGTACCCGTAAACCGACGTAGAGTTGAAGTCAAAGATGCAATGCCATAAGACGAGTATGTTTCTTTTAATAATTTATGTTCCTAATTTCCATCAATCCATAACAGTGCATGTGGCTTGCTGATGAGTTCTGTACTGAGATGATATAGCTGTCTACTGCTACCTAATTTACACTACTTACCTACTTGAAATCGGCGCATGATATCAAATATTTTCACGCTCAACAATTTTCATCAATCTTTACTAATGCTACTTATTTCTTCTCCTAACTAATGAGTCATTTGAATATTTTCTGAATGCATATTATAAAGGTTACCGAAAAGCTGAAGTTTACTTTCTCATCGCCAATAGTTCTTTTGAACATACCTCTTGCCATATCCTCAAGTAAAGTTCTAGGGCGTCAGTATGTGGGATGTGGTATATTCAATTAATTTCCTATATACTCAACTTTAAAGTTTACCATGAATGCTTTATAAGGTTCATTCCTAAGGGAAACATCCTTGAGATAGAGTGTCTCTGTAAAATTTTCATACAATAACAATTTCAGAATCATGTCATTTGCTGTGAATGAGCTCCATACTAAGTAGAAGCAATTCGTATTAGTGTTACTTTCTTTAATTAATAATCGGTTGGTATTATTACACACTATAATAGTTAGTTTAAATAGTAGTAAATATCATATTTTCAGTACTGATTAGATAGTATTTAAAGCGGTGCATTGTAGCTCTTTAACTCGACATCATCCGTACACTGTACTTTGATGTTAGTCAGTTAGAGATAGTTAGAAGCCACAATTTTCATGGAATCAATGTTTTTTATTGGATTCAAACCTTTGTCATATGAGACCTTATCAAACGTCTATTTGAAATATGACTGACTAAAATATTGTACATTAATCGATTATCCAATAGTTACCATTATCATACATGCTTAATCCTACCTATCATTTCCAATTACCTAACTATAATTCAACGCTTATATCATGAATATAATGTACACATTCGACACAACTATGTTTAAGTGTTTACAGGAAATACATTAATACATCTAGTCAGCCAGTTTTATTCTATATTTCTTTAAAGCTTTATAATGATTTATTATAAACATTTACAGTGATTAATCAAATTATTCTGTTTTGTCTTGTTTTGTCGTTATTATTTTTTTAAATCATCGGCGCCAACCTTGAAATCAAAAGAAACAATTTAAAAGTCGGCATGTTTAAACAAAGCTTTATACAAACAAATGAAAAAGAAAAGAACAGCATAAGAAAAACTTATTTACAAAACTATTGGTTAAAATTAAAATTTTTAAAATAATCAACGTATTCAGTAAACATGTTTGAATATGTGCATATAAAAAGCCCGGTCAAATATTTATTTTCAAGTTCTCAATCTTAATTATTATTTATTGATTTAAACACTTACAGTTTAATACAAAACTGGCACCAAAAATGCACAAGTACAAATGGCCGACTTGGTGAGGTTGATGGTTAAGCGTTCATGCGAGACCTGGATCCCGGGTTTAATTCACTGAAACCAATGAAATGCTCTGATACGGCTGAGGCTGGGGAGAGTCCATTCTCGGTTTCAAAATGCTCCGATTTGACCAAGCGTCTAGCTTCTTTCGGGGAAGTTTTAACCACTGCTTCCCGTGGTGGTGATGGTGGAATGTTGTTTATTAAAGTGAAGGGACGCTTAAACTGTGCCAGTGGACATGGGATGTCCACCAGGGAGAATTGAAAAACCCTGATTCCAAACCATTGGTTTACATGAGCTCCATCATCTTAACGAAACCAAAGGTATATGAACCAACTTTAGTCACTAGCTACAAAGGAGCTGCATCTCCTTACAATGTTCCGATTCCTTGTGGATTGGCCTTAATGTCAAGAGCTCAGAGAGTGTTCCCCCAAAGTAAACTATCTGCTTTAGTTTGAGTATCCGGGTTTATCTCAGCCAACGCGCAATTAGAATGACAAATAATTATGAAAAAAAAAGTGGTTGCACATAACTTTATCATATAAACTCCACAATCTCTGTGTTCACAAAATTTTAACTAATTGTTAAAGTGAATGTAAATATTAACAACAAGAACAAACTTTGAAGTAAAATAAAAAATCGGACTGATTGAATTTAAATGTTTTAATTTTGTTGAACATAAAGTGTTTTTTATTGAAACTACTTGTTGTTATCACCTGTCTGACCTAGTTAACAAGACAATGTGTGTTGTTATCTTTTGATCAGTAATATTAATTCCTGCATATTCGCTGATAAATTTGATTTACTAGTAATCTAGGCATTTCTTCATCACAAAGACTAGATGAATTAATATTGGTATTGTAGAAGTCTCTGTGTTCAATGATTTATTTGCTAAGTTTTCAATGTCGTTGTGTACAACATCAATAATGTCTAATTCAAGCAGACGTAAATTGGAGCGAAGAAATGAAAGTAGTTATTTCAAAAAAGTGAGAAGAATCAATGTTGTTTCTTTTAGAATTTACGAAGACTGGTTATTATTTTGAGATCTTCATGATATTGAAGGTGAATCTTATTGATAATGGCTTTGTACTGGAACTTTAGGAATACTAAGATATCATGTCCGTTGGGATTTTACAATTTCTGAGGATAGTCTTCATCATCAAATGACAATGGTTGAAGAAGTATTCAGAATCGCGTTTTTCTAAACAGCCGTTTCAACTATTTTGAGGACTTCTAGGCAATAAACAAACTTACTGAGAATTGAACACAAATATTTCTTGTGAGAATAACGCTGCTTTTAAGTAGTGTAATTATTGATTTGGGTGTTATTAATGTTAAAGATGATAATGGCTCATAGTAATTATTATGACTTTTTGTTGATCCTCTTTTATGAAATTTATGTTCAGCATCTCAAAAATGTTAATCTGTGACGCTTACGTTATCAGACAAAGGTATGAAGAGAAAGAGAATTTAAATAAACAAGTTATCTCTAGCCCAGTAGTGGTAGGGGAGGAGAAGTGAAATTGTTATAACAATTTATAACAAAAATATTAACTTTTAGTGCCTTAAGTTGAAGATTAGCAGTAAGATAAACCTATTTGAATATAAATGAACAGAGAAGTATTTTCTAAAATGAAACTATTCATATTAAATAAAAAGTAATTAGTTATAACTTGTTAACATTTTGCATCTGTAATCTTAGAGAGAATAATGCATCCTACATTATTTGAACTTTTGTTACATTCAGTAGTAATGTTTCGGTAAAACTGAGTGGTAAAGTTATTTATGCAGTTCCAGCGACTTACGAAAACACAAATGAAACTAATCAGATTAGAATATATGTATAAATGCATCCCCTCCCCACCTGATAAGAGCTCGTTGGTAAGATATCCCAAACCAGAAAGGAATAGTTGTTCAGTTTTTTTTGCTTCTAATGGTTTTCTCATCTTTGTCAGCTTGTGATATCAAGTTCAAGTTCAATAATCTTTATATCATATCCTATTTTAGGTAACTAACATGTGACAAAATATCCTGGAGCAATAGTTGGTAACTATAACGAGTGGATTTCATCAGTGTCACACGTTACGCTAGCCCATAGACGGCAATGGATGAAATCACTCAATATTTCATCGGAAATACAGCCACTGGATACGGGTTAAGTGGTCTAAGAATTAAGTATTAATTGTTAAGGCTCAAACTCTTTAGTTATACTTTCCCCTCTCCCCAAGGAGAAGTCTTATACCAAAGTGAAATAGCTGTTCAATGCTTCCTGGTTTTCACTGATTGTCTAACCTAGGTCAGCTTATGATATCAAATTTAAATTTAATCACCTCCAAGACACCTAGTCAAAATGCGTTTATCATTCACCTGAATAGTCCTAATCTATCATCCTATACTACTAATAATCCTCTGTTTACTAATGACTAGTTTTATGTGAGTTTCTAAAATTCTTATGTGAATTAAGTCATGGATACATGACAATTGTGTTGCATTGTAAACAAACTGGTTTCACGGAATCGTTGGTCATTTAATTGTGACAGGATATCCTTCAGGTAACACACGGAAAAATCCGAAGATCCCGAATCAAACTATATATATATATATATATATATATATATATATATATATATATATATATTGAAACCCATATTTATTGCTACGAAAATGGATGATAAACCGCGTATTCATGAAGGATTTCAGGAATAATGAGACCTACCTTAACTAACATATTCAATTGAATAATACAATAATAGAAAGAATTTCTTTTTATATTAAATACATAAATCACTTTGAATAAATGTTCAGTTGACTGATCATTAGTGTAATACAAGTAAATTTCCTTTGTGAGTAAAAGGAATGAGGACAAACCGATATTTTATTGTTTCAGGATGAATTGATGTAATGAAATCATCTCAATCAACATGATATAAAATTATTTAATAAATAAAACCGATGAATAATTAAAAATTTTCATTATACTTAGAAAGAGCAAACTAATTTTAAAGGGTCGAACTTTCAAAACTATTGATGATTAGATTAGATTAATATACCCTAATAAGGTACTTATTAAGCATTTGATTTATGTTGTATTCATAATGTTTTACTTGTAGGCTTTTGTTTGAAACCATTAAGTGTGGTTATTCTCATTATCGTTTTTGAAGTATTGCGAATTTACTAATTAGGTCTACTACACTTATACATAACTCCGCTTGTAGCTTATCTAGAATTACTGCCGTTCCCAATCCCAGGTAAAGGAAGAAGGTTGGGCATGGGGCTAGCATTCCCATCCCGTAAAACACAAGCTTGCTAAAAAAAAACGCTAATCAGACTAAACAAACTAAATAACACTTATACATCAGTTATCATCAATAACATTGGATGATTATTAAGTTGTGTCCTAAACTGATTAAAATGGGAATCTTAAAACTGAACTCCAGTTCAATGGTGGTGATGATAATTGAACATTTGTCGTGAAACTTGTAGATCCAGGGTTTGATCACTAGTGAAGTTCCAGAGTCTAGTACTAAGACGAAATAAATTTCCGTTTCAGTAGTACCCGAGTGAGATCAATCTATGATGAATACAAACAACAGATAAAAGTGGAAGAACTGTTGAAAATATGGGATCATTAGAGAACTGTTTCATCTCTATTTGTGACCGTTGACTAGTGCGTACATAAAGACCACGTGGAATGAAGCGGAATATATTATAAACGACTATGAAAACATAAATTGCAATGAACTGAAATCCACTGGCTAACATTCCTAATTTTAGTCAATTTACTATGTAGCACTATCATCAACCGAGAAGTATATTATCATCAAATACTATCAGTCACGAATTTTATTAGAATTACAGAAAGTGATTCCGAAGTTAATTACATTTATCATCATAAACAAATATCAAATGGTAAGTCAAAGAAATATGGCTAAGTCCTTTCTTTCTAGTGTATAACATGTACCACCAATTCAAACGCATGAATTCACGTTGAAATACATTCAAAATAGTCTATTCGTGTTGTGAATAAGTTGCCGCCAAACTCTTTTAACTGACCACCTTCTTTCATTTTTGATAATATAAAATCATAAACCACTGCAAATGATAGTTATTTATTTTAATCATCACTTTGAAACAAACTTTAGTTTACAGCCCTTCCTATTGGGACTTTATTATATAAGTTCAAAGTTAAAAAGTGCTATATGAAACTACGGCCTATTTCGATATGTAGAAACAGTAACGTTGATCAAAATCAATATCGAAAAACCTAGACACTAAGGCTGTAAATGCAGGTTCACACGTATACCCTGTGAGTCTTAGTCCCCAAGACAGATAGAAAAACACAAACTAAGTGTTGCAATAAGTAACCCGTCAAATTATATTTTACTCATTCGTTTGAATGCACACAAAAGCTGACCACACAGTGGATTAATGTGAACGACAACATTTATACAAAGAAGAACAAGATTAACTAAGAATTGAGACAACAGTTGAGTAATTAATTAGTTATCACTACTGAATGAAAAATAATTCAATGACTGTTCATGGGTCTAATGGGAGGTTAGGATGGATGAGGGAGGGGAGAACATGACAATAGCAGAAGTAAAATAATTGATTTACATGTACTCAATATACATGAAATAATCTTCTAAAAAACAGCCCTGAAAGTTTGTTATTTTTCTTGAATCACCTAATTTAATGTAAAAATTCAATGATAAGCTATATCCAGTTTACTTTGTTCAAGGGTAGTTGACATTAGAAATTAACTAGATAAGTACTGAATACTAAAACGATTTGGTTATTTTAGTACTATATAAATATGACTAACAGTAAAATCTAGGTTGGGTACTTTGTTCCATCTGAAACTTACCTTCTGGAAATAGTCGCCTCTCAGTGTTGTTATTTTGTTGCATGATAATTATAAAAGACCTATGTTTGTTATCTGATACAGACAACTGAAAAAATAAAGCAGATGACATGTATATTCAGTGTTGTGCGTATTTATGTACGGGCATGAGTCTGTAGTGAAATGCTATCAACTTCCAAAAAAATTGACGTCTTCTTCATAGAATTAGTTTAGTGCTATTAAAAGAGAATGTAACATTTAGTATGAAAACATTTAGTAGAAAAGTAACGTAATATCATGTATTGTCGTCCCAATGATATCGTTCCCAGTTAACTATTTTTATTTTTCTTAAATTTGAAATTGGATTTTCATCACAAGATGAATATCAATTAGAGAGGAACTTAGAGTCGATTGTCATAACAATCACTAACTAACTGTATGTATATGTTTATAAACAGTGAATTACCTCAACGATTTTGAATGAATCATTTTTTTCCTTTATTTAATGTATGAGATCTGTACATTACAGCATAAAATTTGGGAAAAATTTCATTTTAAAGTTAAACTTTTGACACACATTTTTGTTTTTCATCTAAGATGTTATTGTTAATCTATACTTAGTTCATCCTTAGTGTTTACAACATTTATCAAGTGTGCTCTATTCAGCAAGTTCGACTATTTTTGTAGCTAAATGTTAGATATCAAAGTGAAATTTTCCCAAAAGGTGTCATTATATGTCTACAGTCATTTGTAACTCCTTGATATGAACAAGTTCATGTAACACCATTCAACTGAAACATATAAAAACTGGTGAAAGTTAGTCCTTTAAATATAATCTTCAAATAAAATTACACTCTAATATTCATTCAACACCTAATAACTGAGAAGAATAATGACTAAAAGTGTTGGATGCAACACATAAAATAAACATCAAACACGTAGTGAATTCCGTCGCATTTCTTTACAAACTCCAATTTATGATACAGCATGGTCTAAACAATCCTATTCGAAAACTTAAAACTCATTGTTTTAACCATTATGTGCAGACTGCTTATAGCTTTTCCCATTCAATTTTTAGACCAGTTAAACATAAATATACATTAAGTTGTATCTCTTACTAAACTACATCTCGTTACGGTAATACATTAAACTATTATCTTTTGAGAATAATTGAAATTTAACACACTAGAGGGAAGGATATTATTCATTGTCCATTCGCGTTGTTCAATCCATTGTGTTCATTTAATAACTTGTCAAATAACTCTTTAACATTAGTATATATATATATATATATATATATATATATATATATATATATATATATATATATATATATATATATATAAGTGTTTGCAATAAGGCCTGTTTGCTTATTGAGTACTTGGTGTTGTTTCACCTAACCATAACTAAAGTAATAAACTTTCAATTCTTTCTTTTAATGATAATTCATACAAAGTATGTGTTAAATCACAATTCAGACAAAAAAAATAAAACTCTTCAGTCCTTGTAACTGTCAGAAATGTTATTTTGTTACTTACAAGTGTAATAGTTAAGTGCATACTTGAAACTAGATAATTTGGAATGCATAATAGAATCTACTAGAAAATTGGACTATTTATTTATTTATGTATACAAAATGACATTATTTCATTAAAGAAATTCTGTGTAGTTAATAACCTACAAAACCTTTTAGTTTTCTTCACTTAACCATGATTATTTTCTGTCATTCTAGTGTGGTTATCTATAGAAAATAGTAGTCCCATTATAACGACCGGCATATCTAGTAATTTCACTTCATGGATTAATTTTAGTTATCCTAGATTCTCCTATGTATTTTAATCATGCTTTACTTCTTGTCACCCCGCAACTCGCCTCATACGCTGTTTACTGATATTTTTCCAATTTCACGCGACGTTCCCGTGGATGATATTGACCAATCAAGGTCCGTGTTTCGAGAGCGAGGAGTTCACAGTTCGCCTTGCGCGGTTAGGTATCAAAAGGGTCAGAACAACACCCTATCATCCACAGACCAAAGGAATTTCAGAGTATAATAATCACAAGCTAAAAGAATGGTTGGCAGTAAAGCGGGAGTAACTGGGAGACGACATCATCGATGATATTGTTAGCACATCGAGCCTTGAGTCAAAGAACAAAAAAGAAGTCGTCATTTTAGTTGATGTACGGAAGGAGACCATGACTGCTAGCAGACAACATGCCATGACCACAACCAAAAAGGTGGAACGATAGGAAGTGGAAGGAAGAACGGCAACAAGGGGTGAGTAATATACAACGGAATCAGAAAATGGACGTTAATCGATCAGAACAGCATCGGAGGAATCAGATGAAATACTTTTCAGTGGGAGATCTGATGAAGCGTAGAGGACGGAAGACCATAGCGGGTGACAGACTAGGCTAAAAGAAAGTACTCCCCAAATGAGAGGGCCCAGAGGTAGTATTCGTAAGGTGTGGACCGGTATACACCGTCAAGAAAGACAACAAGAAGCAGCATGTAAACATAAGTCTATTGCAAAGATGGATGCGTTTGGATGATGGGGCCAATATGCAGAAACAACTAGCGACCACAGAATCAAGGAGGTTGGCGCGCATACAAGCACAAAAATATAATCATTTTTAAACTAGGAAGCATTGGAAAGTAATTGTTCTTCTTTACAGTAGTAAGAATCCAAGATCATGCCGGATTTAGGACAGTTACTATTTAATACTTAACTTTCGTACTACTTAATCGACATCCAATAATTTACATTTCTATCCAACACTGTTCCATGATGTAAAGCTGCAAACTTGATTATTTCTACAATCTCTTATTAAATAAGTCAACATGTTTTCACTAGCGAGTAACTACTAGAGTAAAAGGGCATGACCAGTGGTATGAGACAAATATTGCTAGTAAAAATATATAATGGCCTCATTATATTGCCAAGTGCTTAAGCAGCGAAATATAAACCACTGAATACCAACTCAGTAATCCGAAAATTAAGAAATAGCCATGAGTTCTGTGGGTTCGCTATTGTAACTAGATACAGCCGAGGAAAAATTGGATTCAGATGCTATCCAGAAGAGTCAAAACATGATATTCGTCTTCCAGAACAGTGAATACCTACATAACTTCACTGAAAAGCTTCTAAAAACTCGGAATGCTGTCACAAAATCGCCGTCGTAAACCAAATACTAGATTTCCACTGCTGTATCTAAAAAGTATTTGAGAAACCATTACGGGGATTTTGGGACCCTACAAACGTATAAGCCATTACAATCACTTTCTTCTGTCGCATACAAGCCAAAGGGTCGAATGAAACATTATTCACAATATAGATTTGATGAACTGTGAAAAACATTATGCTAAGAAAAGCGGACAGTCACCTCCATTAAAAATCACATAAAAATAGCCTAGCGTTTGAAAGATTATGATATTTTATTACTCATATCAATGTGTGTAAAGAAATAAGGGTACTAATTTGAGTGAGAAAAGGTGAAAATTTTGGACCGAGAAAATTCTGAGAATTCCATACAGTTTCTAAAACCATAGCATTCACGTAAATCAGAGGTAAATAGATACATCTATCATTGAGTAAGGAAAGGTCGTTAAGTTGCATGGTCAACGACCAACTGACCAAAACCAGTGGACCAAAGGGTGTATGTACATGAAAAGACCCACGAAGGTGACCAGTTAGAGAGTTTTTCATATGAGCAAACTGAATTAATTTATATTTGGAAATTAAAATACTGTTATTTGAAGTACGGTTAAGATTATGTTGTTCAGAATGATTGAGAAAACTTCAAAGTTAAACCACATTGTTCAGGTAAGTAAGCAATTAAAAAATCACTTGAGCTACAAATCCTCAAATTCTCTCCATGTACTAAGAATTTATACCTTAATATTTCACTACTTCTGTCATCTACAACAAAGTAATACTGAAGTTCAAAATATAGTAGTCGATCGTTTTTCTTAAATTTTTGACCTGCTTTTTCCAGGATTCACAGCATGCATTCCCAGTTATTTCACAAATTACGTGTACACCTAGAAATTCTACAAACTCCTAGGCATTATAGTTCTCTCATAACTGATCAGGACTCCAAGCGACGAATTATTTAGTATCACAGTTTTGTAAAGACTGAAGATAGTGCTTTAACTTAAGACAATCCGTGATATAGATCATCTTCAAGTTGATCTTCAAAAATGTTCATAATTTAAAGTAAACAATTTGTAGATAGAATGTAGTTGTTTAACATATTGTAAACAACTTTGACAATATTTTAGTATGCCTAATATTTGTGATCAGTAGTGAAACCAAGAGCCAACGTTTCTTCATAAATGAGAATCATCAGGTGGATGCACCTAAATTCTATGGTTGGTTCTTGCTACTGTCATTAGCTTCTTTAAAGTATTATGTATGTCGTCAGCCAGCCACTAACGTATTCAATACACACGAATTATTAGTATAGATAACTTACAGGAAAACAACTTTTTATTTGAAACAATATACCATGAGTTATAATTTCAATGTAAGCATTAATACTAGAATCCAAATACAACCGGCCGATGAGTCCAAAACAGGAAAAATCACCATACTCGGACAACAACTCTAGTCATTTACTAAATAAGCTAAAACTTGTAACTTAAGGCTATCTCAATAGTCCCCTCGAGATGTTTATATAGTAAGAGTGATTGATCCAATGAAGTCGTGAATATCAACAAAGAATACATTCAGACAGTTACCAATATTCGAGTTAGCTTGTAAATATGTTACTTCCATACTGACTAATAAATGTATAGTGAGATTCTATATATTCGTATATAAATATATGACACTATGTTTATCATTCAATGTAGTTAAATTCATAAAGCATCATTTTCATTATCACATTCTCCCTTTAATAAGTTTCACTTTATTTTCCCTTGAATAATCCAATAAATCATAATAATTAAAAGAAAATAGGCTACCCAATATTCCCCTATGTTATGTAGATGTGTATATCGCAATACATATAAGTGTAATCATAGATGAAAACATACACATATGTATATGTACTGCATGATACTACTTACTTATAAACAATGTCTAATATAATTAATTATGTTTTTTTCAATGTCGAGGCAATTACCCCATATTTCTTCACTTCATTCATTCATATAGAAATGTTAGTTATACGTGAATGTGTAAAAACTGTCTTAACGTTTAAAAACTTCTATTATCACATTATTATACAGACACTTAGACAAACATGCATTAAATGATGTTTTGACATGATGGTGTAACTGTTCTACTATAGAAGTTAATATGTAAGAATAAAATGAATATTTAAGTTAAATTATTAAAATGATTTATGCGCTATTTGTTGATTGGTTTATTCGATTTATACCATAAAAGAGTCATCATATATATTCAATGTTATGGATGAATAGATAACTATGTGTTAATATTTGAATTTTGTGCTTTAGTGGTTACATGTGTTCACGTATATACCATACACATACATTGTAGTGTATGTTGGCACTCGCGTATAAAATTCAACTGTCAGCATTTATAATATGTACAGACGTTACTATGACCATCATACTAAAAAATGGATATAAAATGATTAATTCTTATGTCAATTTATTGATGTTATTTAAGTATAAATCATCATCACCATCATCATGATACTGACGTATAAGTGCTTTGTGCTTAGATATCATGTAGTTATTTATTGATTATCGATAGTGATAAATACCAAATGAATCACTTTACTGAATATTGTTAACATAATATGATTTGTTTAATTGGGGGGGCAATTTGTTGAGATTTATAGTAAGTTTAGTTAATTGTATTCTCCACAGACTTATGTTGGTTGGATAGCTTTGAAAACAAAAGAACACTGAATAGCTGTTTCATCCTAGTATGTGACTCTTCCATGTCAATGTACACTCCACCAGAGAATCCAACCCACAACTTCCAGACATAACGACGAACAATCAAACATTCGCATCACTGGGTCGGTGTCCAATTACAAAATTCTCACTTCCATCAATATGTGATATCGAGTGACAATTAGTCAATGTCATTGATGATAACACTCTCACTGTTGACATGTCTGAACTCCATCAGTCACAACTTTGCATTGGAACCTTAAGGCACGGGTTTAAATTTCCCGGTGCAATTAAGTGTGCGCACTGACACAGACTCTCATACTAGAATAAAATAGCTAGTCAATATTCCCTAGTTTTCATTGATATTCAACCAATAGCGATCTGTGGTGAATACACACAACTTAACTCAATACCCATCTCCATAAACCTATATCAACTCAATTAAAATGTTTCATTTGTTCACAAAAAGTTTGCATCGCATAAAATTCTCATTTATCGTATTAAATTAGTGACGTAATAAGATTTGTACTTAACAGAGAGTGATATTTAGGAAATTACCACATATCAGTAAAAATCTCTTAAACATAAGAAAAATCGACGAGTTACTTCTACCTTATGAAGTGTTCGACACTTACTTTACGAATCATTATGACTACTTTTAAGTTAAAACATTTTATCATTAAGCATTTGAACACTGAGCATAATTTGAGTGAGTCAGCTTCGACAAGTGTAACATTAATTTGAAGCATAAATTTTGTTTTGAACATACGATCCCTGGAGAATCATCGTAAATCTAAGAGTAATAAATGAATAAATAATCATAGTATTCACTTTATTCGATGCCATATGTTCGAACGTAGTAAATAATTATTGGCATAAAATGTAAAAAGTTATGACAACAATTACTATTTCATAAGAATTCAACATGTGAATATTCAACAGAAATATTTATAGAGAAGCTTCTTAACTGTGATTAGCTGCCATTTATTGTCATAACTCGTATTTGATAGCTTGACTAGCGGCAGACAATTTCAGCACTAGAATGCCTTGAACCCTACTAGTCGTAAATTTAAAAGACAGGAAACAAGTAGACAGGAACCCTTTATACCAAAAAGATAGAGAGTGGGTTATGTACAAAATATTCGTATATTTGTAGTTTTCTGAAACAATCGAGTCAGTATTATAATCTACTAAATCCGAACTAAAAGGTTTCAGCTATTACCCAATCATAACACACCATGTCAAGTTTCTGGAAGATTCTGTCTATTAGTGATTGAATGGAATATCTCCGACTCTTTCAAGGGTTCTACCAGCTTCGTTGAGGTTTCTGAGAGCCGTCTCAACATTAATATTTAACTGTAAATATATAGGATCAGTTTGCTAAATATGACATTTGTTGTTTTCATAGCCCAATATATCTGATACATGAATTCTGTAATAATCACATACCTTACATGCTAGAAAAGACGATTAACCTGAGATGCTGAAGCCTTTAATGCTTCTTTTTTCAAATGATTTTACTTATGTGTACTGATTGCATGCCTACTAAATATTTTGTTTTTATTATTTATGTATCGCTCTAGTTTCAAGCTTGTATTCAAACCTTGAGTTGTTGCTATATCGTTATTACTTATCATCTAAAACTGATAATTTGTGGACCGATTACTCCATTTTTCTATTACAAATGTCGTTGTTGTGTAGTCTGGTTTTATATATATATATATATATATATATATATATATATATATATATAAACAGTCTTGTGCTATCACACTATTTCATTCAGGCTAATCAGTGTTGTTGTATCAGGCAATTTAAGAACAACTCCCAGAATTGTTTTCAGAAGACTAATTCATTTATTTTGAGTGCATATAAATGAACCATTTTGTTCCTATTATTTTTTTCCGTTCCCTAACATCTCTTCAAACCCAAGAACTATTATTGTGTACTCTTCTATTCAAGAACTATAGCTAATTAACTGTGTATCTGTTCCCCTCCCCCTAGTTTCCAGTCACTATTGTCCTTGTTTTGTATGAATGATATTTTCTTTACTGGTTCGGTTTATGATCTGGTTTTGTATGCCTCCAAGAGAATGAGAGAAATACAATTTGTCTTTCTGGTGATTGGCTCAATTATCTTGTTTCTTCAATCCGGCTTGGAGACTGGTAGTCACAGAGCAGACGTACGTGCATCGTGATTGGTTGCATCTACAGATAAACAAGCATCAGACTGATTATTTAGTATAGAATATCAGTCTTGTGGTTAACGTTTATTGTATTGGTCCTAACAAGATTACCATTCCGTTTATCGTGACTACTCAAGTTCAGAACATAACAGATTTCCCAAAGAACATAGAAGGAAGAAAGTAAACTAGCCACTATGGTAATATTTCATGAGTTTCTCAGTCATTGGGTAGTAAACATTTTATGGAAGTAAGAGCACGCGATCTGGAGACATTAATTATTAATTAAAACAAATCCGTAATCGAAAGTTTACCATAACAAATACACGTTTACGAAAATGATAGCCCGAAATTTTGACCAGGCTACCGGTAAATACAATAAAATAACTACTTAATACTTTAAAGGATGTGAGTATCTTTAAGTTATCAAGTCATTGAGTTATAAATCAAAATTTACATGATTTATATTCCAGACTCCCTAAAGTCTTAAAACAGCTGATTAGCTTAATAGTATGTGGCTTAATCTTACGAATTACCATGACTATAGGCATATTCAAAATAAAGTGATCTGACAACTTGATTCATGTTATGTTTACCCTTAGATCAATATTACTATGAATTTGCAATATTATTTATCCTTCAGTTGGTAACATGTGTGAAGAGCTTACTATGCAGACAATATAAACTCATTAACTAGTCATGCATATGTTTAACAGGATAACAAACATTACAAATAACATTTAACTGTGTTGAGTAATGTAACGAATTACATTTGCACTAATTTAAATAAACATTCATCAAAATCTGAAAGAACAGTGTTACAGAATTTCGGTACCAAAGAAATACAAGATACTATACATGTTTAAACTAAATAAACTTCCATCACTTGAGATTATTTCAGATATAATTTTAACATTCACATTCAATTATTCATAATGATGGCATAGATGAAGTTGAAAATACAATCTTGTTTAATACAAATTGATAATGAAATTCTTATAAGAGATTACATGAATAAAGGTAGAGTTGAATGACCTATTCATTAATTTATGACATTGTGTAATAAATTATTTGTCAACTGATTACTTTAAATATATCGGTGTCTAAGAGCCTAACAGACCGGATCAAAAATAAAGAACTGTTAAGCCTTGAGGTGGTAAATTTAATGAAAGTTAGATTTTAATAGTAGGTACTGGCCTCACTGAATGAACAGAAGTATTCCCTTAAACGCAGGATACAACACCGTGTATAATGGAAATGTTATGGATAACAGTTTAAACGTTATTTATAAAAAAAGTATTCACTTATATTTGATTCAAATTAATATTAACTGCTTAAGAAATTTCGATTTCATCAGAGAATGTCAATATTTTTTGCATGTCGTTTGTAGGATTTACTTGACATAGCGTTAGATTCACCGGAATAACGCACCCGAAGTCGATAAAGTCAAAAGGCTTTCTTGAGTGTTTGGAATATTTATATTGGATCAACAACAAATGATCACAGCGACTGCTCCTTGCACACAAAGCGAAAAGAGTGCCAAACAAAAATGGCTGGTCAAACAGACAACGTTCCATCCAACAGAAAACAATTTCTAGATATCAGCATTAATTTCTAGAAAGTTCGATCATAACTGACCAATAAAATGCAAGTTACAAATTACATAATAAACACTCAACTACTTATGAGTAGTATAACAATCACAATTAAATCCAGCATCGTTTGTCTAAATGACCACTCTTGAAGAGTTGCGTGCCTTGAATATCCAACATGTTCTTGAGCCATTTGAACACAATAAGAAATAAATTTGATATTAAAAAGTTGGCTTGACTAAGACAATCACTAGAAATACAGAAGCACTGGGCATCCTATTTCGTTCTAGTATGGGTTCCTTGTCCTTAAGGTAGTTGATCTAAATGAACAAGATCACACGAATATATGATGAACTGTTAAAAGTTATCAATATCAGCGGTTGTATTCCAGCTCGGTGGTCTATTAACTAGACCTTCGTAGTTAAACCTAAATCTCCTGGGCGCCATTAGTTGATGTGGTTGTGAACTCGCCCCACTAAAAGGCCAATACTAGGAAGAAATAATTGCCCAGTACTTCTGGGTTTTCAGTGGTTGTCAAATCAGTGATATCGAATTCAAATTTAACAATTCGCATAGAATCCAAATACTATTGGAATTCATTTTAACCGAAATGCAAACACTATCGACTCAATACAATTGATAATTTAAATGGAATACACAATATCCAAAGTCATAATCACACGTTTCTCATTTGTAAAGTATTTCAATCAAAACTCACCGATTAAGCACGCATCAAACAATTTAATTAGTCAAGTGTTATGATGAGAGAAAGTGAATAGTCTTACTGACACTTATGTATCTTTTTAATTTAAGACATTATACTCGTCTTCAAAGTTAACAATAACCAACAAAGCTTGGATAGAAAATGATAAATATGTGTAATATTAATAAGATTAAAAGGACTACATTTCGTAATCTGTATATATTGGTTATATTAAATGAAAAACTTTCGAAATTTCTAAAGGTTTATGCTGTAACACTGCATATATGATGCAAATTTTATGAGCTATTGTAATTCAGACTACTTTATTTACTAATAGTAGTGTAGAACTACTTAAAGATGTTTCCGAGAGAGATGCAGGGTATTTTTACCCAGCATGATCAGTAGCTTTGTGGAATGAAGTGAATTCATTTCATTTCTCGTCCCCGCATGCTCATAAAATCGTGTAAATAATTCAAATATTTTACCAGTATGTGGCATGCACATATTCATTTTGGTTTATTAATGAATAAAATGTATAATGACAAGTTCAGTTTGTAGACGAATAGAATAAGTGAGAGGCGGACATGAAAATATGACTCATCGTTTCAAGTACCAATACTTCCTTGCCAAAGACGCAAATATAGTTGTTCTGATTATCAACAACGAGAAATCACAAATCCTCACTAATACTGCCAAATAATATGTGAATCAAATGAATTTCACTTTGTTTTGTTTGGCTCTCATTAATAAATTACTCAAAATTAGTTTTAATCATATGACCAAATCAAATAACTTAGTAGAAATGTCTCTAACAGTTAAGTTTGGTGATGCTATTTGAATAACATTGAGATCATGTTTCCCCAAGATTTTCGGTCGGTTCTGTTGATGAAATCCGACAAGGCATAAAATCTATGGGAAGAAAGGTTTTCTGTCGACTATCTTCAACAATTTTAGAGCAAACGGGATTGGTAAACTTACGTATTTTTCAACTAGAGTCATTTAAAATCTAACAGAACTTATTCCTCTACATAGAAAAGCATATAATCAAAATTACACCCTTCTTAACTTAGACATTAACTATTTAAGTCTGTTTGGTTCCACTAATTGGAATGCAGCTCCAAAGTGTAAATGAATAAATGATTATCTCATTAATATTCACACTACCTTGAAAGGATAGCATGTGTAAAAATTGGCTCCTATTACCTTATATGTTTTAGGTGGAGAGTTAACAGCGAATCCTAAAGAGTTAACAGTAATTTATCAATCGTTTCAGTGGATTAAAATTCTTCATAGAAAATATTCTGAACGAATCGCAATTCAGTGAATCGATTTTGGATAGAATTTGGTAATATATCAACATACAAATAATCCAATTTATCATTTTCGATAAAGGTTTCGGAAAACAGTAAACAACAAAGTGGTGAGCCTATATTCAGTATACTTTATAACTCAAGATGAAGTGTCAAAATGTCACTTTTCGGAATTCTTTTACTGCATACTTCAGTGCTTTCAGTGATAGAAATACAACTAAGAACAGTATAGCCAAGAATAAATTTTGTCGGTCGGTTACGATACTACGTGTTAACGACAAACTAACGTTATTGTCAGCAGGAGATTTGTTGCCAATACCGTTTAAACTCATGATACTAAAAAACTGATCGCTCGATTGAGGTGTCTTCGTTTTATAAATAGTCAATGATGAGTTAAGCCAATGAAATGTTTTATCGCATAGTATTTTGCTATTGGACCAAAATGATAGCAGTTGTGGTTAGAAAAATTTTAAAACGTGACAAAATTTCCAAGCTAATACATTTTACACCACAGTGCTCGTATGTTCCTAGATTAGAGTAAAATTTGTTTGGCATTGTATGACTTTTTTTTAAAATGATTGATTATATATACTTTGTTAAATAATGGCTTCATTAGCATAGTTCGTTTGCACAATTGTGAATAAAACACCTTTATCACATGTTTTCTATTTGACTTCATTAAGTATTAGGTCATAGATAAGTAAAATTCATCTTGTCATCATATTTAACTAAATACGAACGTCATTATTGAAAATATGTGTGGAATTACTTTGGATCTACTAAAGTGAAAGTAAAATACGAGATGACCTAGACAGGTGAATACTGACTGAATAAAAGTGAATCAGCCGGAACCTGTACTATAAATACGACGCGATTACATGGATGTTGCTTTGTTTGCACGTTGCCAGAGTGATCAGAAACTTCACGTGGATAGAGAGCGAGAAGACAACACCAGGGAATAGGAAACAATCCCAAGTCATTTATTGAGTAGAAACGATAATTTTTATAAATCATATAGTGAACCAATTGGTGGTAGGAAATATAAAATACAATAATGACTGGATTGGAGGAGTTGTGAATAGAAATTGGGATGACGTGTCCAATGTAAAATTACACAAACTTATGAACGGGAATACGCATGACAACAGTCAATAGATCTCGAAAAAGCTGACAATTTAATAAATATATATGTACCATATTTACTGAATGGTAAGTAGATATAATTCAATAGAACACATTCCTATATCACCAAACCTATCCTCAAACATCGGGCATTACCGCTCCTTTGTTATGTTACAACAGTGAGACTGCACGAAATTTAATAAAATGCTCAACACTTGAAAATAATATAATATCGACCCTATTATGATATACGTCGAACTTTAGCATTATACGTAATCAACTCATGGTTCTAAGCATTTCGAAGAACACAGAAGTCTATATTTAACTATATTTCTATGCAAATAATAAATAACTTTATAATTCAGTGTCATTGTTAGCTTATTCAATTATAATGCTAATTTAGCCAACAACAAATGTCATGATAAACAGTAACTTGACATGTCTATCGTATAGATCAATCAACTTATTCAATGAAGGTTCACAATTGACCCGTAACTTTGAATCTACCTACTCACAGGTTCGTCCTGATTTTACGAAAGACTAAACAAATAAGGGATTTGTTTACATTTCTTGTCAATTGTACAGAGAATTACTTTATGAATATACATCTGATTAGTAAATTTCAGACAGTACATATGGACTTTTCCCATCTGCTACTGGTCCTTGAAGTAAACAAATACGGACTATTGAAACGTTGGTTAACACAACAATATTAAATGATTCAGCGATATATGGCTAATTAATTATAATCAGACATACTTAACGTCTCATCAGTCTGTCTGACCTATCTAGCCTCGAGCAGGAAGAGAAATAATGCGTGAAGTTAAGCCAGCCAGTTCGGAATGTTTTATGGCTTCATCAAAATGGAATGCAATCAAAAGTTACTTGAGTATCAGTTATTTTCAAAATAACAACACTGCCCGCAATTACTAGCCAGATTATACATGCTTCAATGCCTGAAATATTTTCAGCCATAATAGCTACAGAATTTGTTCAGAAACGTTGACAAGAGACTTTATTTTTGTACTTTTAATGCAAGTGCTTTTGTGGTCAACACGATATTGACATGATAAAGTCTTCCCAAATAGCCGATACGCAGATAACTTCAAATTTGTTACATTTCACTGAAGCCATCGCTTTGTCAAATTTTATAGTTCTGGTAAGAATTTTTATCAACTATAATCTTGTGTCCAGGAGTGACAATCTATCTTCTAGGATTTTCATATTGACTAGCATACATACATTCAACCGCTGGAACACTTCCATATTAAATTTTGATATTACGAAATAGTCTGAATTAAACAACCATCAGCAACTAGGAAGAACTAGAGAGCTGTTTCGCCCTAGTAGGAGCTCCTCAGCAGTGAGCTTTAACAACCCTACCAGTGAAACAACCTAGAACGATCTGTCTCCACGACAAACGCTTTAGCCTTAAACTGGTTCCAAAAAGTTGATATTTCTAACTCATATGATTCACGTATATATATATATATATATATATATATATATATATATATATAGGGAGCGAAGTAGATGAGATCACACACCAATTTACTTATTTCAGTAGTTACTCCAGCCCTGGTGGATTGGTCGGACAAAATCTCATCGTGTATTCATAAAGCTCGACTGGACTTTGTCAAATTACCTCAGTTGTGGCTTAAACTAGACGTCTAGTCGTTAACCGAAAGAAAAGTACAGTTTGGTATTCAGTAGTTCGCTTTGTTTTACCATGTGGACATGACTTTTAAACGTAGACGACATCCAATTGTCAACAGTATTTAATTGTCTTTAAAAGATAGTTTTTGTTTGTTAAGACCACTTAGTAATCAATTCCAAAATCAGATGCGAGTCACTGTGCAAATGCTTTAAAGTAGTTGATTAGACTATGAATCTTCACATACTGAAATTATTGGGACATTTATTACTTATGCACATCCATCACCTACTTTGACGATCGATAATGGCTACATTAAGAATAAGTTGAAAGATAGGAACAACTAAACCATAACCAATCACTAGACTTTAAAATCATTAACCGCTAGTCTGAGCCACATTGGTAGATAGTCTGTCCAGGTGGGATTCGGGCGAAAATCATGATCAGTGGTTGGCGTTATTAGGTAACAAGTTTCGACATCGGTCACCGTGATCCAGATGCACTAGCTCTTGGTAGCCATTTAAACCACAGAGTTCGTAATTACTTTACACCTCTTTCCTTGAGAATTCCATAACCCCCCATTAATGCTACGACCACTTTGACTAATTTGGCATCCATCTTGGCTCAATGATGGGGACTGATACGTATCAGGTAGGACATTGTTTATTACTGAACAATTAATGCAAAACACTGAATATTTCTATATCATGTACTAATTTCACCGAAAATAAACTTGTCAAATACTTATTATTAGTCTACGATCTACAATCATCACTTTGTGGAGCAAACTAAAAACATTTGGATTAAATGATGAATACACTGGTTTTGTTGTCATCATCAGGAATCTTATCTTCGAAATAAGACAAAACTTGGTTCTTTGATATGTATGAAAGAGCAAATTAACAAGATTTACAGTATAAAGTAAATTCATCATTCTGTTTCGAAACTTCATGTTAACTGCAAGCAGTTTGAATTTATAAACTAATGAATCCCCAATTGATATGCAGTAGTGACTAAAAATATCTGCATACGGTATTTATCACAGACTAAATCCCGATAAATTACTTACCTACTTACTTACGCCTGTTACCCCTCGCAGAGGAGCATAGGCCACTTACCAGTATTCTCCATTCAACTCTGTTCTGAGCAATCCTTTCCAACTGTTTCCAGTTGATGTTCATCCTCTTAATATCTAATTCCAATTCTCAATGCAGTGTGTTCTTTGGTTATCCTCTTTTCCGTTTCCCAACAGGATTCCAAGTTAATGCTTGCCTCGTGATGCAGTCTGGTGATTTCCGCAATGTATGTCTTATCCATCTTCAACATCTTCTCCTAATTTCCTCTTTGGCTTGAAGTTGGTTTGTTCTCTCCTATAGTAGGCTGTTGCTGATGGTTTCTGGTCAACGGACATTCAATACCGTGTGTAGACAGTTGTTTATAAATACTTTTACCATTTTGAGGATGTTTGTCATAGTTCTCCACGTTTCAGCTCCATACACCAGAACTGTCTTGACATTCGAATCGAGGTTGCTTGACAGTTGTTTTGAGTCCTATATGTTCTTCAACTGTAGAAATGTTGCCCTTGTTATACCAATCCTTGAATTTGCATCTACATCTGATTCACCTTGTTCATCGATGATGCTTCCCAGGTACGTAAAGGTATCTACTTCTTCCATCAAGTTCAATTAGCTCGGTGCTCTCTGAGTTGCATTTGAGGATCTTACTCTTTCCCTTATGTATGTCCAGGCCCACTAATGCTGAGGTTGCTGCTACGCTGATTGTCTCTTCACTTGCATTTGTTGGTGTGTATGGGCTAGAAGAACCAGATCATTCACGAAGTTCAAATCATCGAGTCGCATCATACTTGTCCATTGAGTTCCGTGCATCCCCTAAGAGGTAAAGGTTTTCATGATCTAGTCAACCACTCGAAGGAAGAGAAAAGAAGAGAGTAAGCAAACTTGTGTGACTCTGGTTCTCACTGGAAATGCATATGTCAGCTAACCTCCATAAACGATTATGCACTGTGATCCGTCGAAAGAATTCCGGATGATGTTTCTCTGGTACGCCGTAGTGTCAAAGAAGTTCCATAATGTTTTCCTGTCTACACTGTCAAATGCATTCTCATAGTCAATGAAGTTAATGTACAGTGATGAGTTACATTCAACTGATTGTTCAACGATGATCCGTAGTGTTGTGATTTGGTCTGTTCACGACCGATCTTTATGAAAACTAGCCTGTCGATATCGAAGTTGAGCATCCACTGAGTCTTTCATTCTATCCAACAACACTCTGTTGAAGACTTTCCCTGGTAATGACAACAGCGTGATCCCTCTGTAGTTCTCATAATTACTTAAATCGCCTTTCTTGGTTTCTTGATAAGGTGTCCTTTTTTCCAGTTTGCCGGCATTTGTTCTTCCTCCCAAATTCTACTGACTAAAAAGTGAGCATCCTTGCCGTTACATCTATATCTGACTTGAGTGCTTCAGTTGGTATATTGTCGGGTTTTGCTTCCTTCCCACTTTCGATTTGTCTGATGGCCATCTTGATCTCTTCCATCGTTGGTGGAGTGACATCCATCGGAAGATCTGTAAATGTTGCTTTGATGTCTGGTAGGTTTAGTGGAGCTGGCCTATTCAAGAGTTCCTCAAAGTGTTCTACCCATCTGTTCCTTTGTTCTTGAATCTCGGTGATTGACTTGCCTTATTTATTCTTGACCAGTTGCATTGGTCTACTATATTAAGCTGCCAGTTTCTACGTTGTATCATATAGCTGTTTCATATTTTCTTCTCTTGCAGCTTTTTCCTATGTTGTTGCAACGCCTTCGTTGTATTTCCGTTTGTCGGCTCTAATGCTCTTCTTTACTTGCTTATTTGCTTTTGTGTATTCACTTTTTGTTATTTGCTCTTGTTCAGCTGTTGTTGATTTCTGTCTTCTTCCTCCTTTCTTGAATTTTATTCAGGGTCTCAGTGGAGATCCATTCCTTATAATGGTGCTGTTAGTGGACCAGAACCTCCTGACACGTTGAAGTTAGTACTTCTTTGAGTACTTTCCAGTTGTCCTCCATAGTAGTTCCATCTTTTCCAGCAGATCTTGTAAGGCTTGGAACGTGTTGTTGAGAGCTATTTTGAATCCCTTGAGTTTGTCAATGTCTCGAAGAAACGCTGTATTGAACTGTTGTAATTTTGTTACTTCAGTTATCCACTGCTTCTTTAGCTTCACTTTCATTTTGGCAACCACCAGGTTATGATCTGAATCTATGTCAGCTCCTCTTCTGGTTTTCACATCTTTCATTGATCTTCTAAATTTTTTAAAGATGTATATATGATCAATTTGATTCTCTGTAGTATGGTCCGGTGAGACCAATGTAACCATGTGTATGCGTTAGTGGGGTAATATTGTACCACCTATAACCATTTTGTTGAAAGCACATAGACTTGTAAATCTTTTAACATCCTCATTTTTTTCTCCCAGTCCCTGTCGTCCCATGATATCTTCATATCCAGTGTTGTCCATTTCGACATTGGCGTTTAGGTCGACCATCAGGACTGTCAGATCCTTTCCTGGACACTTTGCTATAATTGATTGCAGCCTATCAAAATACTGATATTTGTCCTCATCGTTGCCGTCGTTGGTGGGTGAATAACATTGGATAATGTTGATTGTAATCCCCTTCTTCATTGTTTTGAAAGATGCTTTGATGATCCTGGGTCCATGTGGTTCCTATCCTACAAGTGCATTACGCGCTTTCTCGGACAGCATCAGAGCAACTCTCTGGGTGTGTGGAGCATTTTCCTCTTCGTGGCCGGAGCTTAGTAGCATCCCTTCTGTAGCCAATGTTTTCTGTCGATTTTGAGTCCAATTGGTTTCGCTGATTCTGAGAACCATCAAGTTGTATCTCTTCATTTCTGTAGCTATTTTATTGGCCTTCTCGCTCTCCCACATTGTTCAAACATTCCATGTACCTATAAAAAGTTTTGCTCTGGTTGTTAAAAGTGACATCGGCCTCATCATCATGAATACCACTGAAGGTAAGTCGCACTATATTAAGAATTGAATTCGAGAGTGTTTACCGTTTCACTGATCTCATGTCCTTGGTTCAATCCCTATAGGCATACTGTTGAGTAATCTCACACTAAAATGAAAGAACCTTCTAAGGCTTTCTAACATAAATCGATACAGAAGCTGAGATGAATATATGACCAATAACTAAACCAGTCTTTACAAGATCCTTTCATAAAACACTGTTAAATATACCTAATAATAACGCATGCTCATCTATTAATAGTTCATGTTGTAATAAGGCACATATGCAACATTATAGAAGAGTATTTCTTAAAAGAAGAAATTTACTTTTTTAAATCAGAAGATATATAGTATAACTTAGTAAATTAGGAATCTCTCATTATGCTTTTAGAATGATTCAGTTTACTAACTATTCATAATAATAACAGTTCATTTCAGATGAATTATAATTTTCTCATAGCATTTTATGTTTTTCATTATGTCTGGTACATATTTATCATACTCTGGGTCACCAAGATGTTACATTAACGTATTGATTTTGTAAATAAATTAATCGGAAGTCATTGTATTTGGTGCTTATTTATTCACCTTACAAAAAATGAATCTACTAGTTTGGTAAGTTAAACTAACTCCATAAAACAGATATTTCAAATGAAATCCTAATGCACTGAGATGAAGTAGTGATATGATAGGTTCTAGAAATTAGTAGTCTCATACCGGTTAAATACATTTCTTTTTCATTGAAAAGTGTTGTGTTCGAGCACAGTTACGCTTAGGAACATGATGTATTTGAATATCATCACAAATAATATCACGTCTTTTACCATCCAGTACTGATTACTGGATAAACTTTAAATGACCAATTCATCTAATCATTAGTGATAATCAAATTCTGTTGTGGTGTGACCACTACTCTACTTAACTCACGATCCTATGCACGATATTTTGATATTACATGGTTGGAGGTAGTCAGAAGAAAACCATGCTCGATTTCAGCTCTAATCTGCTTATCTGTATAGTTCCATTTTCAGGTATAATATGCAATGAGCTAGCTTGTGGAATTAAGTCATGCTAATATAATCATAGTTATGTACTTGGATTCTAGACTATGAACATTTTGTTAATCGGTTAGAAGTATCCTTCATGAAAAAGGAATATTTTGTTTACGTTTAGAGTTGCTAGATGGATGGGATGCAAGATAGTAAATACACTTCTTGAATAATGATGATTGGATCATACTAATGAGAACTATGAATGTAAAAATTGTTTTTTGGACGATTAATAGATAGTAGCATTCATTCTAGCTATGTGTACTGTATCTATGCCTGTTGATAAACATTTACTTTAAGATTTATTTATATGAGTATTTAATGGAAAATCTAATAAATTGTCTTAATGCTGGTTACAGATCTTAATGTATATTGAACTGGATGATCACACGGCGAGCATTTAAGTTATTAATAGGTTTCTATACTTGAAGCTTAAGATAGATCCTAGAAAGAGTAGAACCTAACTTTCACCTACATCATCTAGAAATACAAACCCACGTTGAATTTATAGAAATATAGTTGTATTGAAGTGCCTATTTGGATTGGCTCAAAAAACAAGAATATTCGTAGCTTGTGCAGGTGGAGGTAAGTATATAAACAATGACACTACTGATTATTAAGAATACAAGCATGCATTCATTTCAGATGAGTTCTGTTGGTTGCATGGTTTTGTGTAATAGGTCTACATTATTGAATTAGTTTCTTTAAAAAAAACTCAAATCATATTCAAAACAAATAAAAACTGCCAATATGAGTTTAAGCATGAATTAACCAGTTTACAATTACTATACCTTTTGTTGTTTACCGCTTCACCTTTACAATACGGTTATTTATAAGATGAAGTAGTTTCACAATGGTTTCAATATCAAATGACTACAGTGACTCGGCACTGTCAGTCATTTTTCTGTTTGTTTAGTGAGTGAGTGATGCGTCAGACGGAGATTTTCAAGACCTAGCTGTTAATAAAATTGTGTTTTTCAAACACTATCTGGTTGCGACGCACTTACATCCCCGTAGAATTCCACTACAAATAACTAGGGCAGTTAAAAGTGAAACCTTTACTAAAAAGTATACTATTATGTAAAACCCATCCAATAAATGAATGGAAAAGTGGCAAACTGAGAAAAAATAATATTTTCATGAGAGCAAGAACAAATATTTGTGCAGAATAAGATGAATTCATTTTATTTCGTTGGTTTCTCATCAGCTGCATACAACCTAGAATAATATTTTTACAAAATTAATATTTGAAACAAGTTTTTACATACTCATGAGAACGGATGGAGTTAGTTGAAATCAAGATTACATAAACATGTGGACATGGCTTAAAATGTTGGAGAATATGTTATGAATATATATACGATCCAAGAGAAGGTACAAAAGGCAAAACAGAGATCAGAGGTCAAATGATTACATAATAAGAGGTGGTTGGAAATATTTGAGAATAAAGTGAATAAAACTCAGTTATTAGACTTTAAATGACCTAATTAAACACGAAAGTTGAACTTAACCATCTGAAAACGATGATGTAACGGAGAGAAGGAATTGTTAAGTCTGATCATAAGAGGAAACGTATTAAAAACTTAGCGAAAGAATAATAACAATGAAAACAATAACGCAAAAGTTAGGTTACCAGGGTAAAGAAAGGCTTATAACAGTTTCTTTTTGAACACATAAGTTTGGTTTCAATCGTTTGATGGCAATCGCTTCGGCATATTTTAGAAGATAGAAAATATGCCGAAGCGATTGCCATCAAACGATTGAAACCAAACTTATGTGTTCAAAAAGAAACTGTTATAAGCCTTTCTTTACCCTGGTAACCTAACTTTTGCGTTATTGTTTTCATTGTTATTATTCTTTCGCTAAGTTTTTAATACGTTTCCTCTTATGATCAGACTTAACAATTCCTTCTCTCCGTTACATCATCGTTTTCAGATGGTTAAGTTCAACTTTCGTGTTTAATTAGGTCATTTAAAGTCTAATAACTGAGTTTTATTCACTTTATTCTCAAATATTTCCAACCACCTAGTATGTAACCATTTGACCTCTATCTTTTGTTGCTTTGTACTTCCTTTACAATATTATATTATAGCATATTTCCAACTGTTAAACAAATGACCACATGTTTATGAATCTGATTCAACTACTCTGTCTCATGAGTGTGTAACTGTTTCAAATATTTTTTTGTAAAAATACTATCTAGGTTGTAGCACTGATGAGAACCAACAAAATAAAATGAATTCATCTTATTCTTGCACAAATATTGTTCTTGCTCTCATGAAAATAATAAAGGGAACAAAGTGTATGAAAAAATAATACATTCAATGAACACTGACGACAACCGGTGCTAATATGCTGCATATGAGCATCTGACAATATATCGAACTTACTCGTAACTCACTGTTAATAGGGTTAAATTTGCGAAAATGTCTGATTCTACAATGTTGTCCAAGTAAGTAAAAGAAATCATCATGAAAATTGCAACAATTATATCAGATCACTTATCCTTAATTTAGCAATCACTGTCGACTAGTTAAAATTAATTAATCAAATAAATTTGAAACCCATATTTTTGAGGTGTTTATATGCTCATATAAAAGTATGAGAGCTACAGAGGCATCACTCTACTATAAATACTAGGAAAAAGTCTTCAACAGTGTTGTTGAAACGAATGGAAGATACAGTAAACGCCCGACTTCGAGATCAACAGGTCGAATTTCGTAAGGTTAGAACAAAGTACCAACTAAATCATGACACTACGGATTATTGTTAGACGATCACTTTAATGCAACTCATCACTTTATATCAACTTCCTTGACTTAGAGAAAGCGTTTGATAAGGTGGATAGAACGTCAATAAGCCTTCTTTGATATCATGGTGTACCCGAGAAGACAGTCAATATCATACAAAATCCTTACTATGGATTACACCACAAATTCGTACATAGACAGCAGCTCACAAAACCATTCTAGACGAAAATAGGTGTCAGACAGGGCTATTTACTCTCACCTCTCTTTCTTCCTGTGGTTGACTGAATTAAGAAAATCTTAAAATCTCAGGGGAAGCATGCAATACAGTGGACAACTTGGAAGTAGCAAGACGCGCTGAACCTCGCAGATGATCTAGCTATTCTATTCTATTTACAGTAACAAGTGCAGGTGAAGACGGCCAAAGTAACAGTATTTTCTGCAGTAGTAGAATTGAAGAAACACGAGAGAAAAAGCTAGATCTCTAGATACAACACAACAAGCTTCAACCAAATCATACTTCACAGATAAGCTATGGAAGACGTGAAAACTCTTACATATCTGGGAAGCAGCATCAGTGATAAACAAGGGGAATCTGATGGAGATATAAAGACACGAAAAGATAAGCGTAGGGTTTCTACGACTGAAAAATATCTGGAACTCAACAGTCAGAATTTTCAATGCAAACGACAAGATAACTTTGTTATATGGAGTTAAAACTTGGAGAACTACCAAAACCACCATTCAAAAGATTCATGTATTTATAAATTGTATATAAAATATACTCTGGACCGCCGGCCAGACACAATCAGCGACAACCTACTGTAGTATCGTACAAACCAACTTTCATCTAAGGAAGAAATTAAAAAGGAACGCTTGAGGTGGATAAGGCATATATTGTGAAGATCACCAAACATGAGAATAATGAATAGCACTTAGGAATAACTGAAAAGGAGAGCTTAAAATAAAGGTAGTTGAAGAATTGTGGTTGGAGGTCTATGTTTCACAGGGGGTAATAGAAAAATAACGAATCCTAATTACAAGTCCTACTTTCCTGGTTAATTGCCTTTTCTAAGGTATCAGTTTCATTCTGACAAATAGGATTGCATCAACGGTCAGATTTCATGAGTAGCTGCCAATCAGCTATATCGTATCACTCCATCCGTCTATTGATTAGCAGCATAGTCATCGATTTTAACAGTTACAAACACCATTCATTCATTAATTTCTATTACTCAACAATAAAACTAAAATGACCTTGAAAGCTATTAATGTGAAGGCAAGACACGAAACAGGTGTATCATTGACTTTGAGTCATGTGCGGCTTAGCTGCAAGAGTCCTGATAACACAGAAGACAAACTCCACAGGTTGTGATTCCCGATTCTTTGTCCCGTTATAACAAACACTTTACAAATATTAAAGTCCGCTGTATTAACATGAGAAAGAAACATTAAATACCGTAAACCATATCCAACTTGATTTCTTTTATTTAAAGGGTTTCATAATCGTGAGATAAACTATAAGTATGGTAAATATACATCATTACTAGACGCAGCATACTTTATAATATCTATGGTTGAAATTCAAGAAACCCAGATTACTCAATCGAATAAATTATGTAATAAGATTTCGATGAAGATGCGTCCCCTGAGCTAGGCAGTTTAATCACAAAGCTTCTATTTCCCTTCTAAACAACATCATCTGCACAATCTCTGGACAAAAGCTAATAAGATTGCTTTCCCAACTGACAGCGCAGCCAGTTGGCAAAACCTTAGGAAGTGTATGCCATGAATGTATCGAATAAATCATTAATGCAAGTCGGCATAGAATTTCGGGGTATTTTCAGCATATGATAGGTTAGCTGTGGGGTGATGTGAATCCACGATAATATATTCGTCACGGAAGCAAACTGAGAATAGAACGAATTTAATTGAATCCTCTATAACCAGATAAAAATTTTTGACTTATTTATAAAAAGCAATGTAACGTAAATCAGCAAAATATGCTGTGGACATAATATCCCGACAATTTCTAACTTTACACAAAGTAGTCTTCAAATTCAAAATGAACAAAAAGGTTGAGCTCAGTATTTACTATCAATAATAAATCAATACTTCAGCATCTGGCACTTGTTTTCAATGTAGTGGTAAAAGTTCTCATCGCTTTACATCACGTTAAATTTTGGTGTCGAAGTACACTCGTAGAAATCATATGGCTGGGAAAATCCCACTGCGATAAGCCGAAGCTATTCTTACTATTAGAGAAGGTTAATATCCCCTCACCTCCGAAACCTTATCCGACACTGGAAATATATATACTAAAAAAACTAAGGTTTATAATAATAAAGTAAATTAGGTTTGTTGTAGTTGATTCAACAACGGGATAAATTGTCCACTTAAGATTGTTCTGATCACGAATCAACTTCCCTGATTCACGACCGATTTCATTTTACAGGAAAACTAAATTGAAAATGACAGTTTAGTTGATTTAGAAGTTAAGTTTTAACAACGATGAAAGTAGGATGATATAGGAGAGTTAATATTCAATATTTCTTTTCATGAAATGGATTACCTATATCATCAACTGAAACTTGTTACGTAATATCATTAAAGTACACGACCAGTTAACCTTTAGATTTACAAGTTTAATGCACCATCAAGAAAGGTGAATAATAAGAGTAAAGCTCATTATCTACTGATTACATGAAACAACAGTTCGGATCGTCTAACATTATCAAACGAGATAAGAATTCTTGGACCTATATACTGCGTAAATATACCTTTATTGAATTCACCTGACTCGTACCTATGTGAAGAAATACATAAAACTGCGCTGAATTTGGAAAGAACACATATCAAGAGCAAAAAAGTACAGTTGATTATCTATTAGCAGTATCGAAGGATCGAAATGCTAGAGCTATTCTCCAGTTTTTCTACATCAAATAATATTGGGACTTTAATAGATCAATACGTATTAATTATTGAGTTTTTGTTGAAACATCTGCTTGGGATTTCTTCTTGCACATCATTTTTGAATTTTCATTGTTATGCTAAACAGTGTTTAATAAAATTATTATTCTCCGATTACGGCCGCCAATCACTAAATGATACGTTCTTGACAGATAATAAACTAAGTGAATTTTCATTGATTGGAAAGATGTAATGTTGACCTTGATAGGATTACGAAATGTATAAAACGACTTATAATATGCTAACACTCATTTCAGCTCATCATCTTCAATTAGCATCAATATCATTTACATAGAATACCTTTATTAGTCGATCCAACAATGGTCACGTGATACCTGTGGATTTACAACAATTCTTCAGAGATGAGAATACGATTTTTAGGCTAAAATCAATAAGATGCAAATGTTTATGTGCTTGATACACTCACTACCTTAACAGTACAAATGATAAGTAGATGACATGTCTCCTTTAGAAAAAAAAAACTCCTGATTCTGATAATCTAAGTTAGATAAGCCAATCTAGTATTCGGCTATTTCATGCGTGAATCTACTATAGGATTTTAGCATTGAATAAAGTTTTACCTAAATAAGTGCAGGTATTCGATTTAGGGTTCAGATTACATTAGTGTTCACAGTATGCTTTTGAATAACAAACGTTTTTTTTTACCATATACATCACTTGATTAGTCAATATTATTATAATTTGAGCAGGTTAACAGATATCATTTGAATGAGTAAATTCCTTTAGATGTTATGAGAAAAAGGTCACAACAGAAACAACTAAACTCAATAAATGCGTACAGCCAATTGTTTAAACTTATTTATCCATCCACAAAACTAGGTAGTGTAAAAAAGAAACGAGACAATATTTATCTTAAATATTCTAACAATGAATGAGTAAATTAATGAAAAAGAATTTTGGAAACTATAGTTCGAATTCATCAAATAATAATTGCAGTTGAGTACCGATGAAAACCAGGGAGCATTAGATAGCTATTTCTTCCTGAAACTGGACTAGTTACCAGTACTGAACTAACGACACCACTTGAGATCACAATCAAAACTCTAACGTCTCGTGTAGAACATTTAACAGTCAACACAAACGAGTTTGTTCAAGTGGATGAATTTACATCTAAATCAATGTGATGTAGAGCGAATTTATAGTGAGATAGTGACTAGTAGAGCTCAGATGAGCTGAAAGGCAGTTACCACCGATGATATTAGATGATTGTTGCACTACATCACAAACCGGAAAGAGAATCCTACCACTGGACTTTAAAAAAAATGCAATTGCATTTAAGAAAAAGTCTATTATACTTAGGTTTAGTAAATGGGAAACTATCTCTAGGATGAAAAATAGAATTCAAACTAATGTCCCAGTCAACAGATAAGAAACATCAATAAACGGAAATACGACCATCGTTTTCATTTCATTTCAAAAAAGTTTGGAACGCGAATTCCAACTGGACGAGAGATGTTCAATTAACAACAGAAAGTCTGAGTACTCTATTTTTAAAGCATTAGATAGTTTAATGTGAATTTATTCAACTGTGTTATTGGTATTCACTTTTTCAACTTAATAGAAATAAAACGTTTTAGGCTATTAGTTTTAGTAAAATTGGTCGTAAATCCTTGATTCGTATGAAGCATCAAAATAAAGTATGCTGAAATATATGTTTCGCTTGTATAACTTCTTTTCCTACATAATTATTGTAATAATCCAAGACCAGGTTTAAACCTAACGATGGAACAACTCCAGTGAAGTAGGTAGAAACTAGGATCAAAAATTATGACCTGAGTTATTAATATTTACATGCTAGACATCGTTTCTTGTCCTCCGTAATTCACAATACAATTTACCTACATAGTTTAGACAATCTGATAGCAATGGTGTTTTATTGGCAATTAATAATAAGACAAATTTACATACGTACATTTATAATTAAAGAAACTAGTGGTTTATCTTAAGAATGAATCACTAGAAATCTAGAGTAAAGTAGTCGATTTCAGATCTTTATACACTTACTTATGAATTCAGTGTGCCATGTCAGAGACTTAAAGAAAATGAATCAACACCCTACTTGCTAAAGCGGTAGTCGTGAAAAAACCTCTGCCAAATGATTTGTTCAGCACACTAAACAATGATTCACATTTAAGTCTCAAAATATTGATCAAATGAAGTCAGTTCATCAAGATCTCAATAAGCACTGTAATGTTTTCCTCTGTTGAAACCATAATTCCGAATGATTGATGAATTACCGCTAGAATTCAGGTGTTCCAGTTTTTGTCAATGCATTGAAACTCTTTTCAACTTTAAAAAAATAAAGACAACTCGTCGAATAAAATATTATTTTCGATACAATTGCATATAAAGTGATTTTTATGAAATCTTAGTCTATCCAAAAAGGAATCATAAAGGTATTCACAAATTTCAAATATCACAAGAAGCATAAGAAGGTAGAGTAAGGGTTGAAGTGAAATGATTTATTAGTGAATTCTGTAGATAAACTGACAGGATGATATCACTGTTGAACTCTATCCTAGAAAATTACTACGTCGCAAACGTGAGGAATACTTTACGCTGATTTACAATTAATAGGTTTTATCTGTATGAGATATACTAATCATTTATGACTAAAATATGGACCTGATTACAATCTTGCAGATGTTGTGACTAATCAATTAATTTCACACTGTATTCATGAGCTAACTCGGAATTCTATTTCCTCGGAGTACTGCTAGGAGGAAGACCGAAATGTTTCCTTACCAAGATCTATGTGGAAAAACCCAACTTGGGATGCGAATTTTCATAGCTAGGTGTAGGTAAAGAAAATTGGTTTACCATCCATTAAAACTAAAAAGAATACTTAGGAACGACACTACAGACGACCAACATTCAGACTCACACGATTATTAATCAAAAAACGTTTAGCCTACAAGGTTTGCTGACAGCTGCCTTAAACGTAAAGCGAAGCCTGAAAAATTCTATTACTATAGACGAGTCTCTTCATTAACATCGACTTTTAAAGAAGATATGAGCTCAAAGATGTTGAGAAACCGTGATTTAAGTAACACTTCGCATGTTGCAGAGCTTTATACTGACGATCAGTGACTCAACGTCCTAATGAACGTCCACAACGGGCCATATGAGTTAATAACATGTACATTAATAAAGCTCTCGCAAATCCGGCATTTGAATCATGATCTTTACGTGCAAAAAGAGAACGTACAATCCCTAACATTATCCTGGGCCTGATACCCTTTATTCGACTAGACCACTGATTTTTTTATTTTTAATACTTGGGTAATTTTCATAAACCTTATATAACTATTCCTAACTTCGGCAAATAATTCTCGTTTCCACAACTCCACTAATTACTTTCACATTAGAGAAGCTTATCAACTAGACCATTATGCAATCAGTCAGCAATGAGTAACGTAGAACCCGATACATATACTCAGGTCCAAGTTGCCATGATACATTAACATGATGAGAAAAAAACTTACAAAATTAACACTAAAATATGATTCAACTAGGAAGGAAGTAAACGTATGCACGAACGAATAATGGAACGCAAGATATCGAAGAAAATAGTGAAATACGTTCGCGCCACTGTGATCGATTCTAAACCAGGTCACTCAATGTCTCCAGCTTTTGATCACGACAATCACGTGAACCCCAACTAGTTAGTTTACACCTAGCAATGCGACCTGAGCCGATAACCAAAGACTTTACAGACTGGTGCAATGTCTTGGTTTGACCTACTCTAGCTTTGCTCCATCTTACCCCTATATCAGGCGGTGGTCAGGTATACGCAAAACATGCCCCAACTACCACAGTCGATGAGGGATTACATCTCCACCTGATTGATATTCCACTTATCCTTGGTACTTTGCAACTAACATCGATATTGTAATCCACTCATTACATGATATACGAGTAACACTGAAAAAAAGCTGCAGTAAAAAACCTGAAGTCTATGCATATCCTCTATCTCAAAACCGTTGTTTCGTATCTATAGGTTGAGACTGTCGTAGATATCTTGCCTACGCGACAAATGGAGCAATTTGGCGATCATCTTGAAACCGGGCTGAGATTTTGTCAGTCATAGAATTACAATAGTTAATGAGACCTCCTGAGATAATAGAAGTAGTCAACTTGCATAGCTATTGTACTACATACGACCAATCTAGGTGATGGTACAAACTAGTCTTGAAGTAACATTTTGCATCAAATGGGATAAAAATCTATTTTAAACATCTTTGCGTTTCTACTCAAGGTGTTTAGCAGACTGAATATTGTCAGCTTTTCAACGAGTGAGCAATTTGGCAGACTAAAATAATTGAAAAATTCACTTTGTGTACTATTATAGCAAATGACATCATCTAAGAGAAAGTTTCGACGGATTACCTTTACTTCTTCTTCAGTAACATAATGAATTTTCTCATCATTTTTCAATTAGTTTGATTCAGTAATTTACAATGAACACTACCACGAGTCACACAATTCCGAGTTACATAAAAACAATTACAGATTTATCAAATGATAAATTGAAACAATTTGATTTACACATCGAATTATTAGATTGTTCAGTGCATTACGTTAACATTTACCGATATTACTCACTTCAATATCCAGAGTTTGATGTGTTGTGAATGTGAGATACTTAGCCCAAAATTTATTAAATTTGAAGGAACTACAGCTATATTCGAAGGTTTTAAATGAGCACCTCAACCAAGATGAAAATATCTCTCATCGTTTATTCAACGTAAACAGTTTACATCAGATCTAGTCGATAGTTCTCACGGTAAAACTATTTAAGACAATGCTGATGTTACATAATACGGGTCGATTAGTCGATCAGCAGCCAAGAATAACAATCAAATCGAAAAGAATATAAAATTTAGATCATTCGACAAGCATATAGTCAATATTGAAACAGATTAAAAACAATAGGGGACTGTAAGTCAGAAGATGTAAATATGGAACACCAAGCGTAGGTGAGAAAAGTTCAGCCAATTAAAAGAGGGCTAGTAAGCACAAAATACACATCCAAAACAAGTAGATAAGCAATGTTTGACAGAAAGAAAATAAGTATACTGTCGGACAGCATGGTGATACATGCTGACATACTAAGAGGCTAGACGTGATAAACTACTGAGATGTTTCGTTTATGGCGAAAGGTCCTGCACTGTTTCATAGTCAAACTTGGTTAAACAACTAGATCCCGATATATAAACAATATAAATAAATCTTGATGTGGAAGTAGAAAACAAGTAGCTTTTACTCGCTTTAGCACTTCCATGCTGCTAAGGTTTTGCTAGTTTATGGTGACACATAGTCGGTTGCTAACAAACATAAGACCAGCGACACAGTAACAAGAAGCTAAGCTATTCCACAGCGCCCCAGCCCAGCTAACTAGAGTAAGAAGTCCAAAGACAGCAAGAAGCGTTTAATTGCACAGACAGCCTGTCAGACGACATCAACACACACAATTCATGCGTATAGATACAAAAACAGTGTCCTTGGAATATTATAAATAGTGTACTAAAGTAACCAATGAAACCAATAAGATTTAGCGTCTTACCAAGTGGGAAACACGGCCTGAATATGAGAAGGGAACTTTTTGGCGCGAAAACAGGAAATTTAAATTTACACAATAAAACCACAAAAATAACAGGTTTGCCAAGTGAGTTTTGGGGATCTAACATCCCCAACACATACATTAAACACCAAACACGTTTCTTGTTATACAAACACACTGACGAAATAATATTGATGCATGAACATTATCTTAATCTTAAATACAAACAAACTCTTTAAAGATATACAATAACACCTATTGCATATTTGCAGTGGTGTCGTTGTTATTGTTATGGATATATTTCAGCTACTAACTTTCTGATGCCCGATAATCAAATCAACACTAGAACAAGTCTCAGAGACCCTTAAAACTTTCAGAACACTAATCGTCTTTGATGTTCAATTCAAGGTGGGGATCGATATACAGGCACATACACCATGTCACCACTCACCCTGAACTCTAGTGTTGGATGAACGCTTGAAGGCGACGAAAAAATATAGTATTACAAACTCTCCATGAGTGCTAAGAAACAAAAATTCATTGCCTAAATGACAGAATAATCTCGATTGCTTTTAAAACAACCATAAAGCAGAGACGAGTGAGATTATAACCCGTGCTTTTCACAGTGAACCATTAATTATTTAGATCCTAGAGAAAAGTAGTGTTAGATACGAAGAGAAGAGCACTTTGAATCCACGTAAAGTCAGTGAACCAAAGACAAAGAAAAAAAGAACACATTAATGAGGAAGGGACTTTATTCATAAATGTAGAAAAATGTTCAGATTTCGTGCATCCGAATGGAATCATTGAGTGTATGGGGGTTACTGTTCAATTACCTAGTCTAAGTCTAAATAAAATTTTATTAGATTAATTTTCACGAAATCTTACCTGGACATGATTGGTTAGGCATACCAAAGCCAGCACCACCCATTCCGAAAGGCATACCTCCTAAAACGAATTATTAATATTAACCGCAGGAAAAATTTGTAATATGCAGCTAGTAATAATAATATACAAGTTTAGTAAAATAAACAATTCACCAGTGCAAAAACTCTCGATCTATAAAGTCAAAGTTGCATCCAAGTCAAGGTATACTACTGTTGCTGGATGATGGTAGCTGTCTCTATGTTATAGGGTCTGATAGACAGAAAATATCTGGTCAATGTATCCTCATCCAGGTCTCAAATCAGACTGGTTTCCCCGAGTTTGTCGTTGCCCAGCTTCAGATAAGCATCGGATGACTACAGAGGCTAATATTTTAGACACAATCTTAGTCAAACTCATTCCTCTGTGATTGTCACAAAATGATTTCCGTCTTTTCCAATCAACCTGCGATTGAGACCAGTCGAAAGGGATTACGTACAGCTCAGACTGTAGCTAATATATCAGTCAACTTACCTGTCGAGAGTGAACCAGTGATCTATCGTTATCTGGAGTAAACCTATTAGGTCCTACTGCTTTATCTCACTTCAAGTTAGATACAGCCATTTTGACTTCATAAATATTTGTGCGACTTATATCAATCTTTCATTCAGGTTGCATGGGCTATTCGGGATAATGGAGAGTAGCTAAAGGCCAGTTGAATTTCTCTTGACAGTTCAATCTTCTAGACCGAAAGTAGACAATGGATCCATCATTTCCCGAAATAGTCTCACTAGAAGACAACCTTCTAACATCTGTTTCCTTGATGGGGCGCAACAGTTGTCGAACATTATTCATCTCTATTGGTTTGTCTCCCATCATCACTCACGACACTTGCGTAGGCTCTTGTTTGTTGCCGTTCTCTATCATTCTATTAGCCTGCCGGATTGAGTTTTCTACTATCTATCATTTTACTAGTTTTCAAAATACATTGATATTTCCAAACGTTTGTATTTATCTTGGATTCAATTATCGCTTCTGCATTTACAGCTTCCTCAGGATGAATATGATCGACTAAGTTCATGGATAATTCTTTTCTGAATGTGTTCTTGGTATTTTCGTCCACAAACTGACCCTTAAGCAGTTTTCCAGTCTTAGCCTATCTGCGTTATGTAAAACGCACAGAAACGCGTGATCTCACTAGAGCATGATCAGAGTCTAAATATGTACTACATAATGAGTTGTGGTCATCTACGAAGCTCCACCAACGTTAAATAATGTCGATATAGTCTATTTGGGTCTATCGTTGTGTAGATGCTGGGGGTTGCCATGTTACATAATGTCTTTCCATATTCTTGTCTTTGTTGGGAATGAGTGGTGATTTGAATGTAATTGTAGAAGACGGTCTCCACTTTTCCATCCAGGGTTTTGCATGCGTATTCGGAAGGCATCATATATGAGAGATTTCAAGGTTTCAACTAATGAGATCTGTTGACCGACTTAACTGAGGGTTTACACAGAATAAGCTCCAATATCGAGTTAAGAGTGTGGCTTCAGCAAACTTAGAATAGTGCTATGTGGAATCGAGTCAATGGTGGAACGTTGGAGAAAATAGGGGGTTGATAGTGAAAGTAGAAAAAATAATAGTAGGAGTAGGGATCTAATTGTAAACAGGATGATTTTGAATGATGTCAGAGAGAGATGTGAAAGAGATATGAGGGTGGTTATTACTTCATGGTTGCACACGTTGTGGAAGGGATTCTTTTTCTTGATGTGCCTGGAGAGCGAATTGGATTAGGGTTGGTCTTAGTGACCGAGAAACACGATAACAGTGCTAAAGAGACAAGCGTCTGAGGTCGGTTACACATAGCCTTTTCGAGAGAGGTTTATGTTTAGTTATCTCCATAATTGTTAAGGTCTTGCTCCTAGAGTATGGAGGTGAGTAAGATGAGGCTATGAATTTTTAAGGCTGACTTCTAATCACATCCTCCTTTGTGAAAAGACAGCACTGCTGTCATGCTAGTTGTGAAGAAAGTATCTTACTGCCGTCCCAATCTTTGTACGGTCGATAGTACTGTACGTACTATCGAACTTTAGATGTTCTGCTTTAGTCTTACTACTACTCTTCAACCAATCTCTATGTCATGATAGTACCGTAAAGATCGGATGACCTAGCCAGTAAAGTCCGATTGGGTCAGTCAGTTACAACGTAGAACTTGGTACATGCGTATATCAGTTCAAGTTGTCCATGCCTCAATTAGCAGATAAAGATTAAATTGTCGGACCAAATACCAGAGTAGGGGAAGGTAGTAACAGAGTAATTACTAATGGAAAGGCATAGAGATCAGAGATGAAAAGTGATTCAGTGAAGAGAAAATTATAATAAGCTCAGAAATTAGAATTTGGAGGAAGACAAGGAGTGGATGCAGCTGCGCCATTGCAATCGATTTTGAGCCATATCACCTAAAGTCTCTAACCATTTGTTACGCTCATCGTGTTGGCCCCAACCAGGTAGTCTACATCTATTAACATGGCTCAGCCCAATTGTCAATGACTTCATGGATTGGTGCCATGTTTTCGTTTGGCCACCCCTAGCTTTCTTCCAGCCTACTCCCACACCGGACAACATTGCTCATCGAGGTAGACAGTGGTCAGGCATACTCAACACATGTCCTAACCACCTCAGCCGGTGAAGATTCACTACTTCATCAATAGCCTTACTGTATTTACCTAGTACTCTATTCCTAACCTATGCATTGCTTACTCGGTTGTCCCAGCAAACACGAGCAATGTTTCGGAGACATCTATGATCGAATACTAGGAGCCTACGGATATCCTCTATCCTTAAAGGCCATGTTTCACATCCATAAAGTAAAACGGATCTGACTGCTGCACAGTAAACGCGTCCTTTCGTCATTAAACGAATGTCTCGCCTACGCCACAAGTGACGCAGGTTGGCAAAAGCCGATCGGGCCTTATGTGTACGGGCCGAGATTTCATCGGACACCAGACCGTTAGGACTGATGAGGCTCCCGAGATAAGTAAGGCGGTTAACGCATTCAATAGTTTCACTCCCTATCACTAACTCTGGTGCCGAATTAAGCCAGTCCTGAAGTAACATTTTACATTTGGATGGGAAGAATCGCATCCCAAACATGCTTACGTTCAAGTTTAAGGTAGTCAAAAAATTCTGCATTTTATCAGCATCTTCACTCAGTAGAACTATATCATCGGCATATTCTAAGTCAGTAAGTTTATCACCTGGAAGGAGGTCAACCCCGGGGAAATTAGACGATGACAATGTTAACTCTAAAAGTATGTCAATGATAAAATTAAATAAAAATGGAGACAGCGGACAACCTTGACGAACACCACTAGAAGTGATTAATTCCGAAGACAATCTGCCATAAGCTCTAACACGACATGTGGTGTTCGAGTAGAGAGCTTGTATAAGGCTAATGTACTTCTCCGGTACGCCTTTCAATGACAGACATTGCCACATAACCTTACGATCAATAGAGTCGAACGCCGCCTTAAAGGTCAAGGAATACAGCTATTGTTGGGCGTCTGAAAGTGTGCCTATGTTCCAGGACCTGCCGTAAGTGTGAATATTTGGTCTATACAACCACGTCCAGGTTTGAAAGCCACCTTGATTTTCTTGAGTTTCGCTCTTCACGAGCTTTAGTTAGACGTCGAAGTATTATTGAAGCTAGTATTTTAGACACTATATTCGTTAGACTGATTCCCCGGTAATTGTCACACGAGGACTTCTGTCCTTTCTTAAAGACCGGAATGGTTAGTGTTCGAGACCAGTCTAATGGGATTACGTCTAGTTCCCAAATTCTAGCCAAGATCTCAGTTAATCTGGCTGCTAAGACTGGACCACCTTCCTTAAATATCTCAGGGGTCAATCCATCTGGTCCTGCCGCACTCCCTCGCTTTAAGTTTTTTATAGCCTTCACAACCTCACTGAGACTTGGGGGACCAATGTTAATTTGCCATTCAGATTGTTTGGGGATGGTGGGCAGCAGGGATGACGCCGTGGGCCAGTTGAACTGTTCCCTCAAGTGTTCTGTTTATCGGTCTAATCATCTGGATTGAGAGTGAATAATGGAACCATCTTTTTCGGAGATAGTTTCACTTACAGTTGGGTTCCTGATACCGTTTCCTTGATAAGTCTGAACAGTTGCCTACTGTTACCTATTGCCGCCGCCTTTCCCATCTCTTTAGCTTTCGCCACCCACCACTGCTCACGATCATTGCGTAAGCTTTTGATTAGTTTGTGTTTAAGTTGCCTACGTTGCTCATCATGTTCAGAACCAGATGGGATGTGTTGCCGAGTATCTATCAGTTCAGTAGATGCAGCTGAAATCTACTGAGTTTTCGTAACCTCTAGGTTTAGTTTATTAGTAGATATTACTGCCCTATCAACAGCTTTTTGGATATCATTCCAGGCTAGCTCAGGTTGAGAACAGTTTGCGCCGTTTACTAATTGGTTTTTTAGTTGTTCCAGGAATGTATTCTTGACTTTTTCATCATTAAGTTGAACTCTGCGGGGGATCCTTGTCGTGGATCTTCTACGTCCAGTGAGTCGCAGACTAATACGCGCTCGCACTAAGGCATGATCTGAGTCTAAGCATGTGCTCCAAAACGAGCGGCAGTCTTCTATCGAGCCTCTCCAACGATGGCTAATAGCAATGTGGTCTATTTGAGTCCAGCGTTGGGTTGATTTCGGAGGCCGCCATGTCAACCGATGTCTTTCCTTATGCTTAAAGTTGGTGTTTGCGAGAAACAAACGCTTATCTGAACAAAGTTGTAGTAACCGGTCGCCATTGTCTGTTCGTTGAGCCTCAACACCATATGATCCACCTAGGTGTCTTTCGGTTTCATCTAGTCTACCTACTTGGGCATTAAAATCACCCACCACTATTACTACATCAGTGCGCTTAGCTTTACATAGAAGGTCAGGAAGCTTTCTGTAAAATTCATCTTTCATTTCATCTGAGCTGCAGTCAGTGGGAGCATAGGCAGAGACAACGGCGTGTGTCTCTATCTTTACGAGTCCTTACCGTTCCGTTTAGACGGACTGCGCACAAACGACTGTCTATTGGAATCCAGTCGAGGAGAGCCTGTTCAGCTTTTAAACTTAGTGCTATACCTACACCAGCAAGGCCTCAAGTGGCAGCGGTGGGGTCCCCGGAAACACGAAGAGTGAACCGAGCAGATTACTTATTTTCACAAGGTGAGGTCAAGAAATGACTGTGCTTGGATCCTGTATACGCGTTTCAGAGATGCAGCATACATCGATTGAGCGGGATTCTAGAGTCATAGCTAAGGAAGCTTGTTGTCCTATTTGGTATAAGGTTCGAGCGTTGAGAGCTCCAATATACAACTTAGTGCGCGGTTTTAGGAGACCAGGGATAACGTTTCGTGAACTCAAACCAATAGCATTAGAGACAGCAAGGCGATAAAGTTATGTTAGAAGGATTAGGCATGGTGATAAGAGAGTTATTAGGAGTTGATGGTGGGATTTGGCTTCGAACAAGATGATCTCGTGTGCTGTTAGAGGTATGAGGGCGGTTTTCACTTCCTGGCTGCCCACACCATGGAAGGGTGTTTCTTGAGAAACCTGAAAAAGAAGGTAGATTAGTGTTGGTCTTAGAGACCTGAGAGCGTGACCGCAGAGCCCAAGGGACAACTGCTTGGGGCCTGCCAGGCACGGCCTTTTTATGAAAAGTCTTTTGAGTATTAGCTTCGCACTTAAAAGCCCTTAGTGGGCACCCATACCGCCGGAGACGGAAATCCGTGAGGTAGGGTGAGGTGTCCGATTGGGTAAACACTATAGCTAAGCCCGATTACGTCAAGGTCACAGCGGTCATCAGGAGGACATTTAAATGAAGATCGTGTGGTCATTTCATCTGCGACTACACTTAAAATCCAATGTATCGAAAAACGACAAAACAATAATATAAGACTATGTACAAAGGCTAAGAATTACGTTATTTTGCGAACCTACTGTTGAAATATTCATTCATTCATCAACAACGTAGAACTAGGCACATATGCCCATAGGTTCATGTTCCTATACAACATTAGCACTACGAGATTACAGAGGTAACACAATAACGGAATACAAGAGGGGAGAGTACAGTAAAAGTATGTAGAAAAGAACTAATAGAATTTAAGACCCAGATTATAGTAGAGAGTGAGAACACTTGCGCTACTGTGACTGATTTTGAGCCATGTCGCCCAGTGTCTCCAGTCATTTGTTGCGACTATCACGCGGACCCCGACCAGGTAATCTGAAACCACCGACATGGCTTAGACCGATAGTCAAAGACTTTATGGACTGATGCCATGTTTGGTTTGGCCGCTCCTACCCTTCTTTCATCCTATTTCAATCCTAGCCAACATCGCGCGACGAGGTAGGCGGTGGTCCGGCATTCGCAATACATATCCCAACAAACTTAGTCGATGAAGGTTAATGACCTCTTCGACTGATTTACCACACATTACCAAGAACCTTTTGTCTAACCTCAATATTACTTATTCAACTATTCCATGATGTACGAGCGAAGCTACTAAGACTTCTATGGTCAAATACCTTTAAGTTGAGGTATATCTTGGGTTTTCATGGTCCACGTTTTGCAGCCACATTTTAAAAAGGCGCGAACTGCTGCACAGTACACCCATCCTTTCGTTGTGAGACGGATATCTCATTTGCGCCACAAGTGGCGTTGATTGGAGAGTGCCAATCGGGCTTTCAGGATTTGTGCTGAGATGATGACGAAACTTCCGAGATAAGTGGAGCAGTCAACGCATTCAGTTACTTCACTTTCTATAACTAATCCAGGTGAAGAGGCAGGCCGGTCTTGGATAAACATTTTGCATTTGAAGGGGAGAAGCGCACCCTGAATATGCTTTGCATTGTTACTCAAGGTGCTCAGGAGACTGTATATTATCAGAGTCTTCACTGAATAGAACTATATCGTCTGCGTATTCTAAGTCGACGAGAGGACCTCCTGAAAGGAGATTAATTCCGGAGGAGTTAAAAGAAGTGAGACTTTTAAGAATACATCTATGACGAAAGCAAATAAAAAAGAGGCAACCCTGACGAGCCCCACTTAAGGATAAGTTTTTCGTGACAACTTCGCCATAGGATCTGACTCCACCGGTGGTGACCGAGTAGAGCCTTTATAAGGTTCATGTACTTTTGAGGTACGCCTTTTAATGACAAACATTGCCACAAGACTTCACGGTCTACCGAGTCAAAAGCTGCTTTCAAGTCAAGAAATACAACTATAGTCGGACGTTGGTACATATGTCTGTGTTAGAGAATCTAGCGCAGGGTGAATATTTGATCAATGCAGCCTCGTCCAGGTCTGAAACCAGCCTGGTTTACTCGAATCTGCTGTTTTTTAGTGTTGGATAAACGCCGAATGATTAGAGAGGATAATATTTTAGATACGGTTAGTCAAACTGATTCCTCTGTGGTTATCACAAGAGGATTTCTATCTCGTTTGTAAGTTAGAACAATCAGTGAGCGAGACCAATCAGATGGCATGATGTTCAGTTTCCAGACATCGGCTAATATATCAGTCAACCTGCCAGCTAAAACTGGACCAGCCATCCTTAAAGATATCGGTAGATAATCTATCAGGTCCTGCTACTTTTCGTCGCTTCAGGTTACTTATAGCCTTTTCAGACTCACTGAGAGTTGGGGAATGTGTCAGTTTTCCATTCAGGTAGTTCGGGGATAGTAGGTAAGCTAAGAGTAGTTGGAGACCAGTTGAACTATTCCCGAAAGTTCTCCGCCCATCGCTCTGATCTTCTAGACTGACAGTGAATCATAGACCCATCTTTTTCCGAGATAATTTCACTAACCGCCGATTTCTTAATACCGGTGTCCTTGATAAGTCGGAACAGCTGTCTACTATTGCCCACCTGCCGCCGATGCTTTCATCGCTTTTGCTTTTGTTGCCCACCACTGTTCACGATCCTTACGCAGACTCTTTGTCAGTCTACGTTTCAAATGTCGTCGCTCTTCACCATTCGCCGAGCCTGCTGGAATGAGTCTTCGAGCCTCCATCAGTCCACTAGAAGTTCTAGAGATCTATTGGTCATTCACAACCTTTGGATTGAAGTTAGATTGCAGATAACGCTGCTGCGTTGACAGCTGCTTTAAAATTGTTTCAAGCCGTCTCTGAATGAATCTGTTGGTTGTGGGCGACTAAATGCTTAGCCAAGCCATTTCTAAATGCAATCTTGGCATTTTCAGTCTTAAGTTGATATTTAAGGGGTTTGCTTGATGTAATCTTTTCGAGACCAGCAAAACGCATAGGGATACGTGATTTTACTAGGGCGTGGTCAGAATCTAAACTCGTGCCCCAGAAAGAGCGGAAGTCCTCTATACAGCTTCTCTAACGACAACTAATGCTGAAGTGGTCGATTTACGTCCATCGTTGTGTAGATGTTTGAGGTCGCCGGGTTAAACAATGTCTCTCCTTATTCTTAAAGTTTATACTAGCTAAAAATAAACGTTAGCGTGAACATGATTGCATCAGATGATCTCTGTTATCCGTTCGCTGGGACGCCGACTGACCCACCTAAATGTTTTTCAGCCTGATTTGGCCTACCGACCTGGGTATTAAAACTCCCTGCTATAATTACTATATCTGAGCGCTTAGCTTTCTGAAGGAGGCTAGAGAACTTCATATAGAACTCGTCTTTCACTCCATCTGTGCTGCAGTCAGTGACGGGGGGCGCATAAGCAGAGATGACAATAAGCCATCGGCGTGTTCCTATCTCTCTGAATTCGTATTGCGCCATTTACAAGGACAGCACATAATCGCCTATCTACAGGAATCCATTCGAGAAGTGCCTGTTCTACCCGTAAGCTTAATGCTATGCCAACACCAGCAAGGTCACGTTGCACGCACAGATGTAGTGGGGGAAGTGGAAATAACAGAAACCAGAGAAGGAAAACGTGTTCAATCTCGAGTGTTGTTAGAGGCATGAGGGCGGTCATCACTTTCCGGTTGCCCACACCGCGTAAGGGTTCTTCTTGACGTGCCTGAAAAAAGTGGATTAAGGAAGGTCTTGATAACCCAAGTGCGATCGCAGTGCCCAGGGAACAACTGTTTGAAGTCGGTCACATATATTAGTTGTTGCACCGGTTGTCAGAAGGGGCATCGGTCTCATGATTTCCGAAGCTCAGTTTCCATTATGAGGCGTCTTAACTCTTCGAAGTGAAGACCCCACAACTCCCAGGGGGGAATTTAAAGGATTTCGATGTTCTAACAGCAATACTATAACTCGGAAACTTGTGATAGGTGGAACATGAACTCACGAATCGATTTTATAAACTGGTGTGTAGACAACTGAACTACCGCTACATAATATCACTCACGTTCATATATGTCAAAAATATCTGAACGTCTGGTGACGTCATTAGACGTAAATGAGTATAATAAACCATGCAGGAAACAACTATTGGTATAAATACAAAAATGCCATGAAAAATGATGAGCTTGATAAACCAGATAAAAACATTAACTAACTTTATAACTCCAGAGACTGTTTGCTAATTGATTTCTATTTGTGGTTTTACGTGATGCAATGAATGTCTAGACAGTGATAACGGTAAAAATTTCAGATTTCTTTCACTAAGAAGGATAGTAGTAATCTATGACAGTGATGTCTCTGTGAATCGGCAACGTCTCAGTTTTTGTTTTGCACTTTCTACATTCAGCTGTGATTTTATGAGATGCATTGCCCGCCCCATATCACCCGCTTTTTATAAGATTACGGTGTTTATTTTCCTGCAATCAATACTGTCATTCTAATTTCGTTACTTTCTGCTTACTGTGATATCAAATATGAGAACATGGAATAACGTATGCACTTGCTAGACCTATCGTGATTCAAGACTGTTCCAGATTACGCAATATGATTAAATTCTTAAAGAAACAATCTAACGGAGTACCCAGTAGTAAATGTAACTGCAAATAACCCGAATCTCTATGGTATACATTTTAAATACATTTTGTGCGTGTTTTAGAGGGAGTCAAGTTGACACGTTACGAAAACTACACGACCAAGCTCATCAAGCTTGGTGTAATTAACCGAACCTGAATTTTGTGAATGACCATAAGGTCTTGATCGCGTTTATTAACACAATCCAGATAGAACTTGATCGATATGCGAAACTTACCAGGCATACCACCACCCGCACCACCAAACCTGTTCTTCATTTTCTCAATGACTTTTTTGACCTTGGGGTTATTTTTATATTTATCCATTGCAGCTGGGTTTGAGCATACTTCGCTGAATGCTTTCATCACTTCCGGATCCTGAAAAGATACAAACATGATTACATGAGAACGAATTATGGAGTTTATATATTCCTTTTGAACTCAACTAAAGCTAACCAGCAGATTTAACTGCAGGGAGTTAGTTACATACACGGGGCTCATTGTGCAAGCATAACTAAGAGCAGATCCCATGAGGAATAATAGATTTAGTTCAACCAGAAAGTAGGCTAGTAATGATCAAGATACTATTTTAATAAGCATGTACGGACAAAAAAACAAAGACTAATCTATTAATATGCATAGTTGATGTCTTGGGTCTTTTAGAATTGTTTTACTATTCATACTATCGAAGACATTTTCAAAAAATACACCACCGTCCCAAAACTTTTGCATTTCTTCAGACGAACCAGTATGCGAATGCACTAATCCCAAAGACCCTAAATGATTAGGAAATCAGATAGCACTTGCCTGAATAGCGGACACTAATTCCGGATCATTGAACAGCTGAGAAAATACGTTATCCATGCCTGGAATGTTACCGTTGTTTGGCATCTCAAAATCAGGTTTCTCTGTCTCCTGCATGTAAAGAAAAGCAAAAATACGAGATATTAACAATAACACTGGGAACAAGGAATAAAGATAGTACTTAAACCTGAGACGGAGAATCTAGAGTAAACGCCCTCAAAAGTGAGGAATAGTAGTAACTGTAAGATAATAATCACACTGCTGGATCCTTAATTAAACCTAAATAATTTAAAGGAGCTTGCCTAAGTCGAGACGTTTTTAACCTTTGCTAAAACAAATATTTTGTAAACACGTAAAGAATAATCCCAAAAATTTACGCAAATACATTAACAATATATTAGCAACATATTCATGAGATCACACCACAAAAAGCCCACTTTCCTAGATGCTTATGCATCAGTAACAAATCAACTCATTGAAAACGTAATATACTAAATCTATGGTTGTATCATAAGCACCTTAGTCTCTTCTATCAGTTAGTAATGAATGACGTAGAATCTGATGTGTATGCCGGTGGGTCCAAGTTGCCATACTACATTAAATTTATAAAATTATCACAACAGGAAAAAATAGATATGCAAAGCAGACAAGCATACTTTTTGAGCACGTTCACGTTCTTCGCGAGCTTTTCGAATTCGTTCACGTTTCTCTCGATCCAGTTTTTCTTGTCGTTTATGCATATACTTCATGTTATGTTCGAATATTCGTTTGTGCTATTCACGACAAAAAAATAACCGAATGAAACCAATATATGCAAGTTCCACTAACTAGGGAAAATAGACTCAGTATATATGAATGATGTTTTAAATTAGAAATTACAATATACGACCAGACAATGGGCTAATGCAAACTGATGCTACGGAAGAATACATAATTGAAAAGGATAGTTCATCCCACTCTTGCAACGTTACCAAAAATACAACCAGAAAAAGACCCTAATCTGCATCACCTGCACTAGTTTTTTTTTTAAATTGACTGATTTTTAAGTGGACGCGATAAAATACAAATTGGTATATCTAGAAAGAAAATGAGTAGAGACTAGTATGTAATTCTAGTGAACATCCGTAGACTGATATGCAGTGTGATTTTCGAAAAACCGGGATGTAAGGAAGTAGGATAGAGAACTATCAACCCTAACACGGTAACAAACAACCAGTCGGATGTTAGTGTCATTCTCCCTTAACTGACCAAGGTTAGGATCCAACTCGATGAGTCAGGTAGTAGCTTAAATGCCTTTCAGTTTTTATTTTTCGAGTAATGGTCTAGGCGCTGGATAGCTGAAGATTCTCAACTAGAAAGTGATCTCAATGACCACGCTAGGATATCCTTTTAATAGACATTAGACTAATAGAAAATTAAGACCAACCAACTTTAAACTCAAACTCATAAAGCAGTTATCTAACCGAAAGTATACAATAACGCTTTGAAACGTCTGAGTTAAAGGGCAAACACAACAAAAAGACCAGTTATGGACAAAATTCAACTTTGGACACAAAGGTCTGTCTCATAATAAACGATGGGAAGTCACTCGCCACTATGCAGTTTAGTGAAGTTTTACGACTAGGCGCATACTTATTTGTTACATTTTTAGACATACACAATTGTGACCAGTGAGTTTTCACAACTCAGTCTTAGGTTGGTAAATTATAAACTTAGTTTAGTTATTCCTTATTCTTCAACTACGACGTACGCTGATATGCCAATTTATCAGAACTAAAATGGTAAGGACTACCTTTGGTTCTACTTCTTTTACTGCTTCATAAGCATCGTCTGTATAGTCTAACTTCAGGGATGCTTGCAGGTCCAAATAGGCATTTTCCCAATTGCCAATCATTCTAAGGAGAATGTGTCGTAAGTCAAAACATACTTATTGGCAAATCCTCTCCATTTGTAGGGTTGCGCAACGTCAGGATTCAACGAGATGGCTTCATTACAATCTGCTATGGCATGAGACGGCTTTTTCATTTTAATAAAGCAGCTGTGAATGCTAGTTACAGTACTGAGCCTACCTAGCACGTCGAGCATAAAGCAATGCATCTTGTGGATTAAGCTTAATGGCTTCTGTAAATAAGTTAATAGCTTCACCAAAAGCCCCTTCAGACATTTTCTCCATGGCTTCACTTTTCTTTTCATCAGCTTTCTCTATCATTTCATCAGTTACTTCAATCGTTTTGTCGCCCATTTCCAAATCTAGAACATCCTCTTTCGGTAGTACTTTATCATCATCATCAAATTCTGTAAGGTTTCAATTATTGGCCAGACGAAAACTCACCTATTTCAGATTCAGAGGTTTCGTCGGCACCAGAATCGTCTGAAACGGAGTATTCAGTCGATCGGTTAGGTTGTGAAAGTGGGAATATTGGCTCCAAGACTGTTTACATGTAAACGAACCCTAATATACATACCTCACAAGCCATTCTTTAAAAAATAACAGTTCGGGAGTGTCGAGTATTTCAGGTTTTGTTTTAAGTAACTCGACAAACTGCTTGAGCATGGAAATCTGCTCAGGTTTCATGTTTACGAAATTGCGCCCTAAAGAAACAAGTGGAACATGCAGGTTCGCTGTGGTTTATTCAAACAAACAAGGTAATATAAACTTCAAATTTAGCATAGCAGAATCAGCAAATTTGTTGCCACTAAGAACTTACACCTAGGTGGTGGAATAGTGCTGTTAGTTACGGAGAGTAGAGTACTTGCTATTTTCATTTTAAAACCCGGCATGGGATGACATGTAGGGGAAGAAGAGCCCAGGAGAACGAACTTCCAGATATGTCAATAATGACAGACTATGCTCTGGCTCATATAGGAAAATAATAATTTTAAATAAAACATGGCTATTGTTCGAAGTCACAAATGAGCTACTGTGCCAACGAATTATGATACTGTTCCTACGAGGCAGGGAACAAGGAGTAGGGAAGTTGAGTTGCCACCTGCGTAAGTAGCCTATACAACTCAGCCTCTTTCAATCAACTCACTGACAGGGCTGAAGGGAGCCATTTAGCGTCTCTTCCGAATCGTCGACTCTAGGTTCGGGATTAGAGGGCACACCTACAAGAAGATGATAATCTTATCAGTTTCTTCATTAGAATGTTAGATTCGATAAAATACTGATGGCCGAGACACTTTAACACTGTAACTCTCTGATTCGCAACCGTTAAAGTCATAACACAAGGATGGTTCGCTAATCAACTACTAACTTGCATCACCTAGCATTTTTAGCTTAGTACGTAAGGCGGCACGCTGACGTACCTGGGAGGAAACATGTGATTGGTCAATATCGTGTGATAGGCATGTGGGATTAGGCGATGAATTACATAAATAAAAATATACATACGCACATTGCACCTTATCGGTCTATATTATAATAATACCTGCGTGTGAGTGATTAATCAGCTACTTGATGCGTCAATCGGGTCATCGTGCTTTAGTAATTGGTTTGGACAACGTTCGGGGAGGGAGGTAACTGCAAGATATCGTGTTGTAGATAAATCAAAATCGGTAGAATCGGCCATCCCAACGTGAGATATAACACACACACAACAGTGCGAACGGTAGACCCTCAGAACTTCGTTCCTGATGTCCAGTAGCCCTGCTTCCGCTGCTATCAAAAATACTAGAAGGCCTGTTGAACTACCACATATAAGGACACTGTCAACCAACACAATCTATTCTAGGACGTCAGACACAGATTCTCGGAGTACAGGTCCTGCTCCCCTAACGCGCAACCAGTGTCGGACAGAAGGACTGTATGTAAAGACGAGAACACACCCATAGTGTGCAATCTTTACAAAAGTATTCAATATAGTGCAGCATGGAATAATATTCCCACAAAAGACTCAATGGGATTCAGATAGCCCTTTACGTCCTGGCTTGAGTACTACTTTTCATAGGGAGTGTTCTGCTTCTAGGTGATAAGAGTTCTTTTCTACTGGAGGGCATCTTCTAAAATGTCACAAGGATCAATACTTGGTTAGAACTATTTCTGATGCTTGTCATTGATCACCCAGTGAACATAGGCTCACACACACGGCCATCTACGCCGAACAATATGAAAACATGGAAACCTACCAGATGCAGTGAAGATGTGCGCGAACTGCAAAAGCTTTCAAACCCTTTGAAAGCTGAACCTGAAACGTTGAGCTGGAGTTTGATCTGAAAAAATGCCATGACTTATACATTCACATCTCTCGAAGAGGATCTGTTTCGCCTATAAACTCTGTGGGTAAACTTGTATTTAGCGGCTCAAGTGAACATGACCGGAGAGCCCAGACGCTAGCGCGAATTGTTTCATGGCTGCCACATAGGCCTCGGCTATTTTTCGCGGAGTCTGTAGGCAGCTGTTCTAGCCGACACTGGAACCATTACCTGCCAAATTCATCCAGTGCTAAATTGAACTTTGCAATAGCTTAGCACTCCATCCTTTAGAGGGAAAGAAACTTTCTAGAGTAGGTTCAATCACGAGTAACTAAGCTAGTAGCTGATCAACATAATGATTGTGTGAAGACAGGTTAAGTAAACTACATTTTCCATTAAATTATAGACGACTTCAAGGAGACGTGATAACCACCTATAATATTGTTAGCACTACGGTGAACCCTAACAGGCTTACCCCTTCTATATCCATTAGTCCCTAGTAAAAGGGGAACACTCCTCTCAAACGTCTCACCAAATGGTAATGACACAGGTAAGACAACAGTCCCGTTATCCATTGTGTGCTCGACCTAAAATACTTTTCCGGCTAGTGTCCCTAGCCCCACCCCCAACGATCGAGAGCTTTAAAATTAAGTTTGATCGTTGTAAGAACCCCAGTGACCCACCATCGCTTTCTCGGCTTGACTCCTGACCTGGTGATCAACCAAACCCACTTCAGCGCTTTTCACTTCCCTTTCCCTCTAACACCTACTAGTTGTTTCCTTGCTGTGCTCCACCCTACTTCCCATTCTCCTATTCGCTACCAATCGGCTTACTCTCACACTAACTAGTGGTTTTTTGTTCTTATATATTCTATTATATCTCAATTATAGTTGCTGGTATTTATATTAGTATCATGCTCATTATTTTCTATATTCTCACCGCCTACAATAGCTTTCAATCTTCTTTTTTCGCCATTAGTTATCTTGTATCCCCTTCAGTTTACAAGCTGACAAAATCATTGCTCTCGTTTCATTTATGTATATCTCTTCTAACTTCCAAACTTCCTGGAATTAAGGCTACTCAATGAAAAGTATTAAATCGAAAAAAAAAGGAAAAAAATGATTAAAAATTGTACTAATTCCAAAGGATTTAAAAAACTACTTATGATGGAATACAAAGTAAAAAAAAACACCAAAAGGGTGAAGAAAATTTTAGTATTAATTTTCCTATTTATTTTATGTGGTCTATAACAGACGAGCATCTAGGTGAATACCATGTGACAGCACCAGTGACTTGGAACACAACCAGCAACGTCAAGATACATACACCAAGAAGCCTCCAGGTTTTTAGAAACTCGTCACTACGATAATGCATATTGAAGATAAAATTATTAGTTAAGAAAAGGAGTGACAGAGGAGACAGTGACATCACTGAACCTTTGATTAATTAAAAATAAAGCCTTATTTTAAAAAATCTGAAGGAATGTACCATCACTATTACTTCTGGTAAGGGGTTCCTAGGTTTTCTTTTCTGACCACTAAAGAGTAAGCACGAAGTTGTATGTGAGATCTAACATACTCAGTCCAAAATTAGTGCCCTCTTAAGTTTAATTTAGGGTTGAATCTTACTATAGTGAAAAATGATGTGAGCTTTATGATACATTGGAATCATTATGTATAATCCTTAATAACGGACTACAACAGAAACTACAACAAAGCTGAGTCATTATAGTCTAAAAATGGGATAGAAGACGCTACAACTAAGGAATTAGAGATTTAACAATTGTCATTCAATTACGTAAATGTTAATCATTGAGGTACACCCGGTATAAGACCAAATTACGTCTGTCGCATAACCAGAGCAACTTCCAACAATCAAACCCACTCGTACGGATGAGAATAAATCAGAAGGCAAGGAGGGATGGAAGACAAGTTATATTTGATCGTAAGTAAAGCGTCAATAAGATAGCAACTTCTTAGCTAGTTAACTAGAGAGCGATGCTTTCAAAGTTGTGCCGTGATCTGTTGATGGTACGTAACCGAGTGCCTTCAACTAATCGCGTCCTGTAAAGCAAACATGGTCAGCATCAATGTCGAAAGCCTATTCAACTATTCATTTTGAGGATTATTTACCACTATACCTTCCTCGCCACTACTAAAGGAAGGTCTTAGTGATCTTGTAGTATCTCTAACATTATTGACTATAAAGTCTAAGCCGGTTAATTTATGCTGTTTGAAACTGACTATCGTTACAGTGCATAAACTGATCTTGTCGAAAAATGCGCAAGAGATTCACTAAGCGATTCACAGAACTCCGTAGGACTATTAGTCATTTTATTTTTAACATTCAGAATGGTAAGAAAACTGGAGTAGGCACATAAATTCTTTCTGTGGGTGGTTGATAAATAGGCTATATTATCAGGTAATTTTGAATGAACTTTTTCGGTTTTTAACATTCTCGTGTTTCTGTAGCTTACTACATGCATGAACACTGAAATGAATACTGAAAATTGCAGAAAAGTCATGATGAATCAATAGTTTCTTCCGTAACTTTTCTAGTTTGTTTTTAGATTTAACAGTAATTTACTCATTATTTGGGATATTTGGTTTAATCACTTTAAAAGTGCAACACAGTCAAAACATAAATTTATAATGTAGTAAAAAGTGTCTAGTCAGTTACTGACATTACAGGGGATTCAGATTATGTACTAATTTCTCGGCATAAGACCAGTTAATCTAAGTGTTTTTTTTCTGAAAATAAGGAGGATTGATTGTTTCACTATTAGTACGTGAATATTCTTGGACAATTAGCTGACAAATGACAACTTTTTGATCCCTACCAGGAAATTCAAGTCCAGTATTCTCTGTATATTTGGGGGGGGGGGAATGTATAAAAAGATTAAATCTAATAAACTGGACTTGCGTGTAGCCTTGCGTACTTCTTGGGTCAATGCACTTCTTTCAAATATTTCAAATAATTTACTAAGGTGTGAAGGTCCATGTAATGGATTCCAAGTAACGGAAAGTATATTGAAGTCTTCTTCTACTAACTCGGTTACAGGCAGCAATAATAATGATGCGAACAAATGTCTTAATCGTTGGCTACAAGTATTAGTAGCACTAGGTTGTCTATAAATACAACCTATCAAGAAACGACGGTGAGGTCAGTTGTCAATGCTGACAAATATATTGTCGTCTTAAAGTTTACTACCTCTCGGGAAGATAAGCCATTATGAGAAGTTGGATTAAACATATTATGCATACTCCACCTTTTCCTGAATTTCGATCTTTGCGGCATATGACCAACTTTACGCGTGTGGACAGAAGTATCGGCAGAAAACTTAGTTTCGGTTATTAGGATACAGCATCGCTTAACCAAGTACATAAAAGATCTAAGACGAATGATTTATATTGCAGAGGAAATATGAGTTAAATAGAATAGTGGGGAAGTCTATGGGAATAATGAAATAAGATAGGTCATGAGTTAGCCAAATTAGTGAAAAATATTTATGAACTCTGTTTAGGCTGGGAAAAGAAATAGAGTATAGGGGGTTTGTGGTGGCAAGATATTAGTCATAGAGGGCTGAAAGGGGATACTTGGTCACTTGGCAGGATATCTTCTATATGATAATGTGGATTAAGTAAAGACCGAACAAGAGCGAATTTGGAGAGAGTATGGCTGCATAACGAGGAGGTAGAATTGGGAGTTTCGTTGTTTGTACAAAATACTAAGTTATAAGTTGAAGACCCACCTGAGTTCATTGGGATTAGAAATAGGGTAGATAGCGGTTTATATGAAAAATATAATGGAATTAAAGACAGGTAGCCAGCAATTACAGAGTGGCACGTTGTTACTGTATGCCAGAGGGGCACTATCAAGGAACCTTTGGTTGTGATGAACTGAAGTTTGAGGGATTTTTAATGGTGTCTATCACTTGCCAGATCTACAAGGAGGTTCTCAGAATGAGAGTATTAGTGATATTTCTGTGTTTGCTGGTATTAGTGGAAATAGGGATGTGCGTATTATCTGATGGTGCCTTATTTCTTGACACGTCTAAATAGATACGATTATCTTTTCTAGGTTTGGTTATTTTTTTGTAGGGGTGGGTGTTTGGCGTTTAGGTACGTTCCGTTCTGTTTAACAGAAGAAATGATAATCTTTGGTAATAGGTCTTTATTTCGTATCGTGGGCAGGAGACAGTGAAGCAGGATGCTAGTTATTCAAACACACAATGTCACTCAACATTCAATATAAGATAATAGGAAATATAATCCCTATAAAGAATAAGGAAGTAAATGAATACTTAAGCTTTCTTACTTTCGTGTATACATAAGTTATGAAGTGGACTCTCAGCTAGTCACCTTAAGTCGCTACATTAGCTTCCTCATAGAATTGATTTCCGTAGGAACGTCGGCTCAATCAACTTAACTAAGAAAATTATCGTAGTTCTGCCACTGTAGCTCCATAGATAATTACTAGCACGTCCAGCACTTGACATTAGATCATTGGTAAACAGTCTGTTAGTATTCGACGATACTATGTGGATGTCATTTACTTTTAGAACTTGTTACCTAATTTTGTGGCGTTTACATTCTTTCACTAAATGCTAATTAGATACTTGGACTTAAGCTCCTATTGGTGACCAGAGCTTGGAAAATAACAGAGTAAGAAAATGAAGCAAGAATATCTGAGGAAGTACCGCGAGCGGGCTACCCAACACCATATTGGTGAGGTACGATTTTCCCATGCTCTGTCCGGTTATCAGGTGTTTACTCATCTGCCTTTTGAGTCACCCTCAAGTCAAAATGAAAGGAGAATCTACTTCAAAAAATATTGTTAAAACTCCATCACACCTAAAGAATTGCTCCACTGTTTGTATAAAAAGTTAAAGTACAAAAATAAGATGTACAATTATAATTGATGTCTTCGTTTCTACGTAAGTGTTCGGTTTCCAGACTAGTTTGGGACCTGGAAGAAAATAAACATGGTGTAGATATCTGTGCATGCAAATGCATCGAAAAAATGTATATCAATTTAATTGAAAAATATACATATAAGTGATTCAACTTGTCAGGAGTCAGACCTAATAGGCTACCTTGAACATGTGACAGCCGCCTTTTATGACTGGGCTCGTAACGGAGGGTACTGATAGTAACCGTTAGGATGAAACATTATAGTAAATACTTAGAAAAATATGAATAACCAAGAACATAAGAGTGCTAAGGCTTATTAGGTTAAGGATATAATCTGCGTTTTACTGATTACTTACTCGATGAGTGGTAGGTATGCAAGTCATAGTGAAGTTGTATCTTCTAAAGTCAACCAATAAATGAGTAGATTCCAATCTTACAAGTGTGTAAGTTCTATTAAATTATTTAAAAAAATAAGGAAAATATACCAACAAAATCTAAAATTTTAGATATGACTTATGTTACTACGGTTGGAAGGATGCTATAGATAATATAGACGTTTAATAGCTAACTGTAGTTAGCTTAGTGCTATTTATATCTTGTGACAAACATAATTAGAACTAAAGACAGTCGAATCACTATGGAATGTGATATGTTTCCTGAAAACAACACACTTTTTCGTAGTAGTATGTTGTCGTATCAAGTTATTAAAAATGCATATCTCAAGTGGAAAATGGTTTTAGTATTAGTCTAAGTAAAAATACATGCATGTTAAATAATGGTGTGTTTAGTAATTCAACTGGTAAAAACAGTGAAACTTGCCTGGGTTATTTTCGGAATTCATCGTTACTGTCAGGGTTTATTGTGTTATTTACAGTAAATATTGTCTACTAATAGTGGAGACACCTAGAAAAATGATTAGTTCCGCAGGTGAAGCTTGCTCACAACACTCACTTGAATTAAAGATTCTTTGTTATTTAGTGCCTTATCTCCGTTCATAGGTTTGCGGCTTATAGTACACAATGGATTGTTTAAGAATATATTGCTTCAGTACAATTCTTTTTATACATACAAAAATTGACTATATCGTTCATATATCAAAAGATAAAGTCCGCGGGGAAGTGTGTAGAATAATACTTAGGACTACTACTATTTATTATTAATACTACTTAGACAACATCGATATAGGGCAACGCGAAAAATACTGTTATTTTATCTAATTTTTTAAATATATATCTACAAACTCGAGATTTCAGAAATTACGTAATTACATTTTAGATAGGACTAAAAACGGGGGAATCCCTGCCTGGATAATCGGTTATGCCCATCTAACGCTTTTAGCCACTTTTACAGCCTTAACGTTTTCACTTTGTAATTCCGTGGTTGCTTGATCGGGCAAGCGATCTAACAACACATATGGGGGTTCATTATCTAGGTAAGCCGGTTTTGGCCTATCGATACTTACTGAGTCGATGTTTCCTTGCTTCTGAATTACAAAATATTTCGGTTTTCTTGCAATAACCTTAAATGGACCTTCGAAAGGAGGGCTAAGTGATGCTTTTACTTTGTCACATCTTATCCAGACGTGTGAACAGTTGCTTAGACCCTTAGGTAAAAATGTCGCTCGTGACTGTTCACGAGTGTTAATTGGCTTAAGCTTAGACATTTGGTCCCTTAGTTGGTCTGCATAAGTTCCTAAATCGAGTGTTTTACTGTCAGTGTGAGGGTTAATAAACTTACCTGGTAGTCTAAGAGTGGTCCCAAAGACTAATTCTGCAGCTGAACATTGTTAGTCAGTTTTGACAGCTGTTCGTATTCCCAACATAACTAATGACAGGAATTCTGTCCACTGACTGGGGTTTGAATGAGATATAAGAGCGGTCTTTAATTGACGATGGAACCGTTCTACCATTACATTAGCTTGAGGGTGATATGCCGTGCAACGTATTCTGTTGGAGCCTAGAAGTTTAGCTAAGTTGTTGAATTGCTCATATTCAAACTGCGCTCCACTGTCCGTCGTTATTGTTATCGGTGTACCAAAAATGGTCACCCAGTTCTGCATGAAGGCTTTGGCCACTGTTTCGGCTGTGACGTCTGTGACTGGAACGGCTATAGGAAACCATGTGAACCCATCTATACATGTAAATAAATACGTGAAACCATTTGAAAGTGGTAAAGGGCCTACTAAGTCGGTATGAACATGTGCAAAACATGCATCCAGTTGGGGGAAACTTCCAATGGGTGAATTTGTGTGTCGGTTAACTTTTGATTATTGACACGCCGAACACTCTCTAACCCATTTGAGTACATCCTTCTAAGGATTTGGCCATATGTATCTGGCATTGATTAGTTTAGTCGAAGATTTCACTCCAGGGTGAGACAACGAATGAAAGTTACTAAATACTAATCGTCGCATAATTTTAGAACGAAAGGTCGGGGCACCAGTCTTCGTTGTGTCACAGTAAATCATAGCATCTTTCATAGGTGATGGAAGCTGTTTTAATTTCAGACTAGAGCTTTTAGTTGACAGTAGGTTTTGTAATTCTAGGTCATTTTCCTGGCTGTCTCTCAAAGTCTCGAAATTTATTGTTGACTGTTGTATCATGTTTATTTCTCATCGAGATAGTGCGTCTGCCCCCTGGTTGTCTTGACCTTTTACGTGATGTATATCACTAGTGAACTGTGATATGTAGTCGAGGTGTCGGACTTTTCGAGGTGAGTATTTATCGGCTTTCACTTTTATTGCATTAGTTAACGGTTTATGATCTGTATAAACTGTGAATTCCCTGCCTTCGAGCATATGTCGGAAATGCTTGATGGTTAGGTAGATTGCGAGGAGTCCTCAAACGAAGGTCGAATATCTCGTCTCTGCTGGAGCGAGTTTTTTCGAGAAGAATGCGATCGGTTTCCAGGCGTTTTTAACTAGTTGGTTAAGAGTACCGCCTATCGCTTTGTCCGAAGCACCTACCATCAAAGCAAATGGATAATGAGAATTTGGATAAGTTAATGTAGCTGCTTGAGCAAGTTTATCCTTTAACTGGTTAATAACTTCGAAAGCTTCAGAGGTTAGCTTGAATTCCTTTGGTTTTCCTTTGAGCGAATTCCTCAATGGTTGCATTATTTGTGCACAACCGGGTATGAATCTGCGATAAAAGTTTATTAAACCTCGAAAACTTTGAAGTTGTGTCAGAGAGCTTGGTATAGGGTATTGTTTAATAGTGTCTACTTCTTGTTTGATTGGTGTAATTCCTTCACGGCTTATGGTATGCCCAAGGAAATTTAGTGTTTCTACACCGAAAACACACCTTGATGAATGTTCATGCCATTTTGATTTAATCGTCCCAACACTGCTCTCACATGTTGTTCATGTGATTTCAAGTCCGAGATGGCAATTAGTAAGTCATCTATCTATCCCTGTGCAAATGGCATATCTCAAAGTAGATTATCTATAAACCTTTGAAATGTTTGTGTCACGTTCCATAGGCCGAATGGCACGCGTACAAACTCGAATAATCCAAAAGATGTTGTGATAGCTGTCTTCAGAATATCTTCCTCACTTAATGGAATATTGTGATATGCCCTGACTAAGTCGATTTTAGTAAATATCTTCATATCCTGTAAACCATTTGTAAAGTCTTGGATATGTGGTATCGGGTACCTGTCTGGTACCGTTTGACAGTTAAGTGCACTGTAATCCCCGCATGGTCTCCAATCTCCTTTATTTTTCTTTGGAACCATATGCGAAGGAGATGCCCACTGGCTATCAGATGGACGCATTATGCCCAACTGTAGCATGTAAACGAATTCAACTCTAGCTATTTTAAGCTTATCAGGTGCTAATCTCCTGGGCTTAGCGAAAACAGGTGCACCTTCCGTTTTGATTATATGACACACTTTTAACTCAGTTTTGGAAGTTTGAGGGTTTAATTTTGTTAGGTTTGGGAAATCCGCGAGTATATCCTGGTACTTTTCCGTTGTTACTGGCGGAGTTTGTATTAAGTTTAGAGATATGATATAACTTTCTGTGCCTTTTGTGTAATTCGAAGTTTTTTTAATGTCAAACGTCGTATTTTAGTGTCATCTAGAAATTCATATCTCTTTAAGAAATCCATTCCTAATATTGCCAGATCTAGATTGGCTACAGTGAAAACCCAAGGAAATTGTCTTTTAAACCCCAAATCTAGAGTCAACGTTTTCTGCCCAAACGTCGCGATTTTAGTCTTATTGGAAGCTTGAAGTGTAACTGAGGAAGTTTCTCGACCCATCTCGGTTTTATTCTTAGGAATGATACTAAGTGCAGCACCAGTATCTACCAAAAAGTTCAACCCTATATTTTTTGTCTCTAACGTAAGATAAGCGACTGTTTAGGCATCCCTCCTCAGTTGTCGCAACCTGTGAAGGTGTTATTTGTTTCCCTGGTTCTTAGAAGCCTGTTTGGGCCAGACGCATGGTTAGCTGCATCTGGTCGATTGAGCACCGAATTTTCAGTGATACCAACAAAATTTTCCAGATTGTCTGGACCCTTTTGTATAGACCAAGCTACTGATAACGTTGAAGATTAACGTCGTTCTGTATAGAGCCTGCCGGTTATTGAGTTACGCACGAATTCGCGATAAGAAAGCCAATAACACAATTTATTGGTGCAAAACGTGGTACTATATTTACAATAAACAAAATTTAACACACAAACCTCAACAGTTCCCTTTCCCTATACAGCCGAAAGGATTCAAGCAATTGTACAATTAATCTATAATACAACAAATAAATAGTGAAGAGACAGTAAATTAGTTACTTGTCCAAAGAAAGTGTTCCTAACAAATAAAGGAACCAAACGTCGGAAACCAACCAACTGAGCCAATTCACTCAGACAGAGAAAATATTAAGCCAATATGGCTTACAACAAAACCTTGAACCCCAACAAAACAAAACTGAAGGTCAACAGGATGTAATATATACTACCAAAAGAATATGTAATAACATGATTGTGGGTAAAACTCCATAACTGTTATAAAAAATAAGAAGCAAATAGAAAGAAACAGGAACTGTTACAGAGACAGAGCATAACAAAAAGACAAATTCAAGATAAGGAACTGCTCAACACAAAAGAAACATGGAGGGATTTTCATACAAGCAAAATAGATTTTACACCTTGTGACTTGTTCCGTGATTTGGATCTCGGTCGTTGTGGTGACCTGCCCCTATTTCTATGACTCCATTGCATTTTGCTGACAGCCTCTATGAGACTTTTAACACTCGCTATCAGTTTTGCTATGACTGGATCATTTGTTGATTCCGCCTTTTGAATATGATGTATCATACGTGATGCGGTTGGGGGACCTCTATCCATTATCCGATCTGCGATCTATGCTAAATAAGTTAGAGAGGTGTCAGGATCTTGTGCGTCCAAACAGTGTTGAACGTAGCATGGGAGAGCTTGTATCCATCCTTGTTTTAGGACTGCTTCACCCACTGTGTTGTCACCCACTAAAGCTTGAACATGACGCAAAAACAGTGATGGTGACCTACCACCTAATGTTTCTCCTTGGAAAAGCCTTTGAATTCTTTGTCCATCTGATAATGATAGACGATTCATTATTTCTCGTCTTAGGATGGTGTATGGTTGTGGTGTTGGTGGACTTAAAACCAAGTCTCGGACTTCTTTGGCTACTGAAGAAGGTAGGACTGAAGATAGGTCTCGATAGCGAACTCCTTCAGATTTAATATTGTGCCCCGTGAAATAATGCACCAGCCGAGCAAACCATAACTCAGGATCACTACGATCGAATTCTGGAAGTCGGACATTCGTAGTCATAACGGTGTCTGTGTCTACTGTTGACATTTCTTCTAGGCTTTTGGTTGGGATTGAGTTTGACATGTTATGAACAATATAATAATGTTATAAAAACAAAAAACAATGAGTCTAATAATAGCGCCTAACGATAAAAATGAAATACTATATATGAAATATATATATATATACGTAATCTCAATTACTGCAATAAACAGAAGGCTTATTTAACGTACAATAAAAAATTAAATATAGTGTTCAATACAGGGCTCACCAGTTTGGCGTTTAGGTACGTTCCGTTCTGTTTAACAGAAGAAATGATAATCTTTGGTAATAGGTCTTTATTTCGTATCGTGGGCAGGAGACAGTGAAGCAGGATGCTAGTTATTCAAACACACAATGTCACTCAACATTCAATATAAGATAATAGGAAATATAATCCCTATAAAGAATAAGGAAGTAAATGAATACTTAAGCTTTCTTACTTTCGTGTATACATAAGTTATGAAGTCAACTCTCAGCTAGTCAACTTAAGTCGCTACAGGTGTACTTATATGTTCGAGTACAGCTGGCAATTAAGATAAAGGGTGTGGTATGGTTCGGTAAGCCAAAAAAGTTGGGCCATATAATTGTTCAAGCTTGATTATGTTGTCCTGGTGAGTAATATGATAAGGGTGGTGGCCAAACTTAATTGCAGTCTTTTTTCTGCAACTATCTTTATATGCTTATGGCTAGTAACAGATGTAAAGTTGCCTACAGAGTTGATCAAACATTTAGCGCCAACGGTTGACGTGATGTAGAAAAGTCCTGGACAACTAGCTTGTCGATCTCCCTTCCTTAGTCTCCTGCGATCTCAGGAGACATGTAGCATACTACAGGCATTCAAAATAATCATCTTTGCCTTATGCAGATGGATTTTATTGCGCTTATAATTAACAATAGTTTCGTGGTGTAATTTTATCCTACTCACAAGTTTATGGGCTATAAAGTTAATGAAGGTCTCCTCCTGCTTAAGTTTTTTAATGTTTAGGTCATCTTGTTCACGTAGTGGTAGGGTAGGAAATAGGCTCTAAGTCAGACAAAATACTGTTGATTCTGCTGAGAGTAGACTTCGCCTATTCGTACCGTTTTAGTTTCAAAGCATATAGTTGTCAGAAAAGGGTGGAGATAGTGTTATAAATTGAGATTTGAGTAGAACGCATCCAGCCATGCTCTGCACCTTATTTACTAGAGAACTAACCACCACGTAATGTGTGAGTACCTACAAAAGTTCCATAGCTCTAATATTGAAACGACTCACTATTAAAAGATCGCATGTTTGCTGTAAAGGAAATAATCAACGATGCGTACCACTCAGCGGAAGATGCACAAGCCAGCCATGAGGAAATCATAAGTGAGACGAAGCAACTAACATTTTTCGAAGGTTAGGAGGAGAACTTAGTACAAGTGGAAGACTTCTCACAATGTATGTATGTATGCATGATCAACATAGAATTCGGCACATGTGTGCATCAGTCCAAGATGCCATACCTGTACGGCACCGCAAGATTAACACCATATTAGTAGAAATTATTTCAGTAATGATAATAATAATAACAGGGAGTGTGAACATATAGAATATGGTTCAGGGATACTTCTCACAAGACATATGACCATGATTAATGTCATAGTTCACGCAGCAGATGCAATTCTTTGGTACATCACGCTATAATCTGGGACGAGTGACCAAGTGGGTAGCAGGTCTACGGGGTAAGTCATACGATGATAGCTCGATCTTTCATCACTAAGTAACGGTAATACTGATAATAATTTGTTTCTTAATATTAGGAACAAGCCACTTTTACAGGCAACATCAACAAAACATGTCAAATCATAAGAGGGTGAACGATTAGGCAAACGAATTAGACTATAAAAAATAAACATTCGGCATTAAAGTGTAAAGTAATATAGTGAAAAATTCAAGTGTGTGAATGATAACCAGAAAAGAAAGGTTTATATACATTTGGGTACTGTAGGTGAACACTTTAGGATTCAAATTTCAAACTATAAAGAACAATAAAATCGTACTAACAGAGTTCAGTATTTAAGCGATTGGGCATTAGTTAACTGGCGCGGATTTTACGAAATCGACCTTGTCCAGAGGTTTAAGAGAGGTAAGTTTTTTGTACGGCTCCTTGTAAGGTTGTAGGTTTCTACTTATTTCATTTGCCAGTTATGTAGGTTATGGTCACTAGTGCACAGTAATAAGACACTAGGTTCGGCGGACATCTACCGTGAGGTATAGGAGTCTGTAAGGTTGATTTTCGGGTAAACTCGTATTTGTGCTACATGTGCTCAGTCGAGAAAGTATTTACATTGCATTCCTCAAAGAGAAAAATTGTGTTATACACAGACATAAGGATGGTTCAGAGCATGATCTAGTTGATCATAAATCATTTTGTTTCTGGCATGTGAAGTGTAGATGAAGGTACAACGGTCCATTAACATCTTTTATTCAGGGACATCATCACGTTGTATGTCTTTGATGTCCAACCAGTTTCAGATATTAGGGGACCTATTATTTTTATCATGCCCGAATAAGTGGCTTCATCAGCCAGGAGGCTAATATCTCTGAGAGCTACATTAAGTAGCTTGGGAGATTGTCTGTCACGAGTAATTCTGCTGGAAATTTGTTCTATATTTGGCTACACCTAGTCAAATAAAAGTTTGCGAGAGCCTTCGTTTTGTGGCTTTCAATTTCAACTTGAATGGTTCGTTTCTCAGATAATAGTCTCGGATGTAGGTACGGTAAGCTATATTACTTAAGGTGTGGGTCATATTGTACTTCGGTTTATAGAAGAGGATTAAGTTTGTTCTTAGTCTTCTCCGTAGTGGATCAAGTTTGGGCGTGCAATGTATGCATTTGTAGTCAATTTTAGAATTGTCTTTAATCACCTGACGTGTTGAGTAGCGTTGCACATTTCGATCAGTTTGTAGGTTACTTAGTAAGAAGAAACAGTACCCAAGTATAGGTTACTCAAGTAGGTAGCTCCATTTTGCAGTGTTGAGTGAATACTGTAGTCTTCAACTTTTCTTTAAGCGTTTTTGTAACAGATTGCGTATGTTTAAATATTTGAACGCGCAATTGAGTGCTGTACATTTCTCGTCTTTCAGGCGAGCTTTATATTGACATTTTACTTGTTCTTTTAAACAGTGTATATGATTTAGAGCAGCGAAATGTTTTGAGATGAAGTACCTTTTCCTCAATTTACGTAACTTGGCCTTAGTTTTAGTGTTGACGTCAGTCAGTTACAACGTAGAACTTGGTACATGCTTACGTCAGTTCAAATTACCATGCCCCAATTAGCAGATAGAGATTAAATTGTCGGACCAAATCCCAGAGTAGGGGACGTAGTAACAGAGCAAGTACTGATGAAAAAGTATGCAGATCGAAGATAAGATTTGAGAAAATATGATTCAGTAAAGAGAAAATTATGATAAGCTCAATTCAGGGGAAGACAAGACAGACAGACAGATACAACGCAGAACTTCGTACGTACGTACATCAGTACAAGTTGCCATACCACATCAGCACAGAGACGCAACTGTCAGTTCAAATCCAAGAGTGATAGCGATAGTAGAAGTATTAACATTAATGCAGAATATTAGGGAGCGAAGATATGATTCAAAAAGTATAATTCAGTAAGATAAATTTGAAAGGAGAAAGATAGAGAATTCAGAAGGTTAAATTTTGAGAGAACACAACGAGTGGATGCACCTGCGCCATTGCAAACGATTCTGAGCCATGTCGTTCAAGGTCTCTAACCATTTGTGACTTTCGTCTCGCGGACCCCAACCACGCAGCCTACATCTACTAACATTACTTAGTCCACTTGTCAGTGAAGACAAGGAGTAGATGCACCAGTGCCATTGCTAACGATTTTAAGCAGTATCACCTAATATCTCTAACCATTTGTTACGATCATCAAGTGGGCTCCAACCGTGTAGTCTGCATCTATTAACATAGCTCAGCCCGATTGTCAGTGATTTCATTGACTGGTGCCATGTTTTTGTTTAGCCGTTCTCAGCTTTCTTCCAGCCTACTCCCACACCATACAACATTGCTCGTCGAGGTAGGCAGGAGTCAGGCATACGTAATACATGTCCTAACCACCTCAGCTGAAGATTTATTTCTTCATCAATGGATTCATCATATTTACCTAGTACTTTGTTCCTAACCCACGCATTGCTTACTCGGTGGTCCCAGCAAACACGAGCAATGCTTCGAAGACATCTGTGATGAAATACTAGAAGCCTACAAATATCCTTTATCCTTAATGGCCATGTTTCACATCCATACAGTAAAACGGATTGAACTGTTGCGCAGTAAACGGACGTCTCGCCTACGCCACAAGTGACGCAAATTGGGAAAAAGCCAATCGGGCCTTATTTGTACGAGTCGAGATTTCAGCAGATAATAGACAGTCGGGACTGATAAGGCTCCCGAGATAAGTAAGGCGGTTAACACATTCAACTGCTTCACTCCCTATTACTAACTGCGGTGTCGAATTAAGCCAGTCCTGAAGCAGCATTTTGCATTTGGATGGGGAGAATCGCATCCCAAACATGCTTACATTCATGTTTAAGGTTGTTAAACGATTTTTCATTTTATCAGCATCATCACACAATAGAACTATATCATCTACAAATTTTATGTCAGTAAGTTTATCTCCTGGAAGGAGGTCAACCCCGGAGAAATTAGACGATGACAATGTTAACTCTAAAAGTATGTCAATGATAAAATTAAATAAAAATGGAGACAGCGAACAACCTTGACGAACACCACTAGAAGTGATTAATTCCGAAGACAATCTGCCATAAGCTCTAACACGACATGTGGTGTTCGAGTAGAGAGCTTGTATAAGGCTAATGTACTTCTCCGGTACGCCTTTCAATGACAGACATTGCCACATAACCTTACGATCAATAGAGTCGAACGCCGCCTTAAAGTCAAGGAATACAGCTATTGTTGGGCGTCTGAAAGTGTGCCTATGTTCCAGGACCTGCCGAAGTGTGAATATTTGGTCTATACAACCACGTCCAGGTTTGAAACCACCTTGATTTTCTTGAGTTTGCTCTTCACGAGCTTTAGTTAGACGTCGAAGTATTATTGAAGCTAGTATTTTAGACACTATATTCGTTAGACTGATTCCCCGGTAATTGTCACACGAGGACTTCTGTCCTTTCTTAAAGACCGGAATGGTTAGTGTTCGAGACCAGTCTGATGGGATTACGTCTAGTTCCCAAATTCTAGCCAAGATCTCAGTTAATCTAGCTGCTAAGACTGGACCACCTTCCTTAAATATCTCAGGTGTCAATCCATCTGGTCCTGCCGCTCTCCCTCGCTTTAATAGCCTTCAATAGCCTTCACAACCTCACTGAGACTTGGGGGACCAATGTTAATTTGCCATTCAGATTGTTTGGGGATGGTGGGCAGCAGGGATGACGCCGTGGGCCAGTTGAACTGTTCCCTGAAGTGTTCTGCCCATCGGTCTAATCTTCTGGATTGACAGTGAATAATGGAACCATCTTTTTCGCAGATAGTTTCACTTACAGTTGGGTTCCTGATACCCGTTTCCTTGATAAGTCTGAACAGTTGCCTACTGTTACCTATTGCCGCTGCCTTTTCCATCTCTTTAGCTTTCGCCACCCACCACTGCTCACGATCATTGCGTAAGCTTTTGATTAGTTTGTGTTTAAGTTGCCTACGTTGCTCATCATGTTCAGAACCAGATGGGATGTGTTGCCGAGTATCTATCAGTTTAGTAGATGCAGCTGAAATCTACTGAGTTTTCGTAACCTTTAGGTCTAGTTTATTAGTAGATATTACTGCTCTTTCAACAGCTTTTTGGATATCATTCCAGGCTAGCTCAGGTTGAGAACAGTTTACGCCGTTTACTAATTGGTTTTTTAGTTGTTCCAGGAATGTATTCTTGACTTTTTCATCATTAAGTTGAACTCTGGGGGGATCCTTGTCGTGGATCTTCTACGTCCAGTGAGTCGCAGACTAATACGCGCTCGCACTAAGGCATGATCTGAGTCTAAGCATGTGCTCCAAAACGAGCGGCAGTCTTCTATCGAGCCTCTCCAACGATGGCTAATAGCAATGTGGTCTATTTGAGTCCAGCGTTGGGTTGATTTCGGAGGCCGCCATGTCAACCGATGTCTTTCCTTATGCTTAAAGTTGATCACCTTACTCGGAAGTTTCACTAAGTCCCGTAACTTTATAGCTAAGAGATGCGTGCCACTAATTCAAACGTCTGCTTAGATTTTACTGAATCGAGTTATTTGTAATGCAAATGAAGTATAAGCGTTTCTATATACAGGCTAGTATTCTGCATGGCAGAAGTTTGTTGACATTCCCTAAATTTTAAGTTTGCCATTATTCTATACTTTTATCCACAGATTTTACTTGTTTACTTTGATATTTATTTATGGTTTTCCTGTTGTATTCTAAGTTTGCTCCTAATCATCTTGTTTTCTTTGTGCCAACTTGGAGTATGCCAATTAAAACCGATCAATATTTATGACGTTTTTTTGGTTTATTACTTCAATTCAGTTAATTTGTTATTGGTAACCTTACTTTTTTGCAATTGTCGTAAATTTTATTTTCACTTTAATTTAGCTCCTTATGACTTTTAATGAACCTTCATTCAATAACAAAGATGAAGCTAAAAACTTCTTGAGGCGTTTATGTGGTCAGGAAATTATTGTACACGTATCAGATGGTCGGAGATTTATCGGGAGCTTTTGGTGTACCGACAATGTTGGAAACATTGTAATGGGTTCGTGTGTAGAGTATCTAGCACATTCTGATTCAGAATCTAATAATTTACAGAGACATTTTTCTACGATCGTCGTCCCTGGGCAGCATATAACGAAAGTTGAATGCGCTAGTAATTTGCTAGTGAATTAATGTATTTAATATAAAATCATAAACTCAATTACTTCCCTTTTGTTTTCCTACTATTTGATTTTTTATTCTTACGATTTACTTTTATTGTTGTTCTCCTATCAGTGCACAGAGGTGTTGTGCAGATTTAGTAACTAAAACACGTCGAGTACTTGAAATATATGCGCGTGTCAAAGAGGGGCAAAAATATGATTTCAAAAATAATTACTGTTGTTTCTGCTTATTGGTACGGCATGTTAAACGTAAAATATTTCTCCTAAGGATTATTTCCATTTCTTTGGTGTTTATCAATAAGTGGCTATTGAGTGGTGAATCGGTATCGGTGAGTTCCCACTTTAATTAGTTAATAATAAACAAACATTTACCTTATCAGCTAAATGCACCATTCTTTATTACTTGGTTTCAATGTGCAATCACAGCATTTCTGTGTTATTCGACATCCTATTTGACTTTATTATTGCCTAGTCATGTGAAGTTTCCACAGTTGAACTTTTCTTTCAAAACGTCGATTGAAGTAGGTGATACGTTACTAATAAATTGATTATTTATAGGTTTTGCCATTATCTGTAATATTCGTATTAATGGTTTGTTTTAATAACCTATGCTTGAAGTACCTGAGTGTTTCGTTCTATTTTCTGGCACGATCACTAACTATAATCTTCAATGTCGTAAGTTATTTTTGCGTCACTAGAAAATGATTAGTCTTTATTTCATCGGTAGTTTAATTTTGCCCTAAATATGTATTTATCATAATATGCTATACCTAGGTTTCATTACAATTAATTGTCAACTATGAAGTCAAATACTCGATTTCATGTGACTTGATAATTGACCAGTATCATATTATTAAATATGTAAATGTTGGACTATTAGCCTGTACATTTAAATTTATGCGCAAACGACTGTTGTCCTTGATGAGTCAAATAATTCAACGTCCAGTATAACTTGGTTAAGGTTTAGTATTATCACACTTATCCTATAAGCGTAATTTATAACCAGCTGAAAAATGTGTAAATTGCGTCATTGAAAAGCTTCCTAAAGGACGGTCGGTGGACTAAACGTATTTACTAAAAGGAGTATAACATGTGTCTTTATTTTATTGCTTTTATCACTTCAATTCACTTGTTCATAATCGAAGCTTCAAACTTCTATTCCTCCATCCAAATATGGTAATTTGTGCCTAGTGAGACCATTACCTTTTTACTTAGTACTTAAGGCATTTAAAGGTAGTAGATTAACTAGCCTGATATTTGATGTAGTACTCTCTGGTTTTCAAGCTACTTTAACGTTTGCAGCGTCGTTTCCTAATACATCCGTTTACGAAATTATGTTCTAAAGCTAATTCGAGTTCTTATTTTGGCGTTACTGTTCAATGTATATAGTATTTTGGATGTAAAACTCCATGGAATATATGGGTTGTAGAGACAATTACTTAATGTCCTCTTGTGTAAGCGCTGAATAGCAACTTTGAACAGATTAGTCGGGCTTCATAGTTACTTCCGAAGCTATCGTCCACTCTCGATCATACTAATGAGCACGTTTGTTACGATCAGTTTCAAAGCTACCATTGGTGTATCTTTTTCCTCTTTTTGTTTATTAGTCAAAAATTTCCAGCAGCAATGGTCGTGTATTGTAAAAATAACACAAATTTCTATAAATCTGTAAAAACAAACTGAACGAAGAAATGTTTCCTTGCAATAAGCATTTAATTATAACTCTATGCTTATGAAAAAACTCCTTATTAGCCATTACAGTAATTTCATTAACCTGTTATTACTTCTTATAATTATCATCTAGTCCACCAACACAAGTTTAAGACCTTATGATAAGTTTCGGAAATTATAATGCCACTCCATAAATACATTTTCCTAACTTTATGTAGGTTATAACTTATTGTCATTCATTTTCTCTTGGGGCTCACAAACATCTCAGTCTTTAGTTATAGGATAAAATGTGGTTTATACTGTGACGTGTTAAAAGTCCTACAACAAAGCTGTTTTCGTACTTCATTTAGTAATCCCCTAGATAGCTTTCTTAATTTCGTATTTTTCGTAGATCTTTACTTATTTCCTGTTAAACGTAAAGACTTCACCAAAAGCATTGGCTTGTTGTGCTGTTATTATCGTTGGGTACTGTGTTGGGATAATCGTTGAAGGTAATTTAGGTAAGTTAATTATCATCTTTTCGATTAAGCGTGCCTTTTTTGTTTGTAAGACTGAGTTTATTTTATGTGTGTTGCATTTTATGTAATTGTGAACTTATTTGTTGTATCATAGATTACTAGAATACAAGAAACAAGTACATAACTTGTGTTAATCTATTTGGTTATAGATATGTTACAAGCCAAAAATGAACTAATTTTTTAAAAATATCTAATGTTTAGTGTAAACTGTCAGTAGCTCTGAAGACCAGTTGATCAACTTATTAATAAATATAGGACTGCTATTAAGTTGTTTAGATAAGACAGCTTCAAACCTAAGAGCATAGAATTATTAAAAAGGTTTTGGAAATACATCAAAAAACGCATTAATTGGTGTATAATGCCAATAGCTTAATTCAGATAATACAGAGATTTATAATACCTCTTAAACTACCTTTATTCGTCTCTTCCTATTTTGTTTCTTAAAACACCTTTAATCCCTCTCTTACTCACTGTAAATTATTTAATTTCAGCGTCCCGAGTTTCACTAGATTCTTCTTCGAGTTTCGTTGTATATTTTCTTCATCAGTATTGGCCATCTGATTTTTGAGATGACCCTTACCCTGGTACCATGTTTTTGTTTGGCCGTTCTCAGCTTTCTTCCAGCCTACTCCCACACCATACAACATTGCTCGTCGTGGTAGGCAGGGGTCAGGCATACGTAATACATGTCCTAACCACCTCAGCTGAAGATTTATTTCATCAATGGATTCATCATATTTACCTAGTACTTTGTTCCTAACCCACGCATTGCTTACTCGGTGGTCCCAGCAAACACGAGCAATGCTTCGAAGACATCTGTGATGAAATACTAGAAGCCTACAAATATCCTTTATCCTTAATGGCCATGTTTCACATCCATACAGTAAAACGGATTGAACTGTTGCGCAGTAAACGGACGTCTCGCCTACGCCACAAGTGACGCAAATTGGGAAAAAGCCAATCGGGCCTTATTTGTACGAGTCGAGATTTCAGCAGATAATAGACAGTCGGGACTGATAAGGCTCCCGAGATAAGTAAGGCGGTTAACACATTCAACTGCTTCACTCCCTATTACTAACTGCGGTGTCGAATTAAGCCAGTCCTGAAGCAGCATTTTGCATTTGGATGGGGAGAATCGCATCCCAAACATGCTTACATTCATGTTTAAGGTTGTTAAACGATTTTTCATTTTATCAGCATCATCACACAATAGAACTATATCATCTACAAATTTTATGTCAGTAAGTTTATCTCCTGGAAGGAGGTCAACCCCGGAGAAATTAGACGATGACAATGTTAACTCTAAAAGTATGTCAATGATAAAATTAAATAAAAATGGGAAAGCGGACAACCTTGACGAACACCACTTGAGGTAATCAATTCCGACAATAATCCGCCATAAGCTCTAACTCGACACGTGGTGTTCGAGTAGAGAGCTTGTATAAGGTTAATGTACTTCTTCGGTACACCTTTCAATGATAGACATTGCAACATAACTTTACGATCGATAGAGTCAAACGCCACCTTAAGGTCAAGGAATACAGCTATTGTTGGGCGTCTGAAAGTGTGCCTATGTTCCAGGACCTGCCGAAGTGTGAATATTTGGTCTATACAACCACGTCCAGGTTTGAAACCACCTTGATTTTCTTGAGTTTGCTCTTCACGAGCTTTAGTTAGATGTCGAAGTATTATTGAAGCCAATATTTTCGACACTGTATTCGTTAAGCTGATTCCTCGGTAATTGTTACACGAGGACTTCTATCCTTTCGGTTTCGTTTAGTCTACTTACTTGGGCATTAAAATCACCAGCCACTATCACTACATCAGTGCACTTAGCTTTGCAAAGGAGGTCGGAAAGCTTTCTGTAAAATTCATCTTTTACTTCATCTGAGCTGCAATCAGTGAGAGCGTAGGCAGAGACAACGAAGAGGCGACGGCGTATGTCCCTGTGTTTCCGAGTTCTTACCGTTCCGTTTAGACGGACGGCGCACAAACGACTGTCTATTGAAGTCTAGTCGAAGAGAGCCTGTTTAGATTTTAAACTTAGTGCTATACCTACACCAGCAAGGCCTCAAGTGGCAGCGGTGGGGTTTCTGGGAACACGAAGGGTGAACCGGGCCGGTTCTTTATTTTCACAAGGTGAGGTCAAGCAAATGACTGTACTTAGATCCTGTATACGCGTTTCAGAGATGCAGCATACATCGATTGAGCGGGGTTCTAGAGTCATAGCTAAGGAAGCTTGTTGTCCAATTTGGTATAAGGTTCGAGCGTTGAGAGCTCCGATATATAGTTTAGTGCGAGGTTTCATTAGACCAGAAATAAAGTTTCGTGAACTCAAACCATTAGCATTAGAGGCGCGAGGTGATAAAGTTATGCTAGAAGGATTATGCATGGGGATAAGGGAGTTATTAGGAGTTGATGGTGGGATTTGACCTCGAACAAGATGATCTTGTGTGCTGTTAGAGGTATGAGGGCGATTGTCACCTCCTGGCTGCCCACACCATGGGAGGATATTACTTTTTTGATGTGCCTGAAAGGTAAAGTGGGTTAATATTGGTCATAGTGACCTGGGAGCGCAATCGAAGAGCCCAAAGGACAACTGCTTGAGGCCGATCACGCACGACCTTTTTATGGGAAGTTTTTGAAGTGTTAGCTCCGTTCTTTAAAAGGCGATGAGACGGAGACGAAAATCCGTGGAGTTAGGTGGGGTGTGATATTTTTAGGGTCGACCTTTTCTAGCTCCTTCCTTCTGTTAAGAAGGCAGCATCTCTGTAGATGCTGGTTATTTGAGGGAAACACCTTACTGCTGTCACAACTCGCTGCAGTCAGCAGTACGACTTCGCCCTCAGATCTTAGGTTGGTGCCTTTAGTTTTATTGCTCTCCAACAGATCTGTTTAGCATGGTGGGACCTAGAGGAACATGAGTTGCAGCCAATATAGCTCAGTTAGGTCATTACGATAGGCAAACCCGACCAGCACTTCAAGGTAGCAGCTTCAGTCGGCATCTATTGTATTAGCAGTCATCAATGTATCAATTTTTTGCATGGACGTTTCAAGCTCTCAAACAATGTTTTAGTCCTTATGCGAACTACTTAGAAAATTTGCTGATATGGAAATTAACTAAGTGCATATCCAGAGAATCGCATCACTTGTACTGTTTCCTATCTTTGGATGAATGATCGCATTATGTCTTAATGTTAGTTGGTCTAAAACGTGATGCATCCATCTTCATGTCGTTTAGACTAGTGATCACATGATATTTTAATCGATAGAATTCGATCAACTCTAAAGGCTTACATGAAATTTGTACTACTCATTGATCAAACATTGTAAACACTACTTCTGTTTAATATTAATTAGCGACTTTTTTATTTTGTGCACCTTCGATTGCACTCCCGAATTCAATATTTTGTAATGTACAACATTTCGATTTACTCATTATTGTCATATCCTTGAATTGGAGTAAGAATGTACCGTTGGGGATATTCGTTTTCTATCAAAATCGTATGAGTATTTAAACTTTTATTAAAGTGATGGTCGAATGCCTAAAACTTTAAACTGCATAACTTTATGCTATAACGTTTAGTTTATCTGTTAAACATTCTCCAGTTTTATTCTATTATTACCACCTGTCAGTTTCCTGTCGCTGCCTTGATATATAGTTGTTGAAGATACAGAATGGCCGTTTGTGCTTCATAGTTATTTGCTCATGCGATTCAGTAACTAACAAGTAATCACAACCGACTTATAGTAGTCTTACTCAAGTACACGATAATCTGACAATCAAGAACTGCATAAATAAGAACTGATACACAGGCAGCTATGATTAAAAAACCCACGTATGCAAAAGGGGAGGGAGGATATATGATCTAAAGTTCTCTGTTTATTAAGTTGTGATGCGTCACGTGCAAGTCTACACATTCATCAATCATATCGTATATAAAGGCAAGGCCTATCAGTAGTGTGACAACTTGGATCGAGTCACCTTCGCACCTGGCTTTACGTCGTTTAATTTTCTTTATGTCAATACTAAATAATAATACATACATTACAACTAGCTTAGAAAGCTCCTCTTTGTTTTTAAGAACATTACTTTATTAATACTAATACATAATAACTTTTTCATCACCAAAACTTTCTTTTAGGTCCTTTAAGTCTGATTGGAGTAGTATTCGGTATTGCATCTAGTATCACTTGTGCGTTAAATTCTATTTATACAGCAAAATGTTTACCAAAAGTGGAGGGCAGTGTTTGGAGACTTACATTTTACAATAATATTAATTCACTACTTTTGTTAATCCCTGTGATTGGCTTATTGGAGTATCAGTCAATTACGGAACATCTTTTCCATACCAGGTATATATGTGTAGTTGTTCTTTGTCACAGCCCTATCTCCGTTAAAATTATGTGTATACAGTTGCTTAAATGTTGGTCCTAGTTACTTTTCTCAATATAAAGTTGAGTGTATATATGTGCTTTTGAGAGCCACACGTTATCATGTAACTGGAAAGGATTTGATTTTGACCGATTTGGACTCTCGTGCTTTTACGGGTATGAGAGCGGTTGTCACTCCCCGGCTGCCCACACCGTGGATGGGTGTTTCTTGAGGAACCTGAAAAAGAAGGTAGATTAGTGTCGGTCTTACAGACCTGAGAGCGTGACCGCAGAGCCCAAGGGACAACTGCTTGAGGCCTGTCACGTACGGCCTTTTTATGAAGTGTTTTTTGAGTATTAGCTCCGCACTTTAAAGCCCTTAGTGGGCACCCATACCGCCGGAGACGGAAATCCGTGAGGTAGGGTGAGGTGTAACATTTTTAGGGCCGACCTTTTCTAACCCCTCCTTCCTTGTGAGAAGGCAGCATCGCTGCAGATGCTGGTTGTCCGAGGGAAACACCTTACTGCTGTCACACCCCTCTGCAGTCAGCAGTACGACTTCGCCCTCAGACCTTGAGTAGCTGCTTTTAGTCTCATCGTTCTCTAATCGACCTGCCTGGCATGGTAGAACCTACAGGAACATATGTTCCAGCCAGTATAGCTCGGTTGGGTCATCACGATAGGCGAGCCCGACCACCACGTCAAGGTAGCAGCTACGGTTGGGTCATGTAACTGTAGACAAATATTGTTTCATTGGGCCATCATTATTGTTTACTTGTTTTGGAGTAGGAAGATAGATGAATGACTAACCCCTGTATATAAATATACTAGCTTAAGCTGTTACATTTATTTTACAGCGGCTGACTAATGTAACCATTCAACTTTCAGCCACCACGTTCCAGGTTTCAACTCCATTCTATCTACTTCGCTTTGGACAACCGGTGTTATCACTAACTTTCACGCTAAAAGTGTAGCTTGAAACCTAGTGCGCAAATGTGTGTCTGAGAAAGTAGTGTGAATTTATCAGATTTTCTGACAGTATTATACAGAATCAACTAAATATATTTGAGCGAACAGAGGAGCATTGTATTAGTACGATTATGACTAATTTCAAATTATACCAACGATTCACTTCAGTTATAAAATTCTGGCTAACCGGAGCATCTAAACCTTTTTACATATGCCATAAGTCAACAGTTGTGAACTTTCGTGGTTGATTCCCCATTTGGTCAGCAGATTTGACATTTTACTGTAATTATAGTGTTTTTCTGACGTTGACTTACGCTGGAAAAGTAACCCTTTTGTGTCGAATTCACATTGTAATCTACATAAGATAAGAAATAGCCCGTCACTTAGTTGGCAAAAAATGTATTTACATCTTTAACCAAAGTGATATATGTTGCACGGAGCTTCATTACATTCATTTGACCATCATCAATCCACCAATACATATAAAAACTCAAGCCCCCGCTACACGGTCTTTATTAGGAAAAAATAATTTATTAAATACTTCGTAGCCATAAATATAATATCCATCTGCTATTCTTTTTTGGCTATTTTTTAGACCAGTTATATAACGCTATATTTGTTTACGCTTCTGATAAACCTTGATAATTTAGAATCTGGATGTACTTATATCTTCTTGTTAACGTTGTTAAGGAATGAATATGATCGGTCTCCGTTGCTATATATGTACCCTGGGAGAATTAACTCAATATAGCGTTTATTCACAAGCTCGATTATGGTAGGATTATCGTTGGCAGGTGTGTGTGTGTGTGGGGGGGGGTGCAGGATATCTCTTTAATTCTGTTGTGAACTCATAAGTTAGGTATATTTGCATCCAAGTGTTGGTTCAGCAGTTCATTAGACATAGCGATAGCGTTTGGCACGAACGGATGGTCAAAGTTGTTGATGTGAGCAGCAACACGTATCTGCCAGATACATTCAACTGACGAGTTTCAAGTAGGATAAAACCCACCTTGATTGCATATCATTTCAAACTTAAACATTTCCTTAATTTGTGTTTTTCATCTGGCATATTGAACTACGTTATACTGACATACATATAATAGACAATTACAGGCAATTTCCAGATGCTTGAAATGAAATCTCCATTGAAACTAAACTTTACTACCTACCATCATTGATAACGGAAAAGTAGTTGAAAATGTTTTGTACGCCACACAGCAAAATTTGAAGACGTTACAGATATTCTTATCCAATGTATGATATTTTTCTAGTCAGATTCTCTTTAGGCTTTACATACATACTGTCGAAACCACCGAATTGTATTTAGAAATGACTTTATAACTTACACTCTTTCTAAAATAAAAATACTACTTACTGGTTTTTTACACGTTTATTATTATTTCTAGTATTTACTTCTGGTTTATAATGCTAATCAGCGGAATATTTGGATTTGCTATCGGTTATATTAGTACATTACAAATTCAAGTAACCAGTCCATTAACTCACAATGTTTCTGGTACTGCTAAAGCAGCTGCACAAACTGTTCTAGCTGTGATTATTTATCATGAAATCAAATCAGTGTCATGGTGGCTTAGTAATGTTATTACTTTAGGTGGATCAATATTTTATTCCGCTGTCCGACATTCAGAAAATGTTCGAAAACCTAAAGAATCAGTGGATTTTAATCAGAATGATAAATCTAGTATTCTTGTTGTTGACGATGGTGACGATACAAAACACAGTCTTCTTAATCATTTGAATAATAATGGTAACAAAAATAGCTTATTTGATACAAGCGATGAATTGCCTTCATCACGAATTGGATTAGTGTGATAATTTCTTATGTATACTTTTGTATCTTTAATTTTATAATGGAATAAACTTAGTTCTTCTTTCTATATTATTTGAAAGTAAGTAGTATTTATATAATTTTATTTTACTGTGATACAAAAATAATAAATGACTCGATTTTAAGAGAACTGAGGACTTTTTATTTAAACTTCTTCCTTATATCCGATTTGTTTGCTTTCGAGATTATTTTCATCATAGTAAAGAGTAATCAGCTATTGGCCGATTTATTCTACAATGACCACGGTTGAAATGTTTATGACCTTAATTCACTTTTACTTAACCATGTTATATGGTGTTCGTGAGTATAAAAATATAAATTTCTAGAACACATGCCTATATGATTAGTTCCGTTTTAGAGGTTGAAACGTTCACCACAAAAACGTTACCTAGTAGTAGATAATTTGTCTTCTAGTCACGATGTTACTAGCAGACGGGTGAAAACTCTGATCGTGGTTTTTCTAGATCAAACGTTTTGTGGGGTCTATGAATTAGTGTCTTACTGATTTCGTTATAGGCGTATGAGTAGCAATAGGGCATTAACTTAATAGCTACAAACTTAGTGGACATATATTTGTTTATAAACATCCCAGGATATCCATCATTTAAGAGAATATTACGTAGCGTATTCGTTTCAACCCAAAATTTAGTGATGTTAATAAAGCTGTAAGTAGTTTAAAGCGGGATAAAGCAGTAGGACCTAACAGGTTTAATTCAGATATCGATAGATGCACTGGTTCACTCTCGACAGGTAAGTTGACTGATATATTAGCTACCAGATATTTTCTGTCTATCAGACCCTATAACATAGAAACAGCTACCATCATCCAGCAACAGTAGTATTCCTTGACTCGGAAGCAACTTTGACTCCATAGATCAAGAGGTACTGTGCCAGTGTTTGTCATTAGAGGGCATATCTCGAAATTACATATGCCTTGAAAGGGCCCTCTACTCAAACATCACAGGTTTGATTGGGACTTCAAGAGAACTGTCACGAGGATTGTCAATTACTAGTGGTTTTCAACAGAGTTGCCTCCTATATTAAACATAGAAAAACGTGGTAAATCAGTCGAAGTGATCGTAAATCTTCATGGATTGAGATGGTTGGCATATGTTGCGTATGCTGTCTGCTTCGTTGTTGGTTGAAGTAGTAGTATGATAGAATAAAGACAGGGGTGATCAAACCGCAACATGGCATCAGTCAGTGGAGTCTCTGATTATTGTTCTAATTCATGTTGGTAGATGCCGACTACGTGTCTGGGTTCGGCGTAATAATCGTGATTGGTGACTAGAGACACTGGGTGATATGGTTCACAATCGATCACGATGGATCAGATGTATTCGGTTTTTTCTATATTTTAATTTTTATTTTGCTGTCAACCTCATTTCTTCCTGTTGAATTCTATGTTGGTGTTTAATCTTGTAAATTTGATCTCATCGTGCTAATGTAGCATGGCAACTTGTGCTTATTTGCGTATGTCCAGGTTCTACGTTGTTCATAACTGATAATCAGATAAGTAATGCAGGTGGACGTTATTCTATGTTAGTTTATATCTTTTGTACATCAGATTTGCAGTGTTAAGTGTATATCGGTTTTGTCACCCTACTTTCCACATCAGATGTTCATTTAATTGATAACGGAGCAGTTCATGAAACTGGTAACCACTTGAGTGAGATCAATGCGTAATAGGTGGATGATAGGGTAGTAAAACATATGAAAGTCTCACTGGTTCTATTGATTTATTTTAATGTAACCAAAATAATTTCTAAAAGAGAATATATTTTGATCGCTATTTACATTAATCATTACAATGTATAGAGAATTCGGAATTATTTAATCCAATCTATTGTTATCTGCCTAATGAGAACATAATCCAAATTTTTACTGGATTTATTTCTAAATTTACTCTTAAGTTTAAGTTATTTAGTGTATGAACAATATTTAATCTATTTTACAAATTAAATTGTAAATAATGCTAAACTACTTTGTATTTTTATGTTGTATTGTGTAGAATAATATCAGTGTAAATTGGTATATTTTGTTTTTTGTGAATAAATCAAATGATCATACTACTAATACTGTCAACATTGTAGAATTAATTATTGCTTTTTTTTATTAACTATTTAGAAAAAAGAAAGAAAATTAATACAGCTTATCTTTAGGTCAAATATTTCTGTTTGTAAATAAATGAGAAATTACGATACAGCAGTTGTGTTTTAGTCGTTTTAATGTCGATGAATTTGAAGTATGAAAGCTTCACTTTATTTCTACCTTTTAATTACTTTTTACTAATCAATAATACAAGATAATAGTGTCATGTAATTCACTTAAACTAAGTAATGGATTTCAATAAAAAAAAAAACGAGGCTGTTGGCTAACAGTTAGTATCTAAGATCTTTATTTGGGTTTTATCGACTATTGCTGCTACCTTGACGTGGTGATCAGGCTTGCCTATATGGATAGCCCAATACCGATATACTGCTCGTGACATGCCAGTAAAGTCAGTTTTAGGGTGGTGAGACTAAAAACAGTAAACCTAAGGCCTGAGGCGGAAGTCGTATTGCAGACTGAACAAGAGTTTGACGGTAGTAAGGTGTTTTCTCTAGACAGCGAATATGATAGGCATGCTGCCTTCTCACAAAGGGAGGGTGGGGCTAGAGATGGTCGACTTTAAGAATGCGTACATAACCTTACTCCCCAGATTTCCGTCTTGGCGGTAAGGCCTTATCAATTACGGAGCTAAACCCTCTCTTTCAAAGCTGTATATGACTAGTCTGAGGCAGTCATCCCTTAGGCACTGTATCCACGCTCCAAGGTCTTTAAGACTAATCCTAATCCAATTCGCTCTTCAGGCACATTAAGAAGAAGAGTCCTTCCACAACGTGGGCAACCAGGAAGTGAGTATCATCTTCGTATCTCTAACACCACTTGAGATAGTCCCGTTCACAATAAAATCTTTACTCCTGCTATTATTTCCCCCACCTTCACTTTGTAACCCTCATATCCCCCCCGTTCACGTACCACTAGTGACTCAATTCCATGTAGCGCTTTTCTAAGTTTGCTGAAGCCACGCTCTTAACTCGATATTGGAGTTTATTCTGTATAAACCCTCAGTTAAATCGGTCATCAGGTCTCACTAATTGAAACCTTGAAATCTCTCGTATATGACGCCTTCGAAATACGCATGCAGAACCTTGGGACGGTTATTCAATTAACGTCACGAAATCAGTGCAGAAGACTGGCGCAATATACTTTTCAACTCTCTGAGAACTCGACAGTAAGTTCTCGTGGACTTGCTGGTGTGGGTATAGTACTGTTTGTGAATAGGACAGGGACTCCTAGAATGGTTTTGTGTCGACTATCATTCACACTCTACTCATCTAAATATCAGTAAGAATTCGGAAAAAAAGGAGCTCGCATTAATACCCTTATGTCGACTATGTCTTTCCCACCTTGCTGACTGCAGCTCGGATTGATTAAAAGGTGAACTTTACACGGGGCTCTATTAAATTTCAGAAACCTAAAGCCTCATAGAATAATCATAGGGGATTTTAACGCCAAAGCCGATAGACTTAGTCAAGCTGAAAAATACTTAAGTGGATTTTAGAGCGTACCAACCGAACGAATGGAAAAGTGGAGACCGTCTTCTACAATTACATTCAAATCACCACTCATTGCCAACAAAGACAAGAATATGGAAAGACATTATGTAACATGGCAACCCTCCGCATCTAAACAACGATGGACTCAAATAGACTATATCGACATTATTTAACGTTGGTGGAGCTTCGTAGATGACCACAACTCATTATGTAGTACATATTTAGACTCTGATCATGCTCTAGTGAGGTCACGCGTTTCTGTGTGTTTTACATAACGCAAATAGGCTAAGACTGGAAAACTGCTTAAGGGTCAGTTTGTGGACGAAAATACCGAGAACACATTCAGAAAAGAATTATCCATGAACTTAGTCGATCATATTCATCCTGAGGAAGCTGTAAATGCAGAAGCGATAATTGAATCCAAGATAAATACAAACGTTTGGAAAGATCAATGTATTTTGAAAACTAGTGAAATGATAGATAGTAGAAAACTCAATCCGGCAGGCTAATAGAATGATAGAGAACGGCAACAAACAAGAGCCTACGCAAGTGTCGTGAGTGGTGATGGGAGACAAACCAATAGAGATAATTAATGTTCGACAACTGTTGCGCCTCATCAAGGAAACAGATGTTAGAAGGTTGTCTTCTAGTGAGACTGTTTCGGGAGATGATGGATCCATTGTTTACTTTCGGTCTAGAAGATTGAACTGTCAAGAGAAATTCAACTGGCCTCTAGCTACTCTTCATTATCCCGAATATCCCATGCAACCTGAATGAAAGATTGATATAAGTCGCGCAAAGATTCATGAGGTTAAAATGGCTGTATCTAACTTGAAGTGAGATAAGGCAATAGGACCTAATAGGTTTACTCCAGATAACGATAGATGGGCTGATTCACTCTCGACAGGTAAGTTGACCGATATATTAGCTACAGTCTGAGCTGTACGTAATCCCTTTCGACTGGTCTCAATCGCAGGTTGATTGGAAAAGACGGAAATCATTTTGTGACAACCACAGAGGAATGCGTTTGACTAAGATTGTGTCTAAAATATTAGCCTGTGTGGTCATCCGATGCTTATCTGAAGCTGGGTAACGACAAACTCGGGGAAACCAGTCTGATTTGAGACCTGGATGAGGATACATTGACCAGATATTTTCTGTCTATTACATCCTATAACATAGAGACAGCTACCATAATCCAGCAACAGTAGTATTCCTTGACTTGGAAGCAACTTTGACTCCATAGATCAAGAGGTACTGTGCCAGTGTTTGTCATTAGAGGGCATATCTCGAAATTACATGCGTTAAAACGGCCCTCTACTCAAACATCACAGGTTTGATTGGGACTTCAAGAGAACTGTCACGAGGATTGTCAATTACTAGTGGTTTTCAACAGAGTTGCCTCCTATATTAAACATAGAAAAATGTGGTAAATCAGTCGAAGTGATCATAAATGTTCATGGATTGAGATGGTTTGCGTGTGTTGCGTATGCTGTCTGCTTCGTTGTTGGTTGAAGTAGTAGTATGATAGAATAAAAACATTGGTGATCAAACCGCAACATGGCATCAGTCAGTGGAGTCTCTGATTATTGTTCTAATTCATGTTGGTAGATGCCGACTACGTGTCTGGGTTCGGCGTAATAATCGTGATTGGTGACTAGAGACACTGGGTGATATGGTTCACAATCGATCACGATGGATCAGATGTATTCGGTTTTTTCTATATTTTAATTTTTATTTTGCTGTCAACCTCATTTCTTCCTGTTGAATTCTATGTTGGTGTTTAATCTTGTAAATTTGATCTCATCGTGCTAATGTAGCATGGCAACTTGTGCTTATTTGCGTATGTCCAGGTTCTACGTTGTTCATAACTGATAATCAGATAAGTAATGTAGGTGGACGTTATTCTATGTTAGTTTATATCTTTTGTACATCAGATTTGCATTGTTAAGTGTATATAGGTTTTGTCACCCTACTTTCCACATCAGATGTTCATTTAATTGATAACGGAGCAGTTCATGAAACTGGTAACCACTTGAGTGAGATCAATGCGTAGTAGGTGGTTGATAGGATAGTAAAACATATGAAAGTCTGACTGGTTCTATTGATTTATTTTAATGTAACCAAAATAATTTCTAAAGAGAATATATTTTGATCGCTATTTACCTTAATCATCACAACCTTAACATTTACACATACGTTATATACGACTCATGTTATTTCACATTAAGCTTACGTTTTTAACTTATTAAATAATACTGGTGTTCAATATTTTACATAAATGAAATTTTTTATGACTGTGCCCTTATACCTTTCTTTGTCGTATTTTATTTAATAGTTGTTTTCACTAATTTTATGTGTCGTACGGATCACAACCGGATAGTATATATTTATTGAAGGAGTTCAGCACAACAGTTCTTAAATTCACGGTTTTATTCCGTGTTTAAATTTGTCACCTTTAACTTCTTTTCCAGCTTACTCCAGTCACGTTTACACGATGATATTTTCAATAGTTTGCCATACCGACTGACAGTCAGTTTTATCTCATATCTTACGTAAGCAATAACGGTAAGTTTGTTATCTTTATCTGGATCGATCTGCGTAAATAATATAATACAATATTAAAGGTCATGCTGTATTTATCGAATTATCATGTTTTGAATAGTTGGAAGTATATACTAGATCATTATTATTAATTAATGTATTGTACTCTGACAGCGTGATGTCAAATTAATCGTGATAAAACTATCCATCAGATGACTAAACGATTTTTACCTTAAGATGTAAACACAAGAAAAAATTTTTAAATCTACACTTATTCAAAATTACCATAAATTACACCGGTCAAACGGTCAAGGACACTACATAACACTCAAGGTTATATGCTACTGATACCGTAAGTAAGATGTTATGTAATAAGTACATCACAGGGAAAAGTGGTGAAAATAAACCTAAGTAATTAATTTCTTCTGTGCATCTTGTATACTGTTATTATTCAATTCACCTTCCTTATTCAAATCAATACTTGACAGAAGTTGAGTTTCAAATGCACGCACTGTTGCCGTACTTTGATCTTGTTCTTCCTCTTCTGATTCACTACCGTTGGAACTGCCCTTATTCAGGTTATAGGAGATTGGTTCTGAATCAGTTAGTAAGCTTAATCCAACAGTATTACTTGTAAAGTCATGTGTGACAGGAACATTTAATGGCGTAGTGGTTGAGCTAGATCGAAGCATCTATATAAGAAGTGCAATATAAATATCATAACACTATGTTATTACTTAACAACTGTTCATAGATTTATTTGTTATCAAATAATTACACCTAAAATATGATAGATCTAATAAGTATTCATTTTAATAATGAGATGTCAAAAAGTGAAGAAACAATCGTAATGACTAGTTAATAAATTAGAATGACTGATGAGCAGTGCTGATGAGTGCTATATTGGGATGAAACAACAGTTCATAACTTCTCGGTTTTTATTCGTTATCAAAATAAAGTCAGTTTGTGATATGAAATTTTATGTTCAAAAATATTCACGAAACGCAATAATTACTATTATTCAACTGCCCAAATTAGGTTACCTCAATTGTTGTATATAAATTTGGATGAAAGGATTGATTTTAGTCATGTTTAACTAAAATGGTAGATTCAAGTCAAGTAAACATGGATCGACTTATGAGCAGCACATTTGCTATCACATCAATAATTTAGGTTTTATGTTTCAGCATTATTTAATATCGAGTTGCTATCTCATACTTTTTAGCTCAAATTTTTAACTTATGACATGAGTATACAATCATTCAGTGTACAGTGAAACTGTGCATATACTTTATGAATCGTTAAACAAGTCGAGATTGTGCTGACAATGCTGTTAGAAGCATAAAGGAGGTTTTACGGCTAAAGTAAATCCACCAAAATAATTAAATGATTTAAAAAGGAAAATCACCTGCAAAGAGACAAAACTTCGGTTTTGAATAATTCTTCATTCAATTAAAAAACTGTCATCGCTGATTACGTTTACATTCTATAACTTGTAAACTGTCTTTACAGTTTCAATATTATTTCCCTCTTCTACCTGTATCTAGGGCACTTATATATACCTTTATTTTCATGCGTTACTTATACTATATTACACCAAATATTTCATATTGAACTTCAATAATGTCTCCCACTTTATAACTGGTAATAGCGCATGCAACTGCAACACTCGAACTCCTTGAACCCTTCAATTCATAAATAAGAAGACCGAAGAAAAGCAGGAAGTATTGCCTATTTCAGTAAGTCTCAAATGCGTACAAAATACTCAGGTTTTTATAGTTTTCTGTGAAAATGAAGTCATCACAACAATACATTCGATCCACAAGCGATACTTTCTAACTATTGTTTAATCACAATACTGCACATCAAAAATTTGGAAAGTTCTATCGAACGGTGATTGGACGAAATGTTTGCAGCTTCTTCAGGGCTTTTAAAGGATTCTTCGAGGTTTCTGGGAGCCATCTCAGCAAATTTATGAGTTGTATTATGATTTTTAACCAGTACTTTGAAAATATCACAGTGAAACAAAACTTAAACTGAGCACCGACCAATGGCATTATATGAGGTTGAGGAATAAGTCGTGAATTGACTGCAGTTAGTAATTTAATCAATTGGCTATGGGATAAGCACGCGCCACAAGACCTAAATACCCTAAGCTTGATCTCTGATGAAGACGTAGATGGGTACTTCTGAAGTGGTATATTAAGACGAAACGGCTGTTCACTGTTTTTCGGCTTTTAATGATTGTTTAACTCAGGTCAATTTACGATATTAAATCTAAATCTAACTATCTTCAAAATACTCAATAAGCATTCTTAGCTTCCATGATTACTCCAAATGACTAGTTAGCATTAACCTGATGGCTATTTTGGGCCGGATATATTGGCATTCTTAAGTATACCTGTGTCTAATCACTTATAGAACGGTAAAATAAATTTTCACAACAGCACCAAATATAACTTGTTCCACAGAAGTAGTTGAACCGATAGGTAATAAATGAGGCGTCTAGTCATTGTAATTCATCTCTCAGGTTCATTGTCATCAGATGGGCAGAAAGTAGTGATTGCTATTTTCCTGCCTTAAATGTTATTAAGTATATCTGCATAACCCATAAATTAACATTCGAATAGATGCATCACTTCTAAATTGTAAGTCCCAAAAAACATTAATTCATTTGTCTTATTTTGTATATGACCATAATTTCTGTAATCCTATGTCTGGATTATTTTTATACTGTGGAGGAATAAGGTTAAAAATGTATGTGTATTGTTTTATTTAATCACTTTCCTTATTCAGAGTTCGTTTTGATCCATCTGCTCTACGTATTAGTGGAATATGTGAAATGCTACAATACTCATAATTTACTTCCACATGAGTGAATTCAATAGTTAGGTGAATTACTTCATATTTCTTATGAATCTTAAGTTGATTAGTTATGTCTTTGTTTTAACATAAGAGGAATGTTTTTAAATAGTTGAACTTACTACAAATATTCAAATCCGATTATATTTGATATGCAGGGCGGGGATTTCACTAAACTCCTTGATATTATGCTTTACAAAAAGTTAGCATTTGTATGCAGAAAATTAGTGCAACATTCTGTTACGTGAAACAACCTAACAATTAGTACGTTCACAATGGTGACCATGGGTAATATACTATGAAGCAACTTATAATATGCAGAAAAAGATCCGTTGCTTAGAGTCATAGTTTTGCTGAAATTACTTTACATGAGCTGAAAGATTTAACTGTTAAACTTTTATTGTCTTTCTAAACAACATTATATGCACAAACCTCAAATGGACTTATATTGATAGAAGGTACATGATCATACAAGCTACATAGACTCTTCAATACAAAATTAGCTTCTAAAGTCTACCTTCAAACTTTACTGTAATGATCACTGGCAGAAATAGTATTTAAACAAAGAAAAGTGATTTGTTTTAATTACCTGCATTGCTTCAACACAACGTGCTTGTAACAATTCATTTATTTGAAGAGCTAGTGCCGACCTTGCCTCTTCAGCCTCTCTTGTTCTAATACGCCAATGTTCACACTGTTTCTCTGCAATCTGTACACGATTACGCTCAACTTCAATACGGTGTTCATTTTCAGACATTTGTCGTGATAATTCTGTTTCAGCATTTAATCGTAATTGATCAAGATCTGCTCTGTAACGATCTGAAGCTTCTTGCAATTTGTTGCGTAGATTTTCTTCAGCTTGTATAGTATTTTCCTGCATTTTTTGCTCATAGGCTATAAGTTTTTCACGAATTCTTTGCTGTTATTGGGAAAAAGTACAAAAGAGATATATATATATATATATATATATATATATATATATATATATATATATATATATATATATATATATATATATATATATATAAGCGATTACGGTCTCGGAAAATGATGAGTTACACATGTTATGACTTATTCCTAACAATACAAAAAATAAGTATACACAAGGAATATGTGCAATACTTACAATAACAATTGCCCCAACTCCAAACTATTGATAACATATACGAAAGTCAAAGATCTATATCCTACTTCAATCGATTGTAATTTGTGGATATTTATACATCCTTGAATATCAATTATTAAAGAAAAACCGTGAAATTTAAAAATCAAAAATGGGCATCATTCGAAAGTTGTTTCCCGGAAAATAAGGTATGGCCTAACAAGATGCATTGAAAACAAATGGGAATTGAAATTTCTTCAACAAATCCTTGTAACTTTCCATAAACACGTTATTTCAAAATAAATAATTTTAATTTTTTTGTTTCATTAAACTGTATCCAACCAGTAATATTTAAGTTGGATTGTGACTGAAAAGCGGAATCCAGGACGCGCGTTTCGTCCTATTTAGGACTCATCTTCTGGATGTATCTGCATTTCAATGTTGATGTTCACATTGGGATTTAAACTCAGTCCGCTTCGCATCAAACGCCATCGCGTTCACCATTAGGCTACTGTGTTCAGACAGTCAGACTTGTGCAACGGGTATATATGTGATTAAAATAAGCTTGTATCTTCCCGTTGATTTGTAATAGACTGAAACTAGTTACCCTCTGTTGCCATATGTGCATCCTGAGCAGATTGCCTCGATATAGCGATAGTACACAAGTAATATTTAAGTTGGATTGTGACTAACAAGCGGGATCCAGTGCATTACAAATCAACGGGAAGATACAAGCTTATTCTAATTGCATCCAAAAAGTTTAGCTTAGTACAAAGTTCTAAATCTTTATACATATCTTTTTTGTAACATTTCATTATCAAACACCTAATTTTATGTCATGGCTACTCGAAGTTCTCGAAGTTTCCATTGTTTTCAATAAGATTATAATGAAGATCACTAAAGACATGTAGAAAAAAATTACAGTGTATATAAGATTAGAAAAATACATATTAAAATAAAGAATACCACTTGTAGATATGTATGTAAGATCAACATGGAACCTGACACATGTGTGCATCGGTCCAAGTTGCCATACTTTAAAAGCACAGCAAGACTAACACAAAATCAGTAGAATTTACTTCATTCTTAATAATAACGAAAACAATAAAAAAGTGAACATATAGAATATGGCTCAAGGAGAAAAAATTGGTCTGTGGAAAGTATGCTATAAATAAATTTTAAGTTTATGATTTAAAGGACAAATGGTGGAAACACTTAAGCCACTGTGGCCAGTTCTAAGCTGTGTCACCCAAAATTTCCAACCACTGATTACGGAATTCGGGTGAAGCTCAACCAAGTAGTTTGAAAATATTAACACGGCTTAAATCATCAGTCAGTAATTACATGGACTGATGTCATGTTTTGGTTTGGCAGCCCCTAACTCTTCCATCCTACCCTTATTATCAGTCATCATCGCGTGTCGAAGTAAACGGTGGTTAGGCATATTTGACACATGTTACAACCATCGCAGTCGATGAAGATTTACAACCTCATCCATTGATTTACCACCTTTCTCTAATACCCGGCGTCTAATCACGTCATCGCCTAATCGTTGATTTCAGCTAACGCGAGTGATGTTTCGAAGACATCGATGGTTAAATACCAATAATTTGCGAGTGTCGTCTACTCATAATGGCCACATTTCATATGCATACAATAAGACAGCAAACTACTGCGTATTATACTCTTTTGTCCAGAGACGAATATCTCGCTTACTCTCTAGGTGAATTAAGTTGACGAAACCAAGAGAAGCTTTTTGAATTCGTACCGAGATTTCAATGGGCCCTAACCAATCATGACTGACCAGACTTCCAAGACAAGTGAAGAGGCCAATGCGCTCAATTGCTTCGCTTCCTATCTTTAGCTCAGGTGTTGATAAAGACCAGTCTTGAAGCAACAGTTTGCATTTAAATGAGGCAGAAACGCATCCCGAATATGGTTGCATTGTGGCTTATTACTGTCAGAAGATTCTGCATTTTACCAGCGTCTTCACCAAACAGACTTTTCTTAGCACTGAGAGTAAAGTGACGCCTCTGTAGTTCTTGCATTCGCTAAGATTTCCTTTCTTTTGTATCTTGATGAGGTATCCTTCTTTCTAGTCTGTTGGTATTTGTTCTTCCTAACAAACCTTCGTGGAGGCAATATGAAGCATCGTTGGAGTTACTTCTATATCTGACTTCAGTGTCTCAGCTGGTATGTTGTCAGGCCCTGCTGACTTGCCAGTCTTTACTTGTCGGACGGTCATTTTGATTTGTTCGATTTTTGGTGAGTTGATATTTATATGCAGATTCATAAATGCTGCTTCGATGACTAGTGGGCTCAGTGGGGTTGGTCTATTCCAGAGTTCTTTGAGCCTAAACTAGTTAGAGGTTATGCAATGAATAAAATTATTTGGAGATATCAGGTTATGAAGGGGATATTACATAATGAACAGATTATCACTAAGAAAGATGATACACGATTGAGTATGAAGAATAATATTTATTATAGTAGTGGCTAATAAATAATAACCAAGAGGAAAAGAAGAAGAACGGTGTAAAAATAACCGGTAATTGAGGTATGGAAGAGTGTTAAGGCAACGGTAGAAAATGGAATTGGAATTAGTGTTTTGCATGCAGAGATTTGGCTTGAAAACGTTAATCGCCAAAGCCTCTTCAGTACATAGCTTAATGATTTGAAATCCCTTTGAGGCATTTTGTCTGACTGAATGTCTTTGGAGGAGGATTCTGACGGATCAACAAGATAGGAATTAACCAAATGTTCTAGGATTGAAATGTTTACAAACTTGTGCAAACCTTTACGTAGCCAAATAGGGTAATATTTAGTGGATGGTTTTAAGAAATTCCGTTTTGTACTGCCAATATATATGGCACCACGGTAGTATGTAAATTTTTAAATATACATTGATTTGGCACAAAGCGAAAGCTCATCTTTGACATCACAAAGACATAGGTTAACTGGAGAAGGTGATGTAGAGTTTGACTGAGCAAAAGATTTACATTAAAGATCTGGAGAATTTGTTTTTAAAGATTCCTGAATCAGTATCTTCTTTGAACTGAACGTTCATAAAAATTACCTTATTTGGACGTCTGATGACATTTCTATGATTAGGGGATATGATAAATATCATCTTTTTCGCTAACAACTTGTTTATTACGTGACATCATTTTCATAATTTAACATTTCTAAATAGTTTTGTTCATTACATAATCTCTTTATAATTGTTGTTTTCAAGCCATTTCTGTCCCGGTATTATATTGTTTTCATTACACATGTCTAATTTAGATCAATTCGTGATATCAAATTAGTATTCAAAAATCTCCACAACACCTAATTACAATCAATATCAGCTCACTAGTGACTAACTCCTTGAGGTAATTCCTGAAGTTCTAGTGGGAAGGCGTGATCGGTGGAGTTTAACCGTGTCAGGTGTGAGACAGTTACTCACCGATGACAAGGATGAAGTAGTGCGATTGTATCACGAATTGACTGAATTAGAGCTACCAACCGTTAGGAGCCTACTCAGTGGTCTAATGGTAAAGCGTTCGCCACGGAGCCAAAGGGTCCGAGTTCGGTCCCCGATGGAGTCGTGGATATGCACTGCTGAAGAGTCCCACATTAGGACGAAACAGCCTTTGAGTACTTCCAGGTGATCAATGGTTATCTAATTCAGATCAATTCATGACAGTCAACTATCTCCATAACACCCAATTATAAGCAATAATAATTTGAACTTATTTATGACGCACCTCATGTCTATTTTATAATAAACTAATTGAACTATAAATTATGATTGTATAGTATCAGTGAAAGTATCGTTAAAAGTAGAATTTTCTCTACTGTATACGCATTTTGTTTACTATCAAATTAAGAAATAACAATAAACAACTGGTTTTCTCTGCAAGTCATTTAAAGATGCATCCTATCTTAATCTCTCACTCAATTTTTCGTTTATTCGAGAAGTGTTTTGTACTAAAGTGTCATTTTCATTGAAGATAATATTTCCAGCCCTAACTCTTAGTCTATTTGCATTCTTTAACTACTAAGTTGGACTGCGCTACACAAATATTGAAGAGAGTTGCGCATGTGACTAATGGCTTGAAATGATACTTCTAAGAGAAAAAAGGTAGTCACCAAATAAATGAAAGAAAAATGACAGTAAATACCGGATCCAGTGCAGTTATTGAATATTGGTAACGGTGTGGATAACTTCAGTTAAACATACAATCAATTAAATAAGTTTTGTCAGATATATTTGATTGATTTTCCTAACATAAAGATGGGATTAAATTGAGTATTTGTATTCGTCACAGATTGATATCACATCAGTAGGATTCGAAATCATAAAGCATTAAATAACTGTACTGTCCTAGTATATAATCTTTCAGTTTTCTAGTGTCCCTTGGTTACCAATAGTACCCGACTTACATAAGCAGATTGATGTTAGTTGGGTTCCACTGAAAACCAGGGAATACTAGATAAATATTTCGTTCTAGTATGGGGTCGCTCAGCAGTGAGCACCCTCGATTCCGTCAGGAGATCTCACCCCTGGACTTCAGATTGACAAATGCATGACCATCTGCACCACTGAGTTAACTGGCATCCAGCGGTGAAATTTCCACTTCCATCAATTTGTGATGTAGCAGTATGTTTATCCATTATCAATGGTTAAAGCTGTCTCACCTCCAGCAAATCTGAACTCAACCAGTCACGACTTCTCACTAAAACTTCAGGAATATCCAAAAATTAGGCACTAGAGAGTTGAAGGCATTGGGTTAAATTCCCAGACCGAATCGTGTGTACACTGCTGAAGCGTTCTATACTAGTATGAAACAGCTGTTTAGTATCTCCCGGTTTTCAGTGGTACCCAACTGACACCATTCTGTGACGAATACAAACAATCAAACTTAACATCTATCTCCACAAAACTACCTAAATTCAATGAACTCTCATATAAACGCATACTTCTGCAGCTAAATCAATTTGTTTCTGATATTCTTGAAATTCAACTTCATATGCTTTCATTACTGTAGAAATTTTTTCTTTCAACTTAAATAGTTCATCTTTTTTCATTTCGAAATTTTTTCTCAAAAAATCTTTATATTGTTTTAATTGATTTTGCCAATATTCTTTGAATTTAACACATTTTTTCATTATTGATTGTAGCGTTTGTTGTTGTTCTGTTAATTTTAGTTGATATTCTTGAAAAGTATGTTCGTTATTTTGAAGTCTACACTTTAATTCTTCGATTGTTTGATAAGATTCTGTATTGTATCCTTCTAATTCTTTACATTTAGTTGTCATTTGAGACAATTGTTCTTCTAAGGAGATTTTCTCTAATCGATATTCTGCTTTAATTGAATTAAGCTCTTCATCCCATCTAGTTATTAAGAAAAAAAGGTTTCAGATATTACTATACCACTTTTATTATTTTTAGAATATTGTGGCTAACAATGAAATCTAAAAAAGTGCACTTTGAATCCGTTAGCTGAATGTACTAGCAACCAAGAGTTGATGTTGGCATAAGTGTATCCTGAGTGGATTGCCTGTATATAATCATTTCGCCAAATGCAAACGAAGACTGATCGAAATTCAGTCCTGAATATAAACATAGTGATCTTGAGTATTGTTAGACTTGTGGGGGGGGACTCATCACTTTTTATTACTTACATCGTGAGAAATTTCTTTTTCATGAGGTAATTGAAAACGAAGATGAATTAGTGGTGGTTTCCATGAGCTGGGAGAGTTATTCTAGATTCCCAGGGTCAAGTTCCTAAGGCTGGACACGCAGGAGCATTTGTCAATGAATCCTAGTGTTTTAGATTCATACACTTAAGGTCTTACCGCCAGAGACAAAATTCTATGGGAAAAGGTGAGGTGTATATTACTTTTTCCAACCTCTTCTTTTTGTTGTAAGTAAGCAACGTCGAGGCAAAGGTAGTTATATGAAGGAAACATCTTAATGGTATCATGCCCCTGTACAAATGGTAGTACAACTTTGTCCTTGGACCTCTGGGTTTATTATTCTCAGTCATACCGATCTTCAACCAACCAGTTTGGCATAGTAGGATCTAAAGGAATAATTGTTCCAGCCTACGCAGTTCGACTGATTTATTACGTTAGGTAAACTAGACCATTAAGTCAAAGTAGCATCTAGGTTGTGTGTCATAGCTCAGAATCGGTTGCAATTGTGCTTGAGCATTCACAATTCCTCCCCCCCGATAGATCCAGAGCCTTAACATTTCTTTATATATTTGTTTACATGAATTAATCATTTCTTCTCAAATTAAAATTTCAAACTATTTTTACTACCACCGACGCCATTACTACTTCGACTACTTCGGAATTAAATCTTGCTATGTTGATGAAGTATGAGAAATTCAACCACTAAACATATGTTCTTGGTTCTACGTTGTTCATGACTTATTTGAATATCAACCACGAGATAATTCAAATACCACCACCACTAATAATAATAATAAATATCACTGTTATGAATGAAATTGTTTGAAATTCAAGGAAAAATTATCGTTAAATAATAATAAACTTAATGAGTACTTATGAGTACGTGATATCTAAATTTTTTGCCTTTTAACCACAGTTGGTTAATCTTGGAATGTTTCCAGTCAATACTCTTTGATGTGTGCATAACACATTCATCAGATTCGTCTTTACAAACCAAGTTCTAATAGTACACTTTCATTAGGTTAATTTTAAAACGTCTAAATATTTATGTATTACTTATATGTTTAGGTCAGCTTGAGTTACATTAATGTTGACTTTATCAAGAAAATTATTATTGAAACGCGTATATTTGAATTACATATGCCGAGAGAAATGACTATGGTAACTAATACCAGTTAGTAATAATTAATCAACTGCAAATTCAATTCAGTTATTTACTAAAGGTCAACAAAGGTAATAATAAGCTGGTAAGAGATTGTTAAACAAAACACACGACATTAGTTATAAATTCAGCTCATTGGTTACGTATCCACACAAATAATGTATCCAAGATACCAGTTAAAATGTAAACAATCAACTGCTCAATACAAAATGTATAAACAATATTTGGTTGCCAATAACACTTTTCAGTAGTAAGTTATTTAGAGACTAAATCTTACCAATAATTTATCATTAGAAATAAACGCAATATAATGTGAACTTACCTGGTACATCAATGAAAACTAAGAAGCACTGGACAGCTGTTCAAATATGGGATTCCTCATCAATAACAATCGGTGAAACCGCCGGAGATTAAATTCATGTTTCGTGGTGAAGGCTCAACTTATGACCCACTGAGCAGTCACTTAGTGGTTTAGATTTTTATATTTTATCAGTTCGTGATATATTTCTCGATCTCATTTAATATCATTAATTAGCAACTGCCAGATACCTGGCATGGTTAAACATTACAATTTATCAAGTCTTGTCTATTGAAGAGTCCCAAATCAGGATTGCACAGCTGTTTTGTGATTCCAGAAATTCAATGATATTCCGTCTAAGCTCAATATGTGATTCGTAATTCAAATTATAAATGATAATTATGATGTAAACTTTAATCGACGTACTTCTTATTGAGATGTGTTAATGGTTACCAGATGTTATATATTTACATAATTGAGTATTGTTGTATTTATTTTCTTCTGGTTAGCTAGAAACAACAATTCTAACAATACCTTTATAAAATGAGTTATATATATTTGTAAAATTCCAATGAGTAGAAATTAAAATTTCTGACGTTTCGCGGCTTAGTGTAAGTCGCTTTTTCAGAGAAATGAAGAAGCGACTTACACTAAGCCGCGAAACGTCAGAAATTTTAATTTCTACTCATTGGAATTTTACAAATATATATAACTCATTTTATAAACAACCTATCCAATGCTCAATTTATTTGAAATTATCAAAATTAACCTTGGTAATGATGTATACAATCTGATTAATACCTTTATAGTATATCATTAGGAAAACACTGAAAGATTTTTCGTTTTCTTCACATTACAATTACTTGCAATGTGCTTACATGGAGTAAAAGCAACCCTATAGTAAATGATAATCTAGCATAAGATATAATTTGAATCCATTTGTATTTTCCCGCTGGTGTTAGTAAGAGCTAAAGTTGACCAGTCCGGGTTGGTATATGAACATCCTGAGCGAAATAAATCAACACAACGTTAAATCAAAAGTACGATTAAAGTAGGATTATAGCCCTATTGGTCCTATTCGAACTCGTTAGCTGACTACACCTGATACATCCCAATGTTGATGTCCACCTCGTCACTCCGATTCGGTCTATTTATCTCGAAAGCTACTACACTATTTACTGAACAATTGAAGCAACACTGGTATGTAGATGAAATCGGCTGACGGTTTCAAAACAGAATTAAACCCTCGCCTTGAATTCTGTTTGCCAGATACAATTATACTTTAGTCACATTCGTAAATTAATCTTGCATTGAAGCTATCCGTTGAAGATTTACATAAAACAATCTTTGGTATTGATAACATCAACAAGAAAACACTAAAACATCTCAATTTTTAATATATATATTCGCTGCACATGTGTGATTATCTGAAGCCAGAAGCTAAACGGAAAACGTAGAGACGTATGAAAAGAACCGAAGTAGTACCTTAATGGCACCTAAATTGTAATATATATTATTCTGATTGTTACGGTATAGGTTTTTGTCATTCTACGAACCGATTCGATATTTTGGTAATTTACAAGTACTGCCACATTATTAAGTCGCCACAAAGTAAGAAATCAGTCACTAGCATTTTTGAAGTTGAAGTTTATGAATAATAAATTCATTTAAATTATGTTTATACTACATAGATGTAAACCTTAATGATAGAACTAGCAATACAATGAATATGTATAAATTATTTCGGCGTAATAATTTCCTAGTCATCATTTTCTTTTTGGAAAAACAGCTCAGATGTTAGACTCAACCATACATTTTGAAGAGAAGATCATATCACAAATAGAATAGTATATAGTTTAGTAGAAGTTTTAAAACCAAGGAAACGTGGTTTTATCTCAGAAATATGTACAGATTTAAAAAGTTGCATGCCTTAAGATAGTAGCATTCTATAAATTTTTAGTAATTAACGCAAGGAATGTATTACATCTGCCATAAAGGTAAAGTGAATTAGTTTAGACGAATCTGTTTAATAAGTTAATTAAACTAGTTATCAATAATTACGAAAAAGCCTACTGTGCACGATCTGTTTGATATTGATTTTTAAGCTGTTCAACTTCTTTGATTTTTCTATTTTCCGCTTCTTTAGCTAATTTTAAAGCAAGTTCTTGTTGAACTTCATGATCTTTCCAACCTCTTGTCAAACGACCTAATGTTGAATCTAATTGACGCAATAAAATGTCTTTTTTTGAAGATTCTGATGTTAAAGAATTGATAAGAGCTGTTTTACGATCTAATTCAATAGAAAGTTCATTAACAGAAGACTGTTTTGCTAATAAGCATTTTTCAAGTTTATTAATCTAAAAAGAAAACAGAGCATGCATATTTGAATATTAAGTTAAAATCATAATAAAATGCATTTTATTACCTACAAAATTCATAAACTGCTTACAGTGAAACAAAACATAGAATTTACCAAGTAAACATGGATCAAGCAGGTTATAAAGGACTGACTTTACTAAGTCAAACTATCATATACATGGATTCTAGAGGAAAATGTTGACGAACATAATTATTTATATAACAAGTAATATATCACTTTTAAACTATGAGTGCAAATAGTGTTGGCCGATAGTGTGAAATCCCATTGATATAGTAACAAGTTTGTGAAATCTTTTTAGAAATCAAAATATCTGGAACAATAAGCTCATCAATGGACGATCTTTGACTGCTCTAATTACTAAATCATATAGGTTTACGGCTTTGGTTAGCAGGTACATTGCTAAGTAATATAAATATGATTAAAACCCACTCTAATTTAAACATTTTCAAATCAAAAGAATTGAGTAGCTAGGTAGCATAATAGAAATCCAAAACTGGGAGTTATCTGGACGAGTATCAATGAAAGTGATTGTTAATGAAAATGACCAGCCCAAGTGCAAGGATCAAAATGTCAAATTGAGAATATAATCAAATTATTCCAATTGATATATTAACTAACTAAACATTAAAGATAAAATAAAACCATCTATAGAAACAGGCGAAAAAGGAATTCTGATCTTTTTTTACAACTAATAACTTGGATTTGTTTAAGTATTTTCATTTGCAAGTCATTGAAACATTCAGGATTTCGCCACCTTTGTTCATTCAGATCTACACAATTCATACTAAGAAATTCAAACCAATTATTCTAATGGTTTACATGCTAATGAGTGATAAATGCATAAAATAATTTGTGTATTTCTATAATAAACTACATACAGCTTTAAATTTATCAAACTGAATAACTGATTAAAGAAGTTTGACTTTATCAACATTTCGACAAGTATATTTAAATACAGTACTACAGATGTGCTTGTACAGCTTAAGGTAGTGTGAACAGTAATGCTGGAAGTCACAGCAATCAATAAATCATAAACAATATCAGACGACAGATGAATATTCTGACTTGTAGATTAGCTAGTTAACAACATTAACGTTTCTGGCAGTCGAGAAGTCATCGTTCTATGTGGAGAACAAAGAATCAATCAATTATGAAAATCAATCTCAATGAATTGATCATAAAAATGAAATTTTAGGTTTTCAATTTAAAATATTATGTATAGAACAGAATATTAAAAACTAACAAAGCATTTATTCTTGTTATGAGAAATCATAAATAAAACGGTAAATCACAAATTTATAAAATAAAAAAGTATTTACTTGATCGTTGGATTTTTTAAGCTCAAAAATTAATTTGTCAGTAACTAACTGATGGTCACGTAAATTATTTTCTATATGTAAGTGGGATTCTTCAGAATTTATCACCAAAGCTGGGTCAAAACATTTAGTTGTTGCGGGGAAAGTTTGATTTTCAGGCAAATTAAATCCATTGTGGTATCTATAAAAAGAGGACCTATCAACTGAGTTTTTTAGATCCGTATGGAGTAAATTGACATTCTCTAAATTCTTTGAATCACAATCCGTTGAATTCATCCCTACTGTAATAGTTTGATGATGATCATTATGGTGTGATTGAATAGATGGGTGATGGGTACCAGTTAAAATACCTTCATTCCTGTTTATAAAAATTGAAATTTTAGACTCACTTAAACAGGTAACTCAACTAAAGAAGAAATATATAATAGGCGTAATGAAAAAAACAATAAAATCAAAGGAATAGGAAACCTATCATTCGATCACAGGTGCTGTTGCATAAAAGTGCCACCATTCGAAAGGTTTTTTAAACTAGTATATACGGAAATTGAGTTAATCAGCTATTTTAATACATCATGTACAAATGAATTATCGAACAAAACTTTAATATTTTCTTCTGTGTGATAACCAGCTGGTCGATTTTAGTATAACTCATTTATCAAGTAACCGCTTTTGTACTCAGTTTTGTATATGTGGGGGATAATTATACTACTCGGTTTCTCAGAAACAAATTACGTTATGCACGGTTTGATATTATGATTTAGAGTTTAGGGATATGACGAGAAAGCTATTACAGACCAGGTGTTTAAGACCGAACCTAACCCGATTCACTTTTCAAAAAGAATAACACTTCCACGGTGTAGGTAACCATGAAGTGATAATTGCCCTCATACCTCTAACAGCACTCAAGATTACTAGTATTTTAATCAAATTCTTATTCAATGCTTAACATTTATTTTACCCCTACTTTTAAACCTAAATCGCTATCTGCCATTTCCTCATGGGCCATCAGTGCCAAGGATTTTAGCCCATGAAATAATGCCTCGGGGTCTACTGAGATCACTTTCTACAGCCGCACATTAGAATATTTAATGTACGAACCCTCTGTCGAACTGAGCAGAATGCTTCCCTGGCTAAAACTTTAGAATCATGTGTTGTGTATGTTTTGTTTCTGAACACGAATACAAGATCCTAGAGTGGTCGTTATCTTGAACTCCCTTAGCCAATATGAAGAATCTACGCGGTACACCCTTCCTTTATCTGGTGACTCGACAGCCACTTCTCGTAAGCTAGCTGGTGTAAGTATTGCGTTATGTGTGAGGGCAAAACAGCCACTTCATGAGTGAATTCCTGTCGATAGTTGCCTATGTGCCATCCGACTAAATGGTTCTGTAGGAATTTGAAAGGTTTCGTCGTATTAATTCACCTATAGAGTAGGCGAGATATTCGTCTCTGGACAAAAGAAAGAGTATAATACGCAGTAGTTTGCTCTGTCTTATTGTATGCATATGAAATGTGGCCATTATGAGTAGACGACACTCGTAAATTATTGGTATTTGACCTTCGATGTCTTCGAAGCATCACTCGCGTTAGCTGGAATCATCGATTAAGCAATGACGTGATTAGACACCGGGTATTAGAGAAAGGCGGTAAATCAGTGGATGAGGTTGTAAATTTTCATCGACTGAGATGGTTGTGACGTGTCACATATGCCTAACCACCGTTTACTTCGACACGCGATGATGACTGATAATAAGGGTAGGATGGAGTAAAGCTATAGGTGGCCAAACTAAAACATAGCACCAGTTACAGTGGCGTAGGTGTATCCACTCTTTGTCCAATTTTAATCGATGAGCTTAAAATTATTTTATAGCCTCCTTTCCACACGCCAATTCTTTCTCTTTGAACCATATTCAATATGTTCTTCTTTGTTTTCATTATTATTATCACTGAAGTAACTTCTACTCCTACCGATTTGTTGTTGATTTTGTTGTGTCGCTGGAGTGTGGTAACGTGAACCGAAGCACACATGTACCAGGTTCAATGTTGTTTATGAATACAAACTTTTCAGGAATTACAGTTAAAAACTTGAAACTTATAGTATATTTAATCTATATAATTAAGAATCGTTATTATTGAAATTCCACTGTTACAGGGTGCGATAGCATGGTACATTGCCATCAAATGTTTACTATATTCGGTGGAGATTTACTTCAAATAAATTTTTTATAATTTTGAAGTCTTGTGTCCATCATTTAAGTTCGTTGTATGATGCATTTATCACACCTCCGCAGATATTCAAAAGCACCTGATGATATTATATTGTCACTATATTTAAAACGGCCCCAAAATATGGGTTTAAATCAAAAAGAAAGCTTTACATTAGCTTGTTCACTGGCCAATTATAAACCACTTTGACAGCAAACTTCATTACTGTGACTGTATATTTGTACTATATTAATCCATAGGTGATAGATAGAGGGTGTGAGCAGTACACCTACACTAATTAATATATTCTGTAAAACCAACAGTTACAAGTTACTAACACCAATATAAAATACATCAGTGCTACGCTTCAGAAACGTTATATGTGACAAGACTAAACGTTAAAGGAAAGAAATTAGGTCAAATCTCTTGTTCAACAAAAAACTCACAAAGTGCTAAAGTATTTAACCTTTTTTTTAAGAACAGTATATAATTGTGATAAACCCGTTCATTAATTTAACATACTCTCTTTTTTACTGTGTTAAGCTAGTGTTAAATAACCTAATAACATCTTAAATATATGCACATATCAATTACAGTAATATTACAGAACATAATGAAGTACATGCATTACTTTATTTTAGACAGCAATTCGGAGGTCCTTTTCAGTAGGGGATCCAGATTAGAAAAACACCGGTCATTATCAGATATGTGCACCCTGAAAGTCAGTTATGATCACACTTACATTGAAACCTTGGCCGTAGGATGAAGGCTTAGCCGATCAGATAACACTGATGATAAGAATTTAGAGTCAATGACCAAAATATACCAATGAATCCGAATTCCAGTAGACTGTTGATCTAAGAAATGAAAGAATTCGTGTATGCAAATAAATAACTAAAAATATGGCTTAATAAACATTGACTAATCAAATAAGAGTCTTTAAAGATACTACCATTTGCGGATACTTTTACCACAGACTAACAATCAATTTAATTTCATATTTATCCCCAAGACTACTTAATTATCCAGATAATACAAGTAAACCTAAAGCATTGTAAATCAGTTACTGATATCGGTCTCAGGCAGCATAATTACTGAGATTGTACTCCAGTTCACTGAGCCCACACTTTACCAGGCTTTGTTACTGAAACCTATATTTACTAAAATAGTAGTTGTCGTTCAGAAATCTGTAAGAAGAGTTTTTGGCGTACAAGGAGACTACTTTACAAAGCCTGAGAAAAATACTTAAACCTTCTGCGAAATTCTGTACGTTAACTATGTTTACTTCATTTAGGTGCCTAAGTTAGTGACTAAGTATATTTGTCATAAATCATAAAATATGTGAAACATATTCTATCAACGTAGTTGTGTATTAAAACACACTATCCATAGTAGATGACGTTAATTAGCGTATTGAAGCAAATTGTTTGCCACGATTTACAAAGCACAGTGATCTTTAATTCATAGTAAATTGTAACCTTACAACTAGAACCCACTATCGTCTGACTGCAGTTACAGCGTCCCGAATAGCGCAGGTGCCAGAAATGACCTTCAAAAATTTGAGTCAGAAAATGGCAGTTGTAGTTCAAACAGCTCTTGTGAATTTTATGCTCAAAAACTTAAACGGTAATCCTGATTTTTCGAAAACGTACAACAAACCAATACCCAATCGATGCCGCGGCTTTTCATTTAACAGTTCTGAGAAGATCGGTATCTGAACTATGTCTCATTAAGGATTCGGTAATCTGATTATAGGGCATAGAATATAGTGAGGCAACTTTCGTCATGATCTGTCCTGGCTTGTCTCCAAATGAAATCGTAACATCTCAGAAATAGCATGCAAATTTTAAGGCTAAGAACAAAAAGAATCCATGTTGCATACCGGTTTTTCCACAAAGTAACCAACCCTTAAACTTACTAAGTAGTGCTAGCACCTTTGATTTTTATTTTTAAAAATGACTAAGTACACAAAGAAGATTACTAGTAAAAGATAGAAATAGAATTCAGTTTTGCTTCCCAAAATACAAAGTCTGAATCTGAATGATATACTTATGACGTATCCATGTAAACAGAAAGGTTTCGCTTGAACTAATTATATAGGTGACACCTACGTAAATTCGTCTAAATATGCAGGCTTACGTAAGTATAACTCATCTCTTTAATACTTAAATTCATATGTTCACTGAACATAATTAATTAATTAACAATAAATTTCTCACGTTTATTAAATCATTTAATAAAAAGAAAAGCATAAAAATTTGAAAGTGTGTACTTGAGATAAAAAGGTTTACTTCAGCGATTTCAAATCAAACTAATACAATGTATATAGAATTATATTGATAGCCATAGGAGGGTAGAACATTTGGCTATTGAAAGCTAGAAAATCCTTGTAAATAAATGCATTTAATGGTAGCAATTTCACGCATAAAACTTTAAAAAAAACACTGTACAACCATTGTACTGGCTGTAGAATTATAAATTTCGTTCAAACAACCAATTTAGGAATTGACACGTATTTGATGTAATATGAAAACACTTCCTAAAAATGCCACCACTCTGAAAATATATGCCCAAAAGTCCCTCCCAAAACAAGCCTACTTTCCCCAGAAATGTGTTGCCTATGGAAACAAAACAATTTAAAAAATGTACTAGACTAACTACTTATATTTTAACACGTAGCACGTAGTTGAAAAATATATTGAAAAGATTTAAATGCCAAATTACTAGATTCATTATAGCGTGGATTATAGTAAAATGTAACTCCCACAATGTAAAAACAAGTAATTTAACGACTTATGTCTAGCTGGAAAGTATTTGTATCCCAAGGACTACACAGTTAAATGTATAGGAAAATTTGTAATAAACAAGGGTAAATAAAGAATGTGAATCGATGACTAAGCAAGAACATTGAACATACTTACATTTTAAAATAAAGGGAATTGATTAAAATAATACATGACAAATGATAACTAAGACAATTTAACAGTCGATACTGGTAACCGAGCAAACAAGCCCATAATAAGCGGGGATGCAGTTGTGTACATATGTTGATCAGTTAAAACAATAAACACCCTGAAAAAAAGTGTAAACATTCCTCTGTCACTCAGGACTTTTAGTTGCTGCTTAAGACGTAACTAGTGAAGTTCAACTTTCTCAAGTCTGAGGCAGTTACCCACCGATAGCAATTAATGAGGTCACGCAAACGTATCACGAGTTGACTGAATTAAGAATATCAACCGCTGGGAGCCAGCAGAATCGACAGTCTGATAGTGAGGCGTTCTCTACGAAGCTAAAAAGCCTAGAGTTCGCTTCTTAGTGCATTCGTGGATGTGCATCTGCTGAATAGTTCCACACTAGGACGAAACAACAATCCAGTGCCACCTATTGATCACTGGTTTTTTAATTCAGACTAATTCTCGATATCGAAACTTATTTTGCCTGAAGTTGATATGATACTCTAGCACAAAATATACCTTGTTACGACGGCGTTACACCAATAGTATAACCAGAGTAGCTTCTTACGTCCATACGCACACACGCACAAAAAAGAACAAATCAGAAGGCGGTGATATGTGAAGGGAAATATATATTTGATTGCAGGCGGAGAATAAACTGGATAGTAATGTCTGTGCTGTCTGACTATTAGGAAAGTCAATACCGACAGTGAGTCATGTCGTTATCCGGTTGTGATGTTTGACTAAGTGCCCTCAGCTAATCTTATACACTAAGACAAACATGGTCGGCATTAATGATGAGAGCCTATGCAACTGTTTATTTAGGAAAATATTTACTGTGTCCAAAATTTACAAATATTTCTCAGCAATGGTTAAACTACTTATGAAGTACTTTTGTGTCGTGTACTTAATAATTTTCCATCTATTCGGCAAGTAAGAAATAATTTAATTTTACCTCATGTCAGTTTCGTTTTTTTATTCTTGGTAAGCATGACATCCATCTCACGTATATGTAACAGCAGAAGATTTATGTTTTATAGATATGGTTGGAGTCTGTAGATGGTACACAGTGATATTTACAGTATTCGTTTAACAATTAGTAATATTATATGACTACAACTTTGTTAGTTATTCTTGCATAAAAAGACGAATATCTTCACAGAGATTCAGTCAAGAATTAATTGCAGGAATATGTTAAGGAGTACTGTATGAAAAGAAAAAACACTTAAAAGTCAATTATAACTTATAAAGTTCACTTCTGCACTAAGATCATGCAGATAGCTCACACTCTAATTTTATGACGTTGAATTTCGAATGGTTTAATGGTCAGAAAATGGGTACAGCTTAACCCGTTTGGGTAATTGGGTTATTCACATTATTTACTACGAATCCTAATGTGTCAGCAAATACATTTCACTGTAGTCCTAAGTTCTCTCAACCAGAGGCATACCCACAAATAACCAGCATCTACAGAGATGCTGCCTTCTTAACAGAAGGAAGGAGCTAGAAAAGGTCAACCCTAAAAATATCACACCCCACCAAACTCCACGGATTTTTGTCTCCGTCTCATCGCCTTCTGAAGAACGGAGCTAACACTTCAAAAACTTCCCATAACAACGTCGTGCGTGATCGGCCTCAAGCAGTCGTCCTTTGGGCTCTTCGATTGCGCTCCCAGGTCACTATGACCAATATTAACCCACTTTACCTCTCAGGCACATCAAAAAAGTAATATCCTCCCATGGTGTGGGCAGCCAGGAGGTGACAATCGCCCTCATACCTCTAACAGCACACAAGATCATCTTGTTCGAGGTCAAATCCCACCATCAACTCCTAATAACTCCCTTATCCCCATGCATAATCCTTCTAGCATAACTTTATCACCTCGCGCCTCTAATGCTAATGGTTTGAGTTCACGAAACTTTATTTCTGGTCTAATGAAACCTCGCACTAAGCTTTATATCGGAGTAATAATGACGAAGCATGTGCATTTTTTTATTTTTTGAATTTTGATGATTACTATATCTTATTGTTAAGCATACTTTGAGTCTCTGTTGCCATATTTCAACACATATAAAGACATTTAAAGACTTGATGTTACGGATGTCATCATGTTTAGAATTTGCATAATATACTTGAGTGTGAAAAGTTTCAGAATGTTACTACACATATATAATATGTAGCATTTTTGTTTTTATCATTAGAATCTCATGTTTGCTCCTACAACTAACTCTGGCAATTATTCGAAATGTCTGTGACCTTACAAGAGTATTTGCAACTGTATTGTGAAGATAAACAAAGTAAACGTTAAGTTTTTAACTGGTGTTTTGTTAGCTGAACATATTGTGAAAGCATTCAGTCTACTGAATTTTGCATCCAATACATGGAAACCTGGTCGGAATTTCCCATATACAAGCTATGAAGTTTTACAGTTGGCTCTGGCATCTGCTGAAGTAATGGATAAAAAAACCCTAAATTGTTTTTTTAAAACGCCTTTTTAGGCCCACATGAGTGCCACTGTCTCTTCTATTATCAATATATTTGAAAGTGTATTTGGTACTAATAATGAATTTTCGGACTTAATTTCGTTGCTTTCTGCTGAAGTATTATTTCAACAAAGTGAATATTCTGAGGTTTGTATTGCTAGTGGATTATACTAAATTTTTAGAGCAATATAGAGTTGGCTATGAGTCAAATTGAGAGGTCGATTTATGAAGCCATCGAAACTGATCACCAAAGTACCGTCAACAACTTGCTGCTGTTGTTGTACAAATTTGTTCGAATGAGAGCAACTTCACTGAAAAAAGCTGGGTTGTCTTTATTATTGAGGCCTAAGTTGAAGTTATTGTTGGATACACACTGTAAACAATATTCTTGGATATTGCGTTTTGGAATGTAGGTATTTCTTTACTAATCGCGTGTTATGTTTATGTGTTATTTGGCTGTAAGACTAGTTTGTACAAAATTGTTTAGCAATCAAATTTAAGGATATAACAACTGCTATTACCAGCCGTTCCATTTATTACAAAATTCAGTCACCTTAATTTCCTTTAAGTACTTATTCTGGAATAAATCAGTTAATTACATCGTGACATTCTGACTTGTCTTTCAATGCAACATACTTTATGTCATCATCCAGTAAGTAACCGTTAAAATCATTTCTTCCTCAACTGCATGCTTCTATATTTTTTCTGGTATTATTTATAGAACAATTGCTTTTGTCAGTATCCTAATTATATGACTTAAAAAACTAATAAATAATAGACACTCAAACTTATTAAAAAATTACAAATGTTTTAATTTTCGTGTGTACAAGATATTTGAATAAAGCCTGGCGTAACAAATATGACACCGTAAGCAAACTGACAAAACGAAGATGATACAAAGTTAAAGAGCTGCAACTTCTTGATAGAATTCTCACTGTGAAATATAAAATGTTGAGACTGTTACGTCACATTGAACTTTATATTGTAAAAGACTGCTTCAAAATTAGTGAATGATTTCCTATTTTGTGACATTATGAATTTCTTCTGAAGTCGTTATTTTCGAAGTAGGGGGAAAAATTTGTGGTTCAGTGTTAAACCAAGTCTTCCAACATTTATTCATACTTAACAAGAATTTGTAGTTTTCGTCATACTGTGTCAAGTTTCGGTCGCGTTATTCATTTCTGTCAGAGCATCATGAGTATTTAAAATTGAGATTTGTTTATCATCTGAATACATTTTGCCTAATTAATTCAAGTACTATGTTTTGCCTATGTATTCAAAAATATAAAGTACACTACTAATCTTGTGAATTACTGCCCATTTGATCTAACAATTAATTTTAATACGTAAAATTTGTTAAATTTTATTAGATACTTAAACTAACGTTATTAAATATTTAATATCATCAAATTGGCCCGATCATTTATTTTTTCATGAATAGCTCAGTTAATTCGATTGTTGATTTAATCAAATCTGGTAATCTGTTTGTACAAAACGATTTTTGGCTCTAGTATACCTAGAAACATTTGACTAAGTATTCTGCAATAACTCACATAGTTGACGGTGGCGTAAGTAAAAGTTCTTAACAGAATAAATTCTGTCTCTTGAATTTTCTGTCCTTTATTATCAAAGATTCTGTAAATTAACTTGTGTTTGATACCGAGGCTCAAACGATCTTTTTACGCTAAATTGTTTCAGAAAATTTACATCTAACAGATAACGATGAAATTTTAATAATAACACGGAGCCTCATGCTTTGATAGATTCAGATTTAATTTGAAATAACAATCAGTTTGTGTTTAGCTGTGTGCAACAGTAATAGTCCTAATTAAAACTTGTTGGTAGTACTTTCATTGATAAAACCATGTGAAACTATGTACTAAAATAATGCTGATAAAACTTTTAAAATTTCGGCTGTACATCCTTACCTTTTGACTTTATATTAAAAACGTAATCTTTATTCTTTTTTACTAACTGCAAAGACTCAAGAATTTTCATGATGTATTATGAATTCTGAGAGTCATCATAAAATGACGAGAATCTGAATTTCATATTTTTTAAATATTTATTTATTTGATATGTTGTTACGTACTTTGTTATTTATAGACTTCTGATTGAAACATATGTGCAAGTAGGATCTAGAAAGGAAGCAAGTCAATTGTTGGATACTTTGGCTGGAAGCGTTGCGCGTTTTGTTCCAGAACAAATGGTTGAACTTATTGCAACTGCCAGTGGAGCCAACCTAACAAGCGCAGAACGCTATATTAACTGGGTGCTTGGTGTATATAGTAGCAGTGAAACAGAGAATTCTACAAGTCAGTCTATCAAAAGTTTTACGTCTCAAGCAAAAGAAGGAAACTTACAAATGAGTGGCCCTTTAGCACAAAGTTTGATCAGCTTTGGTATAGTGCCCGCTAGTCGTTTTGCAAAACTACGAGCAAGGTATGTGTAAAAGCAACTGTTATTACAATGTGTTAGGTTAATCATCATAGAACTAATCAAATAATGAGACATTTCAAAATAAAAATTAGGTAATGATAACCAATAGGAGGATAAGTTTTCTGCTCATATTCAGTTTGATGATGTATAATTGATCATCAGCAGTTAAGGCACGTTGTGTTGCTAAATTCATAACTATGCACCAACCAATTTTAAACTATGGTGGTATTTCAAATTTATTTGGAATTCAATAGAACTGCATTTTTTCAATGAGGACTCATGTTACAACTATAGTTTATGTTTTCTTTGGTTTATGACTCACAATATCGTTGTTTAATCGTACACATTCAGAAGCCTTGAGCGATTAGATGTTTTCTGTCGCATATTGCTTAATAGAAGTTACATTGATGAAACTGTTTTAAATGAAATTCATAAACTTTACTATGAGTTACATGATTTTTTTACTTCCAGTTAGTTTATTTCTAAAGGGAGTTCCAAACAAAATGCAGAGCAAATAAAAATTACGATGTAAAGTCATTTGGTTCTGCTTGTAGGAGACATATTCTTGCTAAGTTGTATAACCGATAGCTACGTTAGCTTAAAGTTATTCTAATAAACAATATTACTTTGGAAGATTAAAAAACGCTATACAGCTTAGTGTAAAGTAAGGCACTAACAGAACTTTTACTACTTCTTAAGAGATATCGTCATAGAATTTAACTCATATTAATTTGTCTGTTTAATACATGCGATCTAATAATGTAAAACTTCTGTTACAATTAACTGCTACTTTATTCCAGTGTAAAACTTTGTAGAAATTCTAATTAATGATAATTTTCAAAGTCTTTTATATCTGTAAGTGATTGTTAAGCTACTCAATCACTAACATTTTGCAAACGTTGCACACAAATTGTTAGATCATTGAGTTAATAAAAATGTACACAGTATATAACACGCGGGGTACTGCTTGTTCATAGTTGTATGATACCGAAACTAGAATAAGTTCCTACACTACTTCCTATAACATTCTATGATATGTCAATTAAAGTTAGTTAGTAATTAAAACCGTTTCTATACACTGAAATACTACTTCATGTTTCGCATTACTATTTATTTTTAGTACAAAGAATCCAAGTGAACAAATTGAGGAATTTTTGAAAATTTTTCGATTACTTGAAATTCAAGATGAAAACAATGAATTAGTAACAGATAAACAAATTGAAAATAAAATATCCACCTATCGGAGATTCACCTGTTGATGATACTAATAATAGTAGTAACCTTATTGAAACAATGAACAGTTCTGAAGAGAACATAGATGATGCACTTTCTTCCAAAGTTTTAACCACTGAAACACGGTAAACATAAATAATCTAAATGGTATTTAAATTATTTAAACCTTACTTATACATAACGAATGAAAATTAATTAAATTTACACTTATAATGACTTCATGTGATACATCTCAATGTAATGCTTATATCTGTAAGAAATATTCTAAAGAACATAGTGATTTGTGTTATAATGTAGATAACTTCTTGTAACAATTCGATAGATTATATCTTTATTATCTTTTAAGAATAATCTTGTTCAACTTGATGTTAATCAATGAAATTGTCACATAGAAGAATATAACACTTTATACGTTAGTCTTCTGTATTCATCCTTGTTATCATTATCATATTATCTACCAGCAATCTGTTGAAGTTAAGTAATCAAGTCAAGAAATCTAGTAGCTAATCTTATGGTTTATCATCATTTTAATTGATTTTTCTGATAAATTAAAATGTGTTTAAAGAATAATTTTGTTTTACATTCTTTTCTTTTTTCATTTGCTTCTTATAGATTCAAGTTACTAAGAAGTTTGATACAATTAGCTCTTGATCGCGATCTACTGCATATCTGTACAAAATGTATCAAACAATGCGAGAATATTATTAAGAAAGAAAAGTTATCGGTAGTTAATATTCTCATCACTTGAAAGTTCATATTTACTTTGAAACAAATTTTTATAATTGTATGATAACATTATACTGTGGATTACGGCCTATCATGAAATAGGGAGGCAGCAATCTTGATAGGAACGAATATCAGACAACGCAAATACTAAGGACGTAGTTCTATGCCTCCATGTCTGTCCAGTAGGTTCTAGTACTCAAGCCAGATAGAAGAACACAAGATAGATGATGCGGCGATTAACCAATAAAATTGTTCTTCACTTATTCACACAAAATCTGACTACACTCCGGACCAATAAGAATAACATTTATGCAAAAGAAGGACAAGAATCACTACAAACTGAAGGAACAAATACATAGCTAATTAATTATTGTTGCTTAATAAAAAGTAGTATGATAACAAACAGTTCATGGGTTAAGTGGGAGGCCAGAACAAAGGGAACATGACAATTACAGAAACAAAATAACTGATTTACACGTACTCAACATGAATGAAATAGTTTTCTAAAAGATAGCTCCGAAAGTTAGTTATTCTTCTTGAATAGCCCAGTTCAACAGATAGATGTGCTATTATGATAAGTAAACGTTTTAGGAATAATAGAATGCTCCAAACTCAAACTGATGTTGGTATAATGCGACACTGGATATGTGGAGAATCACTAAATAATTTAATTTTGACTGAAATTTGTTCAAACCAGAATTTAGATATTCTTGACTCAATCCAATCAGACAATCTGGTAATAGGCCTGTTATCTAAAACCGAATGATGTTAGGTTATTTAGGTTGTCTGTCACACTGTAAGATTATTAGATATGATTGGATCAACAACTAGGACTTGACAATTAAGTGTTAGTTCATGTGAGGTGCCTGCTACACTATATTGTCAAATAACTAACATCACGCTTCATAGGTTATGAAGTCATGTATTATATTGATAATTATCAGAACAGTTATCAGTTAGTTTTATTCACTAAACATATTGCTGTCATTGAGCTCACAGAGATAAATGGTCTAAAGTAATGAAAGAACTAATAAAAATCTGTAGTGATTGGTTTTGTCTGTTTCAACTATATATAAACACGTGTATATGAACTTTAGGCTTCGCAGAGAATGCCTAAACCCTAAACTCTTGCTCCATCATACAACGATTAATATTTCTAATATCAGTTAATTCGACATACATTGTGCAAACTTATTCATTACAATTTGATGAATAAGTGTCATTCATCTAATTTTACTAAACTCCACTAGTCTTGTTTTGTTTTCTTTTCACATGAACTTTAAATTTATCGTCTAAAGTTAACAGTACATCTCAAATTGACTGATGTTAGATATGTCAGTGGTTTAACTGGTAAGTAATCATTGGAAAGCGTAAAATTTCAATTCTTTTGACTAAAAATGAATAATGTTTTAACTAATTGTTTAAACAAGAAATTGCTGTATTCCTCCGTACTGTTGTTACTTTTCACTGTCATGACCTATACATAAGTGAATTTTCCATTGTACTTATCCATTCACTTACAATAAAGTTGATATTTATTCATTTTATACTCTAAATGAGATAGTAATCATATAGTTACCAGCTAAATGCATATTTACTTTACATTAATCATATATCTAATGTATATTGATACTTATTTGTAGACTTGCTTAATATAAAGTGAACTGATTCATAATCGAATGTTTCAGTTATCAACAGTTGAGCGCCTAATGGATGAAATAAATGATTATGCAATACAATTTAATCTCTTAGTTCATATTTAATTAAACATAATTACAAAAAGTAAAGAAAAATCTATTAAGTAGTTAACATTTCTGTTTATTTAATATAAAGCTCTGTTAATCGATATTTGAATGTTTATTTACTTCAGAATAAAGAGTCAACTTCATTGATGCTTCAGTTTTTATCAATTGAAGTAAACACCCTAAAACTTGCGATGAACCTATCGAAAACATCGAATCAATACATAACTGTAAGTTCTGCATTAATCTGTCAATTATTTCATTTAACAATTATATTATATTCTTCAAAGAATAACATCAGTTAGGTACAAGTAAAAACTAAGGAGTAAGTCGATAGCCTGTCTTGTCTTATTATGGAACTCCTCAGCAGTACTTACTCCTCTCTCCTCTAAGGAATAGGATTGACAAGTCTCCAAGTAACACAGTGAACACTTGACCACTAATTCGCTATCAGGTGGTAGGATTTTGGACTTAAAACAATTTACCTACATTACTCAGCTCACTAGTGACTAACTTCAGGATGTTTCCAAAGTTCTGATTAGAAGTCGTGACAGGCAGATTGTAGGCATGTTGAGAGTGTGACAGTTACTACTGATGACATCGACTAATTGTCACGCTATGTTGCGAGCTGATGAAAGCAAAAATCCTACCAATAGACACCGGCCTGGTACAGATGGTTAAGTGTACACCGAAGGCCATGAGTTCCAACTTCCTGTAAGAAACGAGGGTTCATATTACTGAGAAGTTTTTTATTAGGATCAAACATTTGTTTATCACTTCCTGTAATTGTGTGGTAATAAAAGGACATTAACCTGTGACATCCAAATCTAACATCTATCTCTGCTAAACCACTAGGATTTAAATACCTTATATTTATGAGTATGAAATCAATATATGCCACTGAGACTTTCAAAATGTTTGATTTAATCCTACTATTAAAATGTCCTATTCTATTGAAGTAAACTGGTTCCACATAACTATTAATCATAATTGTATCACTGTGTACTACCGAATAACAGTTTTTCAATTGTTAAACGTGAAAAATGATGATAGCTCAAGATTGATAACAGCAATGTTAATGAATTCACTTTATATGATCTTCTACATATTAGGTTCTATTATTCTTTCAGTGCATACATTTGCTTCATTTCCTCCTCTTAAATTATACTGTCTTGTTAATCTTGTTAATCTGATCTTCTTGTGATTAATTTAGTAAAGCAACTTAGGACTTATGCGTATATGCTATCGAGTTCTTCGTTGTTGCTGACTGACTGACACGTAAACACAACTTGTAATGTAGAACGCAACAGTTAGTTTTAATTAGGAGTTTTTACTAAGAAAAAGCACAAACAATGTAAAGTTTGATTTTAAGACAAATAAGAATGTGTATCAAAATAATCATGTAAGCAACGGTAATACATCTGTAAACAACAATCGATTTAATCTCAGATGAAGAAAAGAAACCCTTGATCAACTATCGAGAAATTCTAATAGCCTAACTTCATTTTGAAGTACTCATGGAAAATACTGTGTAGAATGACAATGAAAGCTCTACAATTCAAAAGATTCAGCAAAGATGTCTAAGCATATCTAAAATACTATGTGTTTTCAAAGTAAATACAAGTTATTCATAAATGACGTTGTTATCTATCCTCACTCTTCTTTAGAGAAATGAAATTTTAGATAACAGTTAATCTATCTCATTCAACTAATGCTTACTCATTGGCAACTCATTATCACTTTCTAAACATAGATTGTTAAGGCTATTTGTGTAGTTCTGATTCTTTATTGCAACAAGTTGCTCAACTACATAACGGAACCTGTTCAGTATATCCCCATGTTTATACAGTTTTTAACCACGAAATGAAATAAAACATATTTGTTTAATGAAAATATCATTTCTTTGATTTATCATATTTGTAATTTGGACAGGATAAAGGCTGCTAAATTCACTTCGTTGTTAAATGTAATTGATGTTGTTTGACGTGTAACTTACTGTTGATTCTATTTACTACTAATAAGTAGAAAGTAATTTTTCACCTCATTTCATAACTTTTCAATTGTAAATTATTTTTTTCTGTAGATTCATTATCAAGCTATTCAAAGATGTCATAATTTATTAGAACAATGTTTATCTTCTTCTATTTATCAATCAGAAACAATAATTCAAGGTTGTCTTACTCTATGGCGTTTATGTTCACCATTAATACAGCATAATTTACAGAGTAGATTAAAAACATATAAAAGTTTACAGTTGGTAATTACACATTTAACTAAACAAGATAGGTAAGTCAATTAAGTATGAAATGTGTATCATAGATTTAATGAAAGTAAACGAAATAGTTTTATGCTTATTTTCAACTTTAATAACACAAAGGGAAAATGCGAGGACCTTAGAAACAAAACAACGGGCACTAATCCCAATTACATTTGACAGAGCAACTCTGGGAGATGTGAAAACTTTTACATACCTGGGCAGCATCGTCGATACACAGTGGGGATCAGATGTGAGAGCACGAATTGACAAGGTAAGGTGAGAGCAGGGTTTCTTCAAATAAAAAACAACTGGAATGTAAAACAACTGTCAACCAACATCTAAGTCAGAATTTTAAATACGAACGTCAAGACAGTTCTATTGTATGGAGCTGAAACTTAGAGAACCACTAAAATTATTGTTCGAAATGAGACAGGTACCGATAAACAGCTATCTAAGTAAGATACATCGGATCTGTCGACAAATGACCATCAGAGACAACCTTCTGTGATAGAGAACAAACCAACTAAAATCCTGCTGACGAAGAAATTAGATGTTGGAGGTGGATAGGACACATATTGAGGATATCATCAAATTGTGTCACAAGACAAGCACAAACTTGGGATCCTCAAGGCCGAAGTTAAAAAGGAAGACCAAATAACACACTGCGCCGGAAACTGGAGGTAGATACGAATAGCAGAATGAACAGCAATCGAGAAAAACTGGAAAGAAGAGCCCACGATAAAGTTGGTTGCAGAATGCTAGTCGGCGGACTTTATTCCACACGGGGTAACAGGAATCAATTGATTGATTGAGATTAATGATACTAATAAGTTTTTAGCTAAACTATAGAGAATGATATAATAAATGTTACAATCGTGCAATTATTCAGTGGCTAATCCAAGCAATCAAATTATTTCATTGTAATTGATTTATATCTTAAAAGGAAGTTCAGGATGCGAGTCCCATCTAACTCGAACCATGTCAAGTAAATTTGCCTGCCATATCCTAGTGTTATTATATACACTGAAATTCGAATCCAGTACCTTTCTCTTCAATCATTAAACATATTGTCCACTAAGTTGATAAGTTAAGATAGTTACTCATCTGTATAATGCGGATGAATTCATTTGTAAAGAATTGTATTTCTACTTTTGCTGATGTCAAGAACTATAATCGATTAAGCTCTATCAACATATGTGCACCCTGAGTAAATTGTCTAGATACTCTCATGTGTTTCCAAGCTAATCCTAATAACAAACTAAAACATAATAAGGCTTCGTCAGCAGATTATTGTTTTGATTGAAGAATTAAGATTACAGTTTAAATCACTGACTTACTGACGCCCGTTACCCCCTTACAGAGGAGCATAGGCAGCTTACCAGTATTCTCCACTGAACTCTGTTCTGAGCAATCCTTTCCAGCTGTTTCCAGTTGCTGGTCATCCTTTTAATATTTGCTTCCGATTCTCAATGCAATGTGTTCTTTAGCCTTCCTCTTTTCCGTTTCCTAACAAGATTCCAAGTTAATGCTTGCCTCGTGATGCAGTCTGGTGATTTCCGCAATGTATGTCCTATCCATCTCCAACGTTTTCTCCTAATTTCCTCTTCGGCTGAAAGTTGGTTTGTTCTCTCCCATAGTAGGCTGTTGCTGATGGTTTCCGGTCAATGGGCATTCAGTATCTTGTGTAGACAGTTGTTTATAAATACTTGTGCCCTTTTGAGAATGTTTGCAGTAGTTCTCCACGTTTTAGCTCTATACACCAGAACTATCTTGACATTCGAATCGAAGAGTCTGACTTTGAGGTTGATTGACAGTTGTTTTGAGTCCTATATGTTCTTCAAGTGTAGGAATGCTGCCCTTGCTTTGTCAATCCTTGCTCTTACATCTGCATCTGATTCTCCTTGTTCATCGATGATGCATCCCAGGTACGTGAAGGTATTCACTTCTCCCAGAGTTTCTCCATCAAGTACAATTGAATTGGTGCTCCCCGTGTTGTAAATGAGGATCTTGTTCTTTTCCTTATATTTGTCCAAGACTACTAATGCTGAGGTTGCTGCTACGTTGGTTGTCTTCACTTGCATTTGTTGGTGTGTATGGGCTAGAAGAACCAGATCATTCACGAAGTTCAAATCATCGAGTCGCATCCTATTTGTCCATTGAGTTCCGTGCTTCCCCTAAGATGTAAAGGTTTTCATGATCTAGTCAACCACTAGAAGGAAGAGAAAAGAAGAGAGTAGGCAACCTTGTGTGACTCTGGTTCTCACTGGAAATGCATCTTTCAGCTAACCTCCATAAACGATCGTGCACTGTAGTCCGTCGTAAGAATTCCGGGTGATGTTTCTCTGGTACGCTGTAGTGTCGAAGAAGTATCCATAATGTTTTCCTGTCTACACTGTCAAACGCCTTCTCATAGTCAATGAAGTTCATATACAGTAACGAGTTATATTCGATTGATTGTTCAACGATGATTCGTAGTGTTGTGATTTGGTCTGTGCATGTCCGATCTTTATGGAAACTAGCCTGTTGATCTCGAAGTTGAGTATCCACTGAGTCTTTCATTTTGTTCAACAACCCTCTGTTGAAGACTTTACCTGGTACTGACAATAATGTGATCCTTCTGTAGTTCTCACATTTGCTCAAATCTCCTTTCTTTGGTATCTTGATAAGGTGTCCTTCTTTCCAGTTTGCCAGCATTTGTTCTTCCTCTCAGATCCACTTGAATAAAACGTGGAGCATCCTTGCTGTTACATCTATATCTGACTTGAGTGCTTCAGTTGGTAAACTGTCAGGTCCTGATTCTTTCTCACTTTCGATTTGTCTGATGGCCATCTTGATCTCTTCCATCGTTGATGAAGTGATATCTATCGGAAGATCTGTAAATGCTGTTCGATATCTGGTGAGTTCAGTGGGGCTGGCCTATTCAAGAGTTCCTCATAGTGTTTTACCCATCTGTTTCTTTGTTCTTGAATTTCGGTGATCGGGTTGCCTTCTTTGTTCTCGACCGGTGGCTCTGGTCTACCACATTTAGCTGCCAGTTTCAACGTTTTGTCATACAGCTGTTTCATATTTTCTTCTCTTGCAGCTTTTTCCTATTTTGCTGCAAGGCCTCCGATGCATTTCCGTTTGTCGGCTCTAATACTCTTCTTTACTTGCTTATTTGCTTCTGTATATTCAGTTTGTGCTCTTTGCACTTGTTCGGTTGTTGTTGATTTCTGTCTTCTTGTTCCTCCCTTCTTGAATTTTTCTTGGCGTTTCAGTGGAGATCCATTCCTTATAATGGTGCTCTTAGCACACTAGAACCTCCTGACACGTTGAAGTTAGTACTTCTTTGAGTACTTTCCAGTTGTCCTCCATAGTAGTTCCATCTTTTCCAGCAGCAGGGAGGACTAGACACCTGTTTTATCTTGTTATGAGACTCCTCAGAAGTGCTCACTCTAGATTTCGCCTCAGGGTCTTCGGGTTGGAGGACCCATAAGCCTCTACACTACTGGACCAACTGTCTCTTGATAGTAGAATTCCCACTCCCAGCAATTTATGATATTGTGCAACCATCTTCCAATGTCATCGGTGATAACTGTCTTAATTCTGATAAGTTTAAACTTCACTAGTCACGACTTATCACTAGAATTTCAGGAACATCCGGAAGTTATCCACTAGTAAACTGACTATTTCAATTGAATCGAGGTGGCTTGTGGAGATTGGTATTAAGCATCAGTTGGGAATTCTACCATTTGATGCCTGCCCAGTGGTGTGAACGGTTAAACGTCCGCCAACCTGGGGCCCCTGAGGAGAAATCTAAGGTACACACTTCTGGAGAGTCGCACAGTAGGATGAAACATGTGCCTAGTACATCCTAGTTTTCAATGGTACCCTACCAACACCAATCTGTGACGAATTCAATCATTTAAAACTTATATCGATAGAGCGATTCTATGGCTATCATAAAGTAACTAATGAAATATTTGACACCATAGTAACCTAACTCCCACGTAAAATAAATATCATTAATTAGTGACTCTCAATAATTCGTTCTAATAAGTATTCAAATCTTCAAAAAAACAAAAACTCATTGTTGTCCAGAAAAGATTTATAGCTTAAGTAATATATGACTTTACTATAATCAAAACTTATACGTACAGTAATAGTATTATCGTGTTACTTCTGTCCTTATTATCTATGAAATCTTATCTGCATTTATATAGTTAGCATGACGATAATGGCTACAAATACATTCATAAAGTACAGTATCTGATTTGCGAACAATAGAATTCTGATATTATTTCAAATCGAATTTCATGAAAGTTTTAATAAGAGTTTCTTTTTAAATGATTTAAGACAAGACACTACCATTACACTGTATTAATTCTTTAACCGAAATAATTGTATTCATTAACTTCCAGAAAAGATTAAGGTGACTATTTTGTGCTGAGTATTAACTATTTTAGTCGCATAAAGTGTTACACTTAAAGTAGTGGACAACTACTGATAAATTTTTGTCATTAAGCGAACAGATCCAATAGGACTATGTCTTACTTGGTGAATTTTCGTACAACAATAACAGAATACTGTTTATACAATCGTCTGTGTATCAGAACATTTAAATAATCGAGCCGATGAGTGTATACCCCAAGCCTCTTATCTATTGGTTGATTAACTAAACCATTCTTGTACTTAATTTCGGTTTTCGTGTACGTCAATCATAATGTGATTTGTTCTTTATTTTGGTTGTAAATGGGATGTTTTTTCAAGTTAGTAACGTGTTTAAGTGTCTTTTATAAGTTTTAGTTTTTAACAGTATTCAACTAATCCTTTATTAGACTATTGTACTGTCATCTTCAAAATCTCTAACACACCAATGAAGTTAACGATCGATATTTCAGGAAAATTTCTCAGCATACTTCGTCAGACACTCTTAAGGTATTCATATTACGTGTTTCGCTCTGTAACTGTTTTATTAAATGCAAGTTAGAAATAGACCATTATCTCTATAAATCCTGTGATATAACCGTGTTCTTCTAAAATTTACTAACGTTAACCTACTTTTCTGTGTACTTAGAAGGAAGGTAAGGACTAGTTAGTGATTGAATAAACTCTTCCTCAAAGGAAATCTGAAAATTTCAGTAATCAATTACTTAGTGAAGATCAAAAGTCACAAATAACTAGTTCACTTCTATAGTTTATCAATATTCGAACATATAATTGGGTTTAATTTAAAGTATACATGATAAATCACAAAAAAAGAAGGAATTACAAGATAAACTTGACCTGTCTGTGTCATTTTCATAACAGTATGATCAGCTGATTTCTAGCTGACAGACATTTCCCACTTATAATACAATTTGAAATTTTTTCAAGAAAATTCTCCTAATGCTCTTTAGCACAATAATAAAAGATTTCACAACCAAACCCAATTCAAGTGTCATGCGACCAAATTTAGGCAAGAACTAGCCACTATACATATACAGTTAGTGATTAAGAATTTCAGTATCTCTAATGACATAAAATGATAGTCAAAATGTAGTATATATATGGAATGTAAGATAATAAGTATGAAATATGGTATGTTTAACTTCTCACTAACATATTTTCAGCTTGTACTACCGTCTAAGATGTGAAGTGCATATGATGGTAGCCTACTGTCAAGCAGATATGGAACAAATCACGGAAGCATTGGGAAATATTGACAAGGTAAGTTTATAAAAATAATTACAATACGTATTTTTGTTCTCGGAGACCTCTATTCTCTACTTTATGAGTAACTAAATAGTAATGAGATGCCGTGTTTCTCATAACCTTTAGTAAATAATAGAGTTAGTTCATGCCATCTAGTAACGCCTCGTATAGGAGGTTGTGGAGATTTCTGAGTCCTGCAATTTTTGTATCAGGGTCTGAAATAAGCTAGATAGTAACTTAAGTTAAACTTTGGACAGTTGATATTTCTAAAATGCAACTCTTCATGATTGCCTATTCACGACCTACTATGGATCGAGTCTTGAACTTTTAATTGCTCAACTATTAGATAATTAGGTTAGCATTCAGTAGTGTGAATTTCATCATATAGTATGACAATCATACCACCTACAAACTAAACCGATTTCAACAAAACCAATCAGTTCAAAGCATTATAACTTTACACTAATAGCCTGACATCAACGAAACAAAATGCTGTTCTATTCACTAGTAAAATTGCGCTAATACAAATGAAATCGTAAGAAGAATTGTAAGCTAACAATGTTCGATTGCTTTATTTCCTGTTAGAAATTTTGTCGAGTGCAAATTAATAATCTGAGGTAATTTAAAATAATCAACAATCATCACAGCAAGTGAATCAATAGCACAACTAGTGCGAGAGATTTTCACACCAAATTCACAACTGATTATGTCATCAGACAATCTTTATAGGCAAAGGTTACACATACTGTTTACTAAGTATCCTACACCCAGTACTTCTGGTCATTTTCTTCTTTCGTTTATTGAATAATCACTGTATTTTAAGATATTATTTCATTTGAAACTAATCTGTTATCAAATGTAAAATGAATGCGAATACATTGAAAATTAGATCTTTAAAATAAGATCTGTAATGTACGAAATTCATCCATCAAGTGTGAAAAAAGATGATCAAACATGCTGAAAAATCAGTCATGAGAGAGATAGTAATCTTAATGTTTTAGCTCATAAAATCTTCAAGCATGGTGTCCGTTGAAGCCATTGGAACTGATATTGTGACGCTAGTACATTTAACGAGTAATGTTTTTGGCCAAAAATTGTTACGTATTCATAAATGTTAGGTGATTACTAAAAATACTCATTCGCCAATGAAGAAGTATAAAAGAACTTGAAGCAAGAAGACAGATTGCTATGAAGGTGATTTGATAAAAGTGACACGTAACGTTGTACATTTTCGGTATTCGGAACAGAGACGCAAGAATAGGACATCATTTAGAATTTACGCGACAGAAAAAACGTGCTTACATTACTTTCAATAATTCGAAAGTTTGCATTACCTAGAATTACTATCTACACAAATAACTACTTAAGATGCATTTAGGCAATCTAAACTACTGCTACATTAAAGTTATGTGAGGCCGGCTATGAACCTATTTCTAAGGAATAATGCTATTTAGCTATATAGACGACTTTCTTCACTAAACATTTCTTGATTTCACATCCTAATATAACTGTCATATTTACTTTCTATCTTTTGACTGGCTAAAATTTTTCATCATTACATCTTGAAGAGTTGTTCTTCTACATCATCAGTCGCATAAACTGTGAATTCCATTCTATCTCATACAAGATGAATACAAATTTGTTTATTCTTTTAGCTTATTCGTCATTTTTGCTTTTTCAGTTCTTTCCCTCTTTTTCTTTTAATTTAGGCTATAAAATTTGATGAAACCGGTGAATTTTCAGTTCATTTAAATTATTTCAAAAAATGTTTATTATTACGTTCAAATTTATACGAAATACCAATTGAAACAATTGAACAAGCTCGTCAAATAATTGAACATCTTCAAAATACAAATAATTTAACATCAAATGATATAACTAAACTTTTACAGCATATTAATCATTTTCATAATGATGATAATAATAGTGAGAACATCAATAATGAAACTGAGGAATGTGAAATGAATAACTTTCACTTATATGTTGGTAAGTGTTCATGAATGTATTTATGTTATAGATTGTTGTTGATGTTTACAACGCGACTCAAATTCAGTTTGTTCTTGTTACATATTATTGTATTCATCAATAAGCTGCTTAGTCCAATCCGTTGCACTTACTCAATAGGTATGTACATATTATTTGTAAGCATTTGTATCTTCCCACTAATGTTGCTATGGATTGAAACTTATCAGTCTCAGTTGTCGTATGTTCACCTTGAGGAGGATCGCCTCGATACATCGTTAGTTCGAAACCATGGGTAGTGAAAGTGAAGAATGTAGTGGTACTCCACATGAATATAATATGGTAACCAAACAAGATAAGTTAGAAAGACCATGCTCTGACGAAAACGTATTAGTAGAAAGTAACAAAATGTAAAATGAGTTATAAAAAGTTGTAATGTAATGAAAAACATCAAAAGCAAAATCAAATGATAGAGTACCAGGAAAAATGTTCTGATATAAAAGAATAAATTGCATGTAACCAGGACAAACAAAATATTAGAACAACACATATAAGTGATCAACGTTTGTTTTCATATAGATCTTCATCAGGCCTTACTCTAATAAATAATAACACATACAAAAATGTTAAGTCGATCAATGAATTCTTACAGTACGGTAGATGGATTACATAATCTGGTATTCATATTGAGAGGAATGTGCGAATCGATAGTTAGAGGACAGATGTACTAGTAGTGATAATAGGAGTAATAAAACAACATAACTAAATAATTCAATGCAGAAATCAGATTAGAGCTTGCAAGAATAAGCTAATTAGGATAAGCTATTCAAAATAGATGATCGCCGCGCTATATATCACAAATTGATGGATGTAGAAATTCGGCCATCGGATACTTGGCCAATGGTGCAGAGGGTCAGGTGTCTGCCAACCTGAAGCTCCTGGAGAGAGAACTATGGTGCGAAATTCGGAGGAGTTCTACAATATGACAAAACGGTTGTCTAGTGCTCCCTGGTTTTTAATGGTACCCTACCAACATCAACCTGTGATAAATTCAATCAGCTAAAATAATAATCGTCGAAAAAGAGATTATGTAACAGAAGTGTATGAATAAAAGTTCCATTCACACAGGTAATGAATATAATGTACGAAAGGGGTGAGAGAATGATAATGAGAATAAAATGAACACAAAATAGGGGACATGTCGAGTTCATGAAAATATTTGTTAGATAAATTTGACCAAGAAGGAGGCAAGGTATTACAAATTTCTGAACACAGACTATGTTTGTTGGTTTGAACTTCTATGGCTTCTGCTATGTTTAAAAAATAAATACGGACCCGATTAGAAATCTTGATGGTATAAAGTAAATTTCTCTAAAAGACTCAATTTCTCTACTTCATAACAGCTATCTACTAAATGTGATAACACTGAACTACGTATGATCTTTATTTGTTCCTTAACGAACCATGCTAGAAGATGTTTGTTCATTCATTGACTAAGTTGCCTGGTTGTACCCCCACCTCCAACGTGGCATACTCCAGAGAAGCAGGTGAATTTATATATTCACATGGAAGAGGCAAATTCAGGATAACTTTTCTTTTATTTGAGTGAACTCTGCCAGTCAACCAGAAACTGACAAATAAGCTTTTCCTGCGTAGGAAGTCCTTATTTCCAGCCCTTGATATTCTATCGAAAGGAACCTCCACTAGCCACACCTTCGTTGATTTATAGTTTTGGGATTAGGGGTCTCTTTTGCGCAATTCATGTTTCCGGCTTCTTAATAACTGCATTCATATTATCCTTCAGAAATCTTTCGGGTAACCTAGTTTAACCAATATATTGTTGATTAACTCATGTTCCTGCTTAATGTTGTTATCTGAGTATTTCTTTCTTGCTGTGTTAGTGAGATATCTAACCAGATTCCTTTTATAATAGATAGATGCAAAGCTTTAATAATGAAGACTAACAATATTGTTTCTTTAATTCTGAAACTTCGGACAATTTTAAGAGGCCGGAGCTCCAGTGTTCATTAATCACCTTAAAGGACTTAAATTTGTTCACTTGGTATCCTGTATCTATGATACGTTTTGAATTTCTACTGTTTTGTTTCTCATGACCAAAGATTTTTGATAATGTTTAAAGAATCTATGATAATCTCTTTTCCGTATTCTGTCGATGTAAACGTTTTGTCATATGCAGTTAGTGGTAACATAAAGAGAGTATTTATAGACCTTAGATTATCATACTTGATAAACAGGAGGCATGAAATAGACAGAACCAAAGCATTTAGTGCTGTATACTGCATGCCATCAAAGTTTCCTGATGGGATTCGATCTCGTCTCCTACACATCACTAAAGCTATGATGATTACAGTTAACAAGCAGAGTCTATGTGTTCAATAGAAATGTGTAACTCACCTATCCCTTCCATAGTTGTATAAAACTTAATAAATAACTTACTCATTTCAATATTCATTAACTAATGGTGAGTAAATTAACAAAATAATTCTAAAACATTTATCGAACATAACATAACAAGGTCAGATTATATAAAGACTGAACAAAACAAGAAGGATAAGTTCTTGATGACTTATTGGGAATATTTAATGATTTACATAGAATAAGTAGTTTAGCCTCAATATAAATTCTAGTAATTGCAGTATTAAGCATTAAACAGATTGTTCCTGTAATGCAATCGCTTTTAAAGTTTAGATAAATGTAGGTAGATTTCATACAACTGACGTTTTCTTGTCTTTAGTTTATCTACATTTATCGCTGAATGCTAGTGCGTATCAGTTTTCCCGTAAACATTTTCATATCTTCCCCACCGTATAGAATAGTGTTTTAACAACTGCTTTGTTTTAACTCAATGGACGAAAACTATCAAAATTTATAGATAAACCATTCCATTTAGTATTTTTATGAAACAAACACTGAATTGTTCAATCTTCTATTTGTTTCACGGTAATGTTTAGAAAGTGGAACTTGTCTTTATTTATATGTTCCAAAGTAAACCTGATGTTACGATGAGGATCATTAAAACATCGTAGAATTTGGGTTACATTATGTTTTGTGTTGCATACGATGAAAGTTTTAACAAAGCACCTGAAGTTTTCCACCATTTTACTGATTATTTATTTATCTTTGTATTTTTAGAACCAGCCATAAATAGGTTTTCTAAAACAGGCCTCAATCGACTATCCATTGCTACATCATCAATTCGACGGTACGTAGTAATGGTAAACTAAAAGTAGGCATCTTATGTACATATAGGTATTAGTTGTTTGAGTTCAAATTATGATAATGGTAAGAGAGGTCAAAGCGCTGGCAAATAATATTTATCATCTTAAAAAGAAGTATGTTAGTTAATAAGAATGTTACATCAAAAGTAGTTAGTTCTCGACTTACGGTTTGTTTTAGTTGGTAATTGCCAGCAAACAGTATCTGAATTCTTTAGGGATTTTAAGACGCTTTTAGTGAAAGCCAAATCCAGTTTCTAAGATGTTACCAAGGAAGTTATCGATCTATGACTAACCTTCTGTAAGGTTAAGATGATTACATTAACTGATCACTAGCCTTAAGTTTCTTGTTGAATGCCTCGAGTCACGTAACTTTATAACCTAGTGTACGATACATTAAAAAAATATTCAAGGCATCGACTATACTAATTATGGGAATTCTTCTTAAACATAATTTTCATCCTTCTCTTATCAACTGACTATAGACATTTGAGAGATTAACTATGATCAACACCTATCCGTTTATTTTATATACAATAAAGTTTTTTCTTTCCCATCAAATTTTCCTTTTAGCGTATCTTATTAATTCATATCAGTAAACTGATAGATAAAAGTATATTTGAAGAAGTTTATAAACTTGAAACAATTCAACATGGTACTACAAAATTGTTATTGAAGTATAAACATAAAAGTCACAAAGACCTACTATTTCAACTAAGTTCCTACAAACAATTATGGTTACAAATTAATAATACAATTAAACACCATAGTCAAGTGATAAGTGAAAATGCTGAATATGAAATAAATGAAAAGTAAGAAAGTTATTTGTTTTACATTGTATTTTATGTTAGAATTCATACATGGTATACTGATTTTACATTAGATTGAATTGATAATAGTGCCTAATTTTATATTAAAAGATTTTGTCTGTTTGATCAGGAGTCTTCAAAGTATTGCGTACGTGTGCTGGAACGTTTAAAAAGCAAAACTGTGGTTAGATTAAAGGTACTAGGAAAAAAAGATAAATCAGTTGGCAAAATTGCGCATCTTTACCGATTGAGTTGTTGGGATAAATATTACCAATGCCACCCAATTAAGAACGAGACGTCAATACATGAGGTCTTTCACAGTCGGTAAGATCCGTAATAATAGATCTAGACTAAACAGTTATGGTCTACATGATTATCGTTGCTAGTAGTTGGAGACAGTGAGTGACATGACTCAGAATCAATCCCGGTGACGTTGGTGCATTCATTCTGTGTTTCGACTGAGATCCTATGCATATATTTGTTAGATTCTACGTCGCTCATGACTGTTTGAAAATTTGTGTATGAACGCTCAAAGTCTTTAGAATAGCATAGCTTTCAGACTTATCCATTTTTCTTATATGATATAGTTTGCTTCGGATTTCATTATTGATATTGTAATGATTATCAACTATATGCTTCCTAAAAATGCTCAAAGAAAAGGAATTTCTAATTTTGACTTGTAATCGCTTTCGACTACATTTATGAGATAGTTTAGAATCCATGAATTTCTTAATGATATTTTCTTATAATCTTATTACTGTGATTATACTACTTCATCGGAAGTCTACTTCCACTTTTACATCATAAGAAACAACCCTGTATTGATTAGTTAATTTAATTAACCTAAATCAGATGTTAATTTATTAAAGGCGAATGATTTCATCATGATAGATAGTACAGTTATAAATCGTGATGCTGAAGATGTCACCGGATGATAGAAATAATTGTCGGTAGCTGCATAGTTGAAGTTACGTAGATATCACATTGTAGAACATAATTCACTGAATTACATGAACTGTATAATTTTCACTGTTGTAAATTTCAATATTAAATTAAAAAGACATATTGGGCAGTAAAGAGTAGAAATTTTGTTCAGTGGAAAGATCTCTTTGCGGTCATTCCATTTTCATAGCTGTACAATGGCATTTATATATATAATCACAAAAGTATGGAATTGTTATTTTTATTTAGACTGTCGTAATTAAGAGAAATTTTTTTAAAGCAGATCAAATAAGTGACAATATAGAAATTTTCGAATAGACAATGAGACCCAGATAATTAGGTTGAAAGTAATAGTTTTGGAGTTGGGATTTGTAATAAGATAAATTAGACAATGAAAAGTATCCAAGACGCGGATGGAGACAAGCTAAAAATTGTTGTTTTTATCACAAAGAAATAAAAATAAATGTAAACATTATATGGTAATCTTATAAATTAAGTAGGGTAGAATCAAAATAGAGCAAAATTATAATCAAAATGGACAATAAGTAAGACATTTTAGGTTAAGTTCATAGTAGGGCCAAAAGATGAACCAGTTTCTTTTGTACACATAGGTCTGATTCCTTTATGCATATAACAATGGCTTCAGTAATCCATACAAAACGGAGATTTGTTGATTTTAGTAGATTCTAGTTAACCATGTAGATAACTTTGAAAGATAAACCTGAGTTGATTAATTAGTGAATAGTCACAAGATGTTCTACAATTGTGCTTCAATCGCTATCACTGTTGCCTTTCCGTAAACACCTTGAATAATGTTCTCAGTCTCGTCTGTGGCAGAAAACGAATCAACTTCCAGTTGAGGAAGAAATTAGGAAAAGACCCTGGAGGTGGATAGGACACACATTGAGGGAACCACCAAACTGTATCAAAACACAAGCATTAACATGCAACCCTGAAGGCCAAAGGAAAAGAGGAAGATCCAAGAACAAATTGCGTCGGGACTTGGAGGCAGACATGAAGAAAATGAACAACACTTGGGAAGGGCTAGAAAGGAAAGCTCAGGACAGAGTTGGTTGGAGAATGTTGGTCGGCTGCCTATGCTACACATGGGTAACAGGCATTGATTGATTGATTTGCTTTATTACCACAATCTCCCTTAGTTTGTACTGATGTTAATTTCCTAGATGGTTGACTGTGTGATCACGTTTTATGTATATATAAAACAGTGCTTGAAATACTATTGGAATTATCTGGTTCCTTCGTCAGCTTGTGTTCTTCATATTCCTTCTTGGAAGTGAGTAGACATCAGACAGACATTAAGCATTGATTAGACTGTTGTATTTGTCATCGGTTGCCATAATTTCGTTCACTCAAGGTTATATCAAGCAACTTGGGGATCCGTTCCTGTCATAAAAGTTGACGACATAACAGAAAGATTTATTACTATGGTTGAAATTTATTACAGAGATTCTACAAATTTATGTAGCATCGAAATAATCAAATACTTGTTTGCCATTCTGTGACAATGTATCTATCACACTGAAGCAGTAATTGTAACCAATATTCTTAATTATTTTTATGTCTTCCAAAAGTGTTTGTCAGAATACTATTTCACTTGTTTTGGCTGTATCTAAAGTGAACACTTTGTTTCTACAATAATTACGTCTCCTTTAACTTAACCTCCCGTTCGACTCACTAAGTGTTAGTATGTCATTTCCCATTTATGAACTATGGTCAAGTAATTGTGTATTTGTTACTCCAGTTCATTATCACTGTCGCTCCTATTATGTAACGATATTATTTCTCCTAATTGTTTAACTGTGTGATCAACTTTACTTATTATATATTGTCTGAATTGGCTGGTTGGCTTGTCAGTCTTACGTTCTTTTTATTTCGGTTTGGGACTGAGTAGGCATCAAAGCAAACGTAAGAGCATCCATTGGACAGTAGTATTTATCACTAGCCGCTTTAATTGATTCATAGAGGGTCTTTCCATATCTGATCAACCGTTATCTATGATTAGTTCAAACATTTCGTCATATCAGGTATTTCTTCAATTATTTTGCGCAGATTATAACAAAGTTAGGAAACCATGTGATTGTGTTATGTTCTCTTATCTTAATGATATTATTTGGAAAGTTTTCATTGTTATTCTGACTGACAGTATTGTCATTTAAGGATTTTCAATTAAACCATATAACTCTAAATACATTCGCCTTAGCTACAAAACTTAATCATCATCATCAGTGTCATTACCATCACCAGTATCACCAGCATCATCATCATTGTCATTATCATGAAAGCGTAGATAACATGTCATCCATGAAATTCAGATATCGTCAAGATCAACTTGTATCTGTAATTAATAGATGTTGTTTTCATTTGCATAATTTCTGGTCTTGTTTCAAGAAGTATTACATCTGAATATAAAATGAATTTCATTTATTGTTTATTGTTTACAGATTACTTGTATGGTTCGATTTAATCAAATTAGCTAAGAAATATCAGTTATGGGATTTATGTTCAACAATGTGTCGATTATGTTTAGTACTTGATGATGATGTTTATTGGAGTATGTTGCTTAAAAAATTAGAGCAATATAGGTAAATTATTTTAAAATTACGAAGTGTACTTATAAACAATGGTGAGATATGGCTACTTGAATAATGAGACTGAAAATAAAATGAGAGTAAATAATCACTCACTTATTAGCTTATAATGTATATTCTGTAAGAATTTCGATCAGTTAGAAAAGGGACTTAGTATCGGAATATGTTCTTAGTTGATTAGATTCATCACGGATTGGTGTTGTTTGGATACCACTGAAATACAGGTAGCACTGGATACCTGTTTCATACCAGTGTGGGGCTCCTCAACAGTACGCACCCTCAATTCCGTCGAGGGGCTTTCAGGTCTAATGGCGAACGCCTAACCATCTCTACCACTTGATTGACAACGTCTAATTGAAGAATTTTTACTTACATCAATTTGTGAAATAGCATCACGATCATAATTTTTCAGTGGTGATAACCATTTAACTTTCGACATGTCTGATCTCCACTTGTTACGGCTTTTCCCTGTAAGTTCAGGAAATTTTTGTAATTAACCACTAGTAAGCTGATTGTTGTAGTTGAATTGAGGGGGTTTTGCGGCGGTTAGTATTAAGTTTAGTTATTTAATGAAAGTGTCCCTTGAATTCACCAATTCCTCTAAATCATCAATGTATACCAAGTTAAACGTAATGTGAGTTTTAAGAAGGAAGCAGCTTTACATTCAGTTTTATAAACATTTACACTACTGATAGGTTGTCTTTGTCATGGAATGACCTTAATTTGTGTACTACTGTATATCATGGAGTATTGTACAACTGACTAACTCTAGTGTAGAGATCCTCAGGAAAAGAACTGTGGTAATTAGTGACAATCGATCGATTACAGTTGGAACTGCACGTCTATGAATGGTAACCCAGAAGTCTACTGAATAAGTGGTTATCGCTTAATCATCCTAGACTTGTTCTCTGGGTGGATCATTATTAACCAATAATGATGTGTCCAACACTAGGACACAACAGGTATCTAGTGCTCCCTTATCACGCATGGTATCTTAATGGTAGTTCATCCTTAAAGAATATCACCCATAAATTAAGTTAGTTTCTGCTAACCTCTTCCAACAAAATCACATTGTTGTTTCAAATAAATCATTGAGCCGTTAGCAAATCGTGAAAATGATCTTTAAAGCAGTTAACTCGTTTAAATTTATTTACAAATCAACTAAATAAAAAATTCTGATTCATTCTTTTTTACATTCATAGAGTTACTCGAACTAAACCAGTTATTGGTCCAATAACCAACCTAAAGGCAATAGATACAAATCTAAATGTCCAGATATGTAGGTTTGGTTAAGTTCTGTTGTAATCATTTATTACTATGTTAAACTGACATTTAACCAAATTTGGTTGCTAGCAACTTGAAAATCTGTGAAATAATTCCATCTCTTCCCTTTAAGTTAGTCTCTGTATTTCTTCTATTTGGATGAAAATAGCGTTTATAAACTTCTCCAGTTGATTATCATGCATCATCAGTGTATTTCTTAGTTTGTGATTTAATCGAATCCAACTTCAGCTTACTTAAACGTAGTCATTTGTTATCAGTAGCATTGAAGCATTTTATGAAATTAAAATTATGAATTATTTTCTAGTCTATCTATGCAGTTACTTCGAATATGTTAGTATTTGGTGTAAATTATCTAATTCAGTAGCTACAGTGATTTAGTCTCTTTATGAACTTCAGAGAATCAAAAATCTCTGAGTAGTTGTTAACTTTTATTTTGAAACATATCAGTTGTGTACATTAATAAAACCATGGGTGACTGAGCTCAGAAATATTAAGTTTCATAAGGGATACAGACACCCAAGGTGATTTGCTTTATGTTATTGTTTGGTTTATAAGGAAGTGTCATTAATTATCACTGGAAACCGTCACACAAGGAATGAGCCATCTGAAATACTTTTAATCAGTCAGTATCTCTAATAAATTTTTCTAAATTATCATAGTCAACCTATCAATGGATTTTTCCTAATCTAAACCATGAATCATTAATATGGCTAATCTTCCCAGGCGTAACGATATAATTAACTACCTCTAAAGTACATAAGCCGTTGCATTTCTAAATTTCAATATATTTATAAAGCAATTCTAGTGAAGTGGTAGTAGTCATGACCTAATTTAGGAAGTCAGTATTGTTGGAATTCAGTACTAATAAATAACAGATGCAAAATGTTTATTCAAGGAAGAGTTAAAGATATGTATGTTATTTTTATAAATCAATTGATCTTCAGACAGTAGGAAATTGTTCTGACATAATTTCAATTGTTTTACTCATTGTTCAGTAACTTTTTACATCAGCTTTCACAATTAGAGATATTGAGTCAATACACAAACTTATTAAGGAGAATTTTTATTTCGTTTACATCGTTCATATGCACTATTTTCATAATCATAATAACAAGGACCTGAAAATCATAGCATTGGTCATTACACAGTTATTAATTAGTGTAAATACCTGTTCTACAGGTCAGCCACGGAATGACGTCTCAGGAGTGGATTGGAATTCCACATGAAGTATCAGCTTCCTTAAAATTGAAGGTTCAGATGACTGGCGATTGCCAATTAGCACTAAACGTAGGATGAGTAGTGTTTCCTACCGATTACTTCTAACTACATGAAATAAATAAATGCATTTGTGTAGTTATATCGCGTATATAACAAAAAAATAGTCATCCATTATAACTGCCAGTAATTTTTGGAAAATATCAGAATCATGTTGAAAGCCTCCATTTTACCAATGAATAGGGAAGAGTGAGCATTTCATTATTGATTTGACGTTGTAATGCTATGTAGTAAAACTCAACAATAACGTACTAGCCTTCCATAATAATGATAGCTTGCTTCTAAGTATGATTATAACAAATAAAATCGAAACAACACTCACCAGTGTTCCACAGGTTTCTGAAATAATCATATCTGAACTCCAAAGTTGATGTGAACTAAATATATTGACCTAATGTAATGCACTTCCCATCACACTAAAAGTCCATTGACGTTATCTTTATTAAATTATTTCAGGGCGCCTAATTAGTAGAGCAATGTTTTGGTGGTTCAACTACTTCACTTCCAATTAGTGGCCCACAGGGTCCATCTGTTGCATATCCACTGCCATAGTGTGTGTAATGACATTGTTATTAATTGCCTGGTGGAAGCTAGCCAACGAGACTTGTGCGATGATTATTACCTGATAGATTTTGAAAACGATGATCGGTCGACACTATTTCTGAGCGACCAAAGCCTACCTCAGAGGAATGAATAAAGAGAACAGACACAGACGAGTGAGAGCTTAGACTAAGTTGTTTATTGAATAAAAACAACCCTTTAAATATAAACTGGACTACATAGTAACAGAAAATACAAAGTACATTAAAGATTGTACTAAGGGAGTTGTTTACAGAAATCGGGATAATGAAGTTATGATAAAGTTACAATAAATAGGGAAGGAAAACAGATATGATGACAGTTATTGAAGCTAAGGCTCACAATTTAATCAATACAAATAGCATAGTTACTAAATGTTCAACAAATTTATTGTAGCAGTAGAGATTCCAATATCAAGAAGAATAAGCTCTATAGATTGTGATTCCGACTCCCCGTTGTAATACTGTGTAGCTGGGCGTTACCTCTAACGCACATGCAAAATATGTAGCTTAAAAACAAATGAACACCTTGTTTGTCATGAACAACGTAGAACCTGGTACCTATGCATGAAGGTCCTAGTTGCCATATCACATTAGCACGACAAGAATAAAATTACGGGATGAACAAGACAATATAATTCAAATGTAAGTATGGAAGAATAATATAACTTGAAATCTATAAGATCATAAAAGTGAATACAATCACGCCACATGTATGCGCATATAGTTACTGAGGGATATTCACGCTACTTAAATGATATTCAATGAAATTATGAGATAAGTTTACCACTGATTGTTGTTTCATTTTTGACAGCTTCCAAAATAGATATTCAGAGTTCACTGAATAAATCAAAATCGAATCCACGTTCTATAAATAATAATCCAGACCTTGTTACTAGCTTTGAATTGAAGTTATATAATGCATTATCTCAGATAAACTGTATATTTGCAGAATGCTTATGCATTCTGTTACGTCAACAAATGTGTGGTATTCAGTTAGCTGGGAATATAAATAATATCAATCCATCTTGGTTCGATACATCTCTACTGGTGAATAATGCTGGTGATACGAATGAAGGTAATAGCAGGAAGATTGAGGAACAAAATGAACATAATTTACAATGGAAAAATTATTGGTTAGTATTTATACTTTGATATTTCTTAAATTTTAATGGTATTTTTAAGTAGTTAATGTAATTTGGTGATGGTTTTCAACTTAGGCATTACTAAAATCGATGACAATATGCATATACGTGTCCAGAGTAGTCCAACTATATCAAGTAAGAAATAGCTGCTCACTAATATTATTGAATGATACTGCACAATATAGCGAAATGACTGAATTCAAAAATGTAAGTCACCGGATTCCTACTCAGTGTTTCAAAGTTTAAGTTCACGCCTGAATATTTTGGGTTCTGTCCTTGGTAGGATAGTCTTTGAAAACCAGTACTCAGAAGTCCTATACTAAGCAGAAACAACTGTACAGTTGTACTTCCTGGTTTTGTGAAAGTTGTTTAAGGTCAGTCTATGTTGTAAAATTTCGAATACGATATGGATTTGCTAAGCAGTGGTCTTGGATAATCAGAGCTCCGATGGCACCAAATATCAGATTCAATAATTGAACATTTTAAAAGCAAAATTCGTTTTAACTCTATAAAACGAAGATTATTATTAACGATTAAGTAACACTTTAAATTTCATTTAAAATGAAGAAACTCTAGGCGTGTATTTATGTTTTATTCTGAGATGCATCTGATTTGGCCCATCCCAGAATACCTGAAGTCACCATGCATCGTTTGGATACAATACCATTTTACGTAGAATGAATTTTACTAATACAAAACATCAAGATATACAAAATAAAATCAATTTATACTGTAAAATTACACCAGTTGTATAGATAAAAATTCAACTTACGGTTTGATATAATTTATTTACAGAAGTTGAATTTTAATGATTTTGGCATGTTCCCATGATATTTAGATGTTTTGAGTCGATAGGTTCTGGATTCTAATTGAAACGAACTGTAACCACACTTCAATTATAATTGGATGTAGATTGTTAAATGTTAGTTCTATACCATAAACTGGTCTGAAATAGACAACTGTTGAAGATAAGGAAGTATTAGATAACTGTTTTCGGTTAATATGCGACTCTATAAAAGTGAACATCCACGACTTCACAAGAGTATCCAGCCCAAAACCTTCAGGTTTTTCAGCAAACTCTTAACTGTTAGACCACTGAGATGGCATTCAACGGTTACAAATACCTATCTCAAATTCACTATATAATGCCAAGTCCTTTAACTTCATTTGTACTGAGCTGCCTGTAATTTTAACCTATTCACAAACTTTAGAAGCTTCATAAAAGTATTCGTTTTAATCTACGAATCTAGTGTTTATTAGTTTTTTTGGTACTTGTTAGTTGTGATGCTGAAGTCAGACGCAGAATACTAAAAAATGGACGGATCACTTGACAAAATTGGGAATCTTCACTGACTGAGTTTGTTGTGACATATATTGCGTATCCTTAAACGTTTATCTCAAAGAGTGATGTTCATTGATGTAGGAGTAGGATAAAAGGTAGGTAGTGGTGAACAATTCAAAACGTGACATTGATCCATGAAGCCATCTATTGTTGGTTTGATTCATATTGAAGAAGCACACTTAACAGTTGTAATTGTCATGAACTTCGTTGCCAATAGTTGGCTATGTTGGGTGAGATTACTGAGAATAGATCGTAATTGAACCGATACATTTAGTTTTTGTTTCCATCTAGATCCTACAATTTAAGATTATTCTACCCTTTTCCCTTCAAGATTTAATGTTTTCTTTCCTAATCATATCCTCTTTGTCAGTTTTTTAAGGACACTGATGCTACTATTATTTTCGCTACACTGATATTCGTCTTACTTTCCTGACGTAATGTGACAACTTGGACCGATATGGACATTTATTTGGTTTTATGCTGTTTGTATCCTACAGTGAAGGAAAAACTATTAACCATGTGTAGTTCAAGATGCCTTCTGTCCTTGTGTGTTTCTATTTATTTCTATATCAGTTCGTTTATTGATGATCTGCTTCAATAATTCTTATTTATCTTATAATATCTCTTAGTGAATGGTTTGGCTTCGTAAATGAATCTGCATTATTTGCATTTCAACGTAGTGCTGTTTTATCTGCAAGAATAGCTGATTCAAATAATTTACATTCATCTGCTGTATGCTTATGGAATTATTGTCTTCCAACAATATGTCAAAGTGATCATCGTCAATTAACTACAACATTTTCAGTAAGTTTACTATGAAGAAATATTAGTATAAAATATGATGTGGAATAGATGTGGAACATATTCACTGAACATTATAAACGAGTTAGTCTAAAAAGGTTTTTATATACTTGAATTACTCTCTATAGTGCAAAAGTAATTTAATTGTTGTGATATCTAAATATTCTGAATATAATCCAGTCAAGTATGAATGCTGTATACAGCTGATCGGTCTCATAAATTGAATTCCTCACTTACCATATCTATTCATGATTATCTCACAATGAATAATCGTATCAAAAAAGTCTTCAGCTTATGTGATTTGTCCAATAACCTATAAAGAAGCATTGTCTTCAAAGGGCTTCAACGAGATCTAAAGAAATTGTAGAAATGATGCGAAACCAAAACAGTCGTTGATATTTGATGTCAACGACTACACCAAGCTTGTGTGATCATATGTTTTGATTTCTCTATGATCACTACTTTACTATTAGGATGATTACTGGTAATCTTATATTTTGAAAATTTACTCTAATGAATCTAAATAAATATTTGAGAATAGAAAAAACTGTATTAGAAATTTAAAGCAACAGAGAAGCAGCAGGACTTCCTTTAAGGACTTCCACTGCGATGAGTAAGTAGCAATAAATAAGAATTATTATAAAGTAGACAAGACTAATGTACCATTAATTTTGTACACTTGTGTTTCAGTTACCTAGAATCGCACATAAACTAGAAAAACTCGATAAGTAGTCATCAGAAAGCACTGGGTAGTTGTCTCGTCCTAGTACTAGACTCAGCAGTGCTCTCCCACAATGTCCTCATGGACCAAACCCTGGACCATAGAGCTCCACGATGAAAGGCTTACCAATAGAATATTAAGCAGGTTCCCAACTAGGTGATATTTCTAATCCAGTCGATTCATAACATATTTGCGCAACCCCATCGATTGTCATCGGTAGGTAACTGTCTCAAACCTGACATGGTTAACTTCGCTGGCTAAGTCCTTTTTATTTTAAAACAAATCAGTTTCTTAAACTGAAGTTATATTTTTTGTTTGTCGAAAATGCTTGTAAGGTAGAACTGAGAATGATTAAACTAATTTGTCTATTAAGCCAGAATTCTAATTTCTAAATTATTTCAGTTTATGTGTTACGTAATACTTGTACATCCACATACATAAAAACCACGATTGTTTTCATTTAACTGGTACTTTAATCAGGATGTTTGTTACTTTAAGACTAAATTAATCAAACCATTGTTTGTTTATGTTATCTTATCCAATAAGAAAGTTCAATTTATGATACTTAAAGTGTTCAAGGTTAGGCAAATATTAGAATATTAGGTTATGGTTACCGTGAGACTGTTAAGTAATATCTAGCAGTTTGCAACTTAAATTCATCAGTAAATAATGTAAATGTTTAAATTTTCCCAACTTTCAAACGAGGCAAGATAAAACAATAATCGGTAATGAATTTTACGGAACTGAAAGTGAGGATGATGATTATAGTATAGTATAGTATAGTATAGTATAGTATAGTATAGTAGAGTAGAGTAGAGTAGAGTAGAGTAGAGTAGAGTAGAGTAGAGTAGAGTAGAGTATTCAATGAGGTACTGATTTGATAGGTGCTAAACATTACACAAGCAGGATACTGTTCACTACTACTCAATGATCAATCAGTATAAATATCACAATCTTACAGGTGATCATTCGCGGTCGGAATGGGTCATTCACAATCTATGTTGTTACTAGTATTTGATCTTTATAAAGGAGATCAGATTCCTATTTTGACTCTAATAACATTTAATGAGACTTAGTTTCATCTTCATTCCAGGGAAATCGATAAGATAGGAGATGATAACTTCATAGTCAGAAAAAATTCAGCCTACAGTACTTAACATGACTGAAGCCTTAAATTTAAGCTTTACATGATTTCAGTTTATTATGTAACTATATTATTTCTAACCCGTCTTAACTTCTTAAAACTTCCTATCTAGGTAATTTTAGAAAATGCAAATAAAATTGGGTCCAGTTGTTTACCGCTTCAATTATATATCGAAATGGCAACCGTACTTGCCCATGGATTAATTCAACCTTGGCTACCGAATAAAGTGAAATCAACAGCATTTTCAGTTAACGAAAAAACTAAATCTGTACAACCTATTACACAACAGAAAAGTCAGAAGGTGAATCGAGGAAAATCAGCCAAATCAAGTTTCTATATTGTAAGTTAATTAATAAATTTAAGTGAATTATGATTCGGTGTTGTAATGATTGATGAATTTGAATTTCGAATCACAAATCGACCTGGGACTGAACAAGACTAAAGAAACGGACACGGATATGAACAACTGTTAGTTTGGTCTTGACATTAGCTAGTCGAAATTCGCCATAAACAGGCCCTGTAAAGTAGTCTTTTCTCCTCCGAGTTACTGATAATAATTTTCTCATTGAAATTAGCGTACACACGATGAATCGTCAACATAGTCATATCCTGCACTTTGACCTTTAGATAGGAATTCGACTTTTGATTGGTTCGTATCGGACTATTTATTCCTGTCGACCTGGGTCAGAATACCATTGAAAACAATAAGGCATTGGATAGCTGTTTTATACATGTATAAGACTCTCAGACATTGCACACGCGTGCCCTGACCTGGTATTGTACTCTTAACTTTATATTTTCTCGGAATTTGCTTAACTTCCAAAAGACTGACATTTCTAACTCCACTTAGTTTGAAAAATACAGCGCAGCCTTATCGATTATAATTGGAGCGTAAATGTGACACGCTCAACATTGTTGAACGCCACATGTCACGTTTTCTCACTAGACCAATGAAATTACCTTCTGAAGTTAGCAATATATATAACGAATAGCTTGAAATTGGAAATGTTAACGGTTGGATGCCAAGTTTATTGGTCCGAAGGTTAAGCTGTCATTCGGAATTATGAAGTTTACGTGTCCATTCCCCAGTGAGAACATACGTGTATGCTACCGAGTCTCAAATTAGTATGTAACTGATTTTCTGTGCTCATTTTTGTCTACCCAAGTTCAATTTATGATGTTGAATTCCTATCTAACTAAACTATGGCTTAATTATTTGTTTTACCTAAGTGTAAACACGATCAAAAAAGTCACTATCCATTAGAACATTCTTAGTCAAGTAACAGAAATTTTATTGTTAGGTTTTATACAGTTACTGAACTTTATAAATTCTGGATAGTGTAACGTGAAGATGGAGTAGATGCATTGTACTAGACATTTCGGGCAAACTGCCCACACAACTATTTCTTCAGCTATTTATATGTAAAAACTAGTCAAAGTCAAGTGAATACAAAGTGATAACTAGGAAAATAAGAAAGATGCGAATTGAGAATAACAGGAAGTTGTTATTTTCCCTTAACTTTAGAATGGAGTATAGATTACCTGGATTAATTCAAGTTAAGAACAGATTGGGCTATGGAGGTTATTTTTGTACACAAAGAACATTTGATATCCGACATCACCGAAGCTAATTGAATAGATTAAGTTTAGAGTGATTATAAGTATCTGACATTTTGAAATGTAATTTAAGTATTATGAAATTCATTAAAACTGGAATTCTGACATTCTCAATTCAAGCATTCTATGAGCTTAGACGTATCCCAGATATTCAAAGCTCAATTTATACACAAAGCTTTAAGGACTATTTTGATGTTGATTTCATGACTTATTATGTTTCTTGACAGTAAGAAGGTAGGTGTTATGCTCTCTTCATCTATTCGGGGATTTAACACTAACTGAATCTGTAAACATTACAACTTATATTCAACCAGTTTAATTAACCTTCACTATGTGATATGACCTGATAGTCCAAAAATTATAGTACAAACACATCATATTACTCAAGACAAGTTTATTTTTTCAAGTATAACAAAAGAATGTTGCATAGACAAATGTTTACCTTTTCTGATTTGGCTGATCATACAGATGACATTTTAAACGAATTCATTCAAATTGAGTACTTAGGATTATTCACCGAACATATCTATTACCGTCTATATTATGTGAACGTGTACAAATAAAGTAGCCTTCATTGAAGAAGATAAGATTTTTTCAGATTACTGATTAACTGTGAGATTGTCTTATTTTGGCTTAAATTCATTGAAGATATTTGTGTTCTAAATCATTTTTAAATTGTTTTGTTTCGATTTCCATCGAAATTCAGGTGCCAGTGGAAGGACAACCTTTCATCAAGAAAGCAATAGATTGGTTGATATTGGCTGGAAAATTATGTGAACCTAATAGATTGGATTTACTTCAAGATATTGATCAATCTTATCAAGTACAACCAATTGTGTCAATCACTACACGTTCACGATTAATAGTTTGTTGGTTGTCAGCAAAACAGTTGATTGCTAATCCACCAATATGTAGAGGTTTATTTCCATTGGATGTTTCAACTGAATCCGCTAATTACACTGAATCGAATTTTACATCAGATTCTGATAGTCAAACGCGTAAACTGGTATTAACTAATCAAAAAGAAGCTCAATTCTACTTGGAAAGTCTAATAACTCGTACTCTGTTAGCTGTTCATTCTCTATGGCTTACTAATAGGCATAAATACATCTCTGAATGGCCTGCTATAGTCTTAAAACTCATTGATGAACAAAATGTGCAAACGTCATTGGAACCAGTAAAACAAGGGGATGTGTTAGTTGGATTTAAAGATGCGCCAGCATTGGCAGAGGTAACCATCAAATAATTTTATTTTCATAGGATTTTGTAAAGATCAGTTTTGATTTATTTTGATTTAGGTACCATTAAAAATCAGGGAATATTAGACAGTTGCTTCGACATAGTATGGAACTAAATTAATAACTGACGACTACCAGTGTATCTTATTTAAGTGGTTAAGATATTTCTTTATTATTCTTTAATAATGGACAGTGGATTGAAAACTCGACTGCATAAATAAGTGTGAACATCAATTTGATGTCTCGAAATAACCTGAATTAGACAACCATTGATCACCAGAAAACACTTGACGGCTGTTTTGTTCTTGTATGAGACTCTTCAGTGCATGATTACGACCTCATCAGAGACCGAACACAGGACCCTCTGGCTCCGCGGCGAATGCTTTACCATCAGACAAGTGAGTTGGATCTGAATGGTTGATATTTTTGATCCAGCCAATTCGCGATATACTTGCGCGACCTCATCCATTGTTATTGATGGGTAACTACTTTACAGTCGACACGGTTAAACTCCACTAGTTACGTCTTCTGACTAGAACTCCAAGAATTACCCAGAAAAGTAAGTCACTAGTGAGCTGATATTGATTGTAATGGGGTGTTGTAGAGTTTTTTGAATCCTAATTCGATATCACAAATTGATCTGAAATAGTGTAAATAATTTGCTGGCCTACATCCGAAAGAATATGAAGCTAGTATATTAAATTCTTGTGATATTTCCTTTATCTATTTATAAACTCCTAAAATCTCCAACAGTTGAACTACGAATGAAACCTAATATTTAGAATATTCATGAAGCTCCACTTCTATTGTTTGTTTAAGTACGAAGAAAGGGATGGTACTTCTAGGCTTCTAAATGACTTTTCAGATCCAAATGCTTCTTGAAAGTAGGGAAAATCTTAAGCAAATATGATAACTTCCCATTTGTTTTAGTACCTGATCAGATCAAAACAAAGCATCATTAGTTTGTTTTTCATTTGTATGTAGTACGTTTTCAAAAACTCTAATATGAGTGAAAGTAAATTTCGAGCGTTGCTTTGTACTTTAGAAATATTGATATGAGCACTAATATGTACATACTAACAGGAAATCATTCATCTATATTTCTGAATTATGTAGCAACTGAGGCCATTGACCCTACATTCATTATAAAATCAAACTTCATTTTTCCATAATCAGTAAGTAAACAATGATTAGTAAAACCTGAAATTGTGTTGATGGTTCGGTTCAGCAGATACCATTTAAATGATGGTGCCTGAGTGTAGCAGTCTTACTAAGAAACAATAGTCGTATCCCATTTAAAAAAGTTTTTCTAAAATTACCGTGAGGATTTTGAAACCCTTTGAACTCGACTATGCCAATAAACTCAATCGTTTAATATAATTTGATGCAGATTGGAAGATTGTAATTTAAACACTATCTATAAAATAAACTGCATCAAGTGAAAGGAATACTACATTATACAAAATGGATACCTCCTTCACTGATGCACGCACTGAACTCAAGCCAGAAGTGGAATTATTCTATATGCTGTCAGTGGACATGAATTTGACTAGGAAGCGTCAAAATTCTGTATCAAAAGACTATAAGAATCCCATGAAACTTCTAAAAGTATGACATTCCGAACAATTGACGTTTAATTATCCATAATTATATCAATCCATCACATGATCAGACGTTGACTCTAATAAATATTCAACAGGAATACAAAGGTAGAGAAAGAAGATGGAACTCAAGAAGGCAATAAATCACAAACAAGACCATCAAGACTGAACCGATTTAGCTACCACCAAATAACTAAAAAGTTCACTTCGACATTAAGTTAACAGAATGAAACCTCTATATTTATATCATCTAGCTCTTGGACTCAACACCACCAGCAGTTATAAATATCCATAATTTCGATTACAATTCACTATATATAAGTAGTATTGATTCATCTATTGCATTACGAATAGTGTTTTATGGTGAATTATTTGGGTGCATTATTACCTAATTATGAAAGTTTGACACTAATTAAATATTTAGTGAATACATACTCCTATAAACGTTTGAGTATAAAAAAACAAATTCAGTTAATGAAGTGATACTATAATGACCATTCAGTGTTATTCACTTCTCAAAGTGCTTCCATAAAAATTATTCAAATACGTATCTATGTGAACTGTCTCTCCATAGTTTTGATGGAAGGTACTTAGTTTTGTCGAAATTAGTTTGTATAACAGTGAAATTTTTCCGTCTTAACGGTTTGCTACTAACTGATTATGGAGTGATTTCAGTTATAACGTCACTTGGAATCCATTCAATAAATAAATCAAATACAAAGGTTAACTGTTATTAGCACCTTTAGGAAGAAACCAGTTGCGTACTGTCGACTTAATTAATACTTTCCAACATGTTCATGTCAGTATATACGGTATTTTGACAAGTTTGTTGTACGCATTCCGAAGTAGTTTTACTCACTTGAATGTACCTCTAAATATCCCCCTGGGTTCTGATAATTCTTTAACTGCCATCAATATTATGAATAGAGCTATCTTGAAATTTATAAAAATTCTTTTCTATAAACTCGAATCTGTTGTCTAAATCCTACTTTTACTGAGCGTTAAGAATAACTATTACTTCATTTATAAGAAGACAAAAATGTTAATATATTAGATGATCAATGAGATTTTGATGGTATCAATATACGGATGCCAGCCTCCCACAATGTCAATTGACACCATTTTTCGTTTAGTTTTTAAATGTTTCTACCGTCTTGTCGATGTTATTTAAAGTAGAAAATGACAGGTCTCTGTCGTTGTGTGTGCCTGCTCAATGAATTATCACTATACAGTAGTAGTTCGTAACCATGATTAAAGTTAGATTGTATCTAGTAGGTGGAGTCTAGAACGCTCGTTCCATCTTATTTAGGACTGGTTAGGTGTAGGTTTTCATAGAGCTGTACAATCCAATTCACAAATGATGAACATTTGTCAACAGAAACTAAATAATTTTATTTCTTAACGACGTCATCTGCAAAATACAAACACTTCCAAATTACATAGGCATACCCGTTGTACGAGTTTAACTGTCAGAAATTAGTAACTCAGTAGTGAACGTTGTAGCATTGACAGGAATAAGTTAAGTTTGGGTCTTTGTATGAATAATAATAGTGGAATTCAGGTGTATCCATATGATAAGTCGAAAATAGATTCATCCCAACTTTAATTATACTTTAGTCGATGGTACGTTGAATAAGTAAGTGTACCATAATATTGATACTAAGTTATTTATGTTATATAGTATACAATTCGAATGTACACAGCTATATCAAACTGTGCTACAATAACATTTTCGTCTACATCACACGAAATAATCACCCTATTGATGTTTACTTTATCGTGAGTTTTTTTTGTTGATATGTGCTCATTTTTCTCGTTACCCCTTACCTCCTTCATTAGTACAAACTTAATCCAAAGGTATATTTTGCATAATGATTAGTTACATTCACTACTTCATCAGTACTACTTATTTGTTTACATTCATTTTGTTTCTAAGGCAATTCATTTGATGCAATTAACATTTTGTAATCGAAAATCTGATGTACACAATGAACATTACATTGATAAATTAAATATAATTAAAGAACAAGAAATTAATATCAATTATAATTTACGAATGAATCAATCACCTAATGAACGTTATACAGAACTTGAATTATGGACTCGTTTAGCTATGATTGCATTCCTGTCATCACAATTCTCAACTATACTAGACATTATTGATATGTCTAATATTCAGATGGAATTATATCATAACACTGAACAATTGAATGTGAATAACAATTATTGGTTAATTCATTTACTTTGTCTACGTGGTTTAGCAGTCTTTGGTTTATCAAATCAAATTAAATTATTTCATCAACAAAATTTAAAAACCAGTGGAAAATATACCCAACAACAACAACAACAAACACGTGGTAAACAACGTTTAACTGAAATAAATTTTAAATATGTTGAACTATTGGGTAGGAAACGTGATAAGAGTACAACTAGTGAAGATAGTCAATCAATTGAAAATAGTTTATTTGAAGCAGGTGAAGAGGCTTTTTATAAAGCATCCGAGTAAGTTTGTTATGAATACAAACGTTTCTTACTGTGTAAATCGTTGACAATTAAACAAGTATATAGATAAAACAAGTTGATTCGAATTATTATAATTTTGAACACGTATTTATCTAGTTTAAATTTATGAACTTATCTTCAAGCCAAAGGCTTGTGACAGCCACTGATAATTCTGGATATAATATTTCACTTATTGAGCATTCCTATCGTCGTATGCTTGTCAAAGTGTGATTAGACAGAGGACCTGATCTTACCCATACTTTGTGGTTTTGGTTTACTTTCTCTTGGCTTGTTGAAATAAGTTATCTCGTATCGATTAACCCTTGGTCTTTTGTATTACGCGTGGAACCTAGTAGAGTATCTAGGCTTTGGTTGAATACAATTATTGAGTTATACGAGTGTATTTTATTCAAGGAGTCAGATAAATACAAAACATTATCAAAATGTCAGACTAAATAGATACCAAAATCAAACGTCTCACTAATTCAGAGTCTACAAGTTTCACAAGCTAAGCGTGACGACTAGCGATGCTACACAGTTCTCAAACCAAAGTAAATAAAGAGGCAATTGAATTTGATACTTAATATTTGAAATTTAAACAACGTAATTAATGAGACATCGTTATACTGTCATGCTTCAAATAACTAAACTGGCGAAACAAACAAATCAACATCCAATCAGCATCCAACTTATCGCTTTTACGAATAGATATGATTCAAAACCCTTTGCACAAATCTCTTCTAGCTATGATTAGTGCAGCTTAAAACATAATAAAAATACCATACAACATATTCATTTAATTCATTGTGATCTATTCTGGATTGTGTTTTAGACCTTAAATAACTTTTAGCAGCTGTAGAATTTGGTGTAAAATTCTGAACTTTCCACCTTTCAACCTTTTATAAACTTACTTATAAAATGGTCTCTTTGGTAAGCTGGATTATTTAGGAACATACGTCATTCTGCTCTAATCACAACAGATAAAAGTTAATAAACTCATGGACCAAGTTAACTATCCGTGAAAAAAAATTCGGTAGTCCCATCAAATATTTTCGATATACTGAAACCATTCGTAATCACTTTCTTATAAACTTATCATATTTTCAGTCTTAATAAATCATAAAACAATACTCTCGACTTCTACGTGATACGCTATTCCTTTAATTTTGAACATCATCTCAGATGGAATTGGTTAGAAAGATGTTAACCATTCAGTACTAATTAGATTAGAGAGTTAATTGAAATGGTGACCATGATTAAACTGATTGTACTAATATATCGCATCTAAGAGGTGAGATACACATTCTTATCGTTAACGCAAGATATTCAATAAAAGAGCCAATAAGTTTAAAGAGAGAGAACTTGAATGACTATAAATGACTTGTAAGTGTTTTCTAGCCAGTGAGAATGTTGTTGTTGAGGCAACAGTAATATAATATAAAAAGCGATAAAATTAACTTATAAACTTTGCAGTGGATGCAAAGTTTTTACGTTACCTATGAGCTTATAAAGGTTGGAATGAGGTTCATCTATTTGAAAGTCATAATATGATCGGTGATGTAACTCATCCATATATCTATATATCATAAACTATTGGAAATGGGAATTATACCATTTGATACCGGCCAGCCCAGTGGTGTATAGGGTTAAGTGTTCGCCAGATTGGAGCCTCTGTGATGGGATTGAGGGTGCGCACTACTGAGGAGTTCCATACTAGGACAAGACAACTGTTCATTACTCCTTTGTTTTCAGCTGTACCCTGTCAACATCAATCTGTGACGTATTCAATTATCCGTATAACTTGAGTCACATGGATCCATATTATTTAGAAATTATTTGAGACCCGACCAGTATGCTTCGATATTTTGTGTGTGAATTGGTACTTTGGTGAACGAGAATTGGCCCGTACGCAGTCTAGAAACGTCACAAACGTTAAACAGTGTAGATGCTAAGGTAACTGACATCTGAATGATCAAAATTACATTAACACAAATGCTTCTCATAGTGTTGGTCTAAACCCAGCAAAAAGGTTTGCGTTCTAATAAACTTTCCACCTAGTATCTATTATGCAGCATAATAAGTCCATTACGAATATCATAAGATGGTACTGCACACATTCATTTCACGAACTTAAGATATGTTTGCACAAAGTAATTCCAGGCATTTTAGACTTCTAATAATAACATCATTAAAAATGTCAATCATACGTTCTACAATAAATATTTTTAAATTTAAAATACACACCCAACCTTTAGGCTATTCTCTTAATTCTGATTGCTTTCCTCAAGTTCGTTAGCACAATTCAGTTTCGTCAATAATAAAAACGGGATTGTTACGAAATCAACATCTTACATAAATGTTAGTCATAAAATTGGAATTTAGCATATACTGAATAATGTATAGCTAGATGGAAGTTTATAAATGATGATCATCTCTAAATCGGTTATATATGTTGGGATCAAATATAAATGAATACGCTAACGGTAGTAAGATCGGTTGAATGAGCTTCCTTAAAAATTGAAAATCACTGTTTAAAATAATAAGAAATGATAATTAAGTTCACGTATAGTAAGATTTCGTATAACGGGTGTAAATTAAACATGAACATCAGATCTAAATTCATTGGAGGTTAAGTAACTTACAAAATTGATTAACTCTAATCTCTTGTAATACTCAATTATGTTATTCTATTACTAAGTTGTATATAAGCATGTTATTTGAGTATATAATAAATATTTTTCCTCTGGTTAGGGGTTTTATTTGTGATAAAGTTGATTCAATTGCTTCCGATTCATAGCCAGATCACTCAAGTAGCCATCACTTGGTTATATCATTACATCCATCTATCAGCATTCTATTCAATTCACTTTATATCCCAGAACTCTTTCATTATTCATTATTAATCTTAACCCATGATAAATATTCACAAACATGTTATTACTACAGTCGATGACTTCATACTATCTGTATAACACATCAATTAAGTGCATAATTACGAAGCTCTTCATTACCCTCATGATTCTATGCCAGTTGACTATTATAACTATACCATTTCAATGCTATCATTATTGAAATACTCGTTTAAGTAGTGAATGCTTAAAGAAAAAGAAGAATCAAAATCATTTAGCTACTTTTCTTTTACAAAATTAATAACTAGTTTGCCTGTTATATTTGTTACATTATCTAATTTCTTTTTATAAATAATCCTTTAATTTTAGCATTTCTTATAAAATTGAACGTTATGATTTATTAGTTATGTCAATTGCATTATACTGGACATTATTAAAACATCCAATTTTGGCGCCATCAAATCAAATTATTCATGTTTTACAGAAAATACAATCATTTGCAGAAAAAATTGAAAATTTAACTAAATGGTTAAGTCAATGCATAAAAATTGAAGTAGAAATGAATTAGCTGCACAAATTCGAAATAATGAAAACTAAACAAGAGTATTCCATAGTGAAATTAGAATCTATTTTAATGGATTCTATAAACAGTACAAAAGAAGGTATGTAGATTTACATATTGAGTGATTATCTTGACAACTGTAAGTAGTATTTTCCAACCTATTAATAAACTACAAATTGTTCATACACTGTTGTATTAGGTATGTCTAGTAGTAACAACGAATACAATACACTTACGTTCTGACTGGTTACAGTAATTCAAATTCATTATGTTGGATACTTTAACTACACTGCAAATAGTGTTGAAGAGTTTTTAAGAAAACTCTGTTGGTTATTACATCTATCATAATTTAGTATCACTGGCTATCAACCGTCTAAATTGTTGTAGAATTTTGTTCTAAATGGAAGATAGTGTCCATCGCAATCTGACGTCAGTTGGATAATCATTGTAAAGCAGAGGTATGTAACAAATGTATTTAGTTTTTTTCAAAATTCTACAATCCTACACATGATCCATCTTAGAACAACGAAGTCTAAGAACACTAGAATCCAAATCCGATTACTTTTGTTTTATAACCCGGAAATGAGGGAGACGACCACTAGTGAAATCGAGTAATAGCTTCATACCATACTAGATATCATTGAAATAATCACCAGTAGTACGAAAATTACTACTGTATTGTAAAAGAATATATTCATTTTTACACTATTTTGAACATTTTGTTTAGAAGTTATACAGCTTTCCGTAGAATATCTTAAAAATTCCTGTTATCATACACATATCGCAGTAATGTTCTGTCAGTCAGTAACTACTTAGCCACGATACAAACTTAAATCGCAGATCAACCTACTACTATCACAGTATGATATTCATAAAGCTATTCGACATTTTGCTGCTAATGATCCTGACCTTAGTAGTATACAACCTAAATCACTACAGTCTTTATAATGAGTATAAAAATTTCAACTGAGGTGGTTTTGTGAAGATAAGTGTCATGCTTAGTTTCTTGTATTTGTCACAGATTGTTATTGGTTGGATATCACTGTAATCCAAGAAGCACTGAACAGCCGTTTTGTCCTAGTATGGGACTCCCCAGTAGTGAACACTCTCGATTCTGTCGAGGAATTGGACCTAGAGCCTTCAGGTTGGTGTGACTGGTGGGGTTCACGCTGGTCCGGAATGTAACAGTCAACACCGATGGCAATGGATGATCGTCGAGCTGTATCACAAACTTATAGAAGTCGGAATTCTGACAGCTGATGTCAACCCAGTGATTCAGAGGGCTAGATGTTCACCAACCTGAACCCCATAAGACGGAATTTAGGGTGAACACTGTTGTATAATCCTATACTAGGAAAAAACAGGCATCCAATGCTTCATGGTCTTCATTGGTACCCAACCAATATAAATCTGTGATAAATATAAGCTTATAAACGTTTAAAACTTTATCAAAATATGGAGAAAATAGTTGATAATGAATAACTAAGCTTACTATTTTATAACACAGCACGATATTTCACCATGCAAATAGACACTTTCGGTAGAATCTTTAACATACACCACATAAACAATAATTCTAAATAGTAGGTCTCAGTAATTTGCTTTTCTTTGTTAATTTGTATTTCAAGTCTCAAGTTTATATGAAACTGTAGTCATTCCATATCCTACAGTAAATCAATTTGAAATGGATTTACAACTAAGAGTTGATATGTACGAAGCTTTGTACAGTGTATACTCCGTACAGGTAAATTTATTGAATTGGTTCTTCTTATTTTGATTATCATCTTACTTGTGTTATGCATAATGAACATCAACAACTGAACAAGTATGAGTGGCTTGAACAAGGTCACTATGTTTTCTTAAGTTGATTACTAAATGGAATGTTAATAACATTTCAAATTTTATTATTTCATATTACTTATTACATAATATAATAAGGTTTTACCGATTGTAAATGTGGAGGCGGAAATTATATGAATTATGTTCACGTTTGCTGTCAGTTCCTTGAATTGAATTTGTTGACTAAAATGTCTCCAGATATCAAGTAATAGAATATGTTTTTCTAGTCAATTGATTGTTTCTGAGCGAAATTTCAACAGAAAAATAAACTTGACTTATCACTTTTCATATCAGCTAACTGTTACTATACCACAATATCAGTGAATGTTTATAAATGAGTCGAATTCTTGAAAGATTATTCACGAATTTTGACTCTTAATAGAATAAATAGCACATAGTAATTCCATGTCACAAATTCAATTAGTACATTAGTGTTCTGTATAAAAATGACTGTCTTAGAAATGCGAATCCAATTAATCTTATTAACATTCAGCACTGAAGGTGTCTTGATTCTATCTGCATTGAAAAGATAGGTTGATGAAATTTGGTAAATTTTAGCTGTCAGTGTACGTAGTTGGAGTATATTAGTGCAACTTTTATTATTGTAATATCTTTAAACTACTCTCAGTTTTTTGACTTGATCGAAAATTTCATAGTTTCTGGGATTATTTGGTATGTACAATATGAGAAGTATAACTGCGAAGAGGTAAATTGAATTTGCCTTGTGACTGATAAACTAATATGGTGAATTACTATAAATCCTATGGAAAAGCATACTGTAAGCTGAAGTCGTTGATGATACTGGTTTCTATAACGAACTATTGATAATCTTAGGTACTTTTCATTTTGGATTTCTTACTTTTAAAAAAGGTCACATAACATGGTTATAAAGTATTTGTAACTTCCTGTTGATGCTGTTAAGGACAGAGACTGACTAGTCAATGTTGCTAAACGTGCACCCTTAGTGGATTACCTCTACAAAGAGGTATTTTACAAGTATTATATTAAGTCTCGCAGTTGGAACTTAGGATGCATGTTTCGTCCTTCTTGAGACAGGTTGCTTCACTTACATTCGTGTCGATGTTTACATCGAGATTCGAACAAAGTTCGTTCTTGCTAAATGTCACTTCGTTCACCTCTAAGCTACTGAATACAAATAACCGAAATTGTACAACGGATTCATATAAATAGTTTGAAATCTTTTGTGTCTCCGGTTCATATTCCGGTGTGAAAACTGACAATCGAATGAAAGTACATCTAAGTGACGTCTCCCAAATAGGGATCCCACCCGTCAGCCACAATCTAGTTTTAACAGTCATTTTATTTTAAAATTTACCTTTCTTTTTTAACTCAAGGGTAACTATACAGAAGCACTAGCCGTTTTGGCTAAAGCTACAAGTAGTCTACCAAGAACTAAGCACAGAATGTAAGTATCATACTTAATACTTAAACATTTTATAGATTCAGCTATAAATATACAGAAGAATAACAAATACAATATATTTTATCCATTTAAATATAATTATTGCGTATATCGAGACAATCATATAAGTAATAACGAGATAAAACGACGGCCACTAGAACAGGATGGCGAAAGTGATGCTGTTGTGATAAACTTTCATCAACTAAGGTGGTATATGTATTAAATATCCTTAAATACTGCCTAATTAAACAGACTACGTTAGCTAGTGTTAAGAAGTCAAAAACCAGGAGCTGTTATAATATAAAGTAGCTTCAGTCCGTGAGGTTATTGACTGTCAGTTGGTGCCACGTTGATTGGTAGAGACAGCATGATTGCTATCAATCGAATAACTGCAATTAATAGTTGGAGATCCTAAGTAATACCTCAAATTCAATAGTAGTAAAGCAATTACGTCCATACTTTCTCCGATTGTGAGTTTCAGAATCATTTTTTCACTTTAAAAAATTATTTATTTTTGAACCATTTTCACTATTACTACTAATATTACTTCTACTATTATGATGAATATGTTGATGATTTCATCCCTGTGTAGACCATATGATGTGGTTATGCATTTGTATACCATGTTACTTTTGACTTGCCGATAAGAAAAGAAGCAACTGGCTGCATGTACATGCATCCCACAGTATTGCTTACTTGTTTCTATAGTGGAAATCAACTGAGTTAAATATATTTTAACATTATTTTGTTCTTTAGGTCGTTATTTCGTCAACTTGTAGTCACAAAGGCTAGATTAGGTCAATCAATAGAAGTGGATATGCAGAAGTTTACAGTAAGTTTGTCCGAATCAAAATTATTCATTTGGGGCAACCTTGTTTCCTGTAAAGTAGTTCACTTTTATATAATGGTTAGAGTTGTACTGATTCTACCAGTCTTTATTTTCCTAAAAGAAAGCAATGTATTATGAATATTGATGATTATAGGTTGGATTAGTAATAAGGTACCGTTTACCGATTCTTCACTGCTAATCGGTACAAAAATATAATAATAATAAGTTAGTGAAAGTACTAGGCCATCTATAGTGGAGTAGTATATTCAACAATGATAAATAATTTTAGTGGAATCGTGGACGAGTATGCCGTCCTATTTGAGACTAGTCAGCTGGATGCGCCTGCAATCTAGTATTGATGTCCACTTCAATAGGAATGTACAAACATACTCAAATTGTATAAACGACAAATAAGTTCCCAGATTGTTTGTCTACTGTAAATCCAGTAGTTCATCACAAATATTAGGGTACTTCTGATTATTCTTCAATACAAACTTTAGAAGTTGCAACAAGAACCATAAACGTTGCCTGACCAGCTTTCCTGGAAACTTTTAGATGATCTATATATCATATTTCGATCAGATAATTAGTATGTATAATAAAAATATCCAGGATGAAAGTAATCTTGTTTGCATAGCCGAAATTTATTAGACTGTTATTGTCTGGTGAAGAGAAGTTTATGAATACGAAGTTAGATAGCCATTGAAAACCAGGATACAGTAGACAGTTGTATTGTTCTATTAGAGGATGTGATCAACTACAACTAGCTTGTAGTGTCAACTACAAAATTCAGGAATCTTTAAAAAACTATTTTATTATTAACATTTTAGTTTACTTGTCATACGCTTTTTCCTCTTTCTCAAAATGTATGTATATTTTAGTCTGAACCGGAATATTTGCAAGCCCAAATATGGATAGAAATTGCATATGCAAGCAGAGATATCAATGTTCAAATGATGGCATTCAAACAGTCGATTGACGCTATAAAAGTAAACTTGATAAGTACTTTTTCATACTAGTCGAATGATCATACTGAAAGAGAAGATCATTCATTTGAATGTTCTTCATATATGATTAATATAGTTTTCCCTGTGAATAATAAAACTGTTTCATAGAATCTATTGCGTACTACTACTAACATTAATTGACCAGTCTGCTTGTTTAGTACTTAGTTTACTAAGAGTCAAAATAAATGGAATTTTACATTTGATATCTATAGTTGACTTCACTTCAAGAAAAATGTTATATCAGGTGATTCAAGAAGGGTAACTAACATTCTGAACTGTTTTCTGAAAGTCTATTTTATTTATTTTCAGTATATGTATATCGATTATCTTATTCATATTATTGGTATGTTCCCATCGCACCAACCTCCAATTAGCTACATAAACTGTTATCACATCTTTTGTCATTCAGAAACTATAATCAATTAGTTATGTATCCGCCGCCTTCCCCACTCCCAGTCGCTCATCATTATTATTGCGGTTATGCCTATTAGTATGCTACATGATCAGGTTTTAAAACTTTATATCTGTAATCATATTAAGTATCTAGATACTTGAAAGAGTTTGGATAAAACAGTTCAGAACTATCCTGTTTTGTGTTTTAACAAGGTGATTCTTCTCAATAAGTATGATATGATACGACTGACGTTAGCTGATTACAAATTGTGAATCTAGATTTTCTGATAGTTAACATTTATCATCAAGATTTTATCTATAATCCTGAATTCAACCAACACTAAAGGACTAGACAAATACGATATTAGTAACTAATTAATCTGATTCACACTAAATTTAACATGATGAAATTCAGTTTTATATTAATCTCAATTGGATTGTAATGATGAAACATTCCAGTTGACTTGTTTGAGTTGGATGGTGATTAGCAAGCAATCCAACTCAAACAATACTTGTCTACTACCTGGAATATTGAGGCGATCTGCTCAAGATGCACATATCGGAACAAAGATTGACCAGTTTCAGTCTATAGCAAATCAACGGATGGTTCAAACACACTGACTTGATAATGCGTTCAGTCATTTCGATATGGTTCTATATTGGCAATATATACCGGTTAATTAATATTCATTAAATATATAGGATATCCATTCAATGTGAATATTACTTTGTCAATCCTTAAATTACCATCCCTAAACATGGTGTTTATTTATTATTAGACTAATGAACATACATGTTAATTTATGAAGTATGGTTCATGATAATTTTATCCTACATTAATAATAACTAAGCTTATTAAAATACGTGAGTACTTAAAATAAGCTAGTCTATAGGAAACATGCGAATATTTCTTCTAATGTGATATAATTAATTTAATTGAGATGGTTTGTGGAGATTGGTGGAGTTCAGACTTGTTGAGTGTGAGACAGTTATCACTAATGACAACGGATGCCGACCTAATAGTGCAGAGGGTTAGGTGTTCGCCAACCCAAAGCTCCTGGGACGAAATCTAGGGTGTACACTTCTGTGGAGTCCCATGCTAGGAAGAAACAATTGTTCAGTTCTCCTTAATTTTTGATAGTATCCTACCAATATCACTCTGTGATGAATTCAATCAAACAATTTTCTTACAGTCTGGATTATTTCTATAGTTATTATTCATTCTGCTTTTCTTTGAAGAATCTTGATTACTGGGTACTGAAATCGGACCTATTACTGGAATTTGCTCAATGGTTATTTGCTCATGGATATGATACATCGATATGCATAAGTTTAGCTGAGGAAGCTCTTGATATATTGAGTGATTTGAATAAAAAGCATTATAATTTGAGTCAATGTAAAGAATCAAAGTATGGTAAGACCACATTTTATTCATTTTATTCATCTGATACTATAACAAGAGATTCAGGCTAGGAACTCAATCAGTTTGAAGATATCTATTAGTATGGAATTACACTGAATAGATACTTAAAAATAATATGAAGGAAAAGTAATCTTCCTGACAAAGTAACAGTTCAGTATTTCTCAATTTAGACCTGTTGACATGATCGGGTCCAAAATATCATGAAATTGTGAATAATAAATAAAACATAAGATAGACTGGCTAATGTTAACAGATTCTGACTGACGGATCTTTGAAATGCTACATATATTAATTGTGCTTGATACTTAAGAATGTTTTCTGTTAAACAACTTAAGACTAAGTATATTTCGATCTAAAAACGATTAGTTTGTAGTGTGAATAGTTAGTACATTATCCGCATTCCTTTATAATTTAATTAATTTGTTTACTCACTCTCTATGCGCACATCTTAGTCCTGCAGGAAGTCAGCCGCAGCCCAAATAGCTTAGTGGCAACGGTCACAGAGTGTGAAACATGGTTACTCGGTCCAGTGTCCTTCTGTTTACTATCCCCTCCCCTCCTCTTAAACCATCTTTTATCTCTATATGTTGCACGTGATGCAGAGTCACTTAAACTAGTGACTAACTTGAGGCTTGAATTCGGTCAGTACTATAAAAGAATTGACAAACGTGATATCAATTACTACCCAGTGTTCAGTTTCTAAAACTACTAAACTTACGACCATTTAGAATAAATTGTATGGAACCATGTTAAACAGAATCTTGGACATGAGCTTATAATTTATTCAACACTGGCTTGCATAAATGTTTGTTTTTATCCAGGCTAATTATAACAGCGTCTATGACATGCCTTTGATCATATACATATTCAGGAAGTTCAAATAAATTGAACTTCACGAGTACTAATTAAACGAACTTCTACACTGCTCTATACTACTGTATATCTTGAATGAATCTTCATCAGCTACAGTGATTTACATTTTCGTTCAATATAACATAGAGAGAAAGTAATTATTTCAGAAAGCCTGAAAATGTCAAAACTTTTCATTTAAAGCTTTGTCTAACTACAATTATTTTGTATCCACTATTCTTTACTACTGTTTGATCCAGATCACTAACACTATATTCATATACCATTTTAATCACTGTTTATCAAATGTTGACTGTATCATACTGACCATAAATTTTAGGTATCTAAATTGCAGTAAAGTGCTTATTCTGATCTATATTCAAATGAAAACTATGTTTATTGCACATACTTTGTATTCTATTTTCATGTCCCAAGATGTTTATTCACTAATGATACTGATAAACATTAACCAACAATAAACTGTTAACTAAAAAGAAAATTAAAGCTTAGTTGTCCTGATATCTATCAACTTTCCCCCAATGAGACATTGATTCGCTACTTAATTATTTCATCTAAGTTTTTGTTTATCTTCACCGAATCAATTGAATGCAACAAATTGTTAATACTTGAAACTAGTTGAGAAACATTCATTATATGTAGTTTACATGTGACTATCCTTTATAGCTTTTGGTAAACCTATTTAATTTTAGAATTCACTTAATTGACTCTGTCATATAGGAAAAATGTTGTATGCTTACAGCTATGCCTAACTGTAAAGTATGACTGAATAAAACTTACTCAAAAAAAATTTATTACATTTACCGAATCCATAAATGTATGGATACTAGAAAGTAAAATAACTGGTTGTTTTAAGACAAGGATTATTGTAGATCATGTAGAAATCTAATTATTATGCCTAGTTTCCGTGTGGTAATCAAGTTAAAAATTAACAATAATTATTGTTTATTAAAGTAAGGTAGCATTCAAACGGTAACTGAAACAAATATGTTTACAATATTTAATAAATTTAGTTTAGTTGTTCATATTCATCATAAACTGATGTTTGTTGGATGCCAGTGAAAACTATGTAGCACTGGACACTTGTTTAGCTCCTATCATACAACTCTTCATCAGTGAACACCTTCAATTCCTTCCTTTACCATCTGCACCACTGGACCAATTGAGGATCAATCGGGGAATTTTAATTTATATTAAATCTTGATATAGCGCAATGAGCAGTCAATAATATTGATGGTAACTGCCTCACTCTCGACATAGCTAAACCTCACCGGGCATGACTTTTCACTAGGACCTCAGGAACATCCTGAAGTTAGTTACTGGTGAACTGAGTATTGTAGATGAATTGATTTGAATTGATTGTAGTGAGAATTCTATGATTGGGTGCATGCCAGCAAAGTGGTACAGATGGTTAAGTGTCTTCTCTGAGACCTGAAAACCATAGATTTAGTTTCCTGGTTGAGTCAACGATGCTCACTACTTGGGAGTAGCATGCTAAGATGAAACAAGTATCTAGTGCTCATTGGCTTCCTTTGGTACTCCAGTCTGTGATAAAAACTAGTGTCTAAACTTAATGCCTATATCCACGAAACTATTTCAACTTAATTTTAACGAATCTACAAAATCTAGCACTTTTAAACGTCTACTTAATTAGTTAATGGATGATTCCTAAATACTACAGTGTAATTTTCATTAATCACTTCATTTTGATTTTTTATAATCAACTTGTTATGCCGGACCACTAAAGAAGAGTAACAAACTCAGTACTGTGTTTTAGAACACCAGTTCAATTATTCTAACTGTGGCTAATGTAAACATTTTGTTTCTATGATTGTTACATTTCTCTTACCCTAGCCTCACAATTAGTATATTTTCTCTTAGTATATTGTCTCTTACAATGAACTGCCGTGAATTGTTTGTGTACAAGTTATCCCTATTCACTGTCACTATTTCTTTAGTTCTGTGTTAATGTTAATTTCCTAATTGGTTCGCTGTGTGGTCTGGTTTGATATATATATAAACGAATGTATGAAATATAATTCGGTTCTGTTTGGTTGTTCTATCGGGTCGTATTCTTCTTATTTCGGCTTGGGACTTAGTGGACATAGGGCAGACTAGGTAGACTAGGCACACCTAATTGGCACTCGGCCAACCAACACCAAATTTTTCGCATCATAATACAAACTTAACAATCAGTTATAATTATATCGGTGTAGCATAAACGTCATACTGAATAAATAACTACAGAAACAGTGTACATCATAGCTCATAACGAAATCTTTAAAACAAACTATACTATACACTTGACCAGTAAACTAATAATAAGTTGATTAAATATGCTAAACACAATTTACTTGGCGAATTGTAATAAAGTATTGCGGAGATTGCTGAGTTTAGATTTGATATCACGAATCGGTCTGAATTGGACAATCATTGAAGACCCCGGTAACACTGGATGGTTGTTTCATTCTAGTATAGGACTATTCGGCAGTGCACATCCACGACTCCATCACAGAATCGAACCCATGACTTTTAGGCTTCTCTAAGAACGCATGATTACTGAGACTACTGAGCCATCCGGCTTCCAACAGTTTATATTTTTAACTTAGTCAACTCCTGATATATTTTCTTGACCTCATCCATTACAATTGATGGGTTATTGTCTCATACCTGACATGATTGAACTGCTATTGCTTACTTCAACCATTAGGTGCTTGCTAAGTTGTCTAATGATTAGGCATTCTTAGCAAAGCCTGAATGACATGGGTTTGATTCCTTGGTGGGATCACGGATGTGCAATATTGAATGAATACTAGCATAAAACAACTGTCCGATACTCCCTAGTTTTCAGTGGTTGTCTGATTCAGATCAATTCGTAAATCTAAATTATCTGAAGAAAATAAAAAACAGCCAGGAAGTTAGCAATTCAGCAATTCCAGCCTGATATTTGTGTTCAAAAGAAGTATGTTTAATCCCAAACATTGAAAACTTCATGAACAACCTCAGCTCAGAATAAAAACTTAAACAAATACTGTCACATTACAAAAGAAAAATAACGAGCTTATTAATTGAAGAGTATATGTTAACTTTCTGTCTAAGCAATGCATTATTACTCTAATGAAACAATCATTTGTTCATTCCCCTTTTTACAGGTCAACTTTTAATCAATTCAAGAAATGTTCAATACTTGGATATTTTAATGAGAGCATGTATTTTATTAGCAGAGTTTGTGGATGCAAGCAATTTCAATGTTCATCAAGTGAATTGTATTAATTCATTAGAATATTTAATAATCGCTGTAAATTGTGTCAAGAATATCTTAAATGTAGGTTAATTTTATTGACGTCAATAATTATAGTGTCTGAATGAATTAAGTTAAAAGGAAATTATTTTCTTTGAAATTAAGTTAGTCTTCAGTTCTTAGTGACATGGATAGTAGGTCTGGTGACCTGTATTAATTATCGCAGTTGTTTTTGCAGTGAATATCCAGCTTCTCTTTGAAAGAGTTTACCGATGGAGCTGATACCACCTGTTCAAGTAGTGATTTCCACTCTATGTGAAAAACAAATTTCCACTCTGAGTTTATTCAGTCTCGGTTTTCGAACCTTTCTGAGGTGATTAGTTCTAGAGCGAGTGAAAGGATAAGACATTAACACTTAAGTCATTATTTCGCATACGGAATACTAATATAAGGTCACCTTGTTCTACGATAAAATAATTGGAGAAGATTAAGGTATTTCAGACGCTTATCGTAAGGGAGGTTTGGAAGGCCTGTTACTAGCTTAGTACCTACTCGTTGAATCCAATCAAGTGTCTTGACATCCTTAACATGATAAGAACTTGTTGTTTGGATACAGTACGCGAAGTGATGTCTCACGTACATGGGGTATAAGATCCGAAACATCGTCATCAAAACATTTGAATGCTTTGCGAAGTGGCCATAACACTCGAAGCCTTTTAGGTGCTGCTGCTTCGCAGTATGCAAGTTTAGCTAAAACCGGGAAAAAGTTAATTTAGCGGATTTTTACTATTAAAGACGTTGTCTGTTCTTCACGGGTTAAAATAAATTAGAGTAACACCGAAGACTGAAAAGGTACTGGTCACTAACTTTGTCATAATACGCTTCTAATCAACAGTAAACACCTTCAATCCTGTCACGAATGGAATTTAACACTTTAATTTCTCGTGGCAGTTGAAAATATGAATTAGTGTATTCAATATTTAAGAGCGATCTGTGAAATAACAGACTGTGTCATGGATGTGCACTACTATGGCGTCATATGTGTAGAAGGGAAGGGGCAGTTTTAAATTTCTACTTAATCCCTAATGGTTACATTAACTAAGATTAATTCATGACGAATATTGCCTGCAAATAATTTACTTACTATTGATTAAAGCTAATCAAATCGAATGAAGAAATCGTTCACTGATTAATATACGGAAATTAAGAAAAGGATGATTCATAACATATCATATTCCAAATGATTAAACTGCTCTGACTGTATCTGCGTTTGTTTAACTTCACCTAGATTACTGACTAAACGCTGAAAGCTAGATTATTAATTTCTCCAGCAACATCATTCCTGTATGTAGAATACACCACTGAATTCATTTAGCAAACTACTTTTAAAATTAAATGTTAATGGTTCAATTAGTATAATAAAATACTGTAACATTTTATTAATCAATCAGCTTTCAGTATCTTCAGTTGTTGAAAGTCCACGTGTAGATCAAAAATCACCGAAAAGCCCTCAATCCACTACAGTTAAAATGAGATCAAAATCGAACGTACCCAGTAGTACTGAAACTTATCGCGGAAGACAAAATGTGAGTATCTTTTGTCATAAAATAGTTATTGAATGAATTCTGTGGTGAAATGAGCAAAAGTGACATCTTATATGAAGTTTGGATGAAGCATGGTAAGTATGAATAAGTTGTATGGAGTGAGTGAATGGTTCAATAGGTAACCACTTCTCACATTACCTCATCAAACCCAGTTTATTTACTTATAAAATCGTATGCATAGTAAGTATATTCACTGGACACTCAACAGTTTAGCTTTCTACACAGTCATGTCTTATCCGACTGATTCAAGAAGTTTAAAGCTGCTTAACTGGGATGCGGATCATAACTGTTAGCGGTATTAACTAAAAATTGTCCTGAAATATAACTGAATATTGTTTATCGTTCTTAAATTGTGTCATTCAAACATCACTTTATGGCAAGTAAATACAAATAGCCCTGATACTGTTTGCATACTTCTTGATTATAAACAATTCAATCACTTAATAAATCCAATTATTTGATGAGAAAAAAGAATTTGCAGGGACGCGTTGATCATTTGATTTTTGCAGGATATCTAGTTGCCTTGAGCAAAGCTTTTTAAATTATCTATCGCACCTCATTGAATACACTTCCATGGCTTATAAATTCGTTTTTTGCTTACTGCAGAAACTAATGGTATCTACATCAACATACCGGTCCTTTGTAACCTATAGGCAATTCAGTATAACCTCTTTCCTTATCATGGGCATCTTCATAACTTTTCTTCCCCCGCCCTTTCTTACTTGCAAATTACAAACTTACATAACTTTGCAATTTAGAATAGGCTTGTATCATCCCGTTGATTTGTAATGGACTAAAACTGGTCAGCCCCTGTTGCCACATGTGCATCCTGAGCGGATTGCCTCTATATAGCGGTAGTACGCAAATTATATTTAAGTTGGATTGTGATTGGCAAGTAGAATCCAAGAGGCGCGTTTCGTCCTATTTGGGACTCATCGGCTGGATGTACCTGCATCCCAATGTTGATGTTCACACTGTTCACACACTCAGCTGTAGGATAACACAGGAACACGAATACTGATTAGTTGAAAGTATAAAAAATACTCATTCATGATTCTATTATCAGTCATAATTCAATAGAAAAAGAGAATTTACTAACAACTTATAACTTGTTTATGACTTATAATGTTTCAAATGATCTTATCATATAGTGAGTAATATATCAGTTTCATACTACATAAAGCATGATTGAACTTAATGAAACCAGATGTACGATACACCTTTAATTTTGAATAATCATGTCAAAATTAATGTTCATGCTAATGGATTATAATCACATGTGATTGTTCAAATAGATTTCCTTATCCATCTCTAATGATAGTTTGGAAATATCAATCGGATTAATTCGTTTATTTGTGCTTACTATCCTGTCTAGTTTAACTTCAAACATACATTTTAAAAAATTGAGTTGAAAATGTTTGGTGTAGTAGTGCATGAAGAATAAATGTTACACAACAATACTAATCGAAAACGATCCCCGTTGAAACTTAAAATATCTCATATAAGTTATGTTAATTTAGCCAGTTCTATGTGTATGCATTGTTCACCTGATCCTGTGGAGCTAGGTTCATAGGTCATTCAAAGAGGCACATCTCCAGACGTATGAAAGAATATCCAATAGCATGACTCAATAAAGAGCAGTGGAAAAGTATTAGGTTATCAATTCTCCATGTGATGGATAATGACCATGCAGTAGGTGGATCCAATTTTGAGATTAATCATAAAATCAACTCACGTTTACCGAAAGGTGTCTGTATATTTCTTCTCTATATTGTAGAGACACTAGCGATACACAATATAAAGCCAGATTCATGCATACAGAAGCAATTCATCAGACTGCTTTCGTTATAAATCCCGTAGATTCCTCTATAAACTCCCTCCATGTAGTAATCTTATTTATTCATTTTAATCATACCTTCATTTCATACGTTATCCTGCCCTACAACTCCTACATTTAAACTTATCCTATTAGAACGTATTTATTTCATTCAGTAAATTATTATTATTATTATTATTATTATATATCACCTTGACTAATTGTTAACAATGACCTTTATTTATGTACTTCTGAGAAAAAAAAATGACAAGATCTCATTTCGTATAGTTATTTCTCTTGATCTCAAGTTACTCATACCATTTTCAATTTGTATGATGACTCAATTATGCTGTACTATCTGTTGTACCCATCATTACCATTATGCATTCTATGATTTCTACCTATTATATGCATATACACTAATAAACTAAGCATTTGATCACATTTATTATTTCGTATAAATGATGACGTTTGTACAGTTAATGAAAATGAGATCGTCAAAAGAGTAGATTCTCTTCGTTAAATTGTTTGCTTTAATTTGACTTTTCTAATTAACATGCTTTTCTACTTTCTCCCAATTTCTTATCAGAATAACTCAGTTCATAGAAAAGTATTGCCCGAAACACTTACTGAATGGTGTATCTACGAAGTATCAGACGACATATTACAAGCTTGGCATATGAATTACACAGAATATCAAAATAAATCAACCAACTCTAATATATATGACTTAGAAAATGAAACATCCTCTGGACTTACAGATATATTTTCAGTGAAACAACAAATTAATCCACTGACTATTCGTTATCCTGTAGGTTATGATAGGATTTATCGTCAATATACATGTGTTTCCCTGTGAGAAGTGATTGATTTGGTCAACTTTTTTTCTTTTTAACTAAATTCATATGTGAAAGTTTTTATCCTACTATTATCTGATGGCATTTACTCTTGTTTGTTATTACCGTCTTTTAGCAAGATCACAAGTTTTAAATGAACTGATGATGAAATGTCTACGTAATCCGTACATCAGTATATAAACCACTGCTTCTTTAACTCCAGTTTCATTATGGCCACTACCAAGTGGCGAATCTGAAGCTCTAATCATTCTTCTCTTTCGTCCTCACGCCTTCTATGGTTCTTCTAAACTTTTTACTGATGCAGATTGCGGTCAATTTGGCTCTCCGTAATGTTGTCCGGTGAAACCCATATGGCTTTATTTTTGCGATTATGGGAGAATATGGTACTATCTTTAATCATTTTGTCAAAGACATTTAAGTTTGCAAACCTCTCATCATTTTCGTTCCTTTCTCCCAGTCTATGTAGTCTTACGATGTCTTAATATCCAGTGTTGTCAATTCTAATCTCGGCGTTTAGATCTCTCATCAGATTGATTAGGTTCTCTCTTTGGCATTTCTCTATGATTGACTGCAGCCCCGCATAGAATTGGTCTTTGTCGTCCTCGTGGGTGTCATTGTTAGGCTCATATCACTGGATGATATCCATTGTGATCTCCTCCTTCATTGTCTTGAAGGATACTTTGATGATCCCAGGTCCATGAGTTTCTCATCCCACAAGTGCTTTCCGTGCTTCTTTGAATAGCATTAGTGCTATTCCTTGTATACGTAAAGCATTTTCTTCTCTGTGACCGGAGTATAACAGTATCTCTTCCGAGGGTAGTCTTCAGTGTCTAGCTTGTAACCAATTGGTTTTGCTTATTCCAAGTATTTTAGTGTTATATCTCATTTCCTGAGCTATTTGGATGCTTCTCCCTGCCTCCCACATCCTGCGAACTTTCCATATATATATATATATATATATATATATATATATATATATATATATATATATTAATTGTTACTCTGGTTGTCAGAATGGGTTGCTAACCTTATATCCAATCCTGTTTCTTTATTCGTGCATGGGACCAGGCAGTAACTCTACAAGAGTTCAAAGCAAAATTTACCTCTCAGTGACATTTTTATTAGTTGAAATTAGGTAGGCCCTGTGGCGGAAGGTATTTAGTTTAGATGTTTGTATTCACTTATGACTAAATTCATGCTTGTAGTGAGAGGTCATGGTAAGTGAATTTCAGACATATTGATAATGGGATACCTATCACCACTGGCATTGACTGATTTTCACGGTATATCACAAATTGAAGGAAGCAGGAATTCCTACCATTGGACACTGGCTAGCCCATCGGTGTAGATGATCAGGTGTCTACTGTGAGGCCTGAAACTCCAGGGTTCGATTCCAAAGACGAATCAGTGATACATACTGCTCAGAAGTCCTATACTACGACGAAATATGTGTTCAGTGCTCCATTGTGTTCGTTGATATCTAACAAAATTCAATCTGCGGCGATTATTGACAACTAAACTATTATAGTAGTTAATGAATAAAGAAATTGTAGCTATAATAAAGAAGGCATGCATAATTAAAATCAAACCTTTGTAAACTGTCAAGAAGGAAATTAATTTAATCTTCAGAGGTTCAAACTGTTTTAATTAGTATTGAAGATAACTTGTGATAATTAATCACAATGAGCAATTGTTTCACTTTGAGACTACTTAAAATTTTAGTGACTCATGTGTCCTGATGGTTTTACAACTCTTGCCGATTGACGATAATGATAATATTCAAAGCGACTTTATTAGACTGAGCTTATCAATATGTTACGATCCCCAACAATGGATATTCCTACCTATAGCCATCAGGATTCATCAAAGTGATAATCAGTATTTAGTTGTTTTATTGGTCTTAGACTCGTTGCTCCTTGTAGGAGAAGTGAAAACTGAATAAAGTGGTTTACTGTCATAAAGGTTATATCAATACTCTTAATGTTTCAGGTACCGACTGAATGCCGATGATAAGAGGCAGGTTGAGGCAGTTTTTCGTTTTCAGTCATTCACAACATGTTTTATTTTGAGTTCGCTTTACATTAATTACGTTTGTCAAACTTTCGTTTATTTACCTACCTTGATTTACTATTTAACACACCATTATTTCGTCTTGTTTCTAATAATATTTACGTCTTCTTTTTGAACTTCTATCCTAATCACTTTTCTTCTGCTACATCTAATGCATATATATATATCATCTTCAATAATCAAAGCTTGTAACCATGGCATGTTTAGATCGTTTATTGGATTTAATTACTGAAATGGGTCCAGGTCAACTTGGTTATCCCATTTTAATCTTACAAGATAGTCTTGTTCGTAGTTGGGCAAGATATGATAAGTCATCATCATTAGTTAATTGTTCTTGTATTGGAAAATTGATCCACTTGAAGTAAGTTAAACAGTGAAGGCTACTTTGTTATTTCCAATATTGACGTATTTTAAAGATTTTTCTTTGAAATTAATGACAAAACGGTTGTTTTTCGATAAAAAGTTAATGGAACTAACATTTCACAATGTCGAAAGATGGTGTAGAAGCTTCTCTTCTTCAGATTTTGACTTATAATCTTAGAATATTACTATCAAATAGTTTATTTAGTTGTCAAGACAACCATCTCCATTTATTTGAACCCCTTCATTTAATAATTATAAATGACGATTTGGTGTTATGCAGGTTGTTGAATATGAATTTTGTATCGCGAATTTACCTGAGTTAAACAACTACTGAAAACAAAGATGCACTGAAAGACATCTGTTTAGTTCTAGTATGGGATGTCTTGGCATTCCACATCTATATCACTTTTACAAACTTTCAGAATTCGCTGCCGATTCAACCGGTGTTTAACAGTCAAAATTCCTAAATTCACTCGATTCACGATATATTCATTCGATCTCACTCAATTCTATGGGTAAGTAACTGCCTTGTATTCGATATGGCTGAGTTCCACCGAACACGTCTTTTCATTATAACTTCGTGAATTACCTCCTGAAATTAGTTCCTAGTGAGTAAAAACTATTGATTGTGACTGTATGTTATGGAAACTGTTGGTTGTTTAACTCAGATAAATTTGCAATATCAAATTCAAGATTCGTTAAAATTTTATATAAAGAGTTGCATTTTCGATAAATAGTCGTTTCATGAGACAGATGTTTCTTGTTGTTATTTCTGCTACAAAGTATGATATAAAGTAGTTTTAAAATGGACAAAAGACTAAATTATTTTGAACTCACAATCGGCCAACGGAGCTGATTATGAACGAGGGATAATCGCTCATAAATTCGATTTATTAATGTCCAATAAACGGATTACCTAAAATAGAATAATTTTCTAGTATAAAGGTTAATTATTTAGGTTGGATTGTGACTGGCAAGCAGAATCCAGGACGCGCGTTTCGTTTTATTTGGGATTCATCGGCTGAATTCACCTACATCCCAATGTTAATGTTCACACTGGAATTCAAACTCAGCACACTTTGTATCAAATACTACCACATCCCCTACTAGGCTACTGAGTTCAGATTGTCGGGCTTGTGCAACGGGTATATATTTAATTAGGATGGGTTTGAATCTTACCGTTGATTAGTCATGGACTCGTTGCACAAGTGTAACTGTCCGAAACCTTTAGCCTAATGGTGAACGCGGTAGCATTTGGTACAAAGCGCTCTAAGTTCAAATTCCAGTGTGAACATTAACATTGAGATGCAGGTACATCCAGCCGATGAGTCCCAAATAGGATGAAACGCGCGTCCTGGATTCCACTTGCCAGTCACAATCCAATTTAAACATTACTTGTGAACTACCTCTATATGAAGACAATCCGCTCAGGATGTGCATATGGCAACAGAGGCTGACTAGTTTCAGTCCATTACAAAATCAACTGGAAGATACAATCTCATCCTAATTAGAAAATTAGTTCGTTTGTATAACAGAACTGCATGCATTTAATACAAGATAAATACGATTAAAATTCATTGTGCATGATATGATTGTTAGATGTTGGTTTTGTAGGTTATTGCAAAACCTATAATATAAAGGTTTGATCATCATATATTGCCCACCCTATCAAGGAGTAATCACATATGTTGTTCATCAGTATTGTTCAGTAAAATCAGTTCTTATTGCACTACCTGTCCGTCTAAATGTCAGTTCACTATGTAGTCGTAACTACTAGAACTATGTCTTCTTCTGCATCATTGCACAGTACATTACACTACACTACGCTACACTACAATACAGTACAGCACAGTACAGTACACTCTAGGACATTGCGCAACACAGTGATATTTTAAAAAGTATCTTTCACAAAATATAACGTTTACTTATTGATAACTAGAGATTAATATTTCGAATAAACAATAATATATGTTCAGCATATTTTCAACACATTTGGTTTAGTCTCGAAAGTTGGTAAATTATATCTTTATATATGTTCCGTCATTATCAATTAGGTCAATGGAACTTTCCTGTTGTTTGGGTTTACCATCTGGAGTAACTAATCATCAGAATAAATTAAACCCATTGCTGCCTAACGAACAAGAAGTAGCCGAGTAAGTCGAATAAAGTGAACATATAGAAAATGTTATTACCCTGAAATTCTAGATTACCTTTTTATATGCGGACTATAGGCGTCATAATATATCTCAAGAATAAATGGCAAGTGAAATGTAAGTTTGAAATAGTTGAAGCAATTTAGGGAATTATTTACGAAAGCAAAGCTACTTTCAGCATGTATAATATCAGAGTTCATTTGCCTACATATAAGTAGTCCATCTTTTGTATCAAAGAAATCACATAACTATCCACGCAAGTTCAAACGAAAATATTTCAAAATTCTGAATCTAGGAAATCCCAGGAATGTCACAAAATCTCTAAAGACAGAATTGAGGTCATATATACACAACAAATCCATAAGAATGGATCATGTTTATTAGACCATATAGAAAATATCAACAACAAAAAATAATCAACAAAAATGCGATGAAACACCAAGAGAACGAAATCTGTGGAAGCAAACAGCTAGAAACAACGTTGTCATGACAAATGAGTTAGTACACGCAGAATAATCAAAAAGTTGGCTTCTCTTGAAGCAAATAGTTATGATGATGTCAAAAATGGGATGGAAAATTTTATAATTAAACCATCCAGTTCAGTCAACACAACACTACCATTATGTATGTATGAGTTACAATTTTTAGTCAAGATGTCATTTCAAGAATAATTTCAATAGAAATACATCATTATCATCGTTCTGTAAACAGGGGAAAACAAACAACAAACGAATTATTCAATGTTAAATGTAGTTAAATAAAAGTTAATAAATCTAATTTGAAATAAAGTGAAGAGAATTATGATTATTCATTTTATTTAAGACATAACGGTTAGATTTAATTGTACTGTGGTTTGAACTTCTAGTTCCTTATTTAAAATGTTATTGGTTGGAAACTGAAAACAATCGAATGTTCACCATGATACTCCTCTCAATTGTTATCCCCCCTGAAATCATCACTTGGTTCAATCTGATTAATTATATGAAACTGATCTTATCTGTTTTAGATTAGTTGTAAAATTTAATCAAATTTTCACAAAAAATTCATTTTTACAAAAACTTTTCAAAAAACGCTCAATGTTGAATGCAAAACGAATAGAAAACGTTACTTGTATTATAGAAACCATTATTATAGTCGACTTTATATCGATTCACTAGGAATAGTATGATTTTAGTTTCTATCATTTACATTAATTAGTAGTTGATAAATCGAATTTGGTTATTTATTTTGTTTATGGAACTAAATTATGTGAATTAATATGAAAAGGCTGAAGATTTGAACCGGATTACTTATTGTTAATGAAGCTGTAAAAATTATAATAGTAGTTCAATAAACATGAAAGTTAAGTGTTTTTTACACTATGCTCACTCTATTCTCTATTTCTTTCGTTGTAAACCATTAATCGAGTAAGTTGTCTGCAAATGTGAAATGGTAAATGAATGAAGTAGATATTCTAAGTAGCTGTTTATTTATTGAAATGGAAACACTACTATTTAATAAGTAATAAATATTCACTTATCAGTATTAGTGTAGGTTCAGTGTATCTACTAGGACTATACTATATAATGTTTATATCTATTCTAAAGAGTTGATGAATTGAAGTTGAATGATTAAATACATAGATATCTACGTCGATGTGGAAAATACTTTGAATGACTGTTCGATATAAGAAAATTAACGTAGGACGTGGTTGATGTAGCAGACTAAATTATATAACAGTATTAGCTAATTTCAACTATTGAACATAAATAGGATGAACAGGAAATGTTCATTTAAATAATCTTGAAATCTTCTGAATATCTGATGAACTTTATGTACATGACCCATATAATTAGGTTTATTATTAAACCGGGAAGAATTCCTGTCCAACTCTTCATTATACCTGTAAATGGTAAGACAGTGAATGACTTTAAGACGAATGTAAGTGTATCGGTAAATCTGTATGCCTTATACACATGCTAAGATTATAGCTAAGATTAAGAATTCAGCGATATGTTGTATACAAACTATTTGAATTACTTAAGTAACAAAGCACTGAAATATCATGGCAGCCATCTCATCCTAACACTCTCTTGATTCCCCCAGGAACTTTAGTTTCACAAAGAACAACTAATCATCTATAACACTCGACCACTTAGCGTAAAGTGGTGGGGTTTCGGCTTTCATGAATTTTTGATATGATGCGACAATTATATGTTGTTATTTGTGATAACTAATACCAAAGAGTCTCATACTTGGACTAAACAGGTATCGTATGCTTCCTGGTTCTCACTGGTACCCTACCAACATTAATCTTTGACAAATCCAATTAGTTAAAATTAATAAATGTTACAGCATGAAATGAACTTAACTAAGTTTACATTTTAATATGCTGAATTTACCCACTAATGAAAAAGAAAACTTAGCAAAAACTGATGGGCATGGCATTAGGATAATTTTAATCGTTTATTGTGTAATATAAAACTGTATAACCCCTTGAACACTCCTCAGTTTCAAGCCAATACATTTGTATTTCACTGTCATACAGTTATGCGATTCAGTGTTTGTTTTTCTCAGTTACATAAAAATTTGATATTAGGTGTGATCTCCCACTTTGCTCTATTCCTCCTAGTGCATATACACTGTTAAAAACTAACCCAACTGATCCATATCTAAGAGATTTAATCAAAAGTTGGATTCATTTAGGCGATCGCTTAGCTAAAATCGGTCAATGTTCTCATGCACGTACATTTTTGAGTATGTCTAAACAATTTATTATTCAAAGTGATAATGATCAAATGAAATATTGGCTGCTTGTAAGAGCAAGATTAGCTTTAGTTGAAGGTCAATATAAATTGACTAGATCACTAATTTCGAAGATATTTGTAAGTTTATAATTATTTTAAATGTTTTATTTTTATACTTAAAATGTTGTCTGGACTCAGTAATCTAGTAATAGCGTTTGACATGAAAGGAACCGAATTCGAGTCCGGATGTAAACATTAACACTAGGGTGTAGAGGCATCTAGCTGATGAGCTACAAACAAAGCAAAATGAGCTACCTCTGTGTCACTTGATAGCCACTAATTCACCTTAATTCGTAGTTGTGAACTACCGCTGTATCGAGGCAATCTGTTCAGAATGAACACCTGGCAACAGAGACTGATCAACTTCTGTTTATAACAAATCAACGAATGAAATAAGTACATTCAAATTACAACTAAACTATGGTGTTTTATTTGTTAACATTGTAGTCTTCATTCATATGATATTTAGTAGGAATCGATTCACACATTTGACTGTGTGGATAGCAAAAGAATATAGGATAAACGTCTCATCCTATTCGGGACGCATCAGCAGAATATGTCTGCATCGCATTGGTAACGTTCATACTAATATTCGAGCCAAGTCTCTTTAGCAACTGAACTATTAAGCCTAGACAGTTACTAAGCTGTTCATCGGGTACAAAGGCATTAGTAAGGATTTGTAATATCCCATTTTAAAATCCAGTATTGAAGATGATCAATCTCCATCATCACTTATACATTCTTACTGCGAAATCGACTAAAAAAGAAGTATCAACATGAAAATAGTTAATATCTAGCGCCAGAGAATGCGTTTCGAAGTTTATACAAATCATCTATGGCTTTCGTAGTTTCAAGATAGAATAATGTGATCTCACTTAAACCTAGTATAAAAATAAGTATCTCTCTGCTTTGTACTATAATTGGTGAGTTGAAAGAAGAGCTCAAAATTCTAAGCTAGACGGTTCCATGGACTTTTTTCATTTCTTCAGTTGAATATGTTTTTGTTATGACGTGTGAAATTTGGTTGGAGTGGCCGAATGCCAATTAGGTGTGCCTAGTCGATAATTGCGCGTCTGCCCTATGCCCACTAAGTCCCAAGCCGGAATAAAAAGAACACGAACCGATAAACCAACCAAACAGAATCGAATTATATTTCATACATTCGTTCATATATGTATCAAACCAGACCACACAGCGAACCAATTAGGAAATTAACATTAATACATAACTAAAGAAATAGTGACAGTGAATAGGGATAACTTGTACACAAACAATTCACGGTAGTTCATTGTAAGAGACAATATACTAAGAGAAAATATACTAATCATGAGGCTAGGGTAAGAGAAATGTTACAATCATAGAAACAAAATGTTTACATTAGCTACAGTTAGAATAATTGGACTAGGTGTTCTAAAACACAGTACTGAGAATTCGTTACTATTCTTTAGTGGTCCGGCATAACAATTTTCAAAGAAGGATGTTCTCTAATTCTCACTGTACTTAGGAATTACAAGACAATATTTTTATTTTATTGTTCTGTGTAATATCTAGTATTGCATAAAGTGCATCCTGGCAATAAGTTATCTATCTTATTGGCCACGATGTTATTCAAACTGATATAATTTATGCAGCAATAATAACTCAACAGTATGATATTGATCACTAGTCGGTGACAGATGAGTATAAGCACTTAATCGAGAAAGTATTCATTCAACCCATATACTTAAATGGGTTTCCAAGAAAAGTACTTGTAAGTTTAAGAAAAAACACTACGTTTCTAACGCTCAGAAAACTCATCATTGATTTTAGGAAAATGACATATGTGGACTATGCGTGTAGTGATTGGTTAATGAAGGTATAGACAGGTAAGTGACGAGTTAAATTTGGGTGGATAGATAACTGTGACTTCTATATTTGACTTTTCATTTGGAATATGTGATACGTCACTCGGTATTGTTGAACTAATTGTACTTAACCTATCTGATTCTTAATGAATTAGCTAGATTATCATATCTAATTAACAAGTTTAGGAAATGCTGAGATAGCAGTAGAAACTGTATTGCGTATAAATCAAAATCGATAGAATCGGCCATCCCACGTGAGATCTAACAGAAATGTGATGATTTATGTGAACTCAGAGTTTATAAATAACAGGAGTAATGACGTTTACGGAGAATAATGTTTTCATGTTATTAGTGTAACTTAATTAGACAATTATTTGCTTTAAACTTCATCACATTTTACTAGCATATTGCAATTGATAGCATTATCAAACATGAGATTGGATTGTTCATGAGTTGGGATTACTTAAAACTCTTTAAAGCCAATCAGAAACAGTATTTAGTTATGACGCAACTTGCAAAAGTAAGAAAATGACAGTGAATACACAGTTTTAATTAATGAATTGATCTAGACTGAAAATTGATTATCTCCATGTAAATTCACAAACCGTAAGACAAATCAATTCATTCACTTAGCTAAAGATTACTCTTTCTTGTGAACTTCTCCTCGGCTAAAACTAATGTTTAAGACAACTCCATATGACTTCTATGATGGTGATGTATTTGTTAGGGATAAGATTATGGTCACAGTTTTCGGTTACGGTTAATTCATGTAATCAATGTTGGTTTCATGATGGAGAAACTTTGTGGTAACACAAGAGACATAATAACTAAATGAAGGTAAATTTTACTAAATTCTGAATAATACTGAAAACTATTTGTTACTGAGTTTCTCAGTATGTGGAAGAATCAATGATATACTTTCCTGAATTTGAATGATTTATCCAGTGAGGATTCATCAGTGATTACCATGGGACGATCTGAAAACCACGTACGATATCTGCTATGAGAACTACAGATGTTGGATTGTAGTTGTATTATGTTCAGCTAGATACATGTACATATAACTATCGTATATCAATTGACTTCACTGCACATATACGATTGAGCTGATATACGAAAATAAAGGAGTCGATACGATTAGTAAGGTAAGAATGTATTTGATAACCTAACTAATCCAGTAAATACCCAAGATTCAAACAGACCGGAAGTGAAGAGATCTCAATCATAACTCGAATATACACACAAAGAATTGTACAATTTAAAAGTTGATATTTTCAAAGGATAATATAAGCCTCTACATAAGAATAATTCACTACTATCCAGTAATTCATTTGTTACCAAATAAATCAAGTGTTTTATATTATATAAACACTGACATATATGAGTTCCTATCTCATTTTATTGCATAACATAGGATTTCGAAATAGAAGATGAATCATTTTGGTTTGATTGTCTATCAGTACGTATCGATGCTTTATGTTATGATCCAAATTTAACAATACAGAATTCATTTGAAATAAATGATAATCAACAAAGCACTATGAATGATGCATCATATTGTCGACATTTTGGTATACAAACAGCAATAAATGAAATAGACTTAGCTATAAATGATTTACAAAAGAGAAAAATTAACTGGAAATCAAGAGATGGTTGGTTTAATAAATTTCATGGATTACTTTTATCAAAGAAAGCTCAATTAATTTCTAGAATCGATGAAATGAATTATCATTATTCTACGTTATTCAATTCATTGGTAATATTCAATTTACTGTAAATAGTTTTACTGAATCATGTTTGTAATTCCTTTACGAAGTTATTCCATTTCTTCACATACAATTAAAAAAAGGGGAAATTCAACTGAATTGAGGTGGCTTTATAGAGATAAGCATTAAGTTTAGTTGTATAACATGACATGGAACTTTTCAGAAGTGCGCGCCGTTTATTCTTCCAGGAAATCCAAGGCAGAGATTTCAGGTGTCACGAAGAATGACTAATCATCTTCACCACTCGGTCACTTGGCACCCAGTGGTTGGAATCCCACTTCCATCAATTTATGATATAGTGCGACGATTATATATTACCATTTCTGATAACTATCTTACTCCCAGCACATATGAACTCCACTAGTCACGATTTCTCAGTAGAACTTCAGAAACATCCTAAAACTAGTCACAAGTTAGCTGATTATTTTTATTGGATTAAGGTGGTTTTGAGTAGATCAGTACTAAGTTTAGCTGTTTATAATCTCTGACTAAATCGAAAGGCGGTATGCGCTGATAAGTCCTGCTCTAGGACGAAGTAAATGTTTAGTATTCCGTGATTTCTAGTGGTGCATAACCAACATCAATTTGTGACGAAAATAAATAATTAAATTTACTACCTATCTCCACAAAACCATCTCTACTCAAATCAATGTAGTTGAATAAATTACAAAGAGTAGTTCTGTTTCCAAACAACTTCATTCGCGGATTGATATCAATAGAACCACTTTAAGACTCTTTAACAGTGCACAATAACAGTTCCTCACAAAATCTATTTCATGACTTTCAGCTCTTGTAAAACACTCTAAGTTCAGATCAATATGCTAATCTGAGTAGACCAATGGTAACGTTTATGAATGCTTCATTTTTTATAAGCGTGGTGGTTATTTCTAGTAATCACAGAACCTAGGTTTAACGATTCATATGAGTCGTCATCTTAATTCATCAAGCACAATCTAGTGTGTATTAACCAATCCAGCTTGATTGTAAAAACTACATCCCCAGCCATAAATTAATTCAACTGATGGCTATGTCTTCTATGCTAGCGGCAACATGATTTTATAAGCGTGGATCAATCAATCATGGGCCGAAAAACACAGTCCATTTGATTAGTAATATTATTCTGTTGCCATGTGCAAAGCATATAATTATTGACAGTATCTCAGATTATTTTGAATAAAAGATGTTACGTTATATATTTTAAGTTTTGTTTAACTTATATCACTTATTTCTAATTTAGGAGAAACCCACTACTTGTGACCTACCTTCACGTCCAATAAATTTATTGATAAATCTAAATAGTGCTCCACAGTTATTTGAGGAAGTCATTCGTCTTTTAAATTTTAATAAACGGGCAGCACTTAGGCTAGGTTGGATTCCATTACTAGCCTATTGGGTTAGAGGACTGAAGTATGACGTTAACTTACAAGTAAGTTCTATAAGAAGCCTTGTCATTATCTATTCTGTAAGTTACCGTGCTGTAATACGTTAGAATTTAAATGACTGAGTAATTGACGTTTATTTATAAAAAATTATAGGATTCTAGTATTTAAAACCTTGTCTATAGAAAGCTGTTTTTAGTGGCGAGAATCTCTGTCTGACAAACTTTGGCTGTCTACTCAGTTTTTTGCTAAGCTTACTGGATATAAGATAGAGAGATGAGTACTAAATGTTAGACAACATTTATGTAATCCGAGATCCTATCGAGTCTGTCGGCGGCTGAAATACGACAGAATTATTAAAAGGAAAAATAAGTCTATTAATGACAATTATACATAAAAGGTACTAGTTGTTGGTGAGTATTTTGTTGATTAGACAAGAAATATTATCCACTTTGTAGTAATCTCTGCAACACGATTTACTGTGTAGTATGCACCTTGACATTGTGATTTTCAGTCACGAGCTGGATTACCATTTAATGCTCATAACAGCCTATTCAAACTTGTGAATCACCTTTCTTCCCACAGTACAACCTATAGCGAAGGTACTCACTGCGAAATTTGATTGGATCCACCATGATGACTATGATCTTTGTACTTATATTGTGGTAGTTAGAAATTAAGACAATTAAATTCATGCATTGAATGTCCTAAATTCATTCTGAATTCTTGTTTCTTCCTGTGATTTCTATAACATAAATGATTCATTTTTCATAAAAGAAATTTAAGAAAATTTTAGTTACTTCATTCTGTTTGCTAGTTGTCTTTTTCTTTGTTCGGTGCATATTTCTATATATACAATTTTTGAACCGATCTTTTTTTATTTAACAGATCACAAAACTTCGTACAAAGTCGTATCATCCATCAACATTATGTAGTTCATTTGAAGTTGCTTTAACCACTGCACGTCAATGCTTAAACTTTGCTGAAGTAACTGTGAAGTTGATGGAATCATTTAGTACAGTAGATGAAGTAAGTAGATCACTTTATCACAATTAATTAATATTATTTTTAAAATTATATTTAATTAGTACACTGTTTTACAAATCCCCTTAATTGTGTTTAAAAAGTAATTAAGTACTGAATCTGATTTCCCGATAATACCATACAGTTAACTTGTAACTTTGTAATGTATATATCTACTTCTAAATATTCTAAACCGGTTTACTTGTAATCATTAAAATTAATCCATTCATATACGATTCATAGTCACAGTATAGCTATTATTTATTAAAATTTTTGTTTACAACAGGACCTGTAAATTGTTATTATGACCGGGATTTAGCTACAGTATTAATGAGCTCAACGAAACTTGTGTTATTTCACTACCCCACCCCCCACACACAGTTAACTTTTAAAATAGGTTCTCCTCAGCCTCAAAGATATGTAACCTCACTAGCCGGTGACAAGATAAAAGTGAATGTTGGTATTCGTATAGCATTTAATGCCATGTAGGTTGCTTGAAATAAAGCATTTCCTAATAGGCCTTTCTTTTTAACATTTAAATGTATTATTGTCGGTTATTCAGTACTTCCTAGATGTCATTAGTTCTCTACTTTCAGTAAATTTTAATATAAAAAAATACATTCATAAAATAGAAACCTCCACAAAATCCTCTAGATAAATAATAATTGTCTACCACACTGATGAGTATCTTTGAAATGGACTACTTGATGTGTTTTCATGAAATTACACTTTAGTATACATAACCCACACACTAAATAAGTGAAAATATGATTGAAAATATTGGTTATGAAAAATTCACTATCATAGTGTAAACGCTGTAAATAACTAATACATCACGATACATGAAGAACAGTCACCTTAATTGGAACCATTACCGGAACCAGGATACTAAAACCTCTAGTTTTGTGCTCACACGTCTCTCCTGTGATTCCTAATCCTCAAATCGGACTAGATGTTACAAGTGGTCCAACAGCCAGTCAGAGTATATTTCATTCATTCCTTTATATATAAACAAAACGTAACCAAATACTCGGACCAGCAAGAAAATGACGTTCAAACAAGACAGGAACAATAACGACTGGAAACCTCGGTTGGAGGGGGTGGGGAGAACATATACTTTGTTAATCAGTTATAATTCATGAATGAGAAACGATATGCTAACTGTCGTGAGTCGAACTGCAGATTAGGGTTAGAGAAACTTAACAATCATAGAAATAAAATGATCGACTTACATATACCCAAAATAAATGAAATAGTCCTCTAAGAAACAGTTCTCAAAGTTGATTGTTATTCTAGAACCTCTCAATATAACAATAACTCTACCTTGTAATTATTTGACTGAAGCATTTTTAACTATGTTATTTCGAAAATTCTCTTTTCTGTCCCAAGTTAAAAGGATGTAGCTTACCAGTTCATCGAGATTTAATCGAAGTGAAATTTATGTTAATAGCTATTTTACATAATATGATGAAACTTCATGTCATGTATATGCGAATCAAACTTCAAGAAAGTACTTTAAAAGACCCATTATATTGTGTAAGTTATTTTTGGTGTAAATAAAATAATATACTGGTTTGTCTTGGGTAGAATAATGGTTCTTTTTTATGTAACCTCGTCGACAACCTCTTTTTATTTGATACCTTTTAGCATGAAGTTACACCTTTCGTCGCACACCATACAGATTATTCTTATGAATTACTAGGAAAAGATTTCAAATTTATGTGAACCTAAAATTTTAGTTTATTAAATTATTCATAGACTGATATTGGTAGGGTACCATGGAGTACTGGATGCTCGTTTTATCCTAGTATGGGACTCTTCAGCAGTGCCCATCTTAGACTCCGCCTCAGGAGCTTCAGGTTGATGAACGCCTAACTCTCTGCACCAATTGGCAAGGGCTCAACGGCAGAATTCCAAATTCTATCAATTCGAATATTAAATTGTTAAATTGTACATAGGTGACCGAAAGTTTAAAGTTACAAAGACCAAAAGAAAATATTTTTCGTGATTAAATGTTTTAGAGATTGTTGAATTTCAATATAATGTCACGAATCGGTCTAGATTAGATAATAAATAAGAACCAGAAATTACTGGAAGACAGCTGTTTCGTCCTAACATGAGACTCCTTAACTGTGTGTATTCACAACCGTCCCAGGAAAAGTACCCTGGACCTTCAGTTTTCACAGATAATGGTCAACAGTACGCACTGTTAAAGAGTCCCATACTGGGACGAATCAGTTGTTCAATGCTCTCTGGTTTTCAATGCTACCTTACCAACATTAATCTTTGATGAATTTAATCAAATAAACTTAATAATAATCTCCAAGAAAACTACATCAATTCAAGTTTAAGCTAAGTCAGAAACCGTTGAAAATAACAGTTCTATAAACACACAATACTAAGGATAAATCAGTCTGATTCAATTTCTTTTAGTTGCCGTAACTTGTAGAAGGAAAGTTACAATGTAGACCAAATGCAGCAAAAAATAAAAGATCAGTAAATATTACTAGGGAATTTCTAATAGGAGGAAGACAACCAATAAAGTCATGACTTATTAATACTAACATACACACAGGTGAGGATATAAACAAGTAGACAGAGCCTATTCAGCATCATACGTAACAAGAATTGTAAATACTAATCTTCGTTGTCTATCTTTGCATTCTGTGAAACACGTTTGAAGTCAACAGAAGAATAATGAGTCCATCGATAAAATCTGAACAACCTAAAATATAATTATGACTAATGAATAGTCTAGTTGATTGACATTACTCAAAAGTTCTGTTAGTATTCATTTTCAGGCAATGTAAACTTTTACAATGAAGGTGTCGTTTGTCAGTTATGTTTCCCATACTTTCATTATAATTTACTTAACCACTTTCGACCCGCGCACTGACATTTCGCCAGAGAAACTTGAATTATTAACAACAAATTCATGTTACTCAAGTCAGAGAACTAGAATATGTGTATGTTAGATTAGTATCATCGGTAAGACATTCAGTGATGTGAATGAAGTTTGTAACTGTTAAATTTAATAAAAAGAATGTTGTTCTATAGACGGACAATTTATTTAGTAATTTTTCAGAACACAGGATCGATGCCTACAACTCCTTGAATCAATTGATATCACAGACAAGGTCATTTGGCTTTAGACGACTGTAGGATCTTATCACTGTAGGTAACTCGTCAATGAACTAAGACTTGATCTTTAGGTTTAGTTCTTGATAATCTTAACACTTATGAAATTTTAGTATTGGTAAATCAGTCTCTATAACGACAGGACATCTTGAAATTGAAATTCATTCAATGATTCATTTTTCAAATTATCTTTTCTTACTTACTAAGGCTGTTGAAAATTATATCGCTGAGAATTCTTCAGATAGTTTTATAGAAACATTGAATAAATGTGATCATTCTAAACAAATATGGGATCATTCTATTTTAAGTGCATTTGATGAAGTTTGCTCTTTATTATCGGATATATTTATCATGAGTGATAGACAACCACACCTACTTGCAAAGGTAAGAATGCAATTTCATAACTTTTCCTTTTATACTCTAAGGTTTCCGAAATGACCTTGAGTGTGTTAGAGTAGGTAAGCTACGGCATGACCAAGATAGGTAAGTATCAACCTTTCTTTAAAGCAGATCAATAGGATTTTTACTATAACCGTCACCTGACCAGGAGGGCTCTGATTGGTTGTCATGGTACCACAGTGACTGAAAGCCTTCCTCAAGTGTAGAGAGTAAGAGGACAACACCAGTGAATATGAAGCAATCCAAAGTCATTTATTTTGTAATAATAAAAACTTTTATTTTTCACATACTGGACTCATCAGTAAGAAGAAATACAAAATATAAAACTAGGATAGTTGTATACAGAAATCGGAATATTAGGTCCATAGTAAAATTACAATAACTCGAAATAAAAAAACACATTAGGTATTCGGTAATAAGTTGATGAAAAGCCTACAATTTAAACAATACAAACGTAGATACTAAATAATTACAGATTGAACTTGTAAAGTAAACAATCCCTAAACCATGGATAATTAACTCCATAAATTACAATTCCTGATTGTTTGTCCAATTATAACACTTTGTATTTTGCATTTTGAAGGAATAAACATTTTTCTCTTTTCACCATCTTTTTAATAAAATGTTTATCTTATTTTATGTTTTAATGAAGTGATAATTAAGAGTAGGAATTTTTTCTCGTTAACAAATTCTACCTGATCTAATTGTTAGAATACATTTGACTTATGATTAAGTTTATCATTCATAGTCACAATTCTGAATAAAATACTTAATACTTAAACTAACTTACTTCTACATAAGGCAAGTACTGGCTGTATTGTTTAGAACGATAACGTAAACTTCTCAACTAGACCATTTAGATAAGATGAGCCTGATATCACTAAACACAGTAAAAATTCAAATGTAAAATATAGAACTATTTACTACTTCATTCGTCGTACAAAATCTATGGAGCATCTAACAAATGAACCAAATTATATCATAAAACGAAAGATATCAGACCTTACTGGAAATCTCGTTAACAAGTACACTATAATTGTCCACCATTGTTCTATTTTTAGAAGTATGCTAATGCAACTTTCTCATTAAAAGAGGCCTTTAATTTAATTTGGAAGAAATTTACGTCATTCGATGTTACGACGTTTTGTCTTATCAGTATTATCCAGCTGTTCCACAAATTTAAACAATAAACATCTCTAGTTCATATTAATGAAAAAAACTACGTTAGTTATTTTCATATCACTTTTTAACATGAAAATAAATGGACATCATCAAGTCACAATGTAATAATTCTCAGCGTTTCTTTCATTTGATAGCAAAGATTTTTAAAAAGCATTCAATAAAGAAATAACTCACCTAATTTTTAATCATACAACCTCAGTTTAGTTGTTTGTATTCGTCACAGATTAGCATTGGTTGGATACCACTCAAAACCAGGAAGTGCTGGACACTAATCGCTTCCTAGTATGAGATCTTCAAGCAGTAGGAATTCTCTATTCCCATTCGAATCAAACTGAGAGCCTTCAGGTCTTACGACAAACACCTATCTTTATATACTACTGGGCTGGGCGGTGTCAAGTAGCGGAATTCCTATTTCCGTAAATTTGCAATACAGTACCACTGTCATCTATTGTCACTAGTGATAACTGTCTTACTCGTCACGTATATAAACTCTACTAATCATGACTCCTCACTAGAACTTCAGGAACATCTTGAAGTTAGACACTAGCGAGCTGATTAGGGCGATGGTTGATTATTGAGTTGTCGCTAATTGGTGAAAATGGGAATTCTACTATTGGACGCCAGCCGACACAGTTGTGTAGAGTTGGACGTTCACCAAGCTTAATGCTCTGGTTTCGATCCACTGGTGGAATCTAAATCATCTCTGCTAGGGAGTCCTATACTAGGACGAAACAGTAGTTCAGTTTACCCTGGTTTTTAATGATGCCCAACCAACATTAGTCTGTGATAAATACAATCAATTTAATGCAATACCTATCTCCACAAAACCATTTTAATTTATTCAAATTAACTTTTTTTTACTTTTTCAGTGTTTCTTCTACTTGGGTGAATCATTATATTTAAAAGGTCAATTAATGTTACCTGATATGTATGATAATTGGAGCATAGGTAATCTTGATAATGCTACAGTGAATTTTCAATCATTCGCCCCAAATATTGATATTGTTGAGGAGATGACAAAGCAAAACTTGGAAGATAACACTTTACATTCAGGGTTTCGTTGGAGAACTCGTACAGATGTAATTAATGACTTGGTATGACAGATTTTATGTTTGTTGTTGTATAATATATCATGCGTATTGGATATAAATGTTTTACGGGAATAATTTGGTCTAAATGAGGATCTGATTAACGTCAAAACCTAATAGATTTCATGGGTTGACAGCAGACTGTCACAACCATATCGTAAATTCCTGGAAATAAGTCTTAATGCATCACTAGCATCTACTATTTTTAATCGTGATATCGATTCTAAACGACAGGTTTATTGTTATTGGGATGTTTAAAGAAGATTGACTTCACTCTGTAAGTGTGATTTATCACTGACTGATATTAACTTGAGTTTCAAGGATAACCATGGAGTGCTGAATAGCCGTTTAGTACTAGTATGACAATCATCGGTAGTGGGTACGCAACTTTATTATGGAGTAAACCCATGACCTTCAGGTTCATAATAAGACTAAACAGCTGTGTTGTGCTTCATAGATTTTATAGTACCTAAACTAACGTCAATTTAAATGACCTAGAATCAATTCATTATATGATACAATCTCATCCACTGTTTTTTATTCTCAGTAAACCTCAGTCGAGTTCAGTCTATAACAAACCCCTCTCTTAAAAGAATGCCTACATTTCTTGAACATTATTTCATTACAATGATAGACATTACATACAAGAGTTGCACTGTACTATGTTTATGTGTTCATTTTCAATATTTAGAAAACGTATAACTCAGTAATGGATTTATTTTCACAAGCATCATCATTGTTTATTATATGCTTGAAAATTTGTTTCGGCCAAAATTACATAGTAAGTCTTATATAGTGATTAATTGTAAATGCATGTAAATGTAGAAGTATAGTTTAATGGAGATATACTTACGAAATACATCCATAATTTAGTATTCAGACTATTGTGAAGAGATTATGAATGATAGTTAAAGCTAAATAATTTACTTAGAATGTATTTGAAGATTCCAGTTGATTTGTCATGGACTGAAATTGATCAGTCTCTGTTGCTAAATGTACATCCTGGGCAGATCGCCTCGATATGGCCATAGTCCACAAATAATATTTGAGTTGGAATATGGATGGCAATCGGAAGAATTGAGTTTATGTCCCGGTGTGAATATCAACACTGTGATGCAGGTACATCCAGCCGAGTAGTCCCAAATTGAATGAAACGTGCGTCTTTAACTTCTCTTTCCAGCCACAATCTAACTAAAATATATAGTTTAGGGGAATAGGATTCGTTATTGCTCCTTTCCACTAGATAACGATCAAACTTTGTTCCGTAATAATATAATTCCAAACTGTCTGTAAATCACCGTATATCATAGTGACTCATATACATCTATAATTCATAGGATGTGTATATGTTAAAAGTTAGTAACAATGAATATAGGAGAATTATGCTTGGGGTAAACGTAAACCCTACAAGCGCGAAATCAGAACCTGCGAAGAAAGCAAGCCGTATCAATTTCTGTGTTCAATCATATTACACATCCTAACAGTAAACTAATAGATGTACAACCAATAAAACTCGTTAGAATGCTTCAGGGTGGGACATTAATGACTGCTAAAATAAGCATCCTTAATTGCTACTACTGTCAGTTAAAGATATACATCTATTACTTGGCTTTTAACATACAATGTTAGTTGGTATTAAATGCAAATACTTGAACTTTTCTACTAGACTATTTTTGTATCAATCTAGCTGAATCCCATCAAACATAACAATACACTAGTTCTATCTTAATCAGTCATTTCTTGCTTCATTAGTGGAAGACATCCCAAAAGATAATGAGAGATTAAGAATTCTTTTCTTGATCTACTCTGATTTTGAAGGCACTTTTTAAAACGTAATGCTTCTCGTTAATGCCTTATTTATTCTTCGTAGCTGAAGACCATGGAGCACCATATAACTGTTTTGTACTAGCATGGGACTCCTTAGGAGTAGTCACCTAACGCCAAGTCAAGGATTAAACGTAAAATATTTAAGTATCACGGTATCACTAGACTACTACGCTAACATCCAGTAGCATACATTTCCAACTTTATTTGATTTCTGTTAATTCAAAGTTACTGGTGACTATTGTTCAACTACTACCATGTCTGAAATGTAGTCTAGTAGTTCAGTGGCTAGGAGAGAGATATAAAGATCTTGGATAATGAAGTCGTAATAAGATTACAATAACTAGGGAAAGAAGACAGATATAACAACAGTTAATCAGTTAATGAAAAATCATTTAAGCGATTCAAATGGCATAGTTACTAAATGTTCAATAAATGCAGTGTAGCAGTAGAGGGTTGCAATACCACGAAGAATAGACTCAACCGATTGTGGTTTCGATTTCTTGCACCGTTATAACGCCAACAATCCTGAATATGATGCTACTTATAGTATTTTAAAATCAAGTAGTGATCTTGTTGTAGTTCATGCTCACCAGGCCATATATATATATATATATATATATATATATATATATATTGTCTACAATGTTAGTCATTTTCAAAATCGTAGTTAGAGTAGGTCACTATCATTTAGCGAATACGAATATCGGTACAACAAAGGGATAAGTGAGCAAACATTCAGACGGTCATGCGTATTAAGATGTACATGGGTAATAACACATACATGTCATACGAATAAACATGCGAATATAATAAAGAAATTTGTAGGTCATACAATGATCAAGATTTATCATCAGAACTCATCATACTAAGTAAATGGATAACCGGGGAAATGCATTTCATTCATGTTCAATCATTGCTTCCATTTTTCTAAATATAAGAGAAAATATTTAGATTTTCATTTAATCAAAAAGGTCGTTTTAAACAGTTCTCACGTTCTGTTGATTATGAGAAAGTGCCGACGTCAATAAACAGAAGAAATAACTTTTACTTTATGCAAAATGTTAAAATTCTTAGGGTCATAAAATGTAATCTCTATTTAATTTAACAATTTGTAAAGGCTCAGACTATCCCCTAGACATGTTAACTTTTAAATTGCACATTTCTTTGTGTGCGCATGTTCAATGTATGACTATACTTTCTCTCTCTTACTCGGCCAGTTCGCTTGAATTTGATTATGTGTGACGATCCAGTGTAACGATTTCTTATTTTACACACATTTTATCACGTGTATTCACGCGTGAAGTCAGTGTTATATATGAGATCAAGTGCTCTAAAAATACGCATTGAATCCGTAATTCTTATAACGGGCGTCAGTTTTAGAATTCCGGTCTTCTTACAAATACCATTTTACACAAACTTGTATACGATGAGTATGGTTTGACTATAAATCATATCTGTTGCTTAACGACTAATGATTCTTTCTGACTATTCAAAGTAAATTAAATAATATGAATTAATGAACAACCTATTAATGTGTACTAAATGCTTAGATCGACGATACGTTTGAACCAACAACACTTCAACGTGAATAATAACTAAATAATAATGCAGTAATTATTGATAAAGTCATTTGTCTTTGGTTATGAATATGCAATAACCACCTAAATAAAAGTATGAAGGACAATCAATGAACATTAAATTCTACAGAAAGATTTTAGTGTTTAGTAGGTCTGTGTGTTCTTAATGGTTACTATTTTATATTTTCCACACAATAATTAGTAATTCATGAGTTTCCTATCACTTTGAACTTGCTAGCATGAAACTATCAGTCAACTGCAGTCAATTGTTAGACAGATTTTAGTTAACTACTAGAATTACAGAAAGAAGGTAATCTAACACAACAGTCAAGTATTCGAAACACCCATGAAATATATGTGTAATCATTTTAGTATGACAAATGAATATATAGTATACATTATTCGAGAATTTTATTTAAATGCTCATGCAAATTTGAAATAGAACTAACCATGTGATAAAGACAGACGAAAAATGATTTACATAGGTCAATAACTGTCAATAGTTTAACATAATGTTCAAGGGCTTGTATGAAATGAAGCTACTGCAATAGTAACTGATAGTTCTATTTTACTTACGAAGTTATGTAATGCTTTAGATTTGATTTAAGTAGGGAAATTTGTCTGTACACTGTTGTCTGATGTTATTACATTAATATTACATCGTACAGATTTGTGGTTGAAGTTACAATAGTTATAAAATCTTACATTTAATCTTTACGGTAAATTATCGAATCAGTATGTATGATCAGCATAGATTCCGGCATATGTGTGCATCGGTCCAAGTTACCATACCTCACAAACACAGCAATACTAACATCCTATTAATAAGCTTTATGTTTTAAATAACAGAATTTAACTAGCAGTATAATTTCTTTCTTAGGGTTTAGCCCGTCAAGTAACTCAATCCTTATTGAATTTACTTGGCGGATGTCATGAGAGAATTGCAGCTGTAACACAAGATTTATTAATCGGATTTCAAAGTTGTTCAACGGCTGTTCGATTGCGTACTCACTTCTGGTTAACATTATTAGCATTTGATGCACGTAAATGTTCTGGAAGTACTCAATGTAATTTGGATGTAGAAAATGACTACACGGATAGATCTATATCGAGTGCTCCAGAAGCGCTTGTTCGTCAATTATTATGGTCTTCTCCAACTTGTGCATATGACGATGACAGTTTTTCCAGTATATTGGGATTTTGTTCAATAACAGAACCTTCATCATATCCTGAAGCATTAGCCTGGATGACAGGACTTAAATCCAATCTGATTTCTAATCGCCTACGTTCGATTGGAGGTTTATGTGATGGATCAGAAGATCATGATATATCAACTAGTCCATGGATTACATTTATTGTACAAACTTTAACATCACAATCACAAGTCAGTTGATATTTAGTTAGTTTTAAGTATTATTCACACCGTAATCTTTTTCTAAAAAAATATCCCTACATTTTAGTCACACAATTATTTGATTGAGCTTCGTTGACTGGGATAATTCTAACAATTGAAACCTTGATTAAATAAGTCACAGATTGATGTTAATAGGGTACCACTGAAAATCAAGGAGTACCAGACAGCCGTTTCGTTCTAGTGTGAATCTCCTCAGCAATTCACACCCTAGATTCTACCCCAATTGCTGTGACGTATTGAATCAATTAAAAATACTACTCTTCACAAAAATAACTATCTCAATTCAATTGAAATATTATCAAATGGAGATTTGTAATGAATGGTGATGATTTATAATGCTAGTGATTATAAACGTATTAAAATGAATCTTTACTACTTATTAATCTTCCTTATTAATTTCACATAAATTAAGATTATTCCAAGTCGGGTTTTCCCCATTTAAATGACCAGTGTAAGTGACAGATAGTTTTCTAAAACCTTCCGTTCCTCATCACTTTCTTCATAACTGAAAATGTGTTTTATTGATAAGTGCTTGCTAAATCATACCTAAGACCATACATAATAACACAACATTCGTTTCTATTCACCCAACTCTGAAGATACTATGATACCGAATCACATAAATTGATAATAAAATGGTAACTTGATCATCAGTGTTCATTTATCACTAAGATTTAGCTATCAGTTATTACCTTGCAATTTTCATTCAGAAATAAATAAACATCCTTAATACTAGGGGGGGGGAGAGTTTATTGCAATCATCCATTAGTACACAACAAATTTTTTGTAAGAATAAATTTTTTCTCATTCCCCCACCCTCCCTCCACTAGTTTTTCTAGCCTATCCCTGTCATAATTTGTCCAATGAGAAATTAACAGTATTTAGATTCAGTTTACTGGTTTTAAGAAGGTATATGTACTATTCACAACTGTAAAAGTTGACATCAAATAGATAAGGAACCATAGGTGGAATGACACAGTACAAATTGCATTATTGTACATTATCAGAATGGAACTTATTCATTACTTCATTTGTAATTCTGTAAATTAAGTAGTCAAGGTAATGCGTAATATTATTTTCAACAAACTCTAATCAAAGTAAGCATTTTGAAATCGAAAATTATCGTTAACTTTAATGAATGACAAACCATAAGGCAAAGAGAGCTTTCAAAGAACAATAGTCTGTAACTTCAGGTTGGATAAAATAATAAACATAATTATAGAATACATAAATCGTAGCTGAATATAAAGCCAAATAAATGTTAGTTTGGAGATTATATAGTAGTATTAAATAGTAATATTTTTAATTAATCAGATAATAATAATAAGCTCTTGACAGCTGAGAAAATCTCTACCCATCAATGAAATTCATTTAACACATCAACCAATCATTAAATTTATAAAACTCATATGCTGTGTACTAAAAGTCAACTGTTCATTCCTTGGTAAGAGTATAGTTAAGTTTATAAAAGGTGAGTTTCTCATTTTTTTCAGTGAGAAACTTCCATCCGAAAGAATATCAACTTGAAAGCTGAAAGTAAATTATAAACAAGAATATATTGGTTAATAAAGACTATAGCAAGTGTTATAGTCTGCTTGCTTTATATAAAATTTTAAAATAGTTTATTTGTGTTAACATGATTTATCTGTTCAACAAAAATTACTTTGAATCAATTGAATACGTCACAGATTGATGTTGATAGGGTACCTTTGGAAATCAGGAAGCACTGAACATCTGTCTCGTTCTAGTATGGAACTCTTGAGTAGTGCATACCCCAGATTCCCGTCCCCAGGGGCACCAAATCAATCTGTGACGTATTAAATTAATTAAAAATACGAGTAATCATCTCAATTCAAAAACTACTTTATTATATATTTTTAAAAAACAACAATTTACCCCCTCCCTCCCCCCCACCTCACTGTATTTCAATTTCTTTTCAATTATCTTTAGGCATGGAGGACAACTGAAATAAATCCTTCTGTAATCTTTGATTCTGCCAAAATTCTTCAATCAACTTTAAGTTCACTACCTGGATCCAATTCGCAAACAATTAAAAATTGGAATCTTCTTATTATGGAACATTCAGTTGAATCAGATTTCTTATATGTTGCTATACCTAAATGTATGAACAGAATTATGTCTAATCGAAATCAACGAAACAGTATACCAACTAATAAAAGTGCAAATAAAGGTTAAATGCATTTTACGCATAAAGATCAGTTTATAATAAGTTATTTACTAAATCTGTGGTCATTTGATAATATTTATTGAATTGTCATTAAGTGATAGCACTAATTACTTAGTTTAAATCATCTGTAACCTAAGACTATTACAATCTAATTAGTTTTAAAGTATTATCTAATCCAATTGAGATGGTTAATTTTTGTAGAGATTGGTATTTTATTGATTGAATATATCACAGATTGATGTTAGCAGGGTACCATTGAAAACCAGGAAGCACTGGATAATTGTCGCGCTATATGTCACAAATTGATGGAAGTCGAAATTCTACCAGTGAGTGCCGACCCAGTGGTACAGAGGATCAGTTGTTCACTAACCTAAGACTTTTAAGGAGAAATCTGGGTGGGAACTGCTGAAGAGTTCTACACTAGAAAGAATCAGTTGTTCAGTGTTGGTACCTTACCAACATCAATCTGTAACATAATCAATCAACTATTATCTAGTCGATTAATTAAAGTGAAAATCTCTGAGTCATGTACATTTAATGTGGCCTTAATATCTCACCATAATGCTCGTAATTGTGACACTCCATACCTAAACTAGTTAAGGTCCCCTGTTGATTGCCTGCAAACACTTGTAATCAGACAGTTTAGTCGGTAATTATTCATATATAAATTAGTTATCTAGTATGCTTAAAGTGATTCGGTTAGTTTATGAACCACATGTTAGTGCTCATAGTTTTCAAATGCTTCACCAAGATGAATTAGCCTGATCGGTACAGTATATTTAAGTGCAACATAATTAAATGTTTTCCACATGGTATTTACAAAATGGGTTTTAGGAAATCATTATTTTTAGCTATTGAAATCTACAACTGAAAGCAATTGAATAAATTACATTTAAAAACAATATCAGTGGATGTGGTCCATAAAAACTCCAACCTTTCTTTCTGAAGGCTGGTTCGAGCTTCATTATACTAAGTATAATTGAATAATACTATAGGTGATAGATAGGATGTCACTATGATTACCTATTCGTGTGCAGTATGAACACATTACACGAGTGGACCTATGTTTAGAATACCATGGATGAAAGAATATGTGATATCTGTGCGTAATTAGCATTGTGGAAAACTGACTATGATCACTGTAAAGAATAGACGATCTGAGGATTGATTTGTAAAAGCATGTAAAATTGAAGAGTAGGTAAAAAGTAAATGGATATGATGATACTTATGAGCTAAAAGATAGATGTATATTTAAGTTTAATCATGAAGAAATATAGGTAACTAGCATGTATTTGAATCTCTCCGCTGATTTGCCATAAAACTTAAATTGATCGGTCTCTGTTGCTATAAGTGCATCCTGAGCGGATCGCTTCAATATGGCCATAGTTCACAGGCATTATTTGAGTTGAATTGTCAATGGCAATCGGATGAACTGAGTTTGAGTCTCGGTGTGAACATCAACACTGTGATGCAGGTACATTCAGCTGACGATTCCTGAATAGGACGAAACGCGCGTCTTGGATTCCGCTTTCCAGTAGCAATCCAACCCAAATAAATGAATTATAGAGTAGTTATCCATAATGCATATTACATTTATATAGGTTGTACCACTGCAAACATATAAACATTTGAAATGAAGGATAAGTTGTTTCAACTAATTGAACTTGAATCTCATTTATAATCACTAAATCATGTTCTCGCATTTATGTACATTTTATTATGCACTAACTATACTACTTACTAATATCCAATAGTTTATATTGTTAATAATCATTTTAGAAAGTTTACGATTTTCATTATGTAAATTTGAACAACACCTATCTGTCGAACAATATTGTTTTCAGTTACATCTTCACCAGGTTTTGCTATAATTTACTGTATTATCGACATGCAGATATGGAGAAAACTAGGTTAATCAATCCAACTAGTCCATAAAAAACCTATCTCTGCATAGTGTCAGTAGTGTCGATTCACAGAGAACAAGTAGGATCATTTCTGCTAGTTTGATGTAATTCGACCAACACTATAAAGAAATTGACAGATACCAAACTGGTCGCTACATAGTACTGAGATAAACTGATTACAAAAAATAATAAGTCAACTGCTCTGATTTATGGTAATGCAACAGTTATGCTTGTGATATCAGTAGAAAAAACAGATTGGATAAATATTTTACAATATTTCACTAATCTTTTCTGAACACATAGATTAAAGTCATTGATTCGAATCCCTGTACCTTCTGATGTATGTTGTATGCATGTTTGTATCTGTTCAGAAACGATCATGATATTCGGTGCCTTACTGAAGATGATTTGGATTTTTCCGACGGCATGATAACTCCTTATGAAATGTGGTAAAACGGAGCTAGATATACACTTTACTTAATAATAATCAAAATAACCTGGAAGATGTTCATTCATCTTAAAACCGAATCAGTATTTAAATTTTTGGAGCTTAATTTCATAGAATTATTGTTAAGATATAAAATGTGTTTCTTAAACGTTTGTTTATTGATGTTTACAGTTATTTTGATGATTAATATCTTGTTGGTTAAGTGCTCACCGAGAAACCTGACTATTCCTGGCATGATCTTTGGTGAGGTCACAGAGATACCTCTAAGAAGTCTCATATTAAGACGAAATGACTATCAAATACTTGATGATTTTCGATTAATTTTCAACTATAGTTAATATGCGGGGCTCATTACAATATTCAACTCTTCTATGCTGAATTCTAAATATAGATTTCTGATCAGTTAAGTATAGAGTGTACATATATACGGTTACAATTTCTAGTAACCAGTTCGAATTTAGTTTTATCTACCATTTCGCTGGAAATATGTGAGGACGACAAACTTAAAAGATCTCCTATGATGAGACAAAATGAGTTCTGTTGAATATCAGAATCTGTGTTGATAAGCTTGTCACGGTAGTTTATAAAATTTTAATTTGGTTACAATGTGTGTAACTTCACATCAAAACATATTGTAAACACCATCAAGTCAATTACATTGGTAGTCACATTGCAACTTGATATGCAACTTGTCATAATACAGCTGTATCTACTGTCACTTAGTTATCATACACCCTTCATAGTTTAGAAGGTGATTATATTTGAACAATCTAAGTGTCCGTAAAGTAAATAAATAAACTCCATGGTTTCACTTGACAAACTGGTCCGAGCTTCTTCAGGATGAAACGTTGGAATTTATTTTACTTTTCAATCGATAAGATTTTCCAAATATAATCTAATTCTAATGCCTTCTATACACTTGGCGCCAAATTTTATTAAACGATCCGTTCTACTTTGGACGAATGTTCAAATACTTCATAGTTTAATAACTTTATTGTTTTAATGCTGTTACGACGCAATAAAGATTAATTCACGAGGATATGAAAGACTGCCTAATTTATTACTGTATAGTGTAAGTGTGGTGATATCCAATATTTACTTTACGTGAACCCAAACAATCATATAACCTGCGTGTACTTTTATTCTTATATCTTTTATAAGTGTGTTACTATGTTGTACGATCTATTTCTCCTCATGTGTGTGGTGTCTGTCATCCTCATCTCCTTTGTTACAATGTTCAGGTATAGTATGCTAAGGTTGACCTTCAGATTCGCAACTTGTCATTGGTTGCCTCATTTTCACCCATTTGTGCTTATCTATAATTAAGACATCGATATTCCTATATACATAAATGTATCCTTACTTAGATTCCTTATTTTCTGTATTACTGGCCACTTGACTATTGAGTACTGACTGCCGATTGCTTATGACTCCATTTCTAATTCATCATTATACTACTACTACTTCTGAGTTCTTACTCGGTTACTTTGTGACTGCTTGTTTGGAGTCCTATTTAGTGATTAAACTATTATAATAACTCAATACAAATAATGAGACTCCCAGAAACTATACCATTCAGTATATTATATTGAAAATTCTCATAAATTACCTTCATTGGTTTAATAATTTATCGTATATAAATACTGCTGTATATAAGAGTAGAGCTTGATGATGATTTAATTGAAAACAATATTGTTAGCTTATATGTGTTTACTCAAGTATGTATTACTCATTATGGTCGGTAATTTCTTAACTGAAGCTAAATTCTGACATATTTAACTAACATTTTCATTCCAACTTGAATATATACATCTATCTATTAGAATATTTCTAGTTATAATGATTATGAACGTGTATAGATTGATAAGGTATTCTTTTGTAAGCTTGTAAATGTTGGCTAATATCGGATTGTACCTGTATATACATATGGATGTTACACTTGACTAGTTACAATTGAATTTACCATTTAAAAACTTAGCATCATGATGTATTGTTTAATGTAATTAAAATGAAAGATTGGAAGAATGAAAATCTCTGAAAGTATGTTAAGACGACAAAAACTGCTATGCCTAAAGTGCACAAACCAATTATTTGGTATGACCATAGTGCATACGAGGTTACAACAATAAACACAAACTGAGAGTGTCTAAGTCGATCCATGTATGCATGCCCGATGCATACTCGATTCCAGGCTGGAAACAGAGAACAAAAACCGATAAATCACCTAGACAAATCATATTATATTTCAAGCATTCACTTTATATATACACAAAACCAAATCACACAGCTAGCCAGTTAGGAAATTTACATTGATGCAAAATGAGTGAGACAATGGTAGTGGATTAACGTAACGTATACACAATTAATTAAATGTAGTTCATAAATGAGAGGTAATATACTAACAGCAAATATACTAAACGGGAGGATAGGGTAAGGGAAGTGCGACAATCATATAAATAAAATGTTTACGCTATGAACAACTAAAATAATTGAAGCAGTCTTCTAAAATATACTTCTGAAGGTATGTTATTCTTCTTTAATCGTCCAACGTAACAATGTAATCTTTCGACTATAAATATTTATTATTGATACTATAATCTAAATGTTGTATAACTATCTTTTATTCTTTGGTATTATAGGGAGTAGTCAGTATACTTTCATGAGGCTACAAACTGATCCAATGACTAGATGTCGATTGATTTATTCATGGAAAAAAAGTTTAAATCATTTGGATGACCACTTGAAGAAAGCAGTAAACATCAAGAGTAATAATTGGAATTTATTGAATGAAACAACCGATAAAGTAGGAATTTCATTTAGAAAGTATATCTCCAGTTAATTAAATTATCAATAACTTTTATTGTACTATCTGCGCTGAAATAGTAGTCAGCATGAAGCTTTAAGTGATTCAGAGTTTTTACCAGTCGATAAGCTTAAGCCAACTACCTTCAGTTACTTAACATAAAAGCATGATACATGCGTTATCTAGACTAGCTGTCACTTTGAAACTTAGTTAATAGAATGACACTCGGCAGCACTCAACGAAAAATCAATATAGTTAAAGGTGTAGATTCAAAACACAGGAATGGTATTCTTCATTAGTGGTGCTCGTCCATTTACACTCACTCCTTACGTATTCCGAAATGCTTTCAAATTCCCTTTAATCTATTATGTAAAATATCAGTCTCAAAAAATATTTTTCTTTACAATTGACTAAATGTCCTTATTAGGTCATCAGGTACATGAATAGAACAATGAAATATTTCTTTCCAATTATATCTTCGTCAAGGTTCAACACTAACTAATGAGCATTGTTCTAGGTTCCACGATAAGAACCAATACAAATTAATTGGTGGTAAGTAAATTAACCTGATGATAATAAAACAGAGTACAAAAGGTTAGATTAATAATGAAATCCTGTTATATAACATTAAGAGACATAAGAATGTAAGAGTAAACTAATCATTTTCACTGATTATGTAGTAGACTGAATAAGGAATGTAAAAATGAATTTCTAAATTAGTTACTCGACTTCATTGAATAACAGTAGATCAGTGGAATATTAGAGTGATTGCATAACAACAAGACTGGAATGATTAGTAAAAGGATTGAAATGTTTGAAATTAGTTCGATTAGTGGGGGGAGGGGGAAATGGACATCTTATAAATGCAAAGATTTATCCAACTGAAATGAATAGCTATGGCTTCTGATGAAACTACGAAGTAGTGTTAGATTGTCATGGTCCACAGCCTTCTTGTGTATTTGTTACTTTAACTGCTCATATGTAGTCAATTATGTTGGGTGTACGATGAGAAAAACAATCGACTTATTTTAAACAAAATCTCTCATCATTTAATAAAAAACATTGTAGAACGATAAGAAGCTTTATTCTGTCACATTTAGTCGATACGGGCTATCAACAAGACATCAAGTCAGCACTCAAGGTTATGTAGAAAATAAAGTTAAATGAATCAAGCAATCAATCAATCATGTTACCCCTCATAGAATATAGTTTGCCGACTAACATTTCTCAACTAACACTATCCTCAAATCTCCTTTCCAGTCATTCCCAAGTACTATCGATTATTTTCCACATCTGACGCCGATTCCTGACGGAATATGTTCTTTGGTATTCATCTTTCCTTTTACCTTGAGGATTCCAAATTAGAGCTTATATTGTGACTCAGTTTGGTGATTTCCTCAATGTGTGTCCTATCCACCTCGAACGTTCTTTCTACTTTCTCAGTTTGATTTTGTTTGGTTTGTTCTCTTCCACAGTCGTTTGTTGTTGATGGTGTCTGGTTAACGGATTGAGAGTATTTTGTGTAGACAACTGCTTATAAATGGTTGTATCTTAGTGATTGGTTTAGCATCCCTGTTCTTGATTGGTAGTTTCGGTTTGCCGAATTTTCCAGCTAACTTCTTCATTGAATCATAGAAGTGTCTCATGTTTCCTTCCCTATTAGTTTTCCACTGTAACTGTTAGTTCCTCCACATATTTTCATTTATCCTGTCTAATGCTCATCTTAACTTGCTTGTGGGATCCTGCGTAGTCGACCTGTGCATTAACTTTCCCTGTTCTTGTTTAGCTGTTATTGATTGCTGTCTTCTTGCTCCTTCTTTCTTGGATCTCGTTCAGATTACTATCTGGGATCAATTTCTTATAATGATATTCCTTGCGACTCAAAACCATCTAACGTGTTGAAGTTATTGCTTCTCTGATCCCTTTCCAGCTGTCCTCCATGTTAGTTTCCTTCTCTTCTAGTAGATCCTAAAACTCCTGGAACTTATTGTTGAGAGTCATCTTGAATTTGTTGAGCATGTTTTTATCCATAATAAGGGTTGTATTAAACTTATGTAATACTGTTACTTCAGCTGTCTAATGTTTCTTTGACTTCATTTTCATTTTGGTCACAAACAAGTAGTGGTCTGAAGCTGTCAGCTCCTCTCCTCGGTCTCAAGTCTTCCATGGTCCATCTGAACCTTTAATTGACGTAGGTGTGGTGGATTTGGTCCTCCGTAATGTTGATGGAGAGTTGAACTTGTATCACTGCTATGACTTTATAGAAGGCTAGCCTTCTATATCCTCTGTTATGATGATTTTGTAGGGATAGGGTGGCGGCTGACCAGTAGACGGGGTTTATATCAAGCAGTCAGTAATGAGAATTATGGATCATTCTTTATTTAATCTCATTAGTTTTGCATACCAAATTATAAATATTTAAGATAACGGGAAAATCACCAACTGTGAATACATTTTGCGAGTTAACCTAAGTGAATACAAAATCCCACTAAATTAATTAATACAACCAATTACTATGGTATTTACTTTTGAAGTAATTGTAACACTTACATCGAGATAATTCAAACTGATTTATGTGGAGTGAATAACAGTTTCAATAGATCAATAAAAGGTTTTATGTTTGCCTCTTGAATAGTTTATATTTTATGGGGTTGGTTGAATAGAACTTCCTCTACCTTCAACAAATTTTCATATTCGAATGTAGAAATTGCATATTAATTAATTAATATTAAACCATGATAAAGAACTAATTGATAAAAGATACATTTTCAATATATTTTGTTTGAATAAATAAAATATGAATTGAGATGGTTTGTGGAGATTGATATTAAGTTTGGTTGATTAAATTTGTCACAGATTGATGTTGTCCGGGGAACCAATGAAAAGCAGGAAGCACTGGACAGCTTTTTCGTTCCAGTATGTGACTCTTCGGCAGTCTACATCCTGACAACATGAATCTGTGACCAATTCAATTAATTAAGTATAATATGAAACAATTTTATTTAATAATGAAGAAACTTGTTCTAAAAAATATATTCCAAATTAGTGTTTTTAATATTTTTTTTTCAAAAATAGATTTTAATGATGAAAAGTTTTTTATTTAAAAACTTTACTGAAGATATTCAGATGTTCAACTATTTAAATCCAATTATTTGAAATATTATCAGAATACTGGTTACCGAGAACAAATTCAAATGATAATCAAATGGAACCTAATAATAATAATAATAATAATAATAATAATAATAATAATAATAATAATAGTAACAATGAAGGTAAATAACAATGAAGAAAGTGAAATATCATCGGAAATGAATAAAATGCATCAATTATCTTATTACTTAGAACAATATTTAAGTAATCAGTTAAATTATTCAAATGATGGATTAATGATTATTACCGATTTTTGGTTAAATGAACTTCCATTAGAATCACTTAATTATGAATAAACTACTCAATAATTTATGTAGTAATAATAATAATAATTTATCAATTAAACGATATAGTTCAATTGTACAAAATATTCAAACTAGAACAACATCAAATTCTATAAAACAAAATAATTCACCACATTTAAAACCAATTAATACAATTTTACCATTTAGTTGGTTAACAAGAGAATTCAGTGTACAATTATTGTATTCACGTTTAATAGGTTAGTTTAAATTAGTTTTCTTTTTAATTCATTATATTCATTTTAAAGTATTTAATAAAGTCTAAATCGTATGATAATATATAATAGTAATAATAAGTTCAGTATCAGCTTACTAGGTGACTAACATTTCGAGGTGATCCTTGAAATTCTAATGAAAAGATGTGACCAGTAGAGTTCAGCCATGTAGGGTGTGAAGCAATTACTCATCGATAGTAATGGATAAGTAAATGATTGAGTTAGAAATATCAATCACTGGAAGCCATCTGGTCTAGTGGTCTAAAGGTTAGACATTTTCAATGAAGCTTCAAGGTAGTGGAATCGATGACCTAGTGGAGTTCATAGATGTACATTACTGAAGAATCCTATAGTTAGAACGAAATAGCTGTCCAGTACTTACTAGTTTTCAATGGTTATCTAACTCAAACCACTTCGTGATGCTAACTTTAAATTCAACAATCTGCTTTATTAAATGAGAATCGGAGGATGGCTGAGTGATTAAATTATCTTGGATAGGTCAGGTTCATTTTCTTGCTACCAATATTCCATGATGAAGACATTATAAGCTCAATGGAATCTCTGAAACCTTGATAACAGAAGAAATAACAACCGATCGTTTGATACTTTATGTTTTCGATAAGTGACCATTAAAATTTTAAAATAACAATCAAGAAAATGTTCGTTTACGCATAGACTCATTCTTATTCTCGTAGCAGAATCAAGAGGATAAGAATATAGTATAGTATATAATATAGAGAATAGAATAAGAGTATAGTATATATCAAGGTATTTAAGTTATTTCAAACATTTTTTTAGATAGATGGTATTTTCGTGATATTTTTGCGGGTGTATGGGAGGTAAGGGGGAGATTATTAGTTACAACACGTACAATGCCGAATGTCCTTATGAATACCATCGGCATACCTAATTATTGTGATTAGTAAACAGTCACTATACAGTCGATTTATATGTTGATATGTTAACAAAATGAATTGTAGCTGTCAAAGTGGATTAAATCTTAAGTTTAAATGAGAAATCCTTTGTCTTTTTAAAAGTTTAATTTGATAAAATCAATGTACAGAATTCTATATAGATATGTTTATACTTCTGAAGAGAACTGAATTGATCCCGCCTAGATCAAACAATACCGTTAAAGCTAAACAAAAATCAAGAGTATTGGGGATTTTCAGTACTATTTTTCAGTTGTTTTACTTGAGAACTAGATCATTTCGAGAACAGATTTCCCTCAAAATGCTACCTGAAGATTGAAAATTTAAAAATGCGATACATATCCATCATCAATGTTTTGTGTCGACTATCTCTCATCACTTAACATTAGATCACAGAGTATGTAATGTTGGATTAATTCGACTAGTGGTTGCATTGAAACTCAGTTTATAGAAATTTACAAATACTACGGACTGAACAAACACAACGTTGGTCCATTTCTAAGTTATCACCTAATGTAATTGTCATATAGAACAAATTCTGAAGAATAATTAGACTTCAAGAACTAGTTTTCGATATCATTCTATATATTTTAATTACTTGCATATTGAACATGTAACTTGTTAACAATCATTATACAATTTATTTATCATAAATTACAGCTAGTTGATTATACTCCTGGTACTTCTGTTCCCTGTCATTCATGTCTGTTTTGTATTGATGTTACCGTTCTAATTGGTCTGTTGTGTTGTCCGGACCTGCATGTATACGAAATGATTATATGAAGTAAACAATATTCCTTTTTATTGAATTTTTTGTCTCATCCAAGTGTTCTTCCTTCTTCTACTCAAAACTAAGAGTACTGGAGACGGAAGAGAAATGAAACTGACATTACTGAAAAATACTTAGTTATTGTTAAAGGTCACGTATTGTTCTGTCACGTACTATGGTCGTACATCTATTGGCTATTTACGAGTTAGCAATTAATAATCGTCCAATGCAAATGAGAGAATTAGAAATTAGTGATTTAAAGGTACTGTGCTATCTGGAACAATTGAAAATACAGAATTCTTTGTATATGGAGTGATTCACAAACACTGATTCTGAGTCCTTCACTTAAATCAAAAGTATATCCGACAATTCTTATTTCCAAGTTGTTGAATAACTGATACTGTATTATGGTTAAAACTATATTTAAATTAAGGAATCGTCTAAAGCCTCATATTTCAACAGTATCATATCTGTAGTAAAGTAATTTGCTACTAACTGGAATCCATATTTACATAACTTCTACGATCATGTGAAACTACTCAATTCACGTATTTTTTGGTTTTTGAACTTAAGCATCGTATTCGAAGAAAACGAATTGAATTTTAGATGTATATAATTTTAGGTCATCAGAACACACAGAAAACCGATGATTTACCTAATAATAATCGTGAACAGAGTGGACAACATAAAACATCAAAGAAACCAGATACTACCCGTGGGAATAGTCGCCATCCCTTACTACGTAATGTTGGATTGAAGCTACCACCACTACAATCTTGTAAACAGGTAGACCATACATAAACTTTCATCTCAATAATTATTTCTCTGTTACTTTAGTTTACAGCTAATGCATTTTTACAAAGTAGTCTAGTTTCCAGGTCACTTAGTAGTGTCCATATACTCAATTTTAATATTTTTGTGCATAAGAACCATAGATCTAGTTGAAATGAACAACTGCATTTTATTACTTTATACTTGTTTACACATTAAAATTGTGATGAAACGGAATATTTTACGTCACTGATGTCTAACTCTAGGGAAAAATGGCACCCACATGGTACCAGTAATTTATCAACTTCTGAGTTTCATTTCAACAGAATGATAAGTTTTGTCCAGTTACTATTTCAGGCAAAACAGAACTATAAACAAATGATATTTCGAGGGAACTTTGTTACAAAATAAATTTTCATCATATTTTATAGACTATTGTTTAATAATATTTGAAAGAACTTTCTTGAAGATAGACTAGATTTATTCAACTTCTACATGGATCAAACAATTTATCATCATCCGTAAAATTCCCTAACATCTTCACACATCATATGAACAGACACCTGTTCTATTTTATGATAGTAAAAGTCTGTTTGAGACGTCAGGTAAGATTGTCGTAGCTTACATATTGAATACTTAGCAAGAAAATAACTAGCAGAACTACAGCAAATAACCACCTTCATTTTATTGTTTTAGACTAGCACCAGGTTTAGTATTCTGAAAATGGCTGTGAAGAAAGCATTTAGTAGTAATATATGTGTGTCACTGGTTGAAGGATTTGTTGATCTTGAACATGCTGATAATGTCATATAAACTATCCAAGTAGGACTTACTAGATTATTGTCATGCGAATCTACTGTACGGCATATGACGGTCGTTTCTCTAAGATTGCCTACAATCTAAGTTTGTTCTCACTCTTTACAACTGAGTATGCTTTTCTTTCATTTCTTTTGTGCAATTTAATAATAATTCGATAACTGGTTGCATTAAATGTTTATTCCTAACTCAAATTATGTTATAGTAACGGAGACTGATAATCAATTATTCCATAAAGTTCCTCATTATTTTTTCATAGACTCTTGAAAATGGACTGCGGTGTTGAGTAGAGAGTATTGAAGGCTGTTAGTAAGACTTATAGTAACACACTCGTTATTATTATGAGCGTAGTTGTAGGCAAACATTTGAAAACTTGTCAACAACTGATAGGTATTACTCGGTCAGACATAACCCACTCAATTCATTTACATATTTCTCTCTGTATATCTTCTAATAGAGTGAGATGAAGGTACATTATAATTCACTTACTCAAAGGAAACTATAAAAGCTCTGCGATTCCGTATCTAACACATACTATACTATCTGAAAAAAATAAAAAACAGAAACTTGTTAAGATAATATATACCCAGCTTAGTCAGTATTTCTACTCCATAACGAATGTGCATGAAAAGCAGATGACATGGAGCTGAAGAACTAAGTCTTATACTAACAAAGACTCAATAATATAATACCATATGGTAATTTATTGTTCATTACAAATATCAGTAGGTATTTTATCTATTACTATAATAAATATTACTTGTGACAATACGAATTTATTATTAGATTGAGCTAATAACAGCTAACTTCTAACCAGCATTGGAATCAACCTTCACCTATCCAACAACACAAAATCTCCTTCATATGACTAAATAATACAATAACCTCGGGAACAATGATGAAATTTCTGAATTTTTACTGGTTCACTCAAATATTTTTCACCTTAAAGAGTTCAAACCAAAAAAATGAGAAGGAGCAGCAGACTAGGCTTCTATTATTGTACTATATCTATAACTCATTGATTATTGTAATTAAATATATAAATCACCAGAGAGAACAGTACTATGGACAATAAATAATAAACATTACAGAATTACGTAATAAACAAAGTAAATCTAAATCACCCTTACGTAATTAATGTATTGTGATTCAGGAAATTTAAGAGAAATGACTTAAGTGAAGCTTGTACTTAAGGCAGTATAAAAATAATGTGAACGATGTATCCAAGAGGTACTCGTGCGAAATGATCTTCTGAATAACAGTTCCGCCAATCTAATTCATTCATCTTTTACAACAACTGAAAATAGTACGAAACGACTACTGATTTGAATGAGGTCACTTTCGAACTGCGATAAGTCTAGGAATGTCCATACATTCATGTTAATTTTCGATTTTTATTTAAGTAGTATCATCTTCTTAACTAACGATAATTGTTTCACTTCATTTATTAATTAATTTGTTAGCAAAATTCATCATGTTTACTGATTAATACAACATTTGTACGTTATCTGGTCGATCCATTTATGGACACTGAAATTACTACTTCGAATACTTTAAGTAATAATTCAGATCAAATAAATAGGAATAATCAAAATGAGGTATCTAATAAGTTGGATTTACAAAATACTAAATTGATGATCTCTAACACTTCATTTAAAGATTATTTTCAATTATTATTAAAAGAACCAATATCACGTAGTCAACAATTTACTTCACGTTGGATTGGATTAATGGGGGATAGTGAAGTTAATAAAGTTCCATCTAAAGAAGAACTGTTAATATTTTTACATGAAGGAGCCAGTGGATTGATTAGTTATATTCCTGAAAATTTTCTATCATATTTACCTCCATCTACACTCATTAATTTATCAATTCCTAGTAAGTTATTCATGTTTACTATCAACAAGTTTGATTTGATTAATTTTGATTATTGATATAACTTGACAAGTTTTATAGAAAAATGTCATACTTCACTAATCTGGTGAATGTTTTGGCAAGGTATTCAATCAGCGAAAGATTTCTACGTTTTCACGGATTAACTTATGTGTTTACTCTGATGTGGCTTTGAACCACTTTTGACAGGTTATCAATGTTTCTTTCTGGTTAACGACGTTATGCATAGTTGTAGTAATGATTTACCACTGTTTTTCAGCTTATGTACATTTTATACGTAAAAATTATGGAAAAGTCAGCAGAATACTTGTTTGCTAAATCAATTTGCAAAACCTACTCAGCGAAAGCTGAATTTTAGCATTTTGATGAATATCTTCTTTGCTTTTACACTACTTTTTAAATAATAAGTAGTCATATAATGTCACTTTAATTTACAACCGTTACATTTTCAGTCAATAGTAGCAGCAATAAAATGGAAATGGTTTGTGGAGATCGGTACTAAGTTTAGCTGATTGAATTTGCTACAGATTTACGTTGGTAGGGTACTCTACAATGATTAAACTCACTAGTGATCAAATTAAGGATGCTCCTGAAGATCTAGGGAGGAGTCGTAACTAATGAAGTCAAACTTCCATCACAAATTGATGGAAGTGGGAATTCTATTATTTAATCCCAGCCTAGTGGTACAGAGGGATGAGCGTTCTCTAATCTGGAGCCCCAAGGGCGGAATCTAGGGTTCACAGCGTTGAGGAGTCACACACTAGGACGAAACAGTTGTTCAGTGCTCCCTGGTTTTCAGTGAAACCCTACCAACACCAATATGTGACGAATTCAACTAACTAAATCAATAACCAAAAATAATTAATTACTTGATGTCACATATTTTGTTAATTTCTGCTAGTTTAATGAAGTAAGATTGAAGTAAAAATACTAGTTTTAGCTTTTCGCAATCCATAATTATGCATATGTTACTGATTAATTGTAGTTACCATGTTCACATTCTACTTCGTGAATTCTGTGATAAAATCATTCAAAGTCAAGGTCCAGACAGAATGGAAAATAATCGCTACCTAAAACTTATTCTACCAGTAAAAACAGAGCAGGTTAATGATTCACCAGTGAGATATGAAAATTAATACACAATAAAATAACAATTAAATTGAGATCGTTATTTTTGTGCATATTGATGTTATTATTTGATTGAATATGTCACAGATTGATGTTGGCAAGGTTAGCATTGAAAACCAGGGGGAATTAGACAGTAGTTTTGTTCTGAATGTTGAACTCTTCAGCAGTTCTCACCCAGATTTCGCCTCAAAGGCTTCAGGTAAGCGAACAGCTAGTCCTCTGTACAACTAGGTCGGCACTCAATGGTAGAATTTCGACTTCCATCAATTCGTGACATACAGTGCGACAATTATCCAATGCTTCCTGGTTTTCAATGGTAACATACTGACATCAGTCTGTGACATATTCAATCAAATAGAAATAACGATTACTAATGGATAATGTATTCACGTGTGATTGCATCATTGCAACACTTGCTTTTTGTTGAATCACCTTTATCTTAAACTATTATCCAATCTAAAACTATCAGTTTCCCAGTTACATTTGATAAGAGTGAAGTATCATTTAACACAGAAAGTAATCACTATTTTAAAAAGTAGTAGATTTGTATACTTAAAAAATAACAGTAATTGATAACTAAGATTTTGATCATTAGCTCATTGAACTAAACAACTGAGTCTAGTAGATAGTTTTCATCGATTTATACTAGTAAATATTAGAGATAAACTGTCAGTTCTACCTATATGAAGACTGTACACTATAATGTAATATTTAGTGCCTTAAAAATACTGTAAATTTAAGAAATGTTGTATAGTCATCTTATTTTACAGGATTATTGAACGGTACACATAACTAGACATAGAAGTTAGAATAAACAGATAATCAGCTTCTACTAGTTGAGTTACTCAAAACAAATGTGATTGGTAATTGTCAAAGATGTTTGCTTATTTTCCTGAAAAATACAGGTAACTAAACCTAATACCTATTGTGCAAAGCAACTTCAATTTAATTGCCATAATCAGCTAACTAGTGATTAACTTCTGGATGTTACTGAAGTTCTATTGAGAAGTCATAGCTAGTGAAGTTTCGATCTGTCGGAGTTGAGACAGTTGTCACTAGTAACAGTCGATGTTTATCGATTTATATCTCAAATTAATGAAAGTGGGACCATTGGACTCCAACTGTCCTAGTGACGTAAATGGTCAAGCGTTCTCTGTAAAACCTGAAATCCCTCGGTTAGATTCCTTTTTTGAATCGAGAGTACACAATGCTGAGGAGTCACGTAGTAGTACAAAATAGGTATCCAGTACTGTCTGATTTTTAGTGGTACCTATCCAACATCAATCTGTGACAAATAAATGCAACTAACATTCCGATTCTGTCAAAAAGAAATTCTGATTTCACGATATATGAACCACGTACATTATTAGCAAATAGAATTGTCATATATTCCGGAGATTAATGTATGTCAGTTTGCAAATGCCCTCAGATTGATATGATATACTAACAAGTACTAACAATGAAATTTGGACTTGCGCTATTCTAAAAGACATGATTCCATTACGGGTTATTGCTCAGATTCTTACTCTTCATTTATAGCTATCTTGAGTGGCTAGATTGACCCCGGGAAATCGACATTCAAGCTGCATACAGTTGGTTACCTACTTTTAGACAGATATTTTATGTATCAACCGCTTGACGTCAATCTGTTTACCAAAGTTTGCTTTAAATGAAGGAGTTAAAACTCAAGTAATAACTTGTGCCTATTATTGAAATTGATTGAAAACAAATGATTATTTTGTATAAATTTGATTGTACTGTGAAACAATTCGATGTAAATAGAATGTCTAAATATATGCAAAGTGATTTCGCAGTACAAGATTATAGTGATTGTGTACTGGCTATAATAATAAAAACCATTTAAAAGTATAATATTATCATTAGTATGCAGGTTATTAATCAATCAGTCAATACCTGTTACCCGTCGTGTAGCGTAGGCCACTGACCAACATTCTCCAACGAACTCTGTCTTCAAATCTACTTTCCAGTCATTCCCAAGTACTGTTGATTGTTTTCACACCTGCCACCAATTACCCTGATGATAATAAAACAGAATACTAAAGGTCAAATTAATAATGAAATCCTGTTACATAACATTAAGAGACATAAAAATGTAAGAGTAAGCTAACTATTTTCAGTGATTATGTAGTAGACTGAATAAAGAATCTAAAAATGAATTTCTAAATTAGTTACTCGACTTCATTGAATAACAGTAGATCTATTGAATTTTAGAAATGATTGCATAACAACAAGACTGGAATGATTAATAAAAGGATTGAAGTGTTTGAAATTAGTTCGACGTGGAGAGCAAAGAAAGTGAACCTACAAACATCTTATAAATGCAAAGATTATCTTAGTTCAAATGAATAGCTATGGCTTCTGATGAAACTACGAAGTAGTGTTAGATTGTCATGGTCCACAGCCTTCTTGTGTATTTGTTAGTTTAACTGCTCATACGTAGTCAATTATGTTGAGTGTACGATGAGTAAAAGCAATCGACTTATTTTAAACAAAATCTCTCATAGTTTCAGCCAAGACATCGTAGAACGATAAGAAGCTTTATTCTGTCACATTTAGTCGATACGGGCTATCAACAAGACATCAGGTCAGCACTCAAGGTTATGTAGAAAATACAATTAAATGAATCAAGCAATCAATCAATCATGTTACCCCTCATAGAATATAGTTTGCCGACTAACATTTCTCAACTAACACTATTCTCAAGTCTCCTTTCCAGTCGTTCTTAAGCACTATCGAATATTTTCACATCTGACAGCGATTCCCAACGTAATGTGCTCTTTGGTATTTATCTTTCCATTAATCCTGAGGATTCCAAATTAGAGCTTATCTTGTGACTCAGTTTGGTGATTTCTTCAATGTGTGTCCTATCCACCTCAAACGTTCTCCCCTAATTTCTCTCTCAAATGGATTTTGTTTGGTTTTTTCTCTTCCACAGTCGGTTGTTACTAATGGTGTCTGGTCAATGGATCCAGAGTATTGTGTGTAGACAGCTACTTGTATCTTTAGCATGGAACCTTTCATAGTTCGCCATACAAGTTTTAGTTCCACACAATAGAACCGTCTTAACATTTAATAGGATAAAATACAAATGTCAGAAAGGTGGCATAAATTAGTCATTAAATACGCTTTTGCATGAAAAACACTTTAAATTCGTCATAGAATGTACTGAAAATAATCTCAGCGTGTGACTTAATGTTTGCATAGATTTACCGTCAATAATTTTTGCCAATTCCATGTTTATCAAGAAGAAAACTCTGATTTATTGACATTTTGAACTTTGTACAGTATTTACCCTGTGATAGCCTTATATTATTTTTGTCTTTTTTTCACGTATTCATTCATGTAGCATATACAAATTATATGAAATTATTATTATTATTATTATTATTATTATTATTATTATTATTATTATTATTATTATGTTAAACACTTCATGTTACTTACACTGCTGATTTAACCAGCATAAATCCTCTCTCATCTTAGATATTTTTATTGACTTTAATGTGACAACCAATAAATAGTATTTTTGGTTTATAGAGAATTTGATATTATTTCGTGTTTCGCTTACATGGTGACTCTTTGGAAGTTCAATACGGAATGTTATATGAGTGAAGAGAAAAAAAGTATAGAAGTTAATGAAGTAATAATAATAATATAGGATAGAATGTATTGTTTATTTATTTGGGCGCCACTATCTTTCCCATTCACTAAAGTGTATAGTAAAAATATGATAATAATGTACATTTTGAGGTTTTAGTCAAATTCGCTTCAAATAGGCAATCTTTTAACAGTAAAATTAACATGAAGTTAGCAGTAGAATCCCTTATGGAGCTTGTCTGATCAGTGTACATACATCCTAGTGTTGATATTCACACCAGGACTCAAACCCAGTAACTTTTACTTCAAACATGCGAATCTCTTATTCACTGAGCTACTAAATTCAAACAGCCATAAGTTTGTACAATTGGATAGGGATTTATTCGATGAGGGATTTATATTTTCCCATCGTTGATATTATGGACTATAATTAATTAGTGTCTATTAGCGCATGGGCATCCTGAGAGAACTACTTTTATATTTCTGTTCAGTTACAAAGCTTTTTTATTTTGTAGTATATATAACAATAAGCACTTGATTCCAGTCCTGAACATTAACAAAGGTAAGATTCATACCCTAGCATTTAGTACTGAAACAACTATATGATAAGTAGTATAGGTTGAAGTGAGCCAATAATCCACTATATTTAAACAGAATATAAGCATAATTATGGATTGATCTTTGAATGAAAATAATGTTAGTCTCCAAGAAAATATTCTAACAAACACTCATTATGAGCTTCACTTCGTACACAAAACTAAATTCAATAAAAACTATCAGGACACCTAATACAACCAAAAACTTTAAAAAGTAAAGTTTTTCAAAAAAGTTTTAGATTGTTTTTATTGCAGTTTTTCAATAAGTGAATAGAATTAAATGTGTTCAATCTTTTTGAGTATTGAATTGTTATTTATTATTTAGTTCATTGAATTCGTCATAAATTCATGCTGGTAGGGTATCATTGAAAACCATGGAGCACTAGACAGCTGTATGCCACAAATTGATGGAAATGAGAATTCTACCACTGGATGCCGGCCCTGTAATGCAGAGAGTAGATGTTTGTCAACATTAAGTCCCAGGGGGGAAATATATGGTGCTCTCTGCTGAGGAGTCTCTAACTAAGGCGAAATAACTGTTCAATGCTTCCTAGTTTTTAGTGGCACCCTACTGACATCAATCTGTGATAAATCCAATCAATCGAACTTAATACCGATCTCTACAAACCATCTCAAATCAACGGTAATTCATTAATTTCTTTATTTTTGTTTGAAAAGATTGTCATTTTATGTGTCATCTGGACAGAGTTTACACGAGAGCTAGTCGTCTTCGACAAATTAAACTCAATATGCATAAAACGTAAGTTTTATTTTTCTCAAAATTGTCACCTTACACTATTAACGTAAGGAATGATTCAAAGTGTTTATTGTTTTACTAATTTATGTTCTCTCCAATTTATATTGTTAATTAAAGTTAAATAGGGGGCTAGTAGTGAAATTTAGTAACGTCATTTCGTTGTAATCGAAACTCTTTAGCTAAGTGTATCTAAATATCAATGCTGATGTTCATACTACAACCTTAATTCACATCCAATGGTTCAAAAGTCATCGTGTTATCCATCAAGTTACTTAGTTAATATAGTCATTCATTTATGAAAAAGATACGAATTACATTTATCAATGTTTACATATTCTCGTTGTTGATATGAAAGAATGAGACTGGTCAATCTACATTAACATAAATTCAACCTGAATGGAATGTTTAAATATAGCCTTATGTTACAAATATTCTATTAACTGTTTATTACTTCTGTATATGAAAAGAGTAAGAACAAGTATTTCTGCTTTCAATACTGATGTCAAAGGAAAAGACAATTGTGATAAATGACTGTTTCATTTCTGAAAATTTGTTTTTGTGTTGTTTCTTTAATAAACAGTAGGCAATAACTTAACTACTACACATGTAGGCTTCGATCATGTTGATTGATTCTACTCATTACGGATCAAGTGAGTTAGGTTATGACGATTGGTTCAACAATAGAATAATTATGAACACTATAAATCAATAACTGATTGGAGTTACCATATAAAAATCTATGATCATGAAAGTTTAGTTGTGTTTATAGTATGAATTCATGACACTTACAATATCAGAAATTCATTTTAAAACAAAAGATTTACAAACCTACCGTAATAAATACAAACCTCTTATATTCAACGGACAAAAAGTACCAACACTACACTTTATCACCATTGACGCAAGTATTAGAGTATTAGTTACATGTGATTAAGAATTATCGTCATGTTCAATTCCCAAAACTGCCGGTTACTAGAACTGTCTAGTTTTATGAAACTGTGCACTTTATTATAATGATGAATGGTATAATGTGAATTGTTATATTGGGTTGCTCAAGAGTAACTAACTTTCAGTATTAAGTTAAAGATGACTTTCAGCTGCTTTAGTTGTGTCTAAAGTGAACATTTTATTTTCACTATTATTACATTCTCCTTGCCCTATCCTCCCGGTGATCACATTAACTGTTAGTATATCATATTTTTTATTTATAACTATGGCTAATCATTTGTGTGTACACTACTCCAGTTTACAGTCATTGTTACTTCTATTTTGTATTAATATTAGTTTTCTAATTGGTTGACTAAGGTGGTCACGTTTTATGCATACATAGAGGATTATAATGTATTTGGATCTTCCCGCTGAAATTGACCAGTCTCAGTTGATATATGTGTATCCTGGGATGAAGGTACGTCTAGTTGACGAGTCCCAAATAGAATGAAAGACACTTTCTGTATTCCGCTTGCCAGTCACAATCCAATTCAAACTACGTAAAGGATTGTATGGAATATAATTTGATTGTGTATGGTTGTTCATCCGACTTGTGTTCTTCTTATTCTGGCTTGGGACTGAGTGGGCATTAGGCAGACGTCCAGGGACCAGTTAGGTACACTCATTGGTATTTGTCATTGTAACGTCGTGTGCATAAGGTCACATCGAATAATTGGTCATAGCCCCCAACAGTTATAGCAGTTTTTATCGCCAAAACACAAATGACAAAAGCATAAAATTTAAATTTAACATTTCCTGTTAAAAAGCTTCAATACGTTTATTATTTACTTCAAAACTGTTGAACAAGTGATTATAATCATTATAAATGTCTGGGAAGAGAGAATATGAAAATAGTTAGTTATACCTCTTTGTATTCTGATAATAAAGTTATTCAAACCCAATATTTGAGGAATAAACATACCTCTCGAAAGGTACTCGTTTGCATTAATTATGCTTATTCTGATTCTAAATTATTTGATGAATGAGGATTATATTTGATGTTCTAGTCAACACTAATATCATCTTTACACTAGGAATCATCAGTTAAAAAATACGGAAACATGATAGAGATATGGATTCGAGCCTAATAAGTTAGGACTGATAAATAAAGTCCAACTTTCAGTAGATCCTATCTGAAATTCAAGATATTTCAGATATTAATTATTAAAAGATTTACAGACACTAATGTCGCTTCTTTGTCATTAGAAAAGTTATTGATTCAACAAATGAACAATATAAACAGCTGTCAAATTTCGGAAATAAACACAAACCATTTGAAAACCACGAATACCGCATTCAGTTGACTGAGCAGGATTTATTCTTAGACGAAACCTGAGTTCCACTGATCTCTCTCCATTGGACTAGCTAATTAATGCGAGTAAACATAAAAGCATTTTGTCAAGAACATTTATTCATGATCAAAACTCTAATTCCTAAACAACTTGGAGGTATTTCAGCTAATTTAATATGGACGGAAATTTATTAGTCTCTGTTGCTGTATGTGCAATCTGTACAGATAGCCTCAACGCAGCAGTAGTCCACAAGTATGAATCAAGTTGGATCGTTGCTGACAAGCGGGTTATAGGATGAGCGTTTCGTCCTGTGTGAATATACATTGATCCTAGTGTTGATGTCCACATCAGGCCTTGAACCTGGTTCATTTCATATTAAGCATCACTGCGTTTACTACTAGGTTAACGAGTCGAGACAGCCACGAGTCCATATGAATTCGAATCCTTGCGTGAGCACCAAGACTGCAATATAGGTGCATTCAACTGACAAGTCTTTAATGAGATAAAATTCATCCTGAATTCTACTTGCCACCCACAATCCAAATTTAAATCTTTCTTTAATTCATCTAGTTTCATACATATACATACATACATCTTCAATCTACTTCAGTGAACATATTTCATAGGATATCAAATATAACGCACTGCTTGATTGTAGAACACCTAGGAAATAAATTTTTTACTAAGACCCAATTATAGATCAAAGACACATTAACCTAATAGCCATTTTATTTCATTGTACAAAATGTTTGATATTTTTTAACAGTAAACCAATACATATTTGTTTTATTAGTAATAATTGAATGTGAATTAGAACAACCATTGTCTATGGCTATTATTTCATCATTAATTGGAACTCGTTCTACAATCATGCTGCAATGGTCTACACAAGTAAATGACAATCAGTTTCGATTAGAAAAATTGATTAAGTGTAAGTAACTACTCATTGGTTTTCAATTTTTGCGAAATTCAAACCAGAATCAATGGTTTGTAGAAAATGAACTCGATGAAATCTTTTGGGCCTGGGTTCGATTCCCAATTGTGTGTAGGTGTGCACTCCTGAGTAGTTCCAAACTTGAATGAAATATCTATCCAACATTCCTACGATACAAGAGGTTACTTAGCTGAAGACAGTTTGCGATGTAAACTATCTTTGTAATGTAATTTCAGTTTTCCTTGTTAAGACTATATCGTATCGGCTATGATTAGCTGAGCTTTTTAGATAAAATGGAAAGCAATCAATAAATATTGGTACGAGTCTGTAGCTTCGTGTTGTTGGTACACAGAATTGCAGTTGATCAGACTCTGTTGTTATATGTGAATCATGAGTGTGTTGTGTTATGTGACTAGTATTATAATCCGAATATGCAACTAAATAGGTGTTTAATTTGTTCAGCGTCAGTTGATCAGTGTATCTTGTCATTTTATTATGTTGTTCAGAGTTGCATATGAAATGAATGAAATTATTTGACATGTATAAACATTGTGTTTAAAAATACAACTATCACAAATTGGTGGGAATTCTACGACTGGATCCCGGCCCAGTGATGCGAAGGGTTAGGCCTGGCGTGTAATCTAAGGTACTCACTGACGGGGAATCCCACTTTAGGACGGAACAATCGTCCGTTGTTTTCTAGTTTTCAGTCGTACTACAACAATATTCGATGAATTCAATCAACTGAAACTCAAAACCAGTTTCCATAAACCAATTCAATCTAAATATCATTTTTGCTTAATGTTTACTTATCACCACTTGAACGAAACTTTCTAGGAAGGTCCCACTTCCACATTAAGAAATTTCCATCTCCGTTTTCTCATTATATTATTACTTTCTATTGTTTAAATTGAAATAATCTGACTACATCATTCCAAATTAAATGAAACTATCATTCATACATTGCTGCCAGAATCCAACGGGTGAACATTTTTACTAACGTTATAATTTTATTCCTGGTATAAAAACACTTATGGTTGAACTCTATGGGAAAACTATAAACATTACTTAATGAGTCATTTGTATAACACAGTTCATATTGATTAACCTCTGAATGTTGACAGATGTCACGTTTATGTAGTCCTTTTTAGTGTTTATCTATTTCTGTCAATCATGGTGCAATAGAGTTAATAGTCTAAATGACTCGATATTACATTCGCTATGATTTTTTTGTTAGGTTAATGTTGCATCACTTCCTTTATGATCATATGTACACCTTGTTAATGAGTTAGGATCAACACGAAGAATAAGCCCAATGATTCCCCTCCAGCTACTTCTATCCACATATGTGAAATTATCCTGAGTGTAACGCTTCATTGGAGATAGTTTTAAAAGGGGGAAAGTTCTATGTTGTTCATTTTTACAGTTTGTATCACCTGAGTCATTTTATTTTAGTTATTACAGTCTGTCTAGACCACACCGAAAATGAGTGTTCTTGGATCTGGGAACTATTCAGCGTAGTAAAATTTGCTTGTGACTAAAAGTGGAATACAGGACACTCACGTTTACACAAAAACTCAAACATAATACTTTTTGCTTTCAAAGGTCCAATAAGTTATCCACTGAGCTACTGAGTTCAGATAACCACTGACATATTTGATCCGTATTAATATTTCGTTACTGGTGTATAATTTCCTGTTGTTTGTATGCATGAGATTGAATAATCAGAGTCACAAATCTAGACAGTGGTAACTACAAACTATTCGGAGTAATTAAAATAAGCTTGTAATTACATATACACGCGTTGCACAAGTGTGACCGTCTAAACACAGTAGCCTATTGCTGAACGCAGTGGCAGTTTAGCACGAAGCGAAACGAGTTCCAATCCCAGTGTGAACATCAACATTGAGATGCAGATACATCTAGCCGATGAGTCCCAAATAGGATGAAACATGCCTCCTGGATTCCACTTGCCAGTCACGATCTAACTTAAATATTCTGAGTAGCTTGATTTAACACGCCTAAAAGGAACTAGTTTAGTTATAAATCAGGTGATATTCCCAAGCTATCAAGGTTTTGCCAACAATCATGCAGACCAAATTTGTACTGATGATATTAATCATTTATGATTCCATGAGTATTTTATCACTGTGGTCAATCCTTATCTGTAATAAACGCTTTCTAAAGTTTAGTAAAGATGTTTTGACTACTTATGAGTAGCACAGTAATTTATATGAAATTCAATAAAGTGGCAGGTGAGAAAACCGAAGACATTTGTCACCTGAAGTAGAAAATATTTATTTCAACTGGTTTGCCATTATCTTATTGGCAATACACTCCAATTAAATGTATTTATGAATTAATTTGACCTATCTCTTAGTAGTATAGTTTCGATTTCATGTATACATGAAAAGTATGTATAGATAGTCTCGATTCAGTTAGATAAGAGTGATACTTCACACTGTTATTCATTACTGTAGTCCATACTGATTCACAATGTTATGTGATTTACACTACACTTCCCTATCTATATAATAGAAGTAATGATTAAGTTATTGTGCTTTATAGGAGAGAAAATTTATATTCTAAAGTATGGTTATTAACCGCTTGATACGCTTTATGTCTTGATTGGAAACATTCAGTTATCAGGTGCAAAAGTTCAGTTGAATTTGCCCCATTTGATGCTTAATAGGTTTTGTACAGTGGATTGCTAGCTTATTAGGTGGACTACTTAATTAATAACTAGAACACTACTGATTCGAAGTTTTGTTCAACGTAGGTAAGTAGTATCGTTATGTGTGTTGCCTCATACTTATTGAGACCACAAAGTCTATTGGTTAACAACTCGATTTCTCAGTAGAATAAAAGATTGTCAGCTTGAATCTACTCATTTTGTAATGCTGACTTGTTCAAGTTAATCAACCACACTATTTTGTTGATACATAGTTGGTGTGAGTTTGTGAACAGAAAACTTTGTTCAACGTACGTTACGTGCTATTGCACACTCGTCGGCAAATCGTATCCATATTCTTGACGAAACTAATGCCCCCCCCCTTTATAGATTCGATCTCAAGTTACCCAGTTTCATAATCTGTGGTTGGTACCACTAAGATGATTGCCATACGAGTGACGAGTGAAGGACTGAGATGTAGGCACTTGCTTTTTTTTCTGCCCGAAATCAACAAATGTTACACTTGATATGGAATCACTTTGACTAGTAGCCATAGTGTTAATTGACCGATTGAATTCAATTAGCTCTTAAACAAGACTAGACAAACATGTTACTCATCATTTTTCAGTGATCAGTCAATGTAACCAATTACAATTTATTCACTTCTTAGCTGTTTGTTTACTAAAAAGTAAGTAACCCTGTAGTTAATTTACATTTGATGAATAGTTTAAAGCATGAAAATATATGTTGGATACACACTTTCATATATATGAAAATTCCTTAAGATTTGATCTAATGTATTAGAAACTATTGAACATTGAGTAAATCGAAGACAGTAGAAGTGTATATTATACTGGAAATAATCTCACAGATTGAAATTTAAAGATTCCAACGTTCCACCCGGAAATCTTGTCCAACTTCCTTTACCGTAAATTACTCGAAATTATCAAAATTATCTCTATAAGGTCAGCCAATCAATGGATTTGTCTACTTGTATATTGAGGAATTATGAGACCGATCCGATGTGAAAATGTGTATGTGTATTAATGTGATCAAATAGTAACATGTATGTGTATGTTCTTGTGTTAACTTAATTTTATTTGTTATTGGGTACACTGGGAAACTATGCCTTAGGCTATGAGTAGGAACAGTTGAACAATTAGACGTATAATTAAAATACACGTGTAAATAGGATGACCATTATAATGAATGACGTTTGTTGAAAAGTACCTAATACTGTAAATGTAAAAAAAAAGAATCGGAGGTAAATTCAATACAATAGTTGACTAATTAATAATGGTTGCTGGCATAACTGTTAATGTCGATGAGTTAAATGCAAACATTCGAGCTCTTTAGTTATCAACAGTTGTCATGGGATGTTTTATCTATTAAAGCTATTTGCATTCTCATATTTATCCATTAATCCATCTGTCAATCGTTCTTTATATGAAGCGAAATCTTTCTGAAGTAATTTAGTTCCATCGAAGTCACTTTTACATTCTGTTTCTAAAGGTTGTAATGTAATGCTCGATCTATTTTCAAGCTTTTTACAATCTTCCAAAGAACTAGGAATATGTTTTAAATACAGTTTGTATTTACTTTACACTGATTACGTATGATTTCATACTTATTTCTACCAACTAATGAAAAATTATCATATTAATGTTTATTTCATAATCTGTATCGTTTGACCATATTTTAGATTTATTAGATCAAGTTTATCCCATTGGACAGTCAATTTTATTAGTACAATATGAACATTTCAAAAATGAATTAGATAATTATATGAATTGTTTTAAACAAATAAATGAAGATTGTCAATTGTTAAAAACAAGATCATTCAATGATATAGATTCAGTTGAGAATCATGATGTACAGTTACAAATTCCAATATTAGAACCATTTAATATGATTGTTTATGGACTTCCAAATATTTCATTTGCTTAAAGAATGAATTATTTTTCAATGAATTATTGTCATAAATTGACCTTTGAAATTGAACATCTTCGTTTAATCGAATACATAATGAACAAATAAAATTAGAGTTTTGTAGTTTTAGTTTAAACAAGTACAATTTTAAAAAGATTTTTAAAAATTTACTGTCATTCTTACTTCAAACGATAACATAATCTAAGTATTAGTGATGATAATGAGTTCAATCCCTAGTAGGTATATGAGGTGCTTACTAAGAAGCAGATATATATTAAGATGAAACAACTATCAATTGATTTCTGATTTTCAAAAGTTATCTAACCTAAACTGATTCATGGCATCAAATCCAACAATATTCGTAACATCGAAATCACAGTATTTAAATTAATTGTCACGACACATAACAGTAAGTCGAATTTACATGGATCTTTAATGTCGACATAAATAGGTAATGACCGGTTATGGATGTATAAATGCCTCCAAGATTATTTAGTACATATCCGTTTGTAGCTAATAGTGAGATAAAAAAAACTCATTTCGTCTCATACTTTGGTTATTTCATTAAATATGCGTCTATTTCAATGAGTCGTCACCTATGAAATTGTTTGAACGTCATGCTATACTTCGAAATGATCGATTTCAAACCAGCTATTCTCAAGTTAACATTCTGGCCATGAGACATCAAGGTTCTGATTTGGTCACTTAGTAGGTTATTGGGTGACTATCGTTGAGACATCACAAACCAGGACGAACCCCACCAAATTACCAATTAATCAATCAGCAGACAATATCGAATATAATTTCTACCAAACATCTTTTCAAGAAATTTTTACTCACCCTGTGAAGCAGTCGAAACAATTAAAGTTGAGTTGTTGATTTTGCGTTATAAATTTACAATGAACAGACTCTACTTTATGAGGAGAAATATTCTTACCTCATGATTCTTGTCACATATGAAACATGAATCACAAAATGTTTGTGGCTGAAATCTAAGACAATATTCTCAATATTCATTAAGCGTATTGCGTCCAGTATTGTCAGCAATTTCTCCATTTCATTTTGTATATGAATGAATGCTGCATATTAGAGTGTAACTTTCGTTAAAGTTTTCATCTCAAGAAATAACTTTCACTAAGTGTCACATGGCATATCAGCTGATCTACAGTGATATATTCATTAAAGTAGGTTGTTGATAATTTTAGACGCCTGTAATATGTAGCACTCATCCACTGACTTGATGGAAAAGTGACTGAAATTACTGAATGCAACAATGACGTTGAATATTCAAAACATTACTAACAACCTCAGAACTATTCACCCCTTCATAAATAATTTAATGCTAAAATTTATTCTACTATTCTAAAAAGATGGATCTACTGAATAACTGTTTAAAATATTTCATGATTAATATTTAATGTTATGGATAAGGAATGCTGACATCAAGTTATATACGTGTCATGTAATCCTATGCTAATAACTAACGTGGGAATTTGTTTGGATTAAACAAAGATATCTACTCTTGCATGCGTATGTATGCTACGTTTGTTTTAAAATACACGAGTGTGCTGAAAGTGATTTTCTCACAAACTTTTTGAGTAAATTGTTCAGCTGTTGAAATTTGTGCAACGTATTATCATCGCTATCATTTTCATCAAATTCTCACGATTGTTTGTTGCTTTTTTTTTACTCATTCTAAATTATCACAGTGAGTCACACTGACATTACATATTTTGTGATAAACTGTTGTTTTCACTTATAATAGATTGATTGAAGTTAGAGATATGGACTGAATAGTTGAAGAGTCAAGAGCCTACCGCAAAATATGAAGATCTTGTGCTCAGTCAACAGTAGTGATATGAATGTGTAAGGATGGAGAAGTTGTTTGTTTCCTCCTGAATTTCGATAATCGTCTAACCCAGGCTAATTGGTGGTGTCCAATTCAATAGTTTCCATAACATTCATTCATAAACAATTAAATTTTTTCAACTAGCGACTACCTGATTTCTATTGCTCAACTTCAACAAGTTAATTCAATAGTGTCATTGAAAACAATATAATTAATGTAATCCCTAGGCGGTAAATGGCTCAAACTAAGGCACCAAACAAGTTGTAACGCGTCTTAAATCATTTTTTAATTTCTAGTTTCGACTGACAAATTATCATTGTTTCACACTTGTATCATTTCTGACTTTAATCGATTTCTTTCATTATTAAGTACAAGTTCACCTGATGTACTTCCTAAGTCGTCGGCTCATACCTTTTTCAATGTTATTCTTTGTTCGAGATTTTCTTAAGTATGTGATCTTTCACTCCTCGGGATACCTTCATGCTAGATGCGAACCATTACATTCATAAATATTTTATTTATTAATTTACCGGAAATAATTGGCGTTGATATTTATTCAATAAATCTAAACATAAATAAACAAAATATTAGCAAAAAGTTTAAAAATGAACACTTGGATTGTTTTAAACAAAACTTTATCATATTGGACATTGTAAACTTTTTACATTAAAAAAAAATATTAAAAGTTGAAGAGTAAGTGTATTAAGAAAAGATTTTTAAAAATCTTAAGGAATAAATAAATTTTAATATACATAACAAATAATTGAAACCAAATATGTAAATGTAAATAAGAAATAAATTCAAAATACAAATTTCCTCTATTCAACAAGCCCGCCACCCTTACCGTACCGTTAAAATGAAAATAGGAACACTAAGTACAGTCAATATTTATCTATCCATGAAACTTAAATATCCACTATCTTTCATTAGTGATTGATCATGTTCTGACTCCTGAAATAATAAGCAACAATAAAAAATGGATAATCAGTCAGATTTTCAAGCAATTACTTGTAAATTTACAAATAAATAAAATACAAAAGGTGTAGTTAGATGTTATGGAGACTGTTCAATGTTAAGTTGGTATCACAAATTAGCTTGAATTAGACAACTAGTGACCACTAGGATGGACCGAACAACTGTTTCGTTCTAGTGTGGGACTCTTCAATAGTGGGCATCCGCGACCCCATCGGGGATCGGACTTGACATCATCTGGCTTCGTGGCGAACGCCTTACCATTAAACTACTAAAGTCGGCTTCCGACGATTGATATTTCTAATTTAGTCAATTTCCAATATATTTGCTCGACCTCATCTATTGTTACTGGTCAGTAGTTGCCTCACACCCGATATAGTTGGACACCACTGGTCACATCTTCTGGCTAGAACTACAGGAATCGCCTTGAGAAGTTAGTCATTCATGAGCTGAGCTGGGACGAAACAGATGTCCAACGCTTCCTAGTGATTAATAGTTGTCTACTTCAAACTGAAATCGTGATAACAAATTGACATTCAACAATCTCCACAACAAACTGTTAAACTAGGTGGCCCCGAATAGAATCCGCAAGAAAGCATGAATTATCCCAAAGACTGCAGAAACGCCTTGCTGGAAATTGCCAAATAACACCAAATCTAAGCCCACACTTTCCTTACGACTGTCCCAAAATCATTTTCCATTTCAGCATAGTGCTAGCGATGTCGATTCACTTTGACTACCTGCAATATTACAATACGACCGATAAAGTTCGATCAGTGCTATTTAGGACTTGACGTAGACACAACACAATGATCAACTGTTGTACGGTTAACACAACTAATGAAAATTTTCCGTGTCGGTCTTGAAATTTAAGAAATTGGATATAACAGATGTCTGTTTCACTCTGAAAAACTGTTTTACCTTTCACTCATTTTCAAGTATTAGTAAACCTATTGAGTAATGTCGAAACAATTGTTCAGTAACAAGTAATTTAATGAGTGCGTATCTAATGATCGTATGACATGGATATTAATAAAATGTGGTTTAGTTGAATTTATTTTATATTACTAACCCATAAATACCGATGAACTGTTCTAAAATGCCGAAATTCTAAAAAATACATTTCCATACTTGTTAATAACATTAATCACAGAGTGAAGTCATTTCGAATACCACCATACACCACTAAACACTAATCGGTTATCATGTGCATTATTATCAGTATTTCAGTGACATCTCCTCACAAATCATGACTTGCACTATGTACGAATAACGTGGATAAAATCGTTTAGAATGTTGAGACCTGTACTAGAACATTGAAATGGTTCAATAAATCTACTGACTTTCGTTCCAGTTATAATCAGTTGGAACCTTTAGATATCCCTGAACAATTTATAAGTCAAGGAAAAGCATCATGTGCAATTTTAAACTGAATTGTTTCCCATTATTTTATCCATTTATAACACATCATTTTAATTACATATTAGATTAATAGACCAAACATATTACTCATAACACTTTTATTGTAAAAGATAACAATACTTACTACTTTTAATGAATTCGAACCCGTATCAAGCATCAAAATAGATGAACTGACTGGATCAGTTTGATGAATTAATTCTATCAATTGTTTAATATATGTTATAGCGTAACGTAGTGTTCTAATCTTTGTAAGCTTTGTGTCTTTTGGTATCTCCGGTAGACATGAACGTAAACGACAAAATGCTACATTCAATGTTCTTGTACGATTTTTATCTTGTTCACGTTGATGTTCTTTACGTATAGTAGCGCATAATTTAATAGAACTACGAAATCTTGAATTTTTGAGATTCTGTTATCATAAATAAAAAATATCAAGTAAATCAATTTAAAACAAAATAATAACAATAAAAATCAATGAAGATATTGTCAATATTCAATTTTTCACTTTCAGTATTTCAGTTATCAATTGTTTTTCTTAAACATAATAACACTAACTAATAAGTTAGAGAATACAATGGATTATTTCATTCTACTAGCTACTAATAAAGAGATATCCTCAAATTAGTGGGCTCATGCAAATGATATTGAAATAGGGTGAATATCAATAAAGATGATTTGTACAAGATCTAGTATATGATTGTTTTAATAGCGTCAAAACTAAGAATTAATCTCACTAATATTTTAAGTGAATAAATATTAAAAACGTAACAATCACTTTAGTCATGGATATCATATCTACATATGATGGTGAAGAATTAAAAGTACTAAAAAAACTATTTTTTTGAGGACACCTAGACCAAGCGACCTATAAAACACTGAGGATCTCAGAAATTCATTTTACAAACATTAATGTAGATTGTCTGTGATTGCGGAAAATCCTCCTAAAACAAACAATGCGATTGAATGATAATGTAAAGGCTTAATACAACCAACTGGTTTCACTTATTGGAGTATAAAGAAATGTATTAGTTCTCTTAATAAATAACATAATTTAAATGAATTGAAGATCCAGAAGAAGCATGCGAACATGAAGTTTAGAGGTGAGGAAAGAAGAGGTACCAGTATACATTAAGCTAATTGGGAATATATCGATATTAAGCTGTTTACAGAGAATGACAATTTACATTTGCATATAGATATATATTGATCTGCGTTATAATAATTTGCAAAAATAAATAACGTTTAAATGTATGTAGTACCGCGACGTCACTATTTTTACATTGATGTTATCCAGGTCGCCTATACTGGGAAGGGGATGTGAACCGATTAAACTTAAACATATTTTAATGTTATTGTTTAGTAGGCTATCCATCAGTGTATTTTGTATATATGAAACAGTTGCCCATAGACAATATCAGATATCGTCGCATGGATTGAAAACGCAGACTTATAGATTCCGACTCAGTAATCTAAATATGATGTTTTCAGCCAATAAATATTAAGGTCTTGGATTTAAGGGAGTATGGGATCATTAATATAAATTATTAAACAGTCGTAAACTATGATCAAATATTTGTTCAGCATTATTCGACGTTTAGTCTTTTCTTAAATGACTTCAATGTTTTTATTCCAGTCACAGTACTACACCAGTAGACAAGTTATATACACTTTACGGCTTCTAACATCAAGAATATTTTCGCGTAATTTCATGTTTCATTAGTGTAGTATCGATGGTGTAAACGTCATCTATAACCTCACTGCTCAACTAAATAACTATTAATATTAAAATGAACAAAACACTTCTTAGTCTTTCCCCATTATTATAGTACACAAAATTCAAACTTCAGTGATCTACCAAGCGCTTAATAATAACGCTCATCATTTAATGACTACTGGTTAATTTTAGGAGATGATTCATGAGCTTCAGTAGGATGTCCTTAGTCGAATTCAGTCATATATATATTATGAGGCATCTGCCCACTATTGAAATTGAATGGGGTCACGCAATATCCTAAATTAGGTAGTTTAGGATCGCAGACTGCTCGATACCAATTCAGTGTTCTGAAGCTTTGGTATTCACCAAGAAGCCTAAAAGTATAAAGTTTACTACCGTATACAGTCACAAACGTATAGATCTGACGAATCACTTCCCAAGAAGAAATATATGTCCAACGCTTAATGGTTTTCAGTGGTCGACTAACAAAAGTCAATCTAAATGCAGCAATCTACACAACGCCCACTAAGAACATCTATGTACTTCATTTTAGAGCTCAATGAGATATTATCATATCTGAGGGGAGAAGGCATGTCTAAGGAATAAACAAAATAACTTCGTATATATGATTTAAAAATCCTTAGAGTTTAATCTATTTCGTAGTTCGACTATGTTATCCGTAATCATTCATTTAAATATTCCGAAAAAATATATCATACATCACACTTACATTTTGCAGGAAAGTGAAATTCTCATGTAAGTTATGTATTGAACCAATTCTTGTATTAATCTGATGCGAAGAGTTTGTGTTTGTTGACTGCGTCAATTTATTAGGTGAATGTTGACAATCGATTTGATGATTTGATGAACATGGGACAGTTAGTGATAATGGTGATGTTATAGGGTCATATGATGAATTGTGTGGAATGTATTCATTATTTCCTTCACGCCACACTGATTCATGTGTAAAACGCGGGGTGCTTGTATTGGCATGATAACTACGATTAGTATGCCCATTATTATTATTATTAATAGTAGTAGTAGTAGCATTGGAAGTAGTTGAAGTAATGTCATTATGGTATGCATCGTATTCAGTCGAGCAACAACTCATAGAATGGTTTACCCCATTCATAAAAGTATAAGTATTTGATTGAATTGGTGATTTTAATGCTGAATAATCATTTTGTGTAAGAGGGAAACACTGATGTTGCATTAGTGAATATTGATTTACATTTGACAATGCTTCTAACATGGTATTATAGTCATTCTTATTAGTAATATCAGTATAGTTCGTTGTAAATGTATGTTTCTCAATAACTGATTCTAAATAAGATTGATTCAATGATGATTTCCAATGATACGGAATATCTTCTTCAGTTGTCATTTTGTACGAGACCAGAATGATACTTCTCTTTTTTAATTGCAAAAAAGAATTACATGAGTAAGCACTATTTATACTAGAATTTAACTGAAATTTTCAACCTTCTTAATCACTTCGTATATAATACATTATTCACTCACTTCATCATTACTATTTGTCCATCATTCGTCAGATGGGCAAATCAAAGTTATTTTTCAATTTTCTTTAATAACTTTCGGTCATTATCACTAGCGCATTTCAATATGATTGGTCCACTCTAATGTGTTTTTATCATCCCTTGACAAATATATTTACATGCATACACATACTTATCATCATATAAAAGGAAATAGCGAAAATCTGTCGGATTTCACATTATAATATGATTGGACAATCACAATTAATTGTGTTCATCCCACCCCAATATTTTTGTATACAACAAGAATATTAGTTGTAACGTAATGATAATGAATTCATATATTCCGTGTGGATCTTCTTCAACCTAAGGATGATCTTTTGAAAATTACAGAAAATAAACTAATTAATAAACTCTCACAGAGAAACATGAAGGGTCCTTGACTCAATCCCCTGTTAGGATCACGGATACACATTGCCAAAGGGTCCCATACTAGGATGAAATAGTTGTTTAGTTCCTCCAGCTTTACAGTGGTCGTCTAACTAAATTCATTTAGTGATGTTGAATTCAAATTCAGCAATCTCCATACCTTCCAATTACAATGAAAACGTTTATGCATAATTTATGCTGACAGAAGCTTGATTATAGTTGAGTTCGACATGGTAGATGAACATTAATAGTAGACAATATCTGTAAAAGAATTTTTCGAAAAGTTTGTTTTAACTGTTACTTATTACTAAGTTGCATTTATGAATATATTAGAAGGGAAAATCCAAAAAGCATTTACTAAGAATTTCGCAAATGAACAATTAATATCTTACTTGAAGAAGAAGAAAAGGATTAGCAATCTAAAGTGCATTTAAGCAGATTAAACATTTGAATTTAAAGTTAAAGTAATAAATGTTAAAATAAGTTGCGTAACTAACTCTTAAAACATAGATCATCACGATAGTGTAAGGCTGATAACTAATGCATAGATTTTGATTTGGCTTATTTGTTCAGCCTACTTCACAACAGGCAACCAAGTAAACATCCATTTTTGAATAATTCTTTTGTTAAATTTACACAATGCACTCCACTACCAGTTTAGATTTTGCATGTAAGTAATTATACATTATCTTACTGGGCTTTTGCTTATAATTGTTTTATTCACTTTTCAACCTTGTCTTCTGTTCACCGCTGGTCCCAAGTACGCTTCCTTTTAGTTGCTGACCGAATATATATGAATAACACCAATTCAGCCCAATTTACACTTTCACAACTATAATCTTTTCTTAATGAATATTTGCGTATCCACCTTAACTTAATTAAGAAATATTCAGGAATAAACTACTTATAAACGTATTTTTTCTTCGTCATGAATAGCATTACAATTCCTAGTTGTGCAGTAACAGATAAGAGAACATGTTATATTTTTTCATATCTACTGATAAAACACTACACTGACTTTTCATTTAACTAGAGAATAGAAAAAATTGTTATTAAAGGATATCAGAGTATCGTTAACAAAAACATTACCTACAACAATTTTAAATGGTGTGCAGAAAAAGGATCATTCCTGGAATATTTAGAAACTCTGTATTTCCCATGCCAAAAGAAGGAAAGGTTGAACAAGTGGTTAACAACCCCATCCGGTAAAAAACAATCTGGCTAGAAAATCGCCAATCAAATATACTATTTTATCCACTTTAACTCGGTCCTAGTAGTTGGAAAGTCTTCGATTGGAAGAGTTATAACGCCTCACCACGAAAATAGAATTTCTTCGGAAGTCACGAGGCCGATGCCTATTCTGACAACAATGAACAACAATTAATGTAGGTACATGGAATGTTCACACGATATGGGAAACAGGAAGAAGCATGCAAATAGCTAAGGAAATGTTACAACATGAAAATACTTGAAATAAGCTAAACCCATCGGTTACAAGCTTAACAGCAAATATTATTCTCAGAATAAATGCTTTCATACTCCAGTAACAAAGACGAAAATACCTCACACACAAGAAGTAGCACTGATGCCGTCCAAAGAAGCAGAGGAAGCGCTTATAAAATGGGAACCTCATAACCCAAGGATCATCAAGGCATCCTTCGAGATAATGAAGGAGAGGATTACAATGATTGTCATTCAGTGCTATGCGCTCACCAATGACAGCCACGAAGACGATAAACAACAAATTTATCCAACGCTCCAGTCAATCATCATGAAATGCTCAGCCATGGAACCAACCACTCTGATAAGAGACCTAAACGCCAAGATTGGAATAAACGAAATCGGATATGAAAACATCATGGGAGGACGCAGAATGGGAGAGAGGAACGAAAACGGTGAGAGGTTTGCAAACTGATGTGCCTTCAACAAAATGATTCTAGGTGGCACCATATTCTCCTACAAACACATACACAAAGCCACATGGGTTCCACCACCCAAATTACGGAGGACCAAATCCACCACATCTACATCAATACAAAATGTCAGATGGACCATGGATGATTTGAGAGCGAGGAGATGAGCTTACTCAGCTCCAGATCACTATCTGATACTGGCCGAAACGAAAATGAAGTTAAAGAAACATTAGACAACTGAATCAACACAATTACAAAAGTTTGATACGGCCCTTCTTCAAGGTACTAACAAACTCAGCAAATTCAAAATAACTCTCAACAATAAGTTCCAGGCATTTCACGATCTACTGGAAGAAGATGCAACGATTATGGAGTACAACTGGAAGAGGTTACAGAATCAATTACTTCAAGTTCAGGAGATTTTGAGTCACAAAGAATAGATCTCTATTGGTGCTCTTAATAGGATAGAAGAAAGGAGGAGATAGAAGATAGCAATCAATAACTTCCGAACAAGATCAGAGAAAGCCAAGGTATAGCCCCGAATACGTAGAAGCCAACAAGTAGGTGAAGAGGAGCATAATGTCGAATAAACGGGAATATGCGCATGACCTAGTAATAACTGCCGAATCGTTTGCAAGAGAAGGAAACATGAGGTACCTATACGATACACAAAAGAAGGTAGCTAGAGAATTCAGTAAGTCATAACAGGCAAATCAACAACAACGTTGGCAAAACAATCACTGAATTTCATGAGCAGTGAAATAGGTTAGTTGAACAGTTCGCAGAACTCTTGAATAGACCAACCACATTGAAAACACCAGTCATCGAAGTAGTATCTACGGATCTTCCGATTAACACCGACTCACCAACAGTTAAACAAATCAAAATAGTCATCCTTAAAATACAGAGTAGAAAGTCAACAGGGCCAGACAACATACCAACCAAATCAGACACTGAAGCCAAATATAGAAGCAACTGCAAAGATACCCCACATTCACTTCAGAAAAATTTGGAAGGAAGAATATATGCCAATAGACTAGAAAGAAGGGTACCTCATCAACACACCAAAGTAAGTAGATCTCAAAAATTACCACAATTACAGAGACATCACTCTACTTTCAGTACCAGGAAAAGTCTTCAATGGAGTAATAATGAATTGAACGAAAGATCCAGTCGATACACGGCTTCAAAATCAACATGCCGTATTCCATGAGGATCGATCGTGTACCAACCTAATCGAGACTCTACAGTTAATTGTTGAACAATCCATTGAATGGAATTCACCATTTCGCATCAAGTTCCTCGATTACGAGAAAGCATTCGACAGCGTAGATTGAAGGACAATATGGAGTCTTGTTTGAAATAATAAGGTACAAGAAAAGAGAGTCAAGAGAGTCGACATCATGAGGAATTCTTATGACAGACTAAGCTACGAAATCATGCATGAAGTGCAGCTCATAGATTCGTTTGAACTGAAGACTGGTGACAGGCGTGACTTCTTAATCTCGTTCTTCTTCTTTCTGCTGGTGCCTGATTAGATAATGAAAATTGTAATATTTCAAGGCAAGTACTAGATATAATGAACAACATGGATACAACTAGGTGACTTCGACTTTGCAGAAGACCTACCTCTTCTATCCCACACGTAACAACGAATGCAGGTGAAGTCGGAATGCTTACCAACAGCCTCTACAACCAACAGTAGACCTCAACATACACTAAACGAAAAGCAAGATCCTTAAACACAAAATAACCAGCACAAACTCAATTACATTTGACGAAGAGACTCTATAAGAAGAAGTGCACACTTTTACATATCTGCGCAGTGTCATCGATAAACAAGGAGGATCTGATCTGATGCAGATATGGAGACACTGATTGGTAAGGCAAGGCAAGTGTAGCATTTCTACAACCGATAAACATCTGCAAATCAAATCAGCTATCAGTCCAACTGCATAGTCAGAATTTCTAATTCAAACGTCAAAACAATTAAATTGCATAGAACTAAAACTTGTATGGAGAACTACGAAAAGTATCATTCAAAAGATACGAGTGTTTATAAAGAGATGTGTGCACGAGATTGTTCGGATCCGTTTGCCAGATACAATCAACAACAACCTTCTGTGGTAGAGACAAATGAAACAAAATCTAACTGAGGAAGAATTTGGGAGAAGATCCTGGAGATGGATAGAGTACACATTGAGGAAATCATCAGACTGTATCACAAGACAAGCACTATCTTGGAATCCTGAAGGCCAAATTAAAGCAGGAAGACCCAAAAACACATTACTTTGGGAGTTGGAGACAGATATGAAGAGAATGAAGAGCACTTGGGAACAGCTGGAAAGGAAGACCCAGGACAAAGTTGGTTAGAGAATGTTGTTCGGCAACCTACGCTTCACATGTGTAACAGGCAATGATTGATTGATTGATTTGTATACATTATAAGATATTATTAACAATAGGCATACCTGTAAACCGTCGAATATTTTCTTAAATAAATGAAACGTCTACGTAGCATTACAGTGAAAGACATGATAACATAAAACCTATTATTTAACTCACACAGTGGTAAGAAAATGAAGTAAAGCCATTAACTAAATGTATACATATTTAAACTGTTACAATTGTCGATTATTCTATCGTTGTTCAAACTTATGAATAAGAAATGAAATGTTTGAAATCATGACATTTAGTCAGTAATGTTAATTATTGATTATTTGGTTGAATATGTCACATGCTGGTGTTGGTAGGGAGCACGGGATACTTGTTTCGTCCTAATATTGAGTTCCTTAGCGGTACACACTCTAGATTTCACCCCAGGTGCTTCAGGTTGACAAACACCTAACTCTCTTCACCACTGAGCAGGCATTTAATGGTAGAATTCTTACTTCCATCACTTTGTAATATTAAGCTCGACGATCATTAATCCAGGATGCTCGTTCTGGATTCCGCCTGTCAGTCACAATTCATCTTAAATATTGCTTATGCATTATCGCTACATTGAAGCAATCCGCTCAGAATGCACATATGGCAACAGAGGCTGACCGGTTTCAGTCCATTACAAATCAACGTGAAGGTGTAAGCTTATTCTAGCGGAACAAAATGTTGAGATTATTCTTAATTTCAATCTCTTAGAATTTTTATAATCTGATTCTTAATAAAACATTTTAGGTTCATATTATTTCTTACTTATCTATCTCAAATCAGAGTATTACAAACACACTACTAACACAATTTAGTATTTTAATATATTCAACTATTTATTTTAAGTAGTCTATCTATCCCTTGATAGAATTGCTGCTGAGATTGTTATAATTGTTAATCTCTGTAATTGATGCTTGATTTTGATGAAGACCATTAATATACATTATATTGATTACATTATGATTGCGTAATTTTAACTATCAAAAAGTTTCACAACTATACTGAAATCCTTTTTTATAATGGTCGTAGTGACAGGGTGGATTTGAGTGTTCTGGTGGAAAATATAAGAAAATGTTCACCTAAATAACTGCGGTATTGTTATCCTTGCCATTATTATTATGACATGCAATGATATAATCTGAGAAAGTGGATAACAATGAGCATTAATTTTTTATTTAAAGCATCTGTCAATCGTTGTATTGAAATTACGATGACAGTTTATCAGCTGATAAACAAGAAAGAAATAAACACTGTGAATATCTATCCAGTTGTATATTTATTCAACACTTTTACACCTAGTAACCAAAATGTTTGTATCTTTTTGTGTGTATGTTGACAGAAATAATGAAGTTTAATTTATTCTTTCGGTTGATGATATGTGAAGTTTTCCTATATAAGTCTATAGGACAGTCTATGATATAAAACTCCATTGTTCAACAATATTGACTACCACCCCTCCCCACACCCTAATATAACACGTAACGTTTATATTAAGTTAATAATATAAAGTTTACAATTAATATTTGTATTTCAATTGTTTTCCTAATGTTATTACTTTTTAAGGTTGATATAACTAAGTTATCACCGATAACAATGGGTGATCGTCGCATTATACCGCAAATTGATGGAAGTGGAAATTCTACGATTGTGTACCGACCCAGTAGTGCAGAGGGTTAGGCGTTCGTCAGTCTGAAACTGTTGGGACGGGATGTAGGGTGTGTATTGCTGAGTAGTTTCACACTGGGACGAAACATCTGTTCAATGCTCCCTGTTTTTAATGGGTACCCAACTGAAATCTATAACAAATTCAATCAATTAAAAATTAATACCAATCTCCTCAAACCACCTCAATTTATGTGATTAGATGTCAAAAAATATTTTATTATGACAAACTTTCCAAGAAAGTCACTTTTAAGGGATAACCTTTTACAGCAGAATAAACGTATTAGTATCTAGTTAGAAAAATGCTTAAATTCTGTGTAAATTGTATTTTTAAATTATGTATTTATTCGAATAAATAATTCTGTCTAGTATGGGTTTTTTTTGCAGATTGTCGAATTTGGTACACCGTGAACTAATTGTTGTTAGATGGTCCCTAAAAATTATAAAGCATTGAACAATAGTTTCTACCTAGCACAAGTTTACAACGCTGCAAATCTAGAACCGTCAAGTCTTGTAGTAAGTACTGACGTTTATTGGTGGGGCACACAGTTTGCTTTTCAAACTTCAATCGATTTGGTACTTCACACCACCATCGAACAAATGAAACCATCCCTCGATGTTAATAGAAAAACAACACTTTTTTCTTCTCGAAAGAAGATTCGATACTTTAGTATGCAACCTGATTATTTAACAGCTTAAGCAATAGAATACTGAAGAATAAATAAAAAAATTGGGATGTTCATTGAAATCCTATAAGTATGGTTTTACTCAATCTATTCTCTAGAATACATAATTTTAAGGATAAAATATTTCAAGGTCCCAGGAATCTGTAAGTAGCATGTTGGCTTCTAAAAAACGAAAGTTGCTTACATAGTAACTGATCATTAAGACGTTTAATATTCTCCTGTAGGTTTCTTAAGAATAACCTAATTCTAACCATCATTTTGACGTCTGATCATTTATAGGTGTATTGAATTGTATGTTAAACTGCTGAAATTAATTGAAGAAAAATCTCGTACCTGAGTTTCGCATCAGTCGATGCTCTTCAGAAACGCATCTCTGAAATATTAAGTAAATTGGTTTCTCTTGTGATATCTGGACACAAGTCAGTGTTATAACTAAGTAAATTGTCATTCAACAATGTAGTTCTGTAAGATAGGTAAAGCATCCGGCTTTTAGATATAACGCTTTTAAGATCTTGGTTAACAACAAATCTTTATTAACCCCTAAAATGCATAGTTTTACAATAGTTTTCATAAAAGTTTGAGTGTTGGGGGTACATATATTTATAGTCTCAGGTATGTTAGAATATTGACTGCTGACTTTGTTATCGATATTCTGAGTGGCCAAAAAAGCCTAAATATGATTGAAGTGGAGACATTAGATTGAAAAGAGTTAGATATATTTTATTATGAAGATGGATTCTTCTATGTAGTACGTACGGTCATATAGGTGGTAAAAATATAATATTTTATTAATTCCTCATCACATAAGAAGTGACTAATTATTAGAAGTTCTGATATGAGTTTCTCTCAAAGATCAGTTGATTATGGTAAAAGCATTATATCCTTCATTTGTACAATTAATTATAACAAATTCTGACCAGGCGGTGTCATATAACCTTTATAGATGACTGGGTAATAACGACCTTTAATACTGATTAGATATTCTTATCGCCTGTAATTCCGTACCAAGTCTTAGAATGACTTTCACGCGAAATAATAGAAGAGAAATATTTAATAAGCATCCAGTCGACTGATCTAAAAAATATTCCGGGAAGTAGTTTTCGAAGTACAGTCGTTCTTTTTAACTTATCCTCCGTGACAAAAGTAATTATGTTTTTTTAAATGATAGAGAAGAAGAACAGAAAAATTAGCTATTTTATTTTAGGCATTTTTAATCATTACCTTTTATAGACACCATTTATCAAAATGGGATTTACAAAGAATGATTGCTGAAATTGTTGGATCTAATACCACGAAGTGACATGAGTAATATGACGGAAAGTTTGGACGAATCACGGATAATGATTGACCAGATATGGAAAGACCATGTACTAGCCAGTCACAACAATCAATTACAAATTCGACTGTCTAGTAGATGCCTTTGTATCCTACTTTATGCCTACTCACTCCCAGGCTGAAATAGGAAGAATACAAGATAATGAATCCATAACCAAATCAGATAATGTTTCAATCACTCCTTTATACCTAAGTAAAACCTGACCTCACAGTTAACCAATTAGAGGAAATAACATCATTACATAATAAGGGCGACAGTGATAGTAAACTGTAGTGACGTATACGCAACTAATTGACTATAGCTTGTAGATGGAAAATGACATAATAACAGTTAAAGGGTCAATCAGAAAGTTAGGTTGAAAGGGATGAAATAATTGTAGAAATAGAATGTTCACTTTAGATACAACCAAAATAAATGAAATAGTATCCTGACAAACAGTTCTGGAAAGAAGTTTTTCTTCTTCAGATAACGGATATAAGAACTGAGTAAATCCATTTTTGAATTAATGGAAAGCCATTCTATACATGTATGTGAGTCCTCAGAAGTATGCACCCCATATCTTTATCGAAGACTAAACCAAGAACCTTCGGATCTAACGACCAACGCCTTGGCGTATTATGACAGTCAGTAACACTGTAAATACACGACTTTGCTTGGAACCGAGCCTAGAAGTGTAGATTTAGGCGCAATACATAGAAGTGTTCAACAACAATGGTCACCATTTACTATTTTATTAAGATTGTAATATAGGGTGTAATGCCTCCTACACACTTTACTTAATGAGTATTTTTATCACTGATATAACGTGTGAAAGTTAAATCTAACTGATTACGTTTTAATTTGTTAGCAAGTGAGTGACCTATCAGGTTGATACACATCAACTACTTATCGTATCTAATCGTTATGTTAATAGTTTTCTTATAAACACCTTATTTTAATCAGTAATAAACCTATATTTAGATTGTGGTTCTGTCTTTGATATCAGTTCACTAAGGTGGTTTGAGTCAGTAATTCACTCTCATAAGAAGTTATCACTCAACTACATAATATTGCTACTCTCATCTATCGAACAACATTGTATTCATCTCACTTTAACAAGTCATGTAGATCATTCACTTATAAAATCCTCTTACATAACAATTACACCGAAATTGACTTGCTTCATAGGTGATACGTTCTAAACTTTAACATTAGACGGTTCATATTCAAATAGTCATTATTTAGTTCAAAATAGTAATCATAACAAATAGTAAATATATTTGCTTCAAGAGACTAGCTATGCATTTAGGACAATAATTGTTATCTTCTTTTAGGGTAATGAAGTTAGTTTTTGCTACCTTGTAATAAGATCGTATAATCTGGTTGACTGACTAACGATTGTGTTGATATAGACCAGCCTTTCAATCACAATACTTACATAATCAACTTAAATTAAAAATAAAATCATTTTTAGGCTTATACCATTCAACTGGAACATTGCCAACCTCAATATTATATCAACTTAGTTTATATTTCAAGAGTAATAGATGCATTACTATTATGATGGAATAGAGTACTGGCGTGCAAGTAGTTCCTTGTTTAGTTCTTTCGTTAACACTTTGCACATAATATCAATCTGATTTCATAGACTGGGTATACTACATCACAGTGATAAGTAGTGACATGAAATTATCCTTCATTTCACAAACATCTGGATAATAATCATAATTATTCTTCAGAAAAATAAAGATCTAATCATTTCAATTTGTAATTATGTACACTGCAAACAACGTGAATTGCTTCAGTCATTTGTTTATTTAATTTTTTTCTTATGTAGTGGTGAAGTAGTTTAATTTATGCTACTTCATTTACTAATAACAAGTAAACGAGAAAATTTCCACTTGACTGGACTATACTCCGTTTATAGTATTTCTTGCTTAAATTCATTCTTACTTCCTTATTAAATTGTTGCATAGTATAATCAATTAAATGGTTCTAGTAATAATTAACACAAAACCATTCATTCCACTTTGCACATCATGTAGATGGCACCTGCTGACAACGAAAATGTTTTATTTTTTTTGATAACTGACATTCAATGTTTGAAATTTTATTTATTTGACGAGATATGTATTCTATTCATTGCAAATCAATCATCTTGAAAGTAGCATTGGCGTAGTAGTAGTAGTAGTAGTAGTAGTAGTAGTAGTAGTAGTAGTAGTAGTAGTAGTAGTAGTAGTAGTAGTGTTGGTAACAACATACAATTTCATGAATTGTCAACTAATAATATGCAAAATTGAATTATATAACTAGTGTTCTTCAAAAAATACCACTACATCTCTACAAACCGATCAATAATTTTTTTCTGTTCACCTATGAATGTTGTATGCGATCGATTAAACTAGTAGTTAGAACCAATCCTGGTCATTTATATTTAGTCATACTGTACTACAAACAAATTTACTGAGATTTAAAATTTTTTATCGTCTATATGAATCCTAAATCAACAAATCGATTATCTTTAGAACTTAGTAACTAGATTTTTTGTTTAGATGACTGGATTATGAAGGCGATATTATCGATACTTCCTTCTGACACAATTAATACATATCATTTGTTATTATATTATTTAGAATTTAACTTAAATTAAAACTTTGTACAAAGAAAAAGAAACACTTTAAATATATCATAGAGATTAGTTCAGTTTGAAGGAAGTTTAAGTTTACTGACGATAGATATCGAGCTAAGTACCTTCGAAAGCTGTTGAGACTTGGAGGGACATTTTATTTATGTAGATTTAATTTCCATTACTTATTCGTAATGTCATTAAATTCTGTTTTCTAGAATCATTTTCTCATTGTTTAGTTATTCTTAGTATCATTTCCAGTATAGTACATCAACTTATTTGTTATTCCTGTTGCTAACTTCCTCTCGTCGTGCTGATGTAATATGGAAACTTGAGCTAATGGATATTTATGATAGACTATATGTTGATTATAACTAACTGATTATCAAATTTTAATGAGACTGAATCCAGGGTGAATAAGTTTTGTAGATATCACAGTATATGGTAGCCGTGGGATAAACTGCTTATGTACAGTAAAGTAAACAGACAAAAATCAAGTACTGAAATATATTACATAAATTACGCTCAATAGAAGTTGATATTAATACAATTTAATTGAAGGAGTAGGAAATTTCAATCAGAAGATTGCATTCGAAAATTCATATCATATAACGTCGTCTGTTAATATGACGGCCAAAACCAAAATAATGAAGCAAAGAACACTATAGTGGAAAGCAAAATATTTAGCTAACAACTACAAATAAGATGTGAGTTTCATCGTTGATTGCGATCATAACAGGAGTCAGTTATTAATCCACAAGTTTGACGAAATAGACACTACTTAGAACGAACATCGTTATAAAAGTATGCATTTGAGGATAAGCAGATAAAGCAATAAAATGAACAGCAGATGGAGCGTTAGAAAATCTACATGAATACCAAGGTGTTGTTAATCTGTTAAAATGGCACTGACAGAATAAATATTAACAAGCGTAGTGATGAAAATCTGCCACGAGAATAATGTTGATAAGTTTTTTGTAAGAATTACCATTTCTTTACCACCTTGTACAAATATTATTATATCAATTAGCTTCTGTTCACTAGTCAGCTGTTTCGAACTTCAGTTAGTTTGTGATATAGCACGATTCTCTTCAATGCCATCAGTTGGCATTACTTTGTTATCGAAATAACTACTATGACTTTCTAAATCACATGACGAACAAGAATTTAGCTTAAAGTACAAGGATATTTTAGGAAAGTCCAGTAAGTGTACTCCATGAGGTACGAACCAGTCTACTTCTTGTCATATTTGACTGAGTTAAAACATATATATATATATATATATATATATATATATATATATATCATTAATCAGAACATATTGTTGTAGCACTGAGGTTGCATAATCTTTTTGCACTAATTTTGACTGAAGATTTCATTTCAAGAGGCTGAATTTCTTCATAACTGTGTCCTCTGAATACCTTCAGTGTGTTACAGTACGACTTGCCAGAGAAGAATACGAATACAATGAATAAAATCAAAAGACTTGAAATGAAATGTTTAATGAAAATTCCACTATGATATGTAACAATGTTTTATATAATCAACTGAAAATGTTGGTTACAATACACTTAGAAAATATTGAAAATATTACAGACTAACTTTAGCTATTCAAAATACATATTAAAATTGCATTATATTCACATTACATCAAAGCCAAAGTAAAAATGGAAAACAAAAGAATACATTATGTCGGGAATTAGAGGCAGACATGAATATAATGAACAATACTGAGGAAGAACTAGAAAAGAGATTTGAGGATAAAGTTAGTTGGAGAATACTGGTCACTGGTCTATGCTCCACATGGGGTAACAGGCATTGATTGATTAAAATGAAGGATAATCATACATGTATTGAAGTGATTTAATTATGAATCATTAAAATCACTGACAAACCGATCAACAAATAAGTTGTAAATAAATAACATGATGAAAAATTTAATTCATCTGTAAAATTTCTATGAACATGTAAAATAATTTTAAATAATAACAACAGATAAATTGTTCATTAATCATTGTATTAATTGTATGTAATACATACTTATCTATAAAAGTTAATCTCTATGATTCTTTGTAAATAACGAGGCGTTAAAGTTGATTATCATCTACTTACTTTCTATAAAATACATACATTTGTAAAAATAATGACTAAACATTTTTATAATGTACTTGTAGAAATCAGTGTAAAATCAACATTTCATATAAAAACACATGAAAAATATACATGAATAGATTAAGAATAACTGATATGTATACTACTTACTACTACTACTACTACTACATAGAAAATTACAAATATACAATCACTACTTTCTTTATTCTTGGATGATTTAAGTGTATAAACCAAAGCCAGGAAAATGTATGAAGATAATGATAATAATAGTAATAATTATTATGATTATAGTAACAATATACCAAAATGCATTCATTGTACTGAATATCTGTTATCCAAATGAATAGTTTTCACTTTCATGCATCGTTATAAGATCAAACTAATGTATTAATATTATCTGAGAAATTTCATTTCTCTAACTGACACACCTTCCTCTCTTCATCCTGTATTAATTAGATATAGAACATTATTCTAATGGAAATTGTTCAATAAATGTTAAAGAATATAATTCTACTTCTCACTCCACCCTTAGATTTTTCTTGCATTTTCTTTTATCATATTTTTTCAATCATGACAAAAAACAAAGAAACACCTTTTTAAAAATTCGTGTAAAGTATACAGTACACAATTTATGTTTACTTATCATCTGATTAAAGAATATGCACAAAAATTGACAATTCATAAAGATATGGACTTCACACATTAACATGTATTCTACTAAATGTAAGATTGTAGATAGTGTAAATGTAAACCAATCCATAAAAAAGTTTGTACTCATAAGGTGTGTATACCGTGAGGGGGTGAAGGTGAAGAGAAAAATCAGAGAAGCTACAATGATTTTAACCAGATAAGGTAAATGTATGTACTAATAAGATATTTTATGGTTTATTAAAAAAATACATAATGTTTTTTACGCCTCGTGGATTTGATTGATCATGATCAGTATTCATCCCATTATCATATCCATTAATTATGATTCATTGTTTTTTTTTATCCCCCACCCACCTACTTCAGGAGGGTATACATCAATAATAACTACCATTTACATATCACTTGTCTTTCTGAAAAAAAGTTAATTTTTTTAGTCAAAGAGACTCTCTCTTTCGAGTCAACTAAATAGGCATAGTCTCATTTTAACGGTCATAATAACGAGAAGTGTAGAACAACAACAATTTAAAAAGTATAAAAAAAAACTTCACATTTCATAAAAAAACATCAATATTAACACTTTTTTTCATTGTAGCAGTAAAAAATAACATGTGTGTGTATGATAATAAATTAATTTACATGAATACACTTTCACGTGAATGTAAACCAGTACTTGTTGAATGCTGGTAGATAGTAGAAGAATGGTGTGTGGAGGCGGTGAATGTTGTATGCTTATTTGTGCGTTTGTGCTCTTCGGTATGTGTGGGTGTGTAGGCGTGTTGTAGAAATGCCAATGAAATAAACACCTTTATATTAATATAGATATATATTCATTAAAATAGTATAATATAATACAGCATTTACTTTCACCTGAGTGTTAAAAAGGTGTCGCATACACAATGTGTGTGTTCTATGTACATTTTTACCCCCTCTCCATCTTTTCCTTTCAACTAAACAATTCTGAAAATTATTTTTCTATGGACATTAAAAATTTTGTTTTAAAAATATCAAACCTCATGTCTATTATATTTAAGCATAAAATATGTATTCACGTCTAAGACAAGAGTAATTGTATACTAAATGTATAATTGAACAGCAGTAGTAGTAGAAGCACTGGTATCAGTAGTAGAACACAAATCATACAGATCATGAAAAATTATGGTAAATAATGAAAGTCAGACATACGTTACTCGAAAAAAACCATATTGACAAGAAGAGATAAGATGAATATATTCATTCTAAGTTCTGTTTTGTATGATCCAGGTGCACTTGTCGTATTGTAAAAGAAATAACACCTTGTTCTAGTAAAGTAAAATGTAATTATGATATACTGTAACTCTCGTAAAATTATTCCATTCATCCATCATCATCAGGTTATGTGGAAGAGAATAAAAGTGAAGAATAGTATTAGACATTAGAGATAAACTGTAGGGGGCTTAAAGAAAAACAGTAACACCTTTATTCATCATCACACAATATGTACAACAACACTAGTGAATATCAAACAGATAGAAATTGTACATAATATGCGTTACAAGTACTCAACAGTTATAATAATGTTGAATTATAGCATACAGTTAGCTGTCAAACTAACGATACTCAGTAAAGATAAAGATGGTATTTTTCAGTTATTTACTTGAATAAATGGATTTAGGCTATTCATGTTTTTAATACTAACAAAGCTTAACGTACATAGTACTTTGCTTAATTTTCCGGTCATTTATCGGTTGACCACTGTATGTCATGTTGTTATTTTCGCTAAATATTTCATTTCATATAACTGGAGTTACCGATAACTATCTGCTATGAATATATTCAGTGTTATATAGTCCAACAAGAATATTACACTCCTCTATACCGTAATCATTAGTAAAGTGAATAAGAAAATGTTTAAAAGTTTTAGATAGAACATACTTAATGGACAATGAAATGTTACAGATAAACTCAGCTGGAATATAGGTGGCCTAATATTTGAATTTGAACTCAGTAGCTTGATAATATTGTGTATTATTATTACCGCGAATTCAAAAAACAATGAGTTCGATAATATGTGAACATTTTTTGAATGTGAATTAATAAAGGGTTACAAGTTTAGTTATAATTTTTTCTTTGGTTACTATCGTTTCCCTCCACTAAATAAGACTCAATGATGTCAACTTTTTACTGACTTTCATGTGTACATTCAATCTACTTGGATAATAAGTTAAAGTTACTTTTCTGATATTATGCTATAGATGGAGATTTATTTCGGAGTGACATTCGAAATTTCAGTTGATTCGACATACATTTTTAATTCCTAAACACATTAAAATTTATGTTTGTGCACCTTTGTTGAAATTCCAAGCTTAAATCACAGTATATTTGTGTTATAGATGCGTAATTCTTTATTGTGCAAGTTCAGGACTGAAAGTAAACAATACACGTCGACATATATGCATATAATCCACTTATACCTGTCAAACAACGTAGTGTTTCACCTGACTCAGTAGCTCAATAGATAACACAAAGGGATTTGAAGCGGAAGGTAATGAGTTCAATTACTAGTATGAAAGTATCATAAATAAAATGTAACACGTCTTAGATTCTACTGATAGTCATAATCCAATTGTATCAAAAATAGTTATCACTCGATCTAGAAAACAACTACATTCTTATGCTCAGTATTTTCTAGTCTCAGTTAGTTTGTGATATCATCAGATATTAGACGATGTAATTATCTTGACTGGATACTAATGAAGAGTCCCTGACTATCAATACATTACGATCTTCAGTGAAATTTTAGCTAATATTGCTTAGTAAAGAGAATCAGTATGTATTTACATTACTATTTGAGTGATGTAATGAATGAAGTTGTTTGCTTGGAAATTGTGTTTGTATTTCATTTTGGATATACTAACTGTGAAACAAAGCTAGCAATAAATCAGCATAGACAAAAAAGCAATAAATTTATTTTAAGGGTTTGTACTTTCTCGTTGTTCATGTTAAGGAATGTAAATGATCAGTGTTTATTACTTTTGTAATGTATTCGCAAACTTTACCAACTTCTAGTTTCACACTCATTTCATTATTTATACTAACCGACCACTTTCACTGTCCAATACCTCTAATGTGCTTATCTGTCGTCGGTTAACATTGTTGTTTTTGTTCTTCTGTCACTGAGGTCTTCTCTACCACTAATGTGCACACTTCTATCAAAGTATTCCTTACTCTCAAGCTTTGGCGCAAACTTTTCAAAGCTGAAAATAATAATACAGATATATTATGAGCAGACTTTCTTAAAATAATTATTTTTCTAATACGTTTTAATACATATGAAGCTTAGTTAAAAATGTAATTCAGCATGCTTGATTAGTCCACATAGATGTACTTTTATCCAAATGTTGATAATCAGACTGAAACTTGAATCAAGTTTCCTTCACTTAAAACACTATCAGGTTATCCAATGAGTCTAGCTTATCATAGGAATCAACTTACACTTGGGACGCCAATATCGGGATATAAGTATATCTAGATGGAGACAAAAATAAGAAGAAATACATATCCTACATTTCAATGTTAGTCACAAACCAACTTTACTAAAAAAGGAAACGAAATGCATACATTTAAGTTTATTTCAAAATCATACTGTAGAATTTGTGCCAACTACTCATTATTACTATCACTATAAAATTTCAACATTGAATACTAATTCATACCGAAAGATAAATGCTCCATAAGACAGGCAATAAGGTCCTTTTTCTTACTCCTTGGACATTTTAACATGATAAACTACATCAAAAGAAAATAAAATTTTGCATAATTAATCAGATAAGCAAACATTTTGCCTAAACTTTGTGAAAATTCTTTAGGCAGAACAAAATTTTGATGAATCTTTTCATTCTACAGATGAATTAATGTTGATTAAACAGAAAAAAAATTTTCTGAAAAATCTGTGGACATTAACTAATGTATGAATGTAGCATGTGGAAGGGGGGAGGAGCTTAATGTGAATCTTAAATATTCTCTGTGCTATTTAATAGTCATTATTATTACTGTTGTTACGATTAATTGTAATCGTTAATATGTATGTATACGAATATTGAAGTGGATATAATTTTATCTATTGATATAATAATAATATTAGTATTAATATTATTATTATTATTACTGTGTTGAATAACCGAGAGAATTAAACTGAATCTTTAATTATTATCTACAATGGTCATTTGCATTTTCATAAAGATATGCATATATATCACTATTACACTATACAAAGATATGAATCTAATATTTCAATCACTACTATTTATGTCATACATGTATGTAATGCTTGTGATAGTATACCATTAAATAATGTATGTATACTTTAGATAGTTTCATCTAAACACCCTATGATATTCTTATCTATTTATTTATCTATTATATACTTTATGAATTGTCACCTATCTCTAAGCTTTCTTTATATTGTTTAAGTGTAGTGATATAATTTTATTACTTATATATCTAATAATAAGTAATATAATTATACATATATAATGTGTTTTAATATGTCATAATCTTCTGATAATCAACATTCTAGACAGACTTGATGTGGAATTGGGTGGGTCGGCTGTGTAAAATAGAGAAAACAGTTCATTTACATCATATTTATATCATAATCAAATATTCTATTCAATGAAAAGAATGCTTGAAAAACTCATATTATTGGGTATTATAAAGAATGTTGAAAATCATTATGTGCATACTAGTGACTAAACCAAACTGGGGTTTGAGAGGTTCTCTTGAGAAGCCATCACCAATTGGAGTTCTATTATATTAAACAGTAAATAAATATTACTAGTGAAAATGACTGATAGTCGTTCAATATAAGGAACTGATGAGAAGTAGGAATGTAAACAAGTGAATATCAACACAGTAATTTGAAGACTAGGTTATTGCAGCTTATAAGCTGGTGGTGTCGATGATACGCACTGCTATAAACTCCTATACTAGAATAAAACAACTGTCAGCATTTCTCGGTTTACAGTGATGGCCCATCTAATATCACTCACTGGTGTAGAGATTTAAGGAAACTGAGTTAAATTCAGACGTTTTTTGAAGACTGTTCATTGTATGATGCCGTTAAAGGCAATAGACATGAATTTCTATTGAGCCTAAGTTTCATCATTCCCTGAACATTATTTACCAAACAGTATCTGTATATCATAAATGAACTAATGATCCTTGTGGAATTACATGGTTCCGGGCATATACTAAGAGAGTCATTTAGATAATCCGATCAAAAATGAAAAATAAATAGCATAATATTATTTACTACTTAGTTTAACTAATTTGTGTTTACAAAAGGCTTTAAGTACATCATTTAATACTCTTTCATTATGAAGTACACATTTCTAAGATTCTAGCATGAAATTAATCCTGAGACTTAATTCCAATACAACATATTCTTCCTTTAATACATATCATGGAATATAAAAAAGAATAGATATTTCTCAAAGTATGATCATTTAACGGGTACGGTCATATTCACTGAGAAGTATAATTTGTCAGCTAGAAGGTAGATTCGAATAGATTCTTTAACATTCACAGAAATTTAGCCTTGTTTCCCTATCATACATCACCTGAATAAGTGAGTACCGAAATCTTTTGATCGGAATATTAATCAAGTTTAATAATAGACTTAGGAATTAGCTTACAGATTAAAATTTTAAATAAGTTGTAAAAACCTTAAATGTTTGCATCTTTCTGCTGCTGTTGCTAAGGATTGCAGTCGATGAACCTTTTCTCTTATATGTGCCTCGTCTGTGGAATTCCCTCTATGTAACAGTTAATTCATAAACGTCGTTAAGGTTGGACTGCAATCAGTAGTGACACCCAGGATAAGAGTTTCATCCTATTTGTAACCCGTAACTTGAGTATACTGGAATAATAGAACTTGTGACCTTGATGGTATATAAGGGTAATCCACTGCAACGTGCACAAATAGTAGCAGTTGTTAGCAACGATAACGGGTAGATATACACTTTTATAGATAAAGTTCATACCTATTTCCCAAATATGTGATTGTATGTATCTAATACCCCGTCCCCCCCCCCCAGTAGATAATATGATGTTCAAAGTGAATGAACTGAGTTTGAACTGTGTTTTGAAGATTAGTGCTAGCATGCACTTAGTACATTCATCTTCCGAGAACCAAATACGATGAGATGCTAATCCTGAATTTCACTGTCAGAAACTAATTTAATAGAATGTTGTCAACGTTGCTTATTCTGTATTATATTAAGCAGTTTAATTCTAAATTACTTTCAGCTGATATTCTTTGTTAGTTTACTATATTAAAAACGGTTTTTATTTTCAATGAACTAGTCTATCCACTAAGGACTACATTTATCTAAAATGTCCCCAATGTTTCACTGTTTATATCAAATCATTTCAATGAACAAGTAAATGAAGAAGAATACTTCACTGTCAAGTTAACAAACTATTCAATTATTATGTCAAATAATCTAGAAGTATCAATCATATCATCTTTTGTTATTTTAATTACAGACGGTTTTATTTCCTAAAAAAATTTCCACTTAAGAATAATTTCTAAATGGTTCCTGTTGCAATATCATAAAACACTGTGGCCTTCATAACTTTCTTCTTTTCAGTCTATTGCCTAAAATAATTAAGATCACTTAAACTGATGAAGTGTCCCATAGTCAGATAGTTATTTGATATGAATAGATGACAAGTAATTGTTATCATTAATGCAATGAATATATTTGATAATCATCTGTCTACTTGCACAGATAGAAAATTTTCTTCGTTAATTAACTGTAACAAACGAAAAAAACAAGCGGTTTAGTAGGGTTACAAAACAATCATTGTTTATGTCAGGTAGATTTGTATAGTTTTATGTCATTGTAGTGGACAGTCTCTGTTATTCTGATCAATTCAAGAAAAAACACTTGAAAAGTCAATGTTGAAGTTTAGTTATGTATGATGATAAAACTTCTTGAAGAATGTTGTACACTTATTTCATATCACACACAAACATACTTGTATATTTGCATGTATCATTATTTTATAACACATACAGTCGTTTAAAGTTAAGGCATTTATTATCTTCCAATTCATTTATTCTTCAAAATGGCCAATAATCCTTTGGGGAAAATCAGTTCAATGTACAATTTCTGTAAGGTTACACAGCGTCATATGTTTTCGTTGGTACCTATATATAAACAGATAAAAAATAATACTGATATATATATATATATATATATATATATATATATATATATATATAAAACCGATTATTGAGCAAGTAACTCCTCCTGGAAGCACTCACGAGTTACTATCGGTCCCAACTTCGAATAAAGGAGGAGGGTTGAGTGTGGGGTTAGCAATCACATTCCGTTAAACAACAAACTGGCTAAAAAATGCCAGTCAGATAAACTATTTTAACCTCTTAAACTATATCCTAGTAAATGTAGGTCTTCACTTAGAAAAGTTTTAACGCCTAACAGCAAAAAAAAATTTCTTCGAAACTCACGAGGCCGATGCCCATTCTGACAACATGAACAACAATTAATGTAGGTACATGGAATGTTCACACGATATGGGAAACAGGAAAAAGCATGCAAATAGCTAAGGAAATGTTACAACATGAAAATACTTGCAATAAGCTAAACCCATCGGTTACAAGCTGGACAGCAAAGATTGTACTCAAAAGAAATGCTTTCACACTCCAGTTACAAAGACGAAAATGCCTCACACACAAGAAATAGCACTGACGCTGTCCAAAGAAGCAGAGAAAGCGCTTAAAGGGTGGGTACCTCATGAACCAAGGATCATCAAGGCATCCTTCAAGACAATGAAGGAGGGGATTACAATGATTGTCATTCAGTGATATGCGCTCACCAATGACAGCCACCAAGACGACAAACAACAAATCCATCCAACGCTCCAGTCAATCATCATGAAATGCTCAGCCATGGAACCAACCACTCTGATGAGAGACCTGAACGCCAAGATTGGAATAAACGAAATCGGATATGAAAACATCATGGGAGGACATAGACTGGGAGTGAGGAACGAAAACCGTGAGAGGTTTGCAAACTAATGTGCCTTCAACAAAATGATTATTGGTGGCACCACATTCTCCTACAAACACATACACAAAGCCACATGGGTTCCAACCGAACACATTATGGTGGACCAAATCCACTACATCTACATCAATACAAATTTCAGATGGACCATGGATGATTTGAGAGCGAGGAGATGAGCTTACGCAGCTTCAGATCACTATCTGGTACTGGCCGAAACGAAAATGAAGTTAAAGAAACATTAGACAACTGAATCAACACAATTACAAAAGTTTAATACGGCCCTTCTTCAAGGTACTAACAAACTCAGCAAATTCAAAATAACTCTCAACAATAAGTTCCAGGCATTTCACGATCTACTGGAAGAAGATGCAACGATTATGGAGTACAACTGGAAGAGGTTACAGAATCAATTACTTCAAGTTCAGGAGACTTTGAGTAACTGCAAAGATACCCCACATTCACCTCAGAAAGATTTCGGAGGAAGAAAATGTGCCAATAGACTAGAAAGAAGGGTACCTCATCAACACACCAAAGTGAGGAGATCTCAACAATTACGACAATTACAGAGACATCACTCTACTTTCAGTACCAAGAAAAGTCTTCAATAGAGTGATAATGAATTGAACAAAAGATCCAGTTGATACACGGCTTCGAGCTCAACATGCCGTATTCCATAAGGATCGATCGTGTACCAACCTAATCGAGACTCTACAGTTAATTGTTGAACAATCCATTGAATGGAATTCACCACTTTGCATCCAGTTCCTCGATAACAAGAAAGCTTTCGACAGCGCAGATTGGAGGATAATATGGAGTTTTGTTCGAAATTAGAGGGTACACATAAAGAGAATCGACATCATGAGGAATTCTTATGACGGACTAAACCACGAAATCGTCCTTCTTCTTTCCGCTGGTCGTTGATTAGATCATGAAAATTGTAATATCTCAAGGCAAGTACTAGATATAATGAATAACATGGATACAACTAGATGGTATCAACTGTTCAGAAGACCTACTTCTTCTATCCCACACGTAACAACGAATCCAGGTGAAGACGGAAAGTTTACTAACAGCCTCTACAGCCAACAATAGGCCTCAACATACACAAAACGAAAAGCAAGATCCTTAAACACAAAATAACCAGCACAAACTCAATTACATTTGACGAAGAGACTCTATAAGAGGTGCACACTTTTACATATCTGCGCAGTGTCATCGATAAACAAGGAGGATCTGATCTGATGCAGATATGAAGACACTGATTGGTAAGGCAAGGTAAGGCAAGGCAAGTGTAGCATGTCTAGAACCGAAAAACATCTGCAACTCAAATCAGCTATCAGCCAACTGCATCGTCAGAATTTCTGATTCAAACGTCAAAACAATTAAATTGCATAGGACCAAAACTTGTATGGAGAACTACGAAAAGTATCATTCAAAAGATACAAGTATTTATAAAGAGATGTGTGCACGAGATTGTTCGGGTCCGTTCGCCAGATACAATCAACAACAACCTTCTGTGGCAGTAGACAAATCAAAGAAAATCCAACTGAGGAAGAATTTGGGAGAAGATCCTGTAGATGGATAGAACACACATTGAGGAAATCATCAGACTATCACAAGACAAGCACTATCTTGGAATCCTGAAGGCCAAATGAAAGGAGGAATACCCAAGAACACATCGCGTTGATAATCGTGGGTAGGCATGAAGTGAATGAACAGCACTTGGGAGTGGGGGGGCTGTAACGGAGAGCCCAGGACAGAGTAGGATGGAAAATGCTACTGGGAAGCCTGTGTCCCAATGTGGGGTAACATACAGTGATATATACATGTATATCTGCCATTTGAACAATTCATTAGATAACTGGGTCCCATATTTCAGAGGATAACACGTTGGAGCTCTAGGCGACAAACACCAGAGTTTTTTAGCATGATCTATACTGAAACGAAGCTATATTTAGTTGGCGAGTCTCATATCAGTTTCCACTGTCGCCTACCGCCCATCTTCCTTAAAATTATATATTTTGTTCCTATTTTTTAAGTGAGATATTTCTCTTTGTTTGTTCATCGCAGTAGTTGTAGAACGATCATAAACCAGGGAGCATTAGACAACTATCTGGTTTTTAATGTGTAACTTCTCATTCAGCTGACTACACATTAATTTGCAAAGTAGTTAGCTTGAAGTTGTGCCTATCTCAAAGTGATTAAGGTATCACTCAGCTCGTGCCAATTTGCTATATAATGTTGTGTAGCGAGATGAGTGAAACTAGAAATGGTTGTTGTTGGAGTCTGACCCACACAATAAGATAGTATCACACCAGCAGTAGAATGCTGAGATTCCTGGACCAAGACGAAGTAACTGTCCTTTTTTCTAACTCTTCCACTTTCTATAATTTACGAAGTTTCCACACCAGATGTTATCTAGTGATTAAGATTAAATTTACCACATACTTTAGTTTTACTAACATCTACTTACTTACAAAACAACCTTTATATAGCCTACCTAGAAATATTTAATATGTAAACTTGATTATAAAAGTGGATTTATTAATTAGTACAGAAGGAGGATAACATTCATCCTTATATACTTAATTGTTTAAACAATGAAGAATATATTAATATTACCACAATCAGCAGCGCACATCCTCGATACCGTCAGAAATTCGAACCCTAGGCTTCAGGCTGGCGAAACGATTAATCCTCTGCATCAGTGTCGAGTAACAGAATTCTCACTGCTACCAATTTGTGATATAGTGCGACGATCAGCCATTATTATTGATAATAACTATTTCACTTTCAAAGTCAATCTATGACAAATGAAAACAATTATTCTAATTACTGTTTACAATAGTTTCGTTTCGATCTAGATGACATATTTAAAAGCACAAAATCATGTTATTTAGGTCATATTAAAATAACAATTTATATCTACATTTATTAATATATACTCATAAGTAATAAATTTACAATAAGTGAAAAATTTTGTTAAGTTAGAATGGTTATCATAATAAAAATTTACCGATATTTGTTATACGTATACTTTAACAGAAGATTATTTGCATTTAATACATGCAAACCCTGAAAGAAACGAATCTAAATGAATTTGAAACTTAATTAGTCATCATTAGGCTTCACTGAACAGGCGGAAAAACTGGCCTTTTCAGGTTTTATTGAACATATCCCAAAGAACTGAAGCCTAAGATGACCAAACATCTTACGCAGCTCAATTGCAAGACACATAATATACACGGGACATGTAGTGAACTCAATGGAAGCATTTAAAATAATAAACAAACAAAGCACTTACATAATGTTAAGATTTGTTAGAATCATCGTAATTAGAAGGATTAAACTTGGTATATGTATCCCAAAGGAAACAGTGATAAACCGTCAATTTCCTTGGTAAGTGATACGATTACTACTATTTTTGTTCAATGATTATTTATTTATGATCACTATTAACTCTACCATTGTTAGCCTTAATATCATTTATCTCTACATGTTGTATAATCAGATTACATTCAATTAATTCTAAATCTAACACTTCTTTGTTCAATTTCAATCTGTTTATTTTAGTATGCCATATTAGTTAACCAAATTATTAATGTTTTAGCAATTTATCAGTTCACTATGACTTCTTATCTATGTAGATTAATATACCGGTTTCATATTACGTAATCAGCCTATTCCAAATTGCTTCTAAAATTAACCCAGCTTTTATATATCTATCTCTTAATTTAGATCTATCCCATTCTTATATATCGCTTGAGAAACGATGCATGTCCATTAAATTTACAATAATATTCACATGTAACACTAGTTACAATTAGTTGCTTGTATATAGGTGGTGAAACGAAATACCTGGCGAATTTAATTTAATCTGTAAACATAGTCGTTCTAGATATATTTTAATATTCATTAAGGTGACTATAGTGCATGCACCTATTAGGTCATAGTAGGGTTAATATTAAGCAACATAATGAAAACCTTGTCTGTATATTTCTAATAAACACAAATTCCAAGGTATTAGAGGAACACATAGTGTGTGAATAAATATTAATCACTTGTTGCCGAGAAAGTACATTTCATGAGTTTTTCTAGACTGATAAAAAGGGACCGTATATGAAAATTTAGATGACCTGATAGTATGACGAATTTTACTTCAAAAGTTGGAGGATATATATAACCCGCTCTACAAATATTCTTGTACAAACTATAACACAATTGAACAAACTTATTATCAAATAAGCAAAATCTATATTTCAGTTAGTTTGAACAACTTGGTTTTTGGGCATAGTTTATAATATACAACTTCTGGAGTTTGCTTGAAATAAAACAAATAAGTTTCTTGCATTTAGATAACTTCGATTCTAACTGAGGAATATGTAAACCAGTCCTTGAGATGGTGTATATGAAAATATGAAATGATTGCTATTTCATTGTTTGTACAGATGAGATCAAGCATTTTAACACGTCATGACGTAATACTTAGTCTTGCTAGCAAGACTATTTAGTTTATTCTGAATTCTGTTATTATATAGTTTGTTATTTTGGGGTGAATTAGTGAAATTTATATAAGCGTCTATTTATTTTTACAACGACTCTCTCTTCTACTCAAATATATTTCAGTAATATGTTATAGTTCGTAAATATTTAAAATAATACTATGAAATGGTTGCTATTAATGATAACGATAGCATGTGTATAAAACAATTTAAGTATAACACTAACACATGCCATTGGTTCACACAGTTACTTTAATAACATATCAAAAACGACCTAGGAAATTGAATACTTCTCTCTATTTAGTGTCTCATCAAGTAAACATCGGTTACATATGTCTAATATCGGCAATCAATCATTCAATCAATCAGTGCCCGTTACCCAAGTGCGGCACAGGCTGCCAAATAGCATTTTCCATCCTACTCTGTTCTGGGCTCTACTTTCCAGCCCCACCACTCCCAAGTGCTGTTCATTCTCTTCATGCCTATCCACGATTATCGACGCGATGTGTTCTTGGGTATTCCTCCTTTCATTTGGCCTTCAGGATTCCAAGATAGTGCTTGTCTTGTGATAGTCTGATGATTTCCTCAATGTGTGTTCTATCCATCTACAGGATCTTCTCCCAAATTCTTCCTCAGTTGGATTTTCTTTGATTTGTCTACTGCCACAGAAGGTTGTTGTTGATTGTATCTGGCGAACGGACCCGAACAATCTCGTGCACACATCTCTTTATAAATACTTGTATCTTTTGAATGATACTTTTCGTAGTTCTCCATACAAGTTTTAGGTCCTATGCAATTTAATTGTTTTGACGTTTGAATCAGAAATTCTGACGATGCAGTTGACTGATAGCTGATTTGAGTTGCAGATGTTTTTCGGTTCTAGACATGCTACACTTGCCTTGCCTTACCTTGCCTTACCAATCAGTGTCTTCATATCTGCATCAGATCAGATCCTCCTTGTTTATCGATGACACTGCGCAGATATGTAAAAGTGTGCACCTCTATAGAGTCTCTTCGTCAAATGTAATTGAGTTTGTGCTGGTTATTTTGTGTTTAAGGATCTTGCTTTTCGTTTTGTGTATGTTGAGGCCTATTGTTGGCTGTAGAGTCTGTTAGTAAACTTTCCATCTTCACCTGTGTTTGTTGTTGTGTGTAGTAAAATATTAGAAATAATGTTTTATAAATATTGTCTATTTTGGTTTCGATTGAATAATCTATGAAATGATAAAATGTGCCTATTATTTAATCACCTTGGCAAATATTTAAACTGACTAGTCTAGTGTTACGGTTTATGATTACATTAATGGGCGATAAATCGCATTCAGTTTCTATAGAAATATAAATATTTTGAAAGTAATTGGTAGATTTTGTTATAAACAAACATAAAGCAACCGTCCAGGAGTACATAATGATAGTCAGATTAGTTAACATTGAATTTAGGCAGTAAGAAATTATGATAAGATGGAAATTACTTAAACTAATGGACAAATTGCAACTCAATAGATAGGATGTGATCAGCGTATAGGAACAAGTAAAGGTGACATCGATTACTACTCAGCAAACATTCAATTTACACGGATACTCCGGAAAGTTACCCCAAATAAAATATTGACTGTTGTCCACAGAAACAAAGATTTATAAAATTAGCAAATAAAATCATTCCTCACCTCGGATGTAATTAATTTAAACGAATTAGTAATTCAGTTAATTCAACACAACACGATAATCACCCCGATTCTATCTTTTGGCAACTACGTCACTCTTGAATAAGTGAATTGTGTTAATTGCATACTTTCTGGATTACATCCGAGGTGAGGAATGATTTTATTTGCTAATTTTATAAATCTTTGTTTCTGTGGACAACAGTCAATATTTTATTTGGGTTAACTTTCCGGAGTATCCGTGTAAATTGAATGTTTGCTGAGTAGTAATCGATGTCACCTTTACTTGTTCCTATACGCTGATCACATCCTATCTATTGAGTTGCAATTTGTCCATTAGTTTAAGTAAATTCCATCTTATCATAATTTCTTACTGCCTAAATTCAATGTTAACTAATAGAACTGGGAAAAAAATTGGTGAATTAACATAGCAGACAAAATGAAAGTTGAGAGAATAGAGAAAACTTGTAAGAAGATAGATAGTCAAATAAATGTACAAACGATGGCAACAAGTTATAAACAACGATCATTCAGATTCTACTCAACTGTTAGCTAACTGTGGAGCAGTTCTAACAGTTCACTTCTTGTTAAAGTACGTACCAATAATGTTATCTAGAACGAAAACAGAAACAATCTGATCAAGCCATCCAGACTGAATAGTACGTCTCCCATATGCTTATTGCACAAGTTTGATGAAAATTCCATTAGTCTACAGCATTCACACGTTAAACGGATGGAAAAATATTGGATTTAACACACATAGTGAATACTGAAACCGATGTTGGTAACCTAAGACATTCTTTCTATTCATTTATTATAAAAGCATTTGACAAATTCAGATAGTTTTATGAACATCCTGAAGCTCTAGTGAGAAGTCGTGACTGGTGGAGTTCAAACTTGTCGGGAGCGAAACAGTTATCACCGATTAAAGTAGATGATCGTTGCACTATTCCGAAAAACTGATGGAAGTGGAAATTCTTCTACTGAATACTCTGATCAGTGGTGCAGACAGTTAGGAGTTTGCCAACCTGAAGTCCCTGGGGTAGAATCTAGGATGGGCACTACTGAGGAATTCCATAGTAGGATGGAACGGCTGTCCAGAGCTTCCTGTTGTTCAATGGTATCCTGCTAACATCTTAAATAAGTAATAAGGCAGTACAGATTCACACTTATGTTTGGTATTGATTTTATAAATGAAAAAAATTCACTAGAAACTCATAAAATTGTATGAAATTCAAGTATGTGTTACATTCTAACTGCTCAAATAACGTCAGTTAATACTAAAATAAATTGAAAACAAGCAAAAAAAACGTTATTTTTTAGGTCGAAATGCAGTCATATAAACATGTTTATTTAATCGTTAGAATGGTATTTTGTAATTATTACTGATGGTAAAAAAATGATTCATGCCAATTTTTCATTCTATTTGATATTAGTTATATATATATATGCTTAGAGTTAACTAATTCACTAAACTATGATAGTCATCGATAAGTTATGGTTACTGAAAATCGGTTGATTGTAAATTCTGTCTCGACATGTTACTATGCATATCTTAAGTGTAAACCGAAAACTATTTTTACTTATTAATAAATCTTTACATAGAAGATTCAAAAATGAAGATGGATGAAATATGAATACGTTTTAAGAATAGTTAAATTATACAAACAATGTTTATTATGACTTCATTATTTTAGTGTCAAAAGTACAAGTAGAAAATACACTAATCGGTAACTGAAATTTTTGAAGGTGGTTGAAGGTAATTATCAGGAAACCCTACCTAACCATCATTTTGCATTAGTTGGTATTGATCAAAAACATATAATTGTTGGTTTGAAGGAATAGTTAAACTTTATGAACTCCGAGTGGTATATTGTATAACAAAGACATTTGAATTAATTGATCACTGAGTAATCATCATTCTCACTAAAACTTAGACAAGCAAAACGTTTGTCACTACTTAGTGATCAATCAGCGTGAAATGAGACTTTGTTATTCGATGTCATGTTCCTTAATCATCCCTTTCGGATTCTATAGATTGAATGACAATATGGTTACTCAATTAAGTGATCAGAAGTTGTATCAAGCTTTGTTTGATGCTGTTTGGTAGGAAATTGAAGCAATCATGGACCTAAGTTTAATGTTAGCTTCTACGCATTAACGATTTACATCTAAAATGATGAGGAGATGAATAATTTCAAATGCATTTGTTTTTATTTGTATTCTCTGACATCTTTCAGTTTTTATTAGTTTTACACAAAGACTATTGTGAGGATACTTTCAGTTACACTTATTTTGGACAGCAGTTTCTTTAGAAGCTGTTCACCTTGACCTCTGATGTGACTGGAAGGATCAATACTCTAATCAGTAACGTGATTTTCAAGAGGTACTCTGTTAGAAAGTTTGTTTCCATATTGTTTAATTAGTATTGTGACTGGCTAGCGAAAATCAGGAAGCACGTTTCATTCAACCTAGTGGTGAACGCAGTGGCGTTTGGCACGAAACGGAGTGAGTTCGAATCCCGGCGTGAACATCAACACGGATTCAGGTACATCCACCAGACGAGTCACGATCCAACTTAAACAATTACTATCTTACTTATGCCCGTTACCCCTCACATAGGAGCATAGGCCGCTCACCAGTATTCTCCACTGAACTCTATCCTGAGAGATCCTTTCCAGCTGTTTTCAGTTGCTATTCATCCTTTTAATAACTGCTTCCGATTCTCAACACAGTGTGTTCTTCGGTCGTCCTTTATTTTCATTTCCCAACAGGATTCCAAGTTAATAGCTGCCAAGTGATGCAGTCTGAGGATTTACGCAATGTATGTCCTATCTATTTCCAACGTCTTTTCTCAATTTCCTCTTCGGCTGGAAGTTAGTTTGTTCTCTTCCATAGTAGGTTGCTGCTGGTTAATGGACAACGGACATTCATTATCTTGTGTAGCCAGATGTTTATAAATAACTGTACTCTTCTGAAGATGTTTGAAGTATTTCTCCACGTTTCAGCTCCATACAGTAAAATTGTCTTGACATTCGAATCGAAGAGTCTGACTTTGAGGTTGGTTGACAGTTGCTTGGAGTCCCATATGTTCTTCAACTGTAGGAATGTTGCCCTTACTTTGCAAATCCTTGCCTTTACATCTACATCTGATTCTCCTTGTTCGTCGATGATGCTCCCCAGGTATGTAAAGGTATCTACTTCTTCCAGAGTTTCACCTATCAAGTTCAGTTGGGTCGGTGCTCTCTGTGTTGTATTTCAGAATTTTACTCTTTCCCTTATGTATGTTCAGACCCACTGATGCTGAGGTTGCTGCTACGCTGGTTGTCTTCACTTACTGCTAAGGATTCGCGAATTAAGGTGACAACTCGATACCTGTTAACAAATGTAAGACCAACGACACAACAACAGGAAGCTAAGCTATTCCGCAACGCCCCAGTCCAGCTAACTAGAGGAAGAAGTCCAAAGTCAGCAAGAAGCATTTAATTCGACAGGCAGCCTGGCAGATGTTTCTCAACACACACATATCATGCGTATATATACAAAAAAAGAGAGCGTCCTTGTAATGTCATAAATAGCATACTAAAATAAGCATGAACCAATAGGATTTAGCGTGGGAAACACAAACTGAAGGTAAAGAAAGAACTTTTTGGCGCGAAAACGAGAAATTTATATTTCCACAAAATAACAGGTTTGCCAAGAGAATTCTAGGGATCTAACATCCCTGACACTTACATTTATTGATGTGCGTGGGATAGAAAAGCCAGATCATCTGCGTAGTCCAAATCATCGAGTAGCATCCTACTTGTCCATTAAATTCCATGCTTCCCTCCAACTTAAACAATACTTGTGTACTACCGCTAAATCGAGGTAATCCGCTAAAGATGCACAAATAGGAACAGAGATTGACCAGCTACAGTTCATAACTAATCAAGGAGAAGATACCAGCTCATCCTAATTACTTGTTTCCATATATCGAAACTTGTATTATCTATTGTGAAGTTAAAACAAAACAAGAAATTGAACTAGGTAATATAATGATTCGTATTATATGGTTTTAGCCCCACAATGAAGATTTCACCAAAAAGTGGATAAAGTTGTCAAAAGATAGATGAAATATATTTGCTTAGGACGCTTTGTAGGGTATGTTTTTTCGTCAACAGGTAAACTTTCAAGAAAATTCCTCAAAACTGTTGATTAAAGAGTCTGGGCTTAACTATAATCAGAAGAGGAAGTACTTCATATAAACTACCTGTTTTTAAAATGTAAATCGATACGCTATTACAAGGATACTGTGGCGGCCATGGAACACTACCGAGTAAATAAACGCCTTACAAACAGTCAGGTAAGAATAAATACTATATTAACAGTTAATACAAGTACATATAATTAATTCAATGTCAATTAAAATTAGTTTACTTGGACTAACTGCGCTGTTTGGGGCGAATGATAGGTTCTCCAAATGATCACCACATGCTATATATATGAACGCGAACGTCCAGTGTAGCTTTATTCCAGTCGGTTCAGCGAAGAGGAGCGGCAGGGACGTGGAGTGTCTAGTCCTGATGCTGTAAAATGGGAATCATTTATAATTCCAAGCAATCAGTGAATAAGACTCAATTCAAAACGAAGAACGTTGCCACGATAGTGTATTTGCCACTCGTACAGCAGACAATATCAGGCGCCAAGGGCGAAGTGTGTAAAAGTGTGGTAGTAGTGTACAATTGTGTTAGTGATACATTTAAACAATATTAGTACAGTATGTATTGATAACGTTTAATGCAAAAACTTATTACATACATAACACTGATGAACTTTAACAAAATATAAGGTCTTTAAGTTAGTCAGCGCAATACACAGTCAATAAAGCCAGTCATGAAAATTATGCAAAAGCAAGTACTGAACAGCTGTGGCAAATGCATTAAAATGATTCTTTATAAGAAGCAGTCATGCTTATAGTATGAGTTAAGTTCTGTAGTTGGTCATTACATAAAGGTAGTGTACAGTTCAAACTGCGTTCCAGTTGTGAGTGTTTATCTAAATGATATTGGTCAAGTTAATTATGTCTATAATTAGCATAATTCTGGATGTCACTATTTACTGAAAGCATTTAATGTGGGTCAAACTAGTTGATTTTATATGTTTACTTTATGCGAAGGTAGGGCGCGTATATACAATTGACTGATACTCCATTTTAGCTCTATTAAATATCACTGAGTTGATGGCGATCTTAGTCGCTGTCATGTTTAAATGATTTTAGATTGGGTTTGTGTTGTGACGCGTGGTTTGGATTCTTATTCGACAGCGAAATCTCTGTCGTCAATTATTAATCTCGTTTAAGTGGACCGCTTGATTTGACTCCTAAGCTTTGACTCGACCCCCAGGCTAAAACTATACTTCAACGTGAACACGAGAGAGAAGATAGGAAATACGGCAAAATAACACTTTACTGTAAGGTTTTTTATGTACAGAAACTAGGGTATTTATAGTATCATAAATGCCCTTTGGGCTTCTAGAGATTTCTGTATCCTACTAAGTACAGTAGTAGTAAGATAACTGTCCAATCAGAGACATATCACGTGACTTCTCATTGGTCTAGAATGTTCTGGTAAAAGCTATCTGCGTGCTGATTGGACATAATTTTCTCTATTGATTTCTACGCCTTTTTGAACTTGTTGCAAGGGTTTTTTTTTGGCTCTACCCAACAGTTTGCAGAGTATTATGGGAAAAGCTTTAAAACTGCACAGGTTGCTTATAACTGTTAATCTAAACTTCATATACGTCTAGTGCTTTCAAAGCTTGACATAGACATTCTAACCAAATCAGAATTCTTGAAATCTCATTCTTATTAACCCCGAACAGAAGATAAAAGGGGAAAGCATAAAATGCCTGGTAATTTATCAATCAATGTATAAGATCCATCAACTTTTTAAGATGTTTTAGGGTTACCATATAAATAAGGTATTTTCAGTATATTCTTGGACTCTGAAGCTTTTCGAGAAGTTTTCAGTCTCCTTACATTCTTTATGAAGCTTGTTACGATAACGTATAGAACTCATTAATATTCTGAACTACCGATATGTCATTACTAATTTATAAAACTTAGTTACCTACAGTTATTGCAGATTGTTTTGTGTATAATATGCTTTCAGACTTTTAACCAGTTCATTCATATTTTATACAACAACAGCAAACTAGAAATTGGACTTACTTGTTAATAACTGTCAGCAATTGACTGATATGACAGTTTACTGGGTCATGATACTCTCAATTTAGACTAAATTATTTAAAAAAGGTTTTAACTATCATGGTAAGTACTATCACTGTTAGCATGGAAAACTGTTATTGCTCTTTAAGCTGCAAAGTAAAATGCATTAAAAACATTAGTTGCTCTATTCAGTGTCAAAGAATCATCTTCTTGGTTGATAAAATAAATTAATCATTGACTTGAATAGTCTTCAACTCTCGACTGATTTCAAAGAGTGGATAAGGTTGCCAAAAGGCAGATAAAACTTCTTAAGCACATGACGCTTCTGAGAATATGCTCATTGCTTACAGATAGTGGTTCATTGACAAATTTTTGACTTAATTTGTATTATTACTAGAATGACTACTCGTATCGGTGTCGCAACTGACAAAATAATATTAATAGTAATAATAGTTATTATTATTATTATTATTATTATTATTATTATTATTATTATTATTATTATTATTATTATTATTATTATTATTATTAAGTCACTATCATCGTCATAGTAGTAGTTCGTTTCTATTGATTTTTCACTACATCCACATACTGTTGATTGGATGTATGGTGTAGAGTTTATAGACAAAAACCATGAGTTAAAATCTCACAACTCAGTGAGATAATTTATGATAATCGATTTTGGTAATAATATTAGGGTTATGGTTTAATTTTTCTGTGAACTAGGCCAAAAGTGGAAACTGAGTTTTTAGACTACACTGAAAGAAATAGGTGTGATTTCTATTTCTCCTTCTAATTACCAAACATTTTTTTCAATCAAATAATCAAACTGTTCATGAAGATATTTTCAAACCGGTTTTATTCAACTTAAACTTTGAATTAATTGTGAATATCAGCGTTAGGGGTTTGGAGGTAATTGCCTAACTACATTGATCAAAACGCATTCGAAAGAACTTATTTGTAATTTAATCCTGATCAAAGTTAGAGATAACGTAAACAGAAATTACATGGAGATACTAACATGTACCTTTCCAAATTCTTTAATTTGCGTGTTGCCGGATGGCACATAAATAGTAGCCCACTTTTTCATAAGAGCTGATAGATGAAACCTATGTCTATTGATTCCTAGTTGAAATGAATATGACTTATGAAGGCAACTAATCACAACCAAGGTTGTTGTAATTAACTGACTTAACTCTTACAGACTAAATGGAAAGCACGCTTTATATGAAGTAGGTATTGATTATGTCATTTAGAACGACACTGAGTGCTATATCACTAAAACATTTTACTCAGTGAACATAATATCATCAAATTCTGTACAAATATAAACAAACTAAAGCCAACCTGATAATCAAAAATGAATTTCACTTTAATCTTACACTAAATTGTCAAATATTCTTCATTATATCTAGCTGAAATGACGTTCTTAATTACAAAGAATAACTTACTTTTAGTTAACTAATCGTGGTATAATAATAGTAATATGTAGTATAAACAAGTAATGTTATCTACAAATAAAAGCTACGTCGGATAGTTTTAGCATTGAACAATCAACCCAATACTCCTATTCCTATCTAGTGAGTTTGAAAGTATTACTAAATAATATATTGTAGTAAACAATTGAAGATCATGAATTTTTTTATTGGGGTTATGTTTATTAAGGTATTAATGTTATATGAATCTTATTATTATTAATGATGGTAAACGATTAATTACTATATATATATATATATATATATATATATATATATATATATATATATATATATATATATATATATTTGTGAAACAGGTATACTGTGAGACAGTTGATACAACAATCAATAATGCGAATCATTTATCAAGTATTTCGGATTCGAGTCACATTCTAGTGTGAAGGCTGATGACAGTAACTGGCTCACAGAACTGGCTCTCTTTCTCTCTCTGGTTCTAACTAGCAATCTACTAGTTTAAAGCATAATGCTTTAATCTCTAGACCACTACTACTTTACTGGCTTAATCTAGGCTAATGTATAACTTCACTTGAATGATTTTATTGAATGATATCTATTGACCTGATTCTACTAGCAATAAAGTTGTGGTTGCTTAAAATATTTTCTAGACAAATGAAATAATCAATAGACAAATATCTATTAATTCAGTTACACGACATGATGAATTTGACAACATGAAAATTCTCACTTATCGATTTCGATTTGTAACTGTTAAGATTTATTGATAAGGGAAATCACAAATTATGTTAAAATATTATTTATAATAATATAATTTTCATCTGATTGTATTAGTCTATTGTATATAATTTTTGCATAGTTCAATCATGATTTCTGGATTGCTTTAATTAAACGATACAGTGTGTAGAATGATATAGCATGAAACATTCGTCTACTGACCAAAGGAAGCATTTACTGCTCAAAAGTTCGATCTGATCTACATTATGGATGTGAAACATGGCTATCAAGGATAGGGGATATTTGTAGACTACTAGTATTCGATTGTAGGTGCCTTCCATGTATTGCTAGTGTTTTCCGGGACCACCGACTAAACAGTATATGGGTTAGGAATAGAGTACTAGATAAAGATGGTGAATCGATTGATGAAATAATGAATCTTTATCAACTGAAGTGATTAGGACACATTTTGCGTATGCCAAACCACCGCCTACATTGACGAGTAATGCTGTTTGGTGTAGGAGTAGGCTGGAAAAAAGTTAGAGGTGGTCAAACTAAAACTTGACACCAGTTCATAAAATGATTGACGATTGAGCTGAGCCATGTTAATAAGTACAGACTACCTGGCTGGTGTCCACGTGATGATCGTAACCATCGGTTAGAGACTTTAGGTGACATGGTTTAAAATCATTCGTAATGGACTAAGGTGCATCCACTCTTTGTTCTCCTCTAAATTCGAAGCTTCTCATTTCATCATAATTTTCTGTTTACTGAATTATATATGTATATATAATCTTCGGATTCTAATTCCTGTTTATTAATACTAACTCGGTTACTACTCTCTACTACTCTGGGATCTGAGAGGACAGTGTCATCTCTATCTCCTAATTAAGGTATAGTAACTTGAACTAATGCCACTGCTTACTAAGTTGAACATTGTAACTGACTGATTGTTATATAATTCATAAATTGTTATTTTTAAATGAACAATTAAAATGTATTTGCAATAAATTCTAATTACTGGATACATAATTATGTTTGTCCAATGAACATTGAATTAAATAATCAGATAAATAAACAGAATACGATAGTTTACTCGATTGTAAATCTCATGAATCACTTATTGTTAGCATTATAAGACGCTTATCCACCAGAATTTGATGAGTGTAATATGTTAATGTAAGCAAAGAATTGTAGCCTTTTTTAAAAATATAGAATGAAGAAGCAGTTATATGTAAACAATACACTTGTAAAAGTGAAATGAATTAAAGAATAATTAGCTATTACTATCAAGTAAGTATTATCAAGTTAATTTAAAAAAAAAACTCTAACTTCAAGTGAAATCTTATAGTAAACAACTAATAATACGGATATCTATTCCTATTATTGCAATCAATTCTGGATAAATGTATTTTAAAAAATTATGGTAAAACTATACTCGTAACTATTGTTTCAAAGATGTATCATAATTACACAGTTAATTGACTACTAGCTTTACTTAAGTTAGTTTACCTCTGGGGCAAACGAGATATATGTCTGCCTATAAACTGAGCAGGTATCCAGTGCAACAGACATTTATGTATTATCACCACTTTCAAAAAGATGACCTATAAAAGTGGAATATTTTGGTAGGCTGGAAATGTATGATCACAGATATGCTTCTTGATAAGAATTGAACCACTAGGTTGAAATATAATTCGAAAGTGTTTATATCTACATGTTGATGTTGTTAAGGGCTGAGTTCTAGTCCTAGTATGAACGTTAGTACTAAAATGTAGGTATGATCAGATGATAAGTTCTAAATATGACAAAACGCGCATCATGCTTTGAAATTGTCAGCTACAATACAGCTTTATTCACAAATTGTAAAGTTTCACGTAGATTTGGCAATCCGATTGCTGCGGTTGTAGACGATTAACATGAAATTATTGGGGATATATGCTACTTACACACAGACACTGCCGATCCTAATGCAGAACACACGCCGATATAAGAGTTGTTTGCAAGAAAGCTAGGAGAGGCCAGACAGAAACGTATCATCACTTACCACATGTAATGACTTTTGAATTGATAAGTACAGGGATAAATAATACATAATATACACATAATGCACTGTTAGTTCTAATACTTTGAGATTGAATATTTTACATTATTCAATCTCCTGCATAATTTTCAACGTTTATTTCTTATTTTTACGCTTCAACTAACTTGTGTGCATTTTGTTCTGTTAATTTCTTGTTGTACCGATGCAAGTGAGGTATGACGCATCGATTTGATAAACATTTGTGACCGATCCTATGTTTATTATGACTGAAATGGACGCCTATTGATTTACCAATCGTTAAGTCTACATAAAATTAGGTAGCAGACATATTCTGCTCTTCAATAAAGACTTCACAAACATATGATTCGTCCCTATTCAGTGATCTAATATCGTATACATCGCAATCCTATAGGAAGTCAGTTGTACCCCTAATAGCTCAGTGGCAACAGTAACATACTGCAAAATTGAGTGATTCAGTATCGAGTCAATCAGGGAGTAACTATTTCATTAAGATTGCAAATGCGTCTTGCTGGCGAGTGTAAGTATGATGAAACATAAATCAAACAATGATTCTGATCGATTACCTCCAACCAGCCTGATTTGGCTTAATTAACGAGAGATTTTATAACAAACTACCATCCTAGTGATAATCTTCGTGAGGTAATTTCTAGAGTTCTAGTGAGAAACACTGTCCATTAGCATCTACCGCCGTCAAGAATGGGGCATTCGTTCACCAATGATATTAAACAATTGGGTGTTGATTTAATGATCTTGATGTTAAATATCCTGTTGCAAAATCTGAAGTTTTTGGATGAGTACTGCTGATAAGTTAATCACATTCTTTATTTCTCTTACTTGTTTTTAATGTAAGTCAATCACTGATGGGAAACTTCAAAAACAAATTGTCTATCATGAACTCATTTAATAGGCTGGATTAAAATCGAAAATCATACACGGACTACTGGAAATTATATTATTAATTTACTGTTAACAAACAGAATAAAAATTTTTTAAATAACGATAATTTCACTGCTATTTATTAATAAATCATAATCACATGATCAGATTGAAATGATTCACGATCATATCATAAGTTCTGGAGACTGATCAGTGCAACAGGCACACACCACTCTCAGTTGGCTGCTTTGTTCCACTTAATTATTACAAAAATTATAGTTCATGTTAAGTAACATTATTCAATGTGCTTAAAAATCCCTCATGAAGTATTTAAAAATAAGAATTGTTGTTTCATTAACTTAGTCATCAGGATTTTATAATTTAAAATCCGAGAATATTGTACTAAATCTACGTAAACATATAAAGGTGAAGCTTTCACAAGACTTAGAAAAAATGTTTAGAAAATGTTATTTTCTCCCCACCCTTCAATTTAATATAACCTATGTCGATGAACAAAGTAGAGAAAACAAAAGGTTGCACAATCATTTTTCAAAAATGCAAAGATTCAGTTTATTAATGTAGAGTGAAGTAGCTTCAGTCATATGTAAAAGATGGGCCTGTATGCCACGTGGAGTATTAGGTGAAGTGTGACAAATAAACTGAATAGATTTATTAAAGTCGACTAGATATCATTAGTTAATCAGAACCAGAATAAAGTTTTTAATCTATTTAAATTGACCATTAAACAACTTGGCCGGATAGTGTTCGACAATACAAGGACGGATCTGTGGAATTGTGCGCCTTATAAAACTGGCTCTACAGGAGCAGTCAAGCTGATAAAGAGATTTGGCGAATTCAAGTGGTCTCTTCTTAGTGTGATGGAAATCGAAGGTTGATTGTAAAATATTACATTTAACCCAGCTTCATTGAACGTTTTTTGCAACATCCCTCCTAACCTTAGTGTTATAGTCTCACTAGTGTCGTTACTAAGCTGTACTTTTAAGAATATTGGCTTCTCCGTAACAGTCACCAACTTCGACATTATTTTTATTTGCTTCATGTTACGATTTTAACTTAGTTTCCTTTACGCCTCAGTCGTGCAGAACTGTTAGAATGGGTATATTACCGATTCAACGATTTTCTGTGAATAACTTTGATATATCTACCTGAGTTGCGATTAGTTTGATGAGAGTGAAGATAGACAGACGATTACCACATTCGAGTGTATGAAGCATTGTGACTTACATAATTTTCTATTCATTGTGTGTGACTATCTATTCAACACTGCATGTGATAATGTTAGTATAATGATAAACATGCTGTATATGACCCATCTGGCTTTTGATTGCCTAGTCGGATTATTGCCTCTGAGAAGAACTGTTAAGACGAGTCTGGGATTAGCCATTGGCATACTCAGACGTGAACGAGCAGCTGGAAAGCACAGTTATTCACCCTGTATCCGCAACGTTGATGATGGTGATTTATGAAAAGAATTGAGTTTCTGTTATAGTTGTTGCAAAGTCTCTTATCAGCCAAAATAGATAATTGGAAAGCCTTACTAGCACAATTCATTCAGAAACAGTTAAAAGTTATAAATAATCTTGAAGAAACAGTTCTCGTGTAAATTATATCCGACCTAAGTTCTGATGTATTACATTCTGATTATTGTAGTAATGAACATGTATCCAGTAGAAATCTTAATGAATGCGAGAAACATTTTCTTTTTGATTTCAACACTAATGATATCAATTATCCTCTCGATGAATGTTTACAGACTAGAGCCTCTAATAAATGGAAAGAACATGTCACCAAGTAGTTTGACTCTGTTCAAATATCTGATGATATCCTATTAGATACCAAGTGTCCCAGCAACATATGTTTTGATGAATCGAGCGGCATAGTAGATATTCTATTAACAGTTAAAAAGTCACACAGCTCAGTAAAGTTATTATATTCATATTTAAAAATTTAATGTGTTATCCCAAAGTCATGTTTCTTTAATGATATTGATGTATGTGTTCATTGAATACGTCCATGTGTAGCACGATTATGCAAGTCACTCATTACATCAGTCCCAAAGTAAAATGTCGAGCACATATTTATCTTGTGAACGAAGAAAAGTATTTATTCTTTTTTCTCAGAAAAGACAGAGAAAGGAAGATATCTAAGATATTGTATTCTGAAAGAAACCCTACATTCCTTAAACATTTCAAAGCTCACGTTAATCCATATGACCTAAAACTCAGATTCTTTTAATGTATGATGGATAGAAAAGCAAACAAAACTAGTTACGTCATCTTATTCATGAGAAACTCATAAAGATCTAACATTTAGCTAAGATCATATCATATGTATACAATCTATGCGTAGGAATAATGATGGTGAGTCATTTAAGTTTAAAACACTACCCTCTGGGAATTTAAGCATGTGTTACAAAAAACATTGATCAAGATGAATAAGTAGTCACAACTATTTAAGTCAATCATAGAAGTCAAATTTTATCCAAATTTCGTGGGGGGAAGGTGATCATCAGCCTGAGTTGTGATTGGTTCAATGTGAATGAAAACAGACAGGTAACAATTACGTTCAAGTGTTCAGGGAATAGAAACTTATGCTTACGAGCTGTTATTTTGTTCGCTTAGGCTAATTAATAAAGGATAAGAAATCGAATGATCATCTGTTTGATTTAATATATGCTATCTCCGATTGGGCTACATCTACCCCCATCGAATGACGATTTAACTACACAACAACTAGGATTGGATGAATTTTAACCAGTAATCAACCAGAATGTTCACATTTAGTTTCATATGTATCATGGTTTAATTCACTCAACATGCTTATATCTTATTTTGGTCATTGTAATAAAATACTCATGGATTTAAGATCCTGATGATTAAATTATGAAAAATAAGTATATGCTCGAACATTTCTTAATCAATCCGTAAGTGGTATGTTTTTCACACTTATTACTAGAAAGTAAGGGGTATTTATTACAATTAAGTAATTAATAATCCCACTTCTAGAGTATTCACGTGTCATAGGCATACAAGTCTACTGGGATAAGTGTGTGTGTGTGTGTAGCATATAATAATCGATTCTTGCTGTCAATAAAGTACCCCCCCCCTATAGGTAGCTGTAATTCTTCTATAACATAATATAATTGATTAATTTTGAATTACTCATAATTAAATTTCATCTCATCACAGACTTAAGTTAAGTAAACTTACTTCAACATTTTAGATTATCTGTTACAGTTAGAAGGATCATTACTTCAAATCATACAAGGAAATGACATTTTTAAACAACTCTGTTAAGTTAATTAAAAGTGTACAAACTATTCTAAAAAATGAAAGTGAATACACTGTTAATGATTTTAATAACTTGAATTCTAATATATTAAATGTTAATTCAGTAAGTATATAATTAATTCATTAGAATCTATTCATTTATGTATAAAAGAATGTCAGTGGGTATCCAGCTGATTGCTTCATTCTTACAGAAACTGGTAACAATCCTCAAATCATGAATCAAGAAAACAAGGTATTTCATATATATGGTAAATTAAAGCTAATTTAGTTGTCTATAACTGAGAGAAAAAAGTATTCCGAGAGGGAGATAACTTATAATGTAAGTATTGTCATCTTTCTTACTTACTTTTTACAACAGTTGTTATTACGAAGACTGGTTGATGACTATCTTGACAAAACAATCACTTACTCACAACAACCTAAGCATATACTGAATATTCTAAAATGCGTACTATTGAGGAATTTTCCTGAACTCAATGATTCATTCCATTGGGAAAAATTACGTGCTTACTTAAAAGCCTGCAGACGTAATGCTAAAAGAAATAGTGGTAAACCGTATGTGAGAACGAGAATACGTTATCTAAGCTGTGGCAAAGCAACCAGTTTAGCTGAAGAAATTTACCAAAGAGAACACAGTTATTTAACAGGTATGATATCGGTAAGTGATAAATTGTTAAACGGACTACTGATTGTCTTAGAGTAACACAGAAAGTAATCGCTTGGTTGAAAGATCAATATCGATAGCTGATTGTCGTGAGACTTTTAGGATTAAGATGAAAAATCCAAAAACTACTATGCATAAGCTACCATATCAATCTCATCTCCATCAAACTGATTTACAAGCAACATCTTACACAATAAGTTGTAACAATGATAATGTGAAGAACAGTAGCTACTTCATTCCTGTAACTATGAGTCAGCAGTTTTCAACTTCATTAAATTCTTTGCCTCAACAAGTGAGTAAATATTTAATATTCATCTATTTAATTGTAATATGCTTATATAGCATATTGACGGAATAGCATTTGTGAAGTTATTAGAACAAACAGCGGAATTTCTTTTACTTATGGCTGATCGTCTAGATGCTGATCAAGCAATGTTTTCACAGAATGGACTTTACAATATCAAACCATAAACTGTTACTTTATACATGCTACTTATTTATGATGTTCGTATTGTTTAACTGTCCCTAATATCGTAGTCCATTATTATTTAATATCAATAGTATGTAATAAATATTTGTTTGTTTATAAAAGAGTATTTTTTTTAAATCAACGCTGTCACCGATACATACACTAATTAGAAGAACATATATAAGTGAACAGTGAATGATACGGCAATATTTATATGCAAATATAAAAACTTATTAAGCTAATCAAAGCAGTTTGTGAGTCAACGATAGTAATGAAACAGGTGAATTATGTAACTAATTATAATAAGCGAAAGGAGTAAATTGGTAGTAGGATGGAATGTCTACTAGTGGTATTGATAAGTAGATTAATAGCAACAACATGAATACATATTTCAACATAAGATGAACACGAACAATTATAAGTTGAATGTAGATTAAGATGCGTGAAATTGAGCTTGTGAAAACAGCAGATATAATAATCATTCAAAAGAATGAAACGAAGAGGTAGGAAACGGATGGAGTAAAAACAAACAAACATCAAAGGGTGTAAAGGATTGTGTATGTCGTTTATTAAATCTTTTATGGTCATGGAAGGGGTAAGGGTGTTACCTATTTCTTTTGGATACAGATTTGGATTGTTAACCTGAATCACAATCGCTTCGGTGAGGTGTAGGAGACGAAACCGAATCCTACCCAGGAACCTGATGGTATACCTCTCTAAATGCTTAGGTTATTTCTGTTGCATGCTCACTGTATATCAAATATGATAACATGGGACTACGTGTGGATTTCACTAACCCCTCCCAAAACCAAGTCGGTAGATGCACATCAAACCGTCGGTTTAACAGTCTGGTCGCAAGCTCAAAGCCCTCACCAAAAGAGCAGCTGAATTCATAGATACGCATGGATGTGGCTGAATATTAGAGTAAAGGCTGATGATGACCCAATTGAAAACAATATTTCTTCTAGTGTTGTTCAAATTCACATAATGGGGATTTTTAACATATACTAGTACCGAGGAAAGTGAAGCGGTGGTTTGGTGCCTTAGGCGTTGGTTTTGTAGCTACTTTGTAGGAGGCTGAAATCCTGCTCCACACAGGTGCTGCTTCTGATCATATAGTGTGGTCAAGTAAACGAATCTGTACATGACAGTTATTGTTAATTCGAGTTATGTAGTAATGTAACTAATTTGCTAGTATAGGTCTGTGTACTCGAGACTTTGATCTATACTTTAGTGGCGATGCTACTCTGCTAACCAAACTTTAAGTACGCAGAACACGTTCCGAATCGACGTTCTAATTATCGAAAGCCAAATGATCATTTCTTTACATCATAACAATAATACTGAGAATAAGAGCATTAGTAATATAATAGGCAGTCGTAGTAGCAACATGAGTAGATGCATTTTAACTTTACATCAGATATTATAACAGCGAAATCGTAACTTTCTTCACGCTTAATTAATAACCAATCAGTAATAACCAATATCATATTATCTACCTCGTAATGTTGATCGAATTATATTGATTAAATTCTAATATGACTATTTAGCTAAATGATTTGACATTCCAGTGCATTTTGCAAGATGTTTAGTGTGAACAGATTCACTTTACTTACATAGTTAATCAGCAAAGTGTTTGTTAAAGAAATAAGAGTGATTTATTGAAATACAGTAATAATTATAACATTCAACAAATATGTGACTGAACGGGATTATCAAGGCAATCTGCTCAGGAAGAATATAAGCTAACAACGTCTTGTCAACTGTAATCTAGAATAACATCGATAAAAAAATGAAAAAGTCTTACCAATAAATTTGACGTAATGTTGAATTATGTAACTACTGGAGTAAGCTAGCCAATGGGACTTGCACTACGACTATGTCCTGACCGACTTGGAAGACGGTGATTTGTTGCACAATGCCTGAGCGACCAAAGCCTACCTCCGAGGTATAGATAAACAAAACAATCACCAACAAATGAGAACTAAGACTGAATTATTTACTGAATGAAAAAACAATGGCTTTTAAATATAATTTGCTGGACCAAACAGTAATAAAAAGTACAAAATACGTTAACGACTGGATCAGGGAAGTTGTGTACAAAAATCAGGATAATGAAGTCATAATAAGATTACAATAACTGAGAAAGGAAAACAGATATGACAACAGTTAATGAGTCTATGGAAGGCTTACAATTCAAGCAATACAAATAGTATAGTTACTAAATGTTCAACAAATGCAATGTAATAGTAGGAGCCTGATATAACGAAGAATAAATTTTACAGGTTAGGATTTCGGTTCCTTGTCCCGTTATAACAAATCATGCTAGCAAATAGATGTTTGGAAGTGCAAAGCTTTTTAATATACACGTGTGCACTATCCATTGAAAAGATAATCATTTGACTATAGATTGTTTGAAAGACAAAGTCGTAAAGTAGTTTAATTTAGAGTATCTACAGATAGATTGGATAAGTAATCTAGAATCTAGTTACATTATACCACAAGGATTCATTATGAATGCAATGAAAAGCAATTTAGTCGGTCATATAGAGTTAACAGATTCAAAAGAGGTAGTGAAAAACATTTGATTGTGCAACTAAAGACACGTATCTGCTGTCAATAGACGAAGATAAGGAACCAGATAAAAACGTAAAAAAAGTTTACTGAAATGCAGTAATAAAAAGATGAGACAGGATTAGTGATCAGTTTGTAACCAGGAAAACTGAAGGCTAACCACAGACTCCTTTTGGATACAAGGGTCCTGTTATGATCTTTTAAATGCAATAGCCTTAGCGAATTTTAATAGCATCGATATTTATTGGTTATAAATTGTCTCAAGTGTCTCCATTACATCTACACTGCGAACCTTTACTTAACTCTCCCCTCTTGTATTCTGTTGTTGTGTTACTTCTGTAAACTCGTAGTGCTAATGTGGTATGGTAACTTGAACATGTGCCCGGTTCTACGTTGTTGATGAGTGAATGAATGACATCTAAATCGTGGTGTACTTTTAACAGTGTTAGCTCACTTAAACATAGGTTCTCAAGATATGTTTAATAAATCGTGAAGACAGTCGTAATCATATATTCTCGCTAAATCCATGTTCATAATTACAAGGTCAAATGTTTTTCATTATTTCTCAGATGTTATTCCAATATGGCTCAATAAGTTGTTACTCATTACATTCAAATTGAATTTTTGTCATGCTACTTAATTAAATTCTAGGATAATCATCCAATTTCTGTGAATTTAAAAATCAATATAGTACCATTTAATAATTATAGCTTTATTCAATACTACAGATTTTGTTGGAGTAAGGGATTCTTACCACTAATTGTGAATTACTGCAACAAACTTTGTTTTACTAGTAATTGATTTGCGATTGTTCGAAAAAAAACTAATTTTTGTAAACGCTTTTAACAGTCAGCCATAAAATTGTTTACCGGCTCAGTTGCTACAGCTATTTTTCTTATCTATAAATAATAGAATACATAAATCCCAATATATTCATCTTTTACATTTACATAGGTAGACGAGGCAAATTTTAACACAACTGGATTGTTTCCGGATATGATATTACAACTTAGTCTGGTTTAGACAATCACTGAAAACCAGTTGGACATGGGTTAACATAGATCAATTCGCGATATTAAATATGACAATTTTCACAACACCCAATCCGAATCAATATCAGCTCACTAGTGACTAACACTAGGTAATTCCTGAAGCTCATGTAAGAGTACGTGATCAGTGAAGTCCAACCCTATCGAATACGAGATAGTTAACCACCAATGAAGATGGATAAGATCACAAAATCGTGTGAACTGACTAAATTTCGAAATATCAACCGTTGGATACTAGCTCAGTGGTCTAATGGAAAGGTGGTATTTATAAAAGCTGGAGGTAATGCACTTGATTCCCTGGTGAGGTCATGAATGGATACTTCTGAGTTCTATATTAGAACGAAACAGCGATTCAGTGTTTCTTGGTTTTCGGTGGTTGTCTAACCCAGACCAATTCATGATATCAAATTCAGCAACTTCTATAACATTCAGACTGAATTATTTATTCCCGTTCGAACTTTCCAGTTTTAACAATCATAATTCTTAAGCCTTTTATAATGGGATATAAATGAGAGGTCAAACAAGTACATGACTGACGACTCTGAAATATTCACTAACCACATTTATACTCTAAACAAAACACAGAAGTTAAGGCAGCAACATTGTCTATTATCACCATTCTGATAAAACAATTATTAGAAACATTACGGTACGCTGAAATACATTCAGTAAGTTCGTGTTAATTTAAAAAAAAACGAAAAAAAATAATTACAGGAAGCGTATAAACCTAAGCATACATAATTGTTGATAGTACAAAATAATAGCATATATGCTAAAGATCAGTATCATATACATTTTAAAACATGTGCAGCTAATGAACTATGTATCGTGTTTTGGCATTTACAAAAACGATTTTGAATGCGTACGAATAAATTTGGTTAGTATAATATTAACATAAATCGATTAACAGAAAATGGAGTCAGCGGTTCATTCTTTATATATATATGTATATATGACATTAAATACGTGTGAAAACACGGTAATTTACCAGGTACCTAATATTCTGCTACATTTCAGTAGTAGTATTAGTGAAAGTATAAAACAAGCAAGGAACAGTTTTGTAGAATAAATCAGAAGATAAAGCGGTAAACAAGCGGAGAGAAAACATGGAAAAGACAGAGGCGAAAGAACTGTAACAAAGATGTGGGGGGTAGCACTTATGAGCAATACTCTACAAACAAGAAAGTAAGCTTCAGAAAACCGAATAATTAGTTATACTATCATGCAGAAGCGTTAAGGTGATGCCTATGTTGAACAAAGATTTATTTTGTGTAGAATACGTAAGTGAATATACATAGCCCAGTAGGTGTATAGGATACAAAATAAGGCATGCATCATGATAAACAAAAACAAGGAAGAAACACGTTTCGTTTCGTTTATTTAAGTACCCCGATAAAGAATAAATTAAAAATCAGTTAAAAAAGTAGTACAGTCAAACACAATGCCAGATACATATTTAACAGGATTGGTTTGAAATAATAATAGTAAAAATTAAGTGAACAAAATGCGTAGAAAAACAACAAAATGCTTCTTTATCACCAGTATGTATATACGAACATTTAAATAGTTACATTGGTAAATCAATGAGGAGGAAATAATTACATAATGAAAGGTATTCATAAGATTAAAAATTCAACACTGCATGTTTTTATGGCAATTAATTAAAGTTAAACGTTCAACTGGGTTTACTATTAAAAAAACCTACAGGTGGTTATCATCCTTACTCGACAGATAAAAAAAGAAAACAGTGATGCCAATCTTAACGCCTATGCAATTATGCAAACAAGTATAAATATAGAAGTAAGGAGAAGAGATAAGTAAAATCATAAAGCAACTGAAAAGATATAAGAAAAGGATTTGATCAACTGATGAACTGAGACACAGGGACGGGATCAAATTATCTTCTTTATCTTTCTCATTATCGAAAGAGTTCTGAATCCATTCATGGACTGAACCTGAGGAATTCAGAAATATAAACAAAAGTTTACCACTTAGTGAATCATATTCATCTTAGTCATTATTATAGTATAGAATAACTAACACTGCCATTATATATATATACGTGTAGGCGGTTGGACGTAATGATTTAATACAGTGTGAATAGTAATTATATCTGAATGTAGGCTGAGACTACCTTGTGGATTGATCATAAGATCAAATGCTCGAGGAGTGATCCCTGCTTCAGTATGGGAGACCAGGTGTCTCAGCCCACACACAATTACACTAAATATGAATTTTACAAAAAAATAGTCCGCTTATCATATTGCTTTTCAATCGAATGACATTTATACTTATGCCATATTTACTATTAATTTAGTGAAAACTCCTTAATTTTATTTTACATCCCCTACTTATTTTTTTTACTCAGCAGCTCGTCCAAGGTGAAAAATTTGTCTTATCAGTTTAATCTGAATTCGCTGAATGGTAGACTTTTTGTTTGTTGCCATCAATGTCGAAATATGATAGTCTATTTGAAGTCCCGTGTCATTTAAAGTGGCCTGCCTCATAACGTTCGCATATTGATGCACATCGGACGACAGATACAGGTGGCCATATCTCTTGAAAGCTTTAACATTGAAGGCTTTTTGTTTATGAGACTCATATTTAGGACACTGATGATGTACAATACATTCACCCTCCATCTGTCAATTCCAAGTGTGTTCCACATGAGCTTAATAGGGAACTCTGTAGCATAGGATCAAGCGCCAGGGCGAAGGCAGCCATAATTGGCTGGATTCCCACTAACAGTCGCTTATGTGCTGTTAGATTAGAAGATTCTATCAAAGTGAGAAGAAATGTATCGTTTAGACTCCGCCTATGGGCCAACAGATTGCAGCCCGGATGCAATAAAGGATGAGTTCTACCATCATTTAGATGATCTCAAAAAAGTGCGTCCGAAAAATATTGTAGTATTGCCTAAAGACTTGAATACGCAAGTCAGAGGCCCAGGGGCGGAGAGTCGCTTAGGCAACCAATCAGGACTTAATGACTACAGTTCAGATAACGGTGACCGTCTTCTACAACTTTGTGCAGATTACAGCTTATTTCTAGCTAGCACTAACATCCGCACGGCTACCGCTGATATGCTACCTGGCATCCTCTCTCTGCAACCCAAGCTTGGACATAGTGATTATATTGCGACCGGTTACCGCTGGTGTGGTTATGTCGAAAACAGTCATTCCTTTTAAAATACCTATCTGGATTCAAATTATAGTTTGGTTTGCGCCACACTTGTCTTGCAATTCAGTGGCTGGTGAAGGTGTCGGCCTGAACGTATTGATGACAGTAAATTGGCTTCAGCTTACATTTTTGGCTAAATGCTAGTTCACTGGATAGCGTAGATGAACATTGGTTGAACTTGAATGAAGCCATGAAAATAGTAGGACCCATTTTTTGCGGATTTATGAAACGTCACACTTATAAACATTAGATTTCTGCAGGTTACTTACAACTTCATGAGACACGTCAGTCTACTCCGATGACTTCTGAGTTTGATAAGAAACGTAGATTCTTACTTCAGGAAATCGTGAAAAGTTTGCATGAGGACCGAGAAACCTGATGATCTGAGAATATCAAAGAGTTGGAAACAGCAGATGCATCTAGTAATTGTCGGAAGCTCTTTTAACTCGTTCAAGCCGCTGGCAGCAAGAAGCCTGGTATTAGTGAAGCAATCTGTGAAGCTCGTGGTACATCAACTATTAATACCCAAGATCGTTTTAGACACTGAATTGAATTCTTCAAGGGTTAATTCAGTTAATCTGTTGCCCCAACAAATTCGACTAGATAATCCTGCCTGATGACGAATGATCCACCTAACGAAGAGGAACTCCGCAAGGAATTCCAATGTCTGAATCGAAACAAATCACCAAACCCAGACGACTTGACTCCCCTCCCTCAGATCCTCCTAAAGATGGTGGCAAACTCCTGGTCAGAAATTCGACAAAGTTGCTTGAAAAGGTTTGGGAAACGGAGTGTTCCATCGTCTTGGAATGAAGCGATTGCCATCCCCATCTTTAAAAATGGCCCACGTAACCAATGTAGCAACTACCGGAGGATAAGTCTACTCTTGATTACTTCCAAATTATCCCCTCCCCATACTTAGCAGATTGTTCAAAACGAATGAAAAGCAGACTTGTGAGGAGCAGGCCGGTTCTCTTTTAAGTCGAGGATGGATTGATCATACTTTCCCTCTCTGGCAAATGTTAGAATACCATTACACTTACTGCAGGCCAACAATCGTTGTTTCTCGACTTCATGACTGCCTTCGATTCGTCGGAAAGGAAAATCCTCTGGAATTGTCTGTTAGAGAAATTTGTTATCTTCTCAAAGGTTCTATACACAAACATTTCAGGAAGAGTGAGGGTATCAACTACCTTTCTTCATTGTTCCAATCCGCCAGTAAGACTAGATAGCGTTGCCCGATTTCACCTTTCCTCTCCAACTTTGCCATTGATGACATTCTAAAAATAGCCCTGAAGTGCATGGTGGTAGTGTAGAGTTGTTACCTAGAGAAAAACTTTTTGATGTTGAGTACGTGGATGATATTGTCTTACTGCGTGATAACACGCAAGCCATCGAAAATTGCACTTAGTCAGTTGACAATTAGCATCCATAGGTATGGTATGTACTTTGCACCTCCTATGTCCAAAGTACTTCTGCAAAACTGGTGGGAGTGTGTACCTGCTCTCACTCTTTGTAGTAAACATCTAGAGGCAGACAAAAAGTTCATGCATTTGGGTAGTTGTGTGTTAAGCTGAGATCAATCTATGGATAATAAAAGCCTGACTGGCTTATGCCGAACTGAACCATCTTTGACACCGTCATGATGTGAGTCTGGCTGTAAAAGGTTGGGTTTATAACGCTTCGGTGAGAGCAATTCTGCCCTATGCCTGAAAAACCTGGTCTAATCGAAGAATTTCTGACATCTGGTGGGAACATCGTGTTAGCAATCTCAAAGTTCAACATCGAGTTTCGAGCGCAGTGATGACAAGTAGTTGTGAAAAGCGGAGAGATGGTCAGTTTATGACATGTCATCTTGAATCGAAAGTTGTATAGGAATGACTGGTCTTTGTCGATTCACCCCGACTCTCTGGTTGGGGTCCTAAAGATGGCGTAAATCAGTGCCTTGAGACCTTATCAGATATGGCACAGAATAGAAACCAGTGGCAAACGTGTTGCGATTTCCTATTACAATCTTCATAAAAGTGTTATGACTTCTTTTAATAGGAATGAAATCTCCTTATTTGTGTTTTTTTACCGAACTGTATCTTTTGCTTTGTAATCCAACCGAATCTATCATTTTCTCCTATTTCCCAATTCTTTTCACAACGTCTCCTTCGTACTTGTGTGGTGTATACGCATTTTTAGTGCAATTTTGTACCGAATTTCGTGTTTAAATAAATATACAAAATAAAAGTAGGCTGAGATACTGTCTGGGGACCTAGACCGACATAGGTAGTTTGTTTAGGAAAACACTTCTCAAGCTTTTGACATAGTGGTCTAGTGTAAAAAAGTCGAGAAATGTTATCTTATGGTAGCTGGTGACCGAAATAAATTCAGATGCCATGCGTTTCCTCAGAGTTATCCAGCTTCCCTATAAGCGAACTCACTATCCACTAGAGGTTTAAGCATCGAGTGTTTGCTTTTCGCCCTTTTAGAGAAATACCCCTGAGATATGAAAGGCAGCAGCAAGACTTCTATTGAGTAAACTGCATGAAAAGTGAATTGTCTACACCCTTGGCTGTACACGAGCAGTTAGTATGAATACCTTTTAACAACAAAAGCTTCACATTTAGACCATCTACTTCTAAGTACACAACGCCGCCAAAAACACTTACCAGAGTTGCAAATTTTCGTGATTATTTCAAAGTGTGAATACTAATGTACGATGAACAGTACTTTTAGTGTAGTACTACTACTGTAATACTTATATAACTTCATAGAAAAGAAAAAAAACACCTTAAGAACAAAAAGACATACTTTACTAACATGTTAGAGAAGATAAACAAGTAACCATATTAATCTTTACAAAATTGAACACTTTTTCCTTCGTTTATGTTTTTGCATTTGCTTCGGAAATGATGCATTTTTTAACTGAGATTGACGAATTTCTCGACAAATTTCAGTAAATATCTAAATGGTGAACATGAAAAAGATGAAGGTAAATTAAATGAGTAGTTTATGAAATCCTTTAGTGATAACAACACTGACTATGATAGATAACTGTAGAATTGGTTTAACATGTAATATTCAAAAATAAATACTAATATTGGTTGATCACTTACTAGTGAGCGACTTGATGGTTATCTTGTGAAAAATTTGGTGCTTATCGAATTTTCTCTAACAAGCTGCGAAGTGGTCACTATCCTAAGTGATTTGACATTGCGCACACTGTGTTAAGTGGTTAGAGTTAGTCGAAAGGAAACCTTGTTTGATGTACAGACAGACAGACAGATACAACGCAGAACTTCGTACATACGTACATCAGTTCAGGTTGCCATACCACATCAGCACAGAGACGCAACTGTCAGTTCAAATCCAAGAGTGATAGCGATAGTAGAAGTATTAGCAGTAATGCAGAAAATTAGGGGGCGAAGATATGATTCGAAAAGTATAATTCAGTGAGATAAATTTGAAAGGAGAAAGATAGAGAATTCAGAAGGTTAGATTTTGAGAGAACACAAAGAGTGGATGCACTTGCGCCATTGCGAACGATTCTGAGCCATGTCATTCAAGGTCTCTAACCATTAGTGACTTTTGTCTCGCGGACCCCAACCACGCAGCCTACATCTACCAACATGACTCAGTCCATTTGTCAGTGACTTAATCGATTTCTGCCATGTTTTGGTTTGACCGCCCCTAGCTTTCTTCCAACCTATTCCTACGCCGCAAAACGTAGCTCGTCGAGGCAAACGGTAGTTAGACATGCGTAACACATGTCCCAACCACCTCAACTGATGAAGTACGTAACGTGATAGTTAGTACTTATCTTTAAGGCGTATTAACAATCTTAAGGAAACTGGTACACCCTATAGACGAGAACATGGACTACCCGGGTTAACATTCTGAAACGTTGCTGCTGAACTATTCAAGTTGAAACTGACTGAGATATTTGGATTGATTGGCGACAAAGTGATAACCAATGTAACATCTTTTTAGTCCGGGGTTTCATGCAGATTATTTTTAACCAAACTTCACGTCAATACCGCATATATATGTATATCGACTTCTTGACTTCGGTACAAAACTCAGACACAAAGAAAGGGCTCATATTGTGATGAATTGGAAGTGACTCAAAAATGTATCGGAACTTCAGATACTAAATTTAATGCAATATATTTTGGAAAAATCCTCCAGACAATTTAAATTAACATCCATAAGGTAATTTTTTAAAATTATATATATAAAGCCACTTTTCGACAATTCTAACCATATTACTTAGACTAGTGATAATATTGTAACTGGATCGATAAGCTTCTATCAGCACCATAAAGGACCAGACTAATGAAATTGGTCACCACTCAGTTAGTTATTTATAAACAAAGAAGGGTCTGGTACGAGTTTATAACGATTAAAACTGCTACACTTCACAGTAACATAGTGACAGTGATTTAGTGTGCTATTAAAGGGGACGAAAGCGGTTATCAATTCTCAAATGATCATATCACCGAAGGGTTTTTCTTGAGATATTTGAAAAAAAAAATAAATGAAAGGTGGTCTTGAGAATCTGAGAGCGTGACCAAAGTGCCCAAGGAACAACCTCCTTAGATAGGTTACGCATAACTTTTCTGTGAATAATATTTGACATATTAGCAGGAAGTCAATAATATGGAAAGAATAAGTTAGTCAATGTATGTTGGGTCGGACCACAAAGAAGTGTAACAAACTTTCAGAACTGTGTTTGAGAACACTATTTCATTTATTCGAACTGTCTGTAATGTACACATTTTGTTTCTATTATTGTTACGCTCCGCTTGCCCTATCCTCCCGGTTAGCATAATTACTGCTATTATATTGTCTCTTGTTATGGACTATAGTCAATTAGTTGTGTACAAGTTGTTCCTATTCACTACCACTATTTCCCTCGTTTTGTATTCATGTCAATTTTCTAATTGGTTTGTTGGGTGGTCTGACTTTATGTATATATAAAGGAATGCTTGAAATATAATATGATTCTGTCTGGCTGGTCTATTGGCTCGCATTCTTCTTATTTCGGCTTGGGACTAAGTGGGCACAGGGGAGACGCACAATTACCAACTAGGCACCAGTCATTGGAATTCGGTCACCCACACCCCGCAATTCTCTCGTCATAACAATGTAAAAGTAACATTAATGAAAAATAAATATAGACGATACAACTAGCAAAGAATGGAAAATGTGATAAGTTCATTAAAACTCAAAACTTAAAAATGGATGAACAATGAATATATATCTGTGTCGTTTGAAAAATTTTCATCACTTTTAATACGGAATCAGTAAATAGATGTGCAATTACGTAGACACTTCGATAGATATTACTGGTATGTCTTGAATAAAACAAAAGCATGGGTTCTTAATGATTTAGCACGGTTCGCGATGATACTACTAATAGATATAGAGTAAGCGCATTATGTCTGATTCCGTCGATTGTCGATACGGTTAATGCAGACGTTATCTGATACTGGCACTAAAATCGGATACTACGACTTGTTCCTTCCCAAGTCACAGCTACTCCGAAAGACTAGACTTGTAGAAAGGCTGTATTGTGGGGAAAACTGAGACGAGCGAACAACTTTTATGTAAATGCATCCATTTTTATATTAACTAATTTACAGGGTTTATTCACCAAAGTGAAATCATTTGCCGAATATAACAGGTGTACAAAATGTAACATTTTATTCATACAATTAAATATTATGGCAACTATTTTAGAGTATGATTCACATTGAATTAAATTAATGTGATGCAAATTTACAAGTTTACGAAAAATCACTACAACTCCTTTCACTTGATTTACTGAACAATTGTATGTTTGAGGATTTTGAATCCCCAGCAGTTATTCATATATATGGTATATCCTGATGATAAGAAAGTACGAGTTAAGAAAAATGATTAAACGTTCACAACTATCTCTCGGAAGACTATGTTGATTGCATGCTAACTAGATATTTTATTTTCACTGATCCCACATCCCCTTCTTCAAAAGGTCTCATTTAAAGCCTTAACTGTTATCAAATCATTTTCAGCTCATAAACTAGTACTTATTAATTATATACCTGCTTTTCTGTTATTTTTTTATTGACATCATTCTAATTGGACTACTATGTAGTCTGAGCTTGTATGTAAATATTTAAGTGATTAGAGTAACTGGATAATCCTTATCACTGGACAGGCTGCTCAACTTCAAATGTCATTTCTTATTTGAAATGGGACAAGATAGATCGGAGCAGAACGCCTAGTTATTGTTAAACGTCATATATTAAACAGTCGATTACCTACCGTTTAACCGAGATATTTAGAAATTATTCAACTAAGTAACATCGGTTTCACGACGATAGGACTTCATTTACTTATCAACTTTTCAATAAATTAACAAAGGAAAAAGACAGCTGATTTCTGTTCATCTTAGTGAATAATAATAATAATAATAAAATAGTTATGATCATTTTCAAGTGGATCGTATTAAAATTGATTTCTATAAATAACTGCTGATTCACAAAACAATTGAGTTGATGTTCAATTTGATTGTGACAAGACATAAATTATTAGGTAGTAGATTGACTACTTTGTTCAAATCAAATTATGCATAGCGATGAATTGGTGAATTAGGCGTTCAACTTTCAACCACTATGTCAAGGGTTCAAGTTCCTGTTTATCTACTTACATTTGACCAAGTAAAGAATATTGATGTCAAACACAAAGTACTAATTAAAAATGGGAAATTAGTGAATGAAGTTATGAACCTTTATCGGCAGAGGTGGTTGAGATACATATTACGTACATCTAGTCACTGCCTGCCTTGTGGTACGATGTTGGCTGCTGTTATGTCAGACCACTAAAGAAGAGTGGAAAACTTCCAGAACTGTGTTTTAGAGAACTAATTCATTTATTCTGATCGTGAGTAGTGTAAACATTACATTTCTATCGTTGTTACGTTCCTCTCACTCTATCCTCCCTCCCGTTCAACAGTTTTAATGTTATTATATTGTCTCTTATTATGGACTACAGTTAATTAGTTGTGTATAAGTTGTCCCTATTCACTACCACTATTTCCTTAGTTCTGTATTAATGTTAGCTTCCTAATTGGTTCGCTGTGTGGTCTGATCTTGCGTATATATAAAGGCATGATCGAAATACAATTCGATCCGATTCTGTCTGTTTAGCTCATCAATCGTTGTTTTTCCTCTATTCTGGCTTGGGGACTGGTAGTCGCGGGGCAGACGTGTCCGTATAGTGATTAGCAATCATCAAGGGCACTGTGTACTTTCACAATACATAACAATTGGTGACGGGGCTTAAAGTGAATCCAACTTACGCAGTCATTGGTCATAAGTCATAAAACATAACAGCTGCCGTAAAAGGACGAAAAATAGCTAGGGGCAGCCAAACTAAAACATGACATTAGTCGATGAAGTCTTCAAATGTTGGTAGGTGTAAACTGACTAGTTGGGCGGCGTGTAATAATCGCAATCAGTGGCTAGAGATACTGGGTGATATAGCTCAGAATAAGTCACATGGCGTAAGTGTATTCACTCTTCATCTCCTCCTGGATCTTACGTTCCATTATTCTCCCGTACACACCTCTACTTTATTCTCTGATATTGCATTCGGTTATGATCTCGTTGTGTTAATGTGGCATGGCAACTTGGACTTATCTTCATATGTACCACGTTACACGTTCATGACTGACTTCCATTTTAACAACCAGGTAGTATCTTTAGCATTTACTCCTAAAATATGGTTCAAAACTACATGTCCGAATTCGTGCTTAATAAAAGTTTTAATTAATGCCAACTACTGGCCGGTAATTTCTTTATAAAAGAATAAGTAGTATGTAAGGAGGAGACATATGAAGAACTTTCGTTGTAAAAGTTAAAACGTTAGCTTAAAAATCAACAACCATCATCGTAAACCCTAATACAAAGAGGCGTTAATCCGAGTTTCCATGCCTGATCAGAATGACGCCATGAATGGCAAGGGAATCGAAATGATGTACTAGTAATGATAATAAAATAGACTAAGCGTTGAGAACATAGTTTTAGACAAATAGAAAGTATATTAAGGAATACTGGAACCCAAGACAAATGTGAAAAGTGAACGCACATGTACCATTGAGCGAGATTTTAAACCATGTCACTCAACGTCTGTAATACCAGTGATAATGATTAGCGTGGCGGACCTTGCATCTATCTACATGGCTCAAACCAACAGTCAGTGAACTAATGTTTCATCCTCGTTCGGTCAAAACCTACTCATACACCAGTCGACAGTCCGTGTCGAGGAAGGTGGCGGCTGAATTTATGTAATATATGTCTTAGCTGCTTCATTGACTAAGTAATACATTTAAAATGTACAAAAAATCTCCTTCGACATTAAAACAATTAATTAATACCTTTTTTAGAATTGTTTTAGGGACAATCATTTTTACAATCAGAAACAAAAAAAGTTAGAGCAGTTTACCTTATCCACGTTCAAGCACGTTTTTGCAGAAGTTCGTATATGTTGCACTTTGTAATGTACTGCGAAATTCGCACCTTCATCTATATATTTTTGAATATGAGGACCGGTTAGATCACATTTGTTCGCTACAACTATCAACGGTACTTGGTCATTATTCTTAACACGAATAACGCGTTCACTGAAATACATATAATACGAGAGTACAAAGCGTAAAAACATGAATAGACGAAAAATCAAATCAACAACAATAATGTAAGTTGAATTTTCAGTATGAAATATGTATAGTAGTGTACAGTAAAATAGAAAGAAGAAAGCAGAGTACGTTTAAAACTGTCATACAGAATTTAAAAGGGAAAGCTACATGAACGATCACTCGGTGGCTAATTCATTGGATTTCTGATTGTTTGAGTGGGTAAAACTCCTAACATAAATAATTCCTAGTACAATAGGGTACTCAAAAGGTGAAATGAAATGATAACATTGTGAATAGAAGATAGGAAGCTCATGGGTTTAATTAATAAATAAACAACACTAGCACTTAATAAAATGTGCAACCAAGATAGATTTCTTTTCGTTAAGAAAGGTTGTCTTACTTTTATGAAGACTGTAATGGAAAATTATAACAGAAATGTTACTGATTTGTGGGACCCTTTATACCTCAACATGAATCGTAATAAATCGAAAATGTCTGTTTATTTTTCATAACATGACACCGTATCATGACTTGTTGTGACAAGTGATTTTTGATTCTTTTATCGACCGCGAAATCTCTGTCGTCAATTATTATCTCGTTTAGGTGGACAGCTTGATTCGAGTCCTAAGCTTTGATTCGAACCCCAGGTTGAGATTACACTTCAACGTGAACACGAGAGAGAAGATAGGAAATACGGCAAAATAACACTTTACTGTAGGGTTTTTTATGTACAGAAACTAGGGTATTTATAGTATCATAAATGTCCTTTGGGCTTCTAGAGATTTCTGTATCCTACTAAGCACAGTAGTAGTAAGATAACTGTCCAATCAGAGACATATCATGTGACTTCTCATTGTCCAGAAGTTTCTGATAAAAAATTATCTGCGTGCTGATTGGACACAATGTTTCCTATTGGTTTCTACGCCTTTCTGAACTTGTTTCAAGGGATTTTCTGGTTTTACCCAACAATGACTAACTAACCTTAATCCGTAAACTTCAGTTCTTATTATCAGAACAAAGCCCATGAAGACCAATTTCGTGCTAACATTTGCTGAGTGGATGACTTACAAGTGCTCGTTAACATTGAAATAGTTTTTATAGTTAAATGGCTTAGTACTTTGAACAGGTCAGTGGGTAGCCAAATAAGGCACTCACTAAAAACTAATGATAAAAAGACTAATTATTAGGAGTAAGTTTAAACACAGATGAAATAGGATTGGCAAGTCAACTCAAATTTAACTGAAATAAACTTTCAAGTTTTGACACAACTCAAAGTTTCGAAGAACGTCTGACGGTATAAACCTTGATAATGAACACAGTGAGAATTTCCTCTAAGAAGATAAAATAATTTTCCAGTCGAAGTTCAGGAGTTTGGACAATTTGGACATTTATAAGTGCATCCGCATAGAAACATGAAGTGGAGAGTACTTTAATTTGAATAAGTATAATCTGATGACATAAAACCAAAGATACGTTAGAGCAGATCGATTGCGATGGGAAACTCTGGCCAGTAGATAAAAAAATGGAGGGAGAACGACTGTGTTTACCTTATGTTTAGCCAGCGTGTACATGTACTTTTTAGAAAAGATAAAATGTGAAGACAAGGAAATAATATAGAGGACCTAATAGTATCCACAACTCAGTTGACTGTCATTCAGAAACGGTATGTAATATATATGCCTTCAAAATAATTGGTAGTTTGATTTATAAGTAAGAAAAAGGTAACTACAATAATCTGTTAACAATAGTTATGTGTTAATCAAGGTTTTTTAATTCATCCTCATATGCTATAAAAGTGGGAACACATGTAATCATCATGAGCTGAGTGGTTTAATTGTAAAGCTTGCGTCATCGCCGTGGACAACAGTATTTAGTGTTAAGTACAAGTAGAAGTAATTTGAAGTGTAAATAATGTTGTTCAGAATAATAACCGAAACTTCACACGAATAAACCAACTAGCTTAGAAAACACAGTATATATATAACACTTACTAGAGCTCACTCAAAACGGTCACTGATTCTTCATCGTCAACAGAATACACCAATAAGAAACCATCACAACTTCGCATACAAGACTCCATGACTCCACCATAAGACTCCTGTCCTGTATATTTATTTATTTGTTGTTAAAAAATCAAGGTTAAAGTTATTTTCATTAAACAAATAAAAACAAATTTCAAACAACTGTCAACAACGAAGAAAACAACAAGATGATTGAAAATCTGAATGCATTACATAGGTAATTATTCCATTAATATGGTACGGATTAACTAGCTTACAGGTGGAGAATTTACTAGATAATCCATCTAAATTCCGCTAGTAGATTATTAGATTACTAATTTTATGTAATGCACAAGTATGCAGAATGTTAATGTCACAAACAGATATGAATGTATCGATAACGCTAATCTACTAAATATCAATAGATTACGACATGAATAGACCCAAACATAAATTTGTATTAACTCAAGTTTCTATACTACATCAGTCCCATGAAACGAACCAACAAGATGAAAAACAAGGGAGTTTAAATAATGTAGTAGCGGTACTCATGATAATGACTAGACAATGAGAACATGGTTTGAGAAGACATAATGAAAAGGTATTTATGAAATAATACTGGGACTCAAGTTTTAGAGGAATGTAAACAGTGGATGTAACTGCTCCACTGCTATCAATTCTAACCAATGTCTATTTTCAATTGATTTTCAATGATTCCTAATAATGATGTCACTCTTGTTCAACGCTGCGTTAGCAAAGGTGGTCTTCAAGCTGAATAGTGTATCCCCCCTATTTAAAGTGGTTACTTGAAACTAAAGAATAATACCATTATTAAGTTATCGTCATACTAGTCTACACATCACTACTAGTGTCTCAATCCAAAAAGACATCAGTTGATATGGCCACCTACACAATCAACTTAACGATGGACTCAAATAGACCACATTGTCAACAACCATCGTTGAAGAGGCTCGATAGAGGAGTGCTGCTCATTTTGAAGCACATGTTTAGACTTAGATAATGCTTTAATACTAGCGCGTATTAGTATACGTCTTACTAGACGTAAAATATCCATGGCAAGGATCCCCATCAGAGCTCAACTTAATTATGGAAAAGTTAAGAATACATTTTTTCATGAACTAGAAAAACCGATTAATCAACTATGTCAGCGACACCCTTCCCCGAGTCAGATTGGAATAATATTCAATAAGCTGTTGAAACAACAGTGATATTTACTAGTAAACTAAACTAAAAAATTAAGAAAAATCAGTGGATTTCAGCTGTATCTACTGAACTAATTGTTAGGTCGGACCACAAAGAAGTGTAACAAACTTTCAGAACTGTGGTTTCGAATACTATTTCATTTATTCGGACTATCTGTAATGTACACATTTTGTTTCTATTATTGTTACGCTCCGCTTGCCCTATCCTCCCGGTTAGCATAATTACTGTTATTATATTGTCTCTTATTATGGACTATAGTCAATTAGTTGTGTACAAGTTGTTTCTATTCACTACCACTATTTCCCTCGTTTTGTATTCATGTTAATTTTCTAATTGGTTTGTTGGGTGGTCTGACTTTATGTATATATAAAGGAATGCTTGAAATATAATATGATTCTGTCTGGCTGATTTATTGGCTCGCTATTCTTCTTATTTCGGATTGGGACTAAGTAGGCAGAGGGCAGGCGCGCACTAACCAACTAGGCACTAGTCATTGGCACTCGGCCATCCAATCACCCAATATCTTGCATCATAACACTAATAGATGTCGGTCAACTCATCCCGCTTGGCTCCGAACATGATAAGGAGCGAAGGTAACTTAAACACGGGCTGGTTAAAAGCTTACGTAATGATCGTGAGCAATGGTGGGTAGCAAAAGCAAAAGAGGTGGAAAAGACAGATGCAGGTAGGTAGATAGCAGCAGGCAACTGTTCAGATTTATCAAGGGAAAGGGTATCGGAAATTCGACTGCAAATGGAACTATCACTAAAAAAGATGAGACTATAATTCACTGTCAATCTAGAAGATTAGACCGATCGACAGAATACTTTAGAGAATTCAATTGGCCCTTAGCCTCACCTCAATTACCAACCATCCCAATCAATCTGAATGGAAAGTCGATATCGGCCCCCTAAGTCTTAGTGAGGTTGAGGCGAAAGAGAGCAGTAGGACCTGATGGAACAATCCCTTACACACTTAAGAACGGTGCTTCAGTTTTGGCAGCAAGATTAACTGAGATCATGGTTAGAGTCTGACAACTGGACATAATCCCGTTTGACTAGTCTCGAACACTAATCGCCCTAGCCTATAAGGAAGGAAAAAAGTCCACAATTATCGACGAATCAGTTTGACGAATAGTGTCCAAAACATTAACTTCAATACTACTTCAACGCCTGACCAAAGCTTGTGAAGAGCAAACTTGAGAAAACCAAGATAACTTCAAACCTGGACATGGTTGCATAGACCAAATATTCATACTTCGACAGGTTCTTGAACATAGACACACTTTTCGACATCTAACAATAGTTGTATTCCTTGACCGTTTGATTCTGTTGGTAGTGAGGTTAGGTGGGAATGTCTGCCATTGGAAGGTGTGCCAAAGAAGTACGCTAACCGCATAAAGGCTCTGTACTCGAACACTACTGGTCAAGTTAGAGCTTATGGCGAACTGTCCTCGAAAACGATCACTTCATGCAGTGTTCGGCAAGGTTGTCTACTTTACCCATTTTCACTTAATTTTGTCAGTGACATGCTTTTAGAGTTAACGTTTTCGTCACCTGACTTTTCAATAGTTGGCCTTCTCCCATGAGATACACTTGTTGACCTAGAAAGTGCATAGTTCTGTAAGTGTAGATTCTGACAAAATGCAGTCTTCTTAAGCACAAATGCAAGCATGCTTGGGACGTAATTCTGCACATCCAAATGCGAATTGTCGCTTCACGATTGGCTTGCATAAGCGTAGACATTATTGATAGGGAGTGGAGTAGTTGAGTATGCTGCCGCTTCACATATCTTGAGAGTTTCAACAGTCCTGGTGATCTAGTGTCTGATAAAATCTTGGCCCGTATACAGAAGGCTCAATTTGCATTTGCCAATCTACGCTTAGACGAGACCAAAGGATGCGTTTACTACACAGCGGTCTGACCAGTTCTACTTTATGAATATAAAAAATAGCTATTAAGGATAGGGGATATGTGTAGACTACTAGTATTCGATTGTAGGTGCCTTCCATGTATTGCTAGTGTTTTCTGGGACCACCGACTAAACAGTATATGGATTAGGAATAGAGTACTAGGTAAAGATGGTAAATCAATTGATGAAATAGTAAATCTTTATCAGTTGAGATAGTTAGGACATATTTTGCCTACGCCAAACCACCGCCTACATCGACAAGCAATGCCTTCTGGTATAGAAATAGATTGAAAAGAAGTCAGAGGCGGTCAAACCAAAATATGACACCAGTCCATAAAATGATTGACGATTGAGCTGAACCATGTTAATAAGTGCAGACTACCTGGTTGGGGTCCAAGTGATGATCGGTTAGACTTTAGGTGAATTAGTTCAAAATCGTTCGTAATGGCACGGGTGAATCTACTCTTTATTCTCCTCCAAATTCGAAGCTTCTGAATTCGTCATAACGTTTTTCTACTGATTAATATTTTCATAAATTTTATCTTCAATCTCAAATCCTTTTCATTAATATTACTCCAATAATAATATTGTTTCTACCTCCAATACTATGGGATTTGGTCCGACAATTTTATCTCTATCTTTAGCTAGAATGCCAGCTGAGTCGTTAAGGTGGGACCACCATCCTTAAAGACCTCTGGAGTTAACCCATCCAGACCCGCTGCTCTTCCTCGCCTAAGATAAGCTATAGCTTTTGTGATTTTGCGTAACAGTCGGGGAACCTAAATCGATTTTCCATTAGGCTACTTGGAAAGAGTGGGTAGTTCTACAATAGCTGAAATTCAACTGAATCGCTCTTTGAAGTATTCAGCCCGTCGTTTTAGACTTTTAGACTAAGAGCAGATAAATGTTCCACGTTTTTCTGAGGTTATTTCACAGACACTTTTAAACCCTGATTTTTTTATTAGTCTAAAAAGTTGCCTAATATTACTTAACGCAGCTGTCTTTTCCATCTATTTTGCTAATCGTTACCCATCACTGCTTACGGTCATTCAGCAGTTGTTTTATCAGTCTAAATCTTGTTTTCCTTCGCTTCTCATTGTGTTCGGAGCCTGATGGGGTAATTTTACGGAAGTTTATCACCTCAACAGACATTGCTGAGATCAAGTGAATCTTCTTGACTTGTTGATTTTAATCCTTGATAGATATCACTGCTGATTCCATAGCTATTTGGACATCTTGTCAAGTAGCATCTAGATGGTTTGCGTCTTTATAGTGATTATTTAGTTGTTCCTGGAATTGAGTCTTGGCTTCCTCGTTACTTAACTGAAGTCTAATAAGTCTCTTCATCATGGTTTTTGTTCGCCCAGTAAGATGCAAGAAATGCGTGCTCGTACGGCAGATTGATCAGAATCTAAACATGCACTCCAGAAAGATCATCAACCTTCTATCGAGCCTCTCTAACGGTGAGTGACGGCGACATAATCTATCTGAGTCCATCGACGAGTAGATGCAAGAAGTCGCGATGTTACACGATGTCTCTACTTATGCTTAAAGTTAGTGCTTGCTAGAAATAAACGATTGTCTGCACATACTGGAAGTAGATACTCGTTGTCATCTGTTCTCTGAGCTGAAACACCGTAACACCCACCTAAATATCTTTCAGATTGATTCAAGCTACCTACATGGGTGTTAAAATCACCTGTCATGAGTACCGAATCTGCATGTTTAGCTCAATGAAGTTTAGAAAGTTTTTTGTAAAGTTCATCCTTCACTTTATCTGGGCTGCAGTCAACGAGAGCGTAGGCGGAAACAACGAAAAGACAACGGCGTGTGTCCCTGTCCTTCTGAGTTCTTACCGAACCATTAAATCGAACGGCACACGGGTGATTGTCGACGAAAATCCATCCAAGTGCCTGTTTTGCCCTTATACTTAACGTAATACCTACACCAGCTAGCCCACGAGAAGTGGCTGTCGAATCGCCAGATAAACGAAGAGTGTATTGCGTAGGTTCTTCATTCTCACTAGGTTAGGTCAATTTAATGACAACGCGTGCTTCGGAGACACAACATACGTCAATAGCGTAGGATTCTAATGACTTAGCCAAAGAGGCTTGTTGCCCTATTTGATACTGGGTTCGTACATTGAATGCTCAAATGTGAAGTTTGGAGTGTGGTCTCAGGAACTAGAGACATTATTTCGTGGGCTAGGATCTTTGGCACTGGTGACACAGGAGGAAGTTGAAGATAGGGATTTAGGTTTGAAGCTAGGGGTAGAATAAATATTAGGAAAAGAAGAAGTTTGATTAAAGTGACTGTGACCTCGTGTGTTGTTAGAAGTATGAGGACGGTTATCTCTTCCCAGTTGCCCATACTGCGAAAAGGTTCTTCTTGATATACCTGAAAATGAAACTGGGTTAAGATCTGTTTTAAAGACATTGGAGCGTAACTGCAGTGCCCAAGGAATAACTTTTTAAGGTCGGTCACACATAGTCTTTTTGAGAGAGGTTCTTGTTGTAGTGGCTCCATATCTGTTAAAACCTTACTGACGGAGACGGGAATCCGTGGAGTAAGGTGAGGTGTACATCTTCAGGGTCGACCATATCCAACCCCACCCTTCCTTTGTGAGAAGGCAACATTGTCGCTATGCTGGTTGTCTGAAAGGAACACCTTACTGACTTTACACCTCTATACAGTCGGTAATACGACTTAGACCTCGGACCTCATGTTTGTTGTTGTTGGGTAGAGCCAAAAAACCCCTTGCAACAAGTTCAGAAAGGCGTAGAAATCAATAGAGAAAATTGTGTCCAATCAGCACGCAGATAGCTTTTACCAGAAAATTCTAGAACAATGAGAAGTCACGTGATATCTCTGTGATTGGATAGTTATCTTACTATTACTGTGTCTAGTAGGATGTAGAAATCTTTAGAAGCCTGAAGGACATTTTGATAATATAAATATCCTAGTTTCTGTACATAATTGACACCTTGCAGTGAAGTGTTGTTTTGCAGTATTTCCTGTCTTCTCTCTCGTGTTCACGTTGAAGTGTAGTTTTAACCTGGGGGTCGAGTCAAAGCTTAGGAGTCAATCAAGCGGTCCACTTAGATGAGATTAATAATTGACGACAGAGATTTTCGCGGTCGAATAAGAATCCAAACCACGCGTCACAACAGCTGTCTTTAATCTCACTGTTCTTCAACCGACCTGCCTTGGGGAACAATTGTTTCAGCCAGTATAGCCCGACTGCTTCATCAAGATAGGTAAACCTGACCACCACGTCAGGGTACCAGTAAAGATGTACGCATGTGTCAAGTTCTACGTTGAGACGGACTGACACTTCAATCCTGGATGTTGATCATTAAAACCCATTTGTAGCTTGGAGTGCTATACGATTCAACATCTCTTTAGAATGTTGAGTATTGTGACGATAAAGTGGTGCTTTTAGGTCAGTCATTTGCTTATTGTACAGCTTGGTAGGTTATGAAAGCAACAATATTATTAACGAAGAGATAAATGTATAAAAAAAGTGAAAATAAATGAATAAATAGGTTCTTAGAGATGTTATAGGTCTGAAGAAAGTGGTACCTGAAAGTTGACATTTTGAATCGCTTTAAAGAGGAAATAGATGTTTTGTATAGTCTAAGAGCCTGAGGAACATCTGCGTGAAGCCAGTCACGTGTAACTTACCGAAGTAAAGCGAAACGCATTTCATTGGACAAACTTAAATTATTTTTTCAGTGAAGTGTTCTGACGGAGTTTTTCGTAGTTATATTAACACTATGTATCCAGTGGTGTTAACTGAAGTGACCAGGGTTTTTTTGAGTATAAAAAACGTTTTTAATGCCACTGAAAGGTGGCATAATTAGTGTAGAGATATGACTTTTCAGTTTGTGCCCTTGTTAGCTTTTAGGTAACAGTTTAAGGACTGAAATTAAAGAAAATTCCCCTAGACAACTTAAACCAGGTCAGTAACTTCATGAATCCATGACGTATCTTTGCATGGCTACATCTGACTGATTTCAATTTTTTCTTACTCCAACAACCTTTACAATCCGACGAATCAGTATGGATGACAAACAACCTGGGCACATTAGTAGATGCTTCACTATAAACACAAGGTGGTTTACCGGTTAGAAACCTGGCAGTCAGGTTCTACAGACTAACCCCATAGCCACCTTCCCTATAAACATAGTCTCACTGTCATCGAGTCATTTAGACTAGTAGCCACATTAGAACTCGATCAGTATCAATATCATATCGGTCACTCCTCAGTGGCCAACCAATGTAAACTTCAACTTGGCCTAAATAGAAATAACCTTGTAGCTTTGTAATAAAAAGTCGGTGGATTTTAAAAAGAGTAGTGCTTTTCTATTCGGTGAGTAAATTGTCTAGTTTTGATTGTCTGGTACATTCAGACCGCGAGTACTTGCTTTAATTGAACCTAGTTCACTTAAAGTATCATGTAGTTTACTAAAGTTTTGTGACATTTTCCATTTTACGTGTGGAGTAAATTCTTTTGGTCATTGTTGGCATTTTCCTTGTGTGTATCAATCGTGTATTTTTAAATCATTGTAGCAGTTATAGCAACAAAGTGTCGCAAGATCATTTGGTTACAATCGTTCATCAATTACCAATGGCTACAAAAAAATGTGCCTACCAACGCCGGGACTGTTGTAACCCGATGGAAAATTGCATGCAATGTGATGACTTCAAAGGTTGGTATCACAATCAGTGCACTAACTTAACACCAGCTGCATACAGACGATGAAACGTATGGGTTTACCCACTTTGTCGTCTAGATTCAAACCACCTGTTATTGGACGCCATGTTACCTATAAACATGGCTAAGAAACAAAATGCAGAACCAGGCGTTAATGTCCAGGAAAAATGAGATGATGGCTGTTCTATCGACTCTGTTTATGCCCAAATAAACACCTACGTGGGTGACTCAACCCAACTACATTCTTAGCCGCTATACCTGAAGTTGACATCATGCACTCAGAAGAAACAATACTGAACCAACTCAAGGTGAAAAGTAAAAGGCATACGTCAAGATCGGCTACAAAAAATAAAATACCACCCTCAAGTAGTATAGTTATGACTGAGAATAAGAACGAAGAACTGGAATGTGAAGCCATAAGGCATCCTCAACAAAAAAAGACGTAATACTATACTAGACTGGATACGCAGCGTGAATAGGAACAGCTTCAGTAATGAACTTGAAGGAAACAGTCTCGAGAGGAATCGAAGGACTCAGAAACTGCCAAACATCACGCCCATGACCTTCAGTTCGTAGAACCAGCTATTTGGCTTATATTACCTGATACATTTTAGGCAGTTCACATTCAGAAAGTGACTAGATTCGGTAAGTGGATTGACGGTGAATCACAAAGTAGATGAATTGTGAAAAACGAGCTCGGCAATGAGGATGGAAAAAAATATATAGTATTGAGAAATGCTCACAAAATCCGTGAGCGGAACTTACGTATTCCCCATGACTGGTCACCTCAGGATTGTATTAGAAGAGAAGCTCTCGCCGTGCTAAAAACAAGGTTACAGAGTGACGACAAAAACCTGCAAATTTAGGGTTTTTGGGTGGTGAAGTCTTGGAAGAGAGTACCCTGAAGACCTGTGTGGGTAGGGTGAGTATTAACTCAGGTATTTTGAATGTATTGTATGCTAACACCTAAAGCCTAAGGAACAAAATGTTCGAATTAAGTATCCTGGTAGGAAAAATTGATCCTGACATAATCGTTCTCACGAAAACGTGATTAAAAACTGATGTAGACAATACACCAATCATGAAAAGGTATATCTGTATCAGGTCTGATAGGGTCACTAGCCGTAAGGGTGGGGGAGTTAACTAATATGTTTGGAATGACTTATATATCCAACATAGTATGTTGACAGCACATCAAAGTGGCACATGCCAAGTAGCCAGCTGCACTCTCAAGTTTAGACATAGCCAAGTACTTATCAGAGTAATCTGCCGTAGTTCTACCTGCCAAGCGGACGATTTTACTTCGAGCCACACTTGTGAGTCGAGTAGGTGCCTTATTGCTGGCGACTTCAACGCACCTCACACCAACTGGACGGAGATCACATTTATAGGTGAGTGGCTTCGGTAGAAACTTGTTAACTAGTCTGCAGTGTGCCTTAATACATAGTGCCATGAAACCGATAAGTTTTGATCCAGACCACGAACTCTTACTCCTAGATTTTGTAGTTACACACAATTCTGACGATGTTACAGATCTTACCTCATATCCCACTTGTTAATAGTGACCACGTTGTCCTATCCTTTGGGTTTAGGACTTATTATATTGTATATGAACCTGCTCCATCCCGTTCAAATATATGGCGAGTAGATAACCCAGTAATTAGGGACTGAGCTGCTTCAGATAATTGGTCCGTTACTGAAAGCCATTCAACTAAAGAAGCATGGTGCAAATTTACAGAAGTATTCCAAGAGGTAACTAACCCATTCATTCCACGGTCAGTTCCATGTAAGTTCTCACATCCATGACAAGACACTCGAGAACCACAATGGCGTAGAAAACGTCTCTGGGACTTGTATATTAATACGAGTTGTGATACCTTTAAGCAAGAGTACCGTTAAGTTAGAAACCTTTGTAAATTAACTATTGATAGAAAGGCAGTCTGCGAAAGATAACCTCACTTTTCCTAAACGGTTGTTTACGTACACTGAGACGAAGTAAAAGAAATGATGGAATCCTGTCACAATTGGTACTTGATAACCAAACTGTGTTAGCTGATTTAGATTTGAGCAACGCTGGAAAATTATCAGAATACTTCAATGAGGTTTTCTCTGTGAATAGGGAAGTCAATGCGTATTCAATACAGACAGACAGACAGATACAACGCAGAACTTCGTACGTACGTACATCAGTCCAGGTTGCCATACCACATCAGCACAGAGACGCAACTGTCAGTTCAAATCCAAGAGTGATAGCGATAGTAGAAGTATTAGCTGCTACCTTGACGTGGTGGTCGGGCTTGCCTATCGTGATGACCCAACCGAGCTATACTGGCTGGAACATATGTTCCTGTAGGTTCTACCATGCCAGGCAGGCCTATTGGAGAACGATCAGACTAAAAGCAGCTACTCAAGGTCTGAGGGCGAAGTCGTACTGCTGACTACAGAGAGGTGTGACAGCAGTAAAGTGTTTCCCTCGGACAACCAGCATCTGCAGCGATGCTACCTTCTCACAAAGGAAGGGTTAGAAAAGGTCGGCCCTAAAAATGTCACACCTCACCCTATCTCACGGATTTCCGTCTCCGGCGGTAAGGGTACCCACTAAGGGCTTTCAAGTGCGGAGCTAATACTCAAAAAACCCTTCATAAAAAGGCCGTGCGTGACAGGCCTCGGGCAGTTGTCCCTTGGGCTCTGCGGTCACGCTCTCAGGTCTCTAAAACCGACACTAATCTACCTTCTTTTTCAGGTTCCTCAAGAAACACCCTTCCACGGTGTGGGCAGCCGGGAAGTGACAACCGTTCTCATACCCGTAAAAGCAAGAGAGTCCAAATTGGTCAAAATGCGTATTCAATAAATACAACTGAAATAGCTGTAATCGAATCAGTCCTAATTATTACGGAAAGGGTTTTTTATTGGCTTAGACATCTAAAACCAGGTAAGTTACTGGGTCCTGATGGGATCCACCCTAGGCTGTTATCGTCACTCGCGGACATCATTTCGGAATCACGCTCAGAGTTGTTCAGGATGTCTCTTCTACAAGAGTAACCTCAAAAAGATTGGAGGGACACAACTATTAGCCACGTTTTTAAGGGTGGAAATAGGCAACTAGCATTTAACAATTGGCACATCAGTTTGATTAGTATAATAGTTAACATCTTAGAGAAAATATTCGGTGATAAAATGTTGATTCACGTTGTCACTAAACTTGTTAACTCTAAAGCAACATGGGTTCCGTAAATGCCTTTTCTGTCTTACTAACTTGTTAACTGTGAGGGGGGACTGGGCAGAAGCTATTGATAAAGGACTGTCTGCAGATTTAATATTCACTGACTTCACCAAGGCATTTGATAGTGTCCCATGTCGGCCTTAAGCGGAAACTATAAAACTTTGGGATAATTAAGGTCAAAGTTGGATAAAAAATTTCCTATGCTGACGGAGACAGGGAGTTCGAGTTAACGGATCACTGACTGAATGGAAGCCTGTATTAAGCAGAGTCCGCCCCCCCGAGGGTGCCATCTTAGACCCAATCTCATTTTTGCTTTATGTTATTGAATTGTCACATTAGCTGAAATCATCGACACTCATTTATTAATGACGTAGTATGCAGCGACACTGACCAGTTCGGTCTTCAATCCGATTTAACCAAATTGGCTCGATGGTCTCAAAGTTGGCGGTGAGAAATTAATTGCGGTAAGAGTGCATTAATCCACATCGGACGCGGTAACGGCCACCAATACACCTAGAATAAAACACTACTTCCACAAGTAGAAGAATCTAAGAATTTAGGAGTAATCATGTCATGACTGGAAAACCGCTGCATACTGCAACGCAGCAGCGGCGAAAGGGTTTTGAATGTTATGGTCACCTCACAGAGCATTCAAATGTTTTGATGTTCCGGAATTTATACCTTACTTACGTGAGACCTCATCTTGAATACTGTATCCAAGAAACAAGTTCCTATCTTGTTAAGGATGTTATGACACTTGAGCGAGTTCAACGAGTAGGTATTAAGCTGTAACAGGCCTTTCAGACCTCCTTTACGATAAGCATCTGAAATCCCTGAATCTTCTCAAATTATATTGTCGTAGAAGGAGGTGACCTTATATTGGTATTCCGTGTCCTAAATAACCCGGCCGTTGCTGCTACCTTGACGTGGTGGTCGGGCTTGCCTATCGTGATGAACCAATCGAGCTATACTGGCTGGAACAATAGTTCCTCAAGGTCCTACCATGCCAGGCAGGTCGGTTGAAGAGCGGCAAGACTAAGAGCAGCAGATCCAAGGTCTGAGGGCGAAGTCGTACTGCCGACTGTACAGAGGTGTGACGGCAGTAAGGTGTTTCCCTCCGGACAACCAGCATAACAGCGATGCTGCCTTCCCACAAGGAGGGGTGGGGTTAGAAAAGGTTGACCCTAAAAATGCACACCTCGCCTTGTCCTACGGATTTCCGTCTCCGGCGATAAGGTCTTCAACAAGTACGGAGCTAACATTAAAACTACTCACCAAAAGGTCGTGTGTGACCGGCCTCAAGCAGTTGTCCCTTGGGCACTGCAGTCACGCTCTAATCCAATTTCCTTTTTACGTACCTCCAGAAGAACCCTTCCACGGTGTGGGCAACCGGGAAGTGATAACTGCCCTCATACCTCTGACAGCACTCAAGACCACCGTATTCAAAATCATTTACTCTCTTCAATCCCTATCATTGCTCCTACCTTGACTATCAACTCTGAACTTCCTCTTCAAGTGTCACCACGTACGACGATTCTAGCACTCGAAGTAATGTCCCAGGTCTACTGAAACCCCGCTCCAAACTACACATTGGAGCTTTCCACGTACGCACCCTATGTCAAATCGGTCAGCAGGCCTCCTTAGCTAAAACCCTGGAATCTCGTATGATTGATGTGTGCTGTGTCTCCGAAACACGCATACAAGATCCTAGCGTGGTCATTCACTTGACCTCACCTCGCCAAAACGGCGAGGCGACAAGATACACTGTCCGTTTACCTGGCGACTCGATAGCCAGCTCTCGTGGACTGGCGGGTGTGGGCATAGCGCTAAGCATGAGAGCAGAACAAGCACTATTAGAATGGATCCCTGTTAATAGTCGCCTATGTGCTGTTCGACTAAACGGCTCTGTAAGGACTCGGAGGAATAGGGACACTCGTCGTTGTCTTTTCGTCGTTTCCGCCTACGCTCCCACTGACTGCAGCCCAGACGAACTGAAGGATGAATTTTACAGAAACCTTTGTGAACTTCTTTAAAAAGCCAAGCACTCAGACATAGTAGTCGTCGCAGGTGACTTTAATGCCCAAGTAGGTAGTTTAGACCAAACAGAAAGACATTTAAGCTGGTATTTTAGTGTTCCAGCTCAGAGAACAGATAATGGTGACCGTCTGCTGCAACTTTGCTCAGACAATCGTTTATTCTTAGCGAATACTAATTTTAGGCATAAGGAGAGACATCGCCTAACGTGGCGACCCCCTTCACTAAGACAATAATGGACTCAAATAGACCATACTGCCATCAGTCATCGTTGGAGAGGCTCGATAGAAGATTGCCGCTCGTTCTGGAGTACATGTTTAGACTCTGATCATGCTCTAGTACGAGCACGCATTTGCTTGCACCTCACTGGACGTAGAAAGGCCACATTAGGAAAACCCATAAGAATTGATCTGAGCGACGAGAAGGTCAACAGTAAATTTCAAGAACAGTTAGGGTCACAATTAGGTAACTCTGGAAACCAGGCTGATCCTGATGTTGCCTGGAATGATATAAAAACAGCTGTAGAAACAGCAGCGTCATCTACTAGTAATTTGAACAAAAGGAGCACGAAAAACCAGTGGATTTCTGCGACATCTATGGCACTGATGAGCTCTCGCCAACTAGTCCCGTCAGGCTCTGAACACGATGAAGAGCGAAAACAAATCAAGTCTAAATTAAGTAGAAGTTTACGAAACGATTGTGAGCAGTGGTGGGCAACGAAAGCAAAAGAGATGGAAAAGGCAGCGGCTTTAGGCAACACTAGGCAGCTTTATAGACTAATCAGGGAAACCGGAATTAAGAAATCAAGGATAAGTGAAACTATCTCCGAGAAAGATGATACTGTAATCTGCTCTCAACCCAGACGTTTAGAACGATGGGCCGAACACTTCAAGGAACAGTTTAGCTGGCCTTCAGCTACTCTACAATTACCCAGCATTTCCACCCAAGCTAAATGGAACATTGAAGTAGGCCCCCCAACAATAGCTGAAGTTCAAAAAGCTATATCTAACCTGAAACGAGGAAGAGCAGCTGGTCCAGATGGGCTAACCCCAGAGGTTTTCAAAGATGGTGGTCCAGTCTTGGCGATCAGGTTGACTAGTATTTTAGCTAAAGTCTGGGAACTAGATAAAATTCCATCCAACTGGTCTAAATCACTTATAGTCCCAATATATAAGAAGGGACCAAAATCATCTTGTGATAACCATAGAGGGATTAGTTTGACTAATATAGCATCTAAAATACTAGCCTCAATAATTATCGGACGTTTAACAAAGACTCGTGAACTACAAACATGAGAAAACCACGCTGGCTTCAGACCTGGTCGTGGTTGCATTGACCACATATTCACCATTCGTCAGGTTTTAGAACACAGGCACGCCTACCGGCGTCCTACAATGGTGGTTTTCCTCGATTTAAAGGCAGCATTCGACTCAGTTGACCGTGAGGTTCTGTGGTAGTGTCTGTCATTAAAAGGTGTACCTCAGAAGTACATAAACCTTGTGAAGGCTCTTTACTCGAACACTACCAGTCGAGTCAGAGCTTATGGCGAGCTGTCATCTGACTTTACGACCTCAAGTGGTGTCCGTCAAGGCTGCCCACTATCTCCGTTTTTGTTTAATTTTATCATAGACGTGCTACTGGAAGTAACGCTTTCTTCGGCTGAATTTTCTGGGATTGATCTCTTTCCAGGAGGTCGCACATCGACTTAGAATACGCAGACGACATAGTCCTGTTTGGTGAAGACACTGATAAGATGCAGAGTCTTCTGGTCGCACTGAGCAACAATGCCAGGATGTTTGGGATGCGTTTCTCCCCCTCTAAGTGTAAATTGTTACTTCAGGACTGGCCTGCGTCAACCCCTGAACTAAGGATAGGGAGTGAAGAAGTTGAATGCGTTGATAACTTCACTTATCTTGGAAGTCTGATCAGCCCTAATGGGTTGGTGTCTGACGAAATTTCTGCACGAATTCGAAAGGCTCGTTTGGCTTTTGCCAACTCACGTCATCTATGGCGTAGGCGTGATATCCGTCTATCAACTAAAGGACGAGTATATTGCACAGCAGTTCGTCCTGTTCTACTTTACGGCTGTGAAACATGGCCATTAAGGGTAGAAGACACTCGTAGGTTACTAGCATTTGATCACAGATGTCTTAGAAATATATCGCGTACCTGCTGGGATCTCCGGGTAACTAATAATGAGGTTAGACGAAGGGTATTAGGGAATAATGGTAAATCTGTTGATGAGGTTGTGAAACTTCATCGACTGAGATGGTTGGGGCATGTGTTACGTATGTCCGAACACCGGTTACCACGTCGCTCAATGGTGACTAGTATTGGGGTGGGTTGGAAAAGGGTTAGGGGCGGCCAAACCAAAACGTGGCATCAGTCGTTGAAGTCACTAACTTCTGGTCTGAGCCACATTGGTAGATGTCGACTACCTGGTTGGGGTCCGCATGACTGCCGTACCCAGTGGTTGGAGACTCTTGGTGACATGGCTCAGAATCGATCACAATGGCGTAGGTGTATACATTCTTTGTCTTCACGTACACCTTGAGACTAAAATTACTCTACCTTTCTTTCTACAAACTAATTTTTTTTTCTATCCCTACATATTATATCCTTATAAGCAATCTTCCTTTTATATATTACTACCATTAAAGTAACTGATTCTATGAATTCGGTGATCATCTTGCTATGCTATTGAGGTGTGGCAACTTGGACCGATGCACTTATATGCCTGGTCCTACGATGTATCTGTCTGTCTGTGTCCTAAATAATGATTTAAGTGATAATATATATTATCCTTTCAATTGCTCTAGAACTAATCACCTCGGAAAGGTTCGAAAACTGAGATCGAATAAACTTAGAGTGAGAATTTGTTTTTTACATCGACTGAAACGCGCTATCTGAGCCGGTAGTATTATCTCTATCGATGAATTCTTTCAAGGAAAAACTGGGTCTACACTGTTAGGATTAATACAGGTCACCAGACTTACTATCCTTAACATTGAAGTCATTTTTAGTTGAGTACCTGAAGTTTTAAAATCTTAATATGTGAAAGACTTGGTACTAAATTTATACTGAGTGAAGGCTACATAACTTTTGGTATAATTTGACTGATTTAATAAAAAATAACCTTATAGGGCTGTTGAGGTTATGGCCCCAAAGTTTACAGTATTAGTATAACCAGAGATCTCTATGGACAAAAAATGTCAATCTGAATATTTAAATGTTTTTCGACCTAAGGAGTTACCATTTTGACGTATTACAATCCTTACCACTTTGAATTACACGTCGGTGTATGGTTGTAATCGGAAATTGTGAACATATATTTTCGAGATACTGTCCAAGAAATTCACCTATTTAGTGACAGACTCACATACAAATGTATTCGTTATCAGCTTGAAGAAACGCGAAAATGCCTAGTAGTTTTGGGCGAATTTCAGTTATGCACAAAAATACTAACTTAGTTTCATTGTATTCAAGGTTGTATAATTTTGCTATTCGATACATGATTGCAGAAATATGCGAATCTAAATGACCTTACATTAGGAGCAAAACAAACTGCACCTTAGGAATCTCAGCAAAAAGCAAACTTAGAATAGTTGAATGAGATAAATAAACATACCTGCAGTGTCTAGAATGTTCAACTGTATTTGCTCTCCGTCCACATTTATTGTTTTCCTGTATGAATCAGCTTTTGTAGGTTCATACTCCTCGACAAACTAAAAAAACAGGAATGCAACAAGTGTGCAAGACACATTACTTCTTCGTACATAAACTGGAGGGTTAAAGCACTTTTGCCAACACCACCAATTCCAATCAAAGCAACCTTGAAGAGCTGTAGTTGTTGCATTAGTTCTGATGCTTATGGAAACCTTCAGGATAGATGTAACCCTACAATTATAAGAATGCTAAAATATCAAAGCAGCGACAGGTATGAAATTGCATTATGTGTAAGTGGGTGGATATAACTTTTACAGCCAAACCAATGAAGAGCGAAGGGAGCGTTACAAGGTCACGGCGGACACCTGACAGAAGCATGTTAACGACAGAGCGTGTTTAGGTCTCATTAGTGATTAAAATCTCGTTATTTGTTTGCAAACTATAGGATTGTTAAGGAAAACAATAAATTGTCAATGTGGCAAGGAAATGACAGTTTTCGAAACCCAGGGAACACGAGATGGCTATTACTTTCGTTGTACTGGGTGCTGGTGTAGAAAGTCCGTCCGAACGGATTCTTTTTTGCTCGTTCCAAGTTAGAATTGAAACAAATCCCCGTTTTAATTATCGAGTGGGTGATTAGGATTAAAGTAACGACAGCAGCTTCACTCTGAAAATGTAGCAATTCAGTGGTATGAATGTTGCCGTGAAATATGTTTCGGTGTACTAGTCCCCTTACAAATCTAATATAGAGGACGAGGAATAAAAGTCGAAATCGACGAAGCATTGACTCGTAAACGAAAGTATAATAGGGGACGACAGATTAAAGAAGACTGAGTAAGTGGCTCCTTCTAATATTTGTAGCTCTTCGGTATATGAAACACAACATTAAACAAAGGACATTGTGAGAGGATTCGTGACAGATCGGCCACTACACTCCTTAGGCTGGTAGAAAAATACATCTGGAACAATAATATATAATGACAACTAGAAACCCTGTGAATCACTTCCAAACATGGGGCACGTACAGAATCGCGGTACATAAGAATCACTTCGTTAGTACGTCAACAGGAGTTCATACCAAGTGTCAAATCAATGTGGAGCCGAATTAGGTGTCACTTGCGACCTTTGGATCGCAAGGAAGGATGTTATGGAGTCATCTAGATGGATATTTACACAAAATGCATCGCAACATTAAGTCTAGGGAGTTTAAGAATAACTTACACCCGTTTTTTGATGATATAAAAATGATACATTCTGTATAACTCAATTATACAGAATTCATAAGAGATTGAGGACATTTTATTATATCTCGGGTTATGGTTAAGCCTTTATACTATCTGAATATAGTTTGAAATGATGAATTTTTCGTCGCTTACCGAAGATTTCCTTGGGGAAGGCATACAACAATGAGTCTTAGTTTAGAATCCTTTAATAAATCACTAGAATTAAGGAAAACATCGTTGGTTCTGATTTAGAGGGCCGTAATTAGTTCATTACGATTAAGGCTTCTAAGGTCATTTTGTAGTCGCTCAGGTTTGGCCGTAAAAATCATGTCTACATGATCACGTTACGTATTACACGACGATAAAGATATTAATCAATTACTTCCACTGAACAATACGTAAATATGTTGAAACAAATGACACTTAGGTTACTAACCAAATATTTTCGATTGACTATAACTATCAGTATTTTTGAATTTGCGACACAGAGGTCTACAACCAGTTAGATGCGTGCATTGGTACAAGACGTCAATATGTAAGAATATTTAGAAAATTGCGCCGGTGTGTGTATCAATCATCTTGGTTATTGGCTGATTTTACGTGCATTTCTGAACTTAATATAGGTTTTCGTGCATGTTGATATAAATGTGACTTGTTCTTTATTTCAGTCGCAACTCAGGTGTATTTTCAAATTACTGTACTGTTAAAAAGCATTTTTCAACCTTTAGTTATAGACATAATCAATATCTAACTAATCATCAACTACACTTTTGTACAGTCATCTTTAAAATACATTATATATTAACAAATTTATTGACTTTCTTTTCCAAAAAACCTTATCGGCAAGCTTTGTACGATACATTTAAGACGGTTCACTCCTTGAATCTTCAACTCTCTTGCAAATCTATGGGAAGTGCCAGTGCGTTTTATTGCACAAGCTACATTAGTTGGTTCGCTTTTTAGCTCAATAAAGAATAGTAATCGCAGATTATTGCGCGTCACTAGACCAACTATTAGCAATAATATCTTTATTCTCAAGTATCCTTTTGTACATGACAGCATACCAGTTTACAAGCATAATCAAAATAATACAAGTTTATCAACATACAAAGGTTTCAGTTAAGAGTCGCTGATAGTAAATTCATAACATATGAAGATATTAATTTAAAGCAAGGCCAATAACAACAAAGTTTACAGTTAAGAGTACTGGGGTACCAGAGATAGATATTGTATTATAATGCACTTCCGACAAACAACCGCGCGCTCTTTGCCTACTCCTTGTACTGCTAATAATTTGGGTGATATGCTCATAATTGGTGTAGGTCAAGTCCTAGTGTCAAGACCTAGTGTTCACACTAATTGCATATTTTGGGTTCTGACTGCATGCTGAGAAGTGCGATTTTCATCTTCAACAGGTATATCACTTGAGATTTGAATATGATAAAAACGGGAGAAGCCCTGATCCGAAAAACATTGGAGTTATCAGGGCTATCCCATCACCGATAGATTTTTCGACCCTATGGTCCTTCTTGAAAATAGTCAGCCATTATAGTGTATTTCTTTCAGATCTGCACAGGCTGCGAGCTCCACTCAGTTGTCTACTATCGAAATTCTCAAGTAGATCTAGTCAAGAGAATGATGGGATGCTTTAATTTATATAAACAGTCTTTGTTTTCCATCCTACTTCTAACACACTATGATTCAACCCTACCTATTGTGATTGCATTAGTTGCGTCGAACCACGGAATCGGTGCTGCGATTATACATTGTCTACCCAGAGAAGGTGATTTTTCCGTGCTGCACGTTCATCGGAAACAACAGAGCGGAACTAGAGCCATATAGTAGCCATTTTCATTACCTTTGCAGTGAGAATTTTAAACAATATGCTGTTTGGCCGACCGTTTATATTATTAACAGACCATAAACCACTGCTGGCAGTTTTGGGATTCAACAACGTAATCCTTCTTTATGAAGCAAGCCGTTTGCATTGATGAACCACTACGCCGCTGAGCTACAATTTTTAGGTAACGAACTGACCGAGAAAGTATTTCGGTCAGGCACTCGCTCTTTCATGATTGATCGGCTACTGTACAAAACAAAAAAAGGGGGCACTTGTAGCCACCATAGAAGCTGATGCAGAAGTTTACATAGTATTAATAAACGTAATTTCTGGACTGCTGGTGATTTCCAAGCCACCAGGGAGGCTAGTGAAAAAGACAGTACAATGAAAAGTGTTCACTGATATATACTCAATAAGTGGTCTACACCTCGACTACAATGTAAACTTATACATTAATTCCGTCATAAAGACGCCTTGAAAATTTTTGATTTATGTATCATTTATAGCCACTGTATTGTTATCTTCGAAATTCCGCAGCACCAAGTCCTAAACCCGTTTTATTGCGCGCATTTGTAGCAACATAGATTGACTGGTTAAGAGTTGACTTAAGCATAAGCCTGAACAATTAAATTTAAGTATTCATTTACTTCTTAATTCTCCAAACGGATTATATTTCCTGTCATCTTATATTGAATGTTGAGAAGTATTGTGTGTTCGAATGAATAGGATCGCGCTCTACCGCTTCCTACCCGCGATAATAAAATAAAGACCTATTCCCTAATAAACTGGTTCGTACTGTCAAATAAAACAAGAAGTACCAAGGCGTTAAACATCTAATAATTAATGAAATAAAGTCACCAGCTCGAAGTTATGAATACTGGTCAACAGTTCGTTTTCGGTTCTGTTTAGTTGCTTTACTGAGTCCGACCAAGGGCAAACATCAACCTTGGCTAAAACCAAACAAACTTTGGCAGAGAATACACACTGATCTTGCTGGTCCGATACAAGGCAGGAGTTATTTAGGCGTTGTTGTTGTTCTTAATAAGTGGCCTAAAATATACCCCATGTGAAACTCGATGTCAGAGGCCACAATTCAAAATTTACCGAGACTATTTGCCAGTTTCGGTGTCCCAAATATCCTAGTAAGCGATAATCGTACATAGTTTATATCATTCGTATCCGAACTTTTTCGCAGTAAAATGGGTATTACGCACATGCATTCTCTACCTTACCATCCTCAGTCTAACCGTCAAACAGAGAGATTCGTTGATACATTGGAAAAAACTTTGATTACAGGTGGAAAAGACAGTATGCTGGCGCAAGTAATCGACACATTTCTAATGTTTTATCGAGTTACTCCGAACCCTGCCGTATCAAAGGGAAGTCGCTAGCAAAGTATATGTATAAAAAGAATATTCCAACCACCATTAACAGCATTATGTCATTCGAATGAGCAAATAAATTCAAGGACGAAAAGCAACGGAAGATTATTTGTAGGTTCTAAGTGAGTAATAAGATACTGTTGGGTAGAGCCAGAAAATCCCTTGAAACAAGTTCAGAAAGGCGTAGAAACCAATAGGAAACATTGTGTCCAATCAGCACGCAGATAGTTTTTTATCAGAAACTTCTGGACAATGAGAAGTCACATGATATGTCTCTGATTGGACAGTTATCTTACTACTACTGTGCTTAGTAGGATACAGAAATCTCTAGAAGCCCAAAGGACATTTATGATACTATAAATACCCTAGTTTCTGTACATAAAAAACCCTACAGTAAAGTGTTATTTTGCCGTATTTCCTATCTTCTCTCTCGTGTTCACGTTGAAGTGTAATCTCAACCTGGGGGTCGAATCAAAGCTTAGGACTCGAATCAAGCTGTCCACCTAAACGAGATGATAATTGACGACAGAGATTTCGCGGTCAAATAAAGAATCCAAACCACGCATCCCAGCAGATACAAATTAAGTCGCATCAAGGTTAGATATAGTAGAGAACGTGTATTACTGAACAACGGATTGGAAAAGCATTGTACTTAGCTCAGGAAAGTTATGGAACTTGCACGAAATTTGTCACTCGAAACCAAAGGGATGGAAGAGCAATAACACATGTCAGACTTCTATTTCGATTGCTAGTGGACAAATTTCAAATGAAGCCCTCGTGGAAAAGGACACAGAAGATACAGAAGATGCAAGACCAAAACGATTCAATTATCATTAGTGATGAATCGCAAGCAGGATACGGTAACCATGGCTTCAAGTAGATCCAAGTAGAAAGTCATGCAAACGAAACATCGAAGAGGTGTCACGTTAAGACAGCTCCAGAAACCTCGGAAAAGCCTCCATAACCCATGAAGTAGTCGGTGACATATCATTTAATCACTGCTCGACAGGACTTTCCGAAGTTTCGACTTGGATTACTCTGACTATGTAATGGCTAAAAATTCTTAGTCCGGATTAGATGGATTTTATTGATGAATTTATTGTTTCAAAAAAATACAAATATATAAATATTTTGTGCATAACTTACTCTCTTACTGGAATAAAGATCCCAGTCTACTTGTTTTGTGAATTGCAACTGGTGCGTTCAATTGCCTGAGTGCTGAAGTTGTCCATGGTCAGTCAAACTATCACGCACGAAACGTAACAGGAAAGAAAGTAAATTGTAATTAAATGTTTTTTCTGCCTAACTTAATCGTAATGTGATATTGATCTACTCCGAATGTGACTCTGGACAACTTATAACCATCGTCATGAACCATTATCTTTTTGTTGCACACTTCTATCCCCGAAGATATAAACTTGACTTAATTCAGTCTAAATTAGAAACCATTCTGTCTGTTACCAACATAATAATAATGATGATAAAAGCTATATTTTTAAATATCATTTTGTATATGAGAGGATACCAGTTAACGGCTATCACATTCTGCCTTTAAATTTTCTTAGTTAGGCAACTTTTATGTAATTTAATGAGGAAACAGTAGGAAACCTTTAAAGGGATGCAACATTTAATCGTCTCTCCTCCTATCATTAAAATTAGTATTGTTTGGTAAAATAAATTTGCTGATAGTTATACCTTGAAATGAACCTAGCTAATATAGCGTCCATCAAAGTCTCCGTCTCTGACACCTTTGAACCTGTTTCACTAAGGTTGCAATTTATGCAGTTATGAGCTTACATCGAGAACTATCATATACTCAAACTCAATCACTATTCTAACCTCTACTTTTCAGCTCACATCTCACCACGTAACACGTTTTGCCGTCGCGTTATACTGTCTCCATGGAACATATGGATAAGCCATTCTTGACGTAAAGAATAATCCTACTCCCTTTGCGCCTAAGCTGTCAGTTCTAATGAGAGAAGTCCTTAGGTTATACTTCATTGTTACTAATCTCTAGTTAAGACATCGCGATTAACGAGGTCTATAATACATTAACGTTCCGTTTTTGTTCAACAGGCTACGAACATTGGTTACACAAACATTTTTTTCTGATAATTTTCTACTCAATCCATAATAGTGTTGGGATAACTTGGTTCCAAACTTTCACAATATAATTAAGTTTCAGGAAAAAATTGCACTCTGTTTCTATACATTTCGTTCATTTTTACCTCTACACACCTTCGTAGGATATAGACAGCTAAACAGAAGTCTACGCACAAATGTATTTCAGACCACCGATGATTAAATTCCTTAGTAACAAGTTTTCTTTGTCTATCATTGCAAGTATAACTTTTAAAACATTGCGAGACTTAGGACCTTGATAAGGTTTGGCACAGTTGGGTTTAAACTTATTCCTGTTTCTGTTTTCGAGAGTAGCGTGTACATATGAGGCATAATATTAACTAGGTGATAGGTGAATTGCTGAACACTCCCGCTTTATTAAAGTCGACTGCCCTATCTAGTTGATAGAGCTTAGCAACTAATGTAGTCATCTTACACTAAGTTTTTTTCAAGCAACAGGTGCCTGTTGTTCTTCTTTAACTTTCTAGTTAACTTTAAATGAGTTTGTTTCAACCCGGTCATTGGCTCTGTTGTACCCGAGTCGTTTCTTGAAAGTCTTTCTACCTCCTCAACATTAGACATTGAAATGGTTCTCATTGAGTTTCAACAAAGTACAGATTTACCTTGCTCAACTGTACGTGTGTTTCGTGCTTTTCCTTTGTTTAGGATTTTAAAATCCCTAAAAATACAACCATTCAGAAAATCTTGCGATAAACTTGTACTTACTTCTACATGCTTTATTTGAAAGCTTTCATTCCACCAAATTAATCGAATATGAGTTATATTCTAGAATACATGCCATGAAATCTAACTGCACTGATAAATCAAATTATATTTTTGTATTTAATCAGCAAGATAATCACATGTTGATTTTGTAAAGTCTATTCCTTCAATGATTTGCCGTAACCAATAATCACTAAATTTTTCTTGGTATCCAAGTGAGCGCGATTAAATAAACGTTCTGCGGTACCGGCTGATTATCCGGGCATTCTCCCTTTTGTCGGTTGAGACTGTACAGAGTGGGCTAACCATAGGCTGAGAATACCTTTATTTTAAAAATTCTATCAAAAAATTTTGTGTTCAACAGACTAGTGGAGAAACTTATACACCAATACTCAGCCAAAAACACTCCTTAGGTCTTTGGACACTTAGAGAAGCTTTGGATCAGTTAAGCTCTGCGAACCTGCCACAACAGTGTTATTATCAAAGAAGTTGTACATTGATACTAATGCATATTGTTTTGTTGAATCACGTTCTAACATTAGCGACTATTGGTTCCTGAACAATTGGGCGGACTTTTGTCTTGTTTCTGGAGTTAGTATTATTTAGAGGTACATCTCTAATTACTTTGTATATTTATTGTATTATTCTAAACTACTGTTATTGTCATCGTGACTGCTGTTATTATATACGCTGGAGTAATTAATCGTTACCTGACGACTTATTATTCCGTTAGGTTGTGTGGGGATAATAATCAAGGTTAATATTCGATTAATTAGAAGCACTTGGTCGGTAGAAATAACACAATAGTATTCTGAACTTCAGTAACCATTTAGTCGTAGGAATTCAGTTGGCTGTTTTGACATCGTTTAAAAACTAAATAACTGATCATCTAAATGTCATCAAACAGACATTTTATTGAATTGTTAGACAGCTATGTTCTTTAAAAAATATATTACCGCCATCCCACAGCTGTATAAAAAGGACATGTTAAACAATCTGAAGGTATTCAACTGCAGCAATACATATTTCGTAGATTACTTCTGAAGGAACGACACTTCAAACCGTCTGGAAGTATTCAAGTGTCATAATATCGGTTTAGCAAACATCAGTTAAATGCAAACCATATGTCAACCGGTCCAAATGCATCAAAGTGTCGTAATTTGTCAACAGGGCTCGACGCCGAATGGATTCAGAGACTGATCACTTGTCATCTTAGGTGTTTCCGTGATATCGTGATCCGTTATCGTCTTATTACTGGAATCATTAGGAATCAGGTATTGTCAAAATGCACATTATCTGACTTTGATATGTTAACTGTACGTACATATTAAACTATTCTACATGATTATTGGTTGCATTAAATCGCATAAGTGTCACAGAATCATAGGGCTTATTTCTTTTGAAATTGCATTTTGTGTATAATTTTCTTGTTTTGAATTATATTTTTTTAAGTCTTATAAATGATAATAATTACATTTTGTTATCGTTAAGATCGAACTGCACTGTAATTACGTCATCTAAGACCATTTAGGTAATCTGAGTCAGGTTTACATTATACGAACTTTCTTTGATAGTTTGTATTGTTTTTTCTTTGTAGTGAACAAATTACAAATCACTGATGTAGTTTGTTCATGTTTTGCATGCAGTAGTTGTATAACTCCAATTTACGTCTTTTTATCTACATTCTTAGATGGTACTGTGGTGGCCTGATTTTGTTTCAATTAAATTGTTTAAACTTGCGAAGGTTCTACTAAGCACCAAGCTTATAAGATAGAATTAGTGAAATCGCAGTAAGAATGCTGGTGGATGGTCAAATTATTACTCAGAATACTGAATCATTCTTGAAACAATAAAGAGGGTTTCTGATGGACTTACCAACGAGTAATGAAAATGTGCTAAGGAAGTTCAACAATTCAGAAGTAAAGAGTATGTAACCTACGCTGTATTAAGAACTGAGATCCAGAAGCCGTTTAGTGATATTTTCCTACTTTCGGCTAACATATTCAAAGTTTATCGGAGTTCTCTTGCAACTGAACTTTGATGCCATACCCTTATCAAGCAGTGGGTGCAGTTATATAAAGTTCCAGAAGTTTGAGACAGATTGCTGTACTAATTAACAGTGACAGCAATCATGTTGCTTCATATTAATTAAAAGTTATCAGAATTTTTTGAATCATTCCACATATTGATGAATATTTGTTTGCACATATTTTAATAACGCTTTTTCATTGTATCTTGTTACAGCTAATATAAACCGGACAAGTACGTGTTAATCCTACAGTGAACGTATGCTAATGCTTACGATTACTGCGTTTAGATGCAGCCTTTCCTCGGAAGCTGTGTATGATAGCATACCACATGAGAAAGATTAAATTTTAGAATGTCATCCAAAGTTATTTCTTATTAGGCTGCTAACTAGGAAGAATACTTCTTTTCGGATAAATTTTCGCTTTCATACTAGATCCTTTTAGTATCAGTTTGCCTGACACGTAATAATCTGTTCGTTTATGGAATGAGCGATATCTATGCTTCGCAGGGCTAACTAGTTAAGCAATTCATGTGACTTGTTAAATGAGAAGTGCTGACACACTTCACTGTATTAATAACAATAACGCTGAATATGAACAGTTGGTGTAACTTGTACCTAAGATGACACCACTCACCTACTAATTCATTAAGAATCAGGCTTGAGGATCAAGTCAAGTAAGCTGTTGGTATAAGCCATTAAGCCTATTACTAGGAATACACTAATGCGAGTAAACTATAGCAGACGAATATATTAGGCACTAATCCGCTCAAGGTCACGAAAATGCCATATTGTAGCAAATCGAACTTGGATTACGATTAACTTCTGCATCAGTCTAAGTTGCTTCATCTCGTTAGCACAGCATGATGAACATTAAATAATTACCTTGAAGGATTTTAACGAATTAACTAAATATCTTGTCTTAAGGATGTCTTTGTAGATCTCTTCTCACGGTCTTTAATCCCTTAGGTTGCCGGCTTGGAGGAATATGCTCTTAGAACGTCGATTGTTTCATCTACCTCAAGAGTATGGCATGCCGAAGATAAATAAACATAATATACTTAGTACTATTTTGTCAATGATCATTTTTCTTTAGCGTCAAGTCGCACCCTGGTGTGCAAACAAGTTAGAACCGATTTGTCAACGACTAGTCACATGCAATAAAGTGTTTGCAGTAGCACCTAATACCCCTGAACATACTAACGAGTTTTATTGATTGTACACATTATTTTCCGGTTAAAGTGTTATTGCTTGATTGAACACAAAAATGGATGTAACTTACACACCCAGCTTGTTTCAATTTCGTGCATTTCGGATTTACGTTCATTCCAAATATAATTTTCCTATATTTGTCGTTATTAACTTTTAATATATACACTCATTCTATGCATTGTGGATGTGTATGAGTCAATGTAATATACGGTGATTTATAAACAGTTTGGAATCATATTATTACAAAACAGAGTTGAATCGTAATCCAGTAAAAACAACCGATAACAATTTCATGTTCCAAACAGTCAATCGAACACATAGTCATATATATCTTTTCTGTAATTTTAACATTATTTGTAGTCGGTAAGATTAACGATTCTATCTAGTTTGCCTGAAAATAGGATAATAATAACATCTAGGATGAGTCAATAATTTCACTTGTCGTAGCATCTCTCTCTACCGAAGTACAGCTATTTGAAACCGTGGGTTTAATTTCCCAACCATCTGATCTCATAACTAGGCGAACCAGATTTCTTACGATTGCTGCTTATGTATGTGAAGGATGTTCAGATTCAGTTTTGCAATATCATATGACTTTTAACTGGTGACATTGCGTCGAGAAGTCTAATGGATCCTATCTTAGCCAGTATTGTTATGGCAATCTAGAAGAAGCCATAATGAAGCAATTAGTAAAATGGTTTGTTACTCAAGATATGCTGAGGACACTTATTTCGTGGTAATAGCTAAAAACACAACAGACCTGTATTTTTTCAGCATGCTGCATAAAAATACAAAGTTTACTTTGAAACAAGAAAAAAGATGACTTCTCATTTTGTTGTCTCAGTGTAACCAAAGAAGAATGGGATTGTTCAACGCTGAGTTTATCATAAGGATACATTGAATGAAGTTCATCTTGATTTTATTGGATGCACTTACGATAACAAAGTAACAAAGGTAGAATGAGTTTAAAGTGAACAAAAGCTATGAGCGAATAGAAAGTCAACTTTATTTCTTACAAACATTTTATTCATTAATAAGGTTCCTCAGCGTAAGGGTATTTTGTTGTTTGGTGGGATTATCTTTGGTATCACAACCTTCAGCTGTTGTCACTACAAATTGTATTTTTGGGTTTTGTTTATAAATAGTGCTTTAGAGGTAAATATTACAATAGACATATCAGGCTTTGTTTTACGATGAAGTATGTTTACATTTCGTATTATCTTATGTGTATAGAATCTAGTTGAGTGTTTATTCGTTTCTTCAATTTTTCAACTTAAATTACCAGGTTAGTCCTGCAGCTTATGTTCTTTTTGATGAACTGTACGCTAATGAAAATATCTTCCGCTCTCTGATTATGAAGAATAAAACTTTAAATATTCGTCTTGTGGGCAGGTATGTAAACCAATTTATTTTTAATTTCGATTCCTGCTTATCTGCATATGGGAATAGAATTTAGCCTTGTCGATAGAAAATATCATTCCGCTTATGTGAGATATGAGTCAAAAACCATCTTCCTTAAACTGTTTCCATGATTATGTATGGATTGTCACTTTTAAAGATTTCAATCTATGATCAAGGTATTCATATTAATTGAATTTAGCCAAATAGTAAGTTTTACGATTACGGATATTCAGCGACATGTATTTTAAGATTACAGTGAATACCCACGGATTAAGGTGTTAATGGTTTTTATTAATTTTAGTTTATTGGTCTCTATCAACATCCCTCATTATGTTAGCAGGATACATCTGACCAATGGACGCTCAAAGTACGTATGTATGTATGATCAACATAAAACTTGACACGTGTGCATCAGTCCAAATAGCTATATCTCAAAAGCACAACAAGATTAACACCACATTAGTAGAAGTAGGAGTTACTTTATTGTTAATAATAACGAAAACAAAGAAAAGGGAAGATATAGAATATGATTCAGGTAAAAGGAAATGGCGCGTGAAAAGAAAATTACGAAATAATTTTAAGTTCACAATTTAAATTAGGACAAATAGTGGATACGCCTACGCCACTATGATCGATTCTAACCCATGTCCTCCCGAAGTTTCCAACAACTGGTTATGACATTCGCGTGGACCACAACCAGGTAGTCTGCATCTACCAACACGACTCGAACCAGTAGTAAGCAACATCATCGACTGATTCCATATTTTGGTTTGACCGCCCCTAACTCTTCCATCCTACCCTCATATCAGTCATTATTGCGCGTCGAGGTAAATGGTAGTTAGGCGTACGTGACACGTCCCAACCACCTCAGTCAATGGAAATTCACAACCCCATCCACTGATTTACTGCCTTTTCCTAATACTCAGTGTCTAGACTCATTATTGCTTACTCGGTGACCCCAGCTAATGCGAGTGATGTTTTGAAGACATTGACGACTAGATACCATTAACCTGCAAGTGTCGTCTACTCTTAATGGCTACGTTTTTCATCCATACAGTAAGACAGAGCGGACTGCTGCGCAGTATACTTGGTCTTTTGTTGAGAAGCAAATATCTCGCTTACGCCATAGATGTCGTAAGTTGACAAAAGCCAGACGAGCTTTTTGAATTTGTACCGATGTTCAAAATATTTTTCATCGATGTACTTTGATTGATCTATTTGAAATATTTAGCGTTAGCGACTAACAGAGGTGTGAAAAGTTCCTGATGTGGATTTTATAGGAATTCTAACGTTTTTCACTATTAGATTCTGCTTGATCTTATTGTTGAAATACGTATTTTGTTCCATGCCCAATTCTTGTTTTGATTTGGGATTAAGTCAGTTGTTTTGTCTTGTTCTGGAATACTAGACAGTAGAGAAACATAACAGTATTTTGCTCTATATCTTTTGTGAATTAATCTTTTGATTATGAACAAAGCACATAATAGCTCAGCTGAATACATCTAGTCCTTGTTTTCATTTACATTTTAGAAGACATGAACAAGTTAACTGTTTACCCTGTACCATATAGTTTTTTCAAATGTTTTCATTAAAAAGCGAGCTGAGATGGATACTAATACAATTATATTATTTTGAGCAATAATAACGATGAAATTGATTCTTATGTGGAGTTTCTTTACAAGGTGAAGGGATGTTCTCACTTATCTTCAGTCATGCAGTGGTTATTATAACGAAATATTATGTATCTTATTTCCTCAGGGAACTTACAGGTTGTAAGTGTAAATGCTTAATTCTGTGTGACCAATAAAGGTTGATCACTATGACTAGATTATTTATAAACCATAGATACTGTGACGCATTATGAAAGACTTGAATCATCCGACTACTGAAAATGTTAACGGAGTGCATAACTTTTAAAGTTTGAATTTACTTGTTAGTCTTGACAACACTTTCCTTAGAAAGTAATCTTGAGTTTGATTCGAAGTTATACATACTTTAAACCTCGGAATGAAAATGATTTGATTTTATGAATACAGTTTCTCAAAATTATTTCTGCTTCGCCTTGATATTTTTACAAATGTTGGACTTTACTTATTTCATGTATATAGATTTTCTGCTTTTGAAGCTGACAAGAATCTAGTAGAATTACTGTCTCCTTTTCAAGGTGATGCAATTCCTTGTATTTTCGTTGATGTAAAATATTTAACTGAAAACCAGAAGCAGTGTTTTTCAAATCAGTCGGCTAATGAACGAATGATACAATTCATAGGCGAATTGAATATATCGTTAAAAGATGGGAGACATTACCAACTTACAGCGTTTTCATTCACTTTCGTGGATGGTATAAATTTAGATATATATAAAACTGTAACGAAGATAACTCGAAAATATATTACATATTTACCGTCTGTATAATTTGTCTTGAAATATTTTCGTTACATTTTGATAAAAGTAGTATAATTAAATCAATCTTTTTTTCTTTTTATGGTTGTAAAGTAATTTGTGGGAAAAATGAAGACGGCGAGTAAGTCAGTCAATCAGTGTCGAATCAGGTTAGTCGTAGGGATAAGACAGTTATTAAGAGTTGAGGGTGGGATTTAACTTCGAGCCAGATCTCGTGCACTGTTAGAAATATGATGGCGATTGTCACTTCCTGGCTACTCACCACGGAATAATACTGCTTTTTGAGATATCTGAAAAGGAATTCGGGTTGGTGTTGGTCTTAATGACTGCAAGGAAAGATCAATTTACCGGCCATATAGAGACACTAAGAATCATTGTCGAGCAATCAATTGAATAAAACTCACCACTTTACATCAATTTCCCTGACTATGAAAAAGTGCTTGGCATCTTGGACAGGCAAACATCGTGGGGTCTTCTTCATTACTGTAGTGTATCCAAGAAAATAGTCAATATCATACGGAATTCTTACGACGAACTACACTGCAAAGTTGTGTATGAAGAGCAGCTCACTGATTCATTCAAGGCGAATACCAGTGTCAGATACAGCTGCTTACTCTCGCCTTTTTTGTCTTTTCTGATGGTTGACTGGATTATGTAAACCTTAAAATCTCAAGAGGAGCATGGAATACAGCAGGAAATTAGGATTAATTTAAATGCACTTGACTTCACAGATGACCTACCTCTCCTATCTCACACATGAAGACTAGGGTACCTTTTGTAATCTGATGTCTTTGAATATTTTTCATAGTATTGTTCACTTCAAAATTTGGGAGGAAGAACAAAAGCCGATAGACTGGGAAGAAAGGTACCTGATCAAGATACCAAAGTAAGGAGATCCTAGCCATTGCGAAAACTACAGAGGCATCACTCTACTTTCAGTACCAGGAAAAATTTTCAACAGTGTTATTGAACCGAATGAGAGATCCAGTCGACGCTCAACTTCGAGATCGACAGACTGGATTTTGTTAGGTTCGGTTATGTACTGGCCAAATCGCGACACTGCGTTTCATTATTGAACAATCCATTGAATGGAATTCACCACTGCATAAGTTTCCTCGACTACGAGAAAGCATTCGACATTGTGGAGCCTTCTTCGACATTATGGTGTAACGGGAATTCTTACGACAAACTACACTGTAAAATCGTGCATGGAAGACAGCCCATGGATCCATTCGAAGTCAAGACCGGTGTCAGACAAAGCTGCTTACTCTCGCTCTTTTTCTTTCTGCTGGTAGTTGACTGGGTCATGAAAACTGCGACATCTCAAGGCAACCTCGAAACACAGTGGACAACCCGGATGCAACCAGATAACTTGAACTTCGCAGAGGACCTAGCTCTTTTATACCACATACGGCAGCAAATGCAGGTGAAGACGGACAATTTAGCAGCAGCCTCTGCAGCTGGCAGTAGACCTCAACATATACAAAGGGTAAAGCAAGATCCTTCGATACAAGATAACAAACACTAACCCAGTTTCACTTGACGGAGAAATTCTGGAATATGTAGAAACCTTTACATACTTGGGCAGCATCATCAATAAATGAGGAGTGTCTGATGCAGATGTGAAGGGGGGGGATCGGAAATGGCAAGAACAGCATTTTTACAACTGAAGGACATCTGGAACTCAAATCATCTGTCGGTCAATATTAAAATCAAAATTTTCAATACAAATGTGAAAACAGTTCTGTTGTATACAGCTGAAACTTGTATTGTGAACTGCGAAAAGCATCCTCCATCAGATACAAGTATTTATAAACAACTGTCTGTATTAGATACTTCGGATCCATTCGGCATATACCTACAACAACAACCTTCTGTGGCAGAGAACAAATCAACTTTCAGTTAAGGAAGATATTGGGAAAAACGCCAAAGGTTTATAGGACACACATTGAAGTAATCATCAAACTGTCACAAGACAAGCCTGACTTGGAATCCTGAAGGCCAGAGGAAAAGTGGAAGACCCAAGAACACATTGCGTCGGGACTTGGAGGCAGACATGAAAAAAATGAACAGCACTTCAGGGGAACTGGAAAGGAAAGCTCGGGACAGAGTTGGTTAGAGAATATTGGTTGGCGGCCTATGCTCCACATGGGGTAACATGAATTGATTGATTGTTGTTCACTCCTACTAAGCGAGATGTAAGTGGTGTAGTCCGTATATAGACCAAGTAAATTGCACAGTATTAGTATTGCATGTTGAAGTATTTGTATTGATGTTGATCTCTTTGCCGGTGTTTTATATTTCATCCTGATTATGGCTGAATATCCCCGTATACATTAATCAAATTAGGACTAGAAAATGGTTGTTCTAAAATGCATGCTGAAATCATTTTAGCAATAGTAATTGTCGAATCATGATAAGACATCAGATGTTGATATGGCTTTTGGATACTCCTTTAGAAGCCTCCACAATTCTCTGTGAAGAATGCATCTCCAAGGAATTTGGAGTTATTATATTAGTGGTTCACTCGATAGCGTTGTTTCCTCTTATCGTTTAACAAATCAGCTGCGAGTCAGCAACCAAATAGTCTTTGGGCCTATGAATAATGGTTATTTTGCAGATTTCAATTGTCCTATTTCAAGTCAAATATTGACTATATTAATTAATTTCACTGTACTGCTGAAAATGTGTGCAGTTGTTAGTCACTTACTTAATGGTCGATATGTAATTGATGTTTTAAAATACTTTAATATAATGAACAAAAATCTCGAATTCGCAACGTCTCGCTGAAATAATTTTGATTATGCCTTTTGAACCAAATCCATGTTTTCAGGATGACGTGATCAATCTTGTCCTCCTTTAATGACTTTAATTTAAATTTTTGCTGCGTGGCTGTCCTTTTCTTTTTTGGGTATATGTATGTACACCGTAGAACCTGAAACTTGTGCATCAGTCCAAGTTGCTGCATCTCATTAACACAGCAGGATGAACACCAGATTCGGAGAAGTACCAGTTACATCGTAGTAAGAAAAACAGTAAACGTATGAAATATGGTGCATGAACTTCGTAGTTATAGCCTTGATATCACAATTCAGTATACGGAGATAACCAGATAATTTGGTTTACCTCCAGTGTCCAAAGGTTATTTACTGTAGCATTTGATGTTTATATTCTTCAGTAAACTTTTATGTAAATAAATAAGTAATTAAAGCAAATACAATCCGCAGATTACGTCATATAATAAGGTGGTTTACATCTTTTCAATTAATACTCACAATTAATCAACTATCTTCATATAAGCGATGTGTTGGTGACACTTATAATATGTGATGATAAGTCAGGTATACAAGATATTGTAAAGGCTTAATAGATTGCACCCAGTATGAATTCGAATAAGAAATGGTGGTTTAATATGAACATTCATATACACGACACCAGTCCATGAAGCCTGTGACTATTGATTATAGCCATACAGGTAGATGCAGACTATCTGGTTGGGATCCATGTGATAATCGCGATCAGTAGCTATTAACTCTGGGTGAGGTGGTTCAGAATGGGTCACAGTGGCACAATTATACTCATTTTTCATCGTCTTGGTCATAAGTTCTATGCTCTCCGTTAATTCTCAGTCGTTGAACTGCATTGTGCTATTAGTTTGATATCGTTATTCTAATGTAGTATGACAACCTGGACCTGTGTGTACTTGTCTCAGCAACTGCGTTGTTCGTGACTGAATGACTGACCAGCATCAATATCTCTTACTCGGTCATTCCATGATATTCGAGCGATGATTTGAAGACATCTATGATCAATGACCTTTAGCTAATGTATGTCTTCTTTCTTAGAAACTGCTGGGATAGCTCCCAGAAAACTCAACGAAGCCTCCAGATCCCTTTAAGAAGCCGAAGATATTCCATCCAATCACTGATCGATAGGACATTCCAGAATCTTGACGTGGCACGTTATGATTGGGTAACTGTTGAGACTTCTTAATTCGGATTGGAAGGATTATAACACTGATTTTTGTTGCTCAGAAAACTATGAATACACGAATATTTTGTACCTGACTTACTCTCCATCTCACTGGAATAAAGTTCCTGTCTACCGTCTTCTGTCTTCTGATTTGCGACCAGGAGGGTTCAAGCGTTCGGGGTGCTAAGGTAGTCCGCGACTAGTTAAGCATCAAGTACGAGACGTAACAGGAACTCATATTTTGTACCGATTGGCTAATACTGTGAGAAGTGATGAGCTCTATGATTGTCGTTTCGTTGAGATAGTGATATACTGGGCAAGTTGGTTAAAGCTAAAGGAGCTAATGTGGTGTGTCAACTCGGACCTACAAGCGTATGTGCTAGGTTCTACGTTGCTAATACTTATCTCTATATATAAAGAACCTGTGTGGAATAGATAATTGAGTCCCACTAGGTAAAACATGTAATCTCGCGCTCTCGAAAATCTGTGTAAAAAACTAGCTGTCCATTCCGAAGTCCACTTTCATTGACAATTGATATTCATTGAGATTTGTCGCAAGTAATATAAAGGAGAAGTAGCATTCTCAGACTAAAAGTATAGTAACTCATAAGATATTGTTTACAAATCCCCAGTTGTAAGGAAATATTGCTAGTTTTATACCGAATAACGTCTAGATACATTCAATGCAGCACATCACAGTAGCTATTATAGCCATTTTCCTATACTTTCATCTAGTTAAAAGATAACTTGCGAAGACTGATTGACCCGATGTGTATATACGGATTTACGTGGTTTCGTTAGGCCAGGTATATAGGTTGTTCATGGAGGTCACCGATCCGCTGTACTCGAAAGTACTCATCATTTTGGTTTAGAAAGGGTCAGTAAAGACGGGTCACATCGTACAATATCCAACAGACTCAAGAGACTACTTCAAATTCATCGGACGACATCATTTACAAAACTCATTCAACGAAATCAAGAAGTGCACGCTTTAATTTATTTTATACAACACAGGCCTTAGCTATCTATAATTTCAAACCTAGGCCATGTATACCAAAACAATTTGTGATATCGAGATAATATTCAAGAATCTCCACAACACCCGATTTTAACCAATATCAACCGACTTCCTGGAGCTTTAGTGAAAAGACGTGACCAGTAGACTTCAACCATGTCGGGTGTAAGGCAGTTACTTACCGACGACAATGGATGAGGTCACGCAAATACATCAGGAATTGACTGAATTAGAAATACTGTAGCAGTCGCAAGTACCCACCTCCCTGAGTATACTAACGAGTTTAATTGGTTGAACATCCACTATTTTACGGTTTGGTTGTTGTAGCTTGATTGAACACAAAAATGGATGTAACTTACCCACTCAGCTCTTTTCGATTTCGTGCATGTCGGATTTACGTTCATTCCAAATATAATTTTCCTATATTTGTCGTTATTAACTTTTAATATATACACTCATTCTATGCATTGTGGATGTGTATGAGTCAATATAATATACGGTGATTTATAAACAGTTTGGAATCATATTATTACAAAACAGAGTTGAATCGTAATCCAGTACAAACAACCGATAACGATTCACATTCCCCTAAAATACCAGTCGTTGTGAACCGTCTCGGTGGTCTAATAGTTATACGTTATTTGCGAAGCAAAACAGTACTGGGATGAACGTCCCGGTGGGTTCGTAAATGTGCACTAATGAAGAGTTCCATACGACGTTGAAAAAACTGTGTAGTGCTTTCTGGTTTTCAGTAGTTATCTAACTCAGACAAAATAGTCCTATCGGATTAAAAATGATCTGTTACATCCATTTCTTTGCCACAACTATAAATTGGTCATCTTACGTAACACTATTTATTTATTCTTTTCTGTGGTTGCAAATACATTTCGTTCCAGTTTGTTTATTATTATTATTATTATTATTATTATTATTATTATTATGTGCTTCGAAGAGTTGATTATGATTCAAAAATCTTTCATTTCAACTTGACGACACTCACAGTTACTCCATTTGCTCTAATGATTATCCATTTTCTTCGATAATTATTTATTTGCGTATTTTATAATTATGAAGTTGAATTTCACACTTCAACTAATCAACATTTTAACAAGTATGCAATTATTAGTTGACCTTTATTTTATTAGAAATGGATCTATGCCTGCATTCAGTTGTACAGGTGTGGAAATAAATTCGTTAAAAAGGAATCTGTAGCAGACCCTGGACACAATATTTTACTTATTGCACATTCTTGTCTTGATATGCATGTTACAGAATGACTGTACAATGAAACTTCCGATACCCGTGCTTTCGGATTTTAATTGATTGGTTTAGACTTCCTGAAATAAATTACCTCGTATCGATTAGACTTTCACCCTTTAAATTATGCACGGAACGTGAGTACACTTCATACAAGAGGTCAGACAGATACCATAAAATACATAAGTATCAGGTTTAGTAGAAACATCAGTTAAGAAGTCAGCTGTTATAGATCCTTCACTGAATAAATTTACTTCATGATTATTTGAATATATTTAAAATGAAAAAAATAATTATTATCATCATGACATTGACCATTCTAGCTAGTTAATAGTGATAGTTTATCCCACATCCTGTTATTCATTTTGTAAAGGAGCATCTAAACACTACATTCTATTTTTATGTTCTACCTGTTATAATTAATTTATAAAAGTTATAAACTGTGTTCGTCCATGATTTGGTTCATCATTTAAACTAATACTGTACATTGTTTGTAGTCGTCACAGAATCATCTAAGTTGAGAATCATAAAGACTTGGACAGCTGTTTCGTCCTAGTGTGGAACTCCTGGGTTGTCTGCCCTCATGACTTCATCAGACATCAAGCCCATGACCTTTAGACCTCGAGTTAGCCACGATTGTCGGTGAGTATTGTAGGTTCAGTGTTCAAGAGTTCTACACTAGGAGGAAAAAGCTGTTCAGTTGTCTTCGGTTTTTAATGGTACCCAACAGATATCAGTCTGTAATGAATATAAATATTTAATAAAAACCGATCTCTACGAAATCAATTCAATCTACCATTGTATATTCTTAATGAGAATCCATTATTATGTCAAATAGATTTTTCATTTTGTGGTTTTAAGATGTTCTACATCTTTGAATTCCAATAGTAAAACGTCTATTTCATCTTCATTATAGCCACCTGTAACTACACCAAATCTGACTCAGGATCTTTGATTTTCATACGCATATAAAATAGGTACAGTAACATATATATGCTACATATGCTACATAAATTACTTACACTAACATTTATAATTTTTACTATTCCAAATAATGTGCATATACTTATCGGTGTTACCACCAGTATATTTATTTATATTAGTATCACTATTGCTCTGTCCATTGCAATGTATCAGTAAATAAATATATATAGTATTCTAAAGTCAGGTCATGGATTTTCTCCGGTCTTTTCAGTTTGATATGATTTCATAGTGAATTACACTGTGATGTTAGTCAAATTCTATAGGTCAACTTGTTGTATAACTAGTAGGCTAAGTTATTTGGCATTTCGGTGCACTATTTGACGTTAGATAGTTAGACCTAGTTTGCGTATCAATTGGGAATCTTATTGAAGTGCATTTACAATCATGACACAATTGATGAGCTCATGTGATTTACGTAGTCAGATAAATTTCCACTAAAATACTTGGGAGGTAATTGACCTGTTACATGATTCAGATTTCCACGCTAATTTATTGCCTATTAGTAAGCATTCTATACAGTGCGGCTTATTCAAAACAATTCAGTCAATGTTGCATTACTGACTGACTATGTTATTTCGAGTTTATATTTCTCTTACTTAAATCTATTTGTGCACTCAATAAAACATTTTACTGATTTAGCTTTACGATTCCATGTACATAACAAAGGGTGAAACAATATGCAGTATCTACTTGCATTTATACAGAGGCTTCTAAGCAAAAACATCCCACTGCCCACTCAACAAGAACCTTGGAGTATCTTATGTAATAAGTGGGGTTTTGTACGTGCAAAAACCGCGATGTGACAACAAAATTACTCCGTTCAGTCAATGCGCTTTTACTTGTTTATCCACTCTTATTCATTCTTTATACAATACGTCTTTTATTCCCCCTATTACATTTAACAACATAAGTCATCTTTTTTCAACAAGCACCCTCCCTGTGTCTCCCCCCATTCTTATTAACCACGTATGAATACCGTGAACTCCTGCATCATTTCACAATTTGATACTAATTAATTGAGCTACTGATAAATTGTAAGTAGTATAGAAAATAAGATCAAACACGAACGCATGCTGTTCCAATTTACGCAGTATAACGAATTAAGGAAGCAATTCATTGTTAATACAGAAACGTCTGTTTTGGGGATAAAACTGAAAGTTTGCAATAGATTACTACAATGACCCAGCTCCCGTCTCCTTTGGAGGGCATATACTGATCCATTAAATTATTAGATAAATACAGATGGTCACATACCTTCTTGATACTCCATAGTCGTTTCGACCGCCATCATGGGCGCGTATATTGTGAAACCTGATGATTAATTCTGTACTTTTCATATAAGTATGCATTAACTGACTACATGGAGTGTAAAATGATATAAAAGCTCTCGAAAGTCTTAATGATCCTAAAGTAAATTTACTCTTCATAATTAATTTGTTTCGCACGGGCTTTATGCCAAGCTTACTTCTCCCACGATAATTCGCTCATCAAGCTGAAGTGGAAGATTTTCAAGACAGCACTTTCGATAAACTGACAGTAGTTTTTATTCGTCTCTACGTACACTCCGGAATACTTTCAGATATTAAAATATTAAAAATGATAACATACCGACTCGTAATTGTATGATTCTAGAGCCAACTTTCTTCCCAGATCCTTAAATGTAGCAGTACTACGTACTGAGAGGGATACCTTAATGCTTCATTCATCTTTTTCAGTTTTATTTAGTTAAGTTTTTTTTCGTTAGCAAACTTACGTTTTGATATGTTTTCTCTTAGATGAGACAACGCTTGGATTCTTATTAACATAGTAAGATTTGAGATACGATACAATTAAATTATCAAGGGGTAGCCTGATTCTATGTCTGATTTCCTCGATAGTTTGTACGGTTAGTGCGAATCGTTATCTCTGATAGTTGTACTTAAATCGGTTACCAAGATTTGTTCCTTCCCAGCCTACAGCTACTCCAAAATACTAGATTTATGGGAAGATTTTATTGTGGAGTAAAAATACGAGATGAGACTAGCAAACAACGTTTATATACCTTACAGTTGAAATTGAATTAATTGATGAAAGTCTACAAATCAGTCTTATAAAAATTCAATATAACTTCTTTTGTTTAATTAAATCAACTATTGTATTTTTGGGGATTATGAATCACCAATACGTCTTATCCATTTTATCTTCAAGATACCTCAAGATATCTGATAAATGTTTGTATTATTAGTATAAACTTACACAACACTGATTTCTAATCTACATATGTTACCGGCCTCCTCACGCTCTCCAGAGGTTTGTTGACTGTGTGTATAAGTGAGCTGAAATACAAATAAACGATTATAAATCCTCAAGGTACATACAACAAAGGTATACTTATCAGTTTCTATCTACTACAACTGAAACAATACTAAAATTGTGTAAAATACAGTTTACTTTCCTGTAATCGGGTTGATTCAACACTAATTTTGATTGCTCCAACAACTTAGAGGGGAAATAATACATTATTTAATCCAATCACTCAGGCACTGGATTAAAAATGAAAGTAACATTACTTTCTATGTATGTCATTCACCAGGAACGTATTTACGGATTGCTGGGACTTGTTTTAAAATTGTAATGTTTGTTCACAAACGCATTTGTTTTACTGATAATTATATTAGTCATGTAGATATTAAGTGGCAAAATGCTGGAGTTATATCAAATAGGCATATACTACTAAGAAGTAGACAATTATTATTTGACTATATTTTGCCTATTATGACCATCTCTTTTGTACAAACAGGTTAGAATCATATGATGTTTACTGTATTCAAAAGGTGATATGTGCAGATACGTTTGTTGTCGGAATCTATATGTTATTGTTAATGCAAATTAAACTAAAGAAAGAAACCTATGACTACGACTATAGTAATATATGTAGAAGAGTGATATGCATGAACTAGTAATATACTTCACGATAAATTCTCATCACACCGTCTATTTGTAATTCCAAACTATCTGTTAGTTACAGTAAAGTTATTGAACAGAATACTATCCGTTCAATTTTTTTCTCCGTTTGGCATAAATATGATATTTAAAGGATTTTAGATTTCTTTCTTCTTATTTGTAACGAAATAAATTTCATGTTTACATTGTAATACACCAATTGATTGTATAAAATTATGAATTACCACACTGATCATTATGATCTAAGATTGTTGTCTACAATGCTTAATATTACTCATGAAAGATATTGATTTATCTTATTGAAGTCTAACGATTCATTTACGAGTGTTCTACTAGTTCGAGTACTTAGAATAGAACAACATTCATGTAAAGTTTTTCTATTAAGTTCAAATGAAATTTTCACTTTTATCATGTTATAGCTTTAATAAATAAAATAACAATAAAATTGTATTAATAGCCTTTTAAACAAGATACAATTTAGTGAATGATAGTTTAAAAATTCCCATGTTTATCAAAAACAAAGACGTTTGAACGAAGAATATTCTTCTTTTCGATAAATGCTCATCAGGTCCTACATTTATTAGTTCAAAATTATTAGTCACAAAAATAGCCAGTTCTGAGGCAGGTGAAACATTATTTAGATATCAAGAAGAATTGGTTAATTGGAAGTTTTTTCTCTCATCGAGTTATTTATAAAATACAAATGTCAATGTTGAAATACTCATTATCATGTAACTTGTGAAACGTAAAAGACAATTGAGATAAACAAGATTATTAGTCAAACATGTATATAGGTATCTATGTGTATGGGTGACATAGGAGATGGGGTGGTAGCAAAATACGATTAGATCAAGTGTTTGTAGACAAAGGTCAAATCCTGCTTAAAATGAAACCGAATGGGTAAGAGTTTGTAAAATGGAGTGAACGATAATCAAAATTCGTCAAATAGTAACAATAATAGACATAATTACAATCAGTTCATTTGTTTGATCTTAAAATGAGATATTAAAATTCATTCTGTGTACTTTGATTAATAATAATAATAATAATAATAATAATAATAATAATAATAATAATAATAATAATAATAATAATAATAATAATAATAATATGGAAATGCACATTCAGAGGTTGAACGTACTTCTTCTTGATATCTAAATAATGTTTTACCTGCCTCAGAACTGGCTATTTTTGTGACTAATAATTTTGAACTAATAAATGTAAGACCTGATGAGTATTTATCGAAAAGAAGAATATTCTTCGTTCAAACGTCTTTGTTTTTGAATGATAGTTGTTTACACTGAATAATTTATCGCAAAATGAATGTAGGCTAAAAATAAGTTTATTTAAATAATGTTCAATTTTTACAAAATTTAAGATTTTTGTTATATTAATTTTTTTTTTTTTTTTTTAATGAACTATAGAAATTAACATAAAGACAATCATTTAGATACTTAGAAAGTGATTGAGGTGAGTGAATATATTTTGAGGTTATTTTGAATAAAACTATCTTTCTCATGTTTTCTATCCAGAATTATTTTTAATGAAAAAGATCATAAACAATAGAAAGAAAACAATAATGGATGAGAAGAAAGATAGATCTTACATATAAATCTTTAATTTATAATAATAATGAAATCAATACCGAACATTTTGTACTACATTACATATAATTGGTACATACTAAAGAAATTTACCTAGTTATCCAGTTAACTTGAACAGGCAATTTGTTATGATGCGAAAAAATTGGTGGTGAGGTGAACGAATGCCAAATGAAGTGTGCCTAGTCGATAAATGCTCGTCTGCCCTATGCCCACTGAGTCCCAAGCCAAAATAAGAAGAACACAAGCCAATTCAGGCAACACTTAGCGAAATGCGAATTCATTTACATAAATATATCGATTTTTATATCAATTAATTTACAATGATTATTCATCAAGTGAAATCATTAACATTTAATTAATACAATGAAATACTATCAAACTGTATTTAGGAAGTAAGAACTCACATTGAAATAAAAAATAATTGATGAAAGTCTACAAATCAGTCTTATAAAAAATCAATACAACTTCTTTCATCTAATTAGTCAACCATTGTATTTTCGGGGATTATGAATCTCTAACACAATTAAAAGCATTAATATTAGTTTTATAACCTGATATAATCTCAAAAACATTTTTTACAGTAACATTCTTTACCATAATATTGGATCTTATTTATTCAGAGTCAAATTAGTGAAAACTCTAAGTTACATTTATACTCCTATTTATTGTAATTTACAGAAATCAAAAACAACATTCAGAGTAAATATTTCTTCCGTAGAAAATAGGTTTCCGTTAGTGTTTACTTGACATACCCGCTCTGAATTTAATGAAGTACTCAGTAACATGAAATAAATGCCAATCAATCAACGCCTGTTACCCCACGTGGAGCATACGCCGCCGACCTGTATTCTCCAACCAATTCTGTTCTGAGCTTTCCTTTACAGTCCTTCTCAAGTGCACTTCAGTCTCTTCATGTCTGACTCCAGTTCCCGACGCAGTGTATTCTTGGGTCTCCCTCTTTTTCTTTGACCTTCAGGGTTCCATGGTAATGCTTGTCTTGTGACACAATTTGGTGGTTTCCTCAATATGTGTCCTATCCACCTCCAGCGTCTTTTCCTAATTTCTTCCTCTACTGATATGTCCTATGCCATAGGAGGTTCTTATTGATAGCATCCGGCAAACGGATCCGAAGTATCCTACGCAGACAGTTGTTTATAATTACTTGTATATTATGGAGGATGCTTTTCGTAGTTCTCAATACAAGTTTCAGCTGTATACAACAGAACTGTCTTCACATTTGTATTGAAGTTCTAACTTGAATGTTGGCTAACAGTTGGTTTCAGTTCCAGATGTTTTTCAGTTGTAGAAATGCTTCTCTTGTCTTTCTAATCCGCCCCTTTACATCTTCATTAGACCCTCCTTGAAATAAAGGCCAACATTTCATTTAATATTAATTGGATAAACAGGAGAATTTTATTCGATACATTCTTGTCACTAAATAGTTTTCATGTATAAACAAATCTCACTTAATTCATTTAAAACAATATCCACATTTATACCTGAAGAGTGAAAGCGTTGAGATTGTTTACTTTGATTACAGTAGTTAAAATTACAAATCCGACTAAAGTATTTTAATGACTAACAGTTAACTGAATTCACAATAATAATCTTTTTCAATATATTGTGCTTCTTAAATATGCCCGTGGAGGGAGAGAGCATAGATTTATGATATAACATCACCAATTGTTGATATGCATTGCTATACCTACTGTTCGGATTGTAAGTACTCTATTGTAGGTAATTTGCAACCGTAATTACAGTTCCCTGATATCCTTGCAATCACTATTAGTCATGTTCTGCATAGCACATGTTTCACCACAGATCTTATATTCCATTATACAATTGCAGCATAATATATATGTATATTTGAAATAGTTAAATACTAAAACAATTAATTTATATTCTACAATTATCTTCAATACCAAACTTGTAAAGTTAGCACAACAGTTGGGATTTTATTAAATTAAGTTGCCTTTGTAAGTAATTTTTTTGAATTTCTGTCGTCGTACGAATAAAAGTCTCATTATTTAGGTTATTAGAATAGTCTGGATTTGGCTAATAAGCTTCAGACCAATTGGATAAGCAAATCTCAAAGGGTAAACAAAAATTGATTTCACCTCACTTCATTTTTACTTAAAGTGCTATACAAATATCGTATAGACTAAGCCGCAAAACGTCAGAAAAATTTTAATTTCTACTCATTGGAATTTTACAAATATATATTACTCATTTTATCGTATTGACCATTTGCCTACTCACACATTGTAAGTAGTATAGCTAGACAAGGCATAAGTGTGTTGTCGTTAGACGCCCCTCCCTATTTTAAGCAACTTCAGCGCACAGTAACGCTTCCATTTTAGTTGTTTCTCCAGAGAATAAATGACCAAATCAAATTAGCGTTAATTTGAATAGGATAAAAAAATAAATAAAGTAATAACTACGGAATAGAAATCATTAACCAGTCTAGTCACTTAAATCTCATTTAGGTCAAATGTAGTGCAAGTTTTGTGCAAACATATCTGAGCATACAAAAGAGAATCTTAATTTTCCTAACGTGAAGTGAAGGAGTTAATTTGTTAATTTACTTAGGACATGAAAGTTTCTCATGAGTTTGCTTCGTGTTTGTTTGGAAACGTTGTCTATCTCGGTAATGTGACGTGGTAATTAATCTGTATTGACAAACAGTTGACCAAGTTATTGATGTGATCTTACCGTTACTAATACGGTGATCACTAACAGTAAAAACAATTGATCGATGTCCGTAAGTTTAACCTAACTGTCGTGATTTAGAAGAAAAACGCATGACAGCTGAGCCAAATAATGAGTCAATTTATATTTCACATATTTGCTTACATACATACATACATACATACATACATACATACATACATACATACATACATACAAACAAACAAACAAACATACATACATACATACATATGTATGTATGTATATAAATATTCCGAATACTAAATAAAGTCTTATGACTTTACCCACTTCGGGTACGTCATTCCGGTGAATCTAACGCTCTGTCAAGTATGCCACAATTACTGGTCTAATTGGAAAAGCATAAAAATCATGTTTTTTGCGGCCAATGGGGTCTACATGAGAAGCTACTGGGAATAGAATTGGCAAAGCTAATGGTACAAGAAGTGGAAAAGAGGACCGCGTTGGAGATGCTGCTACGAGAAGGATGTCACCAGAAATCTAGCAAACGAAAAAACACAAAATGCGACACATGTGCTATAACAAACCGTGCAGAAAGACATTCCGAACTACTAAAGCCAGAAAATTTGACGGGAATCCAAAGGAGTATTGAATATTTATGACAAAATTTCAGAAGGTTGTAGAGTAAGCAACAACTTATGTCTCCATACGTCTGAATTGCTTAATTCAGTTTTACACAGGTAAAGCAAGGGAGTCGATACAACATTGTACAATAATGAATGGCACAAATGGCTTTATATTAGCTAAGAATATTTTAAAAAGGAAATTCGATCAGAATTACATGGTGGCTAGGGCCTATATAGATGAACTAATTGACGGACCACTAGTCTAAGTCAATTATTCGGCAACATTGGCTGACTTTAGGCAAAAAATGCAAACATGCGTAGTGACGTTTAAACAGATAACTTACCAGTTCGATGGAAGTAGAACACTAGAGGCTATTATTGCTAGGTCGCCTTCGAATCTCTGATTAAAATGCGCGGAAACAAGAGTAGAATTTATAAAATTAGGCAGAGAGCCTGTCTTTGAGGACTTAACTCGGTTTATCGAGGAACGTATCGATATAATGTGGACGAGATATGGGTAACTTGCAGTAAATCTAAGGTCAAATTAGCGAGTTCGGAACGTTGTTCCTCATTAACCATAGAGTGTGAAGAAGAACATTTTAACATTATTCACCTACGAGCAGACGTCATGAAAGCTATTTAGTTTGCATAGTATGTAAAGACAACCACTTTCTCGACCAGTGTCTAACATTTTTATTCCTTGAAGTAGATAAAATGTTAGATCTAATCAAGGAGAAAAAGTTATGCCAATTATGTTTAAAGGCTAATCATGTAGCAAGAGGTTGTAGATTGAGAAGAGGATGTACAGCGGAGGGTTGTAGTGGTAGGAACCATACATTGTTGCATGTTACGAATGACGTTTCGCCAACCAGTGCTAATGTTATTACTAATTGCTTTCCGAAGTCCTGAACGATAAACGAGGAATCTAAGGTGACACTCACAGTGGTCCCAGTAATTCTTCGCCATTGTAATCGTACGTTAGAAACTTTAGCATTCTTGCTTAGTGGCTCTGACTTGACGTTGGTTCTAAAGAAAGTTGTTGACAATTTAAAACTGCCCATAGGATATACGCATGTTCGGGTAGAGACTATGAACGGTCACAGGGAAATGAGAACAAAAGTAGTATAACTAGAAGTTTGCTCGTAATAATCTGATAACAAAATTTGTATAAAATGAGCATATGCTATTTCCAGTTTGCCTAAGATTAAGGGGGTGGTACCAGATGACAAGCAGCTTCGATTGTGACACCTTTTACAGAGTACAGACCTGAGATGTGGAAATAAGCGAATAGGATTACTAGTTGGCTGCAATGTTCCTGAAGCACACAGAATTTTAGAACAAAGGTTAGAAAAGACAGCGGAAGTGTACGCGATAAGGACCAAATTCGGTTGGGCACTGATGTGATCCCTTGATACTCATGTAACAATTCATGTGAAGCTTCATAATATTAGTCTCACAGAAATTGAAAGCACTCTGGAAAGATTCTACCAGCAAGATTTGTTAGAGGAAAGTCAGCTTAGAGATAAAAGTCTGTCATTTGAGGATAGAACAGAGCTCAGAATCATGGAAAAGCCTATTGCACTAAGAAGGTGGTCGTTATTGCATATCACTCCCGTGGAAAAATTCACAATTAGTATGGATAGATAATAAGTTGTATTGTTTGGATTAACTTAGCGCTTTATGTAATCGACTGAGTACCTCCGAAGACTTAATTAGACGCTATGCAGCTGTAATGAAGGATTATAAAAGGATATGCAGAAATTGCACGACCATTAAACGATAATTCTAACGTATGGTACTTACCGCATCACCCTATCGTTCATCCAGCGAAATCAGAGAAAATTAGAATTGTGCTCGATTGCGCTGTTAAACATGAAGGACGATTACTAAACAAGAGGCTACTCTATGGTTCTGAACTTAATAATTCACCATTGGATGTTATTCTCAGGTTTAGACAATAAAGAGTAGCCGTAATGGCTGAAATCAAAGCAATATTTCATCAGGTCAAAATACCCGAACACGATAGGGACGCTGTGTTTTTTATGGTGGACAAATGGAGATTTTACTAACAGTCCTGAAGAATTTCGTATGACCGTTCACCTGTCTGGAGTAACATCAACTCCCAGTCGTGTTACATTTTTTCTTAATCACACCATAGAAGATAACAAGAAAAGCTATGACAAAAAAAACTTTTACGACATAGCTACACGCAGCATTTACGTAGACGACTGTTTATTTAGTACTGTCAACACTGAAACAACTTATCGAATAGCGACTTAGTTGAAAAGCATGTTATTAAAAGGAGGATTCAACTTAACTAAGTGTGCTACTAATGGTTCAGCATTTGCTCACTTGCTGCCTGAGTTTAATTCTATTGGGCCATCTATACAGATCAGTCACAACGGTCACCCTACTTATCGGGCTTTGGACATAAGTTGGAGCACATGCGATTATACCTTTCATTTTTATGTCTATATCGTCCATGTATCTGTTACACGTCGTAACATTTTATAATTTATCACCTCCATAGTCGATCCTATGGGTTACCTGACACTTGTTATTCTCCCAGCTAAACTTATCCTTAAGAAACTATGCAAAAAAGCTTTCTTGGGGTGATTTATTAGTGGGAGAAGAAATAAAGGTTTGGAAAAAATAACTAGAAGGTCTCACCCATGCAGGGAAGATAACATTACTTCGGTCATTAAATGCAACCGAATGTACTGAAATTGAACCACACATGTTCAGCAATGCCTCTTTTGAAGGATATGGAGATGCGTGGTTTCTACTGCTGCTAAGGGAGCAAAGTATTGAAGAATGTCGACTGATATTTGCTAAAGCTAGGGTACCACCTATTAAAGCCGAAAGTAGGCCACATCTGGAACTAGCGGCATCAGTTTTGTTTGTGCAAATCTCAAAGCTTATACAAACAGAGATGACTGTTACCACACTTAAAACAATTTATTGGAGCGACTCCCTCGTGGTACTCCATAGCATAAACAATCCTTTTAAAAAAATTTTTTATGTTTTTTGCTAACAGGTTGGCTTATATACATGAACAGACGAGACCGTCGGACTGGTGTTATATTCGTTCTAAACTCAACCTAGCAGATCTACTTTCTCGAGAGCTTATGGCAAACCAATAGCAGAAATTAAAACATTGGCTTAGTGGTCCAATCTTTCTATTGCAGTGAGATGTCAAGCAGGGACAACATCAGTACACTAATGTATGCTATCATGTGAATTACGTGTCAGCAGACTAAAGTTAGTATCCAACTGAAAATCAGCCTGCATTTCTTATTCTACTGAAAGCTGTGAGTTCATGGGTGAAATTACAATGAGTGATTGCTTGGCTTATGCGTTATAAACATTTATTGATGAACAAACTGACTAGCAGGTAAAATCTCACAGTTACAGAGCTAAGAGAAGCAATGCTAAACATTATTCGATTGGCGCAGAAGGAATGTTTCAGTGATGTATTTAAGTTGTTGAATCATGTCTCAAGTATCACCAGTCAAAAGGAGATCAACCGAACAATTAAAGTAACACTGTGCGAATTTTCAAGTCTACTACGTCATTTGAAACCGATTATAGTTAGTGGAATGATAAGAATCGACGGACGCTAGCAGCAATCATATCTACCTTTCAAAGTAAGGCATTCAATTATACTACCTTATAATGATTTTATTACTCATTTAATTATCAGACATTATAACGGAACGAATGGACATATGGGTGTGAATTATTTAATTTTGACAATCAATGAAAGATATGGAATTATTAGAGCAGAAAAACTACCAAATCAGCGCTCAAGAACTGATTTAAGTGTCGTAAATAGTTCTCCCGGCCTTGTCAGTAGGCTATGGCACCTCTACTGAAAGGTCATTTCATACACCACTGTAATCCATTCACTGTGACAGGCGTTTATTATTTTGGACCACTGTTTATGAAATGTGAACGGACTGTGGAAAAGATATACGACTGTTTGTTCACTTGCCTCAGCTCAAGAGCGCTCCATCTACAGATATCCAACACTCTAGACACAGATTTCCTCCTATGTGTCTTTAATCGACTCGCAGCACGTAGAGGCTACCCACAACGCCTGTATAACGAAAACGGTAGAAACTTTAAAGGTGCAGAAAGGGGGATAAAGTGGTTAATGAGTGCGTGAAACCAAGAAAAGATATCAAGAAACCTTGCCACCTACAACAGTGATTAGATATTTAACCCTCCAAAAACTTATAATTGAGGAGTAATATGGCAACGGATCATCAAAACCATTAAAAGAATATTGGCAGTTATGTAAAATCTATTTCGCTTGTATGAAAATCCCTCCATGTTTCTTTTGTGTTGCGCAGTTCCTTAACTTGAATTTATCTCTCTGTTGTGCTCTGTCTGTGTAACAGTTCCTGTTTCTTTCTATTTGCTTCTTATTTTTTATAACAGTTATGGAGTTTTACCCACAATTATGTTATTACATGTCCTTTTGGTAGTACATATTACTTCCCGTTGACCTTCAGTTTTGCTTTGTTGGGGTTCAAGGTTTTGTTGTAAGCCAATATTGGCCTAATATTTTCTGTCTGTCTGAGTGAACTGGCTCAGTTGGTTGGTTTCCGACGTAATCTGAAATAACGTTAGCCATTTTATGGCAAGTCTTTATTTTGTGTAGTTTGAGAACTCGTTACTGTTCTGTAGTCGCTCCATGACTATAGGGTAGGACCATGTCACCAATCCACGAAGTGTCATTCTAATTTTTGTTTTCTGAACGGTTGTACTGTTTTAATTATTCTTAATAATGCTGATGGGTGGGTAAAGTTTTAAGATGTTTATTCCGTTATCTATTTCTACTTCCTTCTTACCATTTAATGTAATAATCAGTGTTTTTCTGAATAAACTCCCCATGGTAAATAGTTATGTAGGCTTCTTTACCGATAATGACTATGTTTGTTTGAGTGGACATAACTAGTTGAAGGCACTCATGCATCACCACCAGTCAGTGTCACGACACACAATAAAAATCAATTTTTCATATCGTTAGCCAGTAAAGACGTCGCCGTCCTGTTTACGTCATACCTACGATCACATATAATCTTTCATTCCACTAATCACTACTGTTAACTTTCTTTATTATAAACGCATGACAGTTTTATCGTTTGAAGCTACTTTGGATATACCGCAGGCGTAACATGGCTGTACACCGGGTACTCTACACGTTTTTATCTATTTAAAAAAGGTTCCCGCGAAAAACCTTTGGTTTTCAAGTGTTTTGAATATACTTGCGGACGTGTATCGCATTAATAAATTCACTTCTGTCGAGTAGCTGAAAGATGGCACGGAAGATGGTCTGTGGCGACATATTAGAGTATTTTATTTCGACAGTGAATGAACTTTTCGCTACTGAGTGTGAATGTACGGCGTTACATTAAGTGTAGTGTACCGGGGTTTGCCAAAAAGAGAAGAAAAAAAGCAGCAGAACAGAAGAGCATAAATTATTGATAGCTGTTTAAGATTTAAATGACGAAAGTGTGTCGGTCCCGTTATTTAGCATATTCACTATATTTAAAAGAATGAATAAGGATTACTTTGAGAGATTACAGAATGGTTAACTGTGATAAGTACGTTACGTTATTCGCTGCAAAATGCAATGTGATTAAATAAGTCAAAGTGACAGGTCAAACACGAAAGGCTCCTAAAAAACCATGTTGTTATTTAGATATGTAGTTTGGAGTTATCAAGGGATCTGAGATGGCGTTATGAATGATCATTTCTACGATTCGCAGAAGCACTGAGAGTAATATTTATAGGCCAATAATAATCTGCGTATTCTCTGTTACCGGTTATGTGTTTTGGTACGATGTGGCCAGTTTATCATATAGTTTTGTGTTATTTTTGTATCTAGCTATAACGTGAACGATTTAAGGAGTATAAGTGGCATGTCCTCGTTACAAACTTTAAGAAATATTGAGTGAAGGGCATTGATTTCTGTGGAAACATGTAGGAATGAACAAAACGAAGAGTCAAGGATTTCGCGCTCAAAGTTAGTTGAGGTTGTTATGGAGATGGTCAAAGTTACTGATATCACAGTAGCGGATATTTATAAGGCCCTTGAGTTACTTGTTTGGTTAGTAACTGAGACCTTAGAATACCAGTGGTGTTCTATGAATGGTGGTTCATGTATCATTAGCTTGTTGGGCTACTGCATATACCACATTGGACTAAAGGTAAATCTAATTCTCTACGCCGTTAGCTGGCTCGCCTATACTGATAAAATGATTGTCGATTGTGAAATATACTGCGACGTTTGTTGATGTCAGAAATCTTGGGTTGGAAACTTTAGCCGTTGTTAAAACTTATCTAAAGTCCGTTTGTGAGGGAGGTATTCGTTGTTGGATTGCACGTTGGAATGAGCAAGCCATGCTATATGGATGAATTCCTGTGTTCCTATTATCCCACCCAAAGTATTTAAGTGGGTTTATTTCTGGTGGGAAATGTGATCTGAGTGACTTCATATAAGAATTTAAGAAGGAGCTGTGAACCGAAACAAGTGTACCAACATCATTTAACTACAAACATTATGATAAATGTTATGTTTTTTCTGGGACTAATCAATTACTACGAGCATAAAATTACCAGTGGAAGACCTAAACATGTTTTTTAGGTAGTGAATGGCAGAATATTTCGTTTTCGGCTATACAAGGGTGCTACAGATCTCCTCATACCAATATCATCGTGGAACATTGCTTGCTGAATGTTAAGTTACGAGACCATGTGGCTACCTCTATCACCCATTTATGTAAATATATGTCCCTCTTCACTGAAACATCATTTAATAATATTTCCCTTATTACATACATTTTAGTAAGAGCATGTCAAGCAACATACATAATGTTGTGACAATTATGCTAATCGATTACTTTTCAGAAAAGAAGTTATTTTTGTGTTATGCACGCTGAGGCGAAATAATAACTGCTATTGGTACCTAGTAAATGGATAATTGTACCAGATTACTGCATGTTTGAAGAATTCCACAGCACAGACTTATAGAGGGGTTTTCTTTACTATAAAACATTTCATTTACTTAAATGACAATTGACACAAATGTTTTTCAAGAGGTAATTTTTGATTGAGTAGACCCTCTGGCAGAAGGGATTAACCAAATGCCTGCGCTTACCAGGGTCTGTGGTTACGTTAAAACAAATGGTGAACAAACATAGCTTATTCCAGATAAATTAAGTAGACGGTTAGTGGTATTTGTTTCTTGATAAGTATACATTTAAGGGGGGTTAGACACAGGAAGAACGGTTATCTGTTTATATCTACTGATGCAGATATAGCCTTCACAACATTAAGATGCGTTGTACCTGATTATCCAGGAGTAGGTTTCATCAATTAAAGTCCGTTATATTTGACTGCAAAGTTGGTATCATTTACTCCACTTCCATATATAACATCCAAAAATATGCATAGGTTGACAGCCTCGTCACTTGTTGCTGTGTCAGATTCTAAGGTAAGATGAGACTGTGATTGGAAAAAATATTTTACAATTGTGCATAAATGAAACATCACAGTTTATGACTAGTCAAAGTTGAGGAATAAAAAAGCAGGTAAAATTATTGTCTAAAGTTTTATGGATTGTTTAAGACAGATACTTAACAATGAAAGTCTGCGACGGTGCTCACTGAAATTTTTCAGTTTGATTTCCTTTCCGACAGTGAGGTGAACTGCTAGTATTAGAAGGGTCATTGAAAGACTGGAAATTCAGAAATACTTTTGTGAGTCAACCTTTTAGCAAATACATTCTAGACTTTGTAAAAGACCGAAAAATTGTTAGATACTCCGAAGTCAAAATTGTCGATGAGGATGCACTATATTTGAAAACATGAAGTTGGAACAAATTATACTGTTAGGAACAAATAAAAAACGGCAATTATAAACACCACGTTCTTTAATATTACTAAGTGTAATTTGACGGCTTATTTATTTTTAATTTCTAGCTGTTATCATAGCTAACTTCGTGGGACCAAACTCACCAAAAAGTCCAGCGAACACAACACCACCAAATTTCATTAGTTTACAGGAGGCACAGAAATGTTAGAGTTGAGCAGATTAAAATAATTCCTAACACACACCTCTCAATGTTTCATTTGGTCTTTCTAATATAAAAATGAGAACACAGCATGATATTATTCACTAAGATCGACGTATACATTAAAATTACAAATATAATGAAAGCGGCAGTTTTATGAACCACTGAGAAGTAAATACTAATTTTTCAAAAATGCAACATACACAAAGAATTTTCTTGGCAAGGGAAGGAACTTGATACTATACTACTAGTTAATTAGCACTATGGGGATGCCTATATAATAAAAATATGGACTGTATTTCTCTAACGTTTTGTGTGTGAAATCCTTCCAAGTATACTCCTATTGTTGCTTCACCTCTGTAGCAGCCGATGTAACTCCAGACATAACTTGTTGGACTTACTATCAGCTTACTATAGAAGTTGATCGGGTAAAAGCAGATTCAATTATACCAATTTATTCACCATCTTTGAAAGTTACTTACCGGATCAACGCATTTCTTCTTCGTTATCACTCCATAGTCGTTTAATCAGTGGTTCTTTAAAACTATTATTGTTTATAGTCTTGTTGCATCACACGTCTGGTTTTAACAGCTACTTATTCTCCAAGAACCCAAGCTCTTATATATATAGGATGTCTACTTCTGTCCACTTTTAACAGCTGATTACAGTTTTCGCTCTATTCCGTAACTTTATTAATTGCAGTTTTGTTTCTTTATTAGAGCCTATGAAACCATTTGGTATTTATTATTGCAAATCAGGATAGAAAGAACACTTATCACAGGAAGACGGTTTCAAATATATATCACCCTGTCTAATACAGATAGCCGAGTTGAAGAGCTGTCATTGCCATTCTAAGAAACTCTGTCGGTACGAACTTTTAACCAGAGAGATATATGGTGAACAGGGGGTTAACTTTGTGACTCGGTGCTTCTTTTGTCGACCTCGAGTAAATTCGTTTGCTTTTTGGTCACTTTTTGTGCAATTATCCTGATTTCACTCTTTGTTGACCTGACTCTTCAGGCTGCAACTATTTATTATCATTCTAATTAGTTGATAAGTTCCATCTTTTTTAATACTCTAATCTATTCTAGGTTGACCCGAAACATATCCTTGTCACCTTCGAATTACTTCTGCTCAAAATCACAACGTTGTGACGGTCAAATGTGTGCCCATCGGTGTCATAATATGTAGGCTTAAAAGATGATATATCATGGCGCTTGCTAGTCAGCTGATATCCTTCCAGGAGGAAATCATGCCAGCGACTTTGTCCAGTGAAGTGGTTTCACGATCAGAGTATAAAACAAAAGCAAACGTAACACCTGACAAAAGGATTATTCTACTTCGTAGTCTGTAAATTAACCCGAAACTAACAAATATATCGTGCTTCATCTTAGAACAGCGAAACAGCATGTTACATGAGGTCGACAAATTAAGGTTAAGAAGAATCGATGGATGATAGGAAGAACCATCCAACAATAAGATTGTTCCATTTTTTGTAACTATAATTTTAAATACACCTTAGTTCACACCCTGCCATACGTTAATAAAAAATTCAGGATAAGGTAATAACTTTATATAGGCCACAGAATGGCCACATCATTTATCACACACTAGGAATTCGGTCAAGCAGACGTTCATACAACTAGTGTAGTCAAGCTGATGATATAAACTAACACGCCTATTCCTATACCGTCTTTCAAGTAAGCTATTCGGATAGGCCTAATTGGTCGTGATTGTAGGCCTTCAGAATATTGGTTAGTCTTATCGCGAAAGCCAAGTCCACGGTGAAAAAAAACTTGTAATTGTAAGCGTATACTATCCATTTAACCAGAATACTTGATAATACAGCGTTTATAACAGTAGCACATTTTCCCTGGACATGATAAGATATAAATTTCTGAACGTATGTTGGCTACCAATATGTTCCACGAACGTTACGACTTATTCTACCCGAAAAGAATGGAGGCTTAAACAACGGACGACAATCTGACTAAGCAATGTTTAATAATGTCAGTGCACCAGTTACTAGGGCACCGCCATATGGGAAAGTGTCGCTCAAAAGCCAATGAATTCACTTCCAATCTACGCTGTGAAAAATTATGAAACAGGATAACGAAGTAGTCCGCAATGAGTATTATCTACAGAAATAAGTTATCCAAACTTTTTCACCACTAATTACACTGAATAAAACGGAAACTCTGGATCGATTAAAATTTAACACACTTTCAGCAACCAGTTTGGAAGTTATTAAGAGAATAAATCAGATGATTCAACAGTTCGTCATTCGACAGGAATAAGTAGAAAGCCTTGTCTTAAGAAATAGAAGTGTAGTCAATTTCACTTAAACTTTCATTTACTATTTCTTGTCATCGGCTATATCCCTATGTATATCTTATCAGATTTCACTGACAATAAGAGAGTACCCAATCTGATCACTCATGCTTTTTATTGCGACTGAGCTTACGTAGGTAGGCTTTTAATTACTTCTAATCGGTCAGTTTATATCACATTCGAACAATCAGTTTTGTAATATCAAGGTAAATTATTAATCTGCTTATGGTGCAGGAAATCATATTCTACTTATTTAAGTCTCAAAAAAGGTTTTTACATCTTCACCTTGTCAAGACGACCTATTGATAAACAAGTCAGTGAAGGCATTGCAGACCATTGACTGGAAAGATCTTAATTTGCCAATAATCTCGGAAAAATCAAGAACTGCTGTTTAAACACCATGACTCGAATGCTAAAAATCACCGTCACATAAGTGTTAGATATATCTGGAGGAGACTTTTCAGCATTTTAGGCGGGTATGGATTTACTTTTGAATTAAAGTAGACAGTGACACTTAATTTTTACTCTACAAAATGCAAATATATCGCCTTTTAAGTATCTTATTACGCTAAGAAGGGAGAAAGTAGCATCAAAGAATAAGGGAGAAATATTTCACTAAAGATAAGGTGCAAATGGACTAGCAATTTTTAAACTGGCCATGTAGAAATTACTTTTCACGCTATACTGTGGCGTAATCTGGTTGTGGTGACCTCACTTAATCACGTAAAGAAAGCGAAAATTACTAGGACTAATGCTAAGTATCACGTAACAATTCACATTAGAGAGTTGCTTCGTGAAACCAAAATTTCGTTGAGCATATTAAGTTTTACATTATTGTGTACATTCTTCCGTTTCCTTTTATCCATACCTATAAGAGACGGCAGATTAAGGCTTCCAGAAAGCAAGCTTACCGAACGACAGCTATTTCTGTTGAAACAACCTCTTAAGTTTTGTTCGACATCAACTGTTTTTCAAGATAATCTTAAAATGCGTCCAGCAAATTCATTTAATATATAAGCAATTAATGCATTAAATAGGTGAGCTAACGACAGTTCCATGCTATACTCTTTTTTCACTTATCTGACTTAAGACTTCTGATATGATCTAAATACTAAATTAGCATAACAACTGAATAGCTGAATGTTGTATAAGGCTATAGGTTTTCACATATATGGATCCTTATCTACAGATACCTGTATTAACTAACGTTTGAATAAGAAGCTTGCCGCAATAAACTTTTCCAGACTTTACTAACCAGAATTATTGCTCAGTATTATTGAAACTATACACGGATATTGGATACGGCAACAAATCTAGAGGTGCACAATTTAACCTCTTACGCCACAGACTATCACGAGTCTGTGCCATGGATGAATTCACTAGAGATCCCTGGTGCGTAAAACTGTTTCATAGGTGACATCTGCTAAACATATTCTTTTGCCTAACTGTTTCCGTCTGTTGCGGATCAAAATTTTGCAGTGTAGTGTGTTAACGACGGTTAAAATGTACTTTTTGTTGGTGTACATATCATAACTTCAAGTTTCCTCAACTTTAACGTGACTTGAACGTTGTTTTACCGATAATACTACGAAAGTGATGGACAAGAGTTACCTACTGCAATTTCATAAACATCATATATGTTGCTGACAATCAGATGTAGTTTCCAACTTGGCATTTAGTTATATATGCAACCCATATATATATATATATACACTATTTAAATAACTTAGGTGACGACGCCTGAAATTCGACTTTTTTTCTTTCGTTTCGTGTTGAGTCTTGGATCAGTGTTGTATATTTTTTGAGATATAATATGCAATTCATATTTTATTGATGGTTGTTGTTTACACTACTACTTACTTATCTTCAAATCGAAAATCAGTCGCTGCAGCTTGAAATACTATTATTACAGCTTACTGTGTAATCTGTACTATCCTACGCTAGCAGATACACGCAGCCATTTTTAATGCTTTGCATTGTAATTAGCCATTAGTCTTTTGTAGAGTTAACTGGTATATAGCACAGGACAATGTAGTACTTCATTTAAAGCTTTAGCAACATATAGATATCCACTTTACTTATTTCCTTGTTGATGAAGCAATACATTAGTCTAAGTACTTCCGTATCTACTTGTGGAGCTCTTTCATTAATTTTACTGATTGGATCTTGTGCTTTACAGGCAGTAAAGAAAACAATCCTACTAGGTTTTATTTGCTAAATTCTTTTAGACTTCCCTACTGTGTATTTAGATATGCTTTTTATTCACTAAACGTCGAGTATTTAAGAGTCAATTATGTTTTCATTATGATGCTGCTTATTGTCAATCGTCACTTGACATATTTCAGTTAAATGTTTAAACATCGTATTATCAAATTTTTCATACTGACGAAGTAGTGTTAAACGAGAGAAATAGGTACCTCAGCTGTTATGTCGCACAATTTTACATTTATGCAGAACCAATGGATTCAAAATTCGACAGCAAACAATATTTTTAGATTATAATGTATCTGTATGTATGTACAACATACACATGCAGGCATCGGTTCAAGTTCAGTCAGTTACAACGTAGAACTTTGTACATGCGTGCATCAGTTCAAGTTGCCATGCCTCTATTAACAGATAGAGATTAAATTGTCGGACCAAACCCCAGAGTAGGGAAGGTAGTAACAGAGTAAGTACTAATGGAAAGGTATAGTGATCAGAGATAAGATTCGAAAAAATGTGATTCAGTAAAGAGAAAATTAATAAAAGCTCAGAAAACTTAGAATTTGAGGGAAGACAAGGAGTGGATGTACCTGCTCCATTGCGAACGATTTTGAACCATATCACCTAAAGTCTCTAACCATTTGTTACGATCATCGCGTGGGCCCCAACCAGGTAGTCTGCATCTATTAATATGGCTCAGCTCGATTGTCGATGACTTCATGGATTGGTGCCATGTTTATGTTTGGTCACCCCTAACTTTCTTCCAGCCTACTCCCACAACAGAAAACATTGCTCATCGAGGTAGACGGTGGTCAGGCATACGTAACACGTCCTAACCACCTCAGCTAGTGAAGATTCACTACTTCATCAATAGACTTACCGTATTTACCTAGTATTCTATTTCTAAACCACGCATTCGCTTAATCAGTGGTCCCAGCAAACACGAGCAATGTTTCAGGGACATCTATGATCAAATACTAGGAGCCTACGAATATCCTCTAACCTTAATGGCCATGTTCCACATCCATAAAGTAAAACGGAATCGGACTGCTGTGCAGTAAACGCGTCCTTTCGTCAGTAAACGAATGTCTTGCTTACGCCACAAGTGACGCGAATCGGCAAAAGCCAATCGGGCCTTATGTATACGAGCCGAGATTTCATCAGACACCAGGCCGTCAGGACTGATGAGGCTCCCGAGATAAGTAAAGGGGTTAATACATTCAACTGCTTCGCTCCCTATCACTAACTTTGGTGCCGAATTAAGCCAGTCCTGAAACAGCATTTGGATGGGGAGAATCGCTTCCCAAACATGCTTACATTCATGTATAAGGCTGTCAAAAAAGTCTGCATTTTATCAGCATCTTCACCCAATAGGACTATATAATCTGCATATTCTAAGTCAATAAGTTTATCTCCTGGAAGGAGGTCAACCCCAGAAAAGTGAAACAATGACAATGTTAACTCTAATAGTATGTCAATGATAAAATTTAATTAAAAATGGGGAAAGCGGACAACCTTGACAAACACCACTAGAGGTGATCAATTGCGACGACGATTTGCCATAAGCTCTAACATGACATGTGGTGTTCGAGTAGAGAGCTTGTATAAGGTTAATGTACTTCTCCGGTACTCCTTTCAGTGATAGACTATTTCCACAACCTTACGATCGGTGAAATCAAACGCCACCTTAAGGTCAAGGAATACAGCTATTGTTGGGCGTCTAAAAGTGTCCCTTTGTTCCAGAACCTGCCTAAGTGTGAATATTTGGTCTATACAACCACGTCCGGGTCTGAAACCACCTTGGTTTTCTCGAGTTTCGCTCTTCACGAGCTTTAGTTAGACGTCAAAGTAGTATTGAGGCCGATATTTTAGACACTATATTCGTTAAACTGATTCCTCGGTAATTGTCACACGAGGACTTCTGTCCTTTCTTATAAATTGGGACGATTAGTATTCGAGACCAATCAGATGGGATTACGTCCAGTTCCCAAATTCTAGCCAAGATCTCAGCTAATCTCGCTATTACAACTAAACCGCCGTCCTTTAATATCTCAGGAGCTAATCCATCAGGTCCTGCTGCTCTCTCTCGCTTTAAGTTCCCTATAGCTTTCCCAACCTCACTGAGACTTGGAGGACCAATATTAATTTGCCATTCAGATTGTTTGGGGATGGTTGGCAACAGTGATGACACCGAGGGCCAGTTAAACTGTTCCCTAAAGTGTCTTTCCCATCGGTCTAATCTTCTGGATTGACAGTGAATAATAGAACCATCTTTTTCGGAGATAGTTTCACTTACAGTAGGATTTCTGATACCCATTTCCTTGATAAGTCTGAACAGTTGCTTACTGTTACCTAATGCTGCTGTCTTTTCCATTTCTTTAGCTTTCGTCACCCACCACTGCACACGATCATTGCGTAAGCTTTTAACCAGCTTGTGTTTAAGTTGCCTTCGTTCCTCATCATGTTCAGAACCAGACGGGACGTGTTGCTGAGCATCTATCAGTCCAGTAGATGCAGTTGAAATCCACTGCGTTTTCTTAACCTTTTGGTTTAGTTTATTAGTAGATATCACTGCTGTTTCAACAGCTTTTTGGATATCATTCCAAGCTAACTTGGGATAAGTACAGCTTACGCAGTTGACTAATTGATTTTCTAGTTGTTCTTGAAATGTATTCTTGACTTTTTCATCATTAAGTTGGATTATGAGGGTAATTCTTGACGCGGATCGTTTACTTCCAATGAGACGCAGACTAATACGCGCTCGTGCTAAGGCATGATCTGAGTCTAAACATGTGCTCCAAAACGAGCGGCAGTCTTCTATCAAGCCTCTCCGATGGTGGATGATAGCAATGTGGTCTATTTGAGTCCATCGTTGAGTTGATTGTAGAGGCGGCCTTGTCAACAAATGTTAAGAAGGCAGCATCGCTGCAGATGCTGGTTATCCGAGGGAAACATCTTATTGCTTCCACACCTCTCTGCAGTCAGCAGTACGACTTCGCCCTCAGATCTTAGGTTGCTGCCTTACATTTAGACTAAGTAGACTTCTACACAGTTTTCTCGGTCTTTCGTTGAGAAACGTATATCTCGCTTATGCCATAGGGGACATAAGTTGTCAAAAGCCAAACGAGCTTTTTGAATTCGAACAGAGATTTCATCAGACACCGACCCATCACTACTGATCACACTTCCAAGATAAGTTAAGTGGTCAATGCACGTAACTATTTCACTATCTTTAGTTCATACGTTGATGCTGATCGGTCTTGAATTAACAGTGCATTTAGAAAAGGAGGAACATTTTAAACATGATTTTATTGTTGGTCAATGCTTCATTTTATGAGCATCTTCACGAAACAGGACTGTTGTCCGTGTGTTCTAGGCTCATTAGCGTACCTAGTAAGAGGTCAGTTCTTGAAAAATTGGACGATGTGAGCGTTATTTCCAACGGTAAATCTATTATGAAATTAAACAATAATAGAGATAGTGGACAGCCTTGACGGACACTACTTGAGGTTACAAGTTCAAATGATATTTCTCCATAAGCTCTTACTCAACTAATAGTTTTTTAGTACTTAGACTTCACAAAGGTTTGTTTTTCTGGGGTACACTTATCAGTGAGAGACACTGCTATAGATCCTCTCAATGTACGGAGTTAAATGCTTCTTTCAGATCAAGCTAAAATGATATGATTGTTCGACACCGAAAATATGTCTACGTTCTAAAACCTGACGAATGGTGAATATTTGGTCTGTGCAACCGAGAGGAGATTTGAAGTCAGTCTCTAATTTTCATTTCCCGAGTAGTAATTATTGAAGTCGGTATTTTAAACACTATATTAGTCAAACCTTAACTAAAATACCAGTAAACTTAATTGCCAAAGCTTGATCACCAGTCGCCATTTCTCACAACATCTCGTCCTGATTGATTTTATTGTTTATTTGGAACAGATAATTACCCACACAAGATTTCAGAAGACTGCTACTATTTATAGTTTTCAGCCTAGTATTGCACAAATAACTTGAAGGTGTATGTCTACTTGAATCAGTTCCTTTAGTTTATTCATATTTTCTGCTTATATATCTTTGCATTTCCATTTTTGGCTAATTAGACTCAGAGTTTTCAATGAACAACGGTCGGTGGTTATCATCGGAAATACAATTAGAAATTGTACCTCGCCTCTAGAATTAACCACTCGACCTTCGGTTTGTTAGTAATATGAATAATATATAGTCACATTGTGTATGGTTATGTAAATAGTTACATTTTGATATTTTGTTATCATGTGAGGAATATGACATCCTTAATCGCTCAGGATCCCAGTGTTTAGATCTAAAGTAATAGGCGTTGTGTTTAATATGCGTATAACTTCGTCTGATTATTAAGACTTCCAGACCTAGTTTCCATTTCATAGTAATAGATACACTACTCATCACAGTTGAGAATTCACATTGTATAAATTACTTCCTTGTGGAAATATACAGTAGTTCTGGACCTACATCCGTTTTGAAAAATGATTATTAGTGGTTGTAACTCTTCATTCTCAACATTTATTACAACCCGCTCTGATTTATTTTACTGGTCCTAACTGAATATCTCACTAAAACTTTTCATTATTCAGTTCAAGTTGATGAATATTAGTCTTGACTATGCATGCAGTAGTAGGTTTGTTTATAGAGTTCACTATTATTAAAGAATCATTCTGTCCAAAATGTTGTAACGTAACTGTTAGTCTATTTTCATCATGTTCTATTCACTGGTATATATATCTGTTAATTAAACAACCTTTTTTCTTACTATACCGACAGTTTCATGGATCCGTGGCTCATTGGCCAGGGAACTCATCTTTCGTTCATTGAGCCATGAGTTAAAAATTAAAACTTGAGCGATGTAGTTAAATCTTATACCCAAAGTTCACTGTATAACATAAGCTTAATAAGTTACATCCCATTTTCGTAATATAATTTCATTATTCCAGAGCTTTTTCATCACACATTTCGCTTTTTGTCATCTTTGTTTCTAAAAACGTTTGGAAATTCTATTTATTACTGTATTTATTTGTCTGTTTCTCATACATTGAAATAGATGCAGACACAACTCTTAACATATAATCTTTCTTTGCTAACTGGATTAGTCTGAGTGGAGCACATATATCTGTTACTGCTACCTATTTGTCAATCTACTAAAGCAGCCCTATATTTTGAGTTATTAATCACGTGAGCGATTCGTCTGTTGCGACTGCAGCTCGAATATACAACAAAATAGAAGTCAGTAAAAATAAAATGAATATTATGCAAGTCAATTATTAGTTCACGGAACTATAAGTAGATTTAATACATAATCATTTCACAGCATAATTCATTTGCCTTGTTATTATTATTATTACTGTAACCACTACCAACGTATTCAACCCATACTACTAAAATGAATATAAGTAACTAAATTTTGCTTTAGAATTTATCAATCAGCTGGTTTAAATGAATGCAATTTCGAATTTTTATACTGGGATTGATAAACAGGTTTGTTTCTATAGTTTTATTATTAGGGTTTTGTGACTACAATGGAGTTTTCTAATGATGATGATCAGTGGCGTAACTATTCACAATAATGTTGATTGAAGTTGTAATAGCAATAGTTTGCCACCGACATTTCTTACATAATTACATCAGTTTTAACTATCTAATTGATAATACTATATTTCCCAAATCTTTTTTTCTTTTTTTCCAGTCCATTTCGTATCGTCAGTGATTGCGGAGCAGCGTTTGCTATGGGTTCTATAGGTGGTAGTATCGTGCATTTTTATAAAGGTTATCGTAACGCTCCTTCTGGTTACACAAAGAAGTTAGTTAGCGCAATGGCTAATGTTCGTCAGCGTGCACCACTTGTGGGTGGAGCTTTCGCTATATGGGGTGGAATGTTTACAGCTGTTGATTGCTCTTTAGTTTTTGCCCGTCAAAAAGAAGATCCATGGAATTCAATCACTAGTGGGGCAATAACGGGGGCTGTTTTAGCCATACGTCATGGTCCAGGAGCTATGGCCGGTCAGGCAGTTGTTGGTGGACTTATACTGGCAATTATTGAAGGGCTTGGAATAATGATGAACAGATACGCTCCCATGCTTCTGCGTAAGTTTGCTATTCATCTGGATGCTCTTTTTGCTCTTCTCACATTCTACTTCTGGAGCTGTGTGAATCAATAAGTGTCAACTATAGTTTTCTATCCAGCATTCAAAAAGTGAATATGTGAAGTTGGTTTAAATTGTGTGGGTGCGTTAATGCGTTATTAATAGGGCGTGGAGTAGTTAAGCATGCTGACCGCTTTAACATAACTTGGGAGTCTCAACAGTCCTGGTGATCTAGTGTTTGATAAAATCTTGGCTCGTATACAAAAGGCTCAATTTGCCTTTGCCAATCTACGCCACTTGTGGCTTAGGCGAGACCAAAGGATACGTTTACTGCACAGCGGTCTGATCCGTCTTACTTTATGAATGTGAAAGATGGCTACTAACATACTTACTTATCCCCGTTACCCCTCACAGAGGAGCATAGACCGCTCACCAGCATTCTCGATTGAACTCTGTCCTGAGCAATCCTTTCCAGCTGTTTCCGATTTCTAATATCTATTAAGGATAGGGGATATTCGTAGATTACTAGTATTCGATTGTAGGTGCCTTCCATGTATTGCTAGTGTTTTCTGGGACCACCGACTAAACAGTATATGGGTTAGGAATAGAGTACTAGGTAAAGATGGTGAATCAATTGATGAAATAGTAAATCTTTGTCAATTGAAATAGTTAGGACGTATTTTGCGTACGCCAAACCACCGCCTACATCGACGAGCAATGCCTTCTGGTATAGAAATAGATTGAAAAGAAGTTAGAGGCGGTCAAACCAAAATATGACACCAGTCCATAAAATGATAGACGATTGAGCTGAACCATGTTGATAAGTGCAGACTACCTGGTTGGGGTCTAAATCCTTTTCATTAATATTACCCCAATAATAATATTGTTTCTACCTCCAATACTATGGGATTTGGTCCGACAATTTTATCTCTATCTTTAGCTAGAATGTCAGCTGAGTCGTTAAGGTGGGACCATCATCCTTAAAGACCTCTGGAGTTAACCCATCCAGACCCGCTGCTCTTCCTCGCCTAAGATAAGCTATAGCTTTTGTGATTTCTGTAACAGTTGGGGAACCTAAATCGATTTTTTCCATAAGGCTACTCGCAAACAGTGGGTGGTTGATCCCAAATCAAAATAAGAGGAGAGCTGGTAGCAAGATGTATTAAAAAAATAACAGCAGAAGGCAAAGTAAAGCATATTACTACACTAGTTTATATAAGCATCAGTGTAGAATATCCCAAAAACTTCCTGATTTTTCGTTGCCTCTGATGGACTAAGGATGAACCAATCACAATACATCTTCGTGAGCATGTTTTGATCATACTTTAGTCAGGCTCGTTTTGTGCTAACAGTATTTTACACTTAGTTGAACAGGAATGTTTGAAAATATTACTGTTGTCTAAGTTAAGCTTGTTCAGATGTTTTCTTTACCGCGAAGACTATAATGCACTTCATTTTGTAAACTATTCTCCAATTAAGATTGGTGTTGTAGAGGTTGTTAAATTTGGTATCACATATTAACTTGGGTCAGATATGTTCTGAAAACTAAGAAACATTGAACAGGTGTTTTATCTTAGTCTGGGACTTACTAGCCACACTCACCCATGCTCTCACTGGAGATCGAACTTAGGGTCTCCAGATTTCTGTGGTGAACACAACCTGGGGATCCAGTGGTTTATTTTTCTAACTTCAGTCACTTTACGATGTGTTTGTATAGTCTCATTCTTTTCTGTTGGTTGTTAGCTACCGTATATCCCACATGTTAAACTTCACTATTCACACTTCTCTGGAGTTTTAAGAATTACTTCTTGAGGTTGGTCACTAGTGAGCTCATATTGATTGTGGTTAAGTTCCATGGAGATTGTTCTGAAAATTTATAAGTGTATTTCCCTTTTTATACTGTTAAGACTATCATGAAATGTTATCGAAGTGAACAAGTTCCGATGTATTATTAAGGGAAATGTATAGCATTTGAATATACATTAATTATTATTATTTAAACACGCTTTGTACAGTCGAACACAAGAATTATGTACCACACGCAAAAACGGTGTTATGAAGAAAGAAGGGAAGAGATAAGATAAAAAAATACGTTAGTGAGTAAGCATGGTTTATAATAGGAAATTCACTTCAGTGATATATACAATCAGGAACCTAATACAGTTAAGAATGCCTTTCATTTTATGAAGAATATCAAAAGCATTCAAAATTATCACCGTTAGCTTTTATTCTGAGCCGTAGTTCAGGATGCTTAGTGACACCATCTGTAGGACCATAACCAAAGAGTCATAACGGGCGAACGAATACCTATCCTATTCAACTATTTTCCATAGGTTGACACAATGTAATGTACTTAACAACTGAATATGCATAAAGTTAGTGTTTATCGGTACAATTGATTTCTAGTGTTCATTCGAAATTAGCTATTGTTGTCCGTATTATATAATCTCTATATGTATAATTTATTTGAAGGGAAAATGAATTTTTTGTTGAAAATATCTTTCAAACTCAAAGTTACTAATTTTTTTCAAATGTGATGGTAATAAGTTCTGCAAACAAACTTGTGGTTATGCTAATTGTATACTGCACGTCAGTCAGTGCTATACGTAGAAGCATTTTTTAATCTAACGGGTATTCATGTTTATTTACTAACCTACCGTTTGTAATTCAACAACTCACTCTTCCGACATTGTAAGTGTTGTCAGCTGAAGTTATCTTAAATACTTTCATTATTCATTAAATACGACAAATCCATCACTCTGTCCCATGATGAATGAGGTCATCAGTTTAAGTCGTATGGTTTAATTAAGACTAAAAAGAAACAATATTGAATAAATCCCTCATACTCTGCCTAACTGTTTGTTCTCGCCCTTTTATTATTAGGTAAATAGGATTATGTGCATAAAATGTTGTTATTTTTCGCATTTTTCCCTTCCTTTGTTCACTTGACATTTTTAATTTTCTTTCCTTATAATCTTGGGGTGGTTTGGTACTTGGCTTAATGCTGTCTTTTTTCCTTGCTTGGGATTTCTATTTTATTTTTACCATTATCACTAACAATGTATTGTTCAGTTGATAAAATAAAAAAAGGCTGCACAAAGTTAATATAATGATCCCCTACTACACTTTTAAGATGACAAGTACAACATATTTTCACTCACTTTTCCTTTTTTTTCAATGTTTACTTCATATATACACTCACATCATCCGTTCAGTTTCGAAGAAACGAGATAGAGAAAGTAACAGCTGCTAGGAACCTTTACAAATTTTAACTACAAGCTTCTAATTTCTATTGTTATTATGCATTGTATATCAGTCAGTTAGTAATGCTTAATTATTCTTTTAACTGATATTATACATGGATAGTTCATCTCCTTGTTATACACCCTTCATCTGCTGCATCAGTAAATTGAGGTTACTAGTTTGGTTTTTATCAGTTGTTCTATCTGACATTGAAAAGAAACAACTTGTTTATCTTGTGATTCTTTTTTGAAGTAGTTACACTAGAGGTAAATTGTTTATTCGTCTACCGTTCAACTTATTTAATAATTTTTATTGTGCTAAAATCAAGTCCTATTTCTTGATGTATATTAATTGACATTTTTGCTACTTAATTTATTGTATATGTAGAGTAATAAAAGGCATTTGTTTCCTGCCAAATAGTAATAATAATAGTAGGATTGTCATTTATGTATCGCTTAATAGTGAATCTGTCGACTGAAAAACATACAAATATGCTTTTTTAATTTGATGGTGTCTTTATTTAGTAATCAATCGCCACTTTATATCGATGGTGATTAAAGCCTCAAGAAAATCTCTACAATGTCTACTAATTTCGACTAATGAATTAAAAACTCATCATTCCATTTTCAGAATGTATGTGCATGCAGATTTCTGTCATTGCTGATATACTAGGCTTTAAGACATTAATTCTATGAGGGTTGGCTGTACTACCCGGCTGAGCAAACTGAAGTAGGTAGAGCGGGACTCAAACTTAGTTGAAAGCTGAACGCCTTAACCACTAGGCCACTGCTTCAGATTATCATTGTTGTTATTCCTATTGCTGTATCTTACAGGCTTATACACTCATCTTTGATTATTAGAGTACATATGTTATTACTTACTCTGTTACTACCTTCCCTACTCTGGGATTTGATTAAACAATTTAATCTCTATCTGCTAATTGAGGCATGGCAACTTGAACTGATGTACGCATGTACAAAGTTCTACGTTGTAACTGACTGACTGACAACTCATTCGGTTACTACCGAATTGTTGTTGGTAAAGAATTTTATTTGGCTTTATATTTTTTCAAGCTTAAAAATTTGGTAGACTTATCATACAGCACATTATTGTTTTGTAGCCTAGTGTTTAACCTCACTTCCTCATGTTTACACGTAGTGTTTGGAGTTTGCAGTTCCCTAAGATTAACATAATGTTTGTAGCGATACGTTTTTTGGTTGTCTTACTTTCTTTGAGGTTGGTGATTTAATCGGGCAGCTGTTGTTGTCGTCCTGGATACTTATTAGCGCTTACTTCATCTAAAAGTAAGTTGTGTAGCTTCCTGAGATAGTGGATCAATTTATTATGATGATCATTCGTGTGAATGAGCGCCCATCAGCTTCATGCATTTGTGTATTCCTGTTTCGTTTGTTTGTGACCACATGATTTGGCGACCTTTTCTATGAAGCTTGATAAATAGGGTCTATGACGATATTGACTTCGGAAAATTCATTCGAATATTTTATAATTTCCTGGAAATGGAAATTCAACGTCTTCCCAATCCAGTAAAAATACGTGCCTTACAGTTCATTTATGCACAAGTTTAGTATAATAGGGGGATTTTCATTCTGTATATTATGAAGTCATTAATTATGCTTGTAAAGTCGATTAACTTCCAGTGTAAATTTTGTGATTATATGTATACGAAACTCTCTTTACAGTTTCCTGATCTAATCAACGTTTTGTGTATGTACGTGTTTTAGAAGCTCCACCAGACGCTGCACCAGATCAACAATATAATCAATCATCAGGTGGTCCAGGAAGCTCCTCTGGTAGTGGTGGGAGTGGATTTTACAATATTTTTGGTTCTAATTCTACGCATACATCTTCAGAGTCAACATCTACAGAACCCCTTGGTACAAAATCTGGATTTTTATTTCAATAAACTGACAACTGTGTGATTCAGTAGGAGATATTGTTAACTGCAGTTCACATCTGTGTATATAAAAGAACCTGTTAGTGTATTCAAAACTAATAATAATAATAATCCGGATCCTTCATAGTTCATTCAGAATTCTCTTCCATCTTCATATTGCTTTTACAACTAGTAGTGCTTTAATTATTTCTCTTAGTTATGAAAAAAGAACAGTATGTACATGATTTACTGAACAAGTTTAAATCATTTTCAAGGTGCTCGAATCTTTTTTCTTTATTAACTTCACCATACTTTTGCCACAAATTTCTCACTGTCTGTAGGCTGATCTATTCTTATCAGATAAATATATTAGTATTAGGTTTCTGTATCTAGTTCACTGTCGACTCTCTAAATTTATTATTTGCTTCCACCTTGTTTTTACATAGTCACCATCAATTCATGAAAATTCTCACTGGTTCTTTTTTACTTTTATTAAATTCTACGAGTTAGTCATCAATCCGTGTGTGAAATTTTAATATAGTCTTAACGATTCTAATTTTTCAGCCTACATTTACAAATCAACTTGTTTGTTAGTTGTAATTTCTCTATATTTGGTAATCTACTGAATGATATCTAAAACGAACATTTAGTATATCCTGATCAATTTTGTAAGCATTAGATGTATTTGTATGCCGCACAGCTGCTCGGTAGCTGGGGTGTTTAGTCGTAGTCATTCAATAGAAAAAAAGACAATTGAATAATACGTATTAACCTGGCAAGTTAATTTAGTCCATCTAACTTGATCAGATTTTTGTGATTTCAGTTATCGAAATATTCAATTATGTTATTTAGTATAATTGAAAAGATCCTTCAGGCTGCTTTATTTCTCTGTAATGTTTCTTATTCTTCTGTAGTCTAAGTTTTGCAACTTCTGAATCGAATTAGGTGAATATAATGAGTATCCACAGTATAAACCATAATAATATTAAATGAAAACTGTTTCCTTTCATTAACTGATTGGACTTTAGAGAGTTTCTTGTTAATACTTACAATATTAAAAATACTCGCTAGATAACAACGATCATATCTAATAGATGAAAACAAGCCATTATAGAAGTATTTCTGCATCTGATTACCTCTTGGTGTCTTGTTCTTCACTGTTGAACCAATCAAAGAAGCTTTATATCTGCAAGCAGATAGGTGTGCTGCTATAATACAATAAACTCTATCACATTTTGTTTTTGTCAGTGAATAAACTAACATCATTGTGGTCCCTATCAGCCTTTTATATCGATTGTTGATATTGATTAGTTACAATGAAACCATACCGTATTCGAGTTAATAATTTAAAGTAATCTGTTTATCAATACTACAAAGCTGAGTTCAGTGAATCTGGCATATCAAGATCTGTTTCTTTATTAATTTAAATGGTCGGTACTGTTTTCTGAATGCAGATATTCTGTTAGCTAAAATCCCCCCCCCGGTATTCGCTAAATTTAGTTCCCTCATCTGTCCTTGTCTCTTGAAATAGAATACCGATGATATTTATTAGTCTATTTTAAATATCTTTATTTGTCTTCGTATACCACTAATATCATTTTAACTCACCTATTACTATCAATTAAAGATTAGCATTTTGTGGAAATTTAGTGAAATGATAATTGAAACAATTGCAAAACTGATAGAATAGTTGAAATAAGTTGGAGAGCCTTTTCGGAAATAAATGATAGGGAATTAAATTAAGTGAATGTAGGTAATAAGATATCTCTTCTGTGTACATAATTCAAGTATCGTTACATGGATATCTAAACTTTCAGTGGCTTTAATGAGTTGGTAAGGTGATTTGGTAGATTTAGCCGAATTTAATATATACAAAACTGACGTGGGTGGTGTTATGAAAAGTTGATTAAGTTAAAATGAATCGAACTCCCTAACCATTGTAGAACTAAGCTAAAATATTGTAGCATATATTGAAAGTGATTACTAGCTGTGACCAATATACATTACTCAACAGAAACTGGTAGTTCTACATTGATGCGGATGCATAAACTTATCTTGTTTGACGAAAAACTTATGAGGCTAATCGAAGTATCGCTGCATAAAATGCCCAGTCCAGTTAGTCAATCATTCGGTTGCTCCACGCTGCATGAAAAAAACTGTCTCAATACATTTAGTTGGTGCAGGAAATCTACTTAATAAATAAAGTAACTGGTTAAAGTATTTGTGTACATATTGTCTCAAATAGATAAATTATACTTCTTGTACTATTTCGAATTCGTAAAGTTACCAATCAAATAATTTTTGAAAAAATTTGGGCTTCGTTTCATGTATTTATGACATACAGAGGTGCTCTATCCTTGTGGATAAACTCATTTCATGTAGTATTGATCATCCTAAATAACGTTCAGATGAAGTCTACTATTTGTTTTGAGTGAATTTTGCAGTAGGTTAATCAGGAATTATTTTCCTTAGTTTTAAATCAGTGCTATTACCCTTTATTTGAAAGGGGTTCTGATATAGCGAACAACATCCTGTTCTGAAGTTCACTAAATAACATGTTTCGAAACGTCAGGTTAAGCTATAGAGAATCGTTGCATAACACTCATTACTTATTGTTAGTTCAGGTCAATCTAAATATGTTGTAAGATTGAAATGTCAGAATCAGCAGATATGAGCGAATTATAAAGCCGTGCTTGGTCCTCTTTTCATTCATATGTTCATATAAGGTTATCTGAATACTCTCCCTGTAAGTGGGTAATATTATCATAAAGAACGAAATTAACTAGAGCGCAACTGTTCACTGGCTGAGGTTATTCCCAACGCTGTCACTAACTACCGTTGTTCATCATTTTTGCGTCAGTTTAATGGGTGAGTGCTGCATACTACAATATCATTTTCAACTCATGATATTTACCATATTTGCATTTTTGAAACGGCATAAAAGTTTGTGAATGTGTTCATCACAGACAGTTTTGGAAAGTGTCAACCTGTTTGCATCTTACATTGTAAATGGTCTTGCAATTGCTTTCTGTTTATAAATACCCGTATCTTTTGAACTAGTGCCTTTCATAGTTCACCAAGTTTCAGCTCCATAAAATAGAACTCTTGTCGTTTGTATTGAAAATTCCTATTTTGATGTTGGTTGACAGTTTTTTGAGTTCCAGATGTTCTTTAATTATGAAGATGCTGCCTTTACCTTGTTAATTTGCGCCTTGGTATCTGCATCAGATCTGAACCTCCGTGTTTATCAGTGATGCTGCCAAGATCTGTAAAATTTTTCATATCTCCCAAAGCTTCACCTTTAAGTGTAATCTAGTTGCTGTTTGTTGTGTTGTACCTAATGATCTCGCTTTTCTTCTTATGTATGTTGAAGCCTTATACTACAGAGGCTCCTACTGCACTGTCAATCTTCACCTGCATTTGTTGCTGTGTGTGGGATAGAAAAGCTTGGTCGTCTCCAAAGCCCAAGTCGTCTAGTTGCATTCAGGTTGTCTACTGTATTCCGTGCTTGTCTTGAGATGTTGCAGTTTTCACAACCCCGTCAATCACCAGCAGAAATATAAATGGCTAGAGTAAACAGCCTTGCCTTACATCAGTCCTTATTTATAGGGAATCCGTAAGCTTGCCTCCATACACAGCTTCGCAGTGTAGTCTGTCGTAAGAATTCTGTATGATATTGATTATTTTATCAGGTACACCATAATGTTGAAGAAAGCTCCATGATGTTTGCCTGTTCACGCTGTCAAATGTTCCCTCATAGTCAAGGAAATTGGTGTAAAGTGGTAAGTTTCATTCAAATGAATGTTCAACAATAATCCGTTGTGTCGCAATTTGGCCGGTACATGATCGATCCTTAGGGAATCTGGCCTGTTGATCTCGAAGTTGGGCGTCTACTGAATCTTTCATTCGTTTCAACATTACTCCGTTGAAGATTTTTCCTGGTACTAAAAGTAAAGTAATGCCTCTGTAGTTTTCATACTTGCTAAGATCTCCTTTCTTTTATATCTTGATATGGTACCCTTCTTTCCTATCTGTTGGTATTTGTTCTTCTTCCTAAATATTTCTGAAGAGGGGCATCTTTGCAGTTATCTCTATGAAGTTACTAAATCCATGCCTAAACCTCCTTCTTTATCCGAGCTTGTGACCGCCAGTAACTCTAGGCGGATTCCTGCAGGAGTTACCTTAATAGTATACTTTTCATTTATTCATGTAACAAGTTAGAATATCATTGGGCGAAATTTATATTTAAGTTATGGAAAAACTAATTTACTCAGTCATTCGAAGTATCACTGATAAATAAGTTTTTCCTTCATACATATAAAACCTTTCTATTAATTATTTTCTTCAAATGTAGGACATTATCAGGAGAGTTAATAATCAGGGTCGAATATTCCCGAATTAATACGAAGAATCTCTCCAGATCTCTTTCAGTTGATATCATCTTTAAAATTCAAAAGTAATTTCAAAAAATAGCCCACCCTTTCTAAATGTTCTTCAATGAAAACTTCATGTTTTGAAAATGGTGTTATATCGGACCACTAAAGAAGAGTAACAAACTCTTAGAACTGTGTTTTAGCACACTATTTCAATCATTCTAACTGTGGCTAATGTAAACATTTCGTTTCTATGATTGTTACGTTCCTTTTACACTATCCTCCCGATTAGTATATTTACTCTTAGTACATTGTCTCTTACTGTGAACTACAGTTCATTGGTTGTGTACAAGTTATCCCTATTTACTGTCACTATCTCCTTTGTTCTGTATTAATCTTAATTTCCTAATTGGTTCGTTGTATGATCTGTATATATAAGGGAATGTATGAAATATAATCCGATTGTGTCTGGTTGGTCTATCGGCTCGTGTTCTTCTTATTCTGGCTTGGGACTCAGTGGGCATAGGGCAGACGCGCAATTATCGACTAGGCACATCTAATTGACATTCGGTCAACTAACCAAAATTTCTCGCGTCATAACAAATGGGTATCACAATGAGCCTAGATTACTAATAAGCAAGTATCTCGATATAATAAACAAGCATTGTAGACAAGCTAGTCACCTTATTATTATTGTTTCTAAGTTTTTATATTCGTTGTCTATATTATTCTATTCAGACCATGGTATTTAGATTTGTAATGCTTTAGTGTTATCTTATTTCTGCCTAACAGAAGCACAAGTTAAAAATGCTGTATTGGTTAATAAATTAATCTTAACTGAATGAAAATATTACGTAGTTACAATTTACTTCCGTAATCTTTACTAACCATATCGGAAGTGGTACAGAGTGTGTTACTGCAAACAAACGATTGTCACGAAGATTTAAGCGTAAGAAACTCTGAATAGGTCGTTTCTTTTTTCTTCGTTTAACTGATTCCTTAAATAACTTTTATAATTTTGCAATAAAAATGAAATAAAATTTCAATTTGTTACCAACTATTTAATTCTTTATTCCTACTTGTCATTTTGTTTTCTCTTTTTTTGTTCTAGTGATATATTTTATGTCATAAATAAAATACATCAATGCAGTTTACAGGTTGGAAGTAGTTAACTACATAAAAACTGTAGCGTAGTTTTTATCGAATTAATAAATCACTAGTTATTGAATTGAAATAGTTTGTGGAGAATGGTATTAAGTTTAGTCGATTGAACTCGTCACAGATTGATGTTACCAGGGTGATTTTGAAAACTAGGGAGCACTAGTATGGAACTCGCTAGCAGTACACGGCCTAGATTCCGCCCTAGGGGCTCCAGGTTGGCTAACAATGACCCTTGGCAGCATTAGGTAGGCACCCAGTCACAGAATTCCCAATTCCATCAAGCAATAATTAGCTTGACGGAGACAATAAACGGGTTTCTAAGTAGTTTCAATATTGCTAGCTGTGGTTAGTAGTGGGATCGAAGATGCACATTTAACCTTATTTGTGACTTGTCATCTAAATTTATCTGGGTTCCTGTATTTATGTCCGTAGTGGGACTCGAACCCTGGGGCTTTTATTTCAAATGCCAACGAATTAATTAGTAATTTATTTGAGTCCAGTTGACCATCAACTTGTGTAATGGGTATGAATTTATTTGTAAGGGTTTATATCTTCTCAGTAATGTTGCTGTAGACTGAAATTCATCAGCACTTATTGGTATATGTCAATTGTTGATCATTCTTTACGTTTCTGACTGTTTTTTTTTTACTTTGTTTCTATAAGCACTATACGAATGATTCTCCTTTCTCATTTTCTTGACTTTTGCTGAAAAAATCCAAATGACAATTTCTGACTTTCTATTCCTCACAAATATGTAGTTTATTGTGTGTGCATATGTAATAACAGAGACTGACCAGTTTCATTCCATGATAAATCAACAGGAAGATAAAAATTCATCTTAATTAGGTTCATGATATCTTATCCTCTATTATAAATATGTTATTTAATGATTTATCCATGCTCAACTCAAGTCACTGGCTTCATTATTCCTAAAATACTTTTTTCTCTTTTCTATAATTTTGTCGTTCTTTTTTTAGTTGTAGATGATAAATTGTATCTCGTAAAAGCACAAGAATCACCTGGTGCTAGGTTATCTATTTTTAAACATCAACAGGAGAAGAATACAAATACAAAACTCCTACAAATAAACTACTACTCAATACATTAGTGAGTAGGTCATTAGATAACACTGTGTAATTTAAAATAAATGAAGTGTTTTCCAATTTCAATGGGAAAATTAAGCTAAAAATATAGATACGTTTCAGCTGATTATTCCTAATTAGAATGAAATGTTCATCATAAATTCCATTTGTTAATTACACACAATTCAACTTAAATCTGAGCACAAAATCTTACTTCATCTCTGTAGACATTTACACAGTTAATAAGATCAGTAGTAAAAATAAATGTTCTTATTGTACATAAAGTGCTTTTTGATAACAAGCCTAAATAACAATGACTTATCTGTGATAGTCTCTTTGAAATGCTTAAACCGAAAGAGACAATAGCATCAAGACAATATAGTTTGCCTAAAATACATAAAAACAGCTTGCCTCGTTGACCAATATTGGACATGACTAATTCTGCTTATCACGCTACAACGAAATGATTAGTAAAATTCCTGGAACCACTGCATAGAGAGATCGTCATACATAACGTTATGAACTCTTCTGAGTTTGTCAACAAAATAAAAGATCTAGTAGCTTAAAACAAATCAACGATATCACTAGATTTGTCATCCCTATTCAATAACGTTCCCCTCACTCGAAACAGTAGATTCTCTATGAAATGAACTTACGAAAACAGATATAAAAACGGAAGTCTCAGTTTCCACACTAAAATGCTTTATCCTTAGATGCATAATCAACGTAAACTTTAAATTTAATAATAAGTTTTATAGAGAATCAGATAGTGTCACAATGGGGTCACCATCGGCCTCACTTCTCGCAGATTTCTTTCTTTTAAAATTAGAATATGGTCCTCTTAAAAACGCAATCAGTCGGTTGGCATTTTATTCTCTGTATGTAGATGATACATTTATGATTCTCACAAATGAAATATGCAAGAATAATGTACTTGAACCATTAAACAGCATTCATCCATCAATCTTCTTTACCTCAGGACCAGAGCTTAATGATAACAACTAGTTCTTAGATATCTTATTAACACGAAGATTATATGGTACAATAAAAGGAAGTATTGATAGGAAATCGAGATTGCTTTGTCAGTATACTCATTTCTGCAGTTCTGTGCCACTAATATACAAAAGAAATTTAGTGAAACGTTTGACACATCGCCCTAGATGCATATGTTCTGAGATTAATGTGTACGAAGAATAACTCACTATTCGTAATATGCGCAGTATGAATATTTACCCGTTGAAATTCATACATAAGCATATAATGTCTACAAAAACGAAATCATAAAGCGCAACTGTCCTTAAGAAACCGATTTTCTCTAATTATAATTCTTAGATGATAACATGAGTGAAATCATGACGCAATGAATTAGAAAAGTGTTGCAGAAGACGTTTACTACAACCAAACTACATATCATATTCTACAACCACTCTGTCATATAAACATAAACTTAAGATAAACTTGTTGAATTCTCAACATCATCCCAACTTAGCTGAGTAAAGGTCAATTACAACTAATAAACACCTCCATACTTGCACGTTTAGTTGATACGAAACATCAAGTAGACATCACAAAAGCTTTTAAAATCATTTATCAAGTCCCATCCAAACTATCTCATGAGTTAAGCATATTTCTACATATAGCGGAAGTCATCGATATCCACCTTCATAAACCGGACCTGTGGGTACATAAGAAATTTCTACGACCTCTCGTTATCTTGGCCATAATAATAGCCATCTCTCGGATGGTTTACAAATGACTTATTACACTCAATTGCTTCATTATTATTATTATTATTACTTTTATTATTATTATCACGATAAAGGATTCTTTTCATAACTTCAAAAAGTATGTTCTCTCAATTGTCATTTGATTCTTACGTAATAGTATTGATCATTAGATTTCATGTAATTACTTTATCAACATTTTTCTACAATAGATATTATGCGATCGACAATATGCCAATTCATTCAGTTATCATTTGCATACTTTTAGAAACTATAATTACCTTATTCACCTTCATGTCCTAATTGCTTTGTTAATTAGTCATAATTATTTTATAAACACCGTTGAACTTGTAAAATTATTATTATATACATCGCCAATTATTATGTAATGGTTTTAAACCTATTGTAAATTTACATATACATAGAGGGTTAGGTGTTTACCGATTTGAAACCCCTGGAAGGGAATCTGAAGTGTACACTGCTGAAGAGCCCCATACTAAGATGAAACAGCTGTACAGTACTCCTTAATTTTCAATGGTACCCAGCTAACATTAATCTGTGACGTATTCAATCAACTAAAAACACGAATCTCCACTAACCATCTTAACTCACATACATCTAGATTAGTGTAGGGCATTGACGAAAAAGAAAACAAATTGGAAAGAAGCATTTCTTCACTTCTTTCATGTTTTCTTATTGTTTAAATAGGCAATTTCATGTTTTTATTGTTTTAATTAATTGTTTATTTTTGATACATTTTCTTATTATGTAATTTATTTTGTTTTAATAAATTTCTAAATGAATGGCTTTTGTTCAATGTTCAAGTTTATTACTTCCTCCCCCAAATCATTTGTTCTATTAACAATAATGACAGTAATAATATATTTTTTTTCACTTATGTTCTAAATTATTGAATTAAAATAATAATAATAATAAAAAGAAACATATGTAAGATGGTCAATCAGTTAGTCAATAAGTATGTGTAGTCATGTAAGAAACATTTTATTTTAGGTAAAAATTCAAGTGACAATAGTAATGATAATACATTTGTCTTTTTGACGCCGATAATAATAATAATAGTAATAATAATCATGACAGACTGTGTGTTTGCAGTAATCATTGTTGTATCCTGTGGTGATTTGCCTAACTGTTTAACATGTTTGAAGAGAAGTTAAAACAAAAATTTTTTCATTTTTAGAACAATTGCCAAGTTACAAAAATATGTTTGCCTTAGTCAACTTTTACAATAAAAGACAATTGGAAAAAGTTTGAATGAATATGGGTGTTTAGTGGTAGGGGTAAATGTATAGGTGTTTATTATGAAGTATTATTATAAAAGGAACAAAAAGTAAGTAGATGATTATGTAGAAATAGGTAAGGAGAAAAAAAGAAGACTGTATTATGTAGTTTGATGGGTAGATTGTTCTAGATGGATGAACATATCATAAATATGTATTTCATGTTATGTTTTCATCTTATCATTGTTTTTATTCAATCTTCAAGTGATAAGTTATGTTCTCATTCAATGTTGTTCTTTCGTCATCTTACATCATTAAAAAATCATATAAATTTTGTATTTCTTTGTACATCTACAATAAAGTCTATTGTAAGTATGCATATGTATTCCTTCTATTGGATTGGATAATACTTACCAATATTATTTCCGTATAAATGTTTATTTAAAATACAACAGAACATTTTTTCCCATAAAAGAAAAGTAAAAAGAACAAGAAATACATTACCTAGCAACTAGTAGTTAATTCAATCTAAATTTCTAAGAGACTATTCAATTTGTAGAACAAAATTTTCCATAAACAAACTTATTACAGTAATTTGTTTTAGAAACAATAATGAATTTAATTTTGTATTTATTATAAAAAATCAAAAGATAAGTGAATGAGATAATTCCATTTGAACTATTCATATCATTAACAATTAAACATAAACTATGAAACGTATTACATATTCATTGTATTTATGGTTAACAATGTTATCAATGATTATTTTATCTTATTTTGTGAATAGTACAATTTATTCATATCCATTACATACATTTGGTAGAATTGGAATGATAGGTGCATCGAAACAATCATTTCTTAATTCATGGAATTCAAAATATGATAATAAACATGATAATGATGAATATTCAAGAGGTAATCATTTAAAGAATAATTTATTATTTAATGATCATGATTCATCATCGTCAGCATCATCGGTATCATCATTAACAGATGATTCATTATCACCATTATCATCATCATTACTATTTGATGATAACTATTTCGATACACATAGTACACATTCATCACATATGGATCGTTTAGATCCAACAAGTTATTATGCTGATTGGCATCGTTTATTAAATGGTTATGGTAGTCAAAGATGTCATAAAATTCCTAAAAATATGTCATTATGCCAAAATATTGGCTATGATGGTATGATATTGCCTAATTATTTACAACATGAAGATCTTAAAGAAGCTGTTGAACAATCACAAGTATGGACAAGTTTAGCTCAGACTGAATGTCATCCTGATTTGAGAAAATTTTTATGTGCTTTATATGCACCAGTTTGTGTTGATGGTCATCAAGAACATCTTATACATCCCTGTCAAAATTTATGTGAAGATGTAAGACGAAGCTGTTTACCAAAAATGTTACAATTTGGATTTGGATGGCCAGATATTGTTAAATGTTCTAGATTTCCAACTAGTTCAACTAGAATGTGTATACCATTATCACAACAAAGAAGTGAGTGAACTGTTATGATTAGTTTAAATAATGCAATTTTTTTAACTTATACACTATAAATTTGAGAGCTTTTTACTTCCGGTTGATGTTATTATGAACTGAAATTGACCAATTTCCATATCAGTATATGTCTTTTGAGAGGATCAACACTATGCGGCAATAGTTCATAAGTACAATTAAAGTTGAAATGTTACTCACAAATGGCATTTAGGCCGCATGCTCTATCCTATTTATGCATCATCAGCTAGATATACTTGCATCCTTGTCAATGTTTACACCGAGACTCGAATTGAATCTGTTTACGGGAAAGGTCATCAAGCTCACCACTGAACTACTGAGTTACTTTAATATCAAACAAAAAGTATACATTAAAAACTTCAATGGTTTAAAATAATACTTTTCTGTCTTAATAAGGTTTAATGAGGCAGGAGCATCCCACTTTGACTTTTTCAATTCAAAGCCCGAGAATTTCACAGGATCACCTTCGTATTTGTATTTAGCTATGCAACTAGTCTCTCTAGGATTCATTTTATGTATGTGTATGTGCATAATTACGTTTACAATTAACTTAATGTTATAATTGTGTGATTTAAAGTGCAGGTTATCTAGGCCACCTACAGGCTAATGAACTTAAGACTTGGATGTTAGGTCTGATTTTTGTTTCCCACTATTATTTTACTAATAAATAAGTCTTAATGTAGATGATTTAACTGTTACTGACAGGTTATCAAAGGTAACGGCTTCCATTATTATTATCGTACGAAATTCAAATGGTGACAGTAGATTTAAGGTTACTAATATGCATTAGGGGTTAAAAGTTAAGAATATTGGTTTTAAAATAGAACACTAACACTGAACCCAGTTCTAACCATAAGACTTTTGTACCTTAGTCTTTTACCCACTGCCATAGCTTTGTGTATTGTAACAGTGGGTTGGGGGTTGGATGTCATGGGATAAATTTCATATTCCCAACCACGTGGACGTAACACAGTCAGCTGTTTTTGTATTGGTTAGTTTCTGATTTGCTTAAAACTTTACGTGGTAATTTTCCAGCTTATCCATATCAGTTAGGTCCACTATCAAATGATTATAATGTTTAATTATATAAATAAACGTCTACAGAACTTATGAACTAATTTAAAACCAATTGGTTGTTAATATACGCTTCAATTTACGTAAATGATCTACATTTTCTTGTTAATTATTTCATAGATCTATGATACGAAACTGTGAAGTTGTTTTGTTTTAAACGAGATCATTTGGTTGGAATAGTTAATGAAGTTACTGTTATCAAATGACTTTCTGTTAATTACAATCATTAAATATTGCATTACAATCAATTTCAATTATATACTTTATGCTAACTATTAAGTAGTATACTTAAGAATGTCATTATTTTGATAAATTTATTTCAATAACGTTACATTTAGAAGTGAACAACTATAAAATAATCATTAAAAACAAATTAACTACACTTCATCTTGAACATAGATCATTTAAATGTTAAGGTACCGTTTTTCATCTTCTAGAAACGAAAAAAAAATAGAAAGGAATACTACCTCCTAGAAATTGACGATCAGTAGAATAATCAATAAACTATTGAATCTACATCATTTACTGTTTCATTTTAACTTATGATTCTAGAATGTATTGGTTAACTATTAGAACATTTCTCTGCTATTCATTTTTTTTTCTACCTAAAACTGTATATTATGTTTAAATCATCTGTAAACGAAACAATAGCGAAACGTTAAATAGTTTAGAAAATAAACAAAATCAGTCACACCATTAGATGTTTGAATTGTTACGAAATTTTCAAAGAAAAAAAAAAGAATCATCTAAAGAATAATGTTTTATGGCGGAAATATCTACCACATGCATTGATGTAAGTTGCTGTATAATGAAACAAGTAGAAACAAGCTTTACATTTAGTAGTGGTAGAAGTATCGGTAATATAGTTACGGTTCAATGTTTAGTGGTTACACTAAACTTGCTTGTTATGATTCTCCTGGAATTAACTTTTCAAACTTACGTTGGTTAAAACTGTTCATTAGTGAACTAATTTCGGTGGCTTCTCATCAGTTTCATACAACCTGGATTAATTTTTAATAAAAATCGATGTTAGAAACAAAATTTAACATATTTGTGAGTTAGAAGTTAGTCGAGATTCCAATTGCATCAACATGGTCGACATATAAACAGAATCAGAATGTTGATGTAATATTGGAGAGATATGTACAATGTATAAGGAAGTATCAGAAGTAGTAAGCAAAGGTCGTAGTTGGAGTTTGGGTGATTACATAATGAGAAAATGTTAAAACAACATTTAGTGGTCTTAATTGTATCTTGCCGTCGATTCGTCATCGACCAGAATTCATCATTCTTTGTCGCCACATGTACATCTTTGACGGAATTCCTTGATATAGTGATAGTTTACAAGTATTATGTAAGTTAATTTGTGGCTTGTGAATAGGAATCCAACTCAAAATAATTTGTAACACTTCAGAATAAAACAAACTAAACTCGTACATTAAAATTAAGATGAAAACATAATCCCCAATGGAGTTCAAGATTCGCTCTGATGAACAGTTCCATACCAGGACGAAACAGCTGTTGTATACTTCCAGGTGATCAATAGTTGTCTAATTCAGACCAATTCGTGATATCAAAATGGGACAGTCAACACTCTCCACAACACCCACTTATAAATGAATTAAGTTTATCAATATAAACAGTGACGTAACGAATTTAATTTGATTTAAAGGAAAGTTATAATGATGTACTAGAATAAATTGAATTTAAGGAAACAATAATATTAATGATGTAATAAAATAAGAAATAAGTTACCTAAATTAAGAAATATTGACAACTGTTTACTTTTAGCATACAGGTTTGGCTTCAAGTGCTTACTAGTGATTGCTTCATCATATTTAAAAGGTTGGAAGTTTTCTGTCTATTGAACACTTTAAAAGATTCCAGCATATCAATATGATGTTCCAATGTCATTCAGATGTTTCATAATTACACTATTAAATGTTTATATTCATGTAAATCGTAGATTATTCGACACATGTTCATGTAATCGTAAGTAGGCTCTTCTGTTTGTTTTGACGTTGTGACTGCTTTCACAGATAAATGTAAACTTATATAAACAGTTAGGTAATAACATTATTCCAGGTTGTGTACAATTGATGAGAAGCTACTTAAATAAAATGAATTCATTTTATTCTGCACAAATAGTTGCGCTTGTATTTTTCAAAACAACAAGGGGAATGGTATTTAGGAAATTTAATAATGATTACTTCACTTAACTTAGAAACGGTGGGTGGCTGGGTGGAACATTCATAATAAACGAACGCATTATTTGATATTTTCAATTTATTTCATATTAACTAGTTAGGATATCTAGGTAGTGAATACCTACCTTCCCCTTCTCTGAGATTTGGTCCGACAATTTAATCTTTATCTGCTAATTGAGGCATGGCAACTTGAACTGATGTACGCATGTACAAAGTTCTACGTTGCAACTCATTGACTGACTGAGGTAGTGAATACAGATTTCCAACGGATTCATTTTAATACTTTAAATGTGATAATGACGATTCATAACTTAGAAAGATGATATTAATGTTGTTGAATTATCCAAACTGGATAATTCAATTCTACAGTTTTCATAATCATTCTGCACAAGATCATCAACAATTAATTCACATATAAGTGATATCTATAGGTAATCTCAGAACGTTAGATCACTTTGTTTTAATGTTCGTGTTTATAACTGATTACCTTCATGATTTTTATTGTCTTCATCTGTTCATGTTATTCTATTAACTATGTTGTTTGATTAATCACTAGTATGAAAGACTTCAATTTCTCTACCGTATGACAGCTATTTATTAAATGAGATAAAATCGAACTACGTATGCTCTTTATTTGTCCCTTACTGAATTATACTGGTGAGGTTCTTAACGAAAGAATATCAAGGGCACTCAAAAGGACTTTCTATGCAGAAAAACTTTGTTTGTCATTTCAAGTCGACCAGTGGTGTTCACTTACATAAAAGCTAAATTACTTGAATTTACCTCTTTCATGTGCATATATAAATTCAGCTACTCCTATAGAGAAGGCTACAGTAGAACGTACAACCAAGTAACTTAGCCAACAAATGAATAAACATTTACCATCACGGTTTCGTAACGGACAAATTTGGGCAGACTTAGTTCAGTGTTACCTCATTTCGGTCGATAGATGTCATGAGGTAGAGAAATTGAAGCCTTTTTAAGTAATCACTAGTTATCATTATAAAACAAGTAAATCAACCGATTTTTTCACAAACAGCTACTTGATACGAAAGTGTCGTCAAATATTTCGGTCACTTAAAATTAAGTGATGTACAGTTTTGCAAAAGGATTCAAATGATATTTGTCTAAAAGTCGTATAGAACATTAAACATACTCATGAAATTCAAAGAAACAATGTGTATCGTCATTTAATGAAATAGTATGAAGTAATCACAAGTTAAATAAGTCGTTTTTCCTTTAATCAATCAACCGATCAATCCATGTTCCTTTCTTCTGCTCTTTACCTCCGGGTAAGCCTAGTTATACTGCTTCCGATGCAACCAATCAGTGTCAACGTAGTCGGATCGTATAAACTACAGGAGCAGATCCTATTGGTCCGTTATAACGCAGGATCAGCGGTACACTTATCTCCATCATCTCGTACTTTATCTTCAAACTAATAGCCTCTAAGATCATTTTACTTTCTTACCCAAGACACCCTCAAACAGATTGATGAAGTTACTAAATAACAAGACAGTTTCTGCTTTTATTAAGTTTGCACTATACGTATAGGGATTGATGCAGGCTTTAAGTACAAGTGGATGCTTACTAAGTTCAAGAAATTTATAAATCTTAAGTATAGTATTCGAAATAAAGAATATTTGAAAAGTGTAAATTTCTTAACAAATACCTTACAAGAAGAAAGTACTATATTAATATTTAATAGAACTAAACTCCATTCACAGTTTTTTAATGCTTAAATAGTAGAAGTTTCGTGTTCTGTGTACTTTTAAATTACTAAACTAATAGTTGCTGTCAAAACGAATGTCATTAACAATTGACAGTCCATTCGAATCAATTTATGCTGTCATACTTGCAGTAAAGATGAAGAGACTATTATCAGCTTTGTCAACAGCGCTATAAGGAATTATACATGAACTAATTTAATCACATGTGAAATTCACAACTTGAAAATTTGTTACCAAGTATTGATTAGTAAACATGACTTAGTTAAATTCAATGTGAATCCTTTATAAATCTTACTGATTTATCTACCAAGATGAGGTAGATAATGTGACAAAAATCCCATTCATAGATTTGTATACTAATGTAATGTAGACTTGTAAGGAAATCTACCTAACATGTTGGTGAAAACTAAGAAGAATCTATTTCTGTAAACTGATTAGAATTAGTCACCAGGATACACTTCTTCATCTTAGCTTAATGCCTGTTGACATTACCCTGGAAAAAATATACTTGTTATCTCGACTAAACTAATAGTCCTTTCTGTAGGAACCATACTCATATCATTCAGCTTTACGTCCTATAATCATTGGCACCAACCTATTCAGACTGTAACTAATAGATAGAATTAAACCACTACTAAATAAGTAGATAACCATGATATTAGTCTTTACCAAGTGATCACTTAATGAAGGAACCTTTTACTGTTGGAATACAAATGACTAGTTTATTATTTATAGTCTAAACGTATGCATTAAATCATAAAATAATTTATTCAACGAAGGGATGTATGCTTAAGAAATTCATTATCAGGCTAAACAATCGTAGACATACGTGAAAAATCATAGGTCAATGAGTAACTGTAAGAATCTGACTAGTTGCCACGATAAATCATTTGAATACCTAATTTTCTTAAATATTCGATTAGTATTTGAAGAAAGGGGATTTGTGTATCATGGAATTTGTATATCACACGTAAATCCTACCAGTTAAACTGCTCGTGTAAAGGAAGGTACAAAGGTCATTCATCGAGGCTACTCCATCTCCGTATCGGTGAACATCTTCTAGCAAGGATGAACAATCACTCCTTCTATTCTGAAAAATATAGTAGGTCAGGAACATTTAGACTCCAATTCTTAATTTGAATATTATCTATAAAATCTAGTCAAATATTCCAAAGGCTCAAGTTAGAACTTCCCTCTGCATTGGAATGGCTTTAGCTAACGCCAATTCGAAGCTTGAGTTGTGCATCTGAAATTAGTATGTCAGATCACCTTCCTTACCTATAGCATTAGTTTGAAGATCACTTTGTCTCATTCATTTATTTATTTGTAACTTATCGTTTCCTCATATTGCAATCCTACTTCTAATTTTACTATTGACCTTCATAATTATTATGATTACTATAATAACGAATATCGTTATTGAACTGAGGTGGTTATTTTGGAAATTGGTATTAATTCTAGTTGTTTATATTCTCCACAAATTGATGTTGATAGTGTACCAGTAAAAACCAGGGAGCACTGGACAGCTGTTTCGTCCTAATTTTGGACTCTTCAGCAGTGCACACCCTCGATCTTCCAACGACCTACAGGTTGGTGGACGCCTAACCTAATACACAACTTGGGTGGAGTCCAATGGTAGGATTCCCAGTTTTATTAATTTGTAATATAACGCAACGAATCCAATCAGTTAAACTTAACACCGATCTCCACAAAACCACTTCAATTCAATTACAATAATCAGCTAACTAATGACTACTTTCAGGATGTTTCAGAAGTTCTAGTAAGAAGTCATGACTTATGATGCTCAAACTTGTCAGGAGTGAAACAGTCATCGCAAATGATAATGGATAACCATTGCACTATATTACAAACTGATGGAAGTAGGAATTTTACCACTGGGCTCCACCCAGGTGGTGTACTGGATTGGGCGTTCACCAACCTAAAGGCCTTGAGCTTGGTTCCCTTGGTAGATTATAAAGTATGCTCTATTGAAGAGGCTATAATTCTTACTGCAATTAATATTATCATCTTATTTGTACAAAGACTGTCTTCATGTAAAGTTTCTCGATTTCCGTTCACAAATCTTCACCCTAATCCAATGTTGATTGCAATGATTATATCTCAACCTTAATGATTATACAATCTCCATGTTTCACAAATCTCCTATCTTCAATTACTAGTTAAATATTTACTATTTCCTACGTAGGCCTAATGGTGATTATACAAATTTTACTACCTAATCAGTAAGGATTACTATCTATTAATAGTGATTCACTTATGATCACTTTGAAGATAATATGATATGAAGTAATTTTAATGAAAATTCTAAGATATATATTCTCCAACGGCAGCTTGTTTAAAATCTCGGGTTACCTATTTTTCAAAATATTTCAACAAGTCACTTTTTAGTTTTTTGTTTTGTTTTAATTGCTCAATTATGTCACCGAATCGCATTGTGTACTCACATGTCTACATAAAAAATCAACGACCTATCGTGAGTGACATAATTAGATCTAAGCGAAGACATCACGGTGGCTGGCAACACGCGTCAAAAGAATCAATATTCATCAGGTGTCTATCCCTGAAATTCTTAGTCTTAACTGTAGATCTCTTATTGGAAAGTAAACAACCTGCAGTTTTACCTTCTCCTAAGCATATGGCGTAACTGTGGTTTAATCAAAGTTCAAGATTCTTGGCTACATGATTTGTCTGATAACAATTCGGTATCGCTTAAAGGTTTCCAGATTTTTCGTCAGGATCATTCTATCATCAAGAAAAGTGTGATACTGCTACTTTTGTGAATACGAACTGGTATGTCTACATGGAAATAGAGGAACTTGTTATGACAATGTATACTGGAAATTCATATTGTACTGAACGTACTAATATATAGAGCTATTATTATTATTATTATTTATCAATGAAAAAAGATTATTTTAAATGAAGATCAATTCCCGAGAAAACTTAATTTCATTTTTTTACTGTCTCTATGAACTTGACTTGATGTTATTTAAATAACATTCTAATGGAATTACGTAATTCATTTATATTTTATATGGAAAGTGCAAATTAAACTGAGAAATTATGATAGACATAAACAGTTAATACAGTTTTCTACTTTAGTTCCTCTTAATTAAACAGTAATAAGTCAACAAATTAAAACTTATCTGAATATATATATATATATATATATATATATATATATATATATATATATATATAGGATTCTATCATTAAAAGGTGTATTCTACTACAGTCTTGTGGTTATGTAAAAAAAACATTGATCTGCCATTTAAATGTTCATATACCCATACAAATAAAAATGAATTGACTATGGGCACTATTGATAACAGGAGAATATTAGAGGGCTGTTTCTTCCTAGTATGCTATTTCTCAAGGAATGCCAACCCGTCTCTCTACCCGTGATGCCACTTAAGGAAGGTTTCTAGAGCCTTTCAGATATTCATAACGAATGTTTAACTAATAACAGTATCACTATACCTGTGTCCAATGGCATAATTCTCACTTCAATCAATTTGTAATGTAGAGCGTTAAACATTCAATGCAATTTGTAGTAACTGTCTCAAACTTAATTTGTCTGAATTTTGAAATAAATCTCTAGTACACTAATCATTATAGTTAAGTTGGATTGATTTTGTGTGATGAACGGAAAGACAAATTAAATTCAATTTCCATAAAACCGTTCCAGCTTAATCGAAACCAAATAAATTTACAAACGTTTACTCAATATGAATAACGCAACAAAAATAAGATTTGAAGAATAGAGTGAATTACTTATGTTTTGTGACTTCTCATTAGCTACAAATGACTCGAAGTTATAATTAATATTACTACTACTATTATAAGTAACCTTAATTAATCACCAACATTGAGTTCAGAAGAGAGTATCCAATATTTACCGAAAATCTGCACATATTTCTATGTTCGTAATGAAGTCAAACAAAAAATGATAACATAATAATTATTATAAAACAAGGATTAATAAATTATGTAATTCATATATTTCACCAACTTCATTTCTTTTATCATGGCATTGAGACGGTGAGCAAACTTTCTTTCGGTATGCAGTGATTAGGTTGAAAGTGTATGGCAGTAATAGATTCTGAAGAGTCACGTTCTTTGCTAGTTGGCTATTTTAAAAGCTTTAGAAATATCTAACACATCTCCCATGTTGATTAATCCTCTAGTTATTGCACTCGTGAATATTGTCATTTTTTTAAACGTAGGTTTTGTAGAATATAGTTCAGAAAACTTAGTAGATGCCTTTCTTTAAGTCTTTCTTATATACTTGCTAACACAATATATTTACACCTGTTATTACCATTATTAATGATGAAAATCTATCAATTAGGCTGTTAATTTGACTATTAGGTTAAAAGATGTAATAACAGTACACTATGTTGAAAGTCGTTTTGCCTTAAATAGGCAAGGCATTAATTTATTTAGATTAGCTACTAAATATAATAGTAAGTAGGCAATATGTTGTGAATGTACACATTGGATTGCTAATGTAAAAGCAACATCTTGAACATTTTCAGGAAAAGAAAATTAAAGATGTAATCTAAAGTGTACTACTGAGTATTGTTTCTTCTTTTTTGTTATTTTTTTTTTCCGGAAGTAACTTCTATCCCTAACTAGTCGTGTTTATCACTAATCTTAGATTCATATTTTCTTTCGTATTCAAAAATCAACATGTTTTATCGTTTAAACATCAGTGTAGTAACCGTAGTTTTATAGAGGAAATACATTTTTTTCCTCTTTTGAATTATATGTCAATATATCTGTCTGGTTGTCTGTAACAAAAAGTTTATAAAAAGTTAATACAGCTATTGTTCCTGTAATTCTTGTATCATTATTTCCTTATTTAATGAAAGAAATGTCAAGAAAAAAGCATATCATGGTTGCTTTAGTTGATATTTGGCTTATTTAGGTAATGCATGAACTTAATAGAATATAATTTTTACAGTGAATTGTTCATTATTGTGATGTTAATATTCTATGTATTCAATGAAAGGATCTCTTTACAACGAATTTTTTTTAACAAAATGTACAATCGTATATATTTACAACTGTGATAAATTTATTGACATGTTTAAGTAAAAGATAACGTAGATCAACTACGTCCTCTATCCTGCAATACATAGATTTAGGACATTGGACTCATCATTTGGTGTAATCTATACAATTTAGTCAAATATAACAAGCTTATTCTTGAATCTACTTTACATCGTAGATGCTCTAGCGATTCATGCTTTACAGCCTGATTTGTGCGAACAAAAGCATATGATCGCTTTCTTTACCATGGCCTTACGTGAGAGTTCATATTTTTTGATTTATTTATTTATTTGTACTTTTTTGTATTTTCATATCTCATTCCTACCCACCCCACACATTTATCATTACAATGACTATTATTATTATTATTGTTATTAATATTATCACAAAGACTGTCACCATCCCCGTTTTCTCAATTTTCACTCATAAATCATCATCCTAATCTAATGTTGATCACAATTCCTATGTTTACACACTAACGATTACACATTTATTGGGTATATTTAAATTAATTAACAAATTAACTAAACTTAGTACCAATCGCCACAAACCATCTTAATTCGAATTAGTAATATAAGATATCTAAGTAATATCTAAAGCAAGCATTACATAAGTAAGTAATGTGTGCATAATATGCTATACATGTTTTTGGTATGTTCAGTAAAGTAAGTATACATAGGTTGCATAAATAATTAGTTTTAACTTCATTAATGCACAGTGACTTGATTCAATCTTGTATCGACATTAATTACTCACTTATTTACTCGTTTATTAAGCGCATATTTTAATGAATTAAAGTTTCCATACTTTAGAATCTAAAGGATACACTTTAATAGTACAAAAACTCAAAGTAAATGCGTAGAAACTTTGAAAATCGATTGTAATAAATCGATATTTACTCTAATTACTATCTATGAAACAAACAGATTGGTCTAGTAGCACTATTAACATTTCAGTGATGTTGATACAGCTTGAATTAACACATCAAAGGTTGAATAACTTTCGAGCTCAGGGCTTCTTATTGATAAACTCTTTGAATACCATAAACGTAAGCTAATTTAAAGGAATTAGTTATAATTAATAAAAAGACAAACCTAAGCTCATTCACTATGAGCCAAATCACTTCACAGTGATGGTAAAGTAATATTTGATACCTAGCAAAACCTATGTCTGTAAATAAATCTAAAGCAATAGGCCATCAATTACAGTCGAAGACAGTAGGTGGAATTTTAAACTCAAAGACCCTAGGAGTGGAATTTAGGGTACACACTACTGAGGAGTTCCATACTAGGACGAAATGGCTGTCCAATGCCCTGTGCCTGCCAGTGGAACGCAATCAACATCAATTTGTAACAAATCTATCAACAACTTAAAATGTGAATATTTAAGTAAATTTTAGTCTGAAACATTCCTAATGAGAAAGGTAATTAAGTCTAACAAGTAATTTATTCACACTTCTGAATCGTTTTCTTTCCTTTAGATACAGATGTATCTGTATAAAGTAGCATGAAGAAGTAAGTGTAGTAAGTAATCTTAGTAATGACTAACAGATTCATAAAATTAATCTCACTTGAAGAATAAAAAAATTATCTAATAATTTACTTCAAGCCCACTTTAATGAAAAAAGAAGTAATTGTTTTACTGTTAAGTGATTACTTAACATACTTACGAGAACAAGTTCTTCTAAGTGGTCAAGAATTTTTCACTGCAATTATTTATGGCACTTAATGAAAAATAGAACATTTTTTGTAGCAAGTAATGTATTTTCACTATTCCAATGTACTAAAACTTTAAATATCTGACATTTCGCAGTTTAAATTTAAGTCGCTTCATCAGTGAATAAATGTTGAATGCCGCGCTATATATATATATATATATATATATATATATATATATTTCACAAATTGATGAAAGTAGGAATTCTACAATTGAATGACTACCTAGTGATGCAGAGGGTTAGACGCTAGACGTCAACCTGAAGCCCCTGATGGGGAATCTGTGGTAAGCACTACTGAGAAGTTTCACACTAGAACGAAAGACATCTGTCCAGTGCTCCCTGGTTTTCATTGGTACCAAGCCAATATCAATCTGTGACATATTGAACTAACTAAAATATTAGATCAAATTAACATGAGTTTAAATAGTGCAGTGGAACTAAACAAATCAAATCAAATATTGATTGTGAAATTTACCATTAGGACAGGTCTGAACATGTGCGTATTAAGTATGTCGAAGGTGAGATCTCTATGTGTATGGAGTGGAAAAATAGGTCACAACTATTTGTAATGTGGAAGAGCAGAGTTATTTCGTCAGTATGTTTTTACATTGACGTTAAAAGTGTGGCTTAGACGTATGATCGTTAAGAAAAGTTACTCAATTTGGACGAAACATAAGGCATAAGGGTTTTACAACATATCAAAAGCCTTAGCCTGTAGGTTTTCTTCGTAGTTAAAGTAGCCTTCTTGAATTATTTTGAATGCTTTAATACCGATTTGATGATTGTTTAAAATAGCATGCACTGTTACTGCTGATTTTATTTGCAGTTTTTCAAGAACTTTATGATTATTAGGCGGTCTTTTCTGTGTAATTCATACACCTTTTTGGTCAGAGTTGGAATTTCACGAGAGGACTTTTCAATGTAAAATGTTTCAGTAATTGATACAAGCCTAGTCTGTTGACTCAGTTTACGTGGAGGTGAAAGAAATCTTTTCTTTTACTCAACTAATAGATCGCGAAGAGTGTTTGTCGAATATCGGAAAGCTCTTATATTATGTAGCTAGAGAACTCGTTATAGTTCTTGGGTTGTTCCTTGACGATGGATTAAAACCACTATACAAACCCATGGAGCATCATGTGAATTTTTATGCCACAAACGATTAAATCATTTTTGTATTTTATTGTTAATGGTGATGTGGAAATTGTTAATTTTTTATGTGTTTGTTATGTTCTTCACTTATTTTCCTTTATCATCATTTGTCATAATAATTCCGGCCGCTGTTTTACATTGATCAAAAGTTATAGGGTTTTTTTGTACTGAAAAAATGCACTGGAATTATAGTTTATTCATACCGATTACAATGTCTAGGTTTTCAGTAATGAAACATGACAGTTCCATTCAAGTTCCTCTTAACTAAACAATCTAAAAATGATAATTAATTGTAAACATTTTCATTTTGAAAATTAAATTAGTAACTATGTCAATCTGTTTAAGAAGAAGTTCTAGAGAACATATTTTTTTATGATAACAAATAAATCATTTACATATTCTTATCAATCTGTTTAATAAAAATAGATGATGAAATATGATGATAAATATGTTCCTAGTTTTAATAAAAAGAAAAATACATTGTCATAAAACTAAAAGAATATTATAGTTCATTTAATAATTACAATGATCAAACTGAATTATGTTACAAAGAAGAAGAATTTCTTTGAGGGTTCATTTACTAAGCAAAGGTTAGTGTTCATTGTTTATTGTATATTCATCATATTCTGTTCATTTTACTTCACTTTCAATAGGTGATCAATGCTTATTAGAGTGTGATGTTTATATAAGATTTCAGTTGATAACTATTTCCATCAACAGGCCCCCCTCCCTCAATCTTAGTGATAAACACTTTTCATGTTCTCTATTCAATTTAACAACTACGTTTCATTGATATGTCTACAGATGGCAATTATGGATAACTTCAGTTGTATGAAAAGAAATATTTGGTAAATGTTACAGTGATTCCAGCAATCAGAGTAAAAATTAACTGAATTCACTGAATATAATACTCTTAATCAACATTTGAAAAATAATATAGAAAGCCTTTATTTTTATTTATTTAAACATGGAAAAATTTGGTACAAGTTGACCCCACATAAGTACAAAAGTGACTATCTGGAGAAAACACGGAATAAGGCAATCAAAAAGGAAAACTTAAAATTTAATTAAGTAGTAAAACAAAATCACAAGGCAGGAGGTACAGTTCAGAATGAACTACAAACAAAATTTCATTTCTATCAAGAAAAGTTATCGTACTTTTATGAAGTTTGTAATAAGAAGCTTCAGTGAAATCTCCAGCAAAATCCACTCCAATGCCGAGATTAGCGATACTACTATTTTTATGTTCCTCAAGTTGATAAATTTTTGAAATACTACCTATTCGATTTAATTAGACAGTGATAAGGAACAGATAATAATAATGAAACGATTATCCTCGTATCTCTATTTACTCATAATATTTTCAAATTAACTAAAGTTATTAATTTAAGCCGGTGGGTTCTGAATTATTAACCTAAAAGTTAATTATTAAAGAGTCCGAAAATTCTAGGACAGCCTCTTAAGCAATAGGCCTTAGCATACACAAAGGGAAAAAACAAGACCATTAGGTATAAATAAACGAGAACCAACCCAGTTGCACTTGACGGAGATGCTATGGAAGTTGTGAAAACTTTTACATACCTTTGTAGAGTCATTGATAAACAAAAAAGGTCTGATGCAGATGTGACGGAAAGAATTTGTGAGGGTAAGGCAACATTTCTACGACTGAAAAACGTCTGAAACTCAAACCAGTTGTCAGTCAACATAAAAGCTAGAATTTTAAATACAAACGTTAAGAGTTCTATTGTATGGAGCCGAAATTCGGTGAACTATGAAAAGCACCAACCAAAAGATACAGGTACTTATAAATAGTTGTTTATGTTAAATACACTGAATTCGTCGACTAGATATCATCAAAAACAAGTTACTACGGAGGAGAACAAATCAACTTCCAGCTGAGGAAGAAATTAAAAAAAGACACTGGAGGTGAATAGGATATACATTAGAAAAATCACCAAACTGAGTCACAAGATAAGGACTAACGTGAAATCTTCAAGACTGATGGGAAAGAGGAAGAACAAAGAACACACTGAACCGAGAATTGGAGGCAGATACGGAGAGAACAATTAGCACTTGATATGAACTGGAAAGCAGCGCCGAGGTCAGAATTGGTTGAAGAATTCTGATCGGCGCCCTACACTTCACGTAGAGTAACAGGAATTGATTGAAAGTTTCAGGTTCAGCCGTTTGATGAATTATGGATGCTCATTGTTAAGAGTATCATATTAGGAATAAACATCTTTGTAATACTTCCTATTTTTTAATGGTTATCTGACTAAAGTCAGTTGGTGAAACTTTAATAATCTATTGTATCATCACAACAGATTCACATAAAAAGCTAGAGTATGCTTCGTTTACTTAAAAGTTACGTAGATTATTTCTATGAAAACGGACAGAAAAGCCTAAAAATACAGTGAAAGTCAAAGGATATATTTAGATAAGAGTGCCTAGTCGTAGTATCAGAGTTTGTGTGACTCAGATAATGTGATAAACGATTCAATTAATTTGTGTTTTACCATCGTATTTTTATTAGCTAAGTGAATTCAGAATGGATATTATCAACGATGTGAGTAATGAAGCACAATGTCAAGTAGATACTTTTTGTCCACTATATACGAGTTAGATCATTTTAATTGCTTGTTTTGTATTATTAATTATTTCCTATAGTTATTTGTATTTGTACTTTTATGAATATGAACTGATTGTCTCTATTGACCTTGGTAACAAGCACTTAATATCAGCAATAATCATTATGAGCTTTATATTGTATTCAACTAATTGTGGCTGGTAATTTGATCTAAAATAATAATTCACTTAATTTATAATTTATGAAACAATTTAATTTTATTTATGGTTAATCAAGTTATCAGCTTACATTAGAATCAATCAGTCAATACCTGTTATCTCTCGTGAAGTAAAGGCTGCCGACCAACAGTCTCCAACCAACCCTGTCCTGGGTTTTTCTTTCCAGTTCTTCTCATGTGCTACTCATTCATTTTCATGTCAGTCCCCAATTCACAGAGCAACGTGTTCTTTGGTCTTCCATGGAAGGGATTACTATTTAGACATTATCATGGAATTACAAGTAATTCACGCAATATTATATTCTTTCTCTCAGTACTATCAATAATGTATGAACCAATCTGTGATATGTTCACCAGGTTTCGTATTAGTTTATACTGAAGGCTAAGATATATCATTGGCCATTAACTAACACGCTCGTTTACAGCATAAATGAATACATTTTAGTATAGGGAACTAAAGAAGCCTAGCTTGCCTTAAGATATCAGATAAGATGAATGTCTATCATAATAACTAATAATTTGTATATTTAAATAATTCATGTTGTTTGTTACATATTTTATTTTTATATAACTATATGGTAATTATTTCATAAATTATTTTTAGGACTTCGATGTTCCGGTTGTGTAGAAGAACCAACATTTGAAAGTGCAATTAGTAGTTTTTGTATGGCTGATATTGGTAAGTTGAAATTTAGTTAAAATCTTTTTAAGATTATCTTACAATGATTAAGTATTTTACAGTTGATACTAACAATTTAATAAGCGTATAAATTATATAAATTGGTCATTACTTGAATAGTTTTGTGATAGTAAAGTAATTAATGAAAGTATTTGTATCTTCCAATTGATTTGTTATGAAGTGAAAATGATCAATCTCTGTTAACATATGTTTATCCTAAATGGATTGTCTTGATCCAATTTAATTATTGAAGAAATTTTTCCACTTTATAAAATCCCAATAGTAAGTATTATTAAATAATACTTTCAATAATTGTGTAAATCATCAGTGTAATGATAATAAAACACAAGTCATTCTAACAAGTGTCTAATACTATGGATTGGTAAAAGTTGTTTTATTAACTCGAAGTGTCTTAAATTCCATTTTCTTAAAAACTACAGTTCTAAATTAAATTTTAACGAGTTCATACTTTACATAAATAAAAAACAAATTTAAATTGATGTTACATTTCTAAATTATTTGAACTAAACTGTAAACTAGAGTACTTAACAAGAAACAAATCACTACAGTAGTGTTATTACAAACCCCTTGTTTATTTTAATATACTTACTTCGGTAAAAGCAACTTAATTTTGCGTTCATTTAGTGAATGAGCCCTTTTCATCAATGCGTAATCGACATTCATGTCATTGCATTAAGATTTATCTCCATATGTCTGCTATGTACTTGTCAAATCAAGACAGCCGGATATACAGAAAGAATAACTCAATAATATTATCAGTAGACTCTGAAATGAAGTCTTTAATAGTGAATACACTTAAATTCCATTTCTATTAAATGGATGGAAAGATGACGGAGAACGATGGAAATGTCATGTTTACCGAACATTGAACGCCTATCAGATAACCTCAGGTAACAGAATACTTAAAATGCTAGAAATGTAACGATAGATAATATTGATAAAATTTTTTTATTGAAAAGAGGAAGAACGGCAAGTTTTACAGGATATAATGAACTTATTTTGTTTCATTTGATTATCATCGGCTGTATATAACTTATAATATTACATAAAATCTAATACAAAGATAAAGTTGATTGAAATTTCGACGGAAAAAATATCTTAGAATGAAACAAGAATATAAATCAGCAAAGAGTTCTCTTCATGGTAAATTTATTTCTAACGCTGTACAATCAAGAAAATCAGTCGATGCAGTAACAACATTTTCAAAATAGAAATTGAGTGATTATGCAATAAGGAAATGGAATACAAGTTGACGACAATTACCAATGAAATCAGTTGAGTACAGTTATTTAAAATAAGACTAAAAGACAACGTGATGATTAGATAAAATAAATGATATTAGAAAAAATGAAGATAATGCAGTCATTTTATCCCGGTAAAAAAAGGCTGGTGATTGCCTCAATGTATCTACATGATGGAGATATTTCGTAAATCTTCAATGTGTATTATTCGCAAAAAATACAATTAACCGTATGTTTTCACTTATTCAGTACTTTTAGAGAATTGCTGTAATGAAATATGATTGTTATGCAACTATTTGTTATTAGAAGTAGAAGTAAAGTACACAAAAAGTAAAACATGTAGCTGACCTCCAAAAGTTTTCCAGCATGGCATTTATGATAATCTAATTTTCTCTGAAACAAAAAAGATAATAATTTCCATTTTCTTGATGCTAAAATGTAAATGCATAAGGATGGCACTACTCAATGTTCAGTTTATCATAAGGATAGATAGAAAGCCGTTAATTGGAATTGTATTAGCTTCTGTTCAATCAATTACTAAAGATAGTGAATAAGATACTATTTGACGAAGCAGAAAAAAACACTTTTAATAACGATAAACTAGAGGAGAGAGTAACGAGAGTCAAGTAATACTTAAAAAATAAGGGTTATCCACTAAAATCCATTGAGGAATATGAGAAAAGTCAAGAAAAAACACTAAAATAAACTATTGTAAACAAAATCTTCCTTACTGAGCTCTACTTTAAAAGTTGGTATCTTAAAATTTCTGAGGATGATCAACATTTAATCTCTTTAAAGTTTGTTGAAGCAACTACAATCAAATGTTTCAAACTAGATTTATGCGTTCGAACATAATGTTTCATAAATTCCACTAGCATCATTTCCTAATCTTTCTTTTGTGTTAATTGCATCATTTCAATTCTTTCAATTTCACGACTTTACTTTTAACTGACCTATTCTGAGTTGCGTTATTCTTACTAACTTGTAAATTTTTGTTTAAATTTTTGATTACATAATGGATTAGTGCTTTATTTGCATGATTCCTTTGTTAATAATTCAATGTTCTAAAATCACTTACACATTATACTGATATGCATCACATTTTCAGTCATAATGACTTTCTTTGATACTTTGTTTCATCATGATTATACACCTTGATCTGTGACAACCTTCATTCTTAAATGCATGTTAAGTTCCATGTGTAATTCTGATGCTTAAGTTATTATAAGTTGTATCCAAGTAGGTGATTAGAACGCAACGAAATAAAATGATTACATCATAATTGTTCAGATCTTTGTCCTCCTTTTCCTCAAATTACCAGATAGAACCTTATGTACATGGTATAGTACTGATTTGATGTTGTATAATCAAATGAAACAACAATCAAGGAGAAATTTATAGTAGACCTGTAGTCATAAATACATTCATTGTTTTAATTTATATTTGTAATTAAGATGATAAACATTATTAAGCATACAATAATACACGTTGATATTTAATAACATATCTAAATTTTGCAGGTGAATGGCGCACTAAGATATTGCTTATCATATTCAATTGTTAACTAAGAGATTGTGATTATGACATAAAGATAGCTTAGCGAGTAAAATGGGTGCCCGAATTAATAAAATATGCCCTACGGAAGCTCCAGGAGTCCAGAAACTGAAAAATAATCTTTGAATACAGAAACAGTATGTACAAGCCTTAAATTTACCTTGACTCTGATACTTCTAGCATTTTTTCCATTCGTTACAGATTGATCACTGTTGGATACCACTGAAAACCCCGAGACACTAATCAGCTGTTTCGTCCACCTAAACGACTTTTAACAGTTTATTGGTTTGTTCGCTGTTGTCTTCAGTTTCTCAAACTTAGTAATCCATTTTTAATAGCTTTTCCAAAAATCTATAATTACTACCATTTTTAGCAAGTGTTTCTTCTTCATATCTATCAAGTAGTCAGCCGTTTTTTTCTTCCTACGAACTTGTATATTATTTTCATCTTTGAACATCCCTTTATTATTTAGACCATTGCATAACTTTCTTGTAATTTTTAATAACTTAGTATGTAATCACTTACTATTTTTCAATGTGCTGTTATCATGCAAAAATCACAATTATAGTAAATGAGTTTGACGAAAGAAAAAAAACAAACACTTCAACAGAATAAAATGCATTCATATTCTATTGTCATGTTCTCATCAGTTACATTCAACTTAATGATATATCATTAACTAAATTATGCATGGACAACAGCATACTTTATAAGGGACATTGGTTAAAGGTCATAACGTAGAATCATAGTAGGACAAAGATTTAAGTAAAGTTAATATGATTAAAATATGATGCATTTAAATGTTATGTGTAAGTGATAGTACTTGAACATCAAATTAGCATGATATCTGACGTAGAGATGGCCGATATAGTCGATTCTGATTTTCCACAACGCAATATCTCACAGCCAACACCCAGGCCTACATGAATCTATTACTCAAGCACAATGATCCAACTGATTTATCAAGAAGTCAATTAATAACTCACACGAATGTATTATCATATATAAACCAATAATGTTCTCTCTCTGTATATATATATAACGAAGACCCATACAGTCAAAGAATTAATCTGCTCTGAAATGAAATAGCTGAGTTCAAGAGGAATTATCAGTAATCAACAACTGTTATCAATAACACGAGTTGAGAACGGACAGTGAAAATTGTAAGAATTAAAATTATATAATCATAATAGGTGGAGAATTCAAAATGATGTTATGAGGAGAGTGTAAACAAAACAAGCGGAAAATTTAAAAATGGATAAGTTAAGTAAAACATTACTACGGTAAGAAGAGATCTACTTTTGTTTCTTTTTTGAACGAATAAATTTGGTCTCAATAGTTTGATTACCATCGCTTCAGCCGTTTTAAGAAAACTGCATTTGAACTGTCTATTAGTTACCTTGAAGGATTTCAAGGCACATGTGTCGACTAGATGTCTTTCTATAACAATGCTCAAGGCTATAGATTCGTTTGAACGGAGTTTTTTTCGGAATATCTACTTGAAACTAAACATTGACACTTCTTCCCATTCTATTAATGTATCTCTTTTGATTGTTTAAAAATTCCCATGTTTATCAAAAACAAAGACGTTTGAACGAAGAATATTCTTTTCGATAAATGCTCATCAGGTCCTACATTTATTAGCTCAAAATTATTAGTCACAAAAATAGCCAGTTCTGAGGCAGGTGAAACATTATTTAGATATCAAGAAGAATTGGTTAATTGGAAGTTTTTTCTCATCGAGTTATTTATAAAATACGAATGTTAATGTTGAAATACTCATTATCATGTAACTTAGGAAACGTAAAAGACAATTGAGATAAACAAGATTATTAGTCAAACATGTATATAGGTATCTATGTATATGGGTGACATAGGAGATGGGGTGGTAGCAAAATACGATTAGATCAAGTGTTTGACAGATACATACAAATTTATACGTCCACAACTTGAAATAGATACCTATTAATTGTAAGTGGCATCATAGAATAGAAAAGTTTCTTTGATGAACTGACTTTATTTCCTTATCGGTAGCTTAATAAACTATATTAAATTTTCATTTATTTCCTGTGTTCAACTTCGTTTTTATTTGTATTTTAGTTTTACGCGCACAGATTGCATATATTAACAAAGAGAATTCAAGCAATAGTAGATCTGTTCTATTGTATTTAGACAGATATTCAAGAACATTGAAACTGCCTAAAGAACATATTAATTTCGGTCATTTGAAGATCGTTGTAGACTGTGAGTGTAATCTATTGGATGTAATGACAGACTCAATAAATAGTGGATCAACAAAATGGTTGATAATGGGGAAAATATCATCAAATCGCGGAGTATTGCATGTAAGTGAAATATTATTGTCAAGAAATAAAAGTGTGTTTTATCAAATTTATTAAAAAGTATTCATTGAAACCGATATTGTCGCCATATAACCTTGTAGATTGCTTCAGTTTAACCTTCTTACTCCTGATTTCATCATACGTAATAGTAATATGTCTGTAATTATCGATTTAGGCGATTTATCATTCAAAATTTAATTAAATAGACTTCTGTGAATCAAAAGTATCCTTAAAAGAGTTGTTTATACAGTAGGCAGTGAAGTTTTCAACGGAGAATGGAATACTGTTAAAGGAAAGAGGACATTATTTAACATTTACTGAATGTATTCAGTTTGTATCCTACTAAAAGCATTATGTTACTTATAAGTAACTACTGTTTTATTGTACAATTATCTTTATTTGTATGTATATAAATTCCCTTTTCTAGTTAAATCTATGAGTATAAGTTCATTTCTTTATCCTCACTTTACTATGTTGTATGATGTTCTTATATACACAATATTAAGTTTAAGCACACACAATAACTTCCATTTAATGCATAGAGTCTGTTTCGCTACAAGCTCTCACAGTGTTCAAAGAGCAAATCGTCAATGAAAATAGTAATATACCTTTTCTTATCGTTAAATCACATGAATACGTTGCTCATCATTAAAATGAGAAAACCGATGGCGCAGATAAGAATAGAAAGTAAGAAGTGAAAAAAACGTGTTTTGAAGATAATGGACTGAGGGAGTAATTATGTGAAACGAAACCATAGAATACTCTTCTGACAAAGTCTTTCATGAGTCCATTTTCGACAAATAATTCTCAGAGTCCTAGTAACAAAAAACACAGACCAGTGGATTTAAGTCATGTTAGATATGTAAGATAGTCTGTCAACATTGCAAATTGATTGTTGTTTGAAATATCAGTTATTGGATGTCAACACTATCGTCCAAGTGTTAAGTAATTGTCAAAAGGCCTGATGCGTCAGAGTTCATTGTCTGGTTAATCAGTTTTAAAGCAGAGCAAAACTACAATTCATAACTTCACGCTATTTATCGGTTGTCTACCTTGAAAATTACGACATTCAACAATCTCCATAAGCTACCTAAGCTAAAGGTTATGTATAGTTAAAATTACAAGCTTTTAACTATAAAGTTGGTTTAGTTGATTGAATTTGTCACAGACTGATGATGCTAGGGCACAGTCTGAAACCAGGAAGGATTAGGCAGCTGTTTCGTCCTAATATGGATGATCTTTGCGGTATGTTACAATTTAATGGAGGTGGAAATTCTATCACTGAATGCTGGCCCAGTGGTGCAGAGGGTTTCTCTTTTGCCATCCTGGAGTCCCCGAGGAGGTGTTCCATACTATAACGAAACAGCTGTCCAGTGCTTCCTGGTTTTGAATGGTACCCTGCCAACATGAATGTGTGATAAATTCAATCAACTAAACTTAATACCAATTATCACAAACTATCTCATTTCAATTGTAAAATTAGTGCTTAAAGGTTACTACGTTAAATTCGTCGCTTGTTAGTGTCTACATTTTGCCTACTATCAAGTGTTGGGCTGAGATATTTTCAAGTGATAAGATGTTTGTTATTTTGCTTCATTAAACTATTACCAACTAACGCTACACTTATTAAGTAACGATCAAATAAAAAATATGAATATTTTCATTCTAGTAAATTACAAGCAGATTTCGAACGCAAATTATTTATTTGTCATTAAAGGTTGAATATTTATCACGTATCAGTCGTTCTAATTTGGGACTTAAGCGCGCTCTCAAGGCAATGAGACGTCCACCTTCACAATTATGTAAACTACCAATTTCAGATAGGCTTCCATCAACTAATGTTAAGAATCGCCAGCTAACTACATTATATCACACTAAATCAACACCAACTAGACGGTCTAATACAATAAATACACAGAATCACATAAATCAACCAAGTAATTACTTCTATTCACCTTCCGTATCATCACTAAATAACACGAATATCGACCGAACAAATCGTAAAATCTCATCTCCTATGTCATCTTATCCAAATTTTCGTGAAAAACACGCAGCTCGTCGTCTTCTAGTACGTCGTAGTCAAGGTGCATTGAATAAACATACTGAAAGTAAATATTTCAAGAATAACAACCATAAAAACAAAGATATTTATCAAATCAGATCAAATCTAAACGAATACACAAAGAACCCAATTCACTTTCAACCCTATATGCAACTATCTAAATCGGATAAGAAGTTATCAATTGAAAGTGAAAATGACCTGTTCTCACCTCAAACAATATCACCATGGTTAAGATAATGTTGTTTAAATACTTAACATACACATAACACAATGTTGTATGAATTATTATAATCATCCTTATTTCATTGTTCATTCAGTTATCGACTATACAAAGAAGACTCATTGATATTTCAAAAGAAAGAAAACTTGTTTTCTAGTATGAATTAAATCGTATTAAATTGATTACATTACTCACTTCATTATAAATTAAAAGACTATAAATAAACAAACATTATAGTAAAACTTCTTTCATACATTATGGTCATTTCACTATCAACGATAACTAAACAAAATAACCATTCTGTTGTTGCCATCATGAATTTCTCTTTGGATTCAATTTGAAATCTGTTTCTTTTTAATGTAACTCACTAATATATATATATATATATATATATATATATATATATATATATATATATATATATATATGAACTATAGTTGATCGATTGGTGAAAATATACTCAATATACTCATAAGTATTATCTTCTTGGGAAATGTATCGTTGGTAACGAATTCAAAGCACAGATTATCTGTTGTTAAACAATGACTGGAAACTAGAAAGTACTAGACAACTGTTTTGTCCTCATACAAGACTCCTTTGCATTAAACATCTGTAACCCTGAAAGAGATTAAGTCTAAGACTGATGGTAGTTTGATGCCGGAAGTTGTTCAAAATCAGTAACACAAATCAATGAATATTAATTACGTGGTCTAAAAGTTAAGTGCGAGAATGTGCTTCGTTCAATCCCTTGAGAGGTCAAAGATATTATGTACTGAGGAATATTACATTAAGACAAAAAGGCAGTGTAATCCTTCCAGGTTCTTAATAATTATCTAGTCAAAAATAGTTTGTGATATAAATTTCAAATTTAACAAAATTTACATCACTCTAAAATAATTCACGATACTTTCTATTGAGAAAGGGCTCTAGTAGTTAACAGACTAATCTGTAAATCGCTTATTTAAGATGCATTAAGTTCGCAACTTATAAATTATATTTAACGTCTAACATTCAACTCTGAAGCCTTTTGTAGTGTTTTTATTACAATAGCTATTTTGAATCAATTTCAGTACTGGAACTTTCACAACAGTTATAATAGAAGTAGTGAAAAAGAATATTTTACCTGCACTGTTGAAACTGCATTAATTTAATCACCTATAAATACCCATGTAGCCTCGAAGGCAAGTCAGATATACTACATTTTATGGTTAAATAGAATTGTCAACCTAAGAAGTTAGTATTGTAAAGTTCATTGACATGAGAAAAATGTATGGATAAAAAGCAGAAATGTCTTCTAAAGTAATGTTGTTAGATTAGACATGTTGCTAAGCTATTAAAATGTATTTAGTCTATAGTGGTTAAATTCTAGTTCAGGTAAATTAAAATAGTGTCTAAGTAACTTAGCAGCAAACTTGACAGGCAAATGAACAAAGAGGTACATAAGCGATCACATATATAAAGATATGTGTGAATAGGAGTGCATAATGGTTATATCAATGAAAACACTTATAAAGCCAGGGGATATTAGAATCACAGTATCGTCGGATCTTATGTGACCTCGTTATAGGTAGTCTACAAAGTTATTCTCTGAGCTGCTAGAGTACAAAATGACTACATCCAAGAAACTAAAAGTTAGTTTTCTAAAAGTCTGTCTGAATGTTTATTTGGAAGTTATAGAAATAAGAATAACACTAATACTCGCTTAATTTAGTACTATTGAAATGTCGTCATTTTCGACGAATACTGTTTATGGTACACCAAATTATTGACGTAACCTTGATGGAACAAGTTCGGTGACCGCGAAAAGTAAAACCGATTGATCGATACCCTTAAGCCTCTCTTGATCTAACTTGTCCTAAGCCAAAGAAGAATATAAAATAACTAAGTCGAATAACCAGAGTCAGTTTGTATTTCACGTATTCTTTTATATACATACTAAACCTGATCACACAGCGGACCAGTAAGAAAAATATTATCAATACAAAACACGAACAATAATCACTAGAAACTGAAAGGAACAGGTACATAGTTAATAAGTTGTAGTTTATGAATGAGAAATGAGATGACATCAGTTTGTGAGGAGTGTCGGGGTTAATAATAATAGAAATAAAATGTTAGATTTAAATACACCCAAAATAAATGAAAGAGACCTCTAAAAGACTGTTTCGAAAGTTAGTTGTTTATTCTGATTTAAGCGATCTAACAGTTATTTCTTTGAAAAAATAAATTCTAGTTTTAATACAGGAAGAGTTCTAGTGAATTCGCAAGTCTATATCAGTTGATGAAGGTTCTACAACAGTTATTAACTTTTGATCAGTTATACTACAAGTTAGTATTTTTACAAAATTTTCACAGTAATGACGTATTTGATACCATATACGGATTGATGAAAGAAAGGTAGCTAGAAGACGTAAACGGACTACAATAAAATGACTGTGAACAGATTATTTATTGTTTTTCCTATCTTTTCAATTAAAACATTTGCTTAGATGCATTAATTTAACAGGAATTCAAAAGTTATTTCTAGGACAGTACTTTACTTAATTTCAAGTCATTTTCGAATTCACGTACTTTTGGAGTAAAATTATAAGGTGTATAGAAGTATTGTTTGTGATATATCCTGAATGGGGAATAACGCGTATGTTCTTATTGATTAACCAAAGTTCGCGATGGGATACAGTTAATAAATATAGAGTAGGTGAATAATATATCTGATCCCCTCGACAGTCGATACTGATACTGCGAATGTTACCTCTGTTAACTATACTTCAGACCAAATACTACGTCATGTTTCTTTTCAAGCCACGGCTACTCCAAAAGACTAGACATGTATGAAGATTGTATAGTAGCAAAAACTTAGACAAGACGAGCAAACATCATTTATTTGAAAGCATTCACTTTTATGTCAATTGACTTCCAGTGATTATTCATCAAAGTGAAATCATCAACCAAATATAACAGGTGTACGAAAGGCAACATTTTATTTATACAAATAAATGTCATGGCAACTACTGTAGAGTATGACTCATATTGAATTAGATTAATGTGAAGCATGATCACAAATCAAGCTTAAAAAAATCACTACAACACCTTTTACTTGATTTACTGAATAATTGTATTTTTGAGAATTTTGATTCCACAACACTTTGGATGTAAACATCTACACTAATTCAGAATAGGCTTGTATCTTCCCGTTGATTTGTAATGGACTGAAACTGGTCAGCCTCTGTTGCCATATGTGCATCCTGAGCGGATTGCCTCTATATAGCTGGTATCACACAAGTTATATTTAAGTTGGATTGTGACTGGCAAGTGGAATCCAGGACGCGCGTTTCGTCCTATTCGGGACTCGTCGGCTGGATGTACCTGCATCCCAATGTTGATGTTCACACTGGGATTCTGAATTAGATATGGACCCGTTGCACAAGCGTGACTGTCTGGACACAGTAGCCTAGTGGTGAATGCGGTGGCGTTTGACACGAAGCGGATTGAGTTCGAATCCCAGTGTGAACATCAACATTGGGATGCAGGTACATTCAGCCTACGAGTCCCGAATAGGACGAAACGTGCGTCCTGGATTCCACTTGCCAGTCACAATCCAACTTAAATCTTCACTAATAATTGAAAAGTTACATTCTAGTAATAGTGAACGCCTATTTATTATTATAATTTCTAAGTCATGTTAACCACATGTTATACTTCTAGGACAGCTATGATATCTATGCCTATTACCATAAATGTTCATGTAATAGATTTATGCTAATTAACTATACGTTTCTGTGAATCACGTGTACTTGCTAAATATCATACTAATCTGCGTGATTGTTTTCTATAGGTTTGTATTGAATACATTTGCTATCGGTTTTCAACAGTAATATTGGTAGGAATAAATAACAGGTAGAGGGAGGGAGATATTTTAAAAAGTATATTGTAGTTTCAAGTTCACTGAGCATTGTTTAAGTTGGGTTGTGACAGGCGAACGGAATCCAGGACTCGCGTTTTGTTCTATTTGGGACTCGTCGGCTGGATGTACTTGCATCCAATGTTGATGTTTACACCGGTGGAATTCGGCAATATAAACCCATTGCACAAGTGTGACTGTCTGGACTCAGTAGCCTAGAAGTGAACATAGTGTCGTTTGGCACAAAACAGATTGACTTCGAATCCCGGTGTAAACATCAACACTGAGATGCAGGTACATCCAGCCGACAAGTCCCAAATAGGACGAAATCCGTGTCTTGGATTCCGCTTCTCAGTCACAATTCAATTTAAACAATACTTGTAATTTATTGCTATATCGAGGCAATTCGGTCAGGATGCATATATACCAACAGAGATTGAATAGCTTCACTCCATAACAAATCAACTGGAAGATACAAGTTTATCACAATTCACTAAGTATTGTTTAGCTTTATATGTTCATTATTTATTGTGTGCTAACTAATTTTAATGAAATAATAATTATCTAGTTGCGACTGAAAAGATTACTTATGAAAAACGCTTTATGCAAATAAGCTGGACAAAACATTAATACATATGTGTACGGAAGCAAGATAGGGCTATATTTTAGTGTCGTGTACCATCCTGGTTGTTAGGTACAACTGTATGCAATCCAATACGACAGAAAGTGGAACTAAAGCCGAAGCATCTACACATAATAAATACGTTTATTGAGTCGTTCATAAGTAGGATTTTTTAAATTTTACCACAGAAGTTCGTATACATAGAAAAGATGCAATGTTATGTATGCTGAAAAACTACTCACAAGGAGATAATGAGGAACCAGCTTCTTTACCAATCTATTTTCTAATTAGCTGATTTAGGTTTAGGTTATTCCAGGATTACTATCAGAATCGGAACTAAGGTGGTTTTGTAGTGATAGGTCGTTTGTATTCATCATAGACTGAAGTTGGTCGGGTACTATAGTGACAACTAGGGATCACTGGTCAGCTGTTTTGTCCTAGTACGAGATCCCTCAGCAGTGTGCATCACTGATTCCGTCATGGAATCGAAATCCCAGAATCTCTTACTCATATTTGTTGTTTAGTCCTGTCATAATATGAAGTTTAGACAAAATAAGTGATTGCATCAACCTGAATGAAGTGACTGTCAAATTTAGTTAAGACGTAAGTCCATAATACTTTACTAATCACTTATCTAGGATAGTTATTGTCATTCATTGACACTGCAATGGTTAACTTTTGAAATGTTTAGATTATAGAAAAGTTATTTCACCTTACTTTCAGTAAAATCTGGATGTCTTATGTTCAACTGTTTATGAATTCATGGAGTAACGCTTGAAGGAGGTTTACAAATGATATAAATTATCTAGTGTTTTCTAATTATTGGAATTACATCAGTTGATATCAGTTTGTGAAGAAAGTCATATTTGAATGAATTTTTACGAACCACCCAAATAAAACAATGAAAAATGCTTACATATAAATCTATCCACTTTTTCATTTGTATAGAATGATTGAATTACAATGGAAATTATCAAAGTCAGAATAACAACTATTGTAATTCTAGTCAGGCGGTAATTTAAAATACACTAAGAATTTATGAGAACAATTAAATGAAAGACAATAAATTAGTATAGACTGCTAGTCAAAAACATTCATGTTATGTTACTTACCTATCTACTTATTAAATTAACAAACATGCATGTTTAGTAATAGAAATGTAGGGAACATAAAAACTTTTTATTGTTTTAACATAGTAATGTATGTACATGCACGCGTGTAAGTGTGCGTACGCATTTAATATATCAACTGTAACAAAATTGTTACTATGGTTACCCAAGTCTACATGATATTACCCTACTATGATTTTCCTAATCACTAATAACACAAAGTTCATTTTAGAAATTTTCATGTCATTATCATATTTTTCATTGTTTTATTCATACATGAAAGCGGATTGCAGTTGTAAATGTCCAATATTTTAATAAGTGAAAAAAGATTGTTTTTCATAAGTAAATTTTACAAAGGCTAATTTATCTAATTTGAACATAAACGTAAAATATCATACAAAAAGAGAAAAAAACATGAATTAGAAATTCAAAAAAAAAAAAATAATAAAACAACCACGATAGTGTATTATGTAATTACTTTTGACAAGTTTAAAACCTGTATTCAAGCTTGTAATAATGATAAGAGATGATTCTTACTTCACTTAATACTGTTATGTGATATTATTGCCCAATTCACTTTAGATAATCATAAGTATCAAAGTGTTATAGTTAACAATCATAATGACTGAATCTTAAACAAACAAAAAAATTAGTTCAAAATAAGATCTTTTGGACTATTTGAAATAGAACTTGATAGTCATACAATATAGGCAATATTTATCTATGCTCTTTACGACTGCTGAATAAAATATTCAGTGATTAAACTAAGTATACCATATTGATAAGTACAAACTGATAAAAGATTAAGATGTCCTCTGTTACCTACTATCAAACACTTAGCATGGAAACCAAGGTTCAGTAAGAAGAAGTCCCATACAATGCAAATTGATCAATTAAGATTTCTTCTTACATCAAATTCTTCTGGAATTAGTCAAGAGAAGCAATTAATTAATTATTAAGTAGAATGACATACGTTTAGATGCCAGAGTAGGATTCAGTAAATTAGTAGTTTTATTAATTATTTACAATACTTTCAGACTTTTGTTTGATTTGTTTACTTCAAATACTGCCTCTAATTCATTGGGGATAACTTTAAATTCATATAACATTTTTTTGGTTATATAATCACTTGTGTTTATGATTAGTATCTGTAGAAGCCATGGTTACCCCCTAGCATAATAATCTTTGTACTGTGTATTTCTTTGTTGGTATGTGTGTTAAGTGTTAGACTGAACTTCGGCGTGTAGTGTAATTGGCAACGTTGGATCCTTTGAGTTCAAATATATGTCCGACGCATCTTCGTTCTGAACTTCTTAATCATAAGTGTACCCTGTGTTTCTCATTTGTGCATGATCCACTGTGATTGATGAAGATTAAGTTACTGATAGCAAATATATAGTTGTTGAACGAAACGCGGTTACGAATTCAGTAACACAACCAGAACTCTACATAATACGGTGGCTTCAGTGACTTCAGATTCTAAATAAAATATATCGAGAATCGATTTAACTATAAAATATGAACCAGTTTATTTTAACAAGGTCGTCTAAAAGTAAGTCGTTCACTACTGTACTTGAAAGTTTATGGTTCATTCTCTAGAGCGATTATAGTTACAAACTGCTTGCAAACTATCACAATAAATTCATTCAACCCTACTTATTTTCTTATATCATACATAAGTTAAGAGTTTTTTTATTTGTCTTTAAATAAAAATCTTCCGTGAATATATAGTGTCTTTGTTGTTTTATTGTAGGATAGCCTTTGTGAAAGACTTAAGTACAAATTATTATAAAATAAGTTCATGAAAAGTAACCTGTATGTAATACTTAATTTTGACCGTATTAGAAAATCATTACACTTATATTTCAGATTAAGTTCAATATTTTATTGTTATTTATGTAATAATGAGGCATATTCAATAACTAAACTTACAGCACAATGACATGTATACTTCGCACTAATGTTGGAATTACGTTTAATGTCAGCATCCAGGAGAGCAGTTTTCACAACGAGCGTATATAACTATCACCATATTCATAAAATAACCACTTTCGTAACTAAACCATTAAGTTAACAATTACTGACAAAAGAACACAAGTTAATTGACTATGTTTAAAAAGCATTATTTATCGACTATACATATGTTCAACAGACATTTCAAATGAAAATTACGAGAATGGCACTGCTGAGGAAAAAAACGGCCGATAACTGAACATAATTCCCATCTAATCTGGAGGTGAGAGGGTTTCTTAAGCTATACAGTGTTGACCAACCGTTTGTTGATAGTAACTTGGCACTATAATACCACAAATGAATAAACGGTAAAGTTTAAATTCCATACACAGTTAAGGGAGCAATACAAATTATAGGGGCACGTAAGTTCACGAATAATATATAGAAATTTTTAAACAAACCTTGGATACACATACCTAAATCTAAAATATGCACTTCTCATGATCACATTAATTTGTCAAGCTTCACACTATTAAGCCATTGCAAGCCGACAACATGTCTTAGGGCTTCAGGCGGTTTTTAGTTTATAGTTTTTTATGGCGTAACAAATTATAATAATTGATTCAAAAATAAAATTTGAGACTTAGATTGCACTATACTAAAACATAAATAAATTGATTATATCGTTTCGAATGTTATCATTATTAGCTAGAAGTTTGGCTGTTTACAAAACTTAATTATAAGCAGTGCAGACTGGGGTATATCTGATGTCCTAAACTACAGTCAATACTAACAACAACTTGATAGAAACCGATTCCGTTGACGTTGGCGCAAGACCGTTATCGTATGCCTATATGCTTGTCCAGACGCTATCACTAGTCCCCAAGCTTGATTATAAGAACCGAAGTTGATATATCAACTAGTAACTAATAATATATTTGGTTCAATCAATCCCCTACACACATGCAGACAACACAGAATACTAAAAATAGAATATTTTATTATAGGGTGATGAAAACTTGATGTCTTTACCCAGATAAAAACGAACGTTCCACTATATGTGGCGTATTAACTGCTATCTACATCTAAATTATCAGGACACAGAATAGTCGCAACAAAAATAGCACATTAGGAAAGCTTGCAATGTAAGGATAAAAACGAATCTGTGACAGCAAATAATTCTACAGATAAGTGGTTATGCATGCTCTCATAATTGATACTGACCATGTTTGTATTAATAAACATGTTTAGTTGAAGGTGCTCGATCAAGCATCACCACCAAATCACAACACAATGCACTGTGGAAACAACTCCTCCCTTGATCAAATAGTTGGGCGCCACTATTCCGTTTTCGTTCAACTTACGATCGATATATTTTCCTTTTCACTCATAACTGACTTGTGACTTTCACCTATATGCACCTGCTAATTTAATTGCTAGAGGCTACTTTGGATATACCAAAAGCTTAATTACATTGTAGAGGCCAAAGTTACACCTAATACTATTATGTTTGTCTGCATATTTCTTTATTGATATTTGTGCCGAAAGTAAGATTGTATTGTTCAACTTAACGTCAGTGGGTTGTACAAACTGTAACGCTGGATTCTGTAGTTTTAAATATATATCTATCCCCAACTTCGTTTCGGACTTCTTGACCAAAGGCGTAATCGATGATTGTTGTGCGTGTATGAGTCTTGTTATTGACACACGTGAAATTGCTGACAAGATATATAATTACTGGATCTGACGAGGTTACTAATCCATCAGTATAAGCTGATCACAACAACCTCATAACAGCCTGCTCTTTAACTTGATTAACGACAGAAGCAGATATAGTTGCACACACAAACAAGGAACATGTCTTCGTATGACCAATGGTTAATGTCCAGAATGTGAATCAAATTAATAAGTGAGATTGAAAAAGAACCAATAACATACAATGGTCAAATTAATAGAGAAAAAAGTCAGATTGATGTACTGAGGGCAACATAAAAACAAACACATGAACAATCACCCAAATTTAGAATTGCATTTATAGGAGCCTGCAATATACATGCATAATTATAAAAAAATACCTAAAGAGCATTTAAACGATGTGATTGCTTGAAATCGCTATAGAGAATTGCCAAATCATGTTCAACTGAGCATTCTTAGCTAGTAGTTTTTAATTCAAACTAGAATGATTATCGTCTGTCGTTGTTGGTCGCTTATTAGTGCTATTGATCATTTGTTCTATTTTATTCGATTCATTTCTGTTCGTTGCAGCTACTATATTGAGTGTTGTTGGCCGTTCTGTATGACAGATCCAGGAAAAGTAACTCTAAAAATAATTTGTAGTTCATTGATAATTCCATTTTATTAGACCATGTAGCTGTTCAGTAAGCTGCTGATATTTGTCATCGTTGTACAAATTTAATTGCATTACGACAACTGAGTTATTCCCACTGACACAAGGATTACGTGGAGAATCAAGTTGTAACTGTTCTAAAAAATTAGCTCGTGCTTAACCCTTCCATGACTGCTGGTAACCTAGTATTCTAACTTGACGGGTCTGATCGAAAGCTATAGATCGAATCATCTTTGACAACATCAGTGTCGACCTTTGTACCTCTGACAAAGCACACTCTAGACCATTTTCAGTACAGAGATAAAACCATTTTAGGTAACTGTATCTAAAAGTTCGTACAAACTAAATTGAGATATATCTTGCAGCAGTTTTTCCAGTAATTCGATGATGAAGGAAGGTCGATTACTGTGTGTCCAAAAATCATAACTGAGCTTCGAATTCCTAGATCGAATTCATTCACTTATGAATGCAAACCTAGGATGACTACTGTTTGCCTGGAAACTAATTATTTATCAGTAAACATGCTTGACAAGAATGGAACAGCCTTCTTGGTGCGGTATAACGGGTTCGTAAAGGTTGTTTATACCTACAAGTTCACAATCAGCATCATTGTCCAGATCCATGTAGAAACTTGCAATGAAATATATTAATTTCGAAAGAAATAGATTTTAACATCGCCGTGGCAGTCTAGCAGCAACCAGGCAGATTTTTTCCCTTACTGTTTTAATAATATAATCCGTCCCAGGCGCTAAGCAGACTGTAGAAAAATTTTTAAATGAGGTTGTTTACAAGGTATGTATGAATGTTGGAGAGTGTATACTAATCAAGTTCACATAAGATGTTTCGTTACTGAAATTAAAGATTGTGGATAATGGTCGCTGCTGGTTTAGTTTTATTTAATTAAATAATGAAATAGCCTAAGTGTACACAACCCTGAACATATTCCTTTAACTTCAGGTGCACATAATAATGGTCGAATGAGTGCAAATCAGAAAGTCGTTAAGTCAGACTCTATGAAGCTATATTCACAATAAGTATTAGTTGGTATGTTCAGGGAGTATTCTGGGTTCTACGAAATTTTAATTATATGCCAAGGACCGTTTGAATTATTCAGAAGTATAGCCACTCCAAGTTCTGAAAGAAAAGTATAAAAAGCTGTGTGCTTTGTTTTCAGTAAAATACTAATCGCAATAGACAACTAGAAATATTTAATTGAGGTGGTTTGTGGAGAATTTTATTGAATTTAACCGACTAAAGTCGTACCAGGTTAATGTTAGCAGGCTGCCATTAAAAGCCGAAGTGCACCAGACAGCTGTTTCGTCTACGCAAGAAACTCCTCAGCAATGCACATCCTGATTTCGACTGAGGGAATTCGGTTTGGTGGACACCAAACCTTCTACAACACTGGATTGAGATCAAATGGTAGAAATCCCACTTCCATCAATTTGTGATATAGTGCTAGGATCATAGACTAAAATCTATGCCGACTGTCTCACTTTCAGCAAATCTTAGCTTCATCAGTCAAAATCCTCGCTGTAGTCTTAGGAACATTCTAAATGTAATGACAAGTAGGTTGATTGTCGTAATTAAATTTAGATGGTCTGCGGAAATTAGTAACAAATTTAGTTGAAGTGAAATTTAGGGCGTGTACAGATAAGGGGTCCTACACTAAGACAAAATGAATGCTCAGTGCCGTCTGGTTTTTAGTGTTACCATGCTAGCATCGAATCTGCGGAGAGTTCGACCTAAAATAAGAAGAAAGGAGTTTCCTAGAACTTTTTCTCAGTGAAAAGAGTGAAATGTCCTATTCATATCCCTTTCAAAAGCCAAGATATTGGAAGGTCCTTGAAATAGTCTTTAAATTGTGAAATACATAGATGACGAAATTATTTAGTAGCTAAGGGTAGAATGCATGTAGGTTATTAATAATTAGAAGCGGAGTAACTCATAAATAATTCATCGTGAGACTCCATATGTCGCAAATAGTCAAAGAAAGCACAGAGAACACCAATGATGGAGGTAATGTCGGTCAAATACATCTAGAGATTTCTGACGTCACATTAATACGCTGACCTTGATTGAGTTTAGCCTAATACATTCCAGATGCGAAACTTTCATTCAAATTATTTTTGATTTTTTTCATCTGAAGGAAAGTTACTTGCTTAACAGAAAGATGGTGCAGTCATACCTGTACATATTCAGGTATGTGCTTGGACCACACATTAGCAAAAGTAATAGCACGAGTTAACAACGAATCTCCATTCAACAGCATACTTATCAATCTTCCATCAGTTTCTAAAAACGGTTTTCCTTTTGTAGATCCTATGACACTAACCAACTGGTTTAATGAAATATTAAGTCTACCTTAAACAAGCCTGACAGTTTTCCGAGCATGGCCGTTTCAGATTTATACAGAATGCAGCAATGATTCACCTATCACATTTAGCTTGCATGATGACAGCACCGTTGACTCATCGCAGAAAACGAACTTGATGTAGCCATTTGTCTCCTTTTACTGGCATTATACAATAATTCAAGTTTATCCTATCCTGGACTATCTTCCTAGGACTTTAAGTAGCTTGACTCCAGAACTATTCAAAACAGTCTCAGATACCCATCTTAAATCGTATCTCTTCAAGAAATGCAACACCTCGATTCCACACCTCTCTTAGAGTGTGTTGAGGAACAAACGATAAATTTTGATTGAAATAAAATGTTAACTATACTCGTATGTTTGAATTATTTTCTCCGTTGGTGTTGTAGATAGAGATCATGATCATGGTATATCGTATCGTCAAAGATGTCTTAACGCTAACAGAACATCTATAAAACCGATAGCAAGTGCCCTAAAAGGACATCCTTTAACGGTAAAGTAGGAGAGTCAGCATATATAAGTTAATAATTACTTTAAGTAGTCAGGATATGTTATGACATGAAATAATTAAAATTCACAGTCAGGTGCATCAGACCAGTTCATTGATATGGCCTTGAGTACACATGGTTGCTATAACACTGCCAACGGTTGTCTAGTTCGTCCGTGCATATGTGTCACCTGCCAACTCGATGCCAGGCCAAAGTAGAAGAAACACAAGCCGATAGACCAACCAGACAGAATCGAATTATATTTCATACATTTCCTTATATATGCATAAAACCGGACCACACATTGAACAAATTAGGAGATTAACATTAATACACAACAAGGGAGATAGTGACAGTGAATAGGTGTAATTTGTACAAGACTAATTAACTGTAGTTCATAATAAGAGATAATATACTAAGAGTAAATATACTGAACCGGAGGATAGGTAAGAAGGAATGTAGCAATGATAGAAATAAAATGTCTACAATATCCGCTACTAAAACAAGTGAGATAGTCTTCTATAACACAGTTCTAAAAGCTCGCTACTCTTCTTTAGTTGTCCAACATAACTTGTTAGCCGTGCGACATATAACCTGAAGAGATGTTAATATCACAGGCGAAGAAGACTCAAAAATATTTTCAACATATCTTTAAATTTTTCAGGCATTAAATAGCATGAAGAGTACTCTGTAACAACGAAAGTTAAGCTTTTGGTATATCCAAAGTAGCCTCTAGCAATTAAATTAGCAGGTGCATATAGGTGAAAGTCACAAGTCAGTTATGAGTGAAAAGGAAAATATATCGATCGTAAGTTGAACGAAAACGGAATAGTGGCGCCCAACTATTTGATCAAGGGAGGAGTTGTTTCCACAGTGCATTGTGTTGTGATTTGGTGGTGATGCTTGATCGAGCACCTTCAACTAAACATGTTTATTAATACAAACATGGTCAGTATCAATTATGAGAGCATGCATAACCACTTATCTGTAGAATTATTTAACTCTACAAGCATTATTTTAGAAGCTACTCTACTTAGATCTAGTTTTACTTTTTTAAATTTACCATTTATTTAATTATTACTAGTGACTAGATCCTTGGAGTGTCATTGTCCCTAGATCTTATAGTGCCTGTTGTATTTCATCAGAAACTAAGACATTGATAATTTATGTATGAAGAACAGCTGAGCTTGTTTGGATCCGCTGTAAATTTTTTTCATTTGTAAAGTAGACATTAGGTCTATTTTGAAGAATCCAGTAGTTGATCTAAACGCTTTTTAATCAGGAAAGGAATTTCACAGTTTGCATTTTCTGGCAACAAAATAGTTAGAGCGAATTATTGCACTGAAAATACATTTTTTAGGAACTAGTTTGGTTACTCATACTCTTATTTTTCTTTTTTGTCCTTCACTTGAAAAAATAACATCCTTGGTTTCTTTACAACAAAATACTATCTCTTCACCTAGAAGTGGATTTTCGGCCTCAATCATTGTCGAGCAAGTTTAATCTTGTAAAAGGACTGCGAATTTATGGTAGCTCTAATACTCAGTGTAAACATGGAAATAAATCACATGTAATATAAACCGGTAATTATATAAACGTTTTACTCAATATATTTTCCTGTACTTATGCTTGACACGCAAGATGGATTGAATTTTGAATGGCTTAGTACACTCCGGGTCATGTGAAGATGAACGATACGGATGAGATAGATTTTCTCAATTACGTATCTTCCGGACAATGTGAGCGACCCCGTGAACCTGTTTTGATTAAAGGTTGTGGGGATGTTACAATGTAAGTTCAGTTTCGGCCTGTTCAATACTCGTATTAAATAATGATTTGACAGTTATCTTAAAATCTCTTTTTACAGCTATAACTTCACTAATGAACTACCATTCCTGTTTAAATAATATTCCTTTGGCTTAAGAATTCGGTCCATTCAATTCTTTTTTTGTCTCACTTTTCGGTATACATCGTCTAGTTATTAAAGCCTTAAAACAAACAGTTATTTGTTCATATAATACTATAATACGATAATCTTTCTAAATGCTACAGTAATGCTATCTACATAGATTCTGATGACAACTTTATACTCCTCACTCAATCACGATTGATAATACTTGTTGATAATATCAGTAACTTACGGAGGGCCGTAATGAAAATAGCGAAATACTAAATGCTTATATGACTAAAAACATATATAGTTGAGATTATGTAGCTTTGAAAATGAATTCGTCGAGATATAATCTCGCCATACAAATTTGCCTTTTTTGTGCTAAGTGTTGATTGGTGTTGCTGTTTATAGTCTCAGTGAATCATGCTCCTCTTCATTTTCTCACCAAGTTTGTTGAATTGTCTTACCAATAATTCACTATCATTTTGTGTACTAATTTCACCATCCATGGCATTCCAAAGACAAATGTTGAGGAAACGGGTTATGTTAATTACTCGATTTAAGAGAAAGACCTGTGTTGATTACTTTTGTAAGCTTGATTGTTAGGCTCATCACATTAAAATAATTCATTGAAATATTTTCGTCTAATTTAACGATTACTCTGGTGTAAATGTTATGACAGTAAGTTTTACTAATTGATGGGGTCTTCTGTTCTACTCGTAAAATAACTATTCATTTTAAGTTTTGTAAAGTTTATCCGTTGATGATTTCCTCTAATTAATGACCCCTATAATCAAACTGACACATATATGGATACTGCTCAAATAAACGTTGTTCCGTATTTGTGAACCGTCTAGCTCATCATTCAGGCTCTTTTCATTGGTCCGGGGCTAAGGGTCAGAGTCAACTGACTTTAAGCTAAGAATTCTCTTCCATACTAGTGGTTGTACATATTTCGATCATCGAACTCCGTACCTATAGACTAGCTGGGAATTTACTAACCAACACTCGGACCAATACCTTTAGATGTCGACATAATGTGATATCTTCGAATGGATGTTGGCTCTAATACACTTCATAGACCTCTGGCTCCCAGATCATATAGAATAGACAATTCTTGGGCTTATTTTTGCATGCGGCAGTTGTTACTGACTCTCGGGATAGGCGTAGGTTTTCTGGTGCTCACTTTAACTTCAAGCAGACAGAGTTCGGAAACTCTTAGAAAGTTTCAGTCTGAACTAAAATAACTTTGAGACTTTCTATCCGTAATGCTCTTAGATGTCATCAGTTGTAGTGCCTGGTGATCACTGTCAATAACTTCATGGTATACACAATCGGGAAAGTATTGTTACTTAACATACCGTGTATGTACAATATAGTTAGTGTATGACAGCCCATTCGAAAGGAACGCGCAAAACGATCAAAAGAAATAGCCTTTATTCACCTTAGCATTTTAATCCTAAGTTAACCACAGTTTAGGTAATCAGGGAGCAATCATATTTTAACACTTTCAGCTATTATTTATGATCATATGATGTTACAGTGTAGTTGATCTGAGACTTTTTTGCTACAACTGTTGGTATTATTTAAAATGGATTTGATTGGAATCCATATATCTTATGAGGCATTCAGTATGCAAACAAAGCATTTCCCATACTAGTTATAGGGAAATTTGTAGTTTTGTATGAAAATCAGTGTAGCCACTTGAGTTAAAATCCTGCCAACTAAGTTTTCATACTTATGAAATCCAACAAGTTTTCTTTTATAAAACTTGGTCTAGATACAGATCAGTTCTGAAGAGCTATATTGAATGTATTGTGTATATTGAGTGCCAAGCATTTCGGCATTGATTAAACCCATTCAAAAGATCTCATCCATCGTTTTTCTTAAATTTTAAAAATGAGCACAGGGGTCGATGTCTAACAAGAATTTACAATCCAGTAGGTACTTTTGTTGAGTCTTTTCTCACTTATTTTTTTTCACGAAGTATAGTCAGTGTATTGTTCTTTTTAATCCTCATCAATATTACACGGGAGTTCAAAACCAGACTGTTTATCTTTGGTAATATGGTGTTTAGTGTAGAATTGTGACTCATCATCTCAAGCAGTAGTTTCTTTAAAGTCAGTTCAGACCAATCTTCACTTTTCAAGTTATGGGCAATAAAGAATGGACATGATTTGCAACCTGCCTAATATGCTTATGCTAGTTTATTTTATCACGTCCATTCCATATTATTTCGAAATAATTTTAGCTTCGGCATGAACAACAAATTCAAAGAAGATTTCCCCAATGAATTACATGGCAAACTGGCTCCTGAAGAGTTTGAAGAAAGTATACGTAAAATCAATGATCGTTTGGAAAGTTCTCTACCCAATCATGTTAGGTGGTTTGTTTGCGGGTTGTTGTGCTGTTGCTGTACTGCCGGTTGTTCACTGTGGCCAGTGATTCATTTAAGCAGACGAACGAAAAGGGATTTACAAAAAATACTGGAGGCTGAAAATATTCGGTTATATTGTAATATTGGCTTACGTTTGTCTTTGGTCAAGCAACGATCATCTGAAACAACAACATTAATGGAATACGTATGTTGTCTAAAAGTTGTTTTACAGATCTTAATTGTGCAAAAATATCCTATTGCTTAATTAGATGTCAACCGTCAACAGTAGTAATAAAAAAGTGGATCAGTGATTTGTTACTATGAAATACGCACCCTGGATAATAGTATTAGGAAACATTGTACTCACAGTTAATTTACAAGCATGTTGTGGGAACTATGAAGTCTCTCATCAATTTTTCCTACTAAACACACTTGTTGCAAGCTTAGTATGATTAAATCCATAATTTTTCGATTGATTCAAATATCTACAAGGTATATTTTAATGTTGGTCCAGGAACAATGTACAATCAGTGCGATGTACTACAGATAGTTTACAGAAAGTGTATGACTTACGGGTGACCAAACCAAAATATGACACCGACCTATGAAATCATTAACTGTTGGTCTGAGTTGTGTTGGTAAATGTAAACTACTTGATTTGGGGTCTGTGTAATAACATCGATCAGTGGTTAGAAACATTAGGTGACATTGTTAGAATCTATCACAATGTCACAATTATATTCACTCCTTATATTCATCTAGGTTTCAAGTTCCGTATTATTTAATGATTACTTTTTCATTCCATCTTATTTAACTAAGTTTCTACTGTTTAGTCTATCTCATTATCGTCGCTACTATATCATTTCGACTCCTGTTATTCATTTCATCGTACTAATATGGTATGGCAACTTGAGACAGCTCAAATGTACTAGGTCCTACGTTGTTTATGATTAACTTATGTACTACTTTTTGTGGGTATCACTGATTCTCAGAATGACATGTCTACGGACTTGTAAAAGCTAGTATCTTTTCAGAGATTTGAGTCGTCACCTAATTTCGTGGTTAGATATTTTACTACAGCACTTTTGGTAACGACTGACTTCATAAAAAACTTAAATCTAATAATTTAAGTAATTAGGCACTAAAATATTATGCCTTAGTTTGTCGACTTTTAGAAGTCTTAAGTTATAATAAAACCATAATCGGTTATGTGCGCCTCAAAACAGCGTGGAGTTACTAAGAGAAATAGTTAATTTCATTTCATAAAAATAAAGTTACATTTAGCATATACTTTTTAGCAAAACCAAAATGAACCGACCTCAATAATATAGTACAAACCTGTTTATCTAGATTTCAGGTATGTGCAACTTAAGTTGAAATTAATCCTTTTATTCAATTGCTGTCGAAATTTTGCTAAATAGTTAAGCTACTGTGTAATGATCGGACTTTAATTGTAGTAATCATATATATATAACGCAGCATTGGTGTCATCTTATTCGTTTAACAAAATGAAACTTTGTTACATTGGTTCTAAATTTTACACATTATAATGTATGAATTCAAAACGTATATTTTATAATTCCTGCAAAGAATAATTACCAAATTTTTTTTTTGGAGTAGTGCACTAAATGTGCAAGGAAATAGTTATTATGGAGTGTTTTGAAGTTGATCGATATGAAGCTCCACATACTAATTGTCAATTAGACAACCATTAAAAATCACTAAGCGCTGGCCGTCAGTCCCGGGGTCCAATACCTGATGAGGTCATGGATGTGTGCTGCTAAGGAGTTCCATAATGAAACACCTATCCGGTGCTTCTCGACTGTCAGTAATTACCTAACCAAAGTCAGTCCATGGTGTGGTACTGCAAACTTAACAATTCCTACTGTATCTTATACTTGCAATCTTCATGCTATTATAAATGACAAACTTCTAGAGGTATTTCCCAGGTTTCTAATAAAAAGCTGTTACCACTGGAGTTCAATCATGTTGGGGGTGGAACAAGTGCCACTAATTACATCAGATAATAACCATGCAATATCGCTGATCTCGGTATAAATAGCTAGCCTCTGTCTATAGTAGTCTGCAAATTTGTCAAAATGAGAGGCTTACCGATTGTATCACTCAAAGGATATGACGTTGGTAATGTGTGTGTCGTACCAAAAAAGACCTTTTTTACTGTTACCAAAATAGAATGAATGTTGAAGCATATTTAATTTATTTTAACTAGTCAAGCAGCTTAGAAAACTATTTTAATTGTTTAAAACGTCGGATAACTGAGACACGAGGTGGTTAACAAGTATGTAAATTAATCATTTAATATTTAAGCAGGAAGCGTTTACGTCGAAATTTTTCAAATAAATGTTAATATTTAACATTCTAGGTTTCATAAATATAATTCCAAAATTAGAGATTAAAAAATTGAACAAGACTACAGTATCTCATCGAACCACTCTGAAAGCCAATTATTTACCTTTTGTGTAGAGAGTAATAGACATTGATGTGAAGTTCTTTATCAACTAACCTTGTAAGTCTTCATCAATTGAGGTGACTAGGACGCATGTTATGTATATTCTATCACTGCCTACTTTGAAGGACGATTTTGGCTGGTGTAGGAGTGGGATTTAAAATAGACTACAGGCGGCCAGTCAAATACGTGCCGTCAATTTATAAAGTCGTTAAGTGTTGGTCCGAGCCATATTGATAGATGCTAACTACGTGTTTGCAGTATACGCCATAGCTATGATCAATAATTGAAGACGTGGGTTGACATATCACATTTCGATAAATTCCATTCACTCCTTATCTCACCCTAGGTCCCACTTCCGAAGTTATTTTTTACCCTTTATTTTACAAATCCATCCTTTTGTCGCATCATCTCTATGCCTAATCTCTTTTACTACCACTAGTATTATTACTAATTCTATTACTTTAAAATTCATTTGGTTAATTGCATCTTGCTGTACTAATCTAATGTAGTAACTTGAACCGATGCGTATATACCAAGTTTTGCGTTGATTTTGACTGGTAAATAATATACAATCATATGATAGTTATTATAGTAGATTATTCATAAATCACTTCATTACTGGTTTCCCCATTGCATCGGAGGCATGCAACGAATATTAAGCATTTGAGTTTATCTCTGTGTATATATCACTAACACAGCAGATGTTGTTACTTGTTATCTTGAATTCCACTTAAATGTTTGTTGTCCTAGTGAAGCAGTTTTCATAAAAAATTTGATAGAATTATCTCTCCTCAGCTTTAAAGATTGAAGAGTGAAAGCCATACAATCAGAAGACTAAGTTGCCTGATAAGTCAGGAGGTCGGACGGTTAAGTTGAATCTTATTCTCAGAAGTTTTATCTTACAAAAATTCCAACATGTGAAATTTTTATAAAGAGCTAACATGTACAAAATGGATATGCGATAGTATTCTCTTGAATGCCTATTCTTCAAACAATTCTTTCTACTTCTTAGATCAGACATATTTTTTTCTGTTCTTCCAAGTTCGAAGAGATGTTTTGTTTCAATATTCGCTGGAACTCATGCCTTACAATGCTTAAAGACGCTTGACCCACTATAGTATGTAGGACATGTCTATAATTTAAATCCATTTTTAAGAAAGGTGCAAAGTTCTGTGTCAGTTATCAACTAGTATATTCAACAAATCTTTTCAATGAATATTATACCAAGATGTTGAGAAACGAAAGGTAGTACCAATATCAAAATTGTATCTAGTTTTAAGTTTAAACGCAGTAACCTATTTTCTTAATACAACCGGGAAACAAATTACCACTTAAACTGAACCCTTCACTGTAAGAAAACATTCACCCATATCTTTTTAAGTATACAGTTGATCTTACTATTTGTATGTTTCCTACTTTTCTTCTAAAGTGAATCATTTCTTAGCGAATGTTGAAAGTTGGTCTACTTTAATTAATCTTACACATAGTCCTTCTAAATGTCAAACTGTTAATTTTAGTATGATATAAAAAAAGTCTTAAATATCCTTATTAATTCGCATGATGTTTGTACGATCGGTGATGCTACAATTAAGGCTACGTCAAACGTCACTTCTCTTGGTGTAGTTTCTACTTCTGATCTGTCTTTGTCTGTCACATGTCCTATCATCATCATCATCAACAACAACAACAAAAAAAGCTTTTCACCTGATTTATTACGTGAAAATACTATGTAGTTTCAGCATTACTGGACAAATGCTACTACGATTTATAAATTGCTGCATGCTTCGTAGTATACTATGCTGTTCGCTATTATTTTACTTGGGTTATTACGGAAAGATTACATTGTAGTGCTTAGAGTATTGAAGGCTGTTAGCAAAGTATGCAGTGGAACATTCGACGTTTTTATAAATGTGGTCGCAGATACTTATTTTGAATCCTGCAAACAGCTGTCAATTTTATTTTCGGATATTAACCATGTGCTTCACTCACATTTTTCTTTTTGTATATCTTCTGGTAGAATAAGACATAGCTGTATTAAATTTCAAGCATATAAAGAAAAATATGAAAGTTTACAATTCCGTATCTATCACAATTATTATGTGATGAGAAACGTATAAGAGCTAACCTGACCGAAAATCGATGCTCTTGCAATTACAGATTGTTAAATATCGTAAAAGTTCTTAGTTTTTGCAAAACCATCGTCCGATTTTGTATATATGTTTGTATATTTACTTTTTTGAGGCGTATATAAAAATTGCTCTTTTTTCCATTAGGTTCTTCGAATAGATCAAATACCAAAAGCGTGTATATATTTCCCAGACTGAAATTTTCCAAATAAACCAACGAAACAGGCATGTCACAACTATTACTACCGGATAATTTTGCTCTCCATCCCAATATTTATGACCGTTCTTCAATGACTTGATTTTTTTTTAAAGATGGCTAGTGTCTTGTTTATTTTTGAGACTTTGTTTATGCAGTTTTGTTACTAATCCATGTATTCAGAATAGTGTTAAACAACATGTTATTGAACAATTTTCAGTGTATATAGGGATCTGCTATCTTGTTTCAACAATTATTAGCATTAACTAGATTAGTACAACAAAATAGAGGATATTTAAATACCGTTTGACGTTCATCTCTTTATTTTCATATATAAATATATATAAATTAAAACCACTGAAGTAAAGTATTATCAGGACAATCTACATTTCCAAACCGAATTTAAAGTTATACAATACACACATATGTATGTAGCATTTCATACTTTGAAACAGTTGTGTTATTTTCATGTCATTATTTTTGTACATATTTCATTTTTGTATTATTATTATCATTACTAACCTCACTAATATTAATTGACTGCAAGTAATAAAAACTCACTTTCTCACTTACTTCATTTTGCCACTCTTCAATATTACATGCATTTCTGTGTAGCTTTGTATGTTTCACCTACTGTTAAGTCAACGTTAGAATATACAGTAGAATCCAGTTGTAAACCAAACGCATATACACACGGCGAAAGAGAAACAGTTTAAACCTGCACCCAGATACTGTTGAATAATATATTTCTTAGGTAGATACTGTCTAACCAAAATATCATTTCACTTCCTCATCATCAATTCCATTTATTTATTTACTGTTGCAAAAAGTCATATTTTGTATTTCATTCAGTTGTTAATATTATCAGTTAACATTTTTTGTTCAGTGGGATTCATTGTTTATATCTTCAATATATTTATACGAGTATACCATCTATCTATTAATTGTATTCTTACTTATTACTATGACTCCTATATTACTTCAACAAATTGACATATGTTACAGTCATATTGATGATAATTGTACTTTAGGACTATTCACTTCTTTGTATATGAACCCTACTGATATATATATATATATATATATATATATATATATATATATATCATTATGTACATCAGTTATATTAAAAGTATTATTTTATAATTTGTCAGCTCCTACTTTTCCATAAAAGAATCGATTTTAAATTCTTGTTTCGATACCACTGTTTTTTTGTCGGTGTATAGTAGTATGTGACATCTTGTTTAATCGAATGTACTAGGAAGTTTATTATTAGGTGCAGTTTATTCTACTGAATGTTGTCAGAGAATAGGCTAGATGATAATATAGAGGGACTAGCTAATAGGCATAAAAAATACTGTTTATGAGTGGAATTCAATCGTATTTGACTTTTTTGACAGAAGTACGATTCAAAGACGAGATTTAACGACTTTTAGAATGTCTGCGATGAGCTATATAATCGACTAACCAGCTGCTATCTAGAAAATCTGGAACTTAGCATTTTGAAATCAGCCATTCTAAAACATTTGTCTACTACTCAAAATATTTGACTGGTAATGGAAAATTAATTTCCGATGTTACAAACTAAAAGTTATAGTATTTAGTCTATCAAATTTTAAGCTGTCACTGAGCGAATCACTTGCAGCATGCAAATCAACCCTATTCTCACCATCACTCTAATATTTAACCAAACATTAAATACTAAACGTATCCCTGATGTTAGAAACTCATCCGTATAAGGACAGATATGTTCCTGATTTCTTCATTTCAATTAGTAATATTTTTGGAAAACTATGGTAAATTATTTAAACATGTAAACTCTCTATACCCTTTGTAATAGCATCGTTTTTCACCAATAAAATATTTGTTTATTAGTAGCTAGAAAAGATGTGTAACGCTGATTGACTAGTTGATTCATTTGGATTTTCTAGATCAGTCGTGATTGGTTATACTGATTATTCGTTTTGAGCAGTTTTTGAATCATTAAATCTTTTCCCTAAATTGAACGCTTACCAGTGTTGTCTTATTTAACAGGAGAAACAATTATCTTCGTATTATACTAATAAACCTTTTAGAACCGCTAAATTCTAACAAGTTTTGTCATCTTCGTTACAAAATACTATTGGTTTTTATCCCCACTTTTCTTATTGTCTAAAAGCGACTTTAGTATGACAATGTCATTTAATTTCACTGTTTTCTGGTCTCCATATTATTGTTTAACTATGGAAGATATTTAAAATTTCGAATTTGTGCTGTTGAATGTTCAGAGTAATCTTATTGAATCCTTCATCCTAATATCCTATCGATTAGCAAATACCAGCTACTTTTCATTTTACTTTGTGATTAGGCTTATTGATTTTTTACTAATAAGCCAGCTTGTTCCGGGGATTTCTGTAAAACATAAGTAACTGAAAGATACCAATCATGTTCTTGTTTATTAAGCAAACTCTTCGTTATAATCGTATCAATGTTGCTAATCATTGACTTCAAGCATCTCTGAATGTGTTGATTATTTTAATTCAATTTCAATAAAGAAATACTACCCATTTCGGTGTTTAGAAAATGACGCGAAAAGTGAATAAATCTTTCATCGAAGATCTACGCGTATACATATATTTATAGTTTTTTTCACACTAGTAGAATGTATACCAATCACATGGTGATGTTATATAAATTCGAAAGTGTTTATAAAAGTAATTACGAATGATTAACAACATCATTGAAACATGATGGTTTGTGAGATAATATTTAAAAGTATAAGTAAATAATTTGTCATATAATGGGTTATGTAATAACCATTGAAAGAATTGTAGAAATTATGATAGAAGCTTTAATATGTATAATTGTTACAGGAGAATTAAGAGAATATCGCTGTTATGTTAGCATGCAAAGACAGCAGATTTTATAAGTTATGAAAATAAAAGCAAAAATGGTAATTATGCTAATCATAGTAATGATATAGCCAAAAAGTGAGTTCAATATGTTATTCGGTAAACATCAACAAATGTAATCAGTGAGGCAGAAAAGAGGTTGTGGGCGTAGTTCGGGTTTGGTAAGGTGAATGTCAATGGCGTCAACTATATGCAAAATGATGTGCGCATAAATTGTACGGCAAGTTTGATAGAGTACGGTGAATAATTTCAAAGACATTTCTCACATGCACTTGATTTTTCGTTTCGCTAAGGTATAAAAGTATAGAGCCGATTATCGGCCTTGATCGTTTCTTACTTAGACTGGGTGAGTGGTTTTTCAGAAATCAGTAACGGATTTGACTTATCATGTATCTATTATAACTGGCTTCACAAGCGCAGTCGGATTAATAGTTACCGGTGGGCGAGGGGAATCTACCTAGTCTTTATTTTCTGTTTTAATAATAGTAGTTGTTCGATATAGTCGTTGTGTTCTTGAGCTGTTCGGTTTTTTGATCAGTGAATTCCCTCTAGCTAATGAATACTTACCTTTAATGGGTGACTGAGTAAAGTACAACTGGTTGACGATCAAGCATATCAGCCTGTTGTCTTTTTTCCTCGATATACTGAGCCACGAGCCAGCGAGAAGAAAGAACAAGTTAAGCAGTCTATTAATTAGGATCAAGGATTATTTATTTCAAATAATGATATATATATATATATATATATATATATATATATATATATATATACTAAATCGGACAGTAAGCCAGTCACATTAATTGCATCAATATCAAACAAAGACAATAATGATAGAAAAACGAGATAGTATGTTCATAACTAGTTAGTTCTAGTTTATGAGTGGAAAATAATAGAATAACAGTCAGTAAGTCAAATTGGAGGTTAGGGCGAAGGGAACCTAAAAATATTAAAAACAAGGTACATAATACATACACAATCAAAATGTACAACGTAATCTTTTGAAAAGTTGTTCTCTAGGTTTGATCATTCTTCTTAACTCAGCCATTCTGATATCAGAGTGAAGCTTGACTTTTGTAGCACTACTCATTTGTCGCACCTTGAGTTCATTGATATTATCGTCTTAGGAACTATTGTTTTCTCTGATTTTGTCTTCACCTGTACCATATACTTATGAATTTTAGTAGGTATGCATATATGTTAAGTATATTGCGAATAGTGGTTAATTGTCCTTTAACAACGACCTTGGAGCGAACATATTTAGAGCGACTAGTTAGAATTTTCACAAAGTTCCTTCTCAGGCTAAGCGGTACAGAACAGTAGAAATGAGAATGTTGAACAGCTGTCAGTGATCTATGTAAACTTCTTCTTAACGTACCATTCTAAGTTCCTATTAACATTATTAAGAAACACACCACCGCTTAATCGGTATTGATTTCATTTTTATCGTCATATATATGTTTAGCTGGCTATATCATCTTTAAACTGAAACTTTAAGAACAGGTAATTAATGAACTTTGAAAAACATGTAGTGTCACTAGATTGGTACCTTTGTTCAACAAGAAATAAGGATAGATTTCCTAAGTCCACCACTTGTGTATGTATTTATTGGTTTAATTGTTCATATGGAGCCAGTTATATTGGGCATACGACTAGGTAAATCCATAAACACATTTCTGAACACTCTGTCATGGTTTTGTAACGGACAAGTAAGAATGATAAGAAGCTTTATTCTAACATATTTATTCGTCACAGGCCATCAAGTTGACAGTAATTCAGCATTTTGAGTAATATATCGACTTCAATTGAATTTATCCTTTTCCTCTTGATGTTGCCTCACATAAACAGCGGTGGCTATGGCTATACGAGTAAACGAACCCAATCTTTACATTCACAAATCATTTGTAAAGTCGCATTTTTTTTCCATGACCATCAAACTAATTTGACGTGTTACATTCTACCCTTAATCTTTGTTTCATTTCTATTTTCATTCAAACTTATTGTTAACAATCAGTTTTAATATTCACCATGTGTTTTCCAAACGTATCTTGTAATTTTGTTCCTAAGTGATCAAATCGAATGACTAATTGACTCGTCGTTTGAATCTTTCATTTTTCGTCTCACTAGTTCAGAATCTATTGAGACAATTAACTAATTCTTTTTTGTTTTGTTCAGTCTTCGTGTAATTTAATCTTTCGTATTATGTTTTATAATTATTATCATAATTTGCTCATCACCACTTTGTGGGGATTGATTTCATACTGAAATGTAAACTATGTTTATCAGTAATTAGTAGTAGTGTCCGAGAACATAATTCTAATATTTCTGTCCATAAAAACAATAGATATTTTGACTTAATTAAAATGAACAACTATACTTTTTATATATATTTTTAAATTGTTTCTACATAAGGATTGTAATAAGACATAATATTTCATATTACTGATGCCTTACTCTCAAGAAAAATGGTAAGATAGTCTAACAATTAATTTACAGAATACCTACATGGCACCAGTCATTTTGAGTATTATTTCAACAGAATGATAAGCTTTGTTCAGTTACTTCTTGGGATATATATATATATACATCCCAGATTAATCAGTTATTTTGGAAGTCATTTTATTAAATAATAGAACATAATGTCGTTGTAGAACAGTTATTTGTGTACTGATGGAATATACTACTCTACAACACCGACAAATATGTGCAACACTAATTATATTTGTTATACACAGTTGAGTTAAATGAAATCTTTATGAATATTTCAATTGTCGTTATACATTACTTATCGGCTGGTAAATTTGACTAATTCATGTTTATATTTAATTGTTAAATTAGCTAGTTATATCTCACATAAATATTTGAAGTTGGTAGTAAAACTAGAATGTAAACTTTGTTTATGATGATTGAGTGTTTATATTCTGGATACAGTAGTTTAATTGTCTCTTATTTCTTTTTGTTTAATATCCTAGGCTTTGAAATTTTTTTTCGACAGTGTTTACAGCAGTATACAAGTGTTTCACATGTATATTTTAGTATAGAAACACCATACTTCACGTATAAAAATAACAGAAAATTTATTTTTCGAATCGATAGTGTTATAGATAAGTATGTGTATTTAAAATATAACTCTTACTTGTGAATAAAATTCGCAACAACCCAGAGACTACTGCATATTTTAGCTCTCAATACCCATAGAATATGCTGTTGAGCATCATCAGTCGTAAAAATCACACAAATTGAAGACATTCACCTAATAAAATGATCTCGTTTTCTTCTACTATGATTTGGAAAATTGGTGCATTCAGTTACTTTAAATAAGTGTGTTAATCAGTGTATATCCTATGAAAATTTGGTTAGAGTACAATAGTAGGAGTGAGCGAATACGTTACTTTAAATTCCCGCGTTCGGTTTACAAATGAGTCAATCGTAGTTTCGATTCTTTAATTACTTTGAACCAATCAGAAGACAGTATTTGTGACTAAACAATTTATAAAATAAAAAAACAGTGGATACAAATATTTTACGTTGTGAATTAATGAATCACATTTTTGAAGTTGTGTTGCCGTTATTAAGCTGAAGAAACAATTGTAAAGAAATCAATTTATATGACTACCAGACTATTATGTCACCTGTTGAAAAATTCAATACCACAATATATCTCATTCCAACTAAGATTTATCTACAGATGAATACACATTACAGAGGTCTTAACCATAAGCCATATATATATATATATATATATATATATATATATATATATATATATATATAATTCCAGGTTTCTATGAGAAAAGCATAGCATAATGCAGAAACCTATTCCAAATTAACAATAAGATTACTCATAAGTACTATTTTCTATATCAGTTGGGTTGTAACCCTAACTTTAACTTTAAATCCCAACTTTATAACAAATTCATTACTCCAACCATTGATTTCGGAGCTGCAGTACGTTTTGTCCAACGTTACTCTACTATTTTTCTCTACCTTGCATTACGCTTTGTCCAGTCTCACAGCACTACTGAACTTAAGTTTAGGAATACGATTAAGACTTAATTCTGGAAACAGTATTTATCGTAGGGATTGTTGTTAAAATATTGAGATCTAGAAATTCCAGTTAAAATAAGGAATTTTTTTGAAATTCTAGTTAGTCTTAGCTTTAGGGCGATTAGCATAAAAGGTTGGATTGCCTGTGTTAATCAGTGCCATTGGAGTTCCTTATTTGGTTCAACTTCTTTTTGAATGTGTTAACAGTTGGATCTACAACTATATGTTAAGGTGGAGAGTTTTACTCATGGACTGTTATTACTGAAATGACTTTGTCTTACCTTGAAACCAAATATAAAATCATATTTCTAGCACTAAGAGTCTAATTTCAACTAAAATTTCTAATCTTAAGCCTAAATACTAATTCTAGCTAGTTCAAAATAGCAGGAACCTTGACGCTGAAAGTGTGTCTCATATTGACTAATAAAAACGTTTGCACGATCGTCAAAGTACTGTGTTTGTTCGTTCCTATACTGTACTCTACGTTAAAAAAGTTTGTTATGGAGTACATTTTCACTGTTCAACTTTAAACATTATGATGAAATGAATTTTAAACGGAACGGTGTGTACTTTTAATCTGTGTCATAAATGTTAGTGCACTTAGAACAATTGATGAATTATCCAGAAAATAGTTTGAATTGATATATTATGATCGAATATATGAATTGTTTGTATGCAGATGAAATTTTTACCAACACTTGTTACTAAGCTCTGTATATTTTGAAATGAAATTTTCATTTCAAGAATATCTGGGTTTTTTTCACATGACCTCGAATGCTTTACGTTACCATTGATTTTTTTTCTGCTTACCATAAAAAATATTTTCCTAAAACAAACATAGTAAGAATCTATAAGCTACTGAAGGTAATCATTTTGATAAATCACTTACTCCTCAATTATTGAAAACTTAACAGTTTTGACATTCATATTAATTTATAGAACTTTGTTTTATTGAATAAAAGACTTGTGTATTTTTATCTAACTCCTGGAGAATATTAGTGTAGATTCGTTTATATAATTAAAATAACTGTTCACTTATACTAATAAGTCATTGAATCTTAGTTTTCTGTTAACCTTTATGCATCATTTTGTCTTTCGTTATGGAATTTCCTGTAAGTACTATCCTAAAAATGTTATCTGCCATTAATACTGTTTACCTTTCAAATAAATAACGAATGTACTTTAGGAACATATTTCAGATGGATGAGAAGGTCCTTTGGTAAATTAGTCTCCCTCTCCTGTTTCATATCAGTTACGTTTCTGCATTTCGGAATTTAGTATTTTATATTGACCTGTTTTATACGTTCATCGAAAACTAAGAAGTAATGGACAACTGTATTGTCCTACAGTGGGACTGTTTAACTATGCATATCTACAACGCTACAGGATACCGACTGTATGACCTTCAGATTTTGTTTCTAACGTTACAACTTTTAGTCTAGTGAGTTGGTACTTCTAATTTCAGTCAGCTAGCGATATACTGCTCAACCTTCATTCGTTACCCCATACACTGCAAGGTTGGACTATGCTAATCACGTCTTCTCACTAGATATTCTGGTAATATCTTCTGAAGTTAGTAACAGTGAGCTGACATCAATTATAATTTCTGCCAAACTTCATCACTTATTAACCCCTAGGGAAAAATGTACAGGATATGTGTAGGAGGTAGAATGTATTAAACTCACTCTTCACCACGATTTCGGAGGTCACTCGGTAATGGGATTCAAACTGTTGAGTAACAGAAGTTCCATGCCATAGATTCATATATTTTTAGAGAATAAACTTTTGGAACCTATTGTAAACGACACTTTGAATTGAACTATACAAGCGGATTTTGACTATCTCCATCTAAGCTTGTTTTTAAAGCAGAGAATATTAAAATTATCCACATTAATAATGTTGAACAGTAGGAAAATACGTTCCATCTAGAAACATGAAACTAATAGTTGAAGATAAACGATTCTTTTATATTCATATGCCTGTTTTTCTAATTGATTTAGTCAGATCATTTAAGTGTTGATTGTTTTCTTCTCAGGATGAAATGAAAAATAAACTACTTCAAACTGATGAATTGAAAAATGTTAGTCTGACCTGAAATGTAAGGACAAATAGAAATCAATATATAAATTTAACCTATTTCTAATTTTTCTGAATGAAAGGAAGATATAGATTTCTAGGTCATCGTTTTGAAGTTGGTCTTGTATACTAAATAATTTTATCTAAATTTTACGTATCATTATTATTATTTGCAAAGAACGGCTAAAAACTTAAAGATTTGTTCATATGAAACTTGACTGCATGCATCATCTTTATAAGCTAAATACGCAAGGCAATTTTTAAAGAATGCCGTCCTTATACTACAGTGCCATGTAGTTGGTGTTGTATGGATGTTCACTTAGTTAGCTTCATACATTGGAATGGCATTTCAGTCAGTACTTTGACAATTCAATTCTCCACACTTCGTTTAACCGATCTATTTTGAATTTTAAAGGTTGGAATGTTTATAAAAAAGTTTCATTGACAATAAGGTCAAAACATACCTTAGGAAACGTTTAAATCTGTGAAAGCTAGTCGAATGACATGAATTAAATTGATATTTCGCAATCTGCATCATCAATATCAATAATGATTTCAGAAAACTAACTACAATTTTTAATAGATTGAATACATCACGGATTGATGTTGGCAGGGTATCATTGAAAACCAAGAAGCGCTGGACAGCTTTTTCGTTTTAGTGTGAAACTCCTCAGTGGTGCGCACCCCGAGTTTCACCTCACTGGCCCCAGAGTGACAAATATCTAACCCTCTGCGCTGCTGAGCCAGGATCCAATGGTAGAATTCTCACTTTCATCAGTTTTTGATGGGAGGTATCCATCAACCTGAAACCCATGGGGTGGAATCCAGGGTGCGTACTGTTAAGGAGTTTCACTCTAGAACAAAACAGCTGTTCAGTGCTGCTTGGTTTACAATGGTACCCTCCTGACATTAATCTGTGACATATTCAATCAATTAAAATACCAATCTTCATTAAAATAACCATTTCGATTTAACAACCACAGTTTTCTTAATAACAATTGTAAATATAGGTCTTGGCTTGAATGTTCGATGAGGTGGTGGATTTGCACCTGTCGACGAATCCCATAATGAAACGAAACAGCTTACTAGTACTTCTTGGTTTTCAATGGTTGTCTAACTCTGACCCAATTCGTGATATCAAATTAAAGTTGTAAAATTATTACTACTTAATAATTTTACACAAACTTACATGTGCAATTCATATAGGAACAAAATATGATAAACAAATGTCAGGGAAATCAAATAATAATCTAATAACTAACTGTAGGAAATCTTAATAATACTTTACAGGGATCATTACTTCCTTAAACACAATAGATAGATTTTGTTGATAACCATCAATAGGCTCGAAACCTTAACCCTAGGGGTGGACTGTAGTATATTTTTATTGTGTTAAATAAATATTAATGCATACAAAGATGTTACTGTGACACTATCTAAAATTCTTAGTTCACTAGTAGTTGCTGAACCCCAAAAATGAGTATAACTTTGGAATGACAAATTTTATTACTCGTTATTAAGTATCATTGAAAGAACTTTTGATTCAAACATCAACGCAGTGTGTTTCTGTGAAACCTCAGCTATTTTGAAATGTTAGAAAATACTGGCACATTTACTAGATATATCATGATTTTTGATTAAGAATCAGATAAAAAATATGTAAATATATCGCGTGTATTCATGTTCAAAGGTATAAGTTTCAGCTAAAGACACTGAGTAATATGGTGCAGAATTGGTCACAGTTACCTTAGTATATTCATTCATTTTCTTCTTGTACACCTTAAGTTTTACTACTATTTTTTACACGCCTTTGTTTTATTCCCTCTATTGTGTTCATTTGTCAAGTTATTCATGCAGATTTGATCACGTAGTGTTAATATAGTATGAAAACTTGGATGTATGCCTATACGTGCCAGGTTCTACGTTGTCCATGAATGACCAAGTTTCAAGAACGAGACTTGTCATGAATACATATATTGAAATCGTTATTAATCAATTTTGAAATAAATTTTCAATGGCTAGCCTTAATTTTTATAGCATATGCGTTCATGAGAAACTTTCTTACTACTGTTGGGAACCTATTAAGTTGTCTAATGGTAAAACGTTTACCACAGAACCACAGAGTCCTGGGATTGATTGCTGATGAGGTCGTGGAAGCACAGTGCTGAAGAGTCCTATACTAGGACGAAACAGCTATTCAGTGACTCCAGGTGACCAATGGTCGTCTAATTCAGATCACTTCGTGATATCAAATTGAAATAATTTAATTGTTATGTTTAATGTGAATATTAAACATAAATTTCTATTTATCATGAATCTTTTTAATGCCTACATAATAAAATTTATAACTGATGTTTACATTGTCATCAAATCATTCAATCGCATATCTTAGCAGTTGTGTGAAATTCACTTACTTATGGTGAACAGTTTACCTACAGTTGATGCATTAACGTATTAATAGTGTTTAAACCGAAATTAATATAACTTGCGCTTGATTACTGATAATACCACATGCAACTTTAACACTTGAACATCTTAAACCCTCCAGTTCTTAAATCAGATGAAAAGCAGGAAGAAATGCTTGATCCATCAAGTGTTAAGTACATACAAAATACTCGGTTATTTATAACCTTTTACGAAAATCATATCGTCATTACAATTCATCCAATCGTTAAACAGAAGTTTTCAGCTGTTATTCAACCGGAATATCTCACATCAAGATTCTAAAGTTCCATAAAATGGTAGTTGGTTGGAGTATCTTCGGCGCCTTCAAGGCTTCTGAAAGCTCTTTCGAGGTTTTTAATAAACCTTCTTAACAAAATCGAGGACCAAATCAATTACATTAGTTATTCGTATTCTTTCACTTAGATTCATGACATTTATTTCTTAGAATTATTAAAACCAAGTGTATTGATTAGTAAGCTGAACAGATTTGCCTTAATCCGTTATCAAGTACAACAGCACACGCTGTAGTGATGACGGAAACGATTTGCAGCTCAAGTGAACACTTCGGATAGTGTTGTGTTCTCCGTGAAAGTTTGTATAACTATAGAGTAACCAATGACATTCCACACAACAACACGGGTGTCTACTTTATGAAGAAAAGAGCTTTCCAGTTATTCTGTAACAGTTAAATAAATTCATTTCTATGACTTTGCAAGTAATTCGTCATTTTCATGGTCTTGTTGTCTTAATTTCCCCATATCTTTCTATTCTTGGTGTCTGCTTTCAATCACATAGTTGATAAACTTATTCCTTATAGGTTCATATACTGAGCTTAAAATAACTTTCCTATTAATTGCCAATTTATGAGGATGTCATGCCTCTATAAATTTTCTGAAATTCATAGGATTTCCATGGTAAAATTCATGAGCGTGATTGTTAATAACAGTGATAATATATGACGTCATGTATGCGAAGGTGAAGAGCTGAAATCCACTTTGTCCATTGTAATACCTCTATCAAATGGTGTAATTTATTTGTAGATGATATTATATATGTTTTCTTTCTGTACTGTAGCTTGTTATTTGGATAAAATGAAATGAAGTGATTGTATCTGTTCATTATGACGAACCGATATCTAGAATGACTACAGCAGCTACCCAAATAAAGCATCTTACACAGTGAAAATAACACAATCTATGTCTATCGTAAACTTGAACAGGTAAAATATTCTGAAGTAGTGAATACACCATTAAAACTAGTGAAACTGGACTTTTTTCAGCTATGACAAACATAGCACTATGGGATAAAATATATGATCCAGGTAGAAGTATATCATAAATATGTTACGGTCTAAAACTCTCTCTATTTTAAGTTTCACTTACAATAACCTTGGTGAAAAAGATTAACAAGTGTACATGGAATAGAAGTGCCATGTTGGGAGATTAAAGAAGAATAACAAACCTTAAGAATAATGTTTTAGAAAACTGTTTCGATTATTTTAGTTGTGGTCAATTTAAACATTTTATCTTTATCATTGTAACGCTTTTCTTGCCCCGTCCTCCAGTTTAACATTTCCACTGTCAATATATCATCTCTTATTTATGCACTACGGTTAATTAGTTGTATACGTGTTACCATTATTTACTACCATTGTCTCCCCTGTTTTGTAATAATGTAAATTCCCTAATTGGTTGGTTGCCTGGTCTGGTTTGTGTATATATGAAGCAATGCTTGAAATATAATACGATCTATCTGGTTGATTTATCAGCTTGTGTTCTTCCTATCTCGGCTTCGGACTGAGTGGGCATCGAACAGACGTGCAGAGACCAAATAGGCACTTTCATTGGCGTTTGTTATTGTGACTTTATGTCCACAAGGTCACACCAACCAATTGTTCATACGTATCAGTCATAGTATCCTTTTCCGACGTCATAACAAGAAAATAATTAGTAATCATTACGAAGGCACATTTGTGCAGTTCAAATTCAATTTTCGTACCATGTACACTTTTGAACACCGGTATAACAACCAATTGTATATGATTATCACGGTCACTGTTAATGCGGATTTCAATTGTAGTGTGTTATATTAAATTTTATCTACAAGTATTGATGATTTAATCATAGAAACCTATAGGAATTCGAATTTAGGAAGCACATTTTAAATGTTTCAATTCTATTATTATTACCATAATGACAGATTACTTAATTGTTGAAATCTTACTGTATGAAGAAATTGGAATGGTTTTCTTTGTGGAGACTGGCATTTTTAATTGATTGAATATGTCACAGATTGATGTTAGTAGGTTACCATTGAAAACCAAGGAACATTGGACAGCTATTTTGTTCTAGTGAGACTACTCAGTAGTGAACGTCCGAAATTTCGCCAGATCTCACACCAGAACTAAACAGCTGTCTTTTGCCCTCTGGTTTTCAATCGTGACCTGCTAACATCAATCCGTAATATATTCAGTCAATTAAAGTACCAATCTCCACAAAAATAACTAACACAATTCAACTACATAATCAGCTCACTAGTGACTCACTTCAAAATGTTCTTGAAACTCTAGTGAGAAGTCATGACTGGTGGAGTTCAGACTTGTCGGGAGCGAGACAGTTATCACCAATGACAATGGATGATCGTCGTGCTACATATCACAAATTGATGGAAGTGGGAATTCTACCATTGTATGGGAAATGTTTATTTTGATAATTTTTCGGATGTATTGTAAGGTATTAGGTTTACTTCTTAAATTTTCTTAGGAAAGCTCGTCATATATAGCTTACTATATTCTAAACTTTACAATCTGAAGTTATTACTATACGGCAGTAAGGTAATGTGAGCAAAAAGAATATTTTCTCTTGATTATGCTAGAAAATTTAGTAAGATTATGAATCTTCATCGGTTGAGATGATTAGTACATATGTATTGTGCGGCCATCCAGGGTCTAGATCCATAAACAATAACAAGAGTAGGAAAATAATGCAATAATTCTACTTTGGTTTGACTGTCCATGGCTTTTTTCATTTTACGAATATCTAATATTTTCATATCCCATGTTTCACATCAGTCGGGTCGTTGTCAGGGTAAACAGGGTTCTAAAGCAGCTATAAATAACATGAATAGGAATAGCCCATGCTTTACATTTGCTTAAACCGTCACATATTAACTTTCTAATTGAATGAAGTTTGTGGTACAATAACGATAGCCTTTCGATTTCGTTACAATAAAATAATACTACTAGAAATCAGCTATAAGTAGCTAGAAACGTCAAACAGAAATGTGTTCACAAAAGAATTGATGAACTATGGCCATACTGTATTGTAGTGGAGTAGAAAATCAATTTAATGTGAACTGATTCCTCACTACTATCGTAGTCTATATCAATAATTGGTCTCATATATGACACCTGGGTTTCGTGGACGACCTTTGATCCACTTATATATCTCGTACTTTGATGATTCAATAATCAGAATCCACATTTAATAATCATTATCTAACAGCTATGACATTCTTATAAATACTCAACTACATTTTCAGATTCATATGAATAATGCTGCTTTCATTGTTTTGATGTTCACTCATTTATTGCCATTGACAAAAATTATTGATTATGGTTATGAGAAATGTGTATATTCGCGATTGTACTACACCCTTGAAAATGAATTCGCAGAAGAGAACTTTTTGCTGAAACATACTCTTTTTTTCAATCAGGTTTCTATCGTATACAATAAGCATAAACATACCTAACCCTATGCTGATAAATATCATTTCTGCCTAAACAAACTCAAGAAATCCCCAGATACTACCGAAGGTTGTGGTAACAGTTAATTCACTAATTTTGTCACTTGAAATTCACTTTTCTTTTTATATGAGAGATTGTGACAGCGGCAGCTACTACATATGAATTAGAACTTTGTTCGACACTCCTAGGAACTAATCTAAAGGGAATAGTGTTGACCAGCAGTTGTTATTCTAACATATCCTACATTTCATAAGCTGAGTACCAATTCTAACCAGCTGTAATAAATAACGATAATTACAGCAGCCGCTAAGATAAAATGTGTCTATTGTCCTTAACTAAAATAATACAGGCTTCACAAGCACTAGCACCAAAATGTTTTGTGTCCAACTTCATGGAGTTAAACTGATGTTAGTACTAAGTTGTGTCATGTATACGTACATGTAGATCTGAATTTCTCTATAGTGTACTATTCTCTAAATAAGAGCTCATGTGTGTATTAATGTATTATTGCTTAGTATGCATATTTTAACTACAATTATAACCAAATACTGTGCTGATTTGTTCATACAGAATCAAATTGATGGAATTTACTCATAAAGACTGATCCCTGTAGCTTAGCAGAGGACATAAACAAACTCCTGTGACTTCATTAAGATTTCGTCAGTGAATAATAGAAATCTACAACCGTGTGAAATGGTCTGGATACTTAATTACCATGCTCCTTATTTCGAAAAATAGGTAACTAATTAATTAATGTAACTCATTTGCCAAGAACATATTTGTATACTCGACTTTGAATCACACAACACTATATGAGGTCTGGCGGTACTTTCTGGTTATTAAAACCGAAGTATGCGAGATTCGAACCCTCGATATATTAATCAAAGAGCAGAAACGGTCAAACTAACAGACGTATATTCTACTCCATACTTCAAAAGATCTAACATCAGGTAATAACATGTAGACTCTAAGTTTGTCAAATATCTTAAATTAATCCTAGAAAAATAAGAGGTAAAGAGTTCGTATTAGTCAAAGTAACTTTTATTAACAATATATGCACATTGACATTAATTATCATGGTAAGAGAAATAATAAGATTAAACATGTATTCTCATACATACAGGTGAGAAATCTGAGGTAGTAGTAAATCTAAAATGCTGGTCATAAATAAAGAATATAAACATTCCTAGAAATATACAAGAAATTAAAAATAAATAAGTCACATAATGTTGAGGAAAAAAATTCTTTCAATTAATAAAAAGTCTATTTGGCTGAGATATTTGGTAATGTTTAGGGTCCAATACGTTTAAGAGTAACTGTTAAACGACGAGAATCTGGAGAAGTAGAATGAGAAAACAGAACATCAGGTTGCCAAATGTCCTTTGTGTCTGAAGTTCGAGGCCACCATGAATTATGAACATGAGAAACTGTGGGAGTATGGGACGGATTTGAAAGAAAATAATTCTTAGTTTTACATAGAGAATCATGTGCATAGAAGTCGAAAGTATTTGGAGAAGTTTCTGGTTGTAGAAGTGGGGGTGGGGGTGTATGGACAACGTTTGGCAAGTATGTATTATATCTAGAGTTAGGAAGTGGATTTTTGACTGTTTTCTGTTGACAGTCTTCAGTATTCATTTTTTTCTTAAGTAATGGACTTGAAACTAGCGTACATTTAGAGTTATATGGAAGTAAAGAGTAATCATGATCCATGAAAATATGTTCAGCTGACAGTACAGGACTCTTTACATCATACGTAATGGATTTATTAAGAAGTCCAAAAGGGACTATAGGCATATCACGAACAAGATAGTCACATGATGACTCAATATCTAAATTAGGTTCAGTGAGTTCAGAATCAATTGAAAAGAGTTCACTTCTATCATCAGCTTCAGCTGTAGAATATATGGACGGAGGACCCACATCATGAGAGCTATCTGATAAAGTAAACGATGACGCTGTATGAAGCTTTGAAGGACTGGTTAGTAATGGGGGTATCGGATCTTCAGATGCAATATCTAGGTATTGGTCTGGTGTTGTACGATATTGTGTTTCATGCGACTGCAATGAATTTATTTCCGACAAAATAAGATGATGCCGAACGTGAATTGTAAACGTTATTTGAACTTTTAGAAGCGGTAATCGCATTTTTAGCCTGATTTTTGTTACTGTGTGACTTTTTTGTCGAAATTCCACTCTTATTTTTACATTTTAAAGATTTTTTACTGTAAGGTTTCATTGTATTTCTAAATGACACATACTCAACAGAATCTGGATAACTCAATGGTTTACGTTGTCGTTGTTTAGACAATGGTGTTAACAAACTGGCCTCAGCTATTAAACGAGCATCATAGTTTGTTAGGCGTTTTCGGACGTTTTCAGAAATAGAAGATTGGTTTGATGGACATTTAGCAGTTAATGAGTTTTTAATATCAATATTACGTTTAGTTTCGTGCATAAGTCGTCCCAAAATTGGTTCCACATTTTTTGCTAATTCATTTTCTGCTGAAATTACAAAACAAATATATATAACAGAAGTGATTATAACTATTTACAGTAAACAATCTAAATGAGTTTGTATCTTCTCGACGATGTTGCTAAGGTCTGAACATTATCAGTCTCAGTTTCTAAACGTGCAATCTAAACAGACTGTCTTGATAGTGAATTGATTCACAAGAACAGTTAAAGTTGGATTGAGGCTGCCAAATCAAATATTCGTGTTTCAGCCCAATCAGGACTCATCAGCTAGATATATCTCCATCCCAGTGCTGAGTCATGATGTAAACACTAACAGTGAGATGCAGGTACATCTAGTTAACAAGTCCCAAATAGGACAACTCTACATACCAGACGAAACCCAAATTTAGGTTTTTAAATTAACATTTTTTTAAAGCAATGATGTCAACAAGCTGAATTTGTGCGTTGTCAATGAACTGCTAAGCGCCCCAGTTCTGTTGGCTATTCAAGAGCCTAAAATTACGGGATTCGCCTAAATATTTTAAAGTAATCCAAGCGAAATTTTAGACTGAGGACTAGTATACAATAATGAACAGCCTTGGGAACCAGTTAACCTTCGAAGTAAGGGTTTTCTTCAAAATTTTTTGTGAAATGCAACTTCCTATTTAAGACGATATATGTACACTCTCCCAAGCACTTTGGATCGACTACTACACAAATAAAAATGAATTAGAAGCTTTGGTAGCAAAACTAAATAATCTGCACACAAATACAGAAATATGTGTTGTAATGAAGGAGATATGCAGTATAAATGGATAATTTTCGTTATGTTAAAAACAAAAATATACGTAAATATAAAACGACTTGTGAAGAATGCCTGTTGAAGACAAGGTTATCAAGACGGACTGATTTAGTACTTATGGTATAATCGAAAATGTATAATTCTACTCGAAGTAAGCTCCGATGATATTATCCAGCACTACAACGAAAGCTTCGTAATTAAACTGTCCAGCTCGAAGAACCCGAAACTACTAATATATATATATATATATATATATATATATATATATATATATATATAATTTAGTAATTTAGATATAATATTATAGGCTATTGGAATCAAAGATATGAGTGGGCTGCGGATCTTTCATAATGGGTGTCTTTGAAGCATCGCTTACATATTCTTAAACGAGCGAGGTTCGGAGCAGAGCTCAAGGCGAAAATGGAAAATAGGTGCATGAGGTTATGCAGGATCATCTACTGAGGTGGTTAGGACATATTTTATGTATGCCTAACAACCACATACACCCACGCACAATATCAACTGGTGTATGTTCACAGTGATAGAAATGTAAAGACGGCCAAACCACAACGTGGTATCAGTATAGGAAACTGTTGATTGTTGGTGCGAACTGTGTTCGTAGGCGTAGGCTATCTGATTGGGATTTGTGCGATAATTGCGATGTGTGTGAGGATATTAAGTGACATTACCGAGAGAAGCGGCAATTATTTCATCTTCTAAATCATAAATTCCACAAATCCTGGATGCATACCTTTCCTCACCTAGCGATTGAACTATGTCCTGGTACTAATCTTTTTAATCTGATCCTGGAAATTTGATGTGTGAGCTAATGCGTATATGCATCAATCTATATGATATTTATTACCAAATACATGTATTACTGATTCAGACAGAGAAAATTAGATTATAGCTAGGGAAAGGACGAATAATTTACTTATTCAAATGGAATGTCCGGTTTGCCTTCTTTTCTCCTACAAATAACAGCTCGATACATATGATTTGTCAGGTTTTGTAGCATGCGACAAGACTAGGCTCATCCGGCCTATAGAAATTGTACAGAGAATCTCTGAGAAAGTAATACTTAACCAACTATCACTTATGAGAAAAATTCAAGAATTCACAAAAGCCTTGAAATTCAACTAAAATAAATTTAATAAAGAAGTATAACACTAGTTATTTGGAAAGTGGATTAAAGATGTTTTTAATAATGAATTTATTCGCATTATCAATTTTATTTGATTAAATGAATGACAGTTTTCGACTGAAATCTCAGGAAAATTACATATAGCTGATCGTAGCTGATTGATTCTCTTAAATTTCAAGCACAAATTCAGTTTAAGGTGACCACACAATAATTCTAAGGAAATTTAAAATATATTAAGGCTAAAAAGAATTCGTAACAAACTATGAAGTAAAACAAATATTATGTGGGACTTTTCAAATATATGTCACTGTGTTTGTTTTCTAATACTAAAGGATACCTACGTACATTAAAATAGAAGTCGATATAAATGTTTCCTTAACTCACCTGTAGTTCTTAATGGGCTGACGATTGATACTGATGATTTATCTGCAGATGGTTGGTTACTAATACTAGTTGTACTTTGTTTCACTTTGGCATTCTCAATGCACATTTGGACTGCTGGTTCTAGATAGTAAGATGATTCGAGATCAGGTGTTACAAGTGTCTCATTGAATGAATTGCTTGATGATGTTGATGACATGCGATCTAGATCCGGTGGTAGTGGACTATTAGACCCACTGCTGTCATTATGGACACTTTGCCCCAATCCACTACTAGTTGCATCTGATTCTTGCCATGATATACCGTCACAAACCATACCATGATCAGATAGATTGCCAGATAATATATGTCGATTTTTCATGACAGCCAGTGAGTTTTTTGGTTCTCTTCTCCCAGTAGTATAGGGATGTGAATTCGACGAATTCCTTTTACATGAAGGAATAATATTGGGGATTCTTCTTCTTAATATACATTTTTTATGAGGAGACTTAATTTTTGGTTTCTTGTTTTCAAGACTGTGTATATCGAATGATTTGTTTATAGAAGCTATTGTTGAAGCGATTAATCGAGCTTTAACACGATTTAAACGAGAACCAGTATGACGCAACGCATAAGCATTAGGTAATGATTTACAAGCTAAGCCAGTAGAAGATCCCTTTTTCAAGAAAAAATCCAAGGCATTTTGTTTATCATTACATGTAGGCTGAGGATTATCTATGGAAATCAAAATATACGTAAAAGATAATTAAGTGAACTCTTAATCTTATTTATAAACACCTTAATTATCATGAACTGAAACATGAACTAAAAGAAGATACAATCCATTAACAGCTTACAAACTTCGATTATGACGAAGTCCCACACATAATGTGACGTTTAAACTGTAGCTTTTATATTCATACAAAGTGAAACCAAATATGAATCTTACTTTGTGGAATTAGTATATAAACATTGAAAACAATAAGTTAGAGATAAGATAAAACCAGCTGTATATTTACACAAAGTTAATAATTGTTTCTTGGATATAATAAGCATAGTGAATTTCGATTTATTAAACATTTGTATTTTAAATTACTGAAAAATATAGCAGAAGGTAACAAAGAAACTGAAGCTTCAATGACGAAACATAAGTTCACAAATATGCGTTATAAGAGTTACAGACATCAGCTATTTACATGAAAAAGCTTAGATATCATAAATACGAGAAATATAAAAGGCGAACAACGGTTTGCAGAAGGACAAGTCCTTAATCAATACAGTTTCTTTTAAAACAAGATCATTGTTATGAATGACGACTAAGCTAAAAGGTGAAAATTTTTAAATTTACTTTTCAACGGTTTTATTTATGTATATGGATTGAATGTCTATTAAATATTTTGTTTTTATTATTTTTGTGTTGCTTTAATCTCAAGCTTTTACTTAAACTATAAATTGTCGCAGTGCTTTTTATTTATAAACTAGAACCAATCATTTGAGAATCCATCACTTCATTTTTCTATTCTAAATGTCATTGTTGTGTCTGTGTAATTATTCTGTCTTGCATATTTATTTATAAATAGAATCATCGATATTTCTAGACTGGTGAATTAACGGTCTTGAATCCTCACTTTATTCCATACAAACTAGCTAGTATCAGGCCGACTACTCACGAAAGAATAACAATTTCGTGCTTGACGTTTTGTGCACTGGTCTTAGAAAGGCTATTATTTTCTCCATGTTGTAATTGGTCAAGCGCAGGACATAACAGCTTCCCATTAATGTAAGCTCGCAAGGAATACAACACTCCACATCAATGGAAGTCACAAATTTTGACTTATCACTATGGTTCCAAAAAATGTTTGCAGCACAATTAAAAATTAGCCTCTACTGCGTTGAATAATAGCAAAATTATCATTATGAGGAGTCAATAGCTACTTGACAAGATAGATGCATAAAACAATACTATTGGTATGAATAATCACTTATTTCGATAAGATTTTTTAGTAATGAAAAATGCTTCTAATCCTTGCTTACGAGTCGAAAAACAAATTTTTTAACAAACCTTTTTTATGTAGCTCTTCACTAAATAAAATTAATAATGTTCAAGGTAAAATCATTATTTTCGGTACTGTGTATAAGCTACTTACTTTGAAAAAAGTAATATTTTTCTAATGATGAACAACTTTACTCATGGAAGTAGTGTTACAGAATCCTGTTCGAGTATAGTTGCGGCTACTAAGAACGTATCGCTAGAACGGTTAATTTTGGCTACTTTTATCACACTGAAAGCCTTGAAGAACTTAATAATGGAAAACGAAAGAGCAAGGTACTGCAACTTCCAACTAGTCGTTCATTAATGATCGCAAACTTCAGATAACAACTGACCGTTGGAGAAGCAGTCACGAAAAAATACGTGAAAGTATCAATGAAACACTAAGGTGTGCCAATAATTAATATGATGTAGTTGACGGCCTTCAATGAAACGTGAATGTGTAGCATACATCTTTGCCAAAATAGATGAATATTGGGCTACCCTTCGTAGTAGCGTTCGACGCAGCAAAAAATGGAACTCCTTTCCTTGTGACATTAATTCGTGGATGCAAAAACTCATTACAGATGAGTTCGACCCAATGAAACCTATGCTGATCTCTGGTACAAAAGCATATAATGTGGTTTATTTAGCGCATATTGTTTTCCGCAGACCGATCCCATAAGGTGTATTTAACATGCAACGTAGAGTTCTGATAGTCCGACCTTAGTTCACTGTAATGTGTATAGAGCAGGTGACTTCCAACAGCCATATTACTTCACTTAGCGGAGTGCACACATACTATGTGAATAAAGATCGAGACCGCCAGTATTTATTTATTTCCATAAGGGATCAGATTACTTTGGACAATTGTTTACTTGATGTTGGTTTGAATGGAACTTACAAACACAACAGCAGAAATCGCAAACTGTGGTGATTGACGTCAATTTGGTGAACACGCTAAATAAACTCACCCGGCTAGTAACATCCAAAATAACCAAGTGGTTTTTTCTCTAATTCTTTAAAGTCGCGACAAAGCCAAAATGTAAATGGATCTATCACAGTTGATGCGGACCGTTTAAAATGTCGCTTAATATATGATTTACATGTCCGCCATTTTAAGTCCTCGATTTCTTTTCATGTCCATTGGAAATTCTACGGTACTAGGATTAACGTAATACTTTAACTGTTATTAGCAACTTTCATTTTATATTACACTTACCGTTTTGTCATTACCTTTGTGAAATGCATACTGAAGTACATCACTTTCCGTTAATGACTACGATTTGTGTAACTCGTTTAAGAATAATGTTTATTAAGACGTTCAGGTTTGTATAAAACACAGCATGCAAATATTATTCTCTTTAATAACACATGTAATGTTTTGATTATTTTAAGACTGTTTACGTGATATAGTGAACAATAAACAGTGACAATAAACAGTAATGTTTATGTGCATATATGAGAAACACCAAATTAATAGGAGCTATTTGTGGGTTTATATTCTGCTACATCTCTGAAAGGACTGTTAGTAAGTGAAGTATCTGGCCGCACTTTTTATGATACGGTTTTCGTACACTGCATATTTCGGATGGAGTTCTACCAGAATAAGATAAATTAGTATATGCGGCACACTGTCTTAAGTTATTTACAACCTGGTAACAATAGTAGTAATTATGAATAACTAAGCACCGAATATCGTAAACAAATTTCGAAAAGTCTGGATAATCAAGTGTAAAATCATGAATAAAATTGCTGCTTTATTGTGCGTGACAAACACCTAGATATAAATCTGTAACATTAGATATGCAGTAAAAGTGTTGTATGGAAATGCATACGAATGAGCGTTTAAGATTGAAAGAAATTTTGATTTGTAACATCTTAGGAAACGAATGATATATCGAGTAGGTTTGAATGAAACTGCAACCGTTTTTTTATATTTAAACAAACATTTGGAAAAACCAAACTCACCTGGTATTGAATTCACCCTTATCACGAAGAATGTGACAATGACCATTGGGACTGTAACGGTCTTTGTGATAGGATGATGTATCGTTTTCATGTTCATTTATAAGATTTGAAACCGGTTTGTGATCGGAAACATTCGTATTATCAATGCCTTGAGTAAATTTGCTAAAATAGCCACGGCCCAATAATTCACAAGTAAAACACTCGCAAGCTCCATTATTCGTATCAAAAAAATGAGTTCCATAATAGATGAAGATTTCATCACCAGGCTTGATGTCAGTTTTTGCTTCCAAACTCATACGAGCATCAACGTCGCAATTAATTGTGAACTAAAATCGTTCACAAAAAGGACTGGGATAAGTTAATTAGTGAAAATGATTAGCTACGTCGGCTAACAAAGTTTAAGGCTTTGGCAGCAAAAAGCTTACGACTGCGAGAAAGTATGCTATATTAACATGTATCTATATATGCGTGAACAACATAGAACCTGGAATATGTGTGCATCGGTTCAAGTTCCCATACCTCTAACGCACAGCAAGATTAACACCAAATTATTAGAAGCAGGAGTTACTTCAATCATAATAATAACATAAACAATAAAAGAGTGGACATAAACAATATGGTTCAAGAAAAAAGAATTGGTGTGTGGAGAGAAGCTATGAAATAATTGTAAGCTCACGATTTAAGAGACGATAATGAGTGGATACATCTGCACCACTGTGACCGATTCTGAGCCATATCACCCAAAGTTTCCAATCACTCGGGACATTATTTGATGGGCTAGAATTGTTGCACTGATGGCACAGAAAGGAGTTGAAGATAGGGATTTAGGCTTGTAATTAGGGGTAGAATAAATATTAGGAATAGGAGTTTGATTAAAATGACGGTGATCTTGTGAGGGCGGTTATCTCTTCCCAGTTGCCTACGCTGCGGAATGGTTCTTCTTGATGTCCCTGAAAAGCTATTCGGGTTAGGGTTGGTCTTGAAGATCTAGGAGTGTGACTGCAGTGTCCAAGGAACGACTACTTGAGGCTGGTCTAAGAGATGCTTTAGTTGTTGTAGCTCCGTACTTGTTAGGATCTTACTACTAGAGACGGAAATCCGTGTAGGGTGAGGTATACACTTATAGGGTCGACCCTTTCTGAACCCTTTTCCTTATTACGAAGGTAGTATCACCGTCATGTTGGTTGTCTGAGAATGTCTGAGTATGACTTCGTCCTTGGACCTTATTTCACAAATAAGGCTTCCGTTAAACACTACTCCTTTCGAAAGTAAATTAAACGCTCATAAGCTAACCATTATTTATTTCTAATGCTTTCTTTAAAACATCGATATTCAGGATTCAAAAGCATGATTTACAAATCATGGGAAGAATCCGTCGATAGATGTATCAACAACATAGCTCAGATACGAAATTTAGAAACTACCATTTATGAATCTAAGCAAAAATCTGTAGAACAGCAATAGCCATATTTCAAAGACGGATTAAATGAAAAATGTCTCACAAAACCGGTTAATACAAAAAGAATTACACCGGTTACAATGGAACAAATCTATTCACTCTTTTTAATTTGCAACATTAAGCACTAATAAACTATATTTAAACATTCTATGGGTAAATATCCATTATCGTCGTGTTATTTAGAAGTCTGAGTAGATGTGCATCTATGTAACTGAATTGGACCGAACAAAAGGATTGGTAGGTATAAATCAAGATTACCTGCAAATAAACAGACTTATCTAGTACACATATAGGACAAACATTTACCTCGCAGTTTGGTTGGCAGTCGTGATTAACATAAGCAGCGGGACCTAACCATAATTGAGAGCAATTTTTCCTAGAAGAATACATAACTGAAAAGTCATTTTTGTGGTGCTTCAGAAACGCAGCTTCTTCGTGATGTTTTAATTCAGCAATACACCCGACTAGAGTACTGATACGTGATCCTTTGGTCCTAAAAACTTATTCAGTAGAATGCTTTCAGTTACCAATCTTTTGTTGCGAAAATTGCAGCACCCATATGATTTTCCGATGCATAGCGCCAACATGGTCGAATTTCAATGCCAGAACGATCATCAAATAATAAAAGATAACGATTAACCTGAATATGAAGTAAACTACAAAACACGTACATGTTCTTTGAATCGAGGGTCAACACTCCAGGAGCGTCTTACAATATTTGAATCGGCTGTCAACTGCCTATAAGCAGTGTCATAACATTTGTGTTGTTGAAAGTTGCAGATAATATCACGAAACTTTCTTTTGATTCTATCTGGAATCCTTAACTTCATGCTACAAAGGGGAGCATAATATTTAACAAAAAACATACTCTGTCATTTTGTGAGTAGTAAATCCAAGATAAGGGTCGACAGTAAGGGACGAAGCAAGATCATCTGCTTCAGCCAACTCCTTCCAAGTCATCTGGTGACTTCCTGTGATATTTGGAACGGCGCCCTTCTTTTTTATCGCATTCATATTAAGTGACTTAGGTCCTCGTATATTTATTAAGATGCAGTATAAGAGAAGTTGATTTCCGTTAGCACGCTAAGATAGAGATCGGCTTCTGAGATAAGCAATTTGATGGAGTATTATTCCCATTATAGAACACGATATCCGAATGATGACTGAAAAATCAATAAGTTCTAATAATTACGCTAAATTAATTATCGGGAATAATTACCGCCAACTAAAAGACAATCATCAACTGTTAGAATCTGAACGTAGGTTTTTTGTTGCGGAGTCAATCAATAGCTGGATACCCATACGAGCCATAATCCTGGAAAACAAGAAAACTAACCTAACACTTCAGTGGATAATGTATGTCACTATTCTTCTTTATAAACTGTCTCATAGATCAACACTAGTCAGATGGAACTACAGCTTTATTCAATTAAAAAATGATTTGAGACCATTATTTTTTTATGAATATCGAAGCTAAACCACCAATGACACCAAATACTTCAAGGTACTTAAAACCGTAAATTCGTGGTTTGAATCGAAGTTAGAGATAAGTGGTGATCTCATATTTCCGGATAAGCTACACAAGACAACTTGTTACATCCGCGAAGATGTACAATAAGTTATTCAATCAACATACAGCAACAAGAGATTGGGGAGATGCAACAATAATCCCAATCCACAAAGCAGAGCCCAGAGAAACATCCATTAAACTACCGACAGATCAGTCTCACGATGATTGTGGTCAAAATAGAAGAATCATCTAGATGACTGTGACCTCTATATAAACCTATAATCTGCTAAAGTGAGCAACACGGGCTCAGGAACAATCACTCATGTATCCCAAATCTTTTAATAGTAAGGGAAAATAGAGCTTTACCGAACGGTAACAAACAATCAAATAACATAATCTATGTGGGTATTTGCTAAGCCATAGATAAGGTTACCCACAATAGGCTTCTACTGAAGGTAGAAAGCTTACGAATTTTCGGAAACTGGCTTGAGCGAATAGGGGGCATTTCGGTTGATCGCATGCACAAAAAAATAACATATCTACAAGTATTCCCTTAGGCACTAATACTGCCGGAAGTTTCAAGGCCACGTAACAGACCCGTGACTTGTTTATGTACCAACGAAAAACAACGAATCATCAACGTTACTTTATACATATTACATCAATACATGATGCAGTGACAACTGTAAACGGGGACTGCGAAGCGATCTCCATCCATCGGTAACTTGGTTGTAGTTGTGGTTAATGCAACTAAATGTGTCACACCGCCTAAAAAAGAGCCCACAGGTACTACATAGAAGAAAGCTACTAGTTGTCAGTTGCAACAGAGATTCATAATCACCACTGGGCTTCTGTTTCTAGGATCAAGAACTTGAATGTGAATCCACAACAATTTGAAAGATATACGCATAAATGAAAGTAAAATGCAGTAGTATCACGAGGCCAGTGAATAATGTAAACTAAAATAGTAATAATGAGTCACACATGTGAAACATAGAATCAAAGAAATCGAGTTAAGATAAGTTAGGAAACAATGCGCTAAATGCTACGCTGAATCCCAAACTCTACTTCACTGAACCAAAGCACGTTGACTGAAAAAAGCAATCTGCAGAAAGCAGACGTAGTAGCTAAATCCATCACCCGGACTCATTTAACTAGAAATTACCGTAGCTACATTAATATACGAAAATCGAATAACATCTGAAAATTCAATCTTGAAAGTAAAGATACTACAAGATCAAACTCACAAATAAATGACTAAAATACCAACTTCACTAACTGCGTATTACAAAGTAAGTCTCATGACTGAGGGGATGTATGGGTGCAAAAAAAATAAAGGCCGTATGAAACAAGCCTAAACGGCGCGCCACTCGAACGTTTCAAATGATGGTGAACGGATAAATGAGTAACTTTCGCTTAACTGGCTTCCGTATCACGTAGCAACGGATCATGGATTGCTCCAGCTACGTTTCTAGATATAAGAAGTTTCATTAAGTTAGTGGGGGATTCTATTTAGATTCTTTGAGAATGTATCGAGAAATTACGTGGAGCATTTCAAACAGTATACAACTTCAGGAATTGATCATCATAAGATAAATGAATATTTACACTTAAAGATCGGTGTTGGAGCTAAACATAAGTGGGTGTTCCAAAGACTTGGAACAGCACTAAAAATAGCAAGACACGAATGTTTATAAGTGAATCCTAAGAAGTTGGCCCAGCCTAACTTGTCACAAGGATAATGGATGTTAACGCGTATTTCGGATTTTGCAAGTCATCATTAGATCGGCCCTTTGTCGTCTTTATTTGGAAAGAATAAGTCCATTGATGACAAGTGATCACCTCGGTTAACATTTAGTACACAACATATAAATTTTATAAATTTAGTGATTGCCTGAAGATTTATTGAATTCTTATAGTAGATAGAGATTTCCTTAACTGTCAGAAACTTATTATTGAGTTTAGCTTTGCTAAAAATATTGCTTTTTAATACGATTACATGGTCTTTGATCAAACATTTCTCTAGGTTTGTATTCAGCTTAGAACTATTTATTCGACTAATGGCGTTTATCATACCAACTAAAGTAAACATTTACTGGAGTTAATTCTACACACAATAATCTCTTTTTAACCAGAAAATTTATTTGTTAATCGTTATGAAGCAGTAGACTGTTAGAATTTAAGTAAACGATTATATAATTCTGAGAACTACGCAGAATTAATACCAGTTAACAGGCAAGGTCATGATGATATATAATAGGAATAATTTAGAGAAATAAACATATATCATGGAGAATTGTACCAATATTAGCAGGCGATATGCAGGTTACATGCACTAGTTGTTCACATGGTACAATTGGTAATTGCTTGAAAATTTTAAGGTGTGGCGCATGGTACGAAATATAAACATGCGGCGGTAGCTATCTAGCAGGCGAAAGACAGTACAAAAGATACTCTACTCTACAGTATTGTACTTTGACAGCACACACATCCTCCGGCTGCTAGACGAAAATGTCCAGTGAATTGTACCAGCGCCACCTAGAAGGAACAATAAAGAAAATAAGCAGCGAAACGAATGATCATTATTAAATAATACTATATAAGTGTTGTAGTTAAAATAGCAAAGGAGTATCTTCCGTGTTATCGAGGGTATATATCATATTATTAACAGTTTGACAACTCTGCATTATACATTGCCAGTAATAATTGTTAACAGTTATAATTGAATTGAATGAGGCATAATAATATAAATGTATATCACTATGAAATTTCAGTTTTATCTTTACCAGAAAATCAAACACCAATAACCATTAGTACCCTAAAGTGGATTAACCAAGTACTGACATGTGTACATAAGTTATATGTACTATGAATTTTTTCCAAAAATCATATTAGTTAATATGACCTGATACGATTTGCAGTCCAAGAAAGTTTTCTTAGTTGAAAGGTATTAGTGTACACTATTGTAACATTTCAGTACGATACATTTTATTCACTCATGATTGTCCTACCATAATCTTAGTTTCAGCCATTCATCACCAGAAGTCAATGACTACGATGACTATGCAACCGTCAACATGCTTCGGAATAAGTTCTCAGTAGAAATAACTACATGTAAACCGAGTTCCAAAATATCACCATCACGATTATTACTGCTCGTCATTAGGAAAAAGGGCAAAACTTGTAAGGGACGAATTGTTTACATACCTTCTTAAAACTAGTGAACGGGATTCAAATACTGAAAATATCTGATTGGATATACTGAGGTAGGAAAGTAGGCCAGAAAATTTGAAGTTGGGGGTGAGAAGGAACTTTTATTCATACAGAACACTTGTTGTGTACTAATGGATTATCGGCTATTTCACGGTTTCAACTTGAATTCGTGAACCGACATCGTCTCTTCTTTGTATGAGTTTTCATGTGTTTTTGTCCTTTTAGAGATAAAGGGAGAAAAACATCATGTTTCCTTACTCTGGATGGGCACATAGAAAGCTGTTAGATATCACGTGCAACATCCTACTATCAAACCGTGTGAAGACACGCTTCATAGTTAATAATGCAGGGTTGACTCTGGGGACATTTGTCACAGTTAGCATGCCGTTTGAAGTTATAGAGTACTAGGATTCCCAATTACTTCTATATTAGTGACTCGGCTTGGCGGAAACTATTAAAAATTCATGTACAATCTGTGTTCTGTTGTAAATAGACAACGGAAAACTTCGTCAAATTGAAAGTTTGTCAATTTTATATACCTAACTCTAAAGCTGACTTAGATCATCCTACAGTCCTAGCCTATTCTCAGGGTTGCAGACTTTTGTCTATAGTCAAATGTCATCGTAAAAATGTTGTGACTTAAAGGACGCCGAATGAGGGAGATTTTTATGTAGGTTAGAAAATGTAGTGGTCCCGAAACTGAACCATGAATAAATCCACAAGGATTTAGTGGGCATACGAAGGTGAATGAATTGATCATACGCTTAACAGTCGACAAGCTAAGTATAACCTATGCTAGTTTGATAGTCACGGAGTACATATCGACATGTTTAATTTTGTGGATGAGATGGACATGATTAAGTGGAACGAATGCTTCCGAGAAGCTGAGATACATGGTATTAACATTGTCGTTAAGTTGACCTTGCAGGTCTCTGCCACACCTGATTAGAGCACTAAAACCTGTGAGTTAGGAGCCGGCTTAAACGTTTAGCAGTACAGGTTGGATAGAAACTGCAGTGTCGATAATCATTCCCATATGGCCTATTGTCATATGAAAATTGGGTAATACTAAATTTGGGTTGTCAGGAAGAAGTCACGTGACTGAAATGAACTCTCGGAGTTGTGACAAACTTATCAGCCAGCCTAATTTGATGTTGATCTAAATCTTCTCTTACTGCTTCTGTGCAGATAACTATGGCCTATTTAAAATGTGTGTATGGTCAGTTACTGTTTGTCCGTTTGTGTTCTGTCCAGTGGAAACTTTCAGAACTTGGGATCTGAAAGCACGATTGCAAGTTACCTTGGATCGCTTCAATAATCATGGATAATAATTGTGGAGTCATTTTCCATTTAAAAGCAATATTAAGCAAGATTGTGTAAGGAACAAACACCAGAACATATTGTTTAAAATTGCAACATTGACTCTGACCTCGTTAATATTATGAGGCTTCATGTCAAGCATCAGCACCAGATAATAACTTCGAAAAGTAGAAGGGGAATTTTCTTTTAAAGGAAATTATTGTAAGGATAAAAAGGTAATCCAAAACAATAAAGAAAATTCAGTAGACTTCAGCGACATCCACTAATAAATGTTCGGCAACACATCCTGCCTAACTCTGAACACGATTGAAAACAAAGGCAGCTTAAACACAGGCTGCTCACAAACTTACGTAATGATCGCAAGCAGTGGTGAGTGGCGAAAGCTAAACGGATGGAAAACTCATCAGCAAGAGGTAACAGTAGACAACTGCTCAGACTTATCAAGGAAACGGGTATCAGATATCCGACTGTAACTGAAGTTATCCCGCGAAAAGATGGGGCAATTATTCACTATCCATCCAGAAGGTTAGGCTGATGGGCAGAATACTTTAGGGGACCGTTCAACTGGTTCTCAAGCTCATCCCAGTTCTCCCCCTCTATCCCTAAGCAATCTGAATGGCATACTGATACCAGTCCCCCAAGTCTTAGCAAGGTTGAGAAGTCTATAGGGAATCAAAAGCGTGCAAGAGTAGGACCTGATGGGTTAACCCCTTATAATGTATTTAAAGATGGTGGTTCAGTTTTAGCAGCGAGATTAACTGAGATCTTGGCTAGAATGTAGTAACTGGACGTAACCCCATTTGATTGGTCCTGATCACTAATCGTCCCAGTCTATAAGAAAGGACAGAAGTCCTCGTGTAACAATTATCGAGAAATCCGTTTAACGAATATAATGTCAAAAATATTAGCTTCAATAACACTTCAAAGCATAGCTGATGCTCGTGAAGAGCAAACTCGAGAGAACCAAGGTGGTTTCAGAACTAGACGTGGTTATATAGACCAAATATTCACACTTCGACAGGTTCTGGGATATAAGCATACTTTTAGACGTCCGACAGTAACTGCATTCCTTGACCATAAAGCGACGTTTGACTCTACTGGTCACGAGGTTATGTGGCAATGTCTGTCATTGAAAGGCCGTACCGGAGAAGTACATTGACCCTATGCAAACTCTTCACTCGAACACTACACGTCGAGTAAGAGCTTATGGTGGACTATCCTCAAAAGTGGTCAGCCCAAGTAATGTATACTAAGGTTGACCGCTTTCCCCATTTTGATTTAATTTGTCACTGGTATGCTTTTGAAGTTAACATTTTCGTCGTCTGACCTCTCAAGAGTTGATCTCCTTCCAAAAGATACACATGTTGACCGAGAATATGTAGATGGCAGTTCTATTATGTAAAGATGCTGATAAATTGCAGTTTTAGCACTTAGGTACGTTCCGTTCTATTTAACAGAAGAAACCGGAATATTTGGTAATAGGTCTTTATTTCAGTATCGTGGGCTAGAGACAGTGGAACGGGATGCCGGTCATTCAAATACACAAAGTTCCTTCAACATTCATATAAGATAATAGGAAATATAATCTTTATAAAAAATAAGGAAGTAAATGAATACTTAAGCTTTATTGTTTTGGTGTATACATAAGTTTTGAAGTCAACTCTCAACTAGTCAACCTAAGTTACTACACAGACTTCTGACAGCTTCAAGAATCAGTGTATGTTTGGGATGTGATTCTCCCTATCCCAATGCATGCCCCTTGAAAATGTTCCATCAAAAAGAGACTTTATGGATCTTGCATATATGTTTTACATGGAAATAATTCGCTATCTTCCGTTACATCAGCTCCATGGTTGCAGCGTATCCAAAAAAATAAGTGCACATGTTGTGCAACATGAACTAGAGTCTGATGCCTGGGCATGACAAATGTAAACTCACTCCACTTCTGATAATTGAATACGCTTGTTTTCACGTTATCTCTTGGACGAGATCTTACCTACATTTTAAAGGTGGAGATATGAAAGGGGCTTGTATGTTGGTTCCGACACTAACCTAGGTCGTTGCGGCGAGGAGCTTTACCAATGACCAAACGAGAGAACACATTGAAAGCGACAAACCCTCAACGAGTCTCATCGCATATTTGGTAAATGTAGATCATGCATCCCCAAAACTTTTGGAGTGGAATAGTTGTGCAATCTGTTGGCAACAAACGTGCCAGCACATATATCATATTCTTATATTTCACAAAGAACTTCGATACCGTACCACACACGTCGCTTATAAGAGTAGTAAACATGGGGTTCACAGATTTATCACTCTCTCAGAAACTATTTAGCAAACAGGGTGTTTTGTACTAAGGTAATTAAAATCCAAACAACCGAACAGTCTTTATTGAAGGGTTTTACTATGCACAATACTCGAACAACTGCTATTCCACATTTTTATAAATGACGTCTTAATCAAGGTAAACCCTTCTATTTTCATGTGCGGCGATAATGTCAGAATATGGAAAGTTATGATAAGGTAAGAAAACTCCTAAACTTTCCGACGTGACAATGATATTGTAAATGTGGGTTTAAAATGAAGTCAAATTCAACTTGATGAAATGTTATATGACGCATATTCTTCAACAAAATAAACGCTAGGCTCAGTATGCTTTCCACGCCCACCCACTACCAAATACACTAAGATAGTGCTACTCAGTTCTATTTTTTCCCACAAGCACTGTAGACACCAAGGTGAATCATTGGAACAATGCTGTTAAAAAATAAGCTATCCTACACTTCATAAGAGACGACTTGGCTAACTTGCCAGACACTTTTTCCTAAAACTATGCGGAAAAACACACTATATGAAGATTTTTTTAGAGAGCTCATTGTCTTTATATTAGATCAATCAGTCAATCAATTACTGCCTAGTTACAACACGTAGAGCACAAACCGCCGACCAGTATTCTCCTACCAAATCTGTCCTGAGATTTCCTTCCCAGTTATTCTCAAGTGCAAATCATTCTTTTCCATGTCTGCCTCCGATTTCAAACTAAATGCGTTTATTAGTCTTCCTTTATTCCTTCCTACCATCAGGATTCCAAGTTAGTGCATGTCTTGTGACGCAGTTTGATGATTTCTTCACTGTGTCCTCTTCACCTCCAGATTACTCACTTAATTTATTCTTTAGCTGGATCGCATTTTATTTGTTTTCTACCACAATAGGTTGTTGCTGATAACATCTAGTCAATGAATTAAGTGTATCTTGCGCAAAAAACTGTTGATAAATATTTGTGTCTTGTGAAGGATGCTTTACATAGTCCTCCAAATTTCAGCCCCACACAATTGAACTAATGACGTTTGTATTGAAAATTCTGGCTCTTATGTTGGTCGACAGCTGGTTTGAGTTCCTGATGTTTTTCAGTTGTAGAAATACTACCCTTGCCTTTTCAGTTCGTGCCATCACATCTACATTGAACCTTCCTTGTTTATTGATGATGTTGCCTAAGTGTGTAAAAGTTTCCAAATCTCCCGGAGTTTCCCCATCAAGTGAAGTTGCGTTAGTGTTCGTTGTTTTGTATCTCAGGATCATGCTTTTCCATTTCTGTATCTTGAGACCTGCTGCTGCAAAGGCTACTGCTACACAGTCCGTCTTCACCTGCAAGGTAGTTTGCAAGGTACAAGTCGTCTAGTTGCATCCAGGTTATCCACTTTATCGTAGATACAGAGAAAATAACAGTAAATATTATTTGAAATCATTAAATTTTTTAACAGCAAGACCATCCTAATGAGGAAGTCCACCAGGAAATAAGCCTCAATGAACTGCCCATTGACCCTCTTAAAACAGCTCATCAGTGGATGGCTTCATAAACGCACATTCATGTAGTGGGAGTGTGCTCCACATTAGATGTCTTGCCAAATTCTATTACAACAGCTTCACCGTTGAAAAGCCTCATACAGAGACTAGATATCAAAATCATTATCCTCTGCTATCTGAAACACAGGAAAAACTTACTGACCGTTTTCTTATCAACACCCCACGTCAATCCTCATCATACCTACTACCTTTTTAAATAAATGTTCGTTAGTTTACTTAGCATTTCTTCTACTCTTCTACTCAAATATGTATACCACCCCCTAGCAATCAGGCAAACTTTTGCCTGGTGTCGGACTCCCGATAACCCCAACAACTTCAACTTTAGAATAATAATAATCGGGAGAATAGAAAAATAATAATAGTTATAACTAGGATGGATGAAACAATAAAACAGACAAACCTCATCACTTAATGCTAATCAACCAGGAACCGACACCGAATCATCAAGATATGGATGCAAAGAAAATGATTGGTTTAGCCTAGCTCGAATATATTGGATATTGGATTAGATGTGTGCTTTGAAGCGCGTAATGTGCAGGTTCGCGATTTGAGTTAACCCAAAACTTCATGTGTTTCATAAGACTATGAGCAAACAATCGTCCAATTATACTCTTCCTCCGAAAGAACTTTCAATCTTCAAAAGGGTTGTTGTTAGTCTATGGTATAAGTCTTTACCCGTGTTTTACAGAAATATTATGACCAAAAGCAGTACAAAAATGGATTAAAATATGCTAAGCAGATTCTTAGCAATCCTAAATTTAGCGAACATGGAGGTAAGTCTTGTGTTTCCAGTCATTTGGATTTTATTAATTCGATTCAGAAACTTTGGCAATGAAAGGAATTTTACTTAACTGTCTTGGAAAGAAGGATGAAGCAAGAGAATATGTAAAACGCGGTTTAAAGGCGAACATTACCAGCTTTGTTTGTAAGTTCCTGTGTTTTAAGTAATCATAATAGGTTGGCATATTTATGGTCTTATTCATAAATCTGATCATAAGTATGAAGAAGCAATAAAATGTTACTTGCAAGCCTTAAAACTGGACAATGAAAACTTACAAGTGCTAAGAGATCTTTCTGTCCTGCAAATGCAATTAAGAGATTATGAAGGATGCAGGGTATATTTTCAATTTCCTTGTAAAAGCCTTTTGTCAGGACATACGTTATAAGTTGCTTCTTCTGCGGCCAAGCCAGAAAGCATCTTGGATAGGTTATGCTTTAATTCATCATTTACTGGGAAACTATGAAATAGCTCTTACAGTTATCAATGAGTTTAGGAAAGGTCAAAGTGAAACATCACCATTCGACTATGAACATAGTGAGCTACTGCTTTACCAAGCAATGATCATGGTGGAAGCTGGGAAAGAAAAAGCTGCATTGGAACATCTAGATCAAAATAGTAATGCAATAGTAGACAAAATATCATTATTAGAGATGAAGGGTAGGCTTATGTTTTCTCAACGTTGCTTTTTAGCCGAACTTAACTTAAAACTTGGACACTATCAAGCGGCGGTTGACTGTTCATGGAGTCTGATTGACCGGAATCAAGAAAATCGTTCATATTTCGAGCTTCTATCACATGCAAATATTGCCTTAGTGAATGGAAAAATAGATGAGGACTTTGAAATGACCAAGAAAACCTACGAATCTATTATTGCTCGTTACCCTCAATCCCGTTTATCTAAACGATTGGTTTTAAATTATTGTTCAGGTATTATTTAGTAGACGATTTACATTTGCTTTAGGTGATGAGTTTCTTCAGCGTCTGGATGCATACCTGAAGCCTTACATCAGAAAAGGTGTTCCTCCGTTGTTTATACAGCTAGTAGAGCTCTTTGATGACCCTAAAAAGCTTAGAGCTTTCGAAAGTCTTTTAAGTGAGTATCGAAAGAATATGAATGTCACAGGATACCTGGATGCACATGATAATAATGAAAGGGAAGCTCCAACAACACTTGTTTGGCTTAACTATCTGTCAGCTCAGTATTACAACTTTAAAAAAGAATATCAAGTACAGTTCATATTAAGTTTCATATAAATTTTCTAGGAAGCCATTGATATAATAGATACTCAGTTACTCTCAACACCTACTTTGGTCGACTTTTATGTCCTAAAAGCCGATGTCTTTCATGATGCAGGAGACTATATTACAGCTAGTCGGTGGATGGAAGAAGCCCAATCTCTAGACACAGCTGATCGTTTTATTAATGCTCGCTGCACAAAATTCATGGTAGAAGCCCATCGTCTTGAGGATGCAACTAACATGGCTTCTAAATTTACAAGGGTAATATTAACTTAACTTGTTAACCTGTAATATAGGGGAACACTTCACCAAAAGAATATTTGTCGGAGATGCAGTGCATGTGGTTTCTGTTAGACAACGCGAAGAGCACTCAAAGAAATGGGTAAACTTGGGGATGCTCTAAAGTTATGTCACGAGGTCCAAGCAAGTAAGTATTGATAAGCATAAGTATTTCCACATAAACTTTGAAAGCATCGTAATGATCATTTCTTTTCACAAACTGAAAACAGTTTCTAAACTTTTAAAGGGTTGCCTTGATAAATTAAACTATCGTTAGATGTAACTAGTGGTTTTTGGAGGTTGTGGGTTAAGCCGATTGTGTCCCTAGGCTAAATTTATCATCCGTGTAACTTTTCGCACTTGTCTGTAGACTGTATGACTGACAGTAACTGATGATACAATCCAACCAATTTGATGTCAACATATGTTGTAAGAGACAAATTGTTACATTACTACAGTGGCAGGCAAATTTCGAATACTATCATCAACCATATGGCCTGTAAGTAGTCCCAAAATGTTAAAGTAATTAAATCCAGTGACTAACAAAATCATAAGTCTGTACAGTCCTCGTTACAATTGTTTGGTAAACATTACTCTAGAGCCAGATGTGTGATTTCCTTCCAACTGCTGGGTCGAGTACAAATATTTGTACTTGCCTTCCGAGTTAAATTACAATAACACCAAGTTTAAGTTTTCTACACTTCTGTACAAGGGTTTGTAGCTTTTCTAGAATGTTGCGACCAAAATCAGACGATATTTAGACTTCTTTATATGTGGACTCTTTTTCAAAGCAAGAATGGGTAAGTTTCATTTAGAATAAATAATAATTCCTCTTAGAATCAGCTAAAGTTATCGGCTATCCCGGTTTGAACATAGTTGTTATTTATTACTAATTGTTCGTAACAAATTCACAAGTGAACCGAAATACCTCATGTAATCATATTCCTATAAATGCAAGGCGAGCAAAACGCATTTTTTTTTATTTGAAGTACTGTTTAGAAGTAACAACGAATTTCTGAACGCTGTACAAGTTAAAATGCTCTTGGGATACCTTAACGCGGAGTGGTTGTTTCAATATTATGATCTATCAAGATATGCTTTGTGATTTCTTACTTATCAGGGCGGCAGCATTTTCAGCATGTTTTGTTGTAGAGGATATCAAAACGGCTTTGTTTTTAGACAGCGATTCTCGCATAATATGGTGTAGTATTGTAGGTCTAGTGTACTTGCGCGTAATATTTAGATTGTATCAAAGGCGTTGAAGATGGTAACCTCTAGATTTTAGCTACGCGTGACAACACTTAAGGAAGGCTACTATGTGTAGGTCACTTTGCTAGAAGCAAAGGAGTTTTCAGTTATTAAACGCTATGCTCCTCCACAGCTTGTTGATAGAAATGTAAAATCAGTTCAACAACAACTACTGGAGACAATTGGTTTACAAGTGGATGCTAACGTTAGTACGTTCTCATTCAAATGGATTGCTTCAGTGCGAATATAAGGTAAGACGCTTGTTTCACAACAAATTGTTTTGAAGAATAATAAAAGTCTGTGTTCCGAATGATAATCAGCTCGAATTTACACGCTCTATCAATTTGAATTTAATCCACATTTAAGTGAATCTTTCTGTTATCATTAGCTTTGCAGTGCAGCTCTGTTTATTAAGTCCTTACAACTCCGTATCAACACATAATGCATTTGTGTAGTTAACAATGAACTCGCCTTCTTTTATCATTAACGACAATGGAGTTTTTTTATTCTGAGTTCCGTCAAACTTGTATACCTCTGTTAGAAAGATGCAGTCCCGATTAAGGCATGCTAAAGACATGGTTTTAAAAACACGATGGTTGGCTCATTTTCAACCCATTGGCAGTAAAGCACGATCGGGATAATGTTCGAATACTTTTCGTTGATTTTACATTGAACTCTATTATTAATATTTGCATCGTACTCTGCTTTCTTTGTTTTAGAAATCAAATCTTGTTCTAATTTGGGTTGAAGTTAGTGAAGATGTCTTGTCTTAGAATACTAGACGGGTTGGGTGCAATAGCTGCCATTCAGTAACATAGCAGTTAACTGGGTTTTTGTGCATTTAAGATTATATTGGAAAAATACTAGATTATGATTAAACGGATATATTGAGAATGGTTCCACATGAAAGCTTTTACACTTGCATTAACAAAACCAAGAAACAAGAAGTTACAGATAGAAAATTTTTAATCAGTACTTATGCTGTAGGGATTATTTCCTGAATATTGACAAACTAAATTTAAAATTGTTATTAGACTCTACAAGGTTCTTAACAATAATTCCTGTCCAACTAGGGTGTGTAATGACTCTTTTGAAATCCAGTGTTTTACGGCATTTTCGTTTTCATATGTTAATGTATGATTATCTTGGTTAATTTATTGATATTCGTTTTTCTGCAATTACCACTACTTCGTAGCACTACAGAAATATTCTTGATGATCAATTAGACTTCCATTCCTATTGTCTGCGAAAAGTTACCCTCAGAGCGTATGTTGAAACATTGCGGTTAGAAGATCGTTTACGGGATCATCAATCTTATTTCGATACTGCTCAACTTGCTGTTGAAGTGAGTTTAGGTGTGTTATTTTTAATAAGCTTTACCACAGACACCGCTTTTACACTTTTTAATTCGTATATATTACATGGTAAGGTCTATATTTTTTTGTTGGTTACTAATTGTAGGGATTTTATTTTTGGCTTATAAATAATCATATTTTACTACCCATAGCATATTTAACTGAATGATTGGTATAGATTATTAGATTTTATCTTAGTATCCCACCAACTATGTTGCTTATAAATACTACTTTTCAGTTTTCATCCAACTAGAATTCTTATTTTGTATTATTTATCTACTACTTTATGCAAATTCGAATCAAAGTTGTTTTTTGAAGATAAGTATTATTTAGTTGTTTGTTTTCAATTGCAGATTGATGTCGGTCGGGTACCAGTGAAGACCACGGAGCACACAACAGTTGTTGCCTGCTAGCATGAAACTCGCAAGTAGTGCGCACCCTCGAATTCACTAGGAAATCAGACCCAGGACCTTCAGGTCGGCGAGCACTTAGCCATCTATGAGGAATGCAAACAACTAAACCCAATACTTATCTCTACAATCCACCTCGATTCGATTACAATAATCAGCTAACTAGTGACTAACTTTAGAGTGTTCCTAAGGTCCTATTGAGAAGTGAAGGATGGTGTTTAGACTTGTCGGGAGTTAGACAACTATAGCTAGTAACAATGAATGATCGTCGTGCTGTATCAAATATTGGTGGAAGTAGGAATTTTACCGTTGGACGCCGGTCCAGTAGTACAGATGGTTAAGCGTTCTCCACGGGAACTGAAAGTCCTGGATTCATCTCTTATGGAATCGAGAGTGCATACCGCTGAGTAGTCCCATATTAAGGCGCGACGGCTGTCCAGTGCCCCTTGGTTCTCACTGGTACCCAGCCAACATCATTCTGTGATGAATACAAACATTTGCACAGGTTTACTTCGTTTAGTCTGGGTACGTTAGTGGTGTGTTAGTAGTTAACTAAGTAAGCATTTTTATTATGAGCTTTTGTGTGTTAATCAACAAAGCCGGTCGTTAAGCAACCATTAAGTCGTTAAAAATGTTTTACCAGATAAAAGACACCACTGTATAGAAACTCAACTGCTGCTTTATTTAGCAGTGGCACAAGGAAATCAACTCACTGAGAATCAAAAACCAATATCAAGTGTGAAAAATAAGATAAACTAAATTGACTACAGAAATCTTCATATTTCTTCATCCTTGTGGACAATCTTTAGTCACTTCTAACACTATATCCACTCAGTGATCTCTTTATTGAAGGCATTCAAAATGGTTCTCATTTCATAAGACTAACCAATTGTTGGTCACTTTGTAAACTAAAGCAATGTTTTTTTTTTTAAGTTTTCTAACGTAATTCTAGTCATCATTGTCCCCCCCCCCTTGTCAGATAATACATTTAGATGCATAAAACACTATCCTTTCGCTTCAAATATTGCAGATTCTAAACTTTGCTCAGGGTCTTATCCTAACCTCAAAATTACTCAGTTAAGAAATTTTTATATTAATTATAATAATAATGTTTCAATGGTGTAATTAGTTACTGTGCGATATATTTTACATTTGATGCGTTCTTCCTGATGTAACTGAGTTGTTTCTTTTTGGCATGGATTACGTTGTACTTGTTCTGTCATATCTAGTTCTATCGCTTACATTATTGTCGCACTTCTAACACTTAGCTTTATTTTTACAGATTTACTTGCAGCTTTATTCTCAACCACTGGATAGTATTGATGAATCCCCCCACGGAGAAAATGGTTAGCAATTTTAATTTGTTTCGAAAGTCAATCTTTTTGTAATCAAGTGTTGTGTGATGTCTGTTGCATTTGTCAACTTCGAGATTATTAGTCCTTTTGGAGGTATAGAGGGTTCAGAAATTGTACTCATAATTTAGGAGAATATTTCATTGAAACAAACCACCGTTGCGTCCCTGCGGCTGTCACTAGTTGATTCTTATTTAGTATGCTTTATCATGCAGCTGTTTTTAACACTCATAAGTATGTTTTGTGCGACTAATGTAAATAATCATTATACACTACTGCTAACTTTATTGGATATAAGTAACTTTAATGAAACTAAAATATATTAAAGGCAAGCTTCCACTTTGTTATAACCAATATGGATCTATGAAATCGCTCCAAACGTATCTCCCAACGTTGGTTTGCTTGTCTATCTAGAAGAATATACGTATTCAGTCAAATTATCCTATACAGTTGTTCTCACCCCTACTGTTGCTGCTACCTTGATGTGGCGGCTGGGCTTGCCTATTGAAATGACTCAATCAAGCTATACTGACTCGAACATTCATTCTCTAAGGTCATACCATGCTACTCAGGTCGTTAAGACTAAATGTAACAAATCTAAGGTCCGAGAGCGAAGTCGTACTGCCGACTGTACAAAATGTGATGACATGAAGATGTTTTACATAAGGATGATGGGGTCAGATAAGTTGGTTTTAAAATGCACACCATTTTACTCTACGTATTACTGTCTCCGGCACAGGCCTTTCCAGGTACGGAGCTAACACATCAACAATCACTCGTAAGAAAGGTCGTTTATGACCATCTTCAGGTAGTTGTCTCTTGAACTCTGCAGTCACATTCTCGGGTCGGAAGGACTACCTCTAATCCAGTTTCTTTCTCAAGTACCTCAGGATGGAGAACCCTTCCATGGTGTAATCACTCGGGGAGGGATACCTGCCCTCATACTTCTACCAACACTCACTATTAATTCCATTCTCTTAATGTTTATAATTTAACTTTGAATCCTCATCTTTTTTCCACATAATCCATATGTTCCACTAATTCTAATAATTCAAATTCACGAAATGCTATCACAAGTTTCCTGCAATCTCGCACTGCACTCCGCGTTGAAGCTTTTAGTGCGTGAATACCGTATCAACTCGGTAAGCAGGCCTCACTAGCTAAAGCCCTAAAATCTTATGCTGCTGGTGTGTGTTGTGTCTCTGAAACACACCTAAAGAATCGTGGCATGGTCATTCACTTTACTTCACTTAATTAGTGTGCAGGGACAGCACAATTTACTCTTCATTTATCTGAAGACCTGACGAAAGATACTCGTTACCTTGCTGGTGTAGGCATGACACTAGATTTGCTAGTAGAACAGACATTTCTTGATAGTTTTTTTTCGACAATTTCTTATGTGCTACCCGCCTACATAGTACAGTAAGTAGTCGGAAAAAATACATACACACCACTGCATTTTTTGTCGTTTCTGTCTATGTTACCACTGGCTGCAGCATGGATATAGTAATAGACAAATCCTATAGGAAGTTTTCCTACAACCTTCAAAAGTTAGATACTCAGATATAGTAATTATTGCAGTGGATTTCAATGCCCAGTCCGGCATACCATATCAAATTGAAATACCCTCAGGTAGATTTTTTGGCATCTCAGCATAGCGAAATGGTAATGGAAACTCTCCTACAATCATTTTCATACTACTGCTTATTTTCAGCAAGCACAAACTTCAAGCATACGTAAAGACATTATGTAAAATGGTGATCTCCACAATCATCACAACAATAAGTAAAAACAAACCATATTGAAATCAGCCATCGTTAGAGAGGCTTAGTTGCAGACTGCTGCTCATTTTGGAGCACGTTTTTGTTCTCTGACCATGCCCTAGTGGGAGCACGCATTTCTGTACGCTTTACTAGCCGCATAAAAGTCACAATGGGGAATGAAAAGACCGGTGATGCATTCAGAGAAAAATGACCTAACGTGCACTTAGTCAATCACAAGCAGAAAGTTCATGAAGTACTTTAAAACGATTTTTAAGCAACTATAAATGCAGAAATGACATCTGTATACAACTTAAATCAAAAGGTTAGGAAAAACTAATGGATTTCGGAAGCGTACTGATAACCGTTCGGAAACTCATTTCAGCAAGCTCAGATAAGTAACTGGCAACTCAAACGTATGTTAGGAAAGTCTACGCAAGCGTCATGAGCAGTGGCGGGTGACAAGCAAAAGCAATAGAAATGGCTACGGCGATAGACAATACTAGACAACTGTTCCAACTCACCAAGAAAACCGGTATTAAGAAGTTGACTATCGGTGAAACTGTTTGGGAAAATAGTGGGTCCATTATTCAGTCTCGGTCTAAAATACTAGACCGATGGGTGGAATACTTTCAGGAACAGTTCAACTGGCCTTTATTTACGCTTTAGTTAGTAACTATCCCTACACTGCCTTAGTAGAAAATTGACATATCCCCCAACTCTTAGATTTAAAAAAAAGTAGTTTGAAGCGTGGTAAAGCAGCAGAACCTGTTAGACTAACCCCATATAACTTTAAGGACGGCAGTCCAGCTTTAGCGAGTAGGTTGACTGATGTGTTAGCTAGTCTTGGAGCAGGAAGTAAACCCACTTGACTGATCTCAAATTATGGTTTGAAAATATGTTCTATTCATATGTCTGGTTGTCCCAGTTTACAAAAATGGACAGAAATTCTCTTGTGAAAGCCATAATGGGGTGTCTACGTCATTAGCTTGTGTAATTATCCGACGCTTATCTAAAGTTAGAGAACTGGCAGGCTAGTTTTAGAACTGGAGGAGAGTACATTCAGTCGAAGTCATCTTCTAGAATATAGGCAAACTTACCAACGAGTAACAATAGTTGTATCCTTAAACTTGAAAACAACTTTCAACCTCAAAGGTCGATAGATTCTGTGGCAGTGTTTTCCATTAAACAGCGTACTTCAGAAGTACATACACCTTATGAAAGCTCTATACTCGGACACTACCGGTCGAGTTAGAGCTTATGAAGAACTGTCATTAGAATTGTCAACAAGTAGTGTTTTTTAGGATTGCCCTACATTTCTCCTTTTATTTAATTCCGTCATAGGTGTTCTAGGAGTTACACTTTCATCAAACACTTCTGGCACTGACCTTCTACCAAGAGACTTTTATCGATTTAGAATACTCGGATGTTATAATCCTATCCAGTGAAGACGTCAACAATATACACATTTTCCTGAACACCCTGCGTAACAGTGCACGCATATTTGAGATGCATTTTTCTCCCTCTCTTAATATAAAATCCTACGTCAGTACTAATTTGCATCATTACCTAGGTTGAAGTAGTTTTGTGCATTCAACCACTTACCTTAGAAGTCTCATCATGGTGGGTCGATGTCTAATTAAATTTTGACTTGGATTCAGAATACTCCCTTGGTTTTTACCAACCTGCGTCACTTGTAGTGTAGGTGTGATATCTACCTCAACGAAGGGCTGAATATACTCTGCAGCAGTGCTGTCTAAGTAAACCTTTGAATACTAAATATAGGATATGAAAGTAGATATGCGTAGTCTGCAGGTCTTTGATTGCAGAAGTTTTTAAAGTACCACCCGCATATCTTAGAATAACTGAGTAAGCAATAATAATGCTAGGGATAGGTTACTATGAAAATATGTCTAATCAATTAATGAGGTTGTGAATCTTCATCGACTAAGGTGGGACATGTATTACGTATGCCCAACGATTGCCTGCCTCTCACGATGTTAACTGGTGTAGGAGTGGAATGAAAAAAGTGATTTCAGGTACACTGGGCTTTTTGATTAAGATCTACTGTTAACTAGAATTCTTGCCCAACCAGCACACTGGTTTTCATACATATTTAACCAGTCTCTGCTTAAATTTTGTGGTTGGTATAGCGTGGTGCACTGATGCATTTACTTCGCTGTGTTTTAAGAATCATTAAATCAAGAGTTTCGTCGTAAGATGTGCATTTAAGTTTAACGGAATCTGCTATCGTCACATTTTCATTTGAGTTATTATTACCACTAATTTTTATCATATACTTTCCTCCGTTTCTGTCGCAGTGTTGTCACTTATATCACAGGATTGTTGTGTAGTATATCTTAATATCTCGATCAAACTTTTTCAAATTCGTCATAGGATTGGAAACATTAGTCATGGCAAACTTTTGACTACAGAAACAAACACAAATTGTTTTCTTGTTAGCGTAGCATTTGTATTTTTTAATTAATCCGTTCTACTTTCTCTTAGAATTAGTCGTTTGTGAAGTAGTCTTCTAATAGACTTAAGTTAGCAAATGATGAGGTAAAATTTCTACGAAACAGTATATAGTTTAGGCTTCACAAATACTTAGCTCCTCAGTAGTTGTTTTCTCTCGCCTCATGCAGTAATGGTGCTAACTTTGCTTATTACTTTAAATATATAATTAGCTGCAGATCTTGTGTTCCTTTGGGATGGGTTGACGACATGAAAACTACTCGTAAATTGTACAGATGACACTTCTGTTTGGCAAAGAAGCTGGTACAATGCAGTCTCTTAGTGTCATCAAGCAACAATCCAATCATGCTCAGGATGAATTCCTCCTCCACTAAATACAAACTATTACCTTAGGGTGGGTGCATGTTATCAGTTAAACTAAAGATAGGGAGTAAAGTAGTTGAGCACGCCGACCACCTCACTTATCTTGGAAGTCTGATCAGCTCTGATGATTTGATTTGTGACGAAATCTCGACATGGATTCACAAAGCTTGGTCGTCATTGCCAACTTACGTCACCTACAGTGTAGGCGAGATATCCGTCTACTAATTGAGCGATATGTGTACTGCTCAGCAATCTGATCTATTTTACCTTATGTAGGCGTAACGTGGCCATTTAAAGTGGATGATATTCGTGCGTTATCGGTATTTGATCATAGATATCTTCGAAACGTCTTAGACGTTTGTTGGGGTAAGTAATCGTGAGGTTCGACGCATGTTATTCAAGTAAAATAGTAAATCAGGTTGAAGTTGTCAACCATCATCGACTGGTGTAATTAGGACATACATTACATACGTCAAAACATCGCGTGCTTCAACGCTTAATGCTGATTCATGTTGGGGCGGGATGGGAAGAAGGTAGGGACAGCTAAACTAGGACGTAAAATCAGTTCATAGTCACTTACTGTTGGTCAGAGTCGTGTTAGTAGATGAAAACTAGCCTGTTCGATTGCCGTAAACAATAGTTTTAAACTGAAATGACGTGATTCAGAATGGGTCACGGTGGCGCAGGTGTATTTTCTCTTTGTCTTTCTCTAGTTCATAGACTTACAATTATTTTATACCTTTCTTTGCATGAACTAATTCTTTCTCGTTGTATTATATTCGTCCATTTTTTTCCTAAATGCTGTTGATGTAACTAATATTTTTGCAAATTTGATACTCACCCTGGGTTTGCTAATGAAATATAGCGGCTTGTATGGATGGATATGGGTTCCAGGTTCTGCTCTGTACTTGCTTGACTGCCAGCAAATTTTCATGACCTTAGTTAATTTGCTGACTAGCAAAACTGATCTTTTTGCTCATGTTTTGTAATTGTCCCTTTAATAATTCAAATTGTTACTTGTAAATAACGTTTCAAATCAATCATAAAAATGACTCCATCCGTTGTGCTAGTTGAGACACCACACCGTTTAATTATTCACGAAATACTATTCAGTACCCTTGTACACTTGATTTACTTTCTTGACCATACGTCAAGTCATCTGACGTATATACTACTTTTTATTTTGTATCTCAACATTTTTTAATTGTAAAAACAGATGGTATATCCTCATCTGAAGCAAAAAAGTTGAGAAATAAGCAACGGAAAGCTGCTAAGCGTGCAGAGGCCGAAGCTGCTCGTGTTCGAGCTGAACAGGAACGTCGTGAGCAAGCAGCTCGTTCAAGACAACCTGTATCTGAAGAAGCAAATACAGATAACCCAACTATAGCGGAAAACGATCTCGATGCTAATCTCCTTGCCAGAGTAAGTAATTTTCAGAGTTGTTATACTATACATGATACATATTCTCGAGAAATGTACTCGTAAGTTTCACTTCGAGTATAGTTTGCTTTATAAAATAGCCAAAAAATTCCATTCTGATATTTCCTAATCTTGTTGGTGATACAAGTTGTCTTGCGAAAATTGTATGCATTTTATATGCAGATAGTGAAATCCATCAAGCCCTTTACATAAAAAAGACAGGAATATACAAATTGCAGTTCTTTACTCACTTTATTGTGAAACATTACATGTCCGCCTCTACTCTGACCAACCAATCACAGTTTGCGTTGACCGTATGTACCACTATACTAAGACGAAACAACCATTCAATGTTTTCAGGTTGTCAGTGTCGTTTAGCACGGAACAGACTGAGGTCGAGTCCCGATGTGAACATTAACATTGAGATGCGGGTACATTCAAACAACGAGTCCCGAATAGGACAAAACGCGCGTTATGGATTCCGCTCACCAGTCACTATCCAACTTAAATAATACCAACCGAGACCAGTTTACATCGAATACAATTAACATATTACTTGTCAATCTCCACGGGGCCACCTCAACTCAAGTAATATATTCTACGTAAGAGTAGTTATCTTAAAGTTTAAGTTCACGAATGGATAATCACCAAACACCACGGTGCACTAAAAACATGCCTTAATCGTATTTCTTGATTACAGTTGTCTGTATGCTCAAAACGTGCAATGGAGCCCTAAGTTATCCAGCTGTGCTAGTGAATTCAATAATATTCTAATTTTGAGTTAGATTTTTCTAATTCATCTCCGATTATAGATGGACTGCCGTTCATTATGACTACTATTTTATGCTATTGGTGGCTACTAGTTTACGTTCCAGAATTAAACCACAGCTTCTATTTTGTAACAGAATTTTTGTCTGAAGATACTTATATGCGTATATAGCTCTTTAAGGATTTTCTAAAGAATGTGTTGTTTAATGCATTCATCTTACTTCAAATGGACAAATAAAAAATTGTTTACATTTTTATTAGATATAGTTCATATTTGTATTTTCCATTGTTTACTAACCCATGCAACCTGTTTTAGCTAAAGTTCATCCATCCTTTATAAGCGACGTAGAACATGGGCAAAATTCGCATATTTGTCAAACATGTAACTTTTTATTTGTTTCATATTGTTTCCTCGTATTTAACAGCCTGATGATCCGCTTGAAGAAGCATGCAAGTTTCTTCTTCCATTGTTGGAGTTATCTCCTAAAATAATTGAGGCTTATTGTTTAGCTTTTGAAGTCTACGAAAGGAAACGTAAGTGAAAATTCAAATAGCCAATATTTTTAACATATACTACGTTAATATACAATAAATCCTTATCAAGCCTTACTCTAATACACATTAGTGTTTCTGTGCATATATGGAAACATCTTAAACCACTCAGAGGGATTTATGAGTCATTGATAACAACAAAATCGATTAGAAAGTTAACCAAAACCAAAGTACACATTGATAGCTAAATGACAGGTCTACTGGTGGTGATATAAGTATTAGATATCATAATAGCCTTGAGGTCAGATATTCAGAGAATAAACCTATGAAAAAAATTATCAGTAAATATGACATGACAAGAATTGGAAGAATAATCAGTTTGAGTATGTATGTCTTAATAGTAAGAGATGCTAAGGATAGAAAGAATTAATAAGAATGTCTATTAGGTTTTTTCTTGCTTAAGATGATATAAAGGCGATATAAACGTCTGTTTGATACAACAATTTCTCTCATTTTTGATAACTTCCCATATCGGTAAGAGGTAAGATCAAACCCGATTGAGAAAAATTAATGATGTTCGATAAAGCACTTTATATGTCCCACATTATTATTGACAGCCAAACGTGATAAGATAAATATGCGTATTAATTTAGCCTAAACCTTTCCAAACCCCACAGGAATGGCTAAATTTTCTCGTTGTACGCCCAGTACAACTTTCTTCCCAGAAGCCGCGTAAATTCACATTGCATCATTTAAAAATCTTTTATTTTGTTAAGAATTCTACAAAAAATCACAGGTCACAAAATATTTTGAGCATTTTTGTTACTTTTGTACTTTACTATTGTATTAAGCGAACTTTAATTAAAATTCCATTTTTCTATCTAGTCCCGTTCCAATGAAATATTTTATCTGTTTGTGTTACTTATAGAACATCTGAGATTTGGAACTATGCTTTTGTCTTATTTAGTTTATTTTCGCTTTCATTTTTAACAGAAAAATTCCTTCTTATGTTAAAATGGATATCTCGTGGTATGCATCTTGCAAATACCTGTGATAATCCGTGGTTTCATGAGTGTTGTGTGAGATTTCTCCTGAAGCTACACAGTCGAGGGAAATCAAATGATGTAGTTGGCAAAGTTCTCGAATCTGAAGTTCCTAAATTATTCAGCGAATGGCCGGAAAACATTTCATTTGTTAAAGAATACAATGAAAAATTTTATCAACGTAATCAAGACACATATCCTCATATATTTAGATGTAAGCTTATTTTTCCTTAAGTGGGACTTTTTAAAAGTTATGCATTATTTTATCATAATAAAGTAACATCGGTTAGTAGAAACTAGCGACTTAACTGTAAACTAGATTTATTAGGATTGTTTACCTACATCTGTACGGACAAAGTTGGTCTAATGAACAGTTTCTACCGAAATATTGAATAATAGTGGTAAAATTGATTGTTAAATACTGATTTACGAAGTAGTTTCTAAACTCATAAGCATGTTACTTGTATGGAGACGACATAATCTGAATTTCCTTAATAAGGCTAACAGCATTTTACGTGACCAAAATGTGCGTCATTGTCTATTTACTTGAACACAAAATTTGATACAAATGAACGCCAAAAGTGTATGCATTACACGTTGTGAAATAATATTGCCAACAAGGAATAGAGGTAGACAAGGAATAAATGCACCTACGCGATTGCCAACTATTTTTAACCATGGTACCCAAAGTCTAACCACTTGTTACAATCATCACGTACAATCTGTACCTACCTACATCACTCAGTAATAGACAATGTAAATCTTGCTATGTATGTGTTTTGGCTCAAGTTTCTATACCACATTGGCATAACTTGACAAAATTAAGGGAAATTATGCAATCTAGCTCAGGAAGAAGGGATAAAAATAATTCATGAAAAAACTCGCGGACTGAAAATCTAAAATCAGGCCAAGAATAAATGCACCCGCACCACTAACCAATTTCGAGCCATATTACAAGATGTCTTTCACCAGTCCTCACCCAGATCGCCACCAGCTGGTTTGTACTTATCAACTTGGCTCAGGCCAACAGGCAGAGGTTTTTCGGTTTAACCGTTCCTACACCATCCAATATTGTGCGACGAAGTTGGCAGTGGATGGACATACGTAATTTATGTCCCAGGGATTTCATACACTGAGACTAATTTGTTCTAATTTGGTCGCTTCTAACTTTCAACCCGATCCAATCCTAACAAACGCCACACGTCGGAGTAGGCGGGATAATTGCAGTATTCGTACTCTATATTTCTGTCGAAACACAATGACTACGAAAATTTAGGTTACTGGCAAGTTGCGTTTTTTAAATGAAAATTTTCAGTATAATGAATGCGTGATTATCATGTGCAGTGCTTATTTAATAGCTACTTTCTGTCACTAAATAACTGATTTTAGCTATTAATAACTGTCTATTTTTATTTCCATATCAATGTTACTGCGTATTATCATCCAAACCTGCAACCACAGGTCGTGTCCATCAAGACTATCCACTATCTCTACTTGGCTTCATTATAGACAAACTACTAGAAATACTGCTTTCTTTATTTGACTTTGTATGACAGTCCTGTTTGATGAAGACACTGATAAAATTCAGTCTTTTGATCGTATTGAACAACAATGCTAGCAGGTATGATATGTATTTCCTTCCCTGTAAACTCAAAGGCTTACATTCATGGACTAAAGTAGTAGGATGAAAGGAAGCTAGGAGTGGCCGAACGAAATATGGCTTCAGTTTATGAAGTCTTTGTTTGTTATTTAGAGTCGTGTTTGTAGATGCAGACTACTAAGTCTGCGTAGATGTAACTAGTTGTTGAAAACAGGTGATTATTCTCAGATAAGTCTCAATGTTCGCAGGTGCATTCACACTTTGTGTTCCTTTACATTCTACGTCCTAAGATTATCATATCTTTTCTCCCACGAACTAATTCCTCCTCTGATCACTTTCTCTGTGTTGATTCTTTTAATTACCACTGATATTACAACTAATTATCTAGCATTCATCTTGATAACTTTTTCTGCATCCACACATGATGTGGCTATCTGAATTGATGCAACTATATATCAGGTTTGAAATAAAAACACTTTCTTTACCTGGCCAAAATCACCACAGATTGTTAGTCTTAAGTTCTCTCATTTTTAGACCATTCATTCAATAATCAGAAGGTGCATTAGATAATATAGTGTGATGGCTTGTGGTGGGGACAGTAGTATTTCTTCATGCTGTATTTTTGTTAAATTGTTTTTCCCAAACTTTTTAATCTGACGTCTTCAACTTGACGTTTCTTTTCAGTTTTCATCATTGCATTGCTGCTACACGATCACGGCTGATTGGTCATTCCTCTTGTTAATTCTATCACGTCGCTCTTGTGTGACGCAACAGCTTTATCTAATTTACATTTGTGCTAAGCTCTGAGTTTTTTATAACTGATCAGCTTAAGGTGTACCGCCCGTGCCTTTTTTGATGTGCATACTTCTATTCCAAATTTTTCGATAGTGATTATTTTTCTGTTTATTATTTTTGTTATTGTTATCTTCATCTAATCTTTTCCAGACACCTTGTCACAATGCCTGATTGACCCACAACACAGGGATAGTTACCTTTCTAAGATCCCACTACCAAGTGGCAGTTTTAAAGGGGTTACATGGCAAGTGAGTTGAAATTTCCGTTATGATGATTTAAGCTATTATGGTAATTTACAAGGACTTTGATTCATCCACTTTTATCTGTTTAAATGCAATACGTTTTCGTGTTTTGATGTTTGACTTTTACACTAATACGTATATTACTCTGTCGAAGCATGTAACTCAAATCCCACTGACATACCATTAGGATAATGAATTTTTTATCAATGGGCATTTGTATACTTATCCATGGGATAAATGATCAAATTACTGTAAAATTCAAGTCTAGGTGCATTTGCATGTTTTGATTTTGCCAGCTATGAAGAGTACGCTTTAAATTTTTGACTATGCATGTCTTTGAAGCATTGCATACACTGAGTAGATAGTGCTAAGGTTAGTTTCAGAATACTAGATAAACGTAACAAGTCAGTCGATGTTGTTGCGAATTTGTCGACTGTGGTTATTAGCCACATAGTACCGAAATATGACAAAGCTCCAGACTAAACCACAAATTTATTGTATAATCATTCAGTTCGGTTCGGATTACTAATCAAAGAAAACTTTGTAAGGTTCCTTCATCTTATCGAACGAAAGGGATGTGAGTTTGTGTTTAGGCTCTCTGCTAGTCACAGGAGACAGGTAGCTATACAATATAAGTGACCATGTTATTTAAATGCTATATAAATCAAAGCTTCTTGCATGTGTGTAGTTCAAACCACATTTTTTATATCAGTTATATTTTATATCTTAACTGTTCTTATTCACACAAAGTATTTTCTTTCTTGTAAGAGTAGTGATGCACACCTCTTTTGAATATTTATTTAGGAATGCCGTACTTGTTTAGATATTTTACGGAGAGGTCAATGGACTCCACTTGGCCGTTGTGACCAATCTATCATAGAAAAGTATCGTTCTGCATGTCATGAATATTTTCCAATGGCAAATGCATTTCTGACAACGGCACAAATAGATATATTACGTCGGAATATGGCTGAAGCAGCCAGTATGTCAGCTGTATCTGGTGTGTTCATTACGCCAAACGACAAAGACCAACATTTAGATCTCAACACGGATCATGATAGTAAATTATCCAATGAGTTATCTACATTATCTATCGAACCTATGGTTAATGGTGATTTAAAAGATTCTACTACTTGGATTCCTCAATCTTGTAAGCAAGTTACGGTTGCAAATAAGACAGCTAACGTTGTTGTTTAATTCTTGACGAGCAAACTTGTAATCGTTGCCAATGGATTTTCTGCTAACGTTCTGTGTATGTATTCATAGGTTTGTGCATACTGACTTTATTGTATTTTTCATCGTGTTGTAGTATGTGTAAACTATTGTAGAATAAGTTTGCAACCTTTTCTTTCATATGAAAAATCTTTTGCATAGCACCTTATTTCAATACTTTGATTGATTGCTATTACACATGGCTATTGTATCACATGTGCATAAAACTACTCAGTAAAGGTTTTTTTACTTTGGAAATTGTGTATAACAAACTTAACCTATTGTAAATGCAGAATTTGCGTACCTCCCCCCCCCCAATTGCCAATGACCTGTTGATAATTGTGATCACTATCATTGTATTTGCACTGAGTAAAGTCGATATGTTTATTTATTTCGGCAATAAAATCTCTAGCTTTTTGATTGCTATTATATCTTGGACACGGGTACTTCAAGCAATTCATCACACTAATTTATATCGACTACAGGCGAGGTTTTCCATCCTTCATACCTTGATAATAATCTAACTCTTTGTTATTTTATAGATATTTCTAAAAACATGTTATTTGCGCGAACTCTTAATAAATAATGCCAATCAAGTTTACTGAGTTTCCATGTTAATAATCTTTAACGTCCTGTGAAATACATAAATTCCAAAAATACTCTGTTTAATGTCGTAACCGTCATTCAAGTAATCTGAATGGTTGTAATTACAATTATTGGTTTGAAAATGTTATGACTGGTATGTACAAATAACGTTGACAACTTTAAGCTATTGTTAATCGTTTCTGCCACTGAGATGTTTGAACAAATTGTCGGGTATTCGGTAAAAATCCGTAACGTTGACAAGTGTATATGTTTGGCAATGACGTAAAACTAATTTTATCCCCCAAAATAGTTATTAGTTGTGCCAGATGTGTTTGATCACACTACTGATTGGAACTATAGTGCTGTAATGATTTGAAAAGTGTGAGTAGTATACCATAAAAAGATGGCAATTTACCTACAGTAAATCCGATAGTAATAGTCAATTAATCTTTAGGTCTGCTGTATTTTTTTAAAAAAAGTCCCGATTGAGTACTGCCGATTACTGATCCAATGGTTTCCTCGTTCATAATCAACCTTCATTTGTCTTAAACGTTTTGGTTCCCCAAAGGTCTGGTAATTTATTTACAAAACGCATATTCATTTTTTTACTAAATTGTACACTAAGATGAAGCTTAAATTCAGGTATGATTTTTCAAACACATCCCTTTAAAGTTTACTTTTTTTTATGCTTCGAATGTAGTATCAAGATGAATTGAAGTTTTTCAAAAAATCAGCTGCGAATGCAATCTGCATTTTTCAACTTTAGTTTCTTTTGATTACAGCGCCTTAATTTTCATTTCTTTGGATGGACAAAGTAACTGTATGGTTTTAGATGTTCGGATAATCAGTAATTATCTGAAGTCTGTAAATGACATTGTGTACTGAATCAAGGACCTAGTCTACCTACCTCTGTTCAGTATAACTTGATAACTTGATTAAAAATGTTTAATTGCTTTTTAACTAATTTACATCTTATTTGACAACAGTTTTCTGTAATGTATGCAGCACATTCAAACCTTTTAGTTATCAGTCACTTATTTTAAAGGCAACTGTTTACCATCAAACACTGAGCACTGTACTTATATTAGTGAGGGATCACATATTCAATATGATGTTTTACAATTTTAATTCACTTGAAGCCTTCAGACAGTAGTGCTGATAATATTAACGATATCAGAGTCAATGTTGCAATTTTAAACAATATGTTCTGGTGTTTGTTCCTTACACAATCTTGCTTAATATTGCTTTTAAATGGAAAATGACTCCACAATTATTATCCATGATTATTGAGCGATCCAAGGTAACTTGCAATCGTGCTTTCAGATCCCAAGTTCTGAAAGTTTTCACTGGACAGAACACAAACGGACAAACAGTAACTGACCATACACACATTTTAAATAGGCCATAGTTATCTGCACAGAAGCAGTAAGAGAAGATTTAGATCAACATCAAATTAGGCTGGCTGATAAGTTTGTCACAACTCCGAGAGTTCATTTCGTCACGTGACTTCTTCCTGACAACCCAAATTTAGTATTACCCAATTTTCATATGACAATAGGCCATATGGGAATGATTATCGACACTGCAGTTTCTATCCAACCTGTACTGCTAAACGTTTAAGCCGGCTCCTAACTCACAGGTTTTAGTGCTCTAATCAGGTGTGGCAGAGACCTGCAAGGTCAACTTAACGACAATGTTAATACCATGTATCTCAGCTTCTCGGAAGCATTCGTTCCACTTAATCATGTCCATCTCATCCACAAAATTAAACATGTCGATATGTACTCCGTGACTATCAAACTAGCATAGGTTATACTTAGCTTGTCGACTGTTAAGCGTATGATCAATTCATTCACCTTCGTATGCCCACTAAATCCTTGTGGATTTATTCATGGTTCAGTTTCGGGACCACTACATTTTCTAACCTACATAAAAATCTCCCTCATTCGGCGTCCTTTAAGTCACAACATTTTTACGATGACATTTGACTATAGACAAAAGTCTGCAACCCTGAGAATAGGCTAGGACTGTAGGATGATCTAAGTCAGCTTTAGAGTTAGGTATATAAAATTGACAAACTTTCAATTTGACGAAGTTTTCCGTTGTCTATTTACAACAGAACACAGATTGTACATGAATTTTTAATAGTTTCCGCCAAGCCGAGTCACTAATATAGAAGTAATTGGGAATCCTAGTACTCTATAACTTCAAACGGCATGCTAACTGTGACAAATGTCCCCAGAGTCAACCCTGCATTATTAACTATGAAGCGTGTCTTCACACGGTTTGATAGTAGGATGTTGCACGTGATATCTAACAGCTTTCTATGTGCCCATCCAGAGTAAGGAAACATGATGTTTTTCTCCCTTTATCTCTAAAAGGACAAAAACACATGAAAACTCATACAAAGAAGAGACGATGTCGGTTCACGAATTCAAGTTGAAACCGTGAAATAGCCGATAATCCATTAGTACACAACAAGTGTTCTGTATGAATAAAAGTTTCCTTCTCACCCCCAACTTCAAATTTTCTGGCCTACTTTCCTACCTCAGTATATCCAATCAGATATTTTCAGTATTTGAATCCCGTTCACTAGTTTTAAGAAGGTATGTAAACAATTCGTCCCTTACAAGTTTTGCCCTTTTTCCTAATGACGAGCAGTAATAATCGTGATGGTGATATTTTGGAACTCGGTTTACATGTAGTTATTTCTACTGAGAACTTATTCCGAAGCATGTTGACGGTTGCATAGTCATCGTAGTCATTGACTTCTGATGATGAATGGCTGAAACTAGGATTATGGTAGGACAATCATGAGTGAATAAAATGTATCGTACTGAAATGTTACAATAGTGTACACTAATACCTTTCAATTAAGAAAACTTTCTTGGACTGCAAATCGTATCAGGTCATATTAACTAATATGATTTTTGGAAAAAAATTCATAGTACATATAACTTATGTACACATGTCAGTACTTGGTTAATCCACTTTAGGGTACTAATGGTTATTGGTGTTTGATTTTCTGGTAAAGATAAAACTGAAATTTCATGGTGATATATATTTGTGTCATAATACCACGTTTATAATTTGCTGCTGAAACTATATTGGTTACTTTGCTCACCATTTTCTGTGAAGACTTCTATTGCTACATCAGTGAAATATTTATTAGCAATTCAGTGATCAATATACATCATCATTTGGGAAATGGGTGAAAGAGGTATTCATTTTCTAAAATCAGAGCGTCATATATATCGAAAGCAACTTGAATGTTCCAGTTGCGTGACTTTTCTTCGAAGTTTAACGCCACATGACCTAGACTTTGGTGGTACTGTAGGTATCATTATACTTGAAGTATGCGGTTAAGTGGTACACCATGTTGAGTGAATCATAGGTTAAATGATTGAGAAGAATATAAAACCACCTCTATGCAAAACCGAGCTAGAGTTTATGTCGAACGTGTCACTGGCATAAAGTGATAGTAGGCAATCAGGTTTTTTACATGTGCTATTTTGACATTGTTGCGAATGGCATGTATTACTGAAAGCTGTGACTTCGTTTCAATGATATTTGTGGAATATTTAAAGTTGGTGTATAATGGCGTGGAACCGGTAAGAGCTTGTTTATGGGTTAGTTGAAGATCGCAGATTTTTCTAACAGAAACGGTCGTTATAAGGATTCTCAATGGTAGGTCTGTGGAGATTTGACGACATTTGCTATCCCAGGTTAATTTCACCTCAACACAGTCATTATTAGTTGAACCCTGATGATTTTGAATAATGTGTTTCGTGTGGGTAAACGCTTGAACTGAAAATGTCAACCATATTAAGACACCGGATTGCTTTCTTAAGTAACCAACTAATTTGTGATTTGATAATTTAACACCATCGAAGCATCGACGGACATTTTGGGAACAGCTCGAGCTATATAATGCATCCTTATAGTCATGGAAACGAAAAGAAAGGTTATAAGGATGTGATACAAAGTGCTGATCACCATTTATACAGAAACTTAAAGCAAGCTATTTTAATTACACAATTGTTAAATATTAGAGTAATTTAAATCCAATCTAAAAATAGTAATACTGGATAGTGGAAATATAAACTAAATTGGTATATGATCAAGAATTTAAGCATAACAGTCCTCTTAACTCATAAGCGATTGAGTTATGCGAAATAATAATATATTCGCACCTCTTATAACGTCTAGTGATGCTTCAGAATTTGTTACTCTTTGTATATTAATATGTTGCTGCTTTACATACACATTTATTCCTCTGAAAGCGTGTCGTACTTTCCTGTATCTGCATATCTAGGGACTAACTTTAGTAATTCAGTCCCGTCATTAGTCATAATTTGCTAACATTTTGTCACTCCTCTTTATCGAACAAATGACATCGCATTCGTTCATTTTGAAAATGTTAGATCACCATATTTAATCTTGATTCCAAACTGCAGTGTTGAGGTATTTGCATAACCATTAGTTATGTTTTGATAGTGTCAGTAAACTATTTTTGTATCAAGTTAACTGCTGTTTAGAGAACTAACAAAATGCCTTTTGGTTATTCTTGATTAGTCATATAACTTATCAAAAAGAATAAAAACATAAAATATTCGCTGAAAAGTTGAGCTAGTTAACTTACTTTTCATGATAATAGCCTGCTGTATATTATTGCTGTCCGTGCTTGTATTAACTGGAATCTTTTGGCACAAAGGTTACTCTGGATAAAACAAATTTATGCAGGTTGTCCTTCCAGGACAATTCTAACGATGATTGTGAAAATAGTTGAACATTGGTACCACTGAATGTTGTTTGGTTGTATCGTGTTTCATTGTTAGCAGCCATTGTTCCCGGGGCGATTGAGAGAATGTTTCTGTTACTGTTAAAATCAATATTATTCAGAAAAACATTTCTAATTACTTTGTATATTTATTGTATTGTCCTAAACTATTGTTATCGCCATTGTTATCGCTACTGCTAATTATGTTATTGTATATGGTGTAATTGTGCATTCTTACAACAAGAAGTTGAAGTAACAAATCGTTTTCCGACTTGTTGTTATTCCACTGGCTTTTGTGGGTAATAATCAAGGTTGATACTTGATTAATTAGGATCCCTTTATCGGTGGATGAAATACAATAGTATTCTGAACTCCAGTAACCGCTCCTCGTAGCAATTTTTTCGTCTGATGTATCAACGATATATACAGACTATAGGATGATCGGAGATAACGCTGAATGAGGAAGAAGACAAAATATAAATTATCGGCAGAAACTTAAATCATTTGTATTCTATACACCTACTATCTAGAGTGAATGCTTCTTTTGACGTTGTGCTTTATAGTGATCTGAAGATGATGTCGACTTTGTGCCTTCAGTTAACAGTGTCCACGATTTCGCTTTATGTTCAACATCAAAGATGGATATTATTCTGCTATTTATTTTGGAATGTAGGTTATTTAGGAACCACCACTTAATCATAACTCGTTTCAGCGTAAACAGAACTCTGTAGATAATAAATACAGAGAGTGACAGTTCATTTGATTACAAATTATAGCATCCTTCTGACACTGATCTTTTCTAGTCTGCTTATAGTTAAGTGGATTTATTACTTATAAAAACCATTCATGAAACTTGTTTGTGTATCGGGTACTCTAGAAGGCACCAAGAGTAAATTCTTATAAAACACTCCTCTATATTATCTAGATTTTTATAATTTTACTTTAAATTTTAAGATATGCAGTGTGCTGCGGATGAGTCTACAACAGAAAGTGAAGTATCATTTAATTTGTATTGTGACTGGCAAGTGGAATTCAAAGTAAAGTCTTATTTGAAAGAAAAAAACATGTAAAAATATCTTGCGCATGTTTAATTAGGCACATCAAATGTGATTACAGCTGAATATCAAAACAATTTGCCACACTGCCAGTTACATAAATGTGTGGCCACACTTCATTTCCGTGATTACATATGCAGAGCGTTCTCTTGATTATTTAGAACCAAGAATCTTGCGTTATGGTTTAGCTTCTGGAGTATATGGCTGCGCTGCTATGGGAACATGACAAAACTCCGCTAACGCTCTAAATTCATAATATATCGCACTTACATTTGGTTTTAGTATGTGCCCTGGTTGTTAGGTGAACTAGAATAATTTTTCGGTGACAAGGGAGAAACAAGCAGTATCCTTAACACATTACTCTCTTTTTCAAAATCAAACGAAAACAGAAGCGTCTGGTCAGTTATACAATAACTAGGAGCAGGACTCGATATATTCGCACAGCAACGCATCTGCACCCACCATTACCTTGTCGATCATGTAGAAAACCCATATCACGGTACCTCGCGCATCAGGTTTTTTGCTCTCCATTTAAGAAACCAATGAAATGATGGAACCGGTACTCAGTGAGATCAGTGATATTATTACTCTTTGCAACACAACAATCGGGTTACCCTAAAAGCCATATGTCTTATTAATGATCATTATATTCAGTCACCAGTATTTCATGAGGTCCCCGTACTTTCTGGAAGCCTAAGAGAAATCAATATATGCTACTGATGAATTGCTTTGATATCGTCATCGCACCGTTCTAGAAATCAGTACAGAAACTGCCAGTCTGTCAGACTACACCGTGGTTAGCTTACTGCATGGTTAAGCCCCCCTCACCCACCCACTCAGGAGACTGCTAGACTCACCAAAATAGGATTATTACCATCCTTTCGAAAAACCTGGCAAATTATGGTTAAACACGACAAACTATGGGCTGAGAGACAACTTGGGTATATACCATGGGTCCGACCAAACTTATAACCATGAACTTTACAGAATCCTTGAACTATTTGGAAAAAACTTAGTCTATCACAATTTGCACGATAGCAGCATTTGGAGTAGTTAATGGTTTACCTAAGAACAAATAAAAACCCTCGAGATTAAAAGTCTGTAAATATTCTGTCACTCATACTATATGGCTAGAAACTCACTTTGCCAAGTCGCAATCACACTAACGATGACTGAACTCTAGCATTTCATTCATGTTACAGCACGTGTCAAGGAAGATAGTACGTTGATATTGTTAAACATTATCTGGTTGAACTGAACTCCATCACTGACAGATGTTTGTTCTGGAATTGGCTGAACAAAGTGTTTGTGTTACTACTGGGATTCGTTATCGTCTAGAAGCATAATTATGTGTTTATTGTATATATACTGTATTATAATACATTAGAATTTGCGTAATCTTATTTACAGTGGTGAAATAATAAATTGCATCGAAATAGTGTCTTTAAGTCTGACTGCCTATCCGCACAGTCATGACATATCGGTTTAGCCAACTTGTACGTTGTCATACCCTGGAAAATGAAGGCGGACCTGCACTGCTGTATGTAAATCGAATAACAGTTTCACTCATTAGTCTGTTTCAGCAACACTGTTTTGACAGACTGCGTTTTTAGATAATGAACAATTCACTAAATGAAGAGGCACATTCAGCTCTTAAAATATTCTGCAGATCACTTTGTTTTGAAACTGGTTACCATTTTAACACAGCTCCACCTACGCGTGCCGTACTTTCAGCACCTCTTACTTCGAATCAACTGTGCTACAAGAACCTATCAGTAGCATCCAGAGTAATGGAAGAGGTCTGATTAGCAGGTTGCCTGAACTTTGCAGCCTATATTCACATCCAGAACTGTAGACTGTTTTTTTTTTTACTGTGATACGGTTAACATCAGGGAAGATAGGCCGTTAAGTGCGTAAGCAGGGCATTTAATGACTAGTTGGGAGAAAGAGTAAGGTACCATCTCCCATAAACAACAGTAGTTTTCCTCAGTAGTCACTCTTATTTTTAACCTATATAAACGAACTAGCTCAACAAATATCTTCAAAACTAATCATGCTCACCGACGACATTAATCTTTGAAGCGAAGTCAGCGGCTTGGAGTATAGGATGGAGCTACGTGGCGATCCGACTTAACTTCAGAGTTGGGCAGACGAAAATAGGCTAACTTTAATCGCAAAATTGCAGAATTTTTCGTCTGCAATGAAAAATGGATCACACATACGCTACAAACGATCTTCTCTTAAACAAGTTATTAGCATATAAATATTTAAGTGACTTGGTCCCTTATAATTTCAAATTTACTGTGAGTGTAACAAAATGACTCCTGAGCCAGCACCGCATTTTCAACCCTAAACCTCATTCTGATCAATTTAATAGTAGGATTTTTCAAATAACTTCCAATAGTTTGCCTGCCAGGTAATACTTTTTTATTTACACATTTTTACTATACTTAGGTCTGTAATTGATAGAATTGGCGATCCCCTGCTACTAGACACGGAAGTTTATAAACCGAAAGCTTCTACCATTTTCTCCACAACTATCTTAAACTAATTATTTCTATCTCGTCATGAAGATATTGGGCATTAGACAACTTCAGCGGTTCAACTGACAACATACTTGAGCGCTTATTTAGATTTCTCACGTTAGTGGTTCTAAGTGATCTTACTGGGTTCTTCCTCATAGTTACTTTGTTCTGTTTTCTACCTCGTAGACTGTTCACCTTTAGTCACAAGATTGCTTCAGTCAGTTCCTGACCGGATGCATACGATCGACACCAAACCTGCCGTCCTACAGCATCTTGAGTTTAGTCAGTTGTAATATATTCCTATTTAAATCGTCGTTATTGACTTCTCATTATACACATACTCAATTTTCCCTATACATATATTGAGTCATGATATTCGAGGATCTACATGAGTACAGGAAATATAACCACTAGCATTTTGTTCATATTGGTATATAGAGGAAGTAAGTTGCTAGAAGCATATCTACGTATCCCATCTATATGGACCTTGAATCTTCTTCCAGGTTTTATGATCATCTGCATATAAAAGGGTTTGTGACTCCAGTTTTAAAGGAAGGTTATTTATTCAATAATAATGATTCAACGTTGAAACGTAATACTACTCTAGTCATGGTAAACCAGTTAGACAAAATTAAGGAAACTTGACTTCTATTGACCTGTAATTAAGGTAATCCTTTAACTATTCTGACTGACCCGCTAGTATCCACTGTCTACAGTTTCCTGCAAAGAATTGATGTTTATTAGTGAGTGTCTTGCAATGACTAAAGGATTAACGAAGTAAATGGTCACTAACAGTCATAGTTCGCTCTGTTATGTCTAGTTGGTTTACAGTGACTTAGGGAGCCGAATCCTACGATTCCATGCGGGTTAAAGTACTCCAATCAAGTTCTACTGTTTAAGAAAATGTTATTTGCTCCTAAATACTGAAAATAATCTCTTGCTAGCCTACTACTATTTATGTTATCTCCGCATATTTTATCTACGTATGTCGCTGGCTAGAGGAATTGGTATTCAATTACTACTATACATGGAAGCCTTTTTAACTTAAGCTTTTTCAATTCTATCCACAACTATTTAAAGTTCCGATTCAACATTAGCAGTCGCCATAACTAAGCGTTCAACTTGGATTTTATTGGTTCAAACACAAAACGTACATCAATACCATTTCTACACACGGGTCTGATTAGGAACTGTGTATTATATCGTCCTTTAGTTCTGAATACATACTTATCAAAAATGCAACGCTGGCCTCATGTAATGCAACTAGTTTAAATACTCTGATGTTAAAATTACATTTGTTAGGTTGAGATTAAACTAAACATAGTTCGTCAGTCATTTCGGCAGATTGAGTTCGAGTCCCATTGTGAACATCACCATTGGGATGCAGGTTCATTCAGCCGATGAGCCCCAAATAAAACGAAACTCGCGTCCAGGATTCCACTTGCCAGTCACAATCCAACGTAAATATGTATACACGTAGTTTCTATTCCTTAGCTTTGATTGCCACATTCTTGTATGCCATTCTTATCTTTCCCTTTCGTGGTGTCGATCTTCTTGGTATATACTTCTTCGTTGATTCGACTTGTAACTGCTGCATTGTGTTTTACGTTACTTTAATTTTCTGAAATATATTGTTCACTGAAATATCAAGCAATTAAGAAGTGGCATTTTACTTCCCAATTTATTAGTAGATTTACTAGTGACTTAGAAATGTTACGTGAATATTGTAGTCAAAATGTCCGTAGTAAGATGTGCTATGGTGCCTTCGATATAAAATTGTAGGGCTCGCTATAAATGTCCTCTCCTATATTGTGACTGCTCAAACGTCGCAAAATTTCTAGTCTACCAATACAATTATAATGAGTATCCATTTACCTAAAATGTTTTATGTATAAATAAAAAGCATGAGATAAACTAAACGGCTTAAACTGTTTCTAATTAGCTAAAAATATCTACTGAATACCATAACTCGGCTTGTACTAGCTTTTTACTCTGTATCATCTCTCAAATGAAACGGATGATATTGAATTTTCTCACACATGTTTATAATATTGATTACTTTTAGTCGAATGTGGTAATGCAACTTTTCTGATAATAAGTGACTAATGATTTCAAAATATCCCTTTCGCTTGATTGATATTCCTGAAGTTATTGTAAAAGTGACTACGTTGTAGTCCTTTCTTTTAATAATGCCTTTAATATTCAAAAAGTATAAGATCCACCTGGTTTCTTGTGAAATTAAGGCTTCTTTAAAGCATTTAGTAAACTGTTTAGATATTACAAACAAATTTAGATTTGGTTTTTATGGGATACTCGTAAAACTACGTATCTGTTGCCTACTATCATATTTCTTATTGTCACTCGGTCAGTAACAACGTAGAACTTGGTGAGTGCATACATCAGTTCAAGTTGCCATGCCTCAATTAGCAGATATACATTAAATTGTCGAATGAGATCCCAGAGTAGTGGAGGTAGTAACAGAGTCAGTATTACTAGTTAGGATTAGAGATCGAAGGTATGAGTTAAGAAAATATAATTCAGTAAAAATAAAATCAAGATGAATTCATAAACTTGGAATTTGGAGAAAGATGGAATGGATGTACCTGCACCATTGCGAATGATTTTGAACTATGTCACCCAAAGTCTAACCATTTGATACGATCGTCATACGGACCCCAACCAGTTAGTCTGCACCTCTTAATATGCCTCATCCCAATTGTAAATATCTTCATGGACTGGTGCCATGTTTTCGTTTGACTTCCCTTAGCTTTCTTTCAGCCTACATCAGGCAGCATTGTTCATCTACGTAGGCAGTGATTGTACATACATTACGCATGTCTTAACCACCTCGGCCCCCTACTCTGGGATTTGGTCCGACAATTTGATCTTTATCTGCAAATCGAGGCATGGCAACTTGAACTGATGTACGCATGTACAAAGTTCTACGTTGTAACTGACTGACTGACTAACCACCTCGGCTGATGAAGATTTATTGCTTTGTCAATAGATTCACCATACTTGCCTATTACTCTATTCCAAACCTACTTATTGCTTACTCTGTGGTCCCAGAGGACACGAGCAATACTTTGAAAACATCTATGATCGAATACTAGAAGCTTACGAATATCCTGTATCCTAAATGGCCACGTTTCACATCCTTAAATTAAAACGAATCGGACTGCTGCTCAGTAAACGCCCCAACTGGTCAGTAGACGGATGTCTCGCCTACACCACAAGTGACGCAAATTAGCAAATGCTAATCGAGCCTTCCGCATGCGAGCCAAGAATTCTTCAGATACCAGACCGTCAGGGCTGAAGTGACTCCCAAGATAAGTGAAGCGGTCAACAGTCTTCAACTACTTCACTCCCTATCGCTAATTTTTGTGCCGAAGAAAGCTAATCATGAAGCAGCATTTTACATATAGATAGGGGAAAATCGCATACCAAACATGCTCACACTGATGCTTAAGGCGATCAGAAGACTGCATTTTGTCAGTATCTTCACATAATAGAACTGTCATATGCATAATCTCGGTCAACAAGTGTATCTTTTGGAAGGAGATCAACCCTTGAGAGGTCAGACGACGAAAACGTTAACTTTTAGAGCATACCAGTGACAAATTAAATCAAAATGGGCGAAAGCGGTCAACCTTAGTATACATTACTTGGGCTGACCACTTTTGAGGAATAGTCCACCATATGCTCTTACTCGACGTGTAGTGTTCGAGTGAAGAGTTTGCATAGGGTCAATGTACTTCTCCGGTAGGCCTTTCAATGACAGACATTGCCACATAACCTCGTGACCAGTAGAGTCAAACTTCGCTTTATGGTCAAGGAATGCAGTTACTGTCGGACGTCTAAAAGTATGCTTATATCCCAGAACCTGTCGAAGTGTGAATATTTGGTCTATATAACCACGTCTAGTTCTGAAACCACCTTGGTTCTCTCGAGTTTGCTCTTCACGAGCATCAGCTATGCTTTGAAGTGTTATTGAAGCTAATATTTTTGACATTATATTCGTTAAACGGATTTCTCGATAATTGTTACACGAGGACTTCTGTCCTTTCTTATAGACTGGGACAATTAGTGATCAGGACCAATCAAATGGGGTTACGTCCAGTTACTACATTCTAGCCAAGATCTCAGTTAATCTCGCTGCTAAAACTGAACCACCATCTTTAAATACATTATAAGGGGTTAACCCATCAGGTCCTACTCTTGCACGCTTTTGATTCCCTATAGACTTCTCAACCTTGCTAAGACTTGGGGGACTGGTATCAGTATGCCATTCAGATTGCTTAGGGATAGAGGGGGAGAACTGGGATGAGCTTGAGAACCAGTTGAACGGTCCCCTAAAGTATTCTGCCCATCAGCCTAACCTTCTGGACGGACAGTGAATAATTGTCCCAGTCTTTTCGCGGGATAACTTCAGTTACAGTCGGATATCTGATACCCGTTTCCTTGATAAGTCTGAGCAGTTGTCTACTGTTACCTCTTGCTGATGAGTTTTCCATCCGTTTAGCTTTCGCCACTCACCACTGCTTGCGATCATTACGTAAGTTTGTGAGCAGCCTGTGTTTAAGCTGCCTTTGTTTTCAATCGTGTTCAGAGTTAGGCAGGATGTGTTGCCGAACATTTATTAGTGGATGTCGCTGAAGTCTACTGAATTTTGTTAATTCTTTTGGTTCAATTGACTAGCTAAACATAATTGATGTTTCAAAAGCTTTTGAATGTCATTACAACTGACCTGAGTGAGTGGTATCACTTACGCAGCTGATTTGTTGGTTTTCTAATTATTCTTGTATGTTTCCTTGACATTCCATCGTTATGTTGGTCTCTCCAGGCGATCCCTGCTTGAATCTTATATCTAGTGAGACGCAGACTAAAATGCCCTCGTACTAAGGCATGGTCTGAGTTTAACCATGTGCTCCAGATTGAGCGGCAGTCTCCTATAGTGCCTATTCAACGATGGCTGATGGGATATATGATCTATTTGAGACCGGCGTTGAGTTGATTGCGGAAGTCGCCATGCCACCTGATATCTTTTTTCATGTTTAAAGTTTGTTCTTACAAGAAATAAACAGCCATCTCAACACAGTTGTAACAGACGGTTCGCATTATCTGTTCATTAAGCCTCGATACCATAGGTTCCACCTTAAGTGGCTCTAAGCTTCGATTAGTCTACCTATCTGGACACTAAAATCGCCAATCACTATTACTACATATTGCGTTCATCTTTTCAAAGAATGTCAGAAACCTTTCAGCAAAGTTCATCTTTTTGTCTGAGCTGCAGTCAGTGGAAGCGTAAGAAGACAATGACGTGTATCCTTACTTTTCCGAGTCTTTACCGTCCCGTTTATCTGGACAGCGCACAAGCAGTTGTTTATTGGAATCCAGTCAACGAGAGCCTGTTCAGCTTTTGAACTTAATGCTTTACCTACACCAACAAGGTTTCGAATTGTAGCGGTCGGGTCTCTGAAAACATGAAGCGGGCCATTTCTTTATTTTCATAAGGTAAGGTCAAGCAAATGACTATATTTGGATCCTGTATACGCGTTTCAGAGATGCCGCAGATATCGATGGAGTGGGATTCTAAAGTCATAGCTAAAGAAGCTTGTTGCCCTCTTTGGCATAAGGTTCGAACTTTAAAACTCCGATATATAGTTTAGTGCGAGGTTTCAGGAGACCAATAATGTCTCGTAAACTCAAAACATAAGCATTAGAAGCGCGAGGTGGTAAAGTTATGCTAGAAGGATTAGACATGGGGATAAGAGAGTTATTAGGAGTTGATGGTGGGATGTAACCTTGAACAAGATGATCTTGTGTGCTGTTAGACATATGAGGGCGATCGCCTTTCCTGATTCCTCATCATGGGAGATTTCTAATTGCACATGGATTATATATTCTTGTATTTCAAATTGGTTTTATTGCCAAACGAATTCTTTACGAGATGCAATAGATTATGTGAAGTATTTATAACATATTTTATAGACAGTCAAACTATGTGGTAAACCATGCTTCGCCGTCTTGTGTATCCAGATTCATTTATAGGTATAAGTAAGAAGATTTCTTATCCCCGAGTTCTCATAAGCGTCTCTGTCATATTTGATTATTATACAAGCTTTAGTTTTTATACTTAACACTGTAATAATAAAAGAAATTAAAACCAATTCTTATTGCTCGGTACCACTCATTAACTATCTTTAATTCGATAATTTGGCTATACTTTTAGTTATTTATCGCTTTCGAAGCTGGTGCATTTTCGTCAGTAAAAATTGAGAAATTCGGTCCACTACTTTTCAGGCTGATTAACTTATTCCTAATGTTTAAAACTGCTGTTGTCTGAAAATCAGCCTCGGGTTAAAATGTTTTAAAACGGTGTTCAACGTATTTTACTGTTATACTTTTTGCTTTTCTACTTATTTAGAATTAACTAGTTCTGAAGAATTGTTGGTGATTGCACATATGCCTATAACATTATGGAGTCCAATTTTCTTAACATTAAGTAGAGCGTTTAGTTGCCGTAGTTTCAACTTAGTTCGACACTTCGAGCCACAGGTAAGTTTAAGTAGATTTCTAATGTTGAGTTTTCTCTTTAAAAATCCTATTTCGTGAGTTCTTAGATAGGTCTTGTCTTATCAATTGTAGTTTACACTAGTAGTAATATTCCACGCTTGATCAGTTAAGATCCTTCCCACTTTACTATGCAAGGAAAATATGTCGTCAAAATATGAAAGTTAGTAAAATAAAGTAAAACACGCGAAACGTTTCACTTGTTAAGTCAGTATTAAGCAATACGCTCAACAAAGTCAAGAAATATTTATTAACAGGCGACCTGGTAATTACAATAAATGGGCATCTATTCATTCCACAAAGTTAGTGATATAATTTGTTAAGTTGGTGACTCACTAACCAGTGACTGTCCAATGTATCTTAAACATTGAGTCGAGTATTTCAATACACAAATCAATTAGTCTTATACCTCAGAAACGTCGATCAGTCTGTTTCGAACTTTCTGGCTGGTTAATACGGACTTGGCTAAGGAAGCTGAGATTCGTAAGGAACTCACAAAGCGTTACGAAGTAACAGATCCTTCTCGTACACCAGCTCTTCTTGAAGATGGAAGCGAACTTATAGCCAATGAAATGACTGGGACTCTTGGGAAGATTTGATAGTCAGTGTGCCCCCTCTCATCGTGAAACCAAGCGTCCATCATCCCCGCCTTTAGTATGAAATTAAAGGTATTTTTAACCAAACGAAGTTCTCAGCTGTATCGTTCACCTAAATTTACGTCTTTTGTGCTACTTTCACTTTTCTATGCTTATATGTAAACATCTAAACTAAGGGACATTATCTTGTCGTCTAAATGCTAAATAAAACATTCGTTACTAAAGATCTTGTCACACCATAAAAGTCTACTACGATTGTATAAAACTGTGAATGCATTATGATAAATCATTATGGACAAAGTTCGATTCCAAATACGCAGTGGCTTAGAAATAATAAGATGTTTCTCTCGTACGGCCAAAAACCTGCGATACTACCGTTTGGAATTTTATTCACACTGTACTGCATGCTGTCATTGATTATAATTCATAAAACAAAAGCATGCTAAAACTAACAAAGACTCCTCAATATGTTTAACCTTTGGCGTTACTGAACATAAATATATTTAGTCAACATGTACAACTTTCGATTTTGTAGACTAGCATATTCCGTCGTGATTATTCTCCTAGAGAACTGACGTATCAGGGTATCAAGGAATTCAGAAATTACCGATTTGTTAAGTTTTTGGATTATAGTTTAATATAAACCAACCATGCGCGTCATTAACAATCAGTAAATCCGCTACCCATGTTTTATTGCTGTTAACTGTGTTTCATCACTGTTAGATATCACTTTGTTATGAACTTGTTAAGTATCTCTTAATTTAATTAACACTTAGACACCAAAAGAAGTTGGACCAAATAACCGGAACAATCACCTTCCAAAGTCGTACGAATTGATGATGCAAGCCATCTTTGGCAGAATAGCTCCAACAAATTTCTTCCGCAAGAAACTAAAAAATATATTACTTTCTCGTCGAGAGAGAAAGATGTCAGAATCAGTTAGAATGGCCACACCCGAAGGACGGGCGCTTATTTTCAAGAGACTTGTCGATAAACGGAAAAGATTGTGGCCTCATGCGTGGTAGTTTATTAGTTTAATCATATTTTGACAGTTTGTATATTTCGATTCTAGCCTAACTTTCCAAATACAATGAATACCGACTATCTTTTTTTAGAAACTGCCCCTAAAGTATCTTCGTTGTGCAAGAATATGCTAATAAATTGCTTAAAATCTCTGCATCGACACAGCAATTGCCATGGGTACTTGTTCAAGGGTTTTGACTATTGAAACTGCGCTAGTCTAAGAAATATATGTAAAAAAAACAAGACCCTAATTTATATTAAGTGTTTGAAAGCCATAAACCAATTGTAATCATCAAAACAGTACGTAAAGAAATCAAATTTAAAAGTAAGACTGAATGAAGTGGCAAATCTTTTCGACACTCAATGCGCCCTTCAAATAATTCATTTAGTACTAATTGCGAAATGTGATTCTATAGTGGCGAAATTATCCTTTATTACCTCCATGTTCTTGACAACATTATTTTGAACCTGAAATAAAGTAAAACTAAAGCAGAATAGAGCTCACCTCCTCTAAAAGTTTAGCATAGGATGATAAACTTCCTTCAACATTTTTTTGACTTGATTCGATTGCACACAGTGATTGGCTAAATTGAGAAGCTGAAAATATAAAAACTTATCATGTTCGGTCAACAGGTTAGTAGATAGATAAGCAATCAATAATATCCGAACTAACTCGAAGCTACTCTTAATCTACACTTTTAATAACAGTAGGATTGGCGCAGCTGGTAGCCATAACAAGAAGTGTGATTTAAATTATTAAAAAACAGCTCAAATGTTCTACGCGATCATATGTGACGAAATGAACAATATTTAACCTAGTTGGTCGTATTCGTCACAATGATGTTGATTGGGTACCACTAAAAACCAGGGAGCACTGGACAGCTGTTTTGTCCTAGTATGGCGCTCCTCAGTCTCGCCAAGGAATCGAGCCCAGGACCTTTAGGGTAGCGAACGCTTAACTCCGTGCACAATAATTAGCCCATTAGTGATTAGCTTTTGGTTGTTTCTGAAGTTCTAATAAGTCGTTACTAGTGAAGTTCGAACTCGTCGGAAGTGAGGCGGTTGTCACCAATAACAATAAATGATCGTCGCGATATATCACGAGTTAATAAATATGAGAGTTCCATCATCCAAGGCTGGCCCAGTGGTACAGATGCGTAAAAGGTTCTCCACCCAGAGGCCATGGTTTCGACTCCCTGATAGAATCAAGCATGCACAACGCTGGTGAACCGCATACTACGATACAACAGCTACCAATTGTATCCTCTTTTTCAGTGGTATCCTGGGATCCTAGAGAAGATCGAATATCTTCGGAAGCTGTTTTTCTGTAGACTACCTCATTATTTCTGGTTGTATATAAAGTGGACATCTTATTTCGATTATTATTCAGTTACCCTTGCCCTATCCTCCCGTTCAACACATTAACTGTTAGTGTATCACTTATGAACTACTGTCAATTGATGGTGTATATGTTGCTCCGATTCACAGTCGCTATTACCCTTACTTTGTATTAATGTTAGTTTTCTAATTGGTTGACTGAGTGATCAGGTTTCACGTATATATAAATGAATGTTCAAAATATAGTTCGATTTTGTGTGGCTGATTCATCGGCTTGTTCTTCGTATTCTGGCCTGGAATCGAGTGAGCACCAAAGCAGACTTACAGGAACTAGCCAGACACTCATTGGCGTTCGTCATTGCAACTTCGTGCTCACAATGCCGTATTGATTAATTGACCTCATACATCAACCATAGCAGTGTTTTTACATCATAACAACCAACTAACATCAACCTGTGACGAATACAAACGACTAAATATAATTTTTATTTGTCTTTAAAAAATCACCTCAATTCAATAATAAGTAATGCAACTTGTCTGACAGACAGATACAACACAGAACTTCGCACGTACGTACATCAGTTCAGATTGCCATACCACATCAGCACAGAGACGCAACTGTCAGTTCAAATCCAAGAGTGATAGCGATAGTAGAAGTATTAGCAGTAATGCAGAAAATTAGGGAGCGAAGATATGATTTAAAAAGTATAATTCAGTAAGATAAATTTGAAAGGAGAAAGATAGAGAATTCAGAAGGTTAGATTTTGAGAGAACACAAAGAGTGGATGCACCTGCGCCATTGCAAACGATTCTGAGCCATGTCGTTCAAGATCTCTAACCACTGATGACTTTCGTCTCGCGGACCCCAACCACGCAGCCTACATTTACCAACATGACTCAGTTCACTTGTCAGTGACTTTATCGATTTCTGCCATGTTTTGGTTTGGTCGCCTCTAGCTTTCTTCCAACCTATTCCTACGCCGCAAAACATAGTTCGTCGAGGCAGTCGGTAGTTAGACATGCGTAACACATGTCCCAGCCACCTCAACTGATGAAGTTTCAATACCTCTTCTAATGATTTGCCCTCCTTTCTTAGAACCCGTTTCCTAACGACAGCATTGCTCATTTGGTTGTCCCACGATACTCGAGCAATGCTTCGGAGACACCTATGGTCGAAGACCAGTAACCTACGAATGTCCTCTACTCTTAACGGCCATGTTTCGCTCCCGTATAGTAGGACAGAGCGAACTGCTGCACGGTACACTCGTCCTTTGGTTAGCAAGCGGATATCTCGCCTGCGCCATAAGCGACGCAACTTAGCAAAAGCCAATCGAGCTTTCTGTATCCGTGCTGACATTTCGTCCGTCACCAGGCCATCAGCACTGATGAGACTCCCCAGATACGTGAAGCGGTCTACACGCTCGACTACTTCACTCCCTATCACTAGTTCAGGTGCCGATGCAACCCAGTCCTGAAGCAACATTTTGCATTTCGAGGGGGAAAACCGCATCCCGAACATGCTTGCATTGTTGCTCAGGGTAGTCAGAAGACTCTGCATTTTGTCAGCGTCTTCACCGAATAGGACTATGTCATCAGCATACTGTAAGTCAGTAAGCGAGGCTCCTGGTAGAAAGTCAACTGAAAAGTCAGATGAAGATAAGGTTATATCTAGGAGCATGTCTATGACAAAATTTAACAATAATGGGGAAAGTGGACATCCCTGACGGACACCACTTGAAGTGAGGAATTCCGATGACAGTTCGCCATAAGCTCTCACTCGACCTGTAGTTTTAGAATAGAGAGCTTGTATAAGGTTAATGTACTTCTTTGGTACACCTTTCAATGAGACACTGCCACAGAACCTCACGATCAACAGAGTCGAATGCCGCCTTTAGGTCCAGGAAGACAACTATTGTAGGACGCCTAAATGTGTGTCTATGTTCCAGGACCTGTCGCAGTGTGAAGATGTGGTCTATACAGCCACGTCCAGTTCTGAATCCAGCTTGGTTTTCTCTAGTCTGCTCTTCACGAGCTCTAGTTAGGCGTCTAAGTATAATCGAGGCGAACAATTTAGAAACTATATTAGTCAGACTGATTCCCCTGTGATTGTCACAAGAAGACTTTTGTCCTTTCTTATAAATTGAGACAATCAGGGATTGAGACCAGTCAGATGGTATTACGCCCAGTCCCCAGATTCTACCTAAGATTTCAGTCAATCTAGCTGCTAAAACTGGACCACCATCCTTAAAAATTTCAAGGGTAAGCCTATCAGGACCTGCTGCTCTACCTCGCTTCAGATTTCCCATAGCCTTGTCAACTTCATAAAGACTAGGAGGAGTTAAGTCGATTTGCCATTCAGGATGACTGGGGATCGTGGGCAACCGAAGTGTGGCTGAAGGCCAGTTGAACTGACCCCCAAAGTGTTCTGCCCATCGGTCCAATCTCCTAGACTGAAAATGAATTATAATCCCATCCTTTTCGGAGATAGTCTCACTCACATTCGGATTCCTAATACAAGTTTCCTTGATAAGTCGAAAAAGTTGCCTATCGCCGCTGCCTTTTCCATCGTTTTTGCTTTCACCACCCACCACTGTTCACGGTCGTTGCGTAGGCTTTTTATCAGCCTGCGCTTAAGCTCACTTCGCTCTTCATCATGTTCAGAGCCAGGTGGATGAGTTTACGAGCATCCATCAGTTCCGTGGATGCTACTGAAATCCACGGCTTCATCCTAGCCTTATGATTTACCTTACTAGCAGATATCACTTGTCTACGGAAAATATATGCATGTACTTGGATTTGAACTACACTTTGTAGAGAGTTTGCCTAAATAGTGGATAGGTTAGGCTTTGCAATCAAGTAGTTGGTAACCGAGTGCATTAAAAATAATCCATCGCTCTACTTCAGGAAGATATTCCATGTACTAAGTAGTGCATTAAACTATGATTTTTTTGTTGAAGTATCTATAGATCAAACATTCCTTTAGTCAAGATATATGTACTTGACTTATTATTATCTCTTTTTGGAAACTGAGTTAAAGATAAAAGAAATCGTTAATCCCCTTTCAAGACACAAACTTCAGAAATAAGTTTTTTAATTATCTTGTTATGGTAAAAAAATTGTAGGTGCATTTTGGTTGCAATCTGTTGATGACTGCTCACAAGACCGAATTATTGATGTAAGTCCTCAAGTGAACGGATATCGAAACCATCACAGCTGGCCAACGGAATAGTTTTTTAATTAAGTTAAATAGGATGCTTTTATACAAAATACGGGATAAAAGACAAACATGATTGAATGTAACTTAACAAATAAGCAAATGAAGGATATGGGTTTAATGCGTCATTTACTCTTGATTGGAATTAAGATTGTCAGTCTTAATTTCCATTTTCCTTGTTTCACCGTTTATGCAACCTTTGGGGTCCCAATAATGTATACTTAATTTTGAGTCCATATGCTTTTGAACCATAATATGCATAAACTGAACATTACTTTGGGACAGATCGCATCTGTTTTGAGTCAAATTTTAAAATGTAGATTTAAGTCTTATGATATTTCAAGTCACGGTATTGTGAAGTAATGACCTTCATCCAAGCGGCAGTTGACTTATTGTCTGCACAGGTCAGTTAGAAAATAAAACGAACTATGCAGCTCAGTAAATGTTATGTTTGGTCGGGTGATACGTTAACTAGCCTATGTAAGTAAAACGCGGTTCAACTTCTGTAACCACCAAGTCATTTCCCCACAATAAATACAAATGATATTAAAATAAGTAGATACTACACTATTCAGGAAGAAACATGACAATAGGATAAATTATACACTCAAAGGTGTGTCCTGCTTACCTTCTTCATGTAAGGATTTTAGGGTACTAAGTCGTTCTACTATCATAGGTAAACTATCAGCAACATCATTCCACTTCTTAACAAGTTCATAAAGTTCCGCGATCTGAAATATAACAATAAATGCATTTACTTGTATTACGAAGTATATTTAATCAGCACTCAAAATAATCAACCGATGTTTAGTACTTAGGCCAATAGGAAATTCTAAGCTTTACCGAAGCATGTAGTGTAGAGAATTACTAGTCAGAAATTGTGCTTACCAAGATCTATATGTATCAAGTTTCATATAGTAGAAATACCCAGTGAAGATGCCAGGGACTTCAGGTTGATGGCAAACACCTAAACCTCAGCACCACTGGGTCGGCATCCAATGATAGGATTCCTATCCACCAATTTGTAATGGAAGTCAACCTGAAGTTTTTGGTGCGGAATCTGGGGTGCACACTGTTGAGGAGTTCCATACTAGAACGGAGCAGCTGTCCAGCGCTCCCTGGTTTCCAATGGTACCCCGTCAGAATCAGTCTGTGACATATTCAGTCAATTAAAATACCGATTTCCACAAAAATAATCGTCTCAATTAAACCTCAACAAAATAAATATCGAAATACCAATATCCTATCTAAAGGAATTATTACCATGCACATTTAATGCACAATAAACGTTCAACGACATTATTTACGGACGAAATGACAGCTATGGGACTACCTATAGTTCCATTACTAGTAAACTATTTTGTGGCCAGTTTAGAGAACAGTCAATCAGGAGCGACTACAGAAGACTTCCATTTATATAAATGGTACATAGACGAAATTTTCTATTATTTATGATAGTAAATACAGATTAAGCGATATTCTACATGCCTACAACAACTATCATCCGGCAATTAAGTTTTCGCTTGAATTGTGTAAAGGATATAACTTTTACTTTCTTCACGCACTAATGTTAAAGAAACCTGATGATACACTGAGTAGGTCTAATTACACGAAACCATATTGGGATGATCAGTTATCAAGCTTCTACAGCTGGGTCCCCATCAGTAGAAGTAGAGACTTAATTGTACCACTTACCACACAAATCCGAGGAATTTGCAGTCCTGATATTAAAGGCGAACAATCAAATATCTTAAGGGAAATATTTATTGTATATGGATGTTCACCTAGGTTCATTGACAATAACATGAAGCCCAAAAATATGGGAAACCTTCGTACCAAAGAAAATACTTGACATGAATATTGATTTCAATGGCGATAAAGCTGCAGACATCCTATAGAGATGAATTCCTAATCCAATTATAAATACGGCCTTAATATTACTGTTATCTAGCCCTCCCTTGTTCAACAACAACAACCTAAAGAACAAACTTCTACATCTAGCCACTTCTATGTAGGCTTGTAAATTCACTCGCTCCTGCTGAGCTCGTTATATAGATCGTTCGATGAGGATAGATTTCTAGGGTTCAAGAACATCACCCAGCATTGTTGGGGTGGGGTTGAAATGGGTCAGCAAAAAAATCAATCGCTGGAGATCTTGTAAATAGATGTCACTCGATCAAAACGGATTCTTCGTTTAAAGAATTTGTAAAGTCAACAAGAGCCTACCAAGGGCAGTCGTTTTCTCTACTTTGAATTGTTGAAGTCTTGGCTATAAACCTACTTTTAGCTTGGTCCTAAACTCAAGAAATCTCCAAACACCATTGCCAACTCCCTCTCGCAAGAATATATTTCAGCGAATAGTTATCTTTTTGGCGAAATTATTTTCAAGGCTGTATAATCGAGAAATTAGACATTTTTCATAAGAATAATCAATAATATTTGCTAATTACAATAAGTGAGTTAATATAGCAACTACTTCCCTTGCCGTTCTTATCAACCTTTAACTCCGAAAAGTTTCATTTTTGTTTCTCGACGTATTTAAGTTTTATAGATGAAATTTCATCTTAATACGTAAGTTTTTGCCACATTTAATAATCTTTATCTAACCATGACATTTTGATGAACACTAAGTTGTTTCAGATTCCTATGAATAACGTTTCTTTTATTGTTGCTATGTTCACCCAATTATTATCATTAACAAATATTATTGTTGTTATGAAACGTGCATATGTTCTCAATCATACAACCTTGAATACGAATTCGCGGAAATGAGAAGTCTTCGCTGAAACATATTCTTGTTTAATAGGATACAATGAGCATTTTTCGTTCATAGTCCGACTAGACAATCTGTATATATCCATGATTAACATAGATCCTGGAACATGTGTGCATCGGTTCAAGTTGCCATACCTCTAACGCACAGCAAGATCAACACCAAATCACTAGAAACAAAGGTTACTTTAATCATAGTAATAACGAAAACAATAAAAAAGTTGATATATAGAATATGGTTCAGGGATAAAGAATTGGTGTGGAAAGAAGCTATGAGATCATTTAGAGCTCGCGATTTAAGAGAGGGCAATGAGCGGATACATCTGAGCCATTGTGACCGATTCTGAGCTATGTCAACCAAAGTATCCAACCACTGGTTACGACATTTGTGCGGACCACAGCCAGGTCGTCTGTATCTACCGACACGACTCAAACCCAATAGTCAGCAACGTCATATTCTAATGTCATGTTTTAGTTCGGCCGCCCCTAGCTTTTTTCCATCCTACGCCTGTACCAGTCATTATCGCGCATCAAGGTAGACGGTGGTTATGTATACGTACCACATGTCCAAACCACCTCAATCGATGAAGATATACAACCTCATCGACTGATTTACTACCTTTTTCTAATACCTGTCCTCTAACCTCGTAATTGTTTACTAGGTGATTCCAGCTAACGTACGCGATGTTCCGAAGACATTAATAGTCAAATACCAATAATCTACGAGTGTCACCTGCTCTTAATGACCACGTTCCACATCCACACAGTAAAACGGAACGAACAATACGACGTTAAGAAATGCTGAGATTATAAAAATTCCTTATTCACTATCTCAAAATGTTGGTAGTAGCATACTATTTGGTTGGAGTCTGCGTGAAAATCATGATCGGTGGCTGGGGACACTAGGTGACACGGTTTAGAATCGGTTACAGTGGCTCAAGTGTATTTACTCATTATCTTCTAGATCTGAAGTTCCATTATTTTTTTCTTACATATTTTTGCTTTGTTCCTACCTCTTTGTCAAACCCTACAGTCATGTTATTCTTGTAAATTTAATCTCATCGCACTAACGTGGATTGGTAGCTTACATCAATCGGCGCATGTACCAGATTTTACGTCGTCCATGATCGATCTCGAAAGCTATCCTGTAAATTCAATTATACTTACCTAAGCTGCGAATACACTGAGATCATCATCATCAACGTAGAACCGGGCTAATCTGCCCATAGGTTCAAGTTGCCATAACACATTAGCACTACGAAATTAGAGAGGTAACAATAACAGAATACAAGAGGGGAAAGTGAAGTTAAGGTGTGCAGAAACTATTATTAGGATTCAAGATTTAGATGAAGTTAAAGAGTGAATACACTTGCGCCACTGTAACTGATCCTGAGCCAAGTCTTCAAGTGTCTCCAGCCATTTATTGTGACTATCACGTGGACCCCAATTAGGTAATCTGCACCTACCAACATAGCTTAAACCAACAGTCAAAGACTTCATGGACTAATGCTATGTTTTGATTTGGCCGCCCCTACGCTTCTTCCATCCTACTTCAACCCTAGGCAACATTGCGCGACGAGGCAGGCGGTAGTTAGGCATGCGAAATACACGCGCCAACCATCTCAGTCGATAGAGGTTAATGACCTCTTCGAGTGATTTACCATATTTTCCAAGAACCTTTTGTCTAACCTCCGTATTATTTATTTGACTGTTCCATGATACACGAGAGATGCTACGAAGATTTCTATGGTCAAATAATTTAAGTCGACACATATCATGGGTTTTCATGGCCCACGTTTGAAGCCATATGTTAGGACGGCGAGAACTGATGCGTAGTATATCCGGCCTTTAGTTGAGAGACGGATATCTCGCCTGTGCCACAAGTGGCGTAAATTGGCAAATGCCAATAGGGCTTTCTGAATCCACACTGAGAATGGGAAGATAAACGTTTACGCACCCTTTTAAACCTTTGAGGAAAGTTAAACTTAGTGTAATATTTTGATGGCTTGAAAACTTATCTTTTACGTTCTATTAGGGCAACAATTTAAAGAAGAACGCTTAGGTAGTTCTTGAGGAATTATTGTACATAGGAATGATCCAAGTCTAGAAGGAATAGTAACTAATGAAGAATATTTACAATAACTAACAATTAACAGCTGTCTTAACAGATAACATAAATGTGATATCTTAAAAAATAAAATGTAAGCATAAACTTGCCTTGCTTTGCATATCATAGTCCGCAATAGCCTCTCGCTTCTCAGTGACAGCCTGCAACTTCCCCTGCAGAGCCGCCAAACGAGCTTCGATCATATCAAGATGACCCTGCTGAAATAACGACGAACGAGCAGATAGACGCGAACATGCTTCTAGAAGACCATGAGTGGTTGTGTCCGCCGTAAGAACAGTGAGTTTGTTAGGGTCTGGTTGACCAATAAGAGCTTCTATACGATGGATCCGACGGTCGATTTCTGCCATCTAAAATTTTTAAATACTGCATGGAATTTTGCGTAATAATGTGCTTAAAAAAACATTTCCGTCATCCAGCTGTCAGTTTTAAAACCCACTTCAATTACCTTGGCATTAATAATCTGGCAGTATAATAGCTCTCACACAAGAAATGTAGCTTGAATACGATTATACGAAGCAGTATTCAACGAATTAATTAACACCTGAAGTTAGAAATTTTGTATTCACGTGAATTTTACGCATGACGAAGTATGCTTGAACCATGATATCACCGGAATCCACCCATTATTTTCCTAAACAGTAGTGGTATGGTCTACGTAATAATCGTTAGCACGATGCCAGAAACCAGCAGACAGCAAATTTTATTTGTAATCGAAATTAACTAAGTGTTGATCAATATTAGTCAGATGATCAACTATTTATAATAATCAATTATTGGGTTATAGGAAGAAAAATGAAGTAGTCAATCATGTAGTCACAACTAACAAGGCAGTTTATATGGACAAGTAATATATTTGTAATACTCTAGTAAGTAGGATGCCGAATTCCTGATGTGTCGTTTCGCCGCTTCTTGACAAAGTAACGCAAGCCTAAATAATACAAAGGAAACGTCAGAAATTCCAGCTTCTACTCAATGGAATATTACAAACACTGCTTATTTCTATAAATTTACCAAATTATTAATTTACTTGGAACCAACAAGGTAGTTATTCTCAAGTAAACGATTATCCTTTTTACCCATTTAAACTCTAAACTTAAGTGGCTAATAAGGGATGTTTGCGTGTACATCAGACACTGTCAAATTTATATTACAGCTTAATAATGTTAAATAATTTAAAATAATAATAATTATTATTATTATGAAGCGGGGATACTTACTTTCTCAGCATCTGCTTGCTGGATGGAGCTCTTACGGTCGTATATTTCGTAAATCAGATGACTAGACTTATCTGCACTTCTAGATGCCGGTTTTTCTGGTTTAAACTCATCAATCTGTCTCAAGATCTTACTAAAAATTATTAGAAAGGTTATTATATTTAGGTTAAAAATAATCAAAAATCTTGGTAATGTCAAGACTAATAATGTTAAACTATCAAAGGGTATACACATATTTTGATGTCGCACACAAATAAGTTGACGGAAAATGAAACTATTTAATCGACACTTGTTAGGTATCAGATCAAACCACTGACTTGGTTTGAGTCGTGTCGGTGGGTGCAGACTATTTGGTTGGGGTCTGCGCAAATGTCGTAACCAATGGTTGGAAACATTGAGTGACATGGCTCAGAATCGATCAGTGACGCAGATGTATCCACTCATTGTCCTCCTTTAAATCGTGAGCTTAAAATAATTTCATGACTATCTTTCCCCGATCTCTTTTCTCCATATACCATATTCTATACGTTCACTCTTCTTTGTCATTATTATTATTATTAAGGTAACTTAGACTGTGTGTGATGTTAATCTTGCTGTGCTTAATAGGTATGACAACTGATGTACACATATGCCAAGTTTTACGTTAGTCATACATACATACATCAGGTACTCGGAATTTTCAACAAGATATTTCCAATAATTAACTGGTAGCACTCTATGTATGCAAAAAATTAGCTTATTTCGGTTGTTAAAATATGAAGTTGTGTTAATTCTTGACTAAGACTACTAATTTTTAATGGTAGGCTTATGGCTACCAGGAAAGCACAATAATGATATACTCTTAGCATCAGAAGGATTGAATAAGGGTTGATAGTTTCTTTCATGCTGAACACATCATGTAACCTACATAAAATAAATAAGAAAACAATACTAAGTGAATAAGAGAGACGCTAGTGTTAAAAATTGACGGGGTAGCATCTCTCAGATTATGCTCATTTTTGTTAAAACTATCAGAATTACGAGAAAACTGAAAGACCACTTGAATAAGTACCTCTTACTTTGTCAGTAACGATCATTAAAAGACCTTTTATTATGAATGCATATATCAGATTATGACTAGCTTTGGTGGCAATAACACAAAAGAATCCAATTATAATGAGGAGGATCAAGGAACAAAGTATTTATTTATTTAAAATGTTACAATATTTCTATACTTTTATCAATACTACATATAATTATATTTTATACAACCTTCGATTTAAGACTCATAAGTTTGAGATCCACTATATCTACTTCAATTCGGGTACTAATAATTTCCACAAAAGTGGGAATGTTACAGGTAGAATTAAACGAGGAATAGTTAAGAATAGCCAGGATAAATTCGAAATGTGACAAAGCCAATGCTTGTACGGCTGCTTGTCACTATATAAACTTGGTTAAATGATATAACGTGGGTATACACGGTACATTATTTTGTTAAAAATAGAATTATTACTTATGCAATGTTTGTCCAACAGTATCCGATGCGTCCAAACATACTGAGGACAATTCTGTGGAATTTATCTTTGATATCTTCTCTGACAATGTTTCTGCACACAATAACAACTGAGTGGTAGAAATAGGCTCTTTAGGATCTGCGTTATTTTGGTCTGATACAGCTTGAATGTCATTAATCAACTGGAGAGCCTCAGTCTGAAGACGCTGGAATCTGTTCACTAGTGACTCCTGATTCTTTGATTCGGGAGGAAACTAAAAGTAAAAACGACCCATGGAGCTTACAATGTCATATTGATCTTTTTCTATTGTATAACCGATTTTACCGCTACCAGATATGGAGTCAGAAAAATCTAACGAGAAAGTTACTTTACCACGCAAAAACTAACCAACGTTTGAAGCGTCAACCTTACATCCTGCGAATTTTTGGTGTGCTTCTGATACTGACAGCTTGACTACTTCGATCTCTCTAGCCGTTATAGTATCCTCAACAGTATCCTTAAGGAGGTAAATATAGGAAACTAAAACTCACTCTTATCGTTTGATCTGCTTCTGGAAGTTCCCCAGCTTCGTAAATATCCGGTTGACCATGAGCCTGAGATTAAACATGATTCCAAGCCAGTATATAACTCACAATCCATGGCAAATCTGCGTATTTCGGATCCAAAGACATTGTTGTGACCTACAATCCGAAGATCCCGCTATCAGATTTTGTTTTACAAAACTCTTAGTCTTTAGAATGCCGATTCAGCGGAAATGAAGTCATAGCCTGCTCAAGTGATTTTCTTTGAACTCTACGTACGTAGCTAGTTTCCATCTTAATCGGTCTAATATTCATTATATCTAATATCGTTGTGACCGTCTAGCATGAATCTGGTGGTTTCTTAGTGCTCGTGTCTTGATGTTACCGGTGTAGTGGTAAATAATTTTTCAAAAAAAATAGTTGCATAGGCTCTCAAAATTGATGTTGACCATGTTTGTTTTAGCAGACACGACTAGTTGAAGGTGCTCGGTCACGCGTCATCACCAGATCACGACACGACCACCGTGGAAAGCACCTCTTTCTATAGTTTGCCAGCCTAGACGTTGCTATACCATTAACGCTCTATTTGTAACCATATATAACTTTTCCTACATTCTTCGTTGCTCTCTGATTTCTTCTCATTTGTAAGAGTGTGTTCAATCGTTAGACTTTGCTCTGGTTATAAAACAACATTTACTTGGTCATATACCGGGGTGCATATCACCGGTTAGGTTCTAGGTCTGTGGTAGTGTCCGGCAGTGGTTATTAAGCTCCTGAACTCTACTGTCTGTAGTGAGGTCAACAGTAGAGTGATACAAAAGTTTTCCTTTCTTTTAATAATATATAAGCCTTTGTAATATTCTCTTTTTTCTTAATATTCTTTAAAAATTTATCGAATTTATTTTTCTCTCTGAATTCCCTGGGTAGTCGTAATTTCAGACGTTCGAAAGGTCAAAAAAATTAAAGGTAGAAAGACTAGAGAAGTAGTATAGAGTTCAGGGAATTTATATTAGCTAATGGAACGGGCATTTGCAGAGGGGGAGGACAAATTTGCTTAGGTGTTCTTGGGTCTCGATAATGTTTTAATCAGTTATCAGATCCCTTAAACGTCGTCCATAATTTAGTAAAAAAGGTTGTCTTTTCTAAGCCTCTCTTCATATGGCTTGTTTCATAAGCTAACTATCCATTTGGTCACTCGTTTTCAAATCTTTTCTGAAAGCTCGCTGTACCTCGAAAGGAAGGGTGGCGTGCGATTATGTTGGTGGAACAGAATGTACATTTTGAATATTGCAAGGGCTAGTTCCAGTATCAGCTCGACTAGTTACCTGTAGGAATGATGAAAGATTGCTGAGGACTTTGCAGCAGCTACGAAGTGAATTACGTTAATTGTCCAGGCTCTTAGTAAGGAATAAACTCAGGTCACGTTCAGTGGAACTACCGATTGCTGTTCGCCTGCAGAGTTCGTAAGTAGAGCGATTCTCTGTGGAAGAGCGAATGAATAGAGTGAGGCATTTATGTAGGTTAGGCTTCAAGACATTGTTTTTCTTATATCAATCTAAGGCTCGTGTATTTTTTAATATTCCTGGCACATCTCACTCACATATGACAAGTCGCCACAATTTTGCATCATCGGCGTAAATGTGTATTAGTGGACTAATATTTACTGAGAAATCATTAATAAAGAAGAGAAATAACAGATATCCATGCTTTTCGTTCTGTGGCACTCTCGGGAGATAATATCTTCTAGGTGGAAAGGAATCTGTTTACCTTGAAGGAGGAGCGCTTTCGTTTCAACATTTAGTCCAAACTGCCCAACGCCATTAACGTTTTAACTGAGCAGGACATGCCCTCTTAGAATCAGCTTTGGGGATTGTTAAATTGGTTGCGCTTGTCGATGTACCCTCTCATATGGTTATTCAGTAAGCTTTCTAGTGTTTTACAGAGTGCCGGGAGCAGAACCACTGACCTAAATGATCTTGGGTCCCCTTTTATCGCCACCTTCAATGAACAGGAAGAAGAATTTCCTGCTTCCATACTTTTGATGATTGTTCGACGCTAAATGTGTACTGAAAAAAATTTGTGCTGTGACACATTTCTTTAATTTTTCTAGTCGTGTTTTATTACATCTTGAGGACTTCCTGGTTTTAACAAAGAGTAGTTTGCAAAGGACTAATCTAGAAGTCATCATGATAGGGTCGTTTCTGTCTTTCTGGTGTGGGAGGGTAGCATGAGCCTGAGACTCAGGCTTTGGTTTAGTTGTTTATCATAGTAAGCAGTGAAAGTTTCTGTAGCCTTAGTATTGGTGAGGGTTGTACCTGAATGTCGTGTGATGCCTGTGGTTCCCTAATTAGTACTACTCTCATGTGTCATGATTTGATATAATTGCTTTGGTTAAGTTTACAGCTTCTCTACAGAGTGGCTCGGTGATAACTCATGTAGTAGCGAACCCTGTGGTTGCATTTAATACACAAGCTAAGGTATTTTTCATGCTCGTACGGTCTAAATGAGCTCTTCCACCTGTGACAGACTCTTTTCTTGGCCTTAAGGAGACGTTTTGTGTCTCTTCTCATCCATGTTCTTCTGCTGGTTGGCTTGCGAACCGTCGGCAGAGTGTTTCACTGAATATTGTTGAAAACAATTTCCTTCACGAAAAACTAACGTTTATCTTTAGCCAACTCAATCCAGTGTGGGGGCCATATGGTTTGCAGTAGGTACTCTCTTATTACATGGTAGTTTGTCCTGGGGTATATTAGACATGGGTGTATGACTGCTCTCAAAAAATGTTTTGCCAGTTATCATGCGGGATGTGGTTAATGCGTGGTTATCGCATTCAATAAGAAAGTGAATTTCAACGTTCTCGAAGAGACGCTGCTCATAAGCATTCTTGCGATTCCGTAAGTGTAGTGTGGGCACTGTAACTGATTGAAACTGCGTCAAGAGTGCTGCTTACATAGATGGCAACTCCTCCTCCTACCCCTTGTTTCCTGCTTCGTCGAAACAATGTCATTCCCTAAAAATACGCCTTATTATCTGTGAGGTCTTGCGTCAGCCATGTTTTAGTAAAGATAATTATTTTCAGATTTACCTAGTGTGAAGGCTATAGATTTCCATTAGTTCGATATCATTGCCTTCAAATTATTAGAGCAGAACTTAATGGATTTCCTAAGTACTGTTGCTGCTAGGTCGGGGTTTCCTAAGGATGCAGTATGTAAAATGGAGACTGTTTGAACTGGCCTAAATAGTGGAACCAGGTCATTCAAGCAAGTTTTTTTAATTGAAGCTGATTCATACGTAGATATCACAAATTTTATCAAGGTTGTATGTTTTGATTTGTCCGAATCTTCGCGTTAAACACAATTTTAAACATTGGTTCTTGTCGTTCTTTTACATCAATACCGAAGCCTCCTTTGCTTTAAATAGAATTACCATTATTTAAAGCAATACGATTGAAAAGACATGATTTTCATTTTTAATGTCTTATTACAATTGAATCTTTATTGTTTGGTCACTTCTGTTTATCATGTCAATAATGGCAAAAGTATGTCCAGGATATTGCAATCCAGTGAAAACTGGCATGGTACAAAGCGACTGCAAAATATGGTATCGTGATGTACACACTTATAACAAAAACGTTTATGTAACATTTTCAATGAAGCAGTCATTAAACTAAGTATTCTTCATGAATAAGCATTATATGGGTATTGGAGCAACAAACATTATTCCATCATTGTATTTTTATATACATCGAAATTTCATGTATACTTGTTGCCTTCAAATCTACATTCATTTACTGTTAAAGCTGATAAAAGTTCATTGCAGTATTTGTTCTGACTTTTAGTATGCAGCATTTGCTTTCCGTATTTTGTTAGTATTAATCAACTGAGCAACGAAGATTAAAGCACCTGAAATATATTATTCGAATAAATAGCCCATAGAGAACCTGTTGTTTGAAGAATATACATTGTACGCGCTCATAAATACAGGTTACTAAACACTTACTTGTATACAAACTATTTTGCCGGCCTGAAATGAATGAATTAACCTCAATAAAATCCTTAGTAACTTTTTTTAAATTTGACATTAGGCATGTAGAAAGAATCATATTGAACTTACCTAAGACAAAAGGAAGCAGTGGCTACAAGGAATAAATAGTCACGAAGAAAGGGAAACAAGAACTGGGGTGTAAATAACACGAAAGAAGGTGCGATGCTGTATTAGAATGAATACACACGAAGATAAATCAAGAGCATTAAAGGTGTAGCATCTTGTTTAACAGCCTATAGCTAGGAACAGCATGTCTGTGTGTTAAACTCAGAGTTCTTTCCTTACTTATTTTTCATAGGCATGGTACTTCATATTCAACGAAATCGGTTGATGCTTTCCCTTGATTGAAGGAAAACGGAGCTCCGATGAATAATGTTCATGGGTTGAAAAATATGAAGACCTGGTACCCCATTTTGCCAACTTGCTATTTATCATTAATAGCAGGAATAAGGAGAATTAAGTTCAAAATTTAATGAGTTTAAATGAATCTTATTTTTTATCTGTAATCTTTTTTAAGCACCTACTGATAATCGTAATATTTTTTATACAGTTAATAGTCTTTGTTTACTTCACTCCCTATCGCTTGATCATATTCATTTTTTGATCTGATTCATTCTAAAGTATCTATAACCTGGTCTGGATTTAGGCATGATGACGTATAAGAATTAAAATATGACTTTTTTATTGAAGATCCTATGGTGACTGTAAAATATAGACGCCCTGAACCTGATAAGGTGATTTTAGATTATAGTTTGCACGATTCTAGCGTTTCTTTGACAGTCACGATATGATATCAGGGAGTATCGAGTATCAAAGTTTATGCTCAGCATAATATCCTCGTCAGTCCCAAAGAGGCCTCGTGACTTAGATTTATACACACCTGCGTCTAGTTCCTATACGAAAATTCAACAAGATATAATAAGACACCTGTCGTTGTCAAACAGTCAGCAAATAGAAAAGCTATTTCATGGCGAAACGTTAGGTAAGAGATCGCGTTTGCAATTTTCATGTCGCCGTAGAAAAGACAGTCCTGAAACATGAAAAAATACATGTCGTTCTAAGTCATATCCAACATTAGTTTGGACACATCAGATTAAGATACCTCCATACTACAGTTACTCGGAATAGCAAGCATGATCAGGAAGAGAGCTTTCGGAGGGACTACGCACCACTAACGGTACAAAAGGTAGTGAGACAGCTAACAATACTATCGTAATAAAATCTCATTGCAAGAGTAAAAGGTTTTACAGTGTTTATTGAGAAAATGCAACTATGAAATGAGAAACGGAATGAGTTACATCAGGGATCGAGGTTGAACAACAGGCAATTAAGAAAGTATTTGTTGGTACAACCGCAGTCTTGGCGTTGATTCAACCAGGTGTCTCAACTATGCACCTAGTCTAACAAGGTAACCATGAATATGGGAAACGAATAGTCTCCCCTCAGTTCGTGACATTTGAAGAAGAGTGCCCAGAGGGCCACTTGTTTTATGTCAGAAATAAAAATTTTGTGATGAGCTGTCTGGTGAATATGGATGCAGTACCCAGTAATGTTATCCGGAAAAAAATCGAGCTCATGCATCAGATATCTCTACGAACACTTTAAACTATCGACAAAATAAAGATCGCAGCTACTGGATAGATAACTTCATGATATGCTTATAGAGTTACCGAAAATTAACTACAATTACCCTTAATTTAAAAAATAATTATATAGCATACCACGCAGTAAAACTGAGGAAGCTCTGATGTTTGCAGGATTTAAAGGGTTAGCTCCTGATGATCTTCAAAATCCCCAGACCCGAGTATGACTACGTGTCACAATAAAGCATCATTAAGCCTTCCGATAGTCTGTAAGATTCGCCGTTGAATGTGGTCCTGAAGAAAAATGAAATTGACTGGTGACCATGCGATGCCTATAACAGAAGAGCATATTTACAGACAAGTGATGAATACATCATATACGGGATTTCCTAAACGTTCTATGGGGTATTAAAAAGGTTTGCAAAAATTGATTCCGTCAGGGCATAATATAATACCCCTATGTGGCCGAGGAAGATATTCTTAAAACAACAATCACCATAACTTATGGATTGTTCGAGTTTGTTCATTATCTGTTTGGCCTACGGAACACTGCACAGGCATTCCAAAAGTTCAAAGAAAACTTAATTCAAACATAACTTCTGAAAATTCGTGTGACGAAAGCTTACTAATGGCTAATCCCGATTCAAATAATGTGGACATCATATGGGAGCAGTCTTACAACGACTGAATTTAAGTGAAATGAGCATCCATCAAAGTAACTGCGTTTTTAGAGTTGAAACCTGGAATTTTCAGGTCGCACCATGACTGAAAATGAAATCACACCAATGCGTAATAGGGTAGGTATTATCAAGCAGTAACCCATACGGTTTCTGATAACCACTCTAGCCACCATATACTATACTCCTCTCCACCTACTATACGAATTTATGCTTCACCTAACTGTCCCCACTCATAACATCTAGGTATCTAGTTTTTAGCTTGTGGCTTTAGTAGTCTGTGTAACCTGTCATAAAATGTTTGCTTAAATAAGGTTGACCAAAAGAGAACTCGTGTCCTTGAGTGTCGAGCAAGACAACACGGGTTCCATCAAACCTGTAAATTTCCGGGCCTAACATCATAAAAGTAGGGAGGGTGGAACTTTCGGTTAGCAGACATGATGATATGAGAGATAATTTTAAACTCACTTTGTCTGTAGGGCGGAATCTTTCGTATGTTTACGGCTACTTACTACGGTTCTGACAAGAGAAAGCACTCAGTAATTATGTTCACATGCTCCAATATATGCTACTGGAACTCACACATAAAGTCTAATTAGCGCTAGTCATCCATCAGGTAATTCTACTGCAAGTTAAACCTGACCTCTACGCTACAGACTACGATGCTGATACCTAGTAACTTAAGATTGACAAAAATATTACCCACATACATAACCTTTTATTGCATCTTGTACCATACTGTGGACTAACTTAATAACCATGAAATCCATTTCATAGCTACTGCAACTTCTCAAAATCAACTTCTTATTATACCTCACCTTACTCAAAAATACAGTCTGAACACCTGCTATTGTAACATTCCTTGATAGTCAACCTATCAAAGACACATCTTTCCAAATAAACTTTAATATCAAAATACTAACTAATTTAAACATATATGCTCTTCGGATTCCTAAAATAATTAGGAAGATATAACTAACATAATGCTGACGTTAAGTTCTGTTGTTTTTTTCTTCTTTCCTTCCAGAACTTAAAGGTAGCTTCATACTATGCAAAACGTGAAATATTTACATCTCCTGTCATAATGTAATCCTTCGGTATGGCGACTCAAACCTACCTTGCAATTTTCCTGCATCACTAGGTTGTTTCAAGGTCTAGATCTCAGTGAGCGCAACATAAATAACCAAGTCAAAGTGATGCTTATTATTCCATTACTTCTTATATATCATAGTATGTAAAGTCTGCGCATCAAATAAATACTACTATTGTCATATGTATTTGTTAATCTTGACTGTAAAAATGGCTTGTTTGTAATATCAATAAATGAATAATAATTATTATCATAACACAACATAGGAGTTTTCATAGTTTAGTAAATTGTTTTAATCGACTCATATTAAGCTGCGCACATCATATGCGACTGTTGACGAAAGCACTTTGTAGTAAACCAAAAGGCAATAATGTTAGCGCCGTAAGAGATCAACGCTATTAACGAACTTAAAGATTAACCAAAGCAGGCTACTGAATGAAAATATCCAACCTCTAGCTTGCCGCCAGCCTTAATGGTAGACGATTCAGATAAAACAGTCGTGGATCATTAACGAGCTAGTGAAACACATATGGCATTTAATATCAATCTCGTCAAAACCTCTGGCTTCCATGAAAAACAGGTATTCTACCTTTAATAGAGTGCTTTTAGCGAATAGTTTGGGAACTAATCATTTCCGACATATTGGTGAGCAAGACGTTCGTACATTTTTAGATCACAAACTGATAACTAATGCCCTGAATACCAGGTCTGACAAACGTTATTCAAGAGAAATATCCCACTTATCTTTTCTATCCCACTTCGCTAACGAACTAAGACATGTTGTTAAATCAGCCGACAAAATTGCTACGAGTGAGCGGTTACTGGAGTTCAGAATACTATTGTATTTCTTCCACCGATAAAGGGATCCTAATTAATCAAGTATCAACCTTGATTATTATTCCCACAAGCCAAAGGAATAACAACAAGTCGTCGGAAAACGATTTGTTACTCCAACTTCTTGTTGTAAGAATGCACAATTACACCATATACAATAACGACATTAGCAGTAACGATAACAATGGCAATAACAATAGTCTAGGACAATACAATAAATATACAAAGTAATTAGAAATGTTTTTCTGAATAATATTGATTTTAACAGTAACAGAAACATTCTCTCAATCGCCCCAGGAACAATGGCTGCTAACAATGAAACACGATACAACCAAACAACATTCAGTGGTGCCAATGTTCATCTTCTTTGACACATGTTAAAGTGAGAGAAGTAGGGCAATTGTTATAATGTCTCAAATAGAATTTAATGTGATCGAATAGTCTACAGTAAATTTTAAAACCTCTGGTGAAAGCCAGAAAGGTGGTCAAAATTTGCAAAACCCATTTTCATCCAAAAGCTGCCATCTCCAGTGAATTGTGATCTAATCTATTGTGATGCATTTAAAAAGATGTCTCATTCATTTGTTACAATAAACAAGAGAAGGATGATATTTCACAATTTCCACTGTTCATCTCACTCTGTAGCTAAAGCCTCAGGCAGACTGGTGAGTGCCATATATATATATATATATATATATATATATATATATATGGCCGAATTTATAAGAGAAACGTGCAAAATGAAGTGAAGAATGCTTAGCATGTCAGCAGCCTCAGGCCAATCAAAATACATGTTTCTTCTCGCAGCCAGTAATGTATTTTCCTCAAGTACATGTAGGTTTGGTAGAACCCCTATCATATTCACACAGTTTCAATTACTTTTTTACATATACAGATTGATTTATAAGGCTCTAAGTGGTAGTCTCAGTAGCTGATATCACAGATGAAGCGGTAACAAAAGCCGTCATGCAAAAATGAGTAGTCACTCATTGGACGAGGTTTCTACCCTAAAAAATGTTAAGAATGAGAACGTTAGTCCTCATAACTATAACATTATTAGTGATTTGGATGGTGATGTAGTAAAATATTTGTTGTTCCTACAATACTTCCCTTCACTGCCTGAAGAGATTAGATATAGATAGAGCCTTCTTACAAAAGATTTAGCGGAGTGCAAAATATTGCCTCATTAGGCAGTGTCTGTGAGTTCGTTTATTCTAAACGTGAATAGGTAAGTACGAGTTTTATTGCAAGCACTTTTATCTTATATGAGGCCAAGAAAAACAAACAATCAATAGTTACCTAAAAACGTTGAATACAGTTATAAAGTAATTAAACCTTGATTCCTATGGGCTTCATCTTATTACTGTTAGCTGAAAGATTCCTCCGCATTCCGAAGGATATCATATTTTTCGAAAAGTCTGGTTTCCATGAATCGGATATGCCAGGTTAGCGAGTATCCTGGATGAATATGGTTCAAGTTGTGTAGACAAATTTGAAGGGGTTCGCCATTCCGCCTTACATGGAATATGAATCATGTCCAAAATACTCAATGTAAGTCAGATCATTTAGCTCATGATATAGTCAGCCAATACCATTCGTGTATTTTCCCGAATGATTCTCCCCAGTGTTTCAATTAAAGCAGACATGGGGCTGGATTTTTCGTAAACTAAAAGATGTATAATTGTTATAACTCGTGCTTGATAGGTTGACTAGCCGCAGAATACCTTAGCACTCGAACGCTTTGAACCCTCCCGGTCGTAAATTTAGAAGATAGGAAACGAATAGACAAGATACTTTATTCCAGTAAGATGGAGAGTGAATTATGTACAAAGTCTTTGTATATTTATAATTTTCTGAACAACATAAATCAGTATTATAATCCATCCGATGCGAATTGGTTAATGACTTGCTGCAGAGAATATTTTTTTGGAGTTTATTACATGCTATTGAATATCTCACTGTAAAGAAATTTTGGCGTAACTGTGTATAACATCTCTGGATAATAATAGTTTTTCATGTTACGCAGGATGTATAGGGAGGAGATGCAGTAAATTGGTAAGGAGATTGGGGGTTAAGAGATATCACATATATGGCGATATATGAAAGTAAGATTTAACTCTAGGCGTCGAATCTAAAGGGGTTCTAGTTTTCATTTATCGCATCTTTGGCAATAAAAGATGCTGTTTAAATCTATACTAATAACAGTAAAATGTATTAGAAGTTACTTATCGCAACACAATATTTTAAGTTCTGGAAATGTGCTTTAGCTTGAAATCGGAAGATGTATAAATCCAGCCAATTAAAGAAACACAATCAAAGAAAATAACGAGCCTATTATGGCAGCCGCCAAAACCAAAACATCAAGTAAAACTAAGTAGATGTGGTTCAGATCAACTCATCAGCAAAGTAGCAAAAGGCAGATATTACAAAGAAAAGTCAATAGCAGCTATTTCGTCTACAGTCAAAATATTAACAGAATATACGGCCTAAATGACTAAGAAAAATAAACTCACTTTTAAAGTAGAAGAACAAATTACAATAGACAGCAACATACTTGGGGGGAGATCTTTACACATAGAACCCCCGAAAAATATCTTGCACAGATTTTTAGTTATAATTTAGAGTGTCAATGATAAATATTATGCAAGTCAGCTTACTGGTAACAATGAATATAAATTTTTTGGGCTGTTTTCCAGCTTGAAAGACCTCTGTTGTCATGTCCTAGAAATTCATCAAAGTCTGGCTCTTGAAATGCAATTTAATTAAAATGATAAATCAGTTAGTCATGTGGAGTATTACAGAAACATTTAATAGGCTTGCGATCTTGATGCACCATCCACCTTACAACCGTCTCTATCAAAAGTAGTCGCTTGTGAAATTTTGTACGGAAGTAAAAAAGGGATCACTGTGTGAGTTCAGGATTCAAATAAAAATTTGTAATAACCTTCTTATTATCGGGACCTGCTAACTATGAAACTCTTTACATGTTGAGCTGGAGGCGGCAACTTTCGTTAAGTCTTTTGAAATTAGACCCGACATCTAAATAATCTCTTTTGGAATCGAAAGGCGATTTCCTAGGATCTACTTCGATGTTACTCGTATTCTTGAAAATCTTTCTGTTTTTCATTATCACAGGTATGCAAGAATATTCAAGATTACTTGCTGAAGGTAGTTTCCTTGTTTTTCTCTGCTTAACTGTTGCTAAAGAAAAAGAGTAAGCGGACAAGATGGCGTACTAGAAATTTTCATTTTCAACACACATCTCACAATTACGTAAGCAGAAAGTTATCCATTATTCATCTTGATTTAATAGGAAATATGATGTTTATAAAAAACAAGAAACATTTCTTACAGCACAAAGTTCGTTGAATCTACGTGGCAGATTTTACAGATTATGTGTTTGAAAATTTCAACTTAAACAAGCTGTAAGATTTTTAAATAGTGTTTAGTTCATATAGATCCAGAAGTACAACAGTTTGTTTACTAGCCTGTAGTTTAGGAATTATTTGTCTTGTAGAAGTCAATTAGTCCTGTGCTACCGTTGAAGCCACCGAATAATCAAGTGTTTGATTGAAGTAATAATAGACGCTTAGTTACAGGAGCTGTCACTGTGAATCTAACAATTCATATACAAATAACAGGTATTCTGGGAGCCTAAATTATCAACCACTAACGCTCCATTCGATTAACCCAATTAATAAAGACAAACTTGCCTGCTAGTCTCAAGGTTATTAGTCCACCTAAACCCCTTCACATAAAGGTGATTGGACAAGAAATAATCGGGAATTATATAATTATTTTTCAATGGCTGTGGGGTTAGTGAAGCGATATGACGACAGAGCATCTGTAATCTTCCATCTAATTATCAGCGAACGCCACAATGTTGAAAATGCAGTTCAGGACCGAAAAGCGCAAACAATCAAATTGTTAAGTTTGGTAGGTAAATGCAGCAATGTGCTTTTTGAATGATATCTTTCCTTACTATTACCATCTTAAAGATAACTTTAAATTGTGAAGGTTCATGCTTTTCACAATATTTGGTCTCAATGGTAAGTGTGGAGCAAACTAAAGGAGTTGTCGAATGCAACTTCCAAGGAACTTTGTTCACGTTAAGGTGTGAAACGCTTTTCACGGGTACAACTGATTATTATCCAATCAGACTTCTGGTGGTATGCTCTTGGTTCTCAAGTATGGTAAAGTTTGATGCTTTATTTCAGAACATTTTACACCATCCACGATTTTGTAAGGTTAATTCTTTAATTTAAATTTAAAAAAGGCGGTTGACTATATTATACCATTCAGATGTATTAAGATCATTCACTTAAATATTAAATACATCACATGTTTGGCGTTATTCGCTTGTTCATTAATTAAGTAACATAAGAAAAATGGTACAAAATCAGCTTAACTAATTTGTAACAACTTAGTAGCTAGTGCATTTTCAGAATACCGTTGAGATTCTTCTGTCGATCAAAAGTTTCTCCCCAGTAGAATTTTGACTATGATTATTATTCCTAAAATTCAAGTGGAATAGCAACACGCCGTCATATGACTGTTATTTGCTTTACCAGTGTCGACAAGGATACACAAACATCAAAGTAGTAGTAAGCGAAAATAAAATAAATAGGAACCTATTGCGGAAAATTGATGTTAATGGTTTCGCTCAACTAATCCTAGAAGTAATGTCGGACAACAATGGAAATCGATTCAGCTAAAGATGATTCATTAGTAACAATGTAAAATTTTTCTGATAGATGGTTTTCTTGAAATGAGCCTCATTGTGTGACAGGGTGTCTACCTTTTGATAATGTTATGTTGGGCGATTAAAGAATGACAATTAGCTGACAGGACTACATTTAACAAGGCTATTTCAGTTGTATGTAAAGTATACAATTTATTTATAACACCATTATGTCCCTCGCATCCTATCCTACAGCTTTGCACATCAGATGTTGTCAAATCAGCCGACTGAAAGCTACGACTGAGCGAATTACCGGAGTTCAGAATACTATTGTGTTTCCTCCACCGACTGAATGCTCCTAATTAATCGAGTATTGACCTTGATTATTATCCCCAAAACCCAAAGGAATAACAACAAGTCCTCCAAAAACGATTAATTACTCCAATCACACCGAATACAATAACAGCAGCGACAGAAATAACAATAGTCTAAAACAATACAATAAATATAGAAAGTAATTAGAAGTGTACTTCTGAATAATATTGACTCCGACAGTAACAGAACGCTCGCCCAATCGTTCCGGAACCAGTGGCCACTAACAATGGAACTCGATGCAACCAAACAACATTTAGTGGAACCAATGTTCAACTTCCTTGACAGATGTTACTATATCATTTCTCCTTTGTGAACTACGGTTTATTGGTTGTGCACATGTCATCTCAATTCACTACCAGTGTCTCTGCTGTTTTGCACTGATGTTAAATTCCTGATTGGCAGACTGTGTGGTCTAGTCTTACGTCTTTATAAAGGAATGCTTGGACTATAATATGAGTTACCTGATTGATTTATCAAATTGTGTTCTTCCTATTCCGGCTTCGGATTGAGTGAGCAACAAGCAGACATACAGGGACCAGCTATGAACTTTCATTTGTTATTGCAACTTCTTGTGCACAAGGTCATATTAACCAACTGGTCATATGTATCAGTCATAGCAGCTTATTTCTAGACTTCACAGCATACAGTGTTTAATAATAATGTTTCCGGATTCATTCCTGCACTAATAAAACTCAGGTTTCGTGAACCCTATAGTCCCTTAGCGTTTCATAATCAGTCTTAAAAATCGATCTATATTCTAAGGATTATTGTTAGACAGCGTACAGTACCAGCGACTGTAAACATGACATTTTAGAAATCCTACAGTGGGAGCATGTTCAGAAAGCTTTTACATTCAGAGGTTATGTTTCAGCTGCATGGTGCGAATAATATATTGAAATAACGATACTCTACGTTACTCTATGACCTAACACTGACAGCACTCATTGTATATACAAGTTCGGAAGAAAAGTATACAAACAATAGTTATTTTTGCAGTACTCACCCTTTTAGAATTCAAAAGTCAAAAAGTTACCAAAAAGTAAGTGTTCAATATGGGACAGATAGACAATCTTTGATGTTCCAACAAGAATCCAGTGTTCATAGCTGGAAAAATAGTCAACCTGATAGTGATTATCTTTCCGCTGAAAATAAGACATGCGATCAATGCTGCTACAGGATTGTGCTAATCAATTATTTTGTCCCAAATTATTTGAGACAATTCTATGTACAGTTAATCGTCCCCCATCTTGTAAAACATGCAAATATGGTTTCTTCCACTATCTTAGATAGGCTAACAGAGAACTCAGGATATTTGAGTAAATGTGTAGAAGTAAAAGATTGTTGACGCTACTCTCATCACTCAAGCATAATGTTCTGGTGTAATAAGCCAAATAGAGTAGCTGCATTATCTCAGACATGTTAAATATGATCCTAATTCCAAGGTGACAAGTTTATTGGCTCTCTATATTCATCAAAAAACCAACGACCCCAGATTTCTCTATGTTTGGGTACATAAAGTTTGTCGATAAATGACCAGGGATTTAAACTTGTCTCGTAACATGGCATTACTTTGTTAGCTAAATGCTCAATCCAAACCCATCAGAACAACTTTAAACTGTCTGCATGTTTCCCAGTGGTTGTTAAATCACTTAAGTGCCATCCAGGTACATCAGGCAAACGTAAGCGATTTTACTGTCAATTGTTGTAAAGTAGTGAGAGCATATCTCCTTATTAAAAACCAGGTACACTAGTCTAGGTTCTGGTACATTAATCTAACATATGCAGAGGACGCTATAATGTTGCAGACTAACATGCTTTGAATACCAGTATGAAGAGCTCCATTAAATCGAACAAACAATTAATTGGCACGTAGTTCAGTATTCTCGGTAGCAATCCAGTGAACCGAATTGCTTGTAGAATCGATAACACTTGGCTCAGAAACAAAGAGATATAATGCAGTCTACTTCTTAATAATGTACAAAGGTTGATGCGTTGTTTAAACTAATAGTTATTCAGGTAAGTGGTTATCATTTTATTACATCTTAATCTTCAGCACCGTACGATTATGTTTATTTTCTGTTGACAATTTCGATATTTTTCATATTTGGTTAGCACGTATACATCAAAAAGTTTTTCATTCCATATTTTACAGAAGCTACACGTTATGCAACAAAGTTGACAGATCAATCAATATTACCTTCATTCTAAGAACAAAAGAAAGCAGAAGTGGTAGACTTTACAAGGTTTAAAGATATCAAGCAACCACAATGCTGATCCTCAATCTTGGAAAAGGCCAGTCTTCAGTCAATTATCATTTTATTAGTAATGTCATGCATCCGATGCATTGCACAGCAGATTATTTAAAATGTCATCGAGTGGTTAATCTGAATGTTTACGAAAAAGTGGATTAAAACGGTAAGGCAATAATACGAAAAACGTCGGATTGTGGTTAGTAAATAGAAGCAAGGACGCACGCTTCGTTTTATTCCGGACACGTCAGCTGGATGTACTTGCACAGCAGTATACAGCACCAATTCAACTTTAATCGCGTTAATGAATCAACCCTATATCGAGGCAAACAGATGAGAATGTACATGTTTCAATAGAGATTGATCAATATCAGTCCTTGATAAGGTCAATATAGAGATAAAGACACATCCCAATTATAATGAGATACATTTTCTTATTTCCATATTACTAATAGTTTAAAAGACATTAAGATAACTTCGAAATTATGCATACTTTTACCACTGAATTCGGTTAAAATAACATTTATCGTAAGCTCAAAGAATTTAATTAAGATACTTTTAGTTTATAACGACAATAAGATACCACTGATCGCCAAATATCCAACCCACGAATAAGTGTGAATATTGACATAAATCCGTGAAATTGATTACAAGCCAAATTATGTTGAAGCTGATATAAGAGGAAGTAATACTATACACATGTATGCATAAATCTGAATAAATCTCTAAACTGTATGATGAAACCTATCAAAAAAGATTGTATCATGATTTAGATTTGCAATTGATTGAATCACAATAAAGTTTAACATTAATCACAACAACTGGAATCCTGCTGATTGTTATGAGACGTCTGTTCACAACTGTATAATTTAATGATGTCAAACCTCCAATTGGAATACGAATTAATTTGATCTAAAAAGAAATATGTAAACAAAGCAAAATATAGTGTAGTTATCATCGTAACAATTTGTTTTAAACCTTCAAATATACACTTTCATCCCCACTGAAGACTAGACTCAGTAGCTCAATGAATGTCACATCAGATGTCTGAAGCGAAAAATACTGAGGTTCGAGTCCAGGTGTGCAAGTGACAAGTTCCTAGTAAAACAAGATGCGCGTCATGGATGCCATATACATGTATGTCCTTTCGAAAATACTTCGATTTGTAAACCTTTATGATTTATAGGAATTACAAAGTACCAGCAAATATGATAACGCATATTAGATTGTAATCGTTGAAAATTGATCATACTAAACCTAGAGCTTGATACAAATGTACCATAGTTCAAACCGCCATGCCATATCAACACAAAGAGACGAAATTAACAAAATGAATGTTAAAGGAGTAGATAAAATTATATAGCTGATAATGCTCACAATTACTAGACAGTGATAATATAATTCAAGAAGGAATATTTATGAAGGGGTATAAGAACTAAAAACTCGGGAAAATATGAAGGATGAGTGCACTTATGTCACCTTGACCGATTATAAGCTATATCGCCCAACGTATTCAACCACTAATCTCTGTCAACATGCGAACTCAAACCAAATAGTATAAATCTGCAGGCAAAGATCAATTTAACAGTTGCCTCCCCCCCCCAAGGTTTAATCTCATATAATGTGGCAAACTACATTTAAATAATAAAACAGAGCTCTTTTATAAATGAATAACTAATCTTTAAATATTACAGATATAAAATAATTATAATTAATGCGTTCCAAATATTAGTCATAACACTAATGTTCAATGCATTAAAGGGTATAGTGAAAAATCCATTGTATGCCAACACTGTGAAGTATGTTTACATGATATTTAAAACCAGGTTGTTGAAGGATATTACAACTAAAGAGTAGCTGGGAAGAGAAACAGAAGCCTTGTTCGAGTTTTATTTAGCTACGAGAACGATGATTCAAAATTTCAGATCTTCATAACTTCACTCTGCCTAGAGCTCTGTTGACCCTAAGCGCAGATAATCTGATCATGCCTGTAATGTGATATGCTGTAATGTAAAAAATGCTACTTGAGAATAAAGCTATTATTATTATTATTATTATAAAAAAGAGAATTGGACAAGAAGTTAGCAACGTCATCTCGTAAAAAACAACCAGTGCTAAAAACGCCAACCAGAAAAAACTACTTAACCTCCGGAACGGAAGTTAAAATGTCTTCTAGTAAGGTTTTACATATATGTAACAGGATAATTCATTTCTAAGTTTGCTGGGAAGTGATTTTTCGCTGGCAGGTTTATACCTATTGGCTTTTATCTGCTTGTATATACTTTCGTGTTCGCTTTATTATCTCTATAAATCTGCCAGTCCTTAATTTTATTTCCCCTCAGTTTAAACAAGCAACAAGTAGAAAGAGATAAACATTCATATGGATTTCTACGTCTATTCGCTTCTTTGACTTAGACATATATAAAAATAATGAAAAATTACAAAAATAAGCAGAAACACTTTAGAAATATTTATTTTATTAAAACTTACAACATCAGGATTATAATATGTTTTATCATCTCGTTTATGTTGATCTTCCTGATGAATATGACGGAACGCTTTCAGTCCCATTGTTACATTAGTTGGAGTAAGGATCTGATAAAAGACAAAAATGAGATGTAAACTTGTTTTGAAGTTAATACATTTCGATTGAGGCTTACAGTGGAATCTAAAAGGCGAATTTCGTCTTATTTGAGGTAATTTAACTAAATGTACTTGTATCTGTAGTGCTGTTATCCATAGTGAGACTCGAAAAAAAGTATACATTACTTTGAACGGCATTAGGCTGACAAGTCTCTAAAAAGATAAAACGTCTATTATGGATTCCATTACTAGACATAATTTAAATGCCGTAAAACTTGTAATAAAAAGGCTACACTGATGCGTTCATTCAGAATGCACATGTACTAATAAAGACTGATGGTGAATCACTTCACAAAATCGATACAAAATAACACAAACCCATACGAATTTAAACATTGATAAGATGATTAACACACTTTAATGTCTGAAAAATTGATTCATATATTATGGATTGATATACAGATATTGAATGATTGAAAAGTAGCAACAGAAAAAGAATATGAGCATTGTAGCCAAGAGTTGTTGTCAATTTAGTTGATTTTTCAATCACCATCGCCAAATAAGTAGATAACTTGTTATAAATACAGCACCATCTACATGATCTACTAATTTGTATCAGTTGATAATAGCTGGAACGAAAAGTGCTAAATCTGTAAAAGCACAACATGTGAAGAACTTGAGTAATTCTTAACTTGTTATAATTAAGTGTTGTGTAAACTGTTAAATTCGAAATGTCATATATCATGAAGTGACTATCGTTAGACAACCAAGAATTGTACAGCTGTTTCCTCTGAGTATCGGACTTCACAGTGGTATGCATCCATATTTCTAGTGAGGATCAAACTCAAGATATTAGGGCTTAACCTTTACACTATGTACGAAATAAGCATTAAAACAATCGGGCAATTAGTAAAAATTCATTGTAATCAAAGCTAAGTTGCAGCACGTACAAAGATTGAGTGAGCAAAAATGATCAATCAATTCTTAAACATGAACTCTTAATTAAAAAATATTTTAAACTGTTAAAAACGAGTAGATAAATTCAAAACGGTCAAATTTTTAAACTACTGTACGGTGAATAAATATAAATGTTCTTACTATATACTTATAAGCACTTACTTTACGGTATTTTAATATTTTCCTACTTGTAAGATATCATTTAAGTCTGCTGGTGTATCTTTTACTATTTGCAAACAACAACAACTTAATCTTGCACCAAATACTCAGTTTTATACCCTAGTCGTTGTAGCTCAATGTAATGTTATTAACTACTAGTCATATCAGGACAAGGAATCCAAACCACAATCTGTAGAATCTCTTCTTCATTGCATCAAGACACCTACACTGCATTTGTTCAACATTTAGTCACTAGACTATATACTTTGCTTATGTTGTAAGCTTCTCATAAACTCACTGAGTGTCGTCATATGTGTTTTCCTTCACTAGTTACGGCAATCTTATCATGACCTCATTATCCCGACCTCTATATACAACTACCTTAGTCGAGTCTTTATTGTATTTCCTGTTATTGTTTGGTCCAACATATGATATATAAAAGCTTTTGTTTTCACTCAATAGACGACTTGGTCCCGTTTGTCGGTGCTTGTTCTCGCTATGTATACCTCTGAGATAGGCATTGTTCGCTCAGGTATATTGCCAAACAATCACCGTTTTCCAAGTCTATCAGGTCATATTAGTAACACAAGTTCCATTAGCTAGTTTCCTTCAGGTAATAACTAAGGTGGTCATTATAATAAGTGGATTTTTTTGCATTTAGAAAGGATTGTTACAGCACTGCATGAGAGTGAGCATGAGCGATAATGAAACTATCAGTGAAGAACAACCATTAAACTAAATCCACTACTATAAACTAACATTAAACCTAACTTAATCGTAACTTCAATGCTACAATAACCATAACCACGAACCCCAACTAGAAACAACTTACAGTGCATGAAAGACTATTTCTATTCTTGTAGATGGTTTGAGAATATAGGTATTATGTAGCTATGTAGATGAGTGAAGATGTCGTTATATTTTAATTTACAGGCAATAAACTCTTTAAGAAGCCTTATTAATTACATCGGTCATTTAAGATCTGTATACCACTTAAAATGTTCATTTAGGATTGCTACCCTCTGAATAAAACGAGTTAAAAATTTGTGATTCTGACTGGCTCATTTGTAAAATTCAGTTTCAGAATCTATGCTGACTGGTTAAATTAATTATTTATCGCACTCATCTTAATAATTTAAAGATTCCCACGGAACAATCAGAAGAAATATATGAGCGAACAAATGTTTTCGATAACTATGTTATCAGGTTCTTACAGTTATAAGTACATAAAAAATTGTATTATAGTATAACTTAACACCTAACGGTAATTATTTATTATTTTTTCCTGTTCCTGTCTTAAATGACCTATCAAACTTACGACGGACAAATTTTGGATACATTTAAGCAGTAATCGATGTAAAAGTTCATCATCCAAACATGTATCAATATTTGACTATGTAATTCACTCAAAAATTTATATATACACCTTATTTTGGTCACTTTACCAATTTTTTTATGGATCCTAAGAACCGTTTAGGCTCCTTCCAATACTCCATCCAAATTTCGAAAGAACTTCAGAATGTAATTTTAAATTAGTGCCAACTACTTGAAACGCGAAAATCTTTTGTTTATAATTCTGACTACTAATAAGTAGTATAGAATAACTTTCAGAATTCATGGGTTTTTAATACAGTGCCACGAAGTCGGTTTTCGAGCTACAATGAATTGAATGAGTAAAGAACTTGATTTGGTTGAGCTTCTTTGTGTTCTTATATAACGATGAGAATAAGAAAAATCATGGGAACCAAAACACGTCAATCCAGTCTTTGATGGTTGATATTATCGACTAACTCAAGAGTATGACACAAACACAAGTGAGATACAGTTTCATTTAGGAACGAAGAATCACGAATACTCAAACAACCGAAAAATGTCCTAAGCAACTAATTAGAGATGAGCTATCGGTGTAAATGTTACCACAGATTAGAACTAAAAATGTATACGATAAATAAGCTTTTATGTTGTTTGGAGTAAAATGTGACTGTACTGTTTATACAAAGCGTACGATTATTGCAGTCTCGAAAGTAACTGATAGAATAATGAAGGCGGAAACTTGTGACTTTGAAGATACGGCTATGTTTTGAGATGTCGCTCGTTTGAGGTACTAATAAAACAAGAATAGACTCCCTTTTCCGTGGTTATAAGATGTCGCTACTTGTATTCTGGCATTTGAAACAACAGTATCTAGTTCGGCAAAATTAGATGGTTTTAACCAACTTGTAGCTGTGAAATTGTATGATATATGTTCAGACGTATTAAAAAGTTTGAAATTATCGCTCGGTGATATCACTAAAGTCATGGAAACATATGAATGCTTTGTAGAATAAAAAATTGTATAACAAGAAAAGGAAGATAAAGAAAGAACGAGTAAATACTAAAAATTATTAAATCTAACTGTTACAGGATTTCGGTATCTAGGATAGAACAAGCTACTTTTAGAAGGTGAAAGATGGTACAAAAGTACATTGATACCAATAACTAATGAACTTGTTCTACTGGGGACTACAACATATTTAGACAACTGGGGTGCCTATAAATGCCTTACATGTATGGGATATAGACATCATACGATTGTACACAAACTTCATTTTAAAGCTCTATACACTGGTATCTATATTAATAATATCAAGTCATTCTGGGGATCAGTACGAAAGTACTTACGTCCTTATAATAGTTCTAAAGTGTGAGCTTTCCAGTCACATGGATTAATTCTTCTATCGTCGTTTTTTAGATTGACAGCAAAAGCGATATTATAAAACTATGTACTTATTAATTACATAAAATATTTATATCCGCTCTAATGTAATTCCCTTTCTCTACCTTATAATATTATTACCTATTCTCATTTATAAACACTGTCTTTTGTTAGTGTAAGGAATACGGTTTTAAATCAGAAAGAATGGTCAGGGATAAAATTGGAACTAAAGGCTATATATATATCCTAGTTCTAACTAAAAGTTATAAATATTATTGGTAATATTAATTCATATAATAAATCCTGTATTTAGTTAGGGTTGGAACTGCGCACAATCAGCCAAAACACGAGCCAATCTTAGGCAATGTAGGGCAAAACATGAGATAAGAATACACTGTGATATATATCCATCTACGAGTAAATCTTTGCCTTTTAATACAGATTTACGTGGGAGAGGTATATTTTAATGAATCTTTACTTTTGAAAATGATCCGAATTTTAGGACGCTGAAGAAAGCATAATGGTTCCAGAGATAGACAGCTTACTAATCACATGGATGAGTTTCTATATCTTAGTTAATTTGGTTTAACAGCGCCATTAGATAACTGTAATTTATCTACTAACCATGCCAAATTTTAGTAACTGCAAAAGTTTTCTTTCCTTCCCGACAAACTATTAATTCAAGTACTGTTTTCTTATTGGCTAAAAGTAGCTAATGAATCCGGTCGTTGATTGGCTCGGTTGTAAACTTCGTGCGGACATTTTAAGTATCGCAATTCTTCTTTCCTATATTAAACTATAGCTGTAGTAGACTAACTACTTGATTTTAGCTGGAAAAAAAATACTTATACATTGACAACAAGTAAAAATGAGTATCAATAAGGACTCTATTTGATTCGTACCTGAAATCCTTTTAACTTTAAACGTATCTGAAACTCATCATCTTCTCGTCCCCATCCCCAAAATGAATTTGACATTCCACCAACTAGACTGTAGTGTGTTCTTCTAATTATTAAAACACCACCAGCATATTTTTTGAAAAAATGATAACGTGGATGAAGAAAAGATGGAATAAGATGAATTGGTCCTGATTCTGGTGGAATGTGATATTTTAATGCTGGATCTACTGGTAGTAGGTCGACATCATGCAAAGCCAAATAGTTTGTAAATGGAAGTTTTAAACATTGTGAAGATAACTTATGTTGTTCAAAAATATTTTCAACAACTATTCCATTAACTTCAGCCTCAAGAGACTCAATCGCTCCGACATTTAATAAAGCCCCTCTGTTAAATCTAGAATATGTAATTAAGAGAGATTTTATACAGTTGCTAATATAATGACGAAAAAAGTCATAATTATATACACTGTGTAAGCTGATCAAACTGATCACCGACAAACGGGACCAAGTCGTCTATTGAGTGAAAACAAAAGCTTTTATATATCATATGTTGGACCAAACAATAACAGGAAATACAATAAAGACTCGACTAAGGTAGTTGTATATAGAGGTCGGGATAATGAGGTCATGATAAGATTGCCGTAACTAGTGAAGGAAAACACATATGACGACACTCAGTGAGTTTATGAGAAGCTTACAACATAAGCAAAGTATATAGTCTAGTGACTAAATGTTGAACAAATGCAGTGTAGGTGTCTTGATGCAATGAAGAAGAGATTCTACAGATTGTAATTTAGATTCGTTGTCCCCCCCCCTCCCGACATAACAACTAGGGACAATGTGAACGATAATAGTACTTATAACTGAGTAAATATGCCAAATACTGATAGTATTCATGAACTGATGCCATGATATCACTGATTGCTGGTCTAAGTCTTCTTGATAAACTTAGACTATCTGGTTGGAGTCCGCATAAATACTGCAACGATTGACTGTAGACTGAGTGATATATCCAGAATCGATTACAGTGCTGCAAATATTTTCACTCTTTGTTTTCCCTTAAATCGTGAGGTTAAATTTATTTCACATATTTCCTTCCACCAACAAACTATTTCACATAAGACCATATTTTCTATGTCTACTCTTAATTTTATTATTATCACTGAAGCAACTATTACTTCAATTAATTTGGAAACATACATTCATTAATGTCTATGAGCAAAATTTATTATGAATAATATTAGAATAGATAAATCATTAGCGACACTAAGACAAAGTTTGTATGTTTCATTCCGACTCGTCATTTGTATTACGACCACTTCCTAGATTTGCATGGTAAGAACCCGTGGCAAAATAGTTGTCTGAAGGCAAGTCATCTAGGATGCAAATATGCCAAATGCGACCAATCGAATTCCTATTTTGAATACCAACAACAGAACAATCCAAACTCTTACCAATAATAATATGAGAACATTAATTCTATTGTAAGTTATTTCAAATATTCACCCTCCCCCACCAGTAATTATAATCTTTCACACCTTTTATCTAGGCAACTGTGATACTCCTCACTCAACAATACTAATTAGTTGAGAAATTAATCAACATACAACCCAGTGAAATTTAAAATTAGCGTAAGTTGGTATAACGTATCCGAACAATAATATGAATTCTGAAGGAGTTTAAATAATCGTAAGGCCAATAGTTGTGAAAATAACGAAACACAAAATAGGATACGAAACAGTAATGAAGGGATGCTGGAACTCAAGATATCGAATGAGTGAATCTTCGACACAGTAACCAATTCTGGATTATGTCACATGTGTATGATCATCGAAGGTGAAAAGTGATATCATTAGTTAATGTTGTTATGAGACATATAAAAAAGATAAATAGTAACTTTTTTCTATCAACAAGTTATTATCGTCGTGTTAGCAACAATTTGCGGTCAACTGCCAATGTGATAAATACAACTGAAAATTTATTCCAAGGCATGTTATTTCAAGCATCCACCGAGGAAGCACTTCTCATTTCATTCTTGTAAATAAAGCGTCCTTTTACGAAAAATTTGCAAAAGACTTCTGGAGTTTGGAACGGCGTATTTTGTGACGACACTCAATTCCCTTGTGGATTAAATGCTTAAGTTAAAGCTCGGAGACTGGCCAATAAAAAAGTGGGGCAGTATCATATCCCATAACCCCATAAGTTTGAATCTCAGTGTGGACATCGACACAGGAATAAAAGTTATATTTGACTGACAAGTCCTAAACAAAGTAAAATGCGCGTCCTAGAGTCCACTTGCCAGCAACAACCCAACTTTATTTATACCTGTGGACTACCACTGTGTTGAGTCAACCCGTTCAGGATGTACAGACTACAACAAAGATCGATCAATTTCGGTAACATAAAAGCACTAATCAGGAGATACAAATACTTCAAACAATACCCGATTCCATTTTATCCTACTTTGTTTCACTATCATGTTGTGTATGTATTTGCTTACACCGTTTCCAATCTCAACTCAGCAACTCGTAGGAGCTAGAAATATGCCCTTCAATACAATGGCACATTTACAACAGAACTTTATGGCTTATTGATTATCTGTAAACCAGGAGTACAACTAGACTCTACTTTTGATGTCACATTCAGGTTACTCAACAGAAAAGTGGTTGATTAAGCTATCGAATCTATTACATAAAGACTAAATCACTAGGGAATTAGATGTATAACAAGAGCTAAATAAAATAAATGAAGTAGAATGAGTATTTTTCTGATGCTTAACAACGAATACATTCGTACATTAATTAGACTAAAATTACTCAGAAATTTAACTTACCGAAGACTATCCACTTGATTAATAATAAAAAATGTATGACGAACATTTTGATTATTAAGAAAGCTTTCTAAATGGGGGATGAATTCTTGCAGTTCAGTGAAACGATCTCTAAATGGGACTAAAACTGCCATACGATTAACGATAGGATCTTCTTTGGAATTAACAAATCCTGAACAAGTATGACTATTAAGTGGACCCCACTTCCAATCAGAAATACTTGTGATTACATCATTGTTGATGCAACGCTTATTGAAGTATAGAAATACTGCGAGGAAACATAGTGCTATAAGGACGTATGTTCGTTTCTGGCACTTCCGGAAGTGTAACTGAAATAATTTACAAAATAGTCATTTGGAATTATCGGTGAAAATTCGGCATAACAAACAGTAAAACGGACTGAAGTCCTAAGATCAATTATCACAACAGGGTCAAAAATTATGTTTCTTTTTAGTCTTAATTTGTATATCTATCATTGCATGTTGATTCCTAAATGAAGACTTGAACTACATACCCATTCAGTTAGCACTAAACTCTTAAGTATATTCACGGCAGTTCGAAAATTCCTAACCTAAAAATAACTACCAATATTTTATGAGGTAATTTAGTTTATTTCCATAGAACTGAATATGTTACTAGTAAACAACTATTCACTTACAATCAAGTGATGTGAGAACTTATATATCCTCAGAATATTGATTTACCGTATTATAGTCAAATTATGCAAGAGGATTTGCTCAAAAGGAAACCAATTGAAATGAATGAATACTTAAGTTACTAAACGGTGGTGGAGACATCAACTTACTCGTAATAACCTTACTCATGTCATTAGTAATCTTATTCTACGTTTATACTAAGTATTCAAAGCCATCTACTTTTAGACAAAATACAGATGTTTTCCAGACCAATTAATGTATTTTGCAGAAATCGATTTCATTTGCTATATAAAATCTAATATATATAATAATTTAAATTCCTACTGCATGAAAACTGAATCAACTGCCTTTCCTAGTAATTCAACGGAATGTAAATCTATTTATTGGTACGTAAGTAACTCGAAGTACCATGATCTCTATCATCAAAGTTGATATATCTGTATCAATTAAATCTTTAATGTATAATGTCACTCAACATTGTTAGATAGTCAGTCTCTAAACAAAGATGAGTTACATCGGAATTGAAGACATTAAGTCAATAATGAAAAAGCATGTAGCATATCGATACCGACTATAACCAATTATTAGAGAATTCTAATATTCATATAACAGGTTTAAAAACCAGGTTAACTTGCTTGTTTTCATATTTTGCAAAGTTAATATAACATAACAGTTGACACTCATTCAGAAGTTATATTAAATGAAAACCTTAGAAAATCAACAATTGTCTCAGTTGTTCAGTCGTAATTAATTCTAGAGTTAAACATATTGCGCGTATAATATTAAATCAACAGTGAACCTTCCATTAGCACAATGCATATTACCGACTGATAGGAATTAATATACTCACTTGGTAATTAAATTACTAGCATTTACGAACAATTACAATAGATTCATTTTGTATCACTAAGAAATATTTTAGAACTGATATTTCAATCTATTTGTTTTAGCAGTTAATTTTCAAGATGAAATTGATAGATCTCAGCTGGTACATGAGTTTCTTGTACCGACTTTTTGATGCTATCTGAAGTTTGTGCATACTACATTTGGTAATTCACAGCAACAAAAACCTAAAAATCTGTAACCAGATATGAAAGAGTTAATTAATATTTGTTGGTACTTTTCAGTTATCTTTTAAAGGAATTTTATTACCTGATATCCGAATGTATAAGTAAGCCAAACTATTGGCATACAAATCTACAGGGGCGTTTGTTGACAAGAGACTATCATTATTTTGTAAGTAATCTTTTAAACCCTGATTATACTAAGTGGAGTTATATATATATATATATATATATATATATATATATATATATATATATGCTGCTCCTCGAACAACAGACAAAATGGAATTTTCGGAATGATGACGATTTGTCATACAGGAGAAATTTCCTTGACTGGATTCATACTTGAATAAAATTGGGGCTATAATGCTGGACTCGAGAAAAACAAATCAGTAAGCTAACAAAAGTTTAAGACAGCCAATCTGTTTGAAGCAAGAATAATTTATATAAACAGGATCCCCAGAATACCCATTTGTAAATAATGCTCAAAACCATTGTGCAGCTATGGTACTTAGACATAAGCATATTATAGCCATCATAACAGAGACATGAATACATTAAGCTCATATGTAAAAGTTATGACGTGTGTTAGTCGTGACTACAATTGGCTGACAACTATTCAAAAGTAAAATCAACTAATAGACTCAGGTTTGTTGACACTGTCCAAATATATTAGTGAGAATTTAACGATAACTGAAACCACTATACATAATTAGGCTTTCATACCTGTAAAGTTGAACACATTAGTTATAAAGGGTAGAATATAAAAAAATAAGTTTTTTAAAAGGTTTTAGGACATATCAATCAACAACAGGTATATTTAGTAACTTTCAGTTAGTGCTAAGGAATCCAATCAGTTAGTCACTGTTGCCATGTGTGCCGCCTCAATGAATTAACTTGGTATCGCGTTAGGTTACAAATTTTAGAGTTGTTTTTCACTTGCTACCCGTAATCTGACCTTCAGTATATATTAAGCGAAAAGCTATATATATATATATATATATATATATATATATATATATATATATATATATATGCTGTTTTCTTGTGATCAATCTTTAGTACAGAGAAATCTAACTTGACAATTAACGTAGATTAAAGTCAACCCAATAGCAAAGCTAAAACTCCATTTGTTACAGTAGTAAGTAATAACAACTAATGCGTCAACTAAATTTTGCTCAGTACGATTAAGTATACTTTACTATAAACATAGGACGACAGAGATAGAAGTAACCAGCACCCTACATAAAATGTGGTATAATACGGGCTTATTTTCGATTTGAAAATCTTTTACTGCCAAATGCGACAATTTTTAAGGAACAGAGAGAACTATGGGACATTATCTATCACAAAACGTCATTGGTGGCTACTTAGAGTAAATTCTACCCCCATTTGTGCGGTAGTCTTTGAAATGCCGTTGTACAGCAGAGGGCGGGGAAAGTCCGTTCTACCTAATGAAGGACTTCTTTATAGCAACATGTAATGGACGGAGACATCCTATTCATTACTTTCATGGAGGAGTGGTGTTTATGAAAGCAAAAAAATAAAGGCAACCGTCCGTTAAACTGGGTTGGTGGATACCGAAAGCCCACTTGATGGGATCGGAAAATGCTGATCATAAACCAATCGTTTGCATGGTTTCCATAACCTCGAAAATTTATTTCGGTTGCATGCTGTCATACAGCTTCATCTCCTGATGATGTATTTTACATAATTAAATGCAACTTTCATGCATTAAACATTCATTTAATTAACTCAATATAAAATTTATTATATTTTCTGTTAGTGTAATATATTTATTGGACAAATTTCTATTTACCACGAATTAATATCAGCTCACTAGTGACTAACTCGTCGATGTAATTCCTGGAGTTCTAGTGAGAATACGTGACCAGTGGAGTTCAACCGTGAAAAGTGTGAGGTAGTTACCCACTGATGGCAAAGATGAGGTTACGCAAACGTAACACGAATTAACTGAATTAGAAATATCAACTGTTGGAAGCCGACTTCAGTGGTCTGATGGTAAGGCGTTCGCCGCGGAGTCAGAGGGTTCTGGGCCCAATCCCCGATGGGGTCGTGGATGTGCACTGCTGAAGAGTCACACACCAGGACGAAACAGCTGTCTAGTGCTTCTAAGTGACCAATGGTTGTCTAATTCAGACTAATTCGTGATATCAAATTGACAGTCAGCAATCTCCACAACATCCAATTATAAAATACGGTAGTTTGAGTGACTAACAGTTGCAACTTGTTAATTGTTTACCGTTCGGCTACATCGCGAAAACAGCAGTATCATTAGCTTTGATACTCTTGGAAAAACCAGTGAGTGGCTTTGAGAAAAATCAGAGATGATAACCCGGAAATTTATGGAGTAGAATAAAACACGTGTAGAAGTGTACGAGGTAGACACAACGATTTTATAAATCAAAACAAAGTAGATAATTGAATAGCATAAGTAATACTGTGCTCGACATTTCAGGGGTTTCGGCCTGTTTGCGATCCAAGTATTATTTAGTTCAACATGTAGTGCTGACTCGAGTGACAATAGGATGAAAATGCTTATGAAGTCAAACACGACATGAGTAGCCAAAACGTCAAACAGAGTGACGTGTTACGTTACATAAAATAAATATAAATACAATTATTCAAATAATAAACAAACAGATTATTTGAACACTTTCTAAATAAAAGGTCAGAAGATTTCACACCAGAAGTTTATTTATAAAACTGAACACCATTGATTATATAAGTACGTTACATATCACTGAAGATAAAGAATTGAGTGATCATAAGGTCTATTATATACATAAGAATGAGGGAAGAGTACTCTCAATAACATCAATTATCGTATGCCTTTGAGACGCCATAATCCATCATTCAAATAATGTATATTCTCAACTCCAATACCCTTGTTAACTGTCAAGCTATTAGAATAAGAACAGGAGAGAATGAGTGTAGAACAATAAAAATTATTACTATTCATATAATCTACAAAAATCTTATTAAATTCGTCTATAATTAAAAGAATAAAATAGTCATTCTAGTCTACGCAGATTAATGATTTCTAGAATGTATAAGCTTAAAACGACAAACGTTACAAAGAAAAATTAATGAAAATTATATTCCTAAAAAAAACAATTAATAACTTCCAAATTCATAAACTGACTATAAACCATACCATAATACAATCAAAATAAAATACAAAACTGAGTACTTAGGAAGAAAACAAGTTGATAATAGTTCCAGAAAAGTAGAAGTCAGAAATAATTTTAACAGTAGGATCGTCATTTTAATACAAAATGGAATCAACGGAAAACAATCAGAAAATATGGCGTTGAACGAAAACTGTATGATTGTCTCGGTGGAAATGGAAACCACAAGTGTTAAGAATGACTTGAAAGTATATGGAGATGGTTGGTGTTACAGATAACTGCTGAGGTACTATTGGGAATTAAAGTGCACTAAACAGCTATTTTACTCAACTACGGGATACCACGGAATCAGTAGAACAAGGGTTACCAGACTTCTCGGCGCGCTATATTAAGACCATAGAATTGTAATCCGATAGTTTATACTTTTCTTCAATAAATTAGCAATATAATGTTATCAGTTTGTAATAACAAGTTGTATTGAGCGATTAAAGAAGAATAACTAACTCCTAGAACTATGTTTTAGGATACTACTTCAAATATTTTAGTTGTGGGATATAAACATTTTATCCTATCATTGTTACATTTCCCTTGGCCTATCCTCCAGTTTGTCATGTTCACTGTCAGTATGTCATCTCTAATTTATGAACTAAAGTTAATTGATTGTGTATACGTTGCCTCAATTCACTACCACTGTTTGCTTTTTTTTTGCAATAACGATAATTCCTCAGTTAGTTGACTGTGTGGTCTGATTTATGTATATATAAAGGAATGCTTGGAATATAATACGATTTGTCTGGTTGATTTATCAGCTTCCGTTCTTACTATTTTCAGTCTGGGATTGAGTGAGCATCGAGAAGAAATAGAAGGACCGCCTAGGCACTCTAACTGGTGTTCGCTATTGTAATCATGTACGTACAAGATCATATCAAAGAACTAGTCGTAAACAGCTTTTTTGACGTCAAAACATAACACCGCTCTCTAAATGGCTGAACTCTACCAACCATGACAGAATACCTCAAAACCAGACACTGATGAGAGCGGAATTATGGTGACATTCATATGATTGCGGACATTAGTTTAATTTGTAGATCCTAACAATATTGAGATAAAAGTAGTTATCGTTATTGCCTATATAACGTTAGAATGCCTGGTAATTGGAACTTCTTCCCGTTGGTTACACTATGTTTGTGATGAATTCACATAGCACGTTTATATTCTTCCAGATTGAATACAGTCTTATACAATCATGTGACAAGTGATGTACGTCATGCTAATCTTACTGACCATTCTCCCTTTAGCAATGTGACTAATTCTAAAGTTATTTGCATATACCTTTTACATACACATAAACGCTCAAATATTTTTAATTTTATATTTATTCTGGACATCCCAACTCCTAAGACACGTCTAGTTTGACAACAATTCGTCTCGATTATGATTCATTATATTTCTGGGTCATCTGTAAGAGCTCTTGGATTACGATTATATTAAAGACAATTCGACTACCACACGTATAATTTACCTATCGCGTTAATTCGTTTGTGAATTATTCGCTGGAGTGCTACTTGTGATGTTTGCTTATTTCCTTGGTATTTGAGACATAAAATCTCCCTTTACGAGAGTAGATTTTTGTCTTACGTACGGGCGTCAATGCTGGATTATCGTTATGTATTAGTCGTTCGATATGGATAGTTAAGTTAGCTTCGATTTTGTAATAATTGTAACTATACAGTCGCATTACTTTTCCACAATTATACATTACAACAGACTAATCTCAGTTCACAACGACCAATCAGAAACAAGTACGTTGCAATGATTTTTACTCTAAAAACATGTTTTTTTCAAAACATGACTCTATCCAACAGTCACTGTCAAGTTATTGGTAAATTCAGTTGTATGAGCTTTTTAGACAAAAGGTGTGGGACAACAAATCATCGAGAATTTAACCACACGAAAAGAATGGGAAAAATGCAGAAAAGTATGTGGAAACTATAGAATAAAGTTATAAATAGGACGATAATGGTAGAAAATATTCAAGAGTATGGCCCAAATCAGAATACAGTCAGTAAACTACAAACAAAATTGGACTTTGTACAAGAGTCCAACAACCTTGACCAAGAATGAAGACAGACTGTCGAAATTCTCCACATTCATGTGAGTTTATAAATTCAACAGTTCTTATGCTGATATAATGAGTTGCGGCAACTTCAACCGATGGATATGTGTACCAGGTACTACGTTGAACATAAATACATACGTACATTCAGCCAGTGTCACTGCGTCTCCGATCACTACTTGTTTAGTGGAAGGACAATTAAATGTAATTGAAAGCCCGATTCCTGTGTACCTAATTGATACAGGATATCAGGTACCTAAATATTATTAACCATGTTCTAACTAATATACCAAGTGACTTTCGTCTTTAGTACACTTCAGAGGGTATTTGTATCTACTGTTCGAAAACTCAACATTTATGCAAAAAAATTCGCCCAACCACTTTCCTCGCTAGCTAATTTTGTAAATCTTATTCATCCGCCCCGCATTTCGCCATAAAATTATAAACCATATTTTCCTATGTAATTCGATAACCTAATTACTCATCTTAAGTAATGTGTAACTATTACTATGAATTAATATGCTATTAAAATAATTTACATATAATTATCTTTGTAACCATCCAAAGGTTAAACTACCGATATTAACTTTTAGCTACTGTAATTACGCTATCTTACTTTAATGAGTTAGTTAATCATTTAATATTATTTTCATAAGTGCGTACTTAAAAATGCAAAATTAAACTTATCGTATAACAATTCGTTGAATACTATTAGTTTGAAGCATATATTAGTCCAGAGCCCTGATGAAAAACAAGTTACAAAGAAATATTTATTCATCCTATTATGCTTTTTACTAAATGTCTGAAAAATAACCTTCACTTTACTGAAAACTTTATTTTTTTAGATTCCCATACTTTACATCGACCATTACGACAGAAATTAAGATAAATGAAATGAAGATTGGAAATAATGGAGATGAAGAGTTAAACACAACACATCTAAAAGACAATAAGTGTTACAGAAGAATACTAAACCACTCAATTAGACGATTAATAAAGAATGAAGCTGCATTGTTGCAACTAACGTATAATTCTAAGGAGTTAAATGCACTTGGATTGTGCATTCGAGTTTTTAGGAATGAACTATAGTTGGGTTCAGCAATAACTGGTGGACGACGTGGCTCGTAATCAGTTACAGTTGTACTTACTTTTACTTTCTTCTACATCTTAAGTTCCGTTATTCTTTAATATGTACCTACGCTATACTCGTTATTTTTGAACTATACTATAGTATTAAACTTGCTAATAAGTTCCAATGCGTTGTAGTATGGGAACTTGGACCAATGCACATATGTGCCAGGTTCCAAGTTGTGCATGGTTAATCGATTAGCTGAATGTACGATATTGACATTCAGGATATCTATGGATACTTCGTACTTGAAGGGAAGCTGGGAGCCAGTTGACCTCCACTTTAAGGTGTTCTGATCAACGTTTTTATTTCCTAATCTTTAAAAAATTTTATTGGTTTTTCCTCTTCATTTAAAGGTTGCAACAGAAAACAGCAACAGGATGGCTACTGGTCTTTATCTTTAGCGATTTTCGATAACGTCTAAGCCACCGACCTGGATCGCCCTTAGGACACATACCAATTTACCATTAAATGGCACCATTTTTAAATGATTACTTCTAGTCACAGAGCCGGTAAATAATGCGCAATATGAAAGCCAATGAAGCGACATCCATAGAACATGTTTAAGCAGTCGAGAACGATGACTTAAGATGATCACAACACTTAAAGCTTGCAGAATTCCGGCATTGTTTACATTATGCTGTCATTTGAAGTGATAAACCCTTCCAGAATAAAGTATCTGCACATCGACAGAAAGAAGCAGATAGACTCTGAATACAGAGCCGCATTACTTCACGATGTCACTAAAAATGTTCCAGGTTAGCGTAAAACGCTTACGTTTTAGCCACAAGTAGAATAATTCGATCAGCCAGGTTACTACCAGCAATCACAAAACTAATCAATTACACGAAAGTTTTAACCTTTCCCAAAAAGTGAGAGCGAACCAGGCCTCGGCTTGTATTGGGGTTACATTCCGTATTGCTATAGAGGAAGGTGCCAAATGAGCTTGTGAGATATGAGTAGTTTGTACTAATGCAATCTTTCACCAGGAGGCAGGTTTACAACACTTACTTCTTTAAGAGCTGTTCTTATAAAGTTATTGATAACAAAGTAAAAATAAAAACGCTTAGACCAAGTGAATCATGCCTAGCGCTACTGCTGATATGAAAACACCAAAGCATTGTGTATAGTCTTCAAGAAGTTCATTGACTTCTCAGACAATAACCGTGTAACGGCCAACTTTGGACAACGACTCATTACTGACTCCTATGTGAGATTTTAAATATCGTGCAACTTAGTGGAGTAAGAAACCCTGACTGTAGCTCTTCTAGGGTTACCACCAATTCCAAGCCCGAGTAAAGGAGAAGGGTTGGGCATGGGGTTAGCATTCCCTTCACGGAAAACACAAGCTTGCTAAAAAAAAACGCTAACCAGATTAAACAAACTAAACCATTTAAACTCTGCCCTGGGAGTGGAAGGAATGATAATGACGCCTCATGGTGAAAGCCGAGATTCTTCGGAAGTCATGAGGCCGATGTCACTTCTAACAACCAGAGTGAAAATGTTTATAAATATATGAAATGTTTGGGCAATGTGGGAGAGCAGGAAGACCAATCAAATAGCTACAGAAATGAAGAGATACAACTTGACAGTGCTCGGAACCAGCGAAACCTATTGGACTCAAGGTGGACAGAAAACATTGGTTACGGGAGAAGTGGTACTATAATCCAGCCACGAAAAGGAAAATGCTCAGCACGCGCAAGGAGTTGCTTTGACGATGTCCGTAATGCGTACGTAATGCACTTGTAGGATGGGAACTACATGGACCCAGGATCATCAAAGCATCTTTCAAAACAATGAAGAAGAGAATTACAATGAATATTATCCAATGTTATGCACCCACCAACGACGAGGACAAAGACCAGTTTTATGATAGGCTGCAATCAATTATAGTGAAGTGTCCAAGGAAGGATCTGATAATCCTGATGGGGGACCTAAATGCCAAAGTCGGAATGAACAACACTGGATATGAAGACATCATGGGACGACAGAGACTGGGAGAAAGAAATGAGAATGATGAAAGATTTACAAATCTATGTGCTTTCAACAAAATTGTTATATGTGGTACAATATTCCCCAACAAACCCATACACAAGGCTACATGGATCTCACCGGATCATACTACAGAGAATCAAATTGATCTAATATGCATCAACGAATAATTTAGAAGATTGATGGTTGTGAGAACCAGGGTAGGAGCTGACACAGTTTCAGATCACTACCTGGTGGTTGCCAAAACGAAACTGAAGCTGAAGAAGCAATGGACAACTGAAGTAACAGCATTACAACGGTTTGATACAGTCTTTCTTCGAGATACTGACAAACTCAAGGAATTCAAAATAGCTCTCAACAACAGGTTTCAAGCCTTGCAAGATCTGCTGAAAGAAGAAACTACTATGGAGGACAACTGGAAACGAATCAAAGAACCACTAACTTCAACGTGTCAGGAGGTTCTGGTTATATAACAGCACCATCATAAGGAATGAATCTCCACTGAGATCCTGAGTGAAGTTCAAGAAAGGAGGAACAAGAAGGCAGAAATCAACAACGACCGAACAAGAATAAAAAGCACAAACCGAATACACAGAATAAAATAAGCAGGTAAAGAAGAGAGTTAGAGCCAACAAACAAAAATACATCGAAGGCCTTGCAACGACAGAGGAAAAAGCTGGAAGTGAAGGAAATATGAAACAGCTATATGTCACAATCGAGAAACTGACGGGCAAATATAGTAAAGAAGAGCGACCGGCCAAAAACAAAGAAGACAAGCCAATCACCGAGATTCGAGAACAAAGGAACAGATGGGTAGAACACTTTGAGGAACTTTTGAATAGGCCAGCTCCACTGGACCCAACAGACATGAAAGCAACATCTACAGATCTCCTGATAGATGTCACTCCACCATCGATGGAAGAAATCAAGATAGGAATCAGACAGATCAAAAGTAGGAAAGCAGCAGGACCTGACAACATACCAGCTGAAGCACTCAAGTCAGATATAGACATAACGGCAAGAATGCTCCACGTTTTATTTAAGAGGATCTGAGAGAAAGAACACGTGCCGCCAAACTGGAAAGAAGGACACCTTATCAGGACACCAAAGAAAGGAGATTTGAGCAAATGTGAGAATTACAGAGGGATTACACTATTGTCAGTACTAGGGAAAGTCTTGAACAGAGTGTTACTGAACAGAATGAAAGATTCAGTGGATACTCAACTTCCAGATCAACAGACTGATTTCCGTACGGATCAGTCGTGCACAGACAAAATCACAACAGTACGGATCATCGTTGAACAATTAATTAAATGGAACTAGTCACTGTACATCAACTTCATTGACTATGAGAAGGCGTTTCACAGTGTAGACAGGAAAACATTATGGAAACTTCTTCGACACTACGGCGTGCCATAGGAATTCGTCAACATCATCCAGAATTCTTACGACGAACTACAGTGCAAAGTCGTGCATGGAGGATAGGTGACAGATGCATTCTCAGTTTGGACCGGAATCAGACAAGGTTGCTTACTCTCACCTTTTCTCTTCCTCCTAGTGGCTGACTGGATAATGAAGACCTCCACATTTGAGGGCATATACGCAATTCAATTATTTTGACTAAGTGGATAATCTAACTCTTTTAGCCCATACACACCAACAAATGCAAGTGAAGACAACTAACGTAGAAGCAACCTCAGCATCAGTAAGCCTGAACATATTACAAAGCTTACGGGTAGAACAGGCACTTCTCGAGTGGATTCTTGTAGACAGTCGATTGTGTATTGTCTGTTTAAATGGCACAGTACGAACTCAGAAAGATAGGAACACACGCCGATACCTTTTTGTCGTCTCTGCTTATGCCCCCACTGACTGCAGTAGAGATAGAGTGAAAGACGAGTTCTGTATGAAGTTCTCTAGCCTCCTTCAGAAAGCTAAGCACTCAGACAGTAATTATAACAGGGGATTTTAATGCCCAAGTCAGTAAGTTAAATCAGGCCGAAATACACTTAGGTGGGTCACTCGGCATCCCAACCCGGCGAACGGATAACGGAGATCATCTGATACAATTATGTTCAGACCACAACTTTAAGCACAAACTTTAAGCATAAAGAGAGACATTGCCTAACCTGGTGACCTCCATTATCCACACAACGATGGACGCAAATAGACCACATAGGCATCAGTTATCGTTGGAGAAGCTGTATAGAGGACTGCCGCTCTTTATGGGGCACATGTTAAGATTCTGACCACGCCCTAGTGAGAACAAGTATCTCTATGTGTTTTACTGGTCACAGATTCACAGATCCACTCCAAACAGCTTAAAACGATTTTAAAACAGGTGTAAACGCAGCAGCGTTATCTGCATCTAACTTCAATTCAAAGGTTATGAAGGACCAATAGATCTCTAGAACTCCTAGTGGACTGATGGAGGCTCGAAAACTCATTCCAGCAGGCTCGGAGGATGATGAGGAGCAACGACAATTGAAACATAGATTGACAAAGAGTCTACGTAAGGATCGTGAACAGTGGTGGGCAACAAGAGCAAAAGCGATGAAAGCATTAGCGCCGGTAGGTAATAGTAGACAGCTGTTCCGACTTATCAAGGACACCGGTGTTAAGAAATCGGCGGTTAGTGAAATTATCTCGGAAAAAGATGGGTCTATGATTCACTGTCAGTCTAGAAGATTAGAGCGATGGGCAGAGCACTTTCGGGAACAGTTCAACTGGTCTCCAACTACTCTTAGCTTACCTACTATCCACAAACTACCTGAATGTAAAACTGACATTCCCCAACTCTCAGTGAGGTTGAAAAGGCTATAAGTAACTTGAAGCGAGGGAAAGTAGCAGGACCTGATAGTTTATCTAATGATATCTTAAAGGATGGTGGTCCAGTTTTAGCTGGCAGGTTAACTGATATATTAGCCGATGTCTGGGAACTGAACATTATCCTATCTGATTGGTCTCGCTCACTGATCGTTCCAATTTACAAAAAGGGATAGAAATCCTCTTGTAGTAACCACAGAGGAATCAGTTTGACTAACATAGTATCTAAGATATTATCCTCTATAATCGTTCGGAGTTTATCCAACACTAGAAAATAGCAGACTCGGGAAAACCAGGCTGGTTTCAAACCTGAACGTGGCTGCATTGATCGAATATTCACCCTGCGCCAGATTCTCGAACATAGACACACGTACCAACGTCCGACTATAGTTGTATTTCTTGACTTGAAAGCAGCTTTGGACTCGGTAGACCGTGAAGTCTTATGGCAATGTTTGTCACTAAAAGGCGTACCTCAAAAGTACATAAACCCCATAAAGGCTCTCTACTCGGTCCCCATGGTCGAGTCAGAGCCTATGGCGAATCGTCACGAGAAATTTCATTCTCAAGCGGGGTTCGTCAGGGTTGCCCCTCATCCCTTTTTTAGTTACTTTCGTCATAGATGTAATCTTAGAAGTCTCACCCACTTCTTTTAACTCCTCAGGAATTAATCTCCTTTCAGGAGGTCCTTTCGTTGACTTAGAATACACAGATGATACAGTCCTATTTGGTGAAGAGGCTGACAATATGGAGAGTCTCCTGAGCACCTTGAGTAACAATGCAAGCATATTCGGGATGTGCTTCTCCCCTTTTAAATGCAAAATGTTACTCCAGGACTGGCCTGCTTCTTCACCTACATTAGTTATAGAGAGTGAAGTAATTGAATGCGTTGAAAACTTCACCTATATCGGAAGTCTCATTACCTCTGGTGCGTCGGTGTCTGACGAAATCTTAGCACGGATCCAAAAAGTGCGAATGGCATTCGTCAATTTACTCCACTTGTAGCACAGGCGAGATATCCATCTCTCAACGAAAGGCCGAGTGTACTGAGCAGCAGTTCGCACCGTCCTAACATATGGCTGCGAAACGTGGGCCATGAAAACCCATGATATGCGTCGACTTAAGGTGTTTGACCACAAAAATCCTCGTAGCATCGCTTGTATATCGTGGAACAGTAGAATAAGTAATATAGGTTAGACAGAAGGTTCTTGGGAAATATGGTAAATCACTCGAAGAGGTCATTAACCTTAATCGACTGAGAAGTTTGGGACATATGATGCGCATGCCCGGTCACCGTCTGCTTGGTCGCGAGATGTTAGTTAGGGTTAGGGTAGGATGGAAGAAGGGTAGAGGCAGCTAAACCAAAACATGGCATCAGTCCATGAAATCTTTGACTGTTGGTCTAAGCTATGTTGGTAGATGCAGATTACCTGGTTGGGGTCCGCGTGATAGTCGCAATAAATGGCTGGAAACACTTGGAGACATGGTTCAGAATCAGTTACAGTGGCGCAAGTGTATTCACTCTTTAACTTCATCTAAATCTTGAATCCTATTATTAGTTTCTGCACACCTTAACTTTATTTTCCCCTCTTGTATTCTGTTATCATGTTACCTCCGTTATCTTGAGGTGCTAATGTAGTATCGCAACTTGAACCTATGGGCTTATGTGCCCGGTTGTAGGTTGTTGATGGTGATGATGACATAAGGTGAAGAGCGAGGTCCTCAAATACAACACAAGGAGCACCAACCTAATCGAACTTGATGGTGAAACTCTGGAAGAAGTGGATACTTTTACGTACCTGGGAAGCATCATCGATGAACAAGGAGGATCCGATACAGATGTAAAGGCAAGGACTGGCAAAGCAAGGGCAGCATTACTACAGTTGAAGAACATATGGGACTCAAAACAACTGTCAATCAACCTCAAAGTCAGACTCTCCAATTCGAACGTCAAGACAGTTCTGCTGTATGGAGCTGAAACGTGGAGAACTATTGCAAACATCGTCAGAAAGGTACAAGTATTTATGAATAACTGTCTACACAAGATACTGAATGTCCATTGGCTAGAAACCATCAGCAACAGCCTACTGTAGGAAAGAACAAACCAACTTCCAGACGAAGAGGAAATTAGGAAAAGACGTTGGAAATGGATAGGACATACATTGCTGAAATCAACAGACTGCATCACGAGACAAGTAATTACTTGGAATCCTGTTGAAAAACGGAAAAGAGGAAGACCAAAGAACACACTGCGTTGAGAATTGGAGGCAGATATTAAAAGGATGAACAGCAACTGAAAACAACTGGAAAGGAATGCTCAGGATAGAATTCAATGGAGAATACTGGTGAGCGACCCAAGCTCCTGTGTGAGGAGAAACGGGAGTAAGTAGGTAAGTAGTGGTGTAATATGTTAATAAGCATGTTCTAGAATATAGGTCAATGGTGAATTCATTGTGAACCTTTTATTGTGTTTTCTACAAGCGATGAGATCCAACTATACTGGACAGAATCTATCTATGTTGTTTTTACTTTAAGAGTTCCCTCTAATATTTTTCCTTTATAATTTATGATTTACAAGGTACAGAAAAATGTACTTGGCTCCGAATCATATTGTTTACATAAGGGCTAGTGTAACGAGTTGGCTGCCAAAATAATAGATGAAACAGGTCAGTTTCTCTACATTTACAATTACACACATTCCCTGTAAGAGGATAATTAAGAGTTATACTGATTCTCAGGATAGCTAGATACCAACCAGACCCTTTACAACCTAAGTAAGATAAGTGCATTTCGCAGTGCAGCCACTCCGATCGTAGCTGTCATCCTGACAAAGTAATCGGGCCAGCCTACCGTGATGAACTAACTGGGTTATACTGGATGGAACAATTATTCCTTTAGGTCCTAATACGCCCAGTAAGTCCGTAGAAGACCGGTAAAACGAAAAGAAGCAAGGTCTGTCGTACTGTCGACTACACAAAGGTATGGCGTTTCCTGCAGACAACTATCACTACACCAACGCTGTCGACTCACAATAGAAAGAGCTAAAAAAATGCCTATTCTAAAAGCAGATATCTCACGGAAATCAAAAGATTCCCGTCTGCCGTAAGGCATTTACAAGTGTGGGGCTAACATACAAAAAGCTGCTTAAAAACACCATGAGATCGGGCCAAAATTGTCCCTGTGGCACTATGATCAGGCTGCCAGGTTAATAAGAACTTCTTTTTTTAACTCAGTCTCCTTTTCACGTACGTAGAGAAGAATCCTATCATGGTAGGGCCAAGGAAAGTGGCAACTACCATTATATTTATTAGATTCCTACTGACTGCGTCCCGGATGAAATGAAAGATAAATCCAACAGGAGGCTGTTTGAACCGCTACATAAAGCTAAATATTCAGATAGAATATTTATAGCAGATGATTTTAATGCCTAAGTAGGTAGTGTAAACCAAACTGAAAGATGCTCAGGCAGGTTATTTTAGTGTTCCAGCTCAGTGAACAAGAAGTGGTGACCGTCTACTGTAACAACGCCTAGAAGATTGTTCGTTTGTAGCATGCACTGACTCTAGGGATAAAGAAGAATTATCTTACATTGTGACCCTTTGCATTAACTCAACAATAAATTCAAATAGACCATATCATCATGAATCAGATGGGAAACCTAAAAATAAATTCCTGAAACAACTGGAGACGCATTTAATTAACTAATAAAACGGCGATTACCCTTATTTATCTGGGCAAGATATCCAGATTTCTACTGGCATATCACTGTATTGTGATCAATTCGATGTTCATAAAGTTCTTCATAGTACTGATCAAATCCTATTGATTGAGTTGTTTTCTGATCACTAATCTAAGTGACTCGACATCACTGGCACTATGTTGAGATGGAAGGTGGTTTTAGGGTTATCGCCAGGAAACGCTGGACCTAGGTTTCGTACTACTTGGTACCCATCAGCAAGGCAATATTTGAGGGAACTTATGCTTCCCTACGGGTTCAACTCCAAGTCACCCAGTTTCATAGTCTGCAACCAATACCACTGAACTGCTCATACCGCGACTGATTGCAATGTTTGTCACTGAAAGGTGTAAACAGACGTTGCGAAGGCTCTTTACTTGAACATAGTTGATTGAGTTAAAGCTAATAAAGAACTATTATCTCAACTTGCAACTACAATTAATATTCGTCAAGGCTGTCCACTACCTACATTTTTGTTCAATTTTATTTTACACTTACTACTAGAAATAACGCTTTTCTTATCCGAGTTTTAAAAGATTGACCTCCTATAGAATCCATCACCTACTGCATGTGATGATGACTGGCACAGGAGTAGGATGGAGGAAAGCTAAGGGGAAGCCAAACCGAAAAGGTGGAATCAGTCCATGAAGTTGTTGACTAGCAATCTTATCTTTGTTGGTAGAAGTAGACTACATGGTTGGGGTAGGTGTGAATCGTGACTAGTGGTTGGAGGTGTTAGACGACATGGATCACAGTATGAATCAGTTGTGTAGGTGAATCCATCTGTTATCGTTCCTTAGATCCTGGACTTAAAACTATTCCATTCTGCTATGGTATTTATCTCTCACTGCTAATGTAGTGAGGAAACTTGGACCGACGCACGCATGTAAGGCTTTACTACGTGCAAGGTTGACTGCAAAGAAGCCATGTATGTATTAGAGACTATGGTGGATCAGAAACAGTAGATACGTCGATAAACTCCTCAAAGTACTTATCCTAAAAGATGGATTCACATTAAACCGAAATTATTAGAATCTCTTTAAGGATTTTCAAACAACTTCACAGTGAAGAAACATCACAGGAACAATGACAATAATCCTGTTTCTGACAAGAAATTTTGAAACAAAGGCGTCTAATTGCTCTTACCGTTACTACAAGCCTGATTTCACCAGTTTATTACTGATGAGATTTGCATACCTCATTGAAGAGTAATAAATAAGAAAGTGATAGTGAAACTACGATGTTTTTTAACAGACACTATATCTTGGCCATAAATTCTAAATCAACATAATTAAAATCAGTCAACAAGCTTAAAGAGATTGAGTATTAACTTTTAGGGACCAATTAAGATGTTTCTTATGCAATTAAAATCTTATAGAAACTTACATTTCATCAGTAGATAATAAAGTAATTCCAACGGCCAGAGCGTTCGCTTTGCCTTCAGCCATTACAGCAACAATGGATTCTTTAGGTACCTCAGTCATCCGAGCGCCGGGAGATGTTAAACCACGACACATAATATTTGAACCATTTAAAACATGCTTGATTGCACCTTTGTCAACTTGTAAATGAGGCAGGATGAAAGGATCTAAACAATTTAATAAAGTTTTTATAAATTTCATTGAAAATATCTAATTTTCCAAAGACCAACGCAAAAAAAAAAACTGAATAGATAGGCGGCTTGGTAAAATTAAAGCCTTAATTAAAAGCAACCTTGTCGACTATCATCAGTTGATATACGTAAGATCTGAAGAAAGTTTCTCAGCATTGCTCAAGACCGATCACAAGCTCCAATCAACAAATACCACAGCCTAATGGTTCGCATCTGAATCTAAGTCAATAAACTCATTCAAATTAAGCAATTCAAAATACACTGGGTCACTTAGCCTTAAGTAAAAACAAAAAATATGAATATGGCATGACACAACGTTTTCTAAACGAAACGCGGATTTACTAAAATTTAGTCATGTCTGGGCACATAGCTTTGATTTCTGGTTACTTATACGTTATGAAATGTAGTAATCATAACAAATAAGTAAGTATGGGCAATGTAGTGCGTTGTGAATGCGTCAAATTAAAATTCCAGATCCCCAATGTTTTCTATAAGAGATAATCACGTGGGTGCTTACTGAAAACTCTTAAACCGAGCTGAATAAATAAAATTAGTTTAAATAACCCTAAAGTATGAAAACAATCAATACTAGGGCTACTTACATTTATGCAGCAATTTCAAAGACGGAATAAACGGTCCTTCACGTTGTCGGAAGAACATGATCTCTCCATCTGAATCTGAATACAAGTCAACATGTTCATGGCTTAATTTAAAAATTATGGACACCTATACCTTACCACTTAATATGTTTTACTACATCTTTTTTTGGAAGAATCAGGTCAACCATTTCTTTGTCTATAAAGAAATCATCGGTTAGTCGAGTGCGTAAGGACTTGACAACAGAGTTTTTGGCATTATTGGTACATGAAATATCCTCTTTTTCATCAAACCTAAAAGTATGATTAATTGTAAGTTTGCCTCACTTTTTAAACATGTGTAACCTCCCTAAGTAATCCACGTTGTAACAACGTCTCACAAATAAAGCGCTTCGAAATCTAAACTATGCATGCTGTGGTATCTGCTATTGATTATTATAATTTTTATGATTTTTTTAATGATCGAATTTATTTCCTTCCTTATGTGTGTTATTGAGTCGCTACAGAAAGTAGCACCTAGACTTAAGAGAGTATGTTACTTGACCACTGTAAATATAACATTAAGCTGGGAAGAAGCTTTATATATATATATATATATATATATATATAAGAAGAAATAAGGAGTAGAGTAAAAACGACTTGCAAAAAGTAATTATACATCTACATCCGGGTTTGGAAATTGAAGTGAGAGCGTAATAGTGGATTTTGGTAAATGAGTTTACTTAATGTACCAGGCAGCTAACGGTAATTCATGCTACATGAAAAGAAAGGTGTCTAGCTATTGTTTCAAGTGTTTCGTTAATTGGGTTGTTGTTGTGAAGGCTAGTAGGCAATCAAGATGGAACATGCTCGAGGTCCATAAAAGTGGGTACGCATTTAAGTTACTCTTTTATTTGGTCATCAGTGTTCAGTGGTAAAGATGGTAGGTCTGGCGACCAGTATTATTCGTTGCATTGGTTTATTCAGTGTAGATCCAGCTTCTCCTTGAAAGAGTTCACAGATGGAGCTGACACCACCTGTTCAGGCAGCGCGATCCGGACTTTGACCACTCTATGTGAGAAACAGATTCCCATACTAAGTTTGTTCGATTTTGGTGTTCGGACCTTTCTGAGGTGGCTTCTGAGATGATTAGTTTCAGAGCGAGTGATAAGATAAAACATATTAACACCTAAATCATTGTTTGTGATACGGAATAATAAATATAAGATTGCGTTCTACTATAAGATATTAGGAGAAGTTTCGGGGATTTCAGACGCTTATCGTAAGGGAGGTATCAAAGACTTATTACCAGCTTAGTACCTACTCGTTGAACACGCTCAAGTGTCTTGACATCCTTGACAAGATAGGGATATTTTTCTTGGATAAGGCATTCAAGATGAGGTCTCACGTAGGTAAGGTATAAAATCCGGAACTTCAAAACATTTGAATGCTCCGCGAGGTGACCGTAACACTCAAAACACTTTCGCTGCTGCTGCGTTGCAGTATGCAGTGGTTTTCCAGTCATGACATGATTACTCCTAAATCCTTAGATTCTTCTATTTTTGAAAGTAGCGTTTTATTCAAGGTGTTTTGGTGGCCGTGGATTGATGCACTCTTACCGCAATAATTTCTCACCGCCAACTTTGAGACCATCGAGCCAATTCACTTAAATCAGACTGAAGACCGAACTGGTCAGTGTTGCTGAACACTGTTTTCAAAATCTTCACGTCATCAATAAATAAGAGTGTCGACGATTTTAGCTAATGTGACAATTCAATAACATAAAGCAAAAATGAGATTGGGTCTAAGATGGCACCCTCGGGGGGGGGGACTCTGCTTAATACAGGCTTTCATTCAGACAGTGATCCGTAAACTTGAACTCCCTGTCTTCGTCAGCATAGAAAATTTTTTATCCAACTTCAACCTTATTATCCCAAAGTTACATAGCTTCCGCTTATGGCCGACATTGGACACTATCAAATGCCTTGGTGAAGTCAGTGAATATTAAATCTGCAAACAGTCCCTTATCAATAGCTTTCCCCAGTCCCCCCTCACAGTTAACAAGTTAGTAAGACAGAAAAGGCATTTACGGAACCCATGTTGCTTTAGAGTTAACAAGTTTTGTGACAACGTGAATCAACATTTTATCACCGAATATTTTCTCTAAGATGTTGACTATTATACTAATCAAACTGATGTGCCAATTGTTAAATGCTAGTTGCCTATTTCCACCTTAAAAACGTAGCTAATAGTTGTGTCCCCTCAATCTTTTTGAAGTTACTCTTGTCGAAAAGACATCCTGAACAACTCTGAGCGTGATTCCGAAATGCTGTCCGCGAGTGACGATAACAGTCTAGGGTTGATCCCATTAGGACCCAGTAACTTACCTGGTTTTGGATGTCTAAGCCAATAGAAAACCCTTACCGTAATAATTAGGACTGATTTGATTACAGCTATTTCAGTTGTATTTATTGAATACGCATTGACTTCACTACTCACAGAGAAAACCTCATTGAAGTATTCTGATAATTTTCCAGCGTTGCTCAAATTTGAATCAGCTAACACAGTTTGGTTATCAAGTACCAATTTTAACAGGATTCCATCATTTCTTATACTTCGTCTCACTGTACGAAAACAACCGTTTAGGAATAGTGAGGTTATTTTTCGCAGACTGCCTTTCGTAAATTATACGGGATCTATCAATAGTTAGTTTACAAAGGTTTCTAACTTAACGGTACTCTTGCTTAAAGGTATCACAACTCGTATTAATATACAACTTCCAACGACGTTTTTTTCGTCATTGTGGTTCTCGAGTGTCTTGTGATGGATGTGAGAACTTAAGTGGAACTGACCGTGGAACGAATGGGTTAGTTACCTCTTGGAATACTTCTCGCCATATATTTGAATGAGATGGAGCAGGTTCATATACAATATTATAAGTCCTAAACCCAAGGGATAGGACAACGTGGTCACTATTAACAAGTGGGATATGAGGTAAGATCTGTAACATCGTCAGAATTGTGTGTAACTACAAAATCTAGGAGTAAGAGTTCGTGGTCTGGATCAAAACTTATCGGTTTCATGGCACTGTGTATTAAGGCACACTGCAGACTAGTTAACAAGTTTCTACCGAAGCCACTCGCCTATAAATGTGATCTCCGTCCAGTTGGTGTGAGGTGCGTTGAAGTCGCCAACAATAAGGCACCTACTTGGCTCATAAGTGTGACTCGAAGTAAAATCGTCCGCTTGGCAGGTAGAACTACGGCAAATTACTCTGATAAGTACTTGGCTATGTCTAAACTTGAGAGTGCAGCTGGCTACTTGGCATGTGCCACTTTGATGTGCTGTCAACATACTATGTTGGATATATAAGTCATTCCAAACATATTAGTTAACTCCCCCACCCTTACGGCTAGTGACCCTATCAGACCTGATACAGATATACCTTTTCATGATTGGTGTATTGTCTACATCAGTTTTTAATCACGTTTTCGTGAGAACGATTATGTCAGGATTAAGTTCTCCTACCAGGATACTTAATTCGAACATTTTGTTCCTTAAGCTTTAGGTGTTAGCATACAATACATTCAAAATACCTGAATTAATACTCACCCTACCCGCACAGGTCTTGAGAGTAATCTCTTCCAAGACCTCATCACCCAAAAACCCTAGATTTGCAGGTTTTTGTCGTAACTCTGTAACCTTGTTTTTAGCTCGGTAAGAGCTTCTCTTCTAATACAATCCTGAGGTGACCAGGCATGGTGGATACGTAAGTTCCGCTCACAGATTTTGTGAGCGTTCCTCAACAGTACATTTTCTTCCATCCACATTGACAAAGTCGTTTTTCACAATTCATTTACTTTGTATTTACCGCCAATCCACTTACCGAATCTAATCACTTTCTGAATGTGAACAGCCTGAAATGTATCACGTAATATATGTCGGATAGCTGATTCAAATAAGTGAAGTTCATGGGCAAGATCTTTGGCAGTCTATGAATCCCTTGATTCCCTTAGATTCAAAATAATTGAACTGTTATGAGAGTAGACAATTTGGTGTTTATATCAAGGGCGTTTTTCGCTGTGTACATATCCAGTTTAGCATTGTATCATCCCTCTCATGCGCAGAACTCCTTTTGACTTCATATTCCACTTCTTCATCCTCATTGTCAGCCATAACTATATTGTTTGTTGGTGATGTTTTATTATTTGTAACCGATACTGACTTTCGCCTTTTGCCTTCCACCTTGGGTAAATTTAACATTGTTTTACGTGCTTCGTGTCAGGCTTGGCCAATAAAGACTTGGTTGGAATTAAGTCGCCCACGTAAATGTTTGTTATAGTGTCAGCAAGGCCGATAGAGCAGCTGTCATCTCATTTCTCCTGGGCAACAACACTTGCTTTTGAATCGTATTTTTTAGCCACGTTTATAAGTGATATCGCGTCTGGTAATTAGTGGTTTGAATCTAAACAATACAGTGGGCAAACCCATACGTTTACAGGTTTACTACACTGTTTGTATGTTGTTGGCGTCAAGTTTGGGCACAGATCGTGGTAACAACCTTTGAAGTCATCACATTCCATGTCGGTTTTCATTGGGTAACGACAGCTCCGGCGCTGGTAGGCACACTTTTTGTAGCCGTTGATAATTAGTGAACGATTGTAATCAAATGATCTTGTGAGACTTTGTTGCTATAAATGCTACAGTGATTTAAAAATACACAATTGACACACAAGGAAAATGCGAATAAAGATCACAATTATTTACTCCACATGTAAAATGGAAAATGTCCCAAAGCTTTAGTAAACTCCATGATACCTTTAGTGATCTGGGATCAATTAAAGAAAACACTTGCGATTTCAATGTACAAGACAATTAAAACCAAATAATTTACTTAACGAATAAAATGACACTGCACTTTTTAAAATTCGCGGTCTGGAAAGAGTTTAACTGTGGTTTGTTATGTTTTCCTTATTGAAGAATTTCCTGGTCGACGTGGTCTTCGTCTTCAAGTGTAACGTATATCCAAGTGTGACCTATGCAGACTGCAGTAATAAGTTTGTAAGCTAGTTTTTACTATGTATTTCATGCGTCATTACATATATGTAGCGGTAAATAATTCCGTAAATAAATGGTTGCATAGGCTGTCATTATTGATACCGACCATGTTTGTTATAAAGGACACGATTAGTTGAATGCGCTTTGTCACGCATCATTACCAAATCACGACACAACGTGAGAAGCAACTTGATCTACAGTTAGCTAGCTCAGACGCTGCTATTTCCTTAGCGTTTCACTCACTACCCAATGTAACTTCTCCTCCATTCCTCACCGCCTTCTGATTTATTCTTATCTCTGCGTGTGTGTTTAATCGTTGGAAGTTGCTTTGGTTATACGACGAATTTAACTTGGTTATATACCGGGTGCACTTCATACGTATTTATTACCGTCTCGACGGAGAGGACAAGAGATGAGGTAGCTGCATAGATTACTTTCTAATAATAATAATAACAGTTTATTTTCAGGTAGCATTTTGTACATGAGATTCACTACATATCTTATTAACTCAATCCTCAATACTGTGAGTCTATATGGACTACCAATAAACAGATGAACGACACACTACTGGTTGGCTGTATAAACAGATCCTCCGGAGTTTTAGAAGACACCCTTGCTTGCATATATTAATAAAGTTGCTTCTTCTCTTCCTATATGACTAGCAAGTCATCCATGGTGGCTTCAACCTCCCACACATAATTTGGAATGTTAACTCAGGTCTGCCTGTTTTTCGAATGCATAATGGCTATCTCTTTTTTCACAAGCGCCACGGCAAATCTACTCAGAGATTATGAACGTCTAATAACGGATGGCAATTCAACCAAACAATATTCAACGTTGATAACGTGCTAGTCACCTTACGATACCCACAGACTCGAAGTTCTGTTTGCATGGGCACCTGGTATAAAATTTCTAGCTGTACATTATTCACATCTCGTCTTGTCTCTGATTTTGTAAGTTGCTGCCGAAGTAGGCGGCCTTATGGACCAGATTTTTGTGTCAAAAGACTACACAGCCTATGGGAACCGTTAACTGAAGAACTTCTGTACCTGATATTAAACGTTTTTAATAGTTACTTTTCACTACCCCAACGTCAGATACAACGTCTCAGTTGATATGATGCAGTATGCAAGTGACCTGTAATTTTAATGAACTGATCCTCAAACAAATGCGGTTTCAGAGAAAGCCTCCTAATATTCAACAAATACATGATGCCAGTTCCGAATCAATTTTACTTACGGAAACAGCAGGAGTATCAGAGAAGCTATCTGATATATATTTTTGGGGTACCAGGTAGCTTTACTACAAGCAATTAATGCATATATAGACATGAGTTACTGTATAACAGTTTCGCAGTAACAAGTAGCTTACCTACTTGCGAAATTCCAGTCGTTAATAACAAATATTCGACGGTTACACTTTCGTGTCACTGATCCCACTCTCTTGGGTCACATAGAGCTTCCCGTTTCTCTTAGAATTGTTATAAGGCTGGAAAATGTACAAAGCGTTCTGTATTCACTCAGAAAAGCGACTAGGGAATGACTAAGCCATACAATAGTAGAGGTTACATCTAGCAGCACTACAACCAATTTCCACTTGTATGTGCTTGACCGGATCCAAGGTATAAAGTCCCTAATTTGCGCATACGCTGAGGTCAGCGCTAGGTTCCCCCAACAATCTGCTATAGTCTGTCTGACTTTTTATTTTACAAGCACCCGAAAGGACGAGTACTAACATATTCTGCGAACTGTCTATTAAATCGAGCGTCTTTATATATTGCTGTTTTACATGAAATATCTTTTATCGCCAATTTACAGAACGCAATCTTTATGGCTGATTCCCTCCTATACTTCAAATAGTTAGTGTTAGCGATTCGTAAACCCTAACCCAAAGATACATTCGTTTATTCAATCAAGCAAAAGGCGTTGTATTGGGTTTTTTGTAAGATTGATTTGTAAACTTTCATCAATCAATTCAGCTCCAAATGTGAGGTATATAAATGTTGTTTGCTAGTCTCGTCTCGTATTTTTGCTCCACAATATAATCTTCCTACAAGTCTAGTCTTTTGGAATAGTCGTGCGTCATGAAGAAATAAATCGTGATAACCGATCAAAGTACAAATATCAGAGATAACGATTCGAATTAACCGTACAGACTATCACGGGCATCACACAGAATTAGGCTGCTCTAGATAGTCTAGATGTATTGTATCGCTGACCGTAGAAATTAATAAGAAACCACGAGTTTGTCTCATACGATAAAACGTATCAGTTGGTGGGCTAGAAAGCGAGACATATAAGTGACTCGGAGGCTAGACTGGTTTTCTTTAAGCATGTCACACTTTCTACAGTATTTAACACCCAACACTGCTTACCGTTAGAAGGTATTTTTTCAGCATTTCGCATTCGTCCTCATTGATTATAAAATGCGGTTTTGAGTGAAACCTCCATTAAACTATGCCGTTTACAAAGATGTCACGAAGATCAGTTAGTGAGAACACGGAGTCGACGTCTTCCACGTAACAGACTGGTTAAAGCTAAACATGAGTGTGAACATATACGGCTGATTGGAAGTCACTAGACGACTCACTAGTCTCCGTTAGCAGCTCTTTTATTAATACCTACGAACAATTACGACTAATGTCTCTTCGGCAAATAGTAGTAGTAGTAGTAGTAGTTTATTCTCAGGTAGCATTTTGTACATGAGAGCATACCAGTTTACAGGCACGATCAGAATGATATAGATTGTTTTTAACAGGGAATATATAGAGAGTCATTTTTTATGAAAATCATGCTATATGAAGACATTAATTAATATTTATAAAGTCAACTATAACAAGGTCCAGAGTTTACAGTGCTAAGGAATTAGAGATGTGTTATGTACTGTAGAACACTTCCAGCATGCGTTCGCGCGTTTTTCGACTGTGATGCTGTAATCGCAGAAAATGGCTGTGGGTAAGCAGAATGGATCATAGAGACTATCCAGAAACGGGAAAAGACTGTGTATTTGATATTAGGTTAAAAGAGCCAATTTATGTGGGTTGGTCTAGAACGGTGAGTTATTGATGCGTTAATTTCGTTCTTAACCATCGTTTGGAGTAAGTTGCTTATGTCAGCAAATGTTGCAAATGTCAGTGTTTAAATGGCAACATGTTAACCCATAGATAACTAGTACATCATCTTCACTGCTTACCGCTACTCTACGTAAAAGACTATTTTCCTGAAAGTTGATTTGGTTTGGGTATATCAAAAGTTTACCAGGCAACGGTCAAACTTATTTTCAAACGATTGCTAATGCTGCGAATAAACCCTGATATTTGCAAATGTTCTGGTATCTTTTGCCACGCTAACAGATCAAAAATATCAACTCACTACCACCGCGACGAACATTGCCAAGGGAGATGTTGCAATTATTGAATGTAGGTCAGTTAGACTCAACTCTATTATGGCTGGTATTAGCTCTGGACTTGGCTGACAGAAGTGTTTGTGTTGCTACTGAGCGTTTATGTCGTCTAGAAATTTGAATTACCCTGCCAGACGGTTAAGTTATAAATTGCATCGTAACAGTATTTCTTTTATCTCAAGTGGCTGACTAGGAATAATATAGTTATGGCCAATTATGGTTCGAGACTCACCCTCCGTCTTGAACAATATCTACATAGTACAGTCGTAACAAATTAGCTTAACTAATTGACAGATACTTTTAGTGCATGCCCATACTGACATCGTTGCCATTTGCCGTTATCAAAATCCTTCATTCAGTTGTGACTACAATTATAGATTATACATTGCCCTTTCGCTAGTCGTATCAACTATATTTAAGCAAATAAAATCTACAAAGTTTGGTTGTACCTATGGTCCTGAATTGTGTGGTACCAACTGCTAACACTGTCAATCTTGAACCGCGGTTTTAATGCCTAATCTTTCTTGAATCTAAACGACCCTTAGGTGTCCACCATATAAATACCTCTGCTTATTATCCATCATAGATTATTTAACCTATCGTTTCTTGCTGCTGGTTGGTTTGATACTTATTCACTTAATAATAGCTACATGTACAACGTTTGATTTTCTAACTCTATCATCTGTCATGTACTCCTATTTTCACATTACACGTTTCGCTTGCTTTTCACTCCCTAGTGCATACCTCAGACAGGTTGAGGAAGATGTTTTATGTTTGTTCAAATAATTCTTGTTTGATTGCAGTAATAATAATAACTTGTACAATATTTCGATTCTCATCCTTACGTCACGTCTGTATATATGGTGGTTACGGTAATATAAAGACCCAATTATTGTTACTGCTGTTAAAGGCTTTTTCAACAGGGTTACACTGCATTACGTCATCTGTGCTCTACCAAATTATATCTTCATTTCATAACTTACATGGCTCAGAAACAAACCATCCCACATAGAATATTCCAAGACTTGGTCATAATAATTGATCGATACTTAAATCGCGTGTAGGTTTGACTATCCAAACCATGTATTTGTTTGGGTGAAGTACATGGCGAAATTAATAGTTCCACACTAACTGAAATGAAACGAAAAATTTCAATAGTGGACTCCACTTAGGCAACTTATCAATATCTTTCGGATATCGGAAATTACCTCACTAAATCCACTAGGCCCAGAAACGTATGCAATGAGGTATATCATAACCATTTGGTGTGGTTTTTGGGGAGTACCGCTTGATTCTTCAGTGTGTAAATGTTTCGTAGTTCAAATCTTGTTATTGATATTTTGTTTAGTTGGGCGGGTTGCATTTGTAATCTCACATAAATGGTTTACAGTAGTTATGTAGCTAGTTATGCAGGTTTCGTTGGCTAGTGTTATGACAATATAATAACACTAGTGTTATCTTGGTGTAAAAAGATAGCTGGGCATACAGCCGAGATCGGCAATCACACACATATTACTATGGTAATGAAAACATAGATTTCACAAATCAAGGATCCTGTAAACTGACTTAAATTTTATATGAAATTTCGTAATATGTAAACTATTATTACGCGAACCCTATTGTTGTATATTTTGGCATTACTTGTGAATTTATTACCCCAAGATATATCTCTGTCAGTGTTTAGCCGTTCTATCAGTAAGATAATGCCTTTAAACTGGCATATATAATATAAGACATTTCAAAACATATATTATGTTATACGGGTGCTAGGCAAAATCCCCATGTACCAGAAGAAGAAGAGCTTGTTTAACAAGGCAATCTTACTCGTTATCAGTCCGTAAAACAACTAGCACTTAACAAGAAGAATAATTTGATTAAGTACATACAGTTCAATTGGGGTGAATAATACTTACAAGGCCTCATATAAGTGGCAGAGAGTGAAACGTTCCGTCACGCGTTCGCAATCGACAGTCAACAAAAGAAAGGTTCATTTAACCAACCTAAGATGAGGAAAATAACGATGTCCAAGTAGACAAGCAAGATGATGTATATTTAAATAATCACAACCTGTAAGTTCATGAAATAAGCAATTCTTTTTGACCAATTAATCTTTCTTAATACTATGAGAGAAGATCTAAGTCATCAGAATAGCAGTAGTCGATAGGAACATCTGTGACTACCATCCCAATAATTCATATTTAACAAACTTTAAGCTCTGCGTTAAATGATGTATATGTTCCTAGGAGGAATGTGGTCATGATCCTGTCAAGTTCCAAGAACTTGGTGTGGGTCAGTTTCCCCACAAGTGGTTCCAAAAATACTGTGGATCGTAAACTGCTCCATAATCAAAACTACTTGTAACAAGAACATCAAGTATCTTTATGAATAATTATATGCCTATACGGAAACGCTAGGAAACTCGAAATCAATATTGCAGTGATAAGACACTTGTGAACTCGACGTAGTTCGAAGATCTTGGTTTCGATTAAAACTTGACTGATAGCTAGATAGATCTTCAAGGAATGACACTTTAGATTAAAAGGAAAGCCATCAAGATTAGTCTATCGACTTTTATTCACTCCCTTCTGCTAATCGAAATGTTTATCATACAAGCCCTTCAACGTACTATTGATTATGCTGTGGTTATGCTCAATGCAACAATCGACAAGTTACTGGTATAGAGTATAAATACTCCCACATCTAAAATCAGACAAGCTATGTAACAATGATGTGGCATTACTGACACAATGTCAAAAGCATACTAAAGTAAACTTATCCGGTCTCGATGCATAACATATTTCGTAGTCCTTATCACCCTTATGTGCAAAATATATATGTAAAACCTCAAAGGGAACCACAGAAGACAATTTTCAAGGTTGCCAAGCAAAATGCCAATCTTGCAGAAGGCTTTTAACTCGACACACTACGAATATTCTCTGCGTAAAATGCCACTACATTTCCCACTGGCGACTGTCACGGTAATATAAAGGAGCTTTAGGATGTTGTTAGACATCTGTGTTACACAGTACAAGTATTTTCTGCCACTTAAAACAGCAGGTAACATTTCTGACCTAAACCAAACTTTAAACTTTCATTGAAACCTCACTAATCATGAGTGTTTGCATGTTTATTCAAACAACAAACCCCCTTCTCTAGATGGTACAAGTAAAACTGCCCTTCCCAATATATATGACTGTACTTAAAAGCATCCAACTCTTATTATCGTAACAAAACTCTATTCCATTAGGTCATTAAAACTATTATTATCTTCTTTCCTGAAAGCTGTTTATCGTCCCCATATCATCACTTATGCTTCTGGTAGTTAAGTAACCCATTGGCTTGTATACGAGTGTCACCAACCATAGTTATCTTTATTATCCAGTGAAATAATAAAAAAACATAATCACATTTGTACCAGCTCGGTGCAAAACAGATAAATTTTAGTCATTGAATAATCAGCTGAATATTTGAGCCATGTTTGAAGATTTCGCCACTTTGTAAATTATAGAATGAATTGTAGGGAGTACTCGTTTATTTTCGTATGCTCCATCGATTTTTTAATATTTTACATAGTCCGTTGTAGAGTCTGAAATTTCGGATGTTGTCTCAGGTACTTAGTTATATGTTAACTTCGTATTTCAGCTTTGTTTCATACAATTTTACTTCATAGAACCTTACCAACCGTGAGTTGCTTTATTTTTTATTATTATTTAAACTCAGCTTGATTTTAAAGGAGGAGCGGTGAGCTACAATTCATATCTTGGAATCTGTGATGTGGACTGTAACAATTTAGACCTAACCTATGTGAGTGTCAGATCACTTAGTGTGTGTTCTGAAGTTTGATTTGTGTAGTTTTGATTCAGTCTAAAATTCAGAGTGCCTCTTCATATAAAAGATAATCCATTTTGCCTTGTTTAAAAGTTTTGAACACCGTGGTTAAATTTGTATCTTATTATTGCTTGGAAAAGGTCTTTCATATTAGCATTTTAGTCCCAAACAACCTGTAAAGTGTAAATAAAGACAAAATTTTAATGGTAAACAAAGTGTAAGTAAAGACGATAGTGCAACACTTCGCGCCTTCTTCGCCTGTCATGTGTAAATAAATAGACACTTGTCGTACATCTTATTTAAGTGGCATACTTTTTCTTTATCTCGTCACATGTGTAATCTTTCCAGGTTGTCCATAGGGCCCTATGATAAGAATAGTCTATATTAGCGTTGCGTGTACGACTTTCATTGTCGCATAAATCGAGGCGAATTTAGTTCCAGATCCTTTCCTAGGACGGTTAGGGAAAATCGAATATTTGTGCCTTACACCTACTGTAAAGCAGACTCATAAAATTAACCCTCTTCCGCTGAACTTTCCATCATTATTGTTGTTAAACCTTCAGTATACAAAGCATTGAATATATCGTTGTTGGTTCATCTTTGCTGGTTATATTAGTGATTAACTGCCATTACTAGTAGCTCGGCATATATATGCTATCAGAGAATACTTTGTGACGTAGGACTGATAAATAATCGTCACGTTATATTTTAGTAACTTAAGGAAGTGTACCGTGTTGGTAATGACTCATTTCGAAAACCAAATTGGCAGTTAGCATATTTGTAGATTATGCCTAATCATCCCGGCTTTTATTTCATCTCATGCTCTCAATAATTCGTATCATCGTTATAAATAACTATGCAACTATTTTAATGGTCGGAATATAAACTGTTCTCTTTATTATGCTACTTCGACTTTGGCAGTGGCTTATTGCTTGAAGCGTTCCAATTCCAGACACTAGTTAGGGGGTTCCTAATCGCACCTTCAGTTTGGACAGCTCGTTAGTATCACTAGCCCTCGCCCATTAAGTGTTGCAGTAATATACCACATATAATTTACTGGTTGGTTAGAATTTAAATTTGCATTGTATTTCTAGTTTGTCTTATTTTATTGCTTTACTAGGTATGCATAAATTCCAAGTCAACTTATCGAGAAAGTGTCTACTTCCGTCACAGCGTTTGTTGAGGCTATACATCGTGATAGCTGCTCAACTAATAATAGTGAAGTCCGTGGTGCAATCAACTTGGAGTTTGTGGTTCATAGAAAAGGCTGTTGGTTAGGACCGGAGGCTTCTGTTTGGGAACGTTGGATCGTGAATGTTATTTTGAAAACTACTGATGCAAATGGTAATATATGTGTTTTTGTGCAGTTTTTGTTTCCTAGAACTCAGGTAGATTATAGTGCGTTGTTGAATCTATTGTCCCCTCATTGAGTGTCACTCAATTAGTTTGTTCAGCCTTATTTATTAGCCCTTTGGTTTGAATCATTCTGCACGTATAATTGTATGGGAAACTAGGGTATGTCGTCAGTCTGTACTGAACATGTACCTCACATGATAACAAGTTTGTATATATTGAATTATACTTAGTTGTATAGTTAAATATTCAGTCGTTATGCATGTCAGTAATATTATCAAGGGTTCATAAATGTAACTTTTGTGTACTCTGTATTCAAACATGATATAATGTGCACAGAAAAATTGCTTTAAATAAATTGTTGGTCAAATTATCTATATGCTGTTTTTATTATATCTTCAATATCCGTATTATATACCCTAGGTTCAGTACAGAGCATGCGACAACAATTTTATTTAAAGTAGATTTTTGTCTCTTCAGACCGATTTTTTTATCTCAATACTGAGAGGATAATTATTCATCTATTATATAAATAGTTAAAATTTTGTGCGTTATATGAACTTAGTCACTAATATTCCTTGTTATATTTTAGCTTAATGGTATTTGACTTTCAAACGATAGGTTGCACTACCATTCCTCACGTATTGTAGTTCAGTCACGTAAGCATTTCCAAAGTTAAGCACAGTACTGGGCAAAGGCGCCGAATCGGTTGGTGAGGTTGTGGCATATTATCGATTGAAATGGGTATAACATGCATTTAGTATGCCCACCTATAGTCTATTTCGATATATAGTGTTTACTATCATAGGAGTAAGTTGAAAGCTAGAGTCTCCTAAATCCTAACACATCACCAATCCACGAAGCTGTTGATTGTTAATATAAGCCATGTTAACAGATGCGAACTACCTGGTCAGAGTCAGCGTGATATTCGCGATCTGTGGTTGAAGACTTTAATGACATGGGTTCGAATCAGTCACAGTAGCATAAGTGAATTTATTCTTTATTTTCCTTTAAAACCTGACTCCAAGTATTCCTCATTTACATGCCTCTTCGATCTATGTTTTCAATGTTTAATCTATGTTATTATGATTGTTACTACTATTTAGACTCCTTTGTTATCTTGCTGATTTGATCTCGTCGTGATATTGGAAGGGGAACGCACGAAAGTATCAGGCTCTACGTCGTTTGTGACTCACTGTCTCAAACAAACTGTAACTCGGAAAAACGAACGTATATTTTGCGTCTGAGTTGAAATTGGTTTAGGTAGAGATTACGCTTTTTACCACCACGGAATTAAAAATAACTGACCAGCAGAAGCTAACAATAAATGTAATGCTTGCAAAATGAAAAGCAATGTTGACGTCCTGTTACTGTTTAATTAGTTGTCAGGTATCCTGCTCACACGGTCGTCTGATCAGTAATATTGGAGATTTTAGAGACTAGTAATGTAAACTACTAACTTCAAGTATAAACTTATCTCTAACTCCTTTTGGTTTAACTAGTTCTTGGCTCCATGGCACACCAACCGATTACCCAACTAATGAATCTTTTCTGAGCTTAGGAAGTTTAGTTTAAGTTAAATACAGAATACTAAATGCTGCATAGATTAAAGAAAGCGTTACGTCACACTCACAATAGGCACTCTATCGTTCCCTTTGTTATCATGTTTAGCAGCTAACGGTTTATTACTGATTGCTCAGAAGTTTGTTGCACACCATTGGTAGTAGCTTACTAATCTGTTCCAAATTTAGGGTTCTCGGTTTTACCAATTAGTTATTTGTCTCTACAGTGATGGGAGTAACACAGTGTAGTTTCAATTTTTCACTGCAAAAGCACTAACTTGTAATTGAACTTTTCTAGAAAGTAAGTTTTTTGTCAGTCTCTGTTTACATTTTATGCGTTTTCTTGAATTTATTTTAATTTAATGAGTGACACTTGTCATAACAAAGCTGTTTAGTGAATTCCTAAAGCCTAGGTAAGTGGTTGTCGGTTATAGCGTACCAGTGATATGAAATGAATTACATCTCTAGAGTGCTGTTTAGAAATAAAGTCCGACAAACCCTCAATCGTGAACGTCTGCTATAATTGTACTGCTAACAATCATTTTAATCTGTCAATTAGTTGGTTGTACTATCTTTTTCTGAAACCAAGGCGTAAAAGTTTTAGTTTCCTTTTAAATATATAGCTTCCCACATTTTTGTCTCATTTTCTTCCACATATCATCAAACTTCTCCAAGTATCCGTTGTCATGTGATTTCTTTTTCCGAAGCTAATTTTTTAGTGTTGTTTCTCTTTAAAAAGTGTTTTAAGTACGATTCAAAAATGGTCCATCTAGTTTTCTCTACAAGTTATCGGACAAAGCCCATCCTGTTTTGATAAATTTATCGTAGCATTTCTTCGCCTACCGATTGGTAAATCGCCATCCCAATTATTCATCTCTATTGATGTGATTTACAGTGCATTATGTTTATCATCCACTGGGTAATTGAAAATATTGCCGATTAGGCAAATTTTCGGAAATACAATGAATTATGTTTCAATTATTGTTTTTGCTTTATTCAAGTTTATAAACTAAGAGATTTGCGTGGAGTTTTCTATTTTGTAATGTATAGACTGTTCCATGCAATGATTCATTTTTTACGAGTTTTCTGTCTACTATGACAACAATTTTTTTTAACTCACTTTCTATCGCAGATAAAGATCATCGTAGCCAACTTACCAGTCAGTTGAGTGATGAATTACGCACTATTCTTGAGCACTTCAACTCTCCTTCAGCTTACGCCCCATCTTTAGGTAGTTCACAAGCAGAGACAGAGCATATCATCGACTTTTCCATGTGCGGAATCTCACCTTATCGATTCAATATTAATCATTTTACTAATTCATGTCAAAGCCGTTCTGGAGTGAGTGTGACCATGAGGCGAATATTTAAAGATGTTAGACTTTGATATATTTTCATGTGTTTCCATTTTTTGTATATTACCAATAACATGTACGTAATTTTGATAGCAATTTTATTGTACTATCGATCATAAAGATTGAAAGTTTACACTATTTGCCATTTATTTAAAGTTGCGGGGATTACTTCTATCTTTCTTTATCTTTGTTTTTATTTCCGACTGTATTATTTTTAATTACATGTTAATATTTCATTTTTCACATGTTTTATGATTTAAATTACTTTCATATTATTTGGGACTTACATTTGTAAATGTATAGCTAGAACTAAATTTTCCACTTGATTTGTGACTGCTAATTCCCTGATTTTAGCTATCTTTTGTCAATTGTGTAGAATTCCCAGCCTATAAAGTAGTTAGCATTACTTACATTCATCAAATACTTTTAATACCGAACAAGATATAGAATAATAAGGATGTAATTCATTAGCAAGTTAGAGACATGTACTTTTTATCACCTCTTGTGGAAATCAGTGATACTATTTGGATGTAAATGATTTAAGTGAAACATTATTAAAATATATGGTTCAATGGTTGAAGATCGAGTCATTAAACTAATCAACCTTAACAAAAGATAGTAGGATATCCTTTTGTAAATATGTAATAGAAATATTGTTATAAATCGCAATCCATAAATTTATCTACTTTGCCGCATGTCGATATACTAATGCAACACACTAAGTACGGATGCATATTCTCGAATTTAAGCTACATTTCATTTGTAAACACTAGCAATACCACCCGGTTGTTTTGAATTGGGTGAGATGCTACCCAAACAATAGTTGAATGAGGAACTCACTAGCCACTAAACCATCACTCCTAGTATATTCCATCATTTCACATAAAAGTAAATGTATTTATAAAACAACTTAAGATGTAAAGTTCTCATATTTTCTTATTATAGACTGAGTGAAAAAATGTCCATACGACCCAGTATTCAATAATGGCTCATCACATCAATCTTTTATATGCGAATTCAATGATGGTATCTGTGAATGCAGTGCAGTGGGATATTTTGTGAAACAGACAGCATGTAAACTACATTCTGAAGGTTTGTGTAATAGTTTATACATAACTAACCGGCTACCTAACACTTCTTCCCTAACATTGTTTAACCTGATAATTGAAACTGATATCTCGAGTTGCTGTAATTGTACTTAATCTAACGTTTTGTATCAGAGTAAAATTACTTCACCAAGAATTTAAGAAATAAACTCGATCAACCATGACAACAATGGCATGTTCGAGTTTTCCTCATTCATATTTTTCGAATTCACTGAAATAAACATTGATTAATGTTGAGGCGTAATAAATATTTAGTATCAAATATCTCTCCAAAGTATATTCATAGGCATGATCTTGGCTTTTGACACAGTAAGAGTGCATGAAAATCCATTACTTCTTGCTTACGACACAAGTGAAATCAAACTGGTTTCTGAAACAATTAGTGACGGATAGGAAGTAGAACAAGTACTGAAGAGAAATGTGAATGGTGAAAGTACATTGATAGCCTGTGAAGTTGACAGTGTTAGTCTATAAAGTCATATGGCACTATTTTGAGCCATGTTAAATGGTGCAAATATTTTATTTATGATCTGAAGAGTAATCCTCGTGCTTTGTGATTTAAGTTCGGTTTTATTGGCTCAAATGTATCCTTTGTCCGAAATCTTGCAAATAATATTACTTTTGATCCTCGATTGCCATTGTCTCTTGTTGTACTGTATTTTCTGTTTACTTTGCTACTACTGTTAGTGTTGCTATTACTACTCTACTTTTTGGTCTTGTTCATTTCCTCTTTCTACACCGATCACTGTAAGATGCGACAACTTGAACTGAAATGTACTTATGCCAGGTTCGTAAGTGTACATGAGTTGAAATTAAAGTAAGGTAGTTATCTTCGTATTAGTTAATTATGCAGATAACAGGAAAAGATTATTGACTTCCTTTTAGAGAATGTTAGTTTTTTTCTGAATTCTACATTTACTCCTCATCTTATGATTGAAGTCTAGATGACAAATCATAAAAGTTAATTAAAACAACGATACCAAAGTACATACTTCACTGGTCACTCAAGCATCAATGAAATTCGAGACTTGATTACGAGGTCTAATTGCCTCCCCGTTTTGTCAGATGGAATGTTTATCTAATTTGAAAATATCTGTACCGTTTCACTGATGCGGTTATATATCGAAACAGATCAGTCTCAGCTACCACATGTACACTGAACGGATTGCCTCAATACATCGGTTGCTTACAAGTATGATTAAAGATAGATTACAGCTTGGAAATTGGATCCAGGGCGTACATTTTGTTCTATTTGGGGCTCGTAGGCTGGATGTACTTGTGCCGCTTGATACGAACGGATTGAATCCAAGTCTTGGTATGACCATCAACACGGATCTAGGTACATCCAACTATCGAGTCTCGAACAAGGAACGAGCGTTTTGGATTCTACATCCCAGACAGTGTCAATAGCTTTATTTGGTCGTTGACTTTCACCTCAGTTTTTAATGACTAAGTTGTTGACTAGTCACAAGATAAGACATACATTATCAGTCGTGAGTTGTTAACTTTGCAGTTTCCTTACGTTATTTGTCCTTAACAGTTAAGATGTTATGTGTTCATTATTAAATAGCAATTACGCACTATTCTGATTTGAATAAAGAATAAATAATCGTGGCATATTAGGATGGGTTTATTTATTTCTCTACTTTATGACTTAGAAACTAGTAATAATAGGTTTAAAATCACCGTAAATACTTTATATCATGCTTTTATATCGATTTTAGGGCGATTACTAATATAGATATCATAAAGTTATAGGTGATCTATGTGAATCCATAGTAAGAGGTGCCAACCCGCAGGAAATGTTAGTCCAAGATTGCCTTCTAGTTGTCTCTTACTACGCAGCGATAAACAACATCATGACATTGAATGACGTAAATGAGCGACCATCAGTATAATCCGATAAGCCCAATTCATTAGACGACATGATAATCACCAATAAGGGCATACTTTATTCACACAAAAGAACATGATACACCATTACATTATCATGGTTATTTCTTCATCTCACAATGAAAACAAAGTTCTGTGTTTATGACAATAATCTTTCAAGCACTTTATTATTACTTTAAGATTAAAGTTGATATAGTTACTTCGTAGAAGTAGTATTTAAATTTTTTGTATCATGATTAATACTTTCAGTTAGCTTGTAAATCTTAAAGCCAAACATGAGTAAACATAAATTAATCTTAAATCATAATTAACAGACTAGTAACGTTGTCAGATAAGTTAGAATTCTGAGATTAGACAGTATTTCGAAATTAATAACTCTTTGATTTCTAGTTTGCATACAAAACTAAGGTTAGTTAAAAATTAAAATCTAAGGAGAACGGGGTATCAGTTCCATCTATGACCACATCACTGATCAAAATCGGGACCGTCAGATAATTCAACAGATAAATGAGTGACCATCCAGTGGTCGATACTTCTTGTTTCGGTCAATTCATAAAGACAAAGATTCCCTGCAGTAACTGGGCATAATAATTTCAACCTCCGATGTGATTACAGTTGTTCAATTTGAAGGTTCTGATATCACTACGAAACAATTGTTCATTACTTAGTGGTTTATAATGGTCAAAGCATGAAGTACAGTAGAAATTGTACGCTCTATCTTACTCGAATGTCCGTTTACAAATTAATAACAAGTGATAGCTATGATTTGAATAAATCAAGAACATGAGGATTTTCAGAATAGATCCATTATATTTCCTAGTTCTTCAAAAAGCCCCTCAGCTACACTAATTGATATTATTATTACGATTATTATTATCATGATTATAATTATTATTATACCGAGCGTTATACATACCTTAATTAAAACGGAACAGAAATGCGGTAAGACAGGAAAATGACATTAATTACATAACAGAGTAGTAATTAGGTCTACCTTTATCATTGATCATTTATTGTCTTTCAATACAAACAGTTAGTAATAAATGAAGACCAATCTATACCGTATGATAAAAATCACCTCGGTCGCCGTTTCAAATGGGAATAAAATTGCACATCTACATTTCTGATTACTAATAAGTAGCATAAATTAGCATTTAAAACTTATTGAATTTTGTGTTGGTCAACAGAGTAGTCAAGACTCAAGTATTTAAATGTTGGTAATGGAATCACGTGTAATGTGTACGTAATAAATACTGGATAGGAGACATGATTATAAAGTCAAGTTAAATAGTTATTATGAAGTTAAGACTGACGTCATAATAAATATCACTAAAATAAAAAAAGCAATTCTATAAGCACGTTACTTAGTTATACCTAACAATCTCAGGTTCGGTGTATAGTTGCAGTGTGATTATCCTAAAATGCACAAAAGAAAATAGTGTGTATATGTATAGGCCTTAATTATATGGCATATTGTTAAGTCATTTAAACACAATGAATATTCATTTGAACTGGAATTCAGACATCCTAGGCTCAATGTACTTGAATAGCTTAGCAATATGGCACAACCATAACCTCCCTCTCTCTCTGCCTCTTAACTCTGAACTAGAACTTTAAAACTTTATGTTAATTAATACAGTATAGATGATATTCTAGCTATACTGTTTTACTTCATCTTAAATGAATGCTGTTACTCTATATTTGTGGCAATTAGTAAACAACTACTAAGTTATAGACACTAAGGACATGGTTTAGTGTAGAAATCCGTTTTTTGTGGTCGCGTGCTCAAAATTATGCAATCGTGTTTGTATGTGTACATTAATAACAAAAATTAAAAAAGCAAGGCAACAAAAATGGGGGGAAATATATTGGAGAAAGTAAAAGAAAACATGTAAACTTTTCATTTCAACAGATTTTGTAGTGCACGGTACTGTAGTAACCTCTAATATCAGTGAATAAAGCATCAAATTTTTAATAACAGTCTATTTTATGTTTACCATATACACGTTACTAGAATGACTGAAAATCATAAACTCTTCGCTTGATTATGCTGTAGAATTAAATTTGACTACTTGCTTTTAACTGAATGTAACGATATATTTCGTATCGTCTTGTATTTAGACTTTTTTTATCACACAAAAAAGATTATTAGAGTATCAGAATATCGATCAAAGGTACTCACTGAAGTATACGAGATTACTCCGTTTAGCAGTCAGAATAGGTTCAGATATTTGTAGCTCAACGGGCTTAGTGGAAAAATATATCGATTATTTGATACGGATATTATCCAGGGCAGTTATAAATCATTATCCCCCCCCACCTCGTGGTTAGGGAAAAGTAGCTACGGTCTAATTTGAAGTGACAATATTTCGTTGCTATCGAGCATCAGAACACAAAACAAATTCGTTGTTTAAAGTCCTCTGTAAAGTGAACAGTAACCTCCCACCTGCAGCTTATTATACGTATCGCCGAAGTCCTCTATGTACCCAGAAAAGTCAGAACTATTGGTGTGAAAAAACTATTCTGCTTTTCAGAATAGCTGCTGATGATTTCCTTTGTTCATTAAGTTTTAGATAAGTGCCACAGAAGAATGTGCTTTATGTATCTCCATTTAATATAATAATTGCTTATTGTTTAACAGGTATTTATCATCACATTTTTCGTGTGTTTATCTCTTCAACATAATTTTTGTATACTCTTAGGGGCTGTTCGTATAATGGTCTTATCATCTAACGATATAGAGTACTTTTGTATATAAAATATCATGAGTTTATAGTTAGTAGAGGAAATCCGTAGCATTCCAATACTATCCCATTAGATTTTATTCATAATATAAACATTGGGTTTTGTTGTGTTAAATAAGGAGACGAATGTAGGTCAACTTATTAGAAGGACTATAAGCACAAGATTTCGTTTGTCATAAATATTATCTACTGTTTTCTTGTTATGTAAACAATAGTTTTACTTCAGCGATAAGAACTTTAATATTTTGTTACTTAGATTAACTGTGAGTCACTCCTGATATCAGGAAATAAATTATTATTATTATTATTATTATTATTATTATTATTATTATTATTGTTATTTATAGTAATGGCTGTCTCTATCGCATGAATTATTTCATGTCTTGTATAGCATATGCGTAGATTAATATACAAATAGTCAGCAAAATTTTATACTCATCTCTACATTGCTTACAATGTATTGTGAAAAATATAAAAACTACTCAATTTGAATATACTCATTTATTAAATAGTTGGTCTGTTTATCCAGGTTTTCATGCTTGAGCTGATTTCGAAAGACAACCGCTAACTAATAGTATGGTCTGTAACAAAACAAAATGAAGTACATCTTATAACATTGTAAATATGTAATAACCAATAGAAATTAATTGTTATTGAAAAAGAACTAAACGTAATTCATCAAAGAAGATTGTGTTTTCAACGATAATACTTATGGAAACTGTGCATATAGTATCTTAACAGATATAATAATCTAATAAATTATAAGATATGAGTTACATAATGGAGTGTTCAGATAGTATGTGTCACTAGAGAGCTTAGTAATCATCTAAATGTTACAGAATAGTTGCAAACTAGGAATAATATCATGAAGTATTTCGAGAATTTCGAAGTTATCTGTGGGTTGTTTAACGATGTTAAAGGAAAATGATAACGAGCAGTAAACAGGTAAAAATGGAATTAAAATGTAGATATAATTAAAAGATAATTATTATGAAGCAGGAGTAGTATTATTTGCAGTAAATTCATTGTATTTAATTGTTTATTCATCGGTTACTTGTAGTTTGTTTGTCAAATCGGGCGACTCTAGAAAAACAGCTGACTTTTGTAACTGTCTTTCGAGAGACCATTTCATGTAATTTGGGTGTACTTAAATCTAATATTTATTTCCTCACCCTAACCTCCAATTGCGTTTATTAACTGTTGTTATTTAATTTTTCATTCTAGAGTTACCGATAATTAACTATACACATGTACCCCCCCCCCCGCAATTTCTAGTCATTCTTGTCTCTGTTTTGTAGGAATGTTACTTTCCTTATAGGTTCTCTGCATGGTTAGGTTTTGTGTATATATAAACGAATGAATGAAATTCAATTTGTTTCTGGTTGTTGGCTCAGTCATTGTATTTTCTTTAATCCGGCTTAGGAATTATTTGTCACAGGGCAGAGATACGGGCATAGAACCCGTAGTCTTTGTGTGTGATCGCGGTACTCATTCTCAGGGTGATTTGATGTGCATGAAGTCTTATCATTTAAATTTAGATAGTTCACTATATCCATAAACTATTTAATTGAAAATAAAGAGTTAACTAAATAACAGTAAACTGAATAAGACGATACTGACACGACCCTTACTAGATAATTGCTCACCTTATTTAATTTCTCATCACATTTACCACTTTATAGGTGAATGCATTTCTTAGTCTGGTTAGCGTTTTTTTTTAGCAACAGCCTACTATGAGAGAGAACAAACCAACTTCCAGCCGAAGAGGAAATTAAGAGACGACGTTGGAAATGGATAGGACATACATTGCGGAAATCATCAGACTGCATCACGAGACAAGCACTAGCTTGGAATCCTATTCGGAAACGGAAAAGAGGAAACCCAAAGAACACACTACGTCGAGAATCGGAAGCAGATATTAAAAGGATGAACAGCAACTGCAAACAGCTGGAAAGGATTGGTCAGGACAGAGTCGAATGGAGAATACTGGTGAGCGGCCTAGTCTCCTATGTGATGGGTAACAGGCGTAAGTAAGTAAGTAAGGTGAATGCAAGAGTATACTATATTGAAAGACAGAGAGCCGGGTATCTACGCGTTTTAATAAGTTGATCTCCGAATCCCACTGTCTTCATAGGTCAACCGCGCGTCACCTGTTGGATGCGTAACAAAAAAGAACATAAAATTAATTTTAAAATAATTAATAAACATTCCGACTTAACTTCATTAAAGTTTGTAGAAGCCATATCAATCAAAGGCGTTAAAATATAACCTTTGTGTTCAAAATGTCTTCTATCAATCTCCACCGAATTTGTTGATGGCGATAACGTTTCAACCTTATTTTCCGCTGGATTAAGATTATTACTCAATGGTTTTACATGTATATAAAAGATGTATGAGTATATAATTTGCCAAACCTCATCAAATTTACCGCATAACTAACCACTTCCTAATGAGAAAGTACGAAATACAATAATTTAATGACATACTACAAATGTTGTCGTTCTTCATTTAAATTTGTAAAGAGGAACACATGTATGGAATAAAGATTAATAAAATAATCATCAGTAAAAAAATTAGAGCCACTTACTTCATGATATCCAGGTGATCCATATGTATGTTATGAAGTAAATGATAATTTAAACAAAAAAGTTTGCACTGTCCGATTTTCTATATTCTGAAGTATTTTTCTTGTGGATACTCTGTAACAATTAATTCCTGTTAAAATCCTTTTTAATAGTTGGTTCTGAATTCGTTCGTTCTGAATTTACAACAACTATTCACAAAATATTGATTCTACTTGAACATTTTTTCATCATGTTGCTGTTGTTGTCCCTATTCTATTCAAGTACACTGCAACATTCTTTTCATTACTGTGTGGTTTCATTCGTTAATCAGATATTCTCCTTAATTTAATTTGAAATGGATAAGTAATCACAGTATGAAAACGGAGTGCGAATAAACTTCTTTATTATTGATTTTGAACACTTGACATATCACCCTTCATAATGTAATAAATCTATTTAGTTAATAAAATGATCTCACAATAACTGAAGTGAGGTGGTTTGTGGAAACAGGCATCAAGTTTAGTTGTTTGTATTCGTCACAGTTTGATGTTGGTAGTGTATTATTGTAAACCAAAGAGCACTATACAGGTGTTTTGCCCAAGTAACGGATTCAGCAGTGCACACCCTTGATCCTAACAGGAAATTAAACTCAAGGTCTTCAGGTTGGTGAATGCCTAACCCTCTGCACGACTAGACCGGCGTTAAATGGTTATATTTCCACTTCCATCAATTTGTGATATAGCACGATGATCGTCCATGGTCTGATTCTCGACAAGTCTGAACTACACTAATTATGACTTCTCACTAGAATTTCAGGAATGTCCTGAAGTTAGTTACTAGTAAGCTGCATTTCGCACAAATATTTTTCCTAGTTCACAATAATGTAGAATTTGTTGGGAAATTTGAATCACTCTATTTCCAGTGAGCAACTGTTCAGAAGATCAATTGGACAACTTTGTATTAATTTTTACAAGTTTAATTTTGCTGAATTTGCGTTATGTTATTTTACTTCAATATTAGTAGTATTTCAGTGTAAATGTTATAACATTTAAGTGTACTAATTAGTTTATTTATAATTGTTCACTCAATTAATAGTATGATCATTCATACTAATTTATGTATACCTGTTATATTTTTAGAAAATGACTTCACTTAACTAATAAATATTGTAAATTAAATAATATATAAGTGAATATACTTACAATTAATGACGGTTTTTTCCTTTTCATTCCTCACAATTAAACCTTACAAGTTTAATATCTTGGAGCGATTTAAGGATTTGGGAAGCAACAAATCTGTGTTATTTGTCCCATGTGAACATATCAACAATAACAATATAGTGTCATGGACTTCTGATTTATTAGACACATTTATATTCTGGACCATAATAATACTATCCACTCGTTTTCGAATTCGTATCAGGATTATACTTTACACTTACATAAGCTCGAATATCGTAAATAATTTATGCAACAATATTCTGCTAGGAGGAAAATATTCAGCTTCCTCACTAAAGTCAAGTATATTGATCAACAATTTACGAAATTGTTAGCTTATGAGCACACTATGCTTAATCTCTTTTCTGAATCTATATGCAGATCGATAACAAGAAAGTTTGCAGAATGCATTTTATCCCGGAATTTCTCATTTAGTTCTTGATACATTTAGCGGTGTCCGAAAGTTTACATTTTCACTAAGAAGCCATGTAAAAAATAATTAAGAAATTTACACAATTACTTTGTTTCTTCAATAGTTCACTTTGTCAAGTTTGGCTGACCTATAAAGTAAAGAAACCAGATTCGAGTGCGTGTTTTGATAAAAGGTTGTAACAAACCTGGACAAGGTTTAAAAAGCATGCAAAATTACATCACAATGAAAATTACTACAATATGTTTCAGCATCGATTAACAACATGAGAAGAAACTATACAGATGCAGAAGATTTTGGCTTTGATTTCCTTCACATTAAGACCACATGGAAAATTTCATATAATTTGTTCTCATTAATCAATTTATGCATTTTAAGAAGGATGATTGTAGCGTTCGCGTTAATCACATGATCCATTTCGAGACCCTACTTATAGCATTTTTGTTAATCAGGTGCTAGTGGTAACGACGCTATTGTAGTGTAGTTACATTCTATTAGCGATCGCAACAAGGTCACTCAGTAATATGGAAATTGGAATAATAGTCTCGCTTATCCATGCAATCCAATAATATGACCGAGGAATTTATTATTGTAAGTTTAAATATAATGGCTAAGATGAGTCAATCTAGGAAGTAAGAAAGAACAAAGCCAATGATAAGTAAGAAATGAAGATGTCGTAACAATATTGTACTATAGGTCAATGTAGCATAGGGCAAAGACAAGCAGGCACAAGTATAATCACAAATGTAATGAAGTACATGAATAATAGTACATAGTTATCTTGTTAATAAATACATTCTTCCGTTATAATGGAATGCCGCTAAGCCGTTCAAATGTAGGGAGTCGCGAGAGTGAATTCTAGATCAAATGAATTCAAAATGTCTTTGAATCACTGGGAATCCGATAAGAGTGGGAAGGGAAGGGGGGTGCGAAATCAAACTTTAGAATGAGCACAACACACATTATAACGAATTTCAATATAGGATTTAGCCCTTAACCAATCTAATGTCATTTACTGGAAGATATTTTCACATTGTTGTTACATCCCCCTTAGGTTTAGTAATCAAGAATAACTTTCGAGGGCTTACGCTAAATAACATGTTTAGGTTGTTGGGCACCTGTATGAAATCTACAGTAACTTTGGCAGACTCCTTCATATCTTTATGAAATTCGTAGGTCTTCGAATCAGAACATCTTTATTCATACTCTATTATAAATTTGAAATAAGAGTAGGCTCTGGTAAAAGTTGCACTCAATTGATTTCTATGATTTACATCAGCCTTTCGAATTCACTACAAATATATTCGCGAAAGAGGTCCTAATAAGGTTCCCATTGCCACACCATTCACTTAACAGAATAACTGATTACTAAATTAGTGCTTCCATTGAACGTATTCTTAACAGATGTCCGAGATACGTCCGGTATAGATTTAAGTTCAGATTATTAACTATTCATATCAATCGTTTCTGAATAATAATGAAATATCATATGAGACCATTAGTTTATTTGATAAATTTATCGACAAACTCGAAAGTATTTTTTAAACAGCACATGACCATTTTTTTTAAGAACCAGTTCTAGTTTTCTAGTTTATGACATTAAGAGTAAATCACGGAGATAATTGGTCTGATTGTTATTCCGGTTTAATACAGTTAAGTTTATACTTACGTGAATAGTAGGGCGAAAATGATATGGTTCATGTTCGTATATCATGCCATCGATTATGTTATTTTAGAGGTTCTCATAGTTGATTATTGCTGAAGTCCAATCCTTCTTTAAATTCCCTACTTTGATTTTCCATAAATCCTTTACATCGACATTAGTTTCTGTATATATGTTCAGACATGTTTATTAATACCACTTCAGTGCCTTCATCTGATTTCGTTAATGATAGGCTATCTCTATCTCAAATATTTTTGCAGGGAGATCTTAGTAAGCTTCATTCATGAATCTGGATAATAGTATTGGTTAATACCAAAATGCTCAGCAATAATGTTCAGTTTTTATTTAAATCAGCCATGATTACTTTTACTTAATGGCTTCAGCTCAGATACCTGGTAGTAAAGGATTTCAAACTGAATTTCTGTCATTTCTTTTAGTACGATTTTCTGAAACATTAAAAAACCAAATGATAAGACTACAGAATTAAGTATATTCGATGTCATGCCCCATAAGTTACGTTTATATATACAATAAGTGAATATATAATAGATAGTGTTTAAGTTGGATTGTGACTGGCAACCGGAATTTAGGACGCGAGTTTTATCCTATTTGGGACTCATTAGCCGGACATACCTGTGTCCCAAGCTTAATGTTCACATTGGAATTTGAACTCAGTTCGCTTCGTGCCAAACGCCATCGCGTTCACCACTAGGCTATTGACTTCAGTCAGTTTCACTTGTGCAACGTGTATATATAATTAGGATTAATTTGTATCTTCCCGTTTATTTGTCCTGGATTGAAAGAAGTCAGCCTCTGTTGAACATCCCAGTGTGAATCTCAACATTAGAATGCAGGCGAATTCAGCCGATGAGTCCCAAATAGGATGAAACGCGCTCTCTGGATTCCACCTGCCAGTCACAATCCACCTTAAACATTACTTGTGTACTATCGTTATATCGAGGCAATTCGCTTAGGATGCACATACGGCAACTGAGGCTGATATGTTACAGTCCATTACAAACCAACGGGAAGATACAAGCTTATTCTAAATAATAAATAATAGAAATTATAAGAATTGTGATGGTAACAATCAATGTGTAAGCTATCATTAAAATTCCGATATGAGTCATATGGCACGTTGCCAAGTCATTGAAATATAGTTAGCATTCGAATGTCATTTTAGCAAAGCTGAAATTCTTGCATGTAATTGATACAATAAATTCAATTATATTAATGCCTTTTCCGCTTATAGCCATAACCATTAGTATTAATCCTCATTATCAATTGTGAATTGAATCATAGGTTTTATCTGTTTATCTATTTAAGCTAATAAAATTGATCATGTTAGTAAACAACCAACAATAATGCATTCAAGTTTTGTTGGGATCGCATCAGTTAAACAGGCCTCCTACGGTTTAGAATGTGTTACATGGCATATGAATGGTTGTAGATGTTAATAATCACGCAAACAATGGATAACCTAAAAATGAACCAATCAAAAGTCATCACATGATTAAGTGTTACAAAATTAAAATTATAATGAAGTATTTAAACAAGTCAAATTAACAGATAAAATATATTACTTATCACAAATACAGATATGGTAACCATGTTGTTGACATCTCAGAAAGCGTTACTACTTTTCATTACATTCATATTATTACAGTATGATACTGAGTGTAGAAAATCGTTATTAAATGTAGAAGATCCTGAAACATGGAGGAAGTTAGCAGACGAGAAATTTAATAAATTTGAAAAATCACTGTATTATTCATTAACCAAACGACCGAAAAATGTCATCATATTCATTGGTGATGGAATGAGTTTGAATACAGTCACTGGAGCAAGATATTTGAAAGCAGAGAATATGGATCTTTTGGGTGGTGATGTACAATTAGTGTGGGATGATTGGCCTGTAGCATCACTAGTTCGCACATTTAATTCAGATAGATTGACCACAGATTCAGGTTCTGCAGCAACTGCATTCTTGTCAGGTAGGGTGTCAGTTGGTGATTTCATGTTTTCATATAATTAGATTACTTTATTTTAACTCTATTATATTCATTTATATATATCTTAATCATTCGTTTAATGAATAACGAGAGACCTAAGTGAGCATATATATTTCAAAGCTATGAATTTTACTAGATGTAATGACAAAATTGTGTGTTTATTGTATTGAGAGAACTGATATTTCAACAACTATCAGATCTACTATACCGTAACTAATATCGGTTACTACACAGTTATGTTTTCTTGATGGACCGAACGAAAACTGAAAAAGTAATGTGATTATTCAAAATTAATTTTAATTCAAAATAATATTTTTTGATATATCCTACTGTGGGATAGTTTTTCTTTTGATGTACTAGTTATCAGTAAAGTAACTACTACTTTACTAATTTAATATTAATCTTACTGTACTGCTTAGGTGTGGCAACTTAGACCAATGCACACATCCATCAGGTTTTATGTTGTACATACATATGCACATACATCAATGTTTCTCACTAATATTTTATTGTAACATATTTTCTAAAGAAGTTCACCTCTCGTTTGGATTCATCATATTGGTCCAGATAGTTGATTACTGCTTCGAAGACTGATTAAAGTAAAAATAATTATATTTGTGTTCTATTAATACCTGTGACTAAATTTCTTGTAGAAACTTGACAAATAAAATTAAGTTGGAGGTGAACTGGTTAACCACTTATATTAAACGTCAAAAGAAACTAATCGAATTTAGTGAATTAGAATTATTACATTTCGTTTAACTAGTTGAATGCAATAATCCCACCAGAGAAGTCATTTACACTCACTACGGCTATTCAGAAACTAAAAGAAATCAACTTGTCAGTATTCTATAACAATCATTTTTATAAAATTCACTACTTAATTAATGAACGATTGAAACATTAGTCATTTTTATTAACAATTTATATCAACTATAGAAAACGATTAAATATTACTTTAAATGCACGTGTTATCAAGAATGTATATTCAAATATTAAAATGTTGGAGACTGATTATGATTTTCTTAATCGACTGATGTCATTCAATGGAATGTTGATTATATTTCGGCTACAATTTTGAGTTGATGATTGACAATTAAATTAACATGCTACCAAAATGAAGTGATTTTATTATGATGGAATGTATAGAAAATCACACACACACTAAAAATTTTTTTAGTTTCTGTTACATGGTATGACAAGTAACTGTAATTACACTTAATGTTGTGTATCATAAAATTTCAGGTGCAAAAGGGCCTGATGGTACTGTTGGTATTACTGGAACAGTAAAATGTTGTAAATGTACTGAGTTAAGAGATTTAGAGAGAGCAAAATCTTCACTTAAATATGCTTCCAATGCTGGATTATCCACTGGAATAGTTACAACTACTAGAGTTACTCATGCTACACCGGCAGCAGCATATGCGAATTTATTACATCGAAATTGGGAGTCGAATGCGTAAGTGTTAATTACCTTCCTATCAAAGTGTATTTTTAATGTGACTAATTAAATGCATTATGTATACACATTTTATTCGAATAAACTCCATTTACAAATACTTCTTTAAGTGTCTTACGAAAGTTTTACAAACTATGATACTTTACTGATAGGAAATGGTGTTTTAGGATAGTAAAGTAGGTTTAACTTCAAGCTTCACAGTAATGAAGAACATAGTCTATATTTGTTTATTATGGTGATTATTTGGGCTTTGTTCATAATTTTCTGTTTGCTCATTAGTCAACTTAAATTACAAATAGTAATATAAAATGACATATGACATGTAAGCTGAATATACTTTAACTGCAGAAGCGGTTAAGTGGGGTATATAATGACCTATACTAACTAACTATTTAAGTGATTGCTTAGTAATAATCAATTAATCAACCAATCCCAGTTACCCTCGTAGAACATAGGACACTGACCAACATTCACCAACCAACTCCGTCCGGGGCTCTTCTTTCCAGTTCTTCCCAAGCGGTGTTAATTCTTTTCACGTCTGCTTTCAATCCCCGACGCACTGTATTCTTCGGTCTTCCTGCTTTGATTTGGCTTTGAGAATTCCAAGTCAGTGGTTATCTTGTGACTCAGTTTGAACATTACCTTAATGTGTATTCACTGCACCTGCAACGTTCTTTCCTAATTTCTTTTTCGGCTGGGTTTCGGTTGGTTTGTTCTCTGCTATAGAGGATTGTTGCTGATGGTATCTGGCCAGCGGATTCGAAGTATCTTGCACAGACAGTTGTCGATAAATACTTGTATCTTTTGAATGATGCTTTTCGTAGTTTGCTAAGTTTCAACTGTATACAATAGAACTATCTTCACAATCGTACTTAAATTGTAACTCTAATGTTGTCTGACAGCTAGTTTGAGTTCCAGATGTTTTTAAGTGTAAAAATGTTGACTTTGCTTTGTCTTGTTAATCCCTGACATCACATTTGCATTGCATCTTCATTGTTTATCAATGCATGTATGTGTGTTAAACTTTCCACATCTTCCAGAGATTCTCCATCAAGTGTAACTGGGTCGGTTATCTTTGTTTTGTATCTAAGGGTCTTACTTTATCCTTTGTGAATTTTGAGGCCCACTACTCTGCAGAGGCTGCTGATACACTGTTCGTCTTCACCTGCATTTTGCATTGTGTGTGGAATAGAAAGGCCATATCATCTGCGAAATCCAAGTCGTCTAGGTGCATTCATGTTATCCATTGTATTAAGGGTTTCTCTTGAGATGTCTCAGTTTTCAAAATCTAGTCAGCCACCAGAAGAAAGAGAAAGGGTTGGAGTAAGTAGCCTTGCCTAACACTGATCTTCACTTAGAATGAATACATAGTGATTCTGCTACTCAACATTCAACTATTAGGTAACAAATATGGATTCTACTCAATCTTCTCCATTTTGAACAACCGGTTAGTATCATTAACGTTGAATCAAACGCGTTCCTGTATATATGCGGAAAATGTTAGTTTGTGAATTAAACTTTGTAGCCGAAAATGATGTAAATACAAAAAATAAATGAAGATATAGGGCGACGTAATCACTTTGATTATCTATAAGAACGTAGAGTAAAGTATCATTTTCATTTCAAGATATTACATCGAAATTTTGTAACTATAAACTACAGTCTCTCTTTTGGTCTGCTGGTACTTTTACCACTTGGTAATATTGGTCATATGGCACCATTATATAAACATTAATAAGTATCTACGACTATATTTGGCTACATGCAGAATTTTTTAATAGATTTTAATACATATGTCTGTTTGAATCAATACAACACAATTCAGGTTAACTACAGTGCCTATTGATAATCAGTATAAAGTCTACACAACCCATGAATTCTATTGATATTCAAACATATTGGTTACTAAAATAGAACAAATCAATGCAAATGATGTATCAACCTTTAAAGAAATCCATAATAAAGACTATGGAAATTGATTTGCCCATTCAGTCTACGGTATAAAACCAAAATTAGATTTGGTAGGATTTATTAACTTTTGAATTTACAATTAGCGTAGTATTTCAATTAATGTGTTACGTAAAGTAAAACTAGTTATAACGATTTTTAAGTTTCTGTGTTATCGCAATCTAACACTGATGTGTTTTTGTTTAACACGCCACTCACTTTAACTTTATAATTTTATTTTGAGTGCTACTACAAGTTACTGATTTATTCATGTTCAAATAATGATCCCATTTCTCTAATCTTCTTCGGTTATTCATCTCTCTGAAGAAGCGACTTACACTAAGCCGCGAAACGTCAGAAATTTTAATTTCTACTCATTGGAATTTTACAAATATATATAACTCATTTTATAAACAGCCTATCCAATGCTCATTTTATTTGAAATTATCAAAGTTAACCTTGGTACTGATGTATACAATCTTCTTAACTATTATTCAGAGAAATCAGCGATAGTGGATTCAATTGTTCAGATGCTGCTGCACAACTAATCGCTAATGCATCTGACATCAATGTCGTAATGGGAGGAGGAGCGGCTGAGTTCTACGGCACGCTGGAGACTCTCGCTTTTAATACAAAAGGAAAACGTCATGATTCGCGTAATCTCCTTCTTGAATGGGAAGAAATACAAAAGAAAATGAGCCGCAAATATGCTGTCATACATACGAATGATGATTTCAAACGAACTGATTGGGCTTCGGTTGACTACGTTCTAGGTAATTTCTTCTGATCATGTTTTACAGTGTATAGTGGTGGTGTTTTTATTAAGCCGTTTTAGTAATATTTTTATGGATTAGTGACCCTTATGTAAACCATGAAATCAATCCCTGTTTTGTAACATTTTCTATCACATGAGTAAAAATTGTCGGCACAAATCCAACGTTAATATAAACACTTCTGATCAAACGTTTATAACTTTCAAAAACAGTGAAGTGTGATGGTTTTATTGTGTGAACATTTAGTTAGAAGATACCTATCGGATTAAAATCTGGAGAGAAAATTCACTGAAAACATTTAATGACTGTTTAGTCGTATGATAAGAAAAATGTAGTCTTTTATTTTAATTCCAAGGCATTGAACATGTCTTTGTAACTTACTAATCAACGAACTATGAACATTGCAGATCGATTCATTAATACCTAACTTCAAGCTGACAGTAGTTCGGATCACTTAGAGGAATTTTTAGTTGTTGCCGGATGTAGTTGTTTCCATAACCTATTTAGTAATATCGAAACTTCAGATTTTTCAATCTAATCCTAAGTTCTGTGATACTTTCTTATGTAGAAAATTTTGTGGGGCATCCATTACTGCCAGTCAATAGTAGTATTCATGTAGCCGATCTTCAGTAACCTGAGAGCATAGACAAGAACAAACTACTGGGTTGAATGACTAATGAATGTAAATACAAAATGAAAGCTAAGCACAATAGAAATATAAAGTATTGTAAATAAATTCATTTCAATCAACTGTAGTGTAAGTATGGTTTTTGTTATTCATATATGTTGGAAAATAATAAAATTTCCTTGGAAAATACTAAGTTATCACACTTTTATGTGGGACGGTATACCATCTTACAGTTCGGGCGTTTTCTTGGAAGCTCACTCTCAGGACCTTCAACCTAAGTATCCAATCCACATGACAGTAGAGCAGCGTCGCGAGATGCGTTCCCGTGGTAGCCGCTGACCAGGACATGTTCATACGCTGTCATTCGTTTCTTCAGGATCCTCCAGTCACTGTACACCTTTGGTTTAAAATCAAAGTTTTGCATCACCTCTTTGTTGACCCTCCGTGTCCACTACCCAGGTTTAAGCGCTAGACGCTCGTTTCTGTCTCCTTACTTTTTTAAATAATATTCTTCAGTGTTGTAGGCATTAACTGGGACTTCCGTGACAAAGGTTATATGCTAATAGCTATATGCAAGCTTTCGAGCCAAAAAGCGAAATCTCCTCACTCTAGGTTGTACCAGGATATATCATGTATATGAATTACAAATGATACAAAAATTTCCACATTTACCGGTTCATTGATTCTTTGCATATTTGTTGGATTTACTAAGATATTTTCAGTTAAGAAAGACAGAATTTATTTTACTACGTTTTATATATATCTAGTTGTGGTTACATTTTGTAGGTTTATTTGCTCCGAGTCATTTGGCTTATAGACTTGAAAATCGAGATGAGCCAACTTTATCTGATATGACAGAAGCTGCCATCAAAATTCTATCCCATAATAACAAAGGATTTCTTTTATTAGTAGAAGGAGGTAGAATTGATCATGGACATCATATTAGCCAAGCAAAGTAAGGGAAACTTTAATATTATCTTAATTATTGTTACTATTTTCACATTCATTCAGGTTAACCTTGAAAATCACGTTAATTCTATTAAGTATACTGACTTACTGATAATTAAATAGTAGTAGAACATTGAACATGATGTTCTGAGTTATTGCAAATGATAAGTTTAGCAGTAGGTACTAGTGATAAATCATATCTATGTTGATCATCTATCATGAATTATTTGTTATACCTGTATGTTAATAATCGTGTTTAAATGTTAATTACTAAACATTAGTTAATGCATTTGTATTCATTTATTAACTTTTACTCTAAGCCAGTGTTTCTAATATTGATTATTACATATGTTCTGCTATTATTATCGTAAGTAGTATCTTCTAAGATATCCTAGGCACTTAAAATAAGTAAAATGCAATATGGTTTATTGCAATGAAAATGTAGAATAAAAAATATTATTTCTATCAAGTGATAAAAATCGTCGGTTAACAATTGAACAGTCATGAAGATAAAAGAACAATAGCTGTTTTCCTGCTGTCGACTTTTGAATAAAATCGAATCATATGGATACATACAACGGAAAATAATTGTGAACACGTACTTTGTTTACATAAAAAAGACACTAACATTTGACTTCATATCAGTAATATGCAAATATATTTCAACAATAAGAAAAAAAACTGTAACGTAATAATATGAATTCATTTAATTTCATGGTTACTCATTAACCACTTATAACCTAGAAATAGTTATAATCATTACAAACAAATCAAGTATACATAATTTATATCAAGAACATTTTGAATGTATATTTGAAGTTGATATGTAGATTAGTTAGAAGGCAATCAATGTACAAAAAACGAAAGTCAATAACACTATTGTTTATTTTCAGTTAAATCATAAGTAAATTCTAGGAAATCAAATTGCGTAAGACATGGATACAGAATTTTGAAAATAAGTAGCACTCATTGTATAAAAGTAAATACAGAAGTTGGGTACACTTTAGACAAGAATAAATAAAACAAACTAGAATAAAAATGTCACTAAATCAAGTTTCTTATGTTGCTAAGGTCAAGAAAAACTGTCCAGTATCATTTTGGACATATACATTTAATTGAATTGAGAGGGTTTGTAGAGATTGGCATTTTTACTTGATGTTGGCAGGGTACCATTTAAATTCAGGGAGCACTGGAAAGCTGTTTTGTCCTAGCATGGGACTTTTCAGTAGAGGTTGGTGGAGTTCAGACTTCTCAGGAATTAGGTAGTTATCACCAATCATAATGGATAATCGTCGAGCTATATATCACTAATTAATGGAAGTGGGCATTCTACCATAGAATGTTGGCTCAGTGGTGCAGAGGATTAAGTGTTCGCCAAACTGGAGTGATTCGACTTCAGCCCCTGGTCTAGAATCATTTGCTCCACATATTTCCCGTCTTTTGAGTTCAAGTTTTAGGATAGTAGGCTTTCTCTCAACTGTAGTTTTCTGAGCATTTTTAGTTTTTATCTTCGCATACTTAGTTATGAATTTGTGCGAATAAACATTATCAAGCATACATTGCTTCATAGTAATTAAATTTCTGATTGTACGCTCTGTAAACAATGATTGTACAATGTTAAATAGCATTCCAAGTTTAATTTCATCGAATAAATCTTTGTATTTGACCGTTTTTAGTGAGTTGGATATTATAATCAGGAAAATGAAACATATATTCGCTTTCATACTTGACTGAATTAAGTAATATGTTTGTAATATTCTAATAAATTGTAAATAACATATTAAAAAATTCTTGGTTAAGTGAAATCAGCGTTTCAGAAGTATATTTACAACTGTCACAAATATTAAATGCATCATCAACAAACCAGACGAAAAATCCTGACTCACTGATTATCAACTTTGTGTATTCTTGGATGACCATAAATATAACTGACAAATTAGTCCCAAACGCTTTTCCATTAAAACTTGATCTTTTTCACGATAAAAAAATTTGAATTGAAAACGCACAATTTAGTACACATCAGTAAGAGCTATTTAAACTCATCTGGTGAGTTTATACATAATTTTTATGGTTTGTTTTAAGGGGACCGTGGTAAACATTGATGACACAGAACAAAACCATGAATTTAACAGAAAACTTGATATTTCCTAGCATCTTTTAACTTTAGATAGCCAGCTATGAACAAACAAGCTTTAACTGTTCTACTGGACAACTGGTAATTATATGAAATGAAAACTTGATGATTAAAATTTCTGGTCTGACTAGAACGTCCAATTTATGCATTTTTTTGTAGATTACGTATATTCATAGTCACATCTCATTGTATGTAATACTGTCTATTAATTTCCCTTTACAATTGTCTCTTAACTTTCTTGTGACACACCTTTCTACTATCTTGAATAATTGTTATAGATAGCTTTACTTTTATTGGTTTTCTATCCCATAGTCTATGATAAGTACCCTTTCGCAGACTGAAAATTGACAACATTTTCATTTTCAATAAATTTCGTTAAGTTAATAGACGAACTTTGGATAAAATTCTGGAATATTGAGCTTGCGGTATAAGGTATTGATTTGCTGCGTCACCAAACCAAGATTAAATCAACTTTTGGTTTTTTTCCATCCAATGGTTTCAATTGATGCAGTTGGTGGTACAAACTCATGAACTGATTAATATCTTAACACCGATCGGCTGTGCCTAGTCGATAAATGCGCGTCTGCCGCATGCCTACTCAATCCCATGCCAGAGATAGAAGAACACAAGATGATAGACCAACCAAACAGAATCATATTATATTTCAAACATTCATTTATATATACATGAACCCTGACTACACAGTCAACCAATTAGGAAACTAACATTAATACAAAATAGGAGTAATAGTGAATGTGAAATGGAGTACGTATACACAATTGATTAACCATAGTTCATCAATGCGAAATGATATACTAACAGTTAATCTGTCAACTGGGAAGACAGGGCAGGGAGAACTGAATAATAATCGAAATAAAATGTTTAACTTGAATACAACCAAAGTAATGAAACAGTCTACAGAAAAACAGTTCTCGAATATAATCAATCAATCAAATGCTTACGTATTAACAACGGTTTCCAATAGGGCCCAGACGCTTCTACCTAATCCTTCTGGAACCTCTTGAAGAAATATGATAAACTTAATCTTGCATATGGTATTTTGTTTTTTAATAGCATTGCCTAACGTGGAACCCTCATTCCTAAGATCATTCTAATACTTAATTTAAGATTTGGTTGAGCGTCGTAGATTCTTAGGCGATTGTGGTTGTTTTCATAAACTCATATCTGCTTGCTTCTAATGACTATGAATGTTTCCAGGTTGTAGCCGACAGATATGAAACCATGTCATAAAATGAATTCTTATTATTTGATTATAGCTGTTGTCTTTACGTTACTAAAATAGGGTTGTATAGCTCATTCTACATCAACTAACAGCAGCTATAAAAGACGCTTATTTTCCATACTTATGACTTATAGCTAATTTGCAGAATTTGAATTTCATTCTTAGAGATTAAACCAAAGAATATCCATGTTTTAATGTCCCAACTTTCCAGTTTTACTGTGACTTTTATATATTTCTACTGAGATTCATTTTAACTTCTTTTGCTGAGGATACAAATTGAGTTAGAATACTGCTTAACAACAATGATTAGTACAGTTGAACAGTTTGAAAATAATAAACCAAATGTATACCATTATTTTTTCATTTGCTTCATTTTTTATCTATTCGATAAATATTTGTTTTAATATTATTAATATAGTAACAAAAATATTCTTGATAACCACAGAAGCTATTTGCTATAATATCACAATTCAGTTGAATGAAACTAACTTGGACTGAATTACTGATGACTGATAGTATACATTATCATCATAGATACTAGAATTTCATTATTATGCTTCACTTTCCTATTGGCTGTAAGTAGAATTTTTTTAACGACTAACCTATTACTTTCTGTTTTATTACCAAAAATCAAAGTCAGGAGATTTCAATGTCTTTATAACGTAAATAATAATTTTTAAATAAAATACGATAATTTTGAGTTCATTATTTGTTACAGAAATGCATTGACTGAAACTTTGGAGATGGAAAAAGCAATTGAGAAGGCACTGTCACTTGTTAACAAGAAAGAAACTTTAATCATAGTAACGGCTGACCATTCTCACGTTTATGGAGTCGTTGGTTATCCAACACGAAATATAAGTGTACTCGATGTGGATAACACTGATAAAGTAAATATTAATTCTTTTTCTTTTTATACATTTTATGAAGAGAAAACGGTTTATCATAAGCAAATAACGATTTATTATCTATTACTAACCACTGATTTTCTCAATGTGCAGTGATAACTGTTGGTGGACGAAGATAGAACGGAGCTAGGGGCGGCCATCTCTCAATGAAGTCAATGACTGTTTCTTTGAGCCGTGCAGACAGATCTAAACTATTTGATTGAGATCAGCTTGACTGTTATAATAATTGTTTGTAGACTCTGGATGACATGACTTAGTACTGATCACAGAGACGCGAATGCTTTCAGCTTTTGTCGTCCATTAGACTGTGAGCTTGAAATATATCTATAACTATCTTTCCCTAAAATAATTATTTCCCTGTGTATTATTTTCTTCATATCCAATTTTTATTTCTTAACTCTAAAAAATGACTACTTCTTCCACTACTTTAGTGTTACTCCTGGTGTTTCAATGAAGTGTAGCAACCTGGAATAATAGAGATGCTTACCAGATTCCACGTTGTGTTGAATGAATGTAAGACTATACCATGTATTTATCAGTCAAAAATTTTAGGATCTTCGGAAGTTTAACAGTTAAAAATTGATTGCAACCAATAGCCAAAAAACATTTACTGTAACTAAATTATATAATAAAGAATTTCAATCTTTACAAAGAAGCATTAAGTGAATTCAAAATATGAAGGTTCATACACTTAAATCATACAAATATCACAAAGTATTTAATGTATTTGTCAAAAAAATAGTGTTACATATTTCAAAATTTAATCCTATTCAGAGGTAATAATCTTTAACATCCAGACAATATAGAGTTAGTTAAGAAAATGGAGAATAATATTGAATCGAAACCAAATGTAGTGATTCGAAATAAAGCTGAAATCTAAACCAACAGGATGCTCAAATAGAAGATCATGTTAAACGAATTAATAATTGCAAACTAAAAGTACTAGAAATTACTTAGATAGAAAACTCGATTGGTTGATGAATTAATAGTGATCAGCTGACATTGAAGTTGGCTTTGATTACAGAAATACATTATTAAGCAGTTTGTTAGTATCCTTGAGATGATCATACAGTTGTTTTATCCTAGTATGAATCTCCGTATTAATATGCTTCAACGATTCCTCCTAGAAAATCGAATAAGCTAAACTGTGATTTAGTGTTCTACAAACAGCACTTTGCAACAACATCTGAGTTCGATACCTAATAAGCTCTTTAATGAATGCGTTAATATTGAAAGTCTATCCAGTGATCATTGTTTATTAGTAGTTACTTAGTGGCCATACATCACTGTAAAAAATTTTTAAACAATAACTATATGTTAGGTATTGAAATGTTACAAGTTAGAATCAAATAATTTAAATATTAATCAATTAATTAATGCCTGTTACCCTATGTAGAGCATAGGCCGCCGACAAGCTTTCTCCAACCAACTCTGTCCCCAGCTTTCCTTTTCAGATCTCCCCAAGTGCTCTTCATTCTCTTCATCTCTGTCTTCAGTTTCTAAAGAAATGTGCTTTTGTATCCTCCCTTTTTTCCTTTGGCCTTCAGGATTTCAAGTCAGTGCTTGTTTTGTGACTTAGTTTGATGATTACCTTAGTGTGTATCCTATTCACCTTCAGCGTCTTTTCTTAATTTCTAACTCGGCTGGAAGCTGGTTGATTTGTTCTCTTCCACAGAACATTATTATTGATGGTATCTGGCCAAGGAATTCTAAGTATCCTACGTAGACAGTTGTTTATAAATACTTGTATCTTTTGAATGATGCTCTTCGTAGTTCTCCAAGTCTCAGCTGTATGCAACAGAACTGTCTTCACATTTGTATTTAAAATTTTGACTTTAATGTTAACTGACAGTTGGTTTGAGTTCTAGATGTTTGCCAGTTGTAGAAATGCTGCCCTTGCCTTTTCAATCCGCACCTTTACATCTGCCACAGATCGAACCCTCCTTGTTTATCGATGATGCTGCCCGAGTATGTAAAGGTTTTTACATCTTCCAGAATTTCTCCGTCAAGTAAAATCGGGTTAGTAATTGTTGTTTTATATTGAAGGATCTTGCTTTTCCCTTTGTGTATGCTGAGGCCTACTGCCAGCTGCAGAGGCTGCTGCTACATTGTCCGTCTTGATCTGCATTTATTGCTGCGTGTGGAATAGGAGAGCTAGATCATCCGGAAATGTCCAAGTCATCTAGTTGCATCGATGTTGTGAACTGTATTCCAAGATTGCCTTGAGATGTTGCAGTCTTCATGACCCAGTCAACCACCAGCAGGAAGAGGAAGGGCGACAGTAAACAGCCTTGTCTATCACCGGTCTTCACAACAAATAAATCTGTGAGCTTAACTCCATGCACGATTTTACAATGCAGTCTGTCATAGGAGTTCCGTACGATGTTGACTATTTCTTTGCGTACGCCATAATTTCGCAGAAGACTCCATAATATTCTTCTATTCACTCTATCAAATGCTTTTTTTTAGTCGAGGAAGTTGATGTAAAGTGATGGATTCTATTCAGCTAACTGTTCATCAATCAGCTGTAAAGTAGCGATTTTGTCGAAACACAATCGATCCTTGCTATCTTCTTGCTTCTCCTTTCTTCGATCTTATCCAGAGTATCAACAGTGATCCATTCTTTATGGCGGTACTCCTTGTGACCCGAAACCTCCTGACATGTTGAGGTTATTGTTTCCTTAATCTCTTTCCAGTTGTCCTCCATACTAGTTCCATCTTTTTCATATAGATCATGAAATGCTTGGAGCTCATTGTTGAGAATTATCTTGAATTCGTTGAGTTTGTTAGTATTCCGAAGAAGGGCTGTATTAAACTTTTGTAATGCTGTAGCTACAGTTGTTCAGTGCTTCTTGACCTTCAGTTTCATTTAAGCCACTACTAGATGGCTATCTAAAGCTATATCAGCTCCTCTTCTTGTCCTTACGTTTTTCCTGGTCCGTTTGAACTTCTTATTAATGCAGATGTGGTCGATTTGGTTCTCCGTAATGTGGTTCGGTGAAACCGATGTAGTTTTGTGTATACGTTTGTGGGAGAATACGATGCCACCTATAATCATTTTGTTGAAAGCACATAGGTTTGCAACCCTTTCACCGTTTTTGTTCCTCTCTCCTAGTCCATGTCGTCCCATGATGTCTTCATATCCAGTGTTGTGCATTCCGTTTACGTCTCCCATCAGAATAGTCAGGTGCTTGGCTAAGTTTTTCAGGACGTTTGACTGCACCCTCCCATAGAACTGGTCATTATCGTCTTCGTGACTGTCGTTGGTAGATGCATAGTATTGGATGACATATACTGTAATTTCTTCCTTCTTTATCTTGAAGAATCTTTTGATGAATTTAGGTCCATGAGATTTCTATTCTATAAGAGTCTTCCATGCTTTTCGGAACAACATTAATGCTACTCTTTGTGTGTGTGAGGCATTTCCTTTATCGTGGCCAGAGTATGAAAGCACTTTTCCTGAGGCTAATTTTTTTTGTCCAGCTTGTAACCAATGGGTTTCGCCTATTCCAAGTATCTTCAGGTTGTATATTTTTTATTTCTTCAGCTATTTGTATCCTTACCCCTGTCTTTCACATCGTGCAGACCTTCCATGTACCTATATCAGTTGTTGATGTGGTTGTCAGAAGGGGGATCGGTCTCGTGACTTCCGAAGAAACTCGGCTTTTACCATGAGGCGTCATAACAGACCTTTCAACTCCCAGGGCAGAGTTAAAGTGGTTATAAAGGTTTTTACTGGTAATCGTTTTTTTTAATAAGGTTGTTGTTTTACGGGATGGAGTTGCTAACCCAATGCCTAACTTTCCTTCTTTATCCGGGCTTAGGACCGGCAGCAACCCTAGGGGGGCTCCAGTTGGAGTTAAATAGTTTAAATATACACCAGAAAAATACTGGTTGTATTGTGGACGTAAATATTTAATATCGATAATTCTACAAACTTAGTTAGATGATATATCTAATTAATTTTTCATTTACTCGTGGAAATGTTACAAATAATAAAGTAATCATAAGATGATAATAGAGCTAGATATATTACCTTTGTGAGTTCTCTAAAGCATCTAAAATGAAATGAGAAAAAAAAACAGTTAATGCAATACAATTTTATATTATAATGTACATTCTAACAGTTTTTATAAATATACTTTTTTATTCAAGAATTTATTATAATAATGTTTACTTTTAAAAATCATAACTTGTATTCAGGTGACTGAATTACATAAACTGCACCAAATGCAATTTTCTCTAAATGTGGTGTCAAGGGAAATTTCAAAATTAAATTAATTTTCACAACTGTTATACCGAATAAATCTAGAATAAGATTACTGTACGCATTATATCAGGTAATACATATCAATCCACTGTTACGATACTAGACACTCGTTTGACAATAAATAATTGGTTGAACATGCATATTTAATAGATGTCAGTGAGGTGCAACATCAGATGTACCAACTCGGTATACATGTTAAGGTGAAAAAGCTTTCATTTTCACACTTAAGTATTGCTAAAATCATGTATCATACAGCATACTAATGCAAATTTAGTGTGCACATAATGTCAGCAACATTTTGCAAGAATCAGTGTTTCTAGATAGATACTACAATTCAGTTGTTTTTGAGTTAAAATATGTGAAGTTACTTAAATTGGTCATTTTATCCACCGTTTGTGAATATTTTGATTCGGTCATGTAATCATCATTGATGAAATCAGTGAATTAACAATATGCCAAAACAACGAAATCAGTCAAAGAGCATAAATTTCTTGTAATTCCACATCTTACGGTTAGTTACTGAAAACCACATTCATATTGAAAGACATGAATATCTTCAGTTTAAATAAAAAAAAAATTGTCCAAGTTGTATTTAAATAATCTCCAGAACTCAGCATATTCATCATGAATTAGAATTCAAAATGACATGCATTCGTAGGGAAACAACGAAAAAAGATTATCATATTTAGTAGAACAATGCTATCCAATATTCTTTTTTTCTGAATTACAGGGAAAAGACAATAAATCCTATCTCATATCAGCTCATTACAATGGACCTAGAGGTCTGGTGAATGAAATTCGATCGGATCCTGCAACAGAAAATACATTCGCCAACAACTACACAGCACAATCATTGGTAAGACTTCCATTCTCTACACATAGTGCTGAAGATGTACCAATTTATGCTAATGGACCATACAGTGAGCTATTTCATTCTTCAATGGACAACACGTTCATCGCTCATGCAATCATGTACTCACTTTGTATCGGACCTTATACTCATCAATCACATTGTGTCAGTAAACCAACCAGTGGAACACAACTCACAGGATTTCGTCAACATTCGTATCATTATGTAGTGTTTCTCTGCATTCTTTTATACAACTTTCTACATTAGAATATTTTTTAAAATATTTCATCTTAATCAACATTTCTATTTGTTCAAATTAAAAATATTATTTGTAATGTTTTACTAATGAAAATTATCCTTAGGTAATTAAATAAATTACTAATACACAAAATTTACTTTTTGGATGCATCTCATTCTTGTATGCATCTAATGAGAGGTATCATGTAACTTGATGTTAACAATTATACAAGAAGAATAAAAAGATGAAATTGATGGCAAATGAAGAATTTTCGTTTCGACAATTTCCTTTTTACTAGCTGCATAGTCATCAGAAATATTCTTAGTTAATTGTCACTAATTTAATGAACATTGAGGAGTAATTGGTAATCTCACTGAATATAAAAAAATGATGAATTTATTGTTCATAGAAAGCTGTGCACTTTCTAAATGATACTTTAAGTCAGATAATTGGGTTTCGGATATCTGGAATGCTGTCGAATAGTTGAAAAATAATATCAGTTAGTATTGTTCTTACGATTAACGTAATCACAGCAGAGATATCAAAGGAAGTCATTTCGTTAATTTTGTCAATCAAAGATGAAGTCGAAATGGCTCGTTTTTCCCCGGAAATTCCAAGGTCATTTCACCAAGTAATTTGAACACAGTGCTTGAAGTAGGATTTAGAGATTCAATTTCTGACATAAACAGGATAGTAAATTTATTATACATTATTAATAAATAGATACATTTTTAATTCGATATCAAGAATTAGTATAAGTCAGAAAACCATTAAAAAACAGGAAACACTAAAATATATTTATTTCGACGTAGTCTAAGATTCTTTATCACTGTACACTCACGACCCTTACTAGAGTATCCACACCAGTCCCTTCTAATTATACAGTAAACGCCTAACCATTAGATCACTGAAACGACCTTAAGCGGTTGGTATTTTAAACATCAGTCGATTCACAATGTTATTTCGCGACCTTCATCAATCGCTATTTATGAGTGACTTCCTCACACGGAACATGATTGAACTCCACTGGTCATATCTTTTCACTAGAAAGCCAGAAATTACCTCCAATAATCGCTAGTAAGCTGATGATGATGACAATGATTGTAAGTTGACTGAATAAGAATGGTTGAAAGTTGGCCTGATGATCTGATGGTTAAGTGTTCATCACGAAGCCTGAAGATCATAGCCTTGATTCCCTGGTAGGGTCATGGATCCACACAATTGAGCAATGTCATGCCAGAATCAAAAAGGTGTTCAATACTACATGGTTTTCGGTAATTGTCTAATTCACACCAATATATGATAACAAATTCAAATTCAACAATCTTTACAACACTTAATTATAATAAATTTTCAATACTGGATGCAGGCCAAAAATAAAGAATATGTGTGAGGATATTGCAGCGTATCTAAGAGAGTGTATCATATTTTGATGTTTCAATTTTCCCTGTCATAAAATTATTAAGTTTTACAGCTAAGAAATTAGATCATCTTTGAAGTGACTTGCTTATCCACAATCTTTCTATCGAATCTGAATCTGTTTGTATAATAGCTTATCAATTTTGAGCAATAACTTCAACAATGAGAACAAATGATAAAAAATTATGGTTTATTTAAAAAAAATTATCTAATTTTATGCTAAGTTTACATATCTGAATGCAATTTGTCATTTTTTGTAAATGTATGTTTACATTAGGATGAAGAATTTATGAATTACATAAATGTGCTAAATGATAAAATCAGTGTGAAACCTAAAATATGACTTGTATTCATTGAAATTCCAATGTTAATAACAGTGTAATTCTTTGTAATATGCATATAATATCAACATTGGTCATGTAATTTGTGAATACACAATATGTTGGAGGTTGTTAATCTTATAAGTTGTTGAAATCTGTTAAACTGTATTATCTACAGTTTTATTACTACTATTACTACTACTACTATTTGACTGTTGTAAATATTCATGTACTTACATAATCCTAAGCCTTCGTTTCCATAAAGTATTAAACGCTAACTTAGTGCATTCAGTTTTGTGGTTCTAACTTTCTTCACTCCCAGGAACGCTAGGTGTAATATAACCCTCAATAGATTCTAATTTAAATTTCTGAAAGTTATACAGTACTTAACACAGATGTCAGTGTAACTTAGATGTCTGTAGTGTAACCTTCTCTGTGAATGAACAACTGTAAAATACTTAAATCCTAACTTAATCAATGCGTACAAACTGAAAATCGTAAAGTTATTTAACACCAAGTATCGGTTTTATTAATGTTTACTCATTTCTATATGAGTTGAAAACAATATCTGATTAGTGAATAAAATGTTGATTTCGGGTATTCATTAATGTGAAGAGTTTACAGTTTAATTTAAACAATTTGGTAACAACAACATCATGAAATAACCATCAAGATGACTGAATATTCTTGTTTGATAGTCAAGTATTCATGATGAACATAATATCACGAAGAATCCAAGGAAGTACACTAGCTTCTATGCATCATTGTTTTGTAGGAGAGTTTGAAATATAACCTCGTACAATTTCATAAAATTTAAACAAACATAAGTACAAAAATGAAGACATTTCTTTTCTGCATTAACGTGCATGCAAAATTCATCAGTAATCAGTACACAAGACTTTGGTTAAATGTTGAACAAATATTTTAACTGATACAGGGGTGATGGTGGGGTGCTCATCTACGTGAAAACGAATCCCATACTAGGACGAAACAGCTCACCAATGTTTCGTCGTTCTGAGTAATATCCAACCGAGATCAGTGTGTGACGAATAGAAACAACAAATTAAATAACATTCTTCATACAAAACTGCTCTAAATCAGCTTTTTAGTACGTTGGAATATGTTAATTTGGTTTTTCAAAACAGTCCATGTATTCTGCAAATACTGAAACAACATACAGTTTCATAGAGTCGAATTATCTTGTTTCACTTAACAAAAAAATTAAGCCACATTTTACTGAAATATATGGAAAATGTTTCACAATCTATTCTGGTAGATAGTGATAATCTGAGATCAAGTGGAGCGATTTGTTTAGTCACTCAGTTAAATTGATAAACTATTTTAACTGAAGCCTGTACTATTACTGTAATTCGTACTTACACTACGTTTTATCAATTATATCGTGTCCATCAGTAAACAAGTTCAATTAAATTAGTACTTATCTAATAGACTTGTAGTTGCATGAGATTGACCATAGTGTTTATAACTGACATTAAAGTAGCTTAATAATCTTCTTCGAAACAGCTAGCATTATGCACTAAGTTATATGTAGTTCATTTTGAAGTGTTTTACTAAATGGTCTGCTTTCCACTTATAAAATATCCATTTATACATTCAAGTTTAACATAGTGTCACGAAAAAGTATAAAAAATAATAGCCCACCATCCATCCACCATAACATCGATGTTACGTGATAGGGTTCAGTAACTAGCCTCGTAAATTTCCATGAATTTTTAAACGTAACAACAAGAGCGAAATCAATCATACTTAGTTCCATTCTGTTGGCAGGAATATTCGTCAATTATTCAACTTTACTTTCATCTACTATTTACATCAATAGTTTTATTTGGTGTATAGAAATACCTGTTTCGTCGTAATGATTGTTTAGACCAATAAAAAATGGTTATTGTAAAACAACAATCTATGGTATTACAATGAAGCCTATTCGACACTACATAACACTAACAGGCCAACTCAAAGTAAAATGGCCGATATACATTCTTTTATTAAACAATCAAATAGCCATCCAATCATAAATCAGCCCATGATGAAATGTTACATAATTTAAATGGAAAGTGATGTATTTAAATTGATCAAATCAACAGTAAAGTTTACAATTCTTTCAAGATAAAAAATATGCTTTGGAATATTTTGTGGATAGGCCAGAAATTAGTGCTACTTTTCATTACATTCATACCAAATCAATTTGGAATTGAATGCAGGACATCGTCATTGAATGTAGAAGATCCTGAAACATGGAAGAGGTTAGCAGACGAGAGATTCAATAAGTTTGAACAATCATTATCATACTTATTTATGAAACGACCAAAAAATGTCATTTTATTTATTGGTGATGGAATGAGTTTGAATACAGTCACTGGAGCAAGATATCTGAAAGCAGAGAATATGGATCTTTTGGGTGGTGATGTACAATTAGTGTGGGATGATTGGCCTGTAGCATCACTAGTTCGTACATTCAATTCAGATAGATTGACCACAGATTCAGGTTCTGCAGCGACTGCATTTTTGTCAGGTTAGTAGCCAAGCAATGTAATTTCAAAGTGATGCATCTAATATTACTTTTCTTTGTATATCTATATTTTGTCATTTTGATTTTCATATAATCAACTAAATGCATCTTAGTATTTGATGAGCTAAATTAAGTATAAACTATTTGTGTTCAGTGTGTGATTTCTTGTATATTATACAGACTTATATAGGCCAACTCAATGGTATATGTTCACTGATTGCAATTTTTCAATTCTTACTAGATCTTCTATTGAATTACTAGTAACGGTTGCTACATAGAGTAGAGGGAGGTTTCATGATTGAATCTACGATATATCTAGTGAATGTAGTGTTTTTAAGAAAGTCATTTCATATTCATTTCAAGCTGGTATTTGTCAATAATGAGAACTATCTTTAAATGAATTGTCACGACAATGTTTTCCCTTAGTGTTTATTTGTATCCTTAAAATTGTTACATTAAATAATGTTTATCACATAAAATGTGTTATACGGTGAATAAATCCCAGTTATTTGAATCGAATACAGAATATCGTTTTATTAGTATACTGCTATGATCCAACTAAGTGTTCATCCTATCTTGTCTAGATGTTTGAGACGGTAGTTATCAGACAAATTGAAGTACTGTCGAAATGAATGAATTTATTATGACGGAACCTATAAGGAATTTCTTTAATTGTATAGAATGGTAATTAGTTGTTGTTTTATTTGCTATAATGTTGAAAACAAATCTAGGTGTTAAAGGACCTCATTACACTGTTGGTATCACTGGGACAGTGAAATGTTGTAAATGTACTCAGTTAGCGAATTTGGAAAAAGCTAAATCCTCACTTCAGTATGCTTCCAGTGCAGGAATGTCGACCGGAATAGTAACAACTACCAGAATTACTCATGCTACACCAGCAGCAGCATATGCAAACCTATTACATAGAGATTGGGAGTCGAATGGGTAAGTATGAAATCTAATCAAAAATTACTTTATTTCCATGTGTATATTTCATGTCATGAAATACATACGTGTCGATTGCATGTATATTCTGTTGGCTTTGGTTATCCAACAAGATGTCAAGTAATTTAAACATAATTGAAATTTACGTGAACATTGATTAGCTGAGAAACATGTTAATGGCATACTGTTTGAATCAACTACATTCATAAATAGCATCTGTCGCTTTCTGCTTAGGTATTGGAAAATAAAATACGTTGATGCTATGAAAAGTTATTTTGAGAAAGTGATATAATAAGCATTTCTAAAGTTTGTGATACAAATCGTAGTATTTGTTGGATATATATATATATAAACAATAGAGTACCTATTTCGATGAATATTATTTATCCGATTGAAATTCATCACAGATTTATATTGGTATGATACCAGTGGAAATCAGGGAACATTAAACAGCTGTTTCGTGTTTGAATTGGACTTCTCAGCAGTGTGCTTCGTAAATTCAGATTGTAACGAACTCAGTCAACTAAAATCTAATAATAATCTTCATAAACCACCATCAATTCATGAATGATGGGAAATAAAGCTGGTCGAAATGAAGGGTAGTTGGTAATGCCAATCAATACTACACAACACCAGTTTTACAATCAAAAGTGCTAACTAGGAATTATCAGAGAGTTTTGAAAAGTCGTGGTATTTCTATCAGACAAGGGTTCTGATGTTTCAATTAAAGAGAAAGGTAATTACTTATGCTAAGAAATGTTCATTTGAGATGATTTTTCCAATTGAGTGATATATATATAGTGACCCGTAAAAATGTTGTGAGACCTATTAAAATGGATTTAATCGATAACACTATTTATAATGAACTGAATACAAAAGAAATTTCATTACCTTGTTCATATGACTTACTTATGAAACACAAGCCAAACCTCCTGATATGACTAACACTCTCTAATATCATTTCATCTTTTTAAAGAAGCGGCCGTTGCTTAGCAGGGTCTGGAACCGATAAGGAAGAAACTAGAGTCCCATGGTCTGAAAGATTGATTTAAATTTTGCACAAAAGCTAGAAGGATAAAATGTTCCTAGCAAATTCATGTTATCCTTTTACACTTTTGTAGAACTTCTTTTTAAACGAGTAACTGATGCCATATCTCAATATTCTGATCTTCTTCCTTTACCAGTTAATGATCTAAACAACTTTCAGAAAGCCATATTATCTCAGTTCTGCAATTTAAAATTATGTTTTCTTATACCTCAGATGTCACATGAGAAGTTACTACGACATATAAATTGAGAAAGAAACATGTGCTTAAATTTTTTTCACTATAACAGTTTCTGCCAAATTATTTGTAAAAGATGGTTTATGTTAACAAATTTTATCAGGCATGTGAACACTGCTCTTATGAAACTCTTTAACAAGTATTTAGTGCCATTACAAGTTGTCGGCAAGGTACACAGGTAGATTTTTCGCTGAAGTACTCTTGATCACAAAATAAATGTACTATATACAATACAGTTAAAAAGGAAGCTTGAAAAATATCAAGCCAACTAAGCACAGAGGAAATTCTATGTCAGTATTCTTATTTAGATGCAGAGTTGATCTCCTTGAATGAAATTGGCATTTCCATAATTCAGACAAAATTGACAAAGCCTCTTTTCAGTATATCCGACTGAATGTATAAAGTCGCTTGTACGTGCTAGACCACATACCAGAAAGGAACAGAGGAGCGTTTAATGCTTATATATATATATATATATCTTGGATAAATAAGCAGATAAATAGATCTGGAATAGATACAACGTATATTCCTTATCACTTTGAATTGTATCATTCAGAACTGATCATGATGCAAACAGCTGATGAGAATCATGGCAATAAAGCGAATTGATATTATTCTGCGTTAACTGTTACTTACTTTATTTAAAATAATTAAGGAGAATATCGACAAAAAACTGTGATTTGTTTAACTAGATACAAAATCTACGGTTTAGTAATAATTTCAAATGGAAGTACATTTATTCATCTAATCGCCTCTACATTCGATACTATGAATAGTGAAGATTAAGTGACTTTCCTCAGTGAAATGAGTAATGAAAGTAAACTAATTGGAACAAATGTTTTCACTTAAACTGACAGCATCTTGAAAATCATTGGAAAATTAGTAGTAGAAGGAAGTAGTTGTAATCATGTTTAAATAAGCTGATGACACACTGGAAAGTTTAATAAAGATGAGTTTCCTAGTTTGGAGTGATTTTTCTATTCTATAGAAATCTGGGTTTTGTGTATCTCAAGAAGTTTTTGTTTAAAATTATTATTATTGAAGTTATGGAGAATAAATGAAAAATAATTCAGAAGGAATCAGTAATTTACACATCAGCACTAAATGAAATTCAGTCAGATACTACTTAGCAAACTAACACAGGTCTTTGATCAAATATCTTGCTAAGCAATATATAATAATTTCACTTCAGGAAGACTACTATTAGGAATATTTTATTAACCATCAATAATTTCAGTCTTACTACTTGTGTTAATTGATCCCATTACATTTATATCACTATGCAAATAAATACGTATGACTTTAACTGAGATTTTGTTAGGAAACATAAAAGCTTCATTGCCACTAAACAAAGCGTAGTTACTGATAACGATGTCTGTAGATCGTATGGAAAATTGTTGTCCTTCAAGATACTTCATAGAACCTGTATAATTAGAGACAACTGTCTCTTTACTTAACTCTCCTTTTAGTTTCATCATTTCGACATATATAATAAAATAATTAAACGATGTCAAACTGGTTAACATACACAGATAAGTACTCGTATAGATTCAGTAATTCTCGTCGAGTTAGATTATACATGTTTGAATACATATAACAAATTCCTGTAGAACCTATTAATAATCAGTATAAAATATCCACCGTTCATGAATTATACGGACAAACAAACATTTTGCATTATTAATCTGAAATTTAATGAAGCATCATCCTCGTAACGAATTAACATTTATGCATAACAGTATTATTTAAATCCATCAACTTAATATTCAAATAAAACTAAAACTGATCTAACAAGACTCGAAAGATCTTGAATGTAAAAAAGCAGAAATAAAATGTTTTTTCTAGATTTTAAATATTTCTACGGTCCTACATTAAGTTTCTACTGTATAAAACAGTGCTAAGATGTCATGAGTAAGATTATAGAAAATATTTAAATGTCAAAAACGCACAACACAAAAATTGTAAGAATAAACAGCTAAAGAAGGGACAACATATAGTGAATTTAAACAGATAATTTACTAAACATACTACGCGGTACCTTATATCTCACACAGCTTAATCATTTGCAATAAAAATATCTACATTTAACTATTATCAATACTACCAGAGTATTAATATGGTTCACTGATTTCATAACATTCACATTCATATCCACAGCATATTCCTCTTTATCTATTTCCTCTCTCTACCATTCAGTGAAACAAGTGATCTCGGATTCAAATGCACAGATGCTGCTACACAATTAATCACCAATGCCTCTAATGTCAATGTCATAATGGGAGGAGGAGCATCCGAATTCTATAGCACGAACGACACTCTCATTTTCGATGCGAAAGGAAAACGCAATGATTCACGTAATCTCCTTCGTGAATGGGAGGAGATGCAGACGAGATTGGGTCGTAAACATCTTCTCCTGCATACCAATGTTCAGTTCAAACAAGCTAACTGGTCGTCTGTTGACTACGTTCTAGGTAATATTCATGAATTTAAGAACGCTATGTTTTGTTGTTATTAAGTAAGTGTCGATAAAACATTCGAATTCACTGAATATTAGAATATAATATTAGGCAAAATTAATTTGCCGATATTTTATGAAAACATTATGTTGGTTTGCCTTAATCTGAATGATGATGGTTTAATTGAATTGACAGACTCTATAGAAATCAATGATTTGATTGACATTTAGACATCCACATTAACGCAATCGATTAGTATCTGTGATGCAGGAAAGTGTGGACATCTGTTCATGTGTTGTTCACTCGTTGTTCACATTTCAACGCAAATGTAATAAGTGATGTTACTTGTTGACTAGTATAAGATATGCATGATTACCCAAGTTGTCATTGATTATACTGAGATTCAATCTAATCTTCAGGATTATTTGCTCCAAATCATATGGCATTCCAACTAGACAGTAAAGATCAACCAAGTTTAGCTGATATGACAGAAGCTGCTATCAAAATATTGTCACGAAATCCTATGGGATTCCTTCTGTTGGTAGAAGGTGGTAGAATTGATCACGGTCATCACGGAGATCAAGCAAAGTAAGAAATACTTGATTGTTACTATTACAAATATCTACACTATTCAAAATAATTATTTATTCACGTTGTTAAACTTATTCTATATGAAAGCATGCAATGGTATGGTATTCTCAAAACATGCTACCGGACAAAGATCATCATTCAAAGACAGCTTGTTGAAAGAGAAAGCAGATGACACATAATTCAAATGTCACTTATAAGTTCAGATTTAAAGCATATTTCTAAAATATTTAGACGTTATTAACACCAATTTAGTTAGAGTTCATTGCATGACGGACTTTAGGACTTTTCACTTGCATTACAATCATGTTTCAATAATTGAATCATATAATTATAGAATAATATACCATCTTGTGTTGAATTGAACAGTGTAGAGTAGACAACTATCAGTCAATCATGAATATCATCGACTGAAAACTCAATGATTATCAAATGGTAGAGTATTGGCTAACATTATCACACTGCATGTAATACGATTGTCAACAATGTGAATTGACGTGTCACACTGACGATTTCTCGTTTTGTGCTATATACGCGTCCAACACATAGACGCTACTCCTCCAATATACTTGTCGATTACTCCACCAACTACACACCACATTCAAAAATCGAGTGTTAATTTCCCAATTCACAAATGTCCATGTTTCGCAGATGAAACACGTTAATGACAACTCGTTAATTTTCACTTTCATTGTTATTATAGTTATGCGTTAAGTGAAACTCTGGAGTTGGAGAAGGCGATCGAGAAGACAATGTCACTTGTTGACGAGAAAGAAACTTTACTCATAGTAACAGCTGACCATTCACATGGTTATGGAGTTATTGGTTATGCGACGAGAAACATGAGTGTACTCGATGTGGATAACACTGCGAAAGTAAGTACCAAATCCATTGTTATTTGTATTATTTGTTCAAACGTCACTCACATTCATTGCAATTATACTCATGATAATAGACAATCGTGAGTCAGACAAGATACTGGAGAACGACATCAAATCTATACATGGATAATGCACTATAATGTTGTTGTAAGCAATACTAACGATGACCTCCTACAATATTTCACTCACAACTGGGGAGATTAGTCGATATCGAAGTAGCATTTTGACACAGTTTGATATTCAGTGAGGAGGTGTACATCAGTAGAGATTCGAACAGCATATTTCCGCTTGTTTCCACTCCCTCAACGTTGTCTCACACATAAGCCATCCTCGGATATGTGACTCACCCAATTTCCGTGCACTGATCAAAATCCATGTTCTCATTTGACAGTTAGTGTGTACAATTGAGGAAACGAATATTTAGTCAGAGTTTTTGACGACTGTAACATGTATGTAAAATACTTGCGTTATAAGAAGATTCGGTCAGTCACCTCTTGTGTCATATCTTCAGTGTTCACTATTAAAAAACGACTTCACATGTGTAAAAGAGAAAATCTTTGAAGAAGTATGACAACATCATTATGCATACTCAAGTTATGTTGCATACAACAAATGTGTTCTAGCCAAAACATATTTTTTAACAAGTTAACAAATGAGAGTAGATAATACTATTTTCTTTGTCCTCCAGGGAAGAGACAATAAATCCTATCTCACCTCCTCTTATTTCAATGGACCAAGAGGTCTGATGAATGAAATTCGATCGGATCCTGCAACAGAAAATACATTCGCTAACAACTACACAGCACAATCATTGGTGAGTCTTTCATCTGCTACACATAGTGCTGAAGATGTACCAATTTATGCTAATGGACCATACAGTGAACTATTTCATTCTTCAATGGACAACACGTTCATCGCTCATGCAATCATGTACTCACTTTGTATCGGACCTTATACTCATCAATCACATTGTGATAATAAACCAACCAGTGGATCACAATTCACAGGATTTCGTCAACATTCGTATCATTATGTAGTGTTTCTCTGCATTCTTTTATACAATCTTCTACATTAGAATATGTATTTTGATATTTTGTTATTGGATGATTGTTTTCATGTGTTGTCATTGTAATGTTGTTAGTCGGGTTAGTTTGAACATTTAATCAATTTTACTGAATGCATTATTCTAATGAATATGACTGTTGTTAGCATCAAATGAGCGGTATTTTATTGTTTGATGTTTGAATTGATACAAGGTGAAGATATAACCAATATGAATACATAATTTTACTTTTTTAATTACTGGAAAGATTTCACTAGTTTTAATGATTGTCTAATCTATTGTCTGAATTTATTGTGCTAAATTGATAACTTCTTTTTTGTCATTGACTTTAATTATTTCAACACAAACATATATTCTTTAATTCCTCGAATTTTTGTTGTATTCCGTTGTATTCTTTTATGCTAAATACGTTTAATTTCATCTGAACAATTCATTATGTTAATTGTTATGTATAATATTACTTATTAGTTCTCAAAGGATAGATGAAATTATAATGAAAATTGAATAAATATTTGTTTCTGTAGAATACTTTTAAACATATGAAGCTCATGAAATTGTACGACGTGGTATGATTAATCCGGGAAAAGTCTTTACCATCTAGACAGATGAATGGTTACAGTTATAATGATTAATCATTTTCATCTACGAAATTGACAGGCTTATAAAATTAAGTGCTGATTATTTAGTTTACATTTTACCCTGTAGATTTTCTCTTCCATTGAATGCTTCATCCTATTCGCTAAATAAACTGAATAACTCATCTCTCATAAATTTTTCATCAGCAATTTTACATTTTTCTAATAAAATGGATTCTTTAATTTTCAGGTAGTTAGTATGGGCAATATTTTGAAATTCGATATTCTTTTCTACTGTACTACAAACATTTCCTGTAATAATGTATACTTTATCTCCCGCCCCCTCCACCTGCCTGATTTTTATTCTTATCATATGCAGCATTTTGAAGTATTTGAGTGTGTTTAGTAATTGTGTATTCAATGCCATTCAACTAGCTGTTCATGTTGGTTCATTGAACTACTTATGGTTACAAATTACCTGCATTATTTTTGTCGATGCCCTTATAAATATGCAATAACATAAGCATATGAGATTAGTTTCTAAACACAGTTCCTTCTGATAGACTTCTGCCTATATATCAATTAATCTTAGAGTCACTCGTTAGAATATGAATGTTCTCACCACCAGATTTAAAGTGCTAACATATGAATTTCAAGAATTGAAGCAATTACATTTTACTTTCTTTGTATTGATGCAATAATACTTTATCTTTTCTATTATATTTGCTTATGAATTGATCAAAATGTTTAAAATTTAAAAGATTGTCAACAATATGTACAATCAGTTTGTTCAGTTGAGATTAGGAAATGATTGATTATAGTATTTAATACTAACAAATAAAATAACTTGATAATACATTAATGATTATATTTATTGATTAAATTTTATTGTACTTAAGTTAGGAAGACAATATGACTAATATTAACAGTATTGATCTATGCAGACTCGTTCTTGTTATGCATAACAATGATTTACAAGGATGAATCTATTAGCTCATTTTGATAACTTCTTTGAATATATTAAGGTAGCATACAAATCAGCATCATCTAATTTGCTTATCCACTTCCTATGTGGAGAATTAGGTGTTTGACTTTATTCGTAGATCACAAGAGTTTATTTGTTGATGTTGCCACCCATTGAACTAGATAGTTCAGTTGTGAAGCTTACATTATCAACACGACCTACTTTCAGAATTATTTAAAGTGTGCTAAAACAATCGGTTATGATGTACAGATTAAATAGTTGTTTTTCTCAAAGAATGAAATCTCTGTGGCTAACGTGTTAGAATAACCACCGACCATATAAACAACTAATCAGATTGTAATCAGTTGGTGAACTAGGTATAAGTCGACATGTCTATTAAATGCAGTTTAACTTTGGTATTTAGCTTTCATAAATTTCTCAGTATTTAAAGAGTCCCCTTGTCTCAACAATCTGGTCATTAATACAGCCAACCTTAAGAAATGACTAGGGTCGGAAATGTGAACGTTTGGCTGATAATACAGTAGTCGGTAGATTGAGTCTAAAAATGATAATCTCGATCCTAGAAGAACTTATAAGTCCACTGTGTTGATAATTCCTGCACTAAAACGAATCAGTGATCAAGTGCTCCCGATTTTCGATGGTTAATTTTTTCGAAACAATGAAGTCAAAACGAAAACAAGATTGTTTATTCATCTGAAGGATGCAATCTGTGTAAATAGAAATGTATGCTTTACTTGTGAATTCTCGAAACACAAGAAAACATCTACAATAAACACATCTACTGATTTCCGAATTTTAGTGCCTTTCAGAATGATGTCTATTACGTGACAATTGTTTACGTATATATGGTGAAAATATATACCCTTGATAAAATTCTTTTCACAGAGCTGCACTTCATATATGCCTGTCAGATTTTGTGCTTCGACTTTATAATATAACAAGTTACTTTAAAAGATCTGATTAAGTAACACATGTCTTGATGAAATCATCTACTTTATGCCGATTAGTTATAAGCATACCATTCACCACACATCGAAACACCGTCTTATTTAACTAGTAATGTGCATCGTTTTTCAGTAACATTTGAGAAATGGCGTAAATAACTATTTTTCCAAGGATTTATTATATTTCCTCCAATGATAATACCAACCTATAACATCGTATAGTGTCGCTATAAACCTTAACATGGTATTTTCAGAAGTTTTCTGATAAATATCTTACATAAATAGCATCCGAAGCGTATATATAAATGGCTTAACTCAAAAGTTCGGGATAATGTTACTCAGTCAACGCATCTATACTAGCCGATAGTACTATTCTTGTCCACCATTTATCAAATTAAGTAAATGTGAAGCAAATGTTTACCTGAAACTCAACATAAGATTTTAACTGCTTAACAGATTTAAGTGAAATATTACGCTGTCTTATGGTGGGAAATAGTAAACTAGGTTAGAGTTTTTAGGCAGTAAGTATAATTTTTGAGTTCCTGAGCGAATTCTGTTGTAAATTGTCAGGCGAATACAACGGGATTGTTATCGATGCAACGAATGCAGATGCAAACTCCTCAGATATTGCAATCGATTCAATTTAGTTATTACGTTTAATTTAGTTCATATATAATTTGAATTCACCATTCATTGAAACAATACATATGACCAACAAAATGTCGAAAACATTCCATCTATTTACCGACAATCATCTACATCGAATTTGAGAACTGTTTGTGTCTAAATGACTGTTGGTACTTTTCGACTTTTTAATACAATAATTTATAGAAAACCTGCTTCTGCTCATTAATCCTACAAAATTTGAATATTAATCATAATATTATTATCCTCTTCATGAACTATTCATTTACAGTAATTGTTTTCTATGAGACTAAAAGCAGACTAATCAACACCAGTATTATTTTATGTAACGCTTAACGTCGTCCCTAAATGTTAGTTGAACTCATTGTTCGATTTTACCAAAAAATATTGTTTATAAACCTCATTACTTTGTATAACTTTCCCTATTCATGTATTCTGAAAAATATAAAAAAGAAATCAACTAATACACTATAAATCTGGTACACTTCAATGATGACCTTCAAAAATGTAAAATAATTCGATAAACAAAAAATTTCTAGTGTATCAATTAACTCTTAATGCAAGTTTCAAGCACATTCATTTAGATACAGTATTGGCTTCACAAGAATTTGAGGATTTCCACCAAAAATGTGTATTGCTAGAATAAATGCCTGAAACAACTCATTGTATCACTACCCATATTGTAAAATGCGTATTATTCTAACGATTGACTCCAAACATTGATTGCTCACCAACAATTAATGCATCATCGAGTTACTACACTCTTGTATGGTTCTGTAATGGTTTTATAAACAAATGTATATATCTTTGATCTGTTTTAAAAGGTGAAATACTGAAATGATTATGTCCGGTAACTTGGGTTTAATTTCTATTCTTTAATTTTTGTAACTAATCTTGTAGCTCTGCATGTGTTCGTATCTGACTAATCACTTAATACATCTTTCAAACTAACTAAATTGTCGATGCAGCCAGAATCATTGATACTTCAGTAAACTGGCTGACATTCTCTATATATAATTACGATTTTAACCATATCCTGTTGATGACTCAATTTCAAGCCTTTAATCAAATTACAATAATAATTTTTAGTTCTCATTTCTCATAATAATATATTCTGAAATATAGTATAGAAAATTCATCAATTTAATAGTCTGTTCAGGTTACTAAAGGGATAACGGCACAATATTCAAAAATGTATTTAACGTTATTTACTACAATTAGGCGCTAAATTCACAGTTACTAGGACGAAATAGGCTTATGTTGTTAACAAAATGCATAATTATAAGTGATAGTATATTATTTACATAATTATTACCATCAGGAATAATTATGTGAGTAACTAATAGTTTAAAACGGGGTAGGTAGGTAGCGTCCACGTAGATGATAGCTGAGATTAATTATTACGAGAGTTTACGAATGTTCTGCGTCGCATATGACCCAGTATGCTTCATAAGCAAAAGAACTAATATGGCATGATTTCGAAGAGCAAATGAAAAAAATCTCCACTCAGGTTTAATAAGCAATCATTTAGAACATCAGACAACAAAAAAGAAGCACAATAGGACAGAACGACTATAAAAATATCCTGTCAAAAAGTGATTATTCAACAGTTAGAACTCCATGAAGCCGTCTTAGTTTAGTATAAATAATCAGCTCACTAGTGACTTACTTAAAGATATGCCTAAAAGTTTAGCGAGAATTCATGACTACTGGAATTCAGACTAATCGGGTGTGAAATAGTTTTTGCTGGTAACAGTGGATAGTACTTTTGTGCTACATCACAAATTAATGGAAGTGAACGTTTTACCATTGGACGCCTGTTGACCTAATGGTGCGGATGTATTAGGCCTCGGATTTGAATCCTCATTGGGGGTGGAAAGAATCGAGTATGAGTACTGCCAAAATATTACATACTAGAACGAGATACTTATCAGTGGTTCTTGATTTTCAGTGGAACTCAACCAGTATCAGTCTGTGACTTATATAAACAACTAGGATTAGATGTAGTTTGAGCCGTTGCTTTTATAAATTGTCTGGCACTTTAGTCCAAAGTAAAATCACTTCCGGGTATCCTGAATATATTCCGATCGAAATTTATTTTCAATGCAAATATTGCACTAAACGAAAGTTCAGTATTCTAATAATTTACCGATACATACTTTGTGTAGAAGAATACGAGAGTAATCTATATGAATGTTGTGAAATATGTGACCCGAAACTCAGCGTAGCTTAAATTTCTGCAGAATAACCTGCTTTGTGAGCGACAGATTTCAAGAATATTTGAATCCTGGATTAGCTACTGATTGAAACGTGAACAACTTGATGCTATTACTAGAGTGATCAACATTGAGACGTGTATTCTCAAAGCATGGTTATCCACATTTCAAACAACTAACTCTCAGTCCCCGTTCCAAGCATTATACGGCAACTTTTTTGAGTTCAATACTGACACCAGTTGAATGTACAGGTAATATTATGTGGAGGAAAAGTGTATGTAACTTTAAGATGATCATGATACGATAATTGTTTATATGTACTGAGGCATTCACAAATACCATTTATGTAAAATATATAGAATAGAAGATGTAAATCACTATCTTATAAAACACCATTTGAAATTGGTTGAACATTCGACAGAAGGAATTAAATTTAGTAATTTGGTATCACTGACTGATAAAAGCATTTAGTCAAATAGAAAAACGATTTCAAACCTCATAAGACTAGAGAAAGTTGCCGTTAACTATATCAAACACCATAGATATTCCAAAGTACGCCATTAAAACTAAGTAAATGCACTATATGTCATCTCCTCCTGGAATACTTGAGACTATAGTGGATATTATGACTTTCGAGACATAATAATAAGTGAAGTAGGTGGATTCCATGTAATTAGTAGGACTTGATTGCACTATATGCTGCCAATTTATGACCAGTTATTAGTTTAAATGATTTTCAGTTTCGATTACTTACATGTCGTATAACTAAGTCATTTAATAGACATAAACGTGATGTCTAATCAAGTGTTACCTATTTGTTTACTTCTGGTTACAAAAATGTTAGCTACTTAGCTAGTTTATTACGGTCATTTATCATTTAACCATCAAGTGAGATGCAGTGAATATGGGTATTTTTGACTGATCTAAGGTAGTTATTTAACAGACAAATCAAGTTTTGCACTGTGGATCCAGTAAATTGTAGTAATAACTTTTCATTAATGGCCTTTAAACTATGAGATTCTTCAATTCGAACAAATGTTACGATAATTTGCTGAAAAAACCAAATTATTGTTTCTGTAAACATCTTCATTTGTTACAATAAGTGGCAATTTATAAACTGTTATAATTTATTGTAATGTATAGTATCATAAACGCAATAGAGTTTAAACACTGGTAATAATTTGATAAAATATATATTGTACATTTGTGAGAATATTAGACAAAATGAAGTTGTCCTAATATGCACATGTATAAGACCTCAGTGTGTATTTTTACAATAATCACATTATCTAGTTTTTGTAGTACAATGCTGTTTGATTGATTGAAGGTGGAGGAAAAATACAAAACGATTTGATAGTAACTACTTTCTAACTCTTTGTTGACTTGAACTGATAATGTACTTACATCGCAACCGAAAACCAGGTCGATGTTGTTAGTATGTCTCGTAGGAGTGTAGACGCTGTATCCTACAGTGCATATCTGATATTATGAGAAAATTTTCTCCATATGACTAACATCTTTTTGTGACAGTAAAAATCAACCAGTTACTTGATTAGGCTTGATTCGTAACAACTACTGGAATCAGTGACAAACAAGGTAGTCTAATTAATGCCTTAGCGTCTCTCCTGATGCCTACTCAATCTCAAGCCGAAATAGGAAGAACACCAGACCGATGAACCAACCATACAAATCAAACTACGCTTTAAATTCTTTTTTATATGTGAAACCTAACCACTTAGTCAACCTATTAAGTAAATAACATCGATATGGGAGGATAAAGCAAGAGGGACGTAATTGTAATAATAGTTATAAAGAGTTCACTTTATACACAACTAAATTAATTGAAATAGTCTTCCGAAAGACAGTTCTAGGAGATAATCAGTTTTCTTTTGTGGCTAGATATATCACCTCCACCAATGTTTTAGTTTATTCCAAAGAAGTTGAAATTGTCTGAGAGTAGAAGTTTGTGTGAAAACATTACTAGTGAGATTGTTCTCAGTAGTTTAAGTCTTTGGGGATCTTTTTACACATCCTAAACGTGTAGCTGGGGAAAGAAGGAAATATATCTCAAATCCAAACGAATCAGAATACTTTACTGAGGATACCGACATTTAATTTATTAGAGAAAAGTGGACATTATCATAAGTTAAACAGCTGTCAGCATATTTATGCTCACTAGTAAAGTGATATAGTTTATGTAATATTGCTGGCCGTTCTACTGTTCACTCAGTTCAGTTCTATCTCAGTTCATAAAAATTCCAGTTTGTTTTTGAATTGTTAAGATTATTATTATTAATATCATTATTATTATAAGTTCAATGACGGATATAGTTTTGTTACTCCTTTAATGATATAGTAACTGTCATTTAAACTCGAGTATTATAAGTAATTCAGACTATCTATAGTTAAAAGCAACATAAATCTCTGGAAACATGATTGTCTCGTTTTCCGCCTCATGTTATGTATGTACCTAAACAAGGTTATGTTTGTATTGGATGTCATACATAACACAATAAGTAAAAATCAAATTTAGCTGACTAATTGCATTTGATACTTGCATGGAACTAAGTGTAACATAATACAATTATACTTAATAAATATTATAAGACATTTTTATAGGCTGACAAAGCTAATAATAATCTCACGATAACTCTCTTGTTGATTCATAGTTTCAAATTATGAATGTACCATGTAAACAGGAAAACAATTAAAACAATCTAAAATATTGTAATGTACACAGTTAGTAAATGCACAGTATCATTTTCAAATATGTAACGTTAGTTTGAATGATGCGTACAAATAGATTAATCCAAGAAGTTTGACTACCATAAAACCCAATTCGATATGTGTTTTAAGGACGATTGACAATTTGGCACAGCTTCAGTCAGTGATTAATTAACTTATTCATTTCCAAAAAATCAAATACACCCTTGCCCAAACTCGAATTTTTTTTCACAATAAAGTAACATATTAAGAACATTAATTACAATCATTATTGCAGTCAATTAATATTTACAGTATCATGTAATGCAAGCAAACGGATAATAAAAACTTCCGACACTCTTATAATTTTTAAAACACTATGATCTATATCATTTTCCTAAATGCGTTCTCATGTCTAAACTGAAAACCAACAAGTAAATGAAGCACAAATACATTAATGATAGCACACAAATGAAAAATTGTAATATTTCTCAAATTGTAACATCAGCAGTGTGACCCAAGTTTTATTAATATTAATTTGAAATCAAGCATTTCACGAAGCTATATTCTGTGTACATTAAAAAACATATACTTCAATTGTATCAATTTAAACATCAAACAACAAAATTACCGCTCATTTGATGCTAACAACAGTCATATTCATTAGAATAATGCATTTAGTAAAATTGATTAAATGTTCAAACTAACCCGACTAACAACATTACAATGACAACACATGAAAACAATCATCCAATAACAAAATATCAAAATACATATTCTAATGTAGAAGATTGTATAAAAGAATGCAGAGAAACACTACATAATGATACGAATGTTGACGAAATCCTGTGAATTGTGATCCACTGGTTGGTTTATTATCACAATGTGATTGATGAGTATAAGGTCCGATACAAAGTGAGTACATGATTGCATGAGCAATGAACGTGTTGTCCATTGAAGAATGAAATAGTTCACTGTATGGTCCATTAGCATAAATTGGTACATCTTCAGCACTATGTGTAGCAGATGAAAGACTCACCAATGATTGGGCTGTGTAATTGTTGGCGAATGTATTTTCTGTTGCAGGATCCGATCGAATTTCATTCATCAGACCTCTTGGTCCATTGAAATAAGAGGAGGTGAGATAGGATTTATTGTCTCTTCCCTGGAGGACAAAGAAAATAGTATTATCTACTCTCATTTGTTAACTTGTTAAAAAATATGTTTTCGGCTAGAACACATTTGTTGTATGCAACATAACTTGAGTATGCATAATGATGTTGTCATACTTCTTCAAAGATTTTCTCTTTTACACATGTGAAGTCGTTTTTTAATAGTGAACACTGAAGATATGACACAAGAGGTGACTGACCGAATCTTCTTATAACGCAAGTATTTTACATACATGTTACACTCGTCAAATACTCTGACTAAATATTCGTTTCCTCAATTGTACACACTAACTGTCAAATGAGAACATGGATTTTGATCAGTGCACGGAAATTGGATGAGTCACATATCCGAGGATGGCTTATGTGTGAGACAACGTTGAGGGAGTGGAAACAAGCGGAAATATGCTGTTCGAATCTCTACTGATGTACACCTCCTCACTGAATATCAAACTGTGTCAAAATGCTACTTCGATATCGACTAATCTCCCCAGTTGTGAGTGAAATATTGTAGGAGGTCATCGTTAGTATTGCTTACAACAACATTATAGTGCATTATCCATGTATAGATTTGATGTCGTTCTCCAGTATCTTGTCTGACTCACGATTGTCTATTATCATGAGTATAATTGCAATGAATGTGAGTGACGTTTGAACAAATAATACAAATAACAATGGATTTGGTACTTACTTTCGCAGTGTTATCCACATCGAGTACACTCATGTTTCTCGTCGCATAACCAATAACTCCATAACCATGTGAATGGTCAGCTGTTACTATGAGTAAAGTTTCTTTCTCGTCAACAAGTGACATTGTCTTCTCGATCGCCTTCTCCAACTCCAGAGTTTCACTTAACGCATAACTATAATAACAATGAAAGTGAAAATTAACGAGTTGTCATTAACGTGTTTCATCTGCGAAACATGGACATTTGTGAATTGGGAAATCAACACTCGATTTTTGAATGTGGTGTGTAGTTGGTGGAGTAATCGACAAGTATATTGGAGGAGTAGCGTCTATGTGTTGGACGCATATAAAGCACAAAACGAGAAATCGTCAGTGTGACACGTCAATTCACATTGTTGACAATCGTATTACATGCAGTGTGATAATGTTAGCCAATACTCTACCATTTGATAATCATTGAGTTTTCAGTCGATGATATTCATGATTGACTGATAGTTGTCTACTCTACACTGTTCAATTCAACACAAGATGGTATATTATTCTATAATTATATGATTCAATTATTGAAACATGATTGTAATGCAAGTGAAAAGTCCTAAAGTCCGTCATGCAATGAACTCTAACTAAATTGGTGTTAATAACGTCTAAATATTTTAGAAATATGCTTTAAATCTGAACTTATAAGTGACATTTGAATTATGTGTTATCTGCTTTCTCTTTCAACAAGCTGTCTTTGAATGATGATCTTTGTCCGGTAGCATGTTTTTAGAATACCATACCATTGCATGCTTTCATATAGAATAAGTTTAACAACGTGAATAAATAATTATTTTGAATAGTGTAAATATTTGTAATAGTAACAATCAAGTATTTCTTACTTTGCTTGATCTCCGTGATGACCATGGTCAATCCTACCACCTTCTACCAACAGAAGGAATCCCATAGAATTTCGAGACAATATTTTGATAGCAGCTTCTGTCATATCAGCTAAACTTGGTTGATCTTTACTGTCTAGTTGGAATGCCATATGATTTGGAGCAAATAATCCTGAAGATTAGATTGAATCTCAGTATAATCAATGACAACTTGGGTAATCATGCATATCTTATACTAGTCAACAAGTAACATCACTTATTACATTTGCGTTGAAATGTGAACAACGAGTGAACAACACATGAACAGATGTCCACACTTTCCTGCATCACAGATACTAATCGATTGCGTTAATGTGGATGTCTAAATGTCAATCAAATCATTGATTTCTATAGAGTCCTGTCAATTCAATTAAACCATCATCATTCAGATTAAGGCAAACCAACATAATGTTTTCATAAAATATCGGCAAATTAATTTTGCCTAATATTATATTCTAATATTCAGTGAATTCGAATGTTTTATCGACACTTACTTAATAACAACAAAACATAGCGTTCTTAAATTCATGAATATTACCTAGAACGTAGTCAACAGACGACCAGTTAGCTTGTTTGAACTGAACATTGGTATGCAGGAGAAGATGTTTACGACCTAATCTCGTCTGCATCTCCTCCCATTCACGAAGGAGATTACGTGAATCATTGCGTTTTCCTTTCGCATCGAAAATGAGAGTGTCGTTCGTGCTATAGAATTCGGATGCTCCTCCTCCCATTATGACATTGACATTAGAGGCATTGGTGATTAATTGTGTAGCAGCATCTGTGCATTTGAATCCGAGATCACTTGTTTCACTGAATGGTAGAGAGAGGAAATAGATAAATAGGAATATGCTGTGGATATGAATGTGAATGTTATGAAATCAGTGAACTATATTAATACTCTGGTAGTATTGATAATAGTTGAATATAGATATGTTTTCTGCTTTTGAATAATCTGTAATTTGAGTGTATCGTATTTCAATGTATATCGTATTATATGTAATATTTTGTGGGTAATGCAGTAATTATTGGCTCTTGTTTCCTCGTATTTTGATGTTGCGGCTTCAATCATTCTATACTCACATACCTTGTCTTTCGAGTTCGTATTCTCTATGGCAGGAGACACTGAATATATTATTTTGACTATATTCTTAACCTTCCTTCCACTGTCCGATTTACAGTTGTCAACTGACATCTGGCAACTAAAGCGATATAATTTTTGTATGTATGTATATAGATGCTGTTTGTTTTCATTTTAATTATTAAGTACTATAAATAATTAAAAGAATGTTATTCCTGAATTGATCTACTTTTACTACTACCACTAATATTAATAATAATAATAATAATAATAATAATAATAATAATAATAATTCAGTTTTATTTTCAACAATATATATTATGCTTTCAATATTCTATTTTCCTAGTGATTGTTGTTATTACAATGATCTCAATTATGCTAGGAACTTTATTTCGAATCAAGGAGTATTAGTCAAATTAAAAATTATTCCCACATGTATACACTCATTCATTGAAATTTCTTTCGAAGATTTAAAATTCACTTAATGAATAAAATGCAAATCACCTAACACTGATAAGCTTTTCAATGGTGTGACGATATAGTAGACTTCAGAAACATATACATCATCTTTCTAAAAAAATTTTGTTTCCAAATAAGTTAATAACTGTCTGATTCTTTTGAAACCTCATCATAAGAATTAACAAAGTTTTTAAATATGAAAAATAATTTATGTGATACAAACTATTGAATACTTCACTCTTATCCATTTGACTCCCAGTCTCGATGCAATAAATTTGGATATGTTACTGCTGGAGTAGCATGAGTAACTTTTATGGTTGTAACAATCACAGTTGGCAATCCTGCTTGGGAAGCACATATAAGAGAAGATTTTGTGCTTTCTATCTCTATTAACTCAGTACATTTACAGCATTTTACTATTCCAGTGATACCAACAGTTTAAAACTCTCCTTTCGCACCTTAATTGTTATTAAAGAATGTGTTCATACAGGTAATGTTTTAAATAACATAATTACGGATTTTAAAAAATTGTTACAAGTTTTCAATTATACTATAACTACAAACAAAATTATCTCACATTACTATTTAAAAAGAACGATTTGTGTTTTCTGGACCATCATTAGTTTCAAACATCATCATTTATTATTATAAACTTTGTTAATTAATACTTTAGCTAATAAACTGACAAGATGTTGCTAAAATGCATCAGTAGATATTTTTTCAATCTGATCGAAAACTGATAAATAATTAGTTGATTGTAGTGTATTAAATGGAGATGACTTAAATATCACTTAATTTCACTTGGATAATTTTGTACTCACAGCTGGTGATTATATTCCTGTCTTAATCATTATTTCAAATGTTTGTAGATTTCACAGCCATTACAAAACATCTTATTACAATAGTACTTTCTAAATGACTGAATCATAGTAATTAAAAAAATTAGGGAATGAAGTCGTTGTAGATAGATCAAAAAATTATTCATAGTAATAACAGTCGTTATTCTGTTTAACAATTAGTAGTGTAATCGGGTTTTGTGGAGGGTGTTAAATTTTAATTTGATATCATGAATAAATCTAAATTAAACAACCATAGAAAACCAGGAAACACTACATTTATTTCGTCTTAATATGCAATTCTTCAGCACTATACATCCACGACTTTCGCCAGGGAATCTGGCCAAAATCCGTCAGACTTCACTGCGAACACGACTTTTAGATCACTCAGTTAGCTTTCAACCGTCCTAATTCAGCCAACACCCTGTTACAATCAACATCAGCTTACTAGTAACTACAGGAGTTAATTTCCGGAATTCCAGTGAGAAGGCGAGAACAGTGGAGTTTATTTATGTCGGATGTGAGACAGTTACCCACTTGTGACAATGGGTAGGGTAATGCGAATATACAACGAATCAAGTGACTTAGAAATATCAAGCGTTGAAAGGTGGCTCAACGGCTCACAAATTAAGCATCTATCACAAAACCTGAAGGTTGATTCCCTGATGAGTTTGTGGATGCGTACTGCTTAGGAGTCACATACTGGAATACTACAGTTGTCCAATGTTTCTTTGTTTAGAATGACTGTCTAACTCAGACCAATCTGTGATATCAAATTCGAATTATCTGTATAATAATTACATTATTCTCATGTCATTAATACGCTACTTTATGGAATTCGTAATAAAAAAACTATCATCGGCGAATCAAAACATTAATATGGCCTAATATTTTTCTTAATTTACATTAGCTCATCATACCAAACAAACGAAAATGAAAGATCATGGTAAATTATATATTTCGCTCTCTGTTATAATTACTTACATTGCAAACGTCTTTAAAACAGTTATAGTTAGCATTTGTTCATTAAAAGTAAAACAGATATCTAGTATAATCAACCTTCATAATTACCATTGTATGTGTAAGCTAAACAAAGTAATAATAATTAAAATGAATTTGTATCTTCTCATTGAATTGTCATGGATTGAAACTGGTCAGCCTCTGTCGCTATATGTGCATCCTGAGAGGATTGCCTTGATATAGCTATAAATCACAAGTAACGTTTGAGTTGGATTTCGACTAGCAAACGGAATCTAACACGTGCATTTCGTTCTATTTGGGAGTCTTCAACTGAATTCGCCTGCATCCTAATGTTAAAATTCACACTGGGATGTTCAACAGAGGCTGACTTCTTTCAATCCATGACAGATAAACGGGAAGATTCAAATTCATTCTAATTACATATATCGGTTGCACAAGTACGAGTGACTAGAGTCAGTAGCCTAGTGGTGAACGCGGCGGTGTTTGGCATGAAGCGGACTGGGTTCGAGTCCTAGTATGAACATTAAAATTGGAATACAGGTACGTCTGCCTAGTGAGTCACAAATAGGACGAAACTCATATCCTAGACTCCACTTGCCAGTCACAATCCAGCGTAAACAGTACTTAATAAATTTAGACAATGATATATAACGTCTACTAAAATTTATTCTGTTTTTAATAAGTTTCCCTATAGTATTTATTATTTAATGAATGCATTCAATATGTAAAACTACTGCAATTATTTTCAATTATAACGTTATCTTGTTAATTAGAACATACTATTATGTGTATTACTTTTAAAACTACTTTTGTGAAAATAACAGTTTAATGATAAAAGCTTAGACTAGATATATTTCAGTTTACTAATAAAACGTTGTAAATATGTGGTTACTTGTAGTATTTGCAGATTAGTGAACTTCGTAGATATTGAAATATCTTCAGATGTGTCTAAATTCACTAGATTCAAATGTAAAAGCATGTAGATGCCACTTTATTTTTCAAATATAATATCAGCATATAATTAATCGATGATAATTAAAATACCCCAATCTAATTGTATAAAAATATGAAATAATAGATGTCTCACTGTAAATATTACGCTATCTAATTTTACTTGATTAAAAGGTAGTCGCTGCAAAACCTGAATCCTGTGGTCAATCTATCTGAATTGAATGTACGAACTAGTGATGCTACAAGCCAATCATCCCACACTAATTGTACATCACCACCCAAAAGATCCATATTCTCTGCTTTCAAATATCTTGCTTCAGTGACTGTATTCAAACTCATTCCATCACCAATGAATAAAATGACATTTATTGGTCGTTTCATAAATAAGTATGATAATGATTGTTCAAATTCATTGAATCTCTCGTCTGCTAACCTCTTCCATGTTTCAGGATCTTCTACATTCAATGACGATGTCCTGCATTCAATTATATATTTTGATAGTAAGATTGCTAAGAAAGTTAATGAAAGTACCATGGAAGTTGAAGCATGTTTTAACTTTGAGTTAATTTTTTTTGTTTATTTTATTTACTCATTTGCTATAAATATTATTCTGTGAAAATAATGCCTTTTTTATAAGTTGTTGTTTGTTATTTTTTTCATTTGTTTATTTAAAAGTCAATAAAACGTGGAATGTTTATTGAAAAATTCTATTTAATCATGATATCTGTGTAGAATAATTTAGGATATTTTCATATTTACATCATTGAAATATCACTTCGTCAATAAACTGCATTCAATTGTTTGTTAGTTGAATATAATTTAAGGCTAAATTAACTTATGCATATACTTGTGAATATTTCATTATTGATGATTTTTCGTTGTTTATATATTCAACTTTTGTTTTACAATATTCAATTTCGTTGATTGTATTCATCACAGAATGATGTCTGTAAGGTACCAAGTTGCATCGGATAGGTGTTTTGTCCTAGTATACTACTCCACTTCAGTGCACACTCTAGAATCAGCCCCAAAAACTTCAGGTAGGAGAACGCCTGACCCTCTTCACCACTAGATCGGTACGGATTTCTTTAGTTGGAATCTAGAGTGCATACTACTGGGGAGTTCCGTACTGGGACGAAACAACTGTTCAGTGCTTCCTGGCTTTCATTGGTACCATATTAGCATAAATTTTTAATTTATGTAGGGACAACCTTTTTAACGCATAGATCGTAATTGAGTGTTGTGGCGATTGCTGAATGTCACTTTGATTCGTCAAAGTGTGGGACTCTCTAGCAGTGTGCACCCGAGACTCAACATGGGTCGAACCCAGGACCTCCTGGCTCTGTGGAAAACACTTTACCAGTAGACCTCATCCGTTGCCATCAATGAGTAACTGCCTCACACCTTATATGTTCGGATTTCATACTAAAACAAAACAGCTGTTTAGTGCTTCATAGTGGTTAAAGGTTGTCTAATTTAGATCAATACGTCACGTCACATTAATATAAATCGTAGTTAGCTAATGCTCGAGATAAATGAAATTATTTTCTGATTACTTTAAAAATGTAATTACTAGTTTCTAGTTAGCCATTTAAAATACACTTCTATTGATGACAATATTCACACTTAGGATACAGCATTGTTATACGCTATTTATAAAATGTATTAACAAGTTAACCTAAATTAGGCGCAACGTTCAAAAAAGGCTTTATTATTTGACAAGGCTGGATTCATCAAATATTTTATTAATACGTTTATTAAGTCAAAATAAAGACGTATCAAGTAAGAAAATGTTCTTATTGACGAAGTCATTTACCACAGTTATAGATTCAAATTTATTGTAGATTTAGCAAAGAATTGTCAATAATCAATTGAAAAGGTGTTATATCATTCACCAAAGTAATCAACAATTAGTCACATTCGATTGAGGTGGTTTGTGGAGATTTGTATCAAGTTATAATTTATTGGATTCGTCACAGATTGATATTGCTAGGACACCACTGGAAACGAGGGAGCATTGGATAGCTATTTCTTGCTAGTATGGGACTCCTCATCAATGCACACTCTAGACTCTGATCCAGGATTTTCATGTTGGCAAGTGACCTGAGCAAAATTCAACAAAGGAGGAACAAGAAGGCAAAAATCAACAACAGCCAATATAGAGCAGAGAAAACCAAGGCACAAAGTGGATTTACAGGAGCAAATAAGCAAGTAAAGAAGAGCATTAGATCCGACAAACGGAAGTATATCGAAGGCCCTGCAATGACAGCGGAGAAAGCTGCAAAAGAAGGAAATATGAAACAGTTATATGACATAATGAAGAAAATGGCAGGCAAATATAGTAAACCAGAACGACAGGCCAATAACAAAGAAGGCGAGCCAATCACCGAAATTCAAGAACAAAGGAACATATGGGTAGAACATTTTGAGGAACTCTTGAATAGGCCAGCTCCGCTGGACCCAACAGACATGAAAGCAACATCTACAGGTCTCCCGATAGATGTCACTCCACCGTCGATGGAATAAATCAAGATAGCAATCAGACAGATCAAAAGTGGTAAAGCAGCTGGACCTGACAATATACCAGCTGAAGCACTCAAGTCAGACGTAGACATATCGCAAGAATGCTTCACGTTTTATTCAAGAGGATCTGGGAGAAAGAACAGGTGCCACCAAACTGGGAAGGAGGACACCTTATCAGGATACCAAAGAAAAGAGATTTGAGCAAATGTGAGAATTACAGAGGGATCACACTATTGTCAGTACCAGGGAAAGTCTTGAACAGAGTGTTACTGAACAGAATGAAAGATTCAGTCGATACTCAACTTCCAGATCAACAGACTGACTTCCGTACGGATCAGTCGTGCACAGACAAAATCACAACAGTACGGATCATCGTTGAACAATTAATTGAAATGGAACTAGTCACTGTACATCAACTTCATTGACTATGAGAAGGCGTTTCACAGTGTAGACAGGAAAACATTATGGAAACTTCTTCGACACTACGGCGTACCGATAGGAATTCGTCAACATCATCCAGAATTCTTACGACGAACTACAGTGCAAAGTCGTGCACGGAGGACAGGTGACAGATGCATCCCCAGTGAGGACCGGAGTCAGATAAGGCTGCTTACTCTCGCCTTTTCTCTTCCTTCTAGTGGTTGACAGGATCATGAGGACCTTCACATCTGACGGAATGTACGGAAATCAATGGACAAGTAGGATGCGACTCGATGATTTGGACTTTGCGGATGATCTAGCTCTTCTAGCTCATACACACCAACAAATGCAAGTAAAGACAACCAACGTAGCAGCAACTCCAGGATCAGTAGGCCTTAACATACGTGAGGGAAAGAGCAAGATCTTCAAATACAACACAGGGAGCACTAACCTAATCGAACTTGGTGGAGAAACTCTGGAAGGAGTGAATACTTTCAAGTACCTGGGAAGCAACAACGATGAACAAGGAGGATCAGATGCAGATGTAAACGCAAGGATTGACAAAGCAAGGGCAGCATTCCTACAGTTGAAGAACATATGGGACTCAAAACAACTGTCAACCAATCTCAAAGTCAGACTCTCCAATTCAAACGTCAAAACAGTTTTACTGTATGAGGCTGGAACGTGGTGAACTACTGCGAACATTCTCAGAAGGCTACAAGTATTTATAAACAACTGTCTACGTAAGATATTGAATGTCTGTTGGCTAGAAACCATCAGCAACAGCCTACTATGGAGAGAGTACAAACCAACTTCCAGCTGAAGAGGAAATCAGGAAACGACGTTGGAAATGGATAGGACATACATAGCGGAAATCATCTGACTGTATCACGAGACAAGCACTTGGAAACCTGTTGGGAAACGGAAAAGAGGAAGGCTAAAGAACACACTGCGTCGAGAGCTGGAAGCAGACATTAAAAGGATGAATGGCAACTGGAAAAAGCTGGAAAGGATTGCTCACGACAGAGTTCAGTGGAGAATATTGATGAGTGGCCTATGCTTCTCTGAGAGGGGTAACAGGCGTAAGTAAGTAAGTAAGAGTGCCTAAACCTCTGCACTACTGGACTGGCATCTAATGACAGAATTCCCGCTTCCATCAATTTGTACTGGAATCACTACAGTTCTGTTAGTATTTTATTTGTACTTTAACATACATATACATCCATCCATTCATTATCATGATAGTCACATTCATTTTTGTATATTTATTATAAAAATGAATGAAATCCTTTAATCATTGTTAATTAAGTATTTATTTATTTGTTTCTATACCTGTTTACAAGAATAAAATGTAATAAACAATCAGGTCATTCTCGTGGTTATATTTTTCGCTACTTTCCATATTTTATTTTAGATTTTTACATAATTCAGGCTTTGTCAAATGAAGCGGTTTCAATATTGTTTAAAATTCTTTAGATACATAATTCATTAATCTAGCCTTTGTTAGTTAGAACTATTGAAATATATTACTACTGCTAGTTTTTTATGTATTAGCTCTAATCTAATAATGTAAAGTGAATTGTAAATATTCATTTAGCAATTAGAATACTTGGAAAATGCTAGAACATTCAAAACCATCTAAGTAATGTGTTATCATATATCATAATTGTTGTCAAGAATACAGTAACATTTGTTCACGAGACAATCCCATAATACAAATTCATCATTCAAACTATAACAATGAGCAGTAAGGCAAATTCCTATGAAAGACTGTGGTTTATATTTATTCGTACATGTTACCTATAGTACTTTTAGAACTTTGAATTTGGAGGTAACTGAGTATTTGAACAAATACACTTTATATAAACAAATCGTTCAATCTATTCAATCGAATCATTGCTTATAATGAGCTAGGCATGACTTCATGATGTAACGTCTCATCTTGAAATGTACAGTTCATATAAGTGGCAGGAAATTAATCTTTAATTATATGGAGTCATTATGTAAATTGAATCTAGATAAATCATTTACGTAACAAGAGTTGATTTTGTCATTAATGAATGGTTGACTTTTTCTATCATCAAGAAATCAAGCTATTTCAAGTTCAGCCATTAAACAAAATGATTATATATTTAACATAACCATCTGCATGGAATAAAGATTGTACCCACTCAATAAGCATAAAGTTTGTCACTAATTCACTTCCTGTTAAAAAGTTAATCATGTAGTACCCCTCTCAAGTTAATCTCGATAGATATGCAACTAATTTAATTATGCTTATTTAATCATTAAACAAATTTATTAGTGAAGGATTACTTTTCAACGATTACATTTCCATGTTTGTACATTCGTATACACGCATAGACACATGTCTAATAAAAGAAAGGTCAGTTAACAATTTTAGCTGATTGAATTTATCACAGGTTGATGTTGGTAGGGTACCATTGGAAACCAGGGAACACTGGACAACTGTTTCGTTCTAGTATGGGACTCCTTAACAATAATCACCCTTCATTCCACCCCAGGAGCTACAGGTTGACAAACGCTTAACCTTCTGCACCGCCGGACAGACCATCATCCAATGTAAAATTCTTACTTCCATCATATAGTGATAAAGCGCGACAATCATCCATCGACACTGGCGATAATTGTCTTACTCCTGACATGTCTGCTTGTTTAGTTGTTGGTTAGTTATGTTATGTAATCCAACTATATAATTATAAAAAAAGTAAATAATTAGTGACAGAAGGGAACGGCTGACAAATGTATAGAAATACAACTACTAGATACACTCAATTAAATAAAAAATAACTCTATAATAACATCCAAACAATTCGACAAACTAGGACCTTCAGGTTAAACCATGCTTAGATTATACAGCTTACCAAAGTGTATACAACTGAACTACCTCTTCGTCCCATTTCGAAAAGAATTTAATCTTTGTATTAAATGATTACTAAGTAAATAACTAGAATCTTCAACCTAACTCAAAGGCGATTTCGCAAGTATTCGTTGAAAGATGCTTTTGAATTTGTTGATATTATCAGTAACGTAAACATATCCAATAAAATGACGATTCCATTAAACATTCATTCGCTATTTACAAAGGTATCACTAACAGAGACTGGGTGCTAGATATGCAACCATATTGACACTAATGGAATTAACTATGAAATCCGTACTGCCTATATGAAATGTACTCCGAATGTTCAGCCTATTTTCGATAACGAAATAAATCGACAGATAGATGGTGTAATGGTTGGATCTTCAATGAATCAACCACTGGCTGATTCCTTCAAGGCAAGTGTTGTAAACAGCACCCTGAAAATTGCAACTAATCAACTGTACTTATATAAGAGACATATCAACTACACAATTATTATATGTGATCGAAAGTTAGATAAATGAGCTATTCTGAAAACTTTAATTATTTTAACCCATCACTTAACTTTATGATGGAGTACGAATACCAATCAAAATTACAGTTTCTAGATGTTTTAGTCATTGAAAGAAATAATAGTTTTATACAAAGATCTGCAAATAGAAAACCCACGTGAAACAGGCGGATATTTCATAGTTCGGTTCTGATAATGAGGATACTTAGTCTATATCATTTCCTATGTTCAAACTATTGGAAAATCTGTTTGTAAGGCTTCCCAGTAAATAAAACTTTTTGAGATTTATCACAAGGAATATGAAAAATAAACAGCATTTTTAGACTCAATGCATAGTTTCCAAAAAGACATTCTTTATAAACCTCCAGTTAGAGGGAGATTTTGATGGTGACATTCTGGAAAACATTCTAGATAGACTGATTTGAAGGACATTCAATGCAGCACGTCGCCACTTAAGATATTCTAGCCACTTACATACATCCAGGTGAAATATTGACTAACTCTATGTATATATGCAAATTCACTTGCTCCAGCGGAGCAAAGTATATAGGTTGTTTGCCAAGGCCACTTGTTCGGAGCATTTGGGAGTATTTACCGACATTACTTAGAAAGGGACAACACATATCAGTCAAATCATCTATTCCACAACATGTGATATACTCAGGACATTCTACCTTACACTAATCCTCTGGCATCATTTACGGAATCCTAGCCAAGAGGCGTAAGATTAGCTTTACTTTATATAGCAGAAGTCTCAACTATCCATAGTCTAAAACCTGAGCTAGGTGTACAAAAACAATTTGTTTCCTCGCTTTCTTTATCATGCCTATAGCTTAATCATCCTTTTATTTTGCTTTATTATTATTATTATTATTATTATTATTATTATTATTATTATTATTATTATTATTAATGTTGTCTAAACCTCGAATTATTGATTGTCATTTATATATTTCTTTCATTGCAACTTAATGGCAGTCACAGTATTTCAGTTCACTCAAATGACTCCATATCTGTCATCCATTTCCCTCAATCACTAATATTTTGTATACTTTATAATTATGTAAATGAATTACACAACACAATTAACCGATAATTTAACAAGCATACAATTATTAGTTGGCTTTAATTTATTAGACATATATCTGTACGTGTATAAAATTGTACAGGTATGGAAAGGATTTCGTTGGAAAAGAATCCTTCACTGAATAGGTTTGTTTTATTAATTTTTTCGTTTCACTTCTTCAGTTATCGACAAACTACGTGAATTAGTCACACAGAATAATTTCTTTTTTCTACTATTGTTGTCGTAAGAAAACTGATTAAAATATCAACGCCAGTGGATACCTAGTCGATCATTGCATGTCTGTTCTATACCTACTTAGTACCAAGTCGTAAATAGAGAACACAAAATGGATGAACCAACAAGACAGAATTGTTATGTATTTTAAATATTCCTTTATATATACATAAAACTAGACCACACAGCCAGTAAATTAGGGAATTAACATTAATACAAAATATGGGAGATAGTGGTAGTGAATAAAGATAACGTGTATACAATTAATTAACTGTAATTCATATATAAGAGATGATATACTGACAGTAAATATGCTAAACACGAGAACATGACAAGGAGAGCGTACCAACGATACAAATAAAATATTTACATTACCTACGACCAAAATAATTGTAGTAGTCTTCTAAAATACAGTTCTGAGAGTTCGTTATTCTTCTTCAGTTATCCAACGTAACAACTGTTACGTATTGATTATCAGATGTACAAACCTTGAATGTTTCTTCCTCGAATAGAATGCATCGACAGTGTGCGTCCATGACGTCAAATGAGAATCGAAACCCGAATCCTTCAAGCGTCCCATGAGGTCATTTATTCATCAGCACTAATGAGCCAACTTTCGCTGCAATAATTTCCATTCTAAATAGTTTGTATTTTAGTGATATTGGTTGATAAATTCGGTCTACTATAATATGCTTATTGATTAATGACTGATTTAGGTGTCAGACATCTTGAATTTCTCTGCTATTCGCAGAAGTTATTCTGTTCGAAGCCTAAACGCTTTCGCAGTCGAACATATGTCTATATTTATCAGTAGGCATTTATATAAGAAAAGATACATCCTTGCAAATAAGAGTTAATTAATGGAGATGAAGTGAACGGCCGCTTTGTCTGATTCAACTATTTTTCACAATTACCGTTTATTATGTACACGATGAGCGACTGAACTTCCTTTATATTATGCTTCCTATGCATGAAATTTGTTGAAATGATTCCAGTTTACAAAAACATTTACTCTTAATAGCTTGATTAATCGCGTTGTAATTCCACATATATTGTTATTAAATAGTGAAATGATTTGTTTATTTGTTTCTAAGTTTGATTCTTTGTTTGCCAGTGATCTTAAAAGACATTTTTTCTATGAAATAAGGTGGATAACTATTCATTTCTTTATTTCCTCCTATGGTGAGTGCAATGAATTAATTTTGTTCATTTTGAATACAGTTTGTTTGATACTGATTTTGTGCGTTGTCTATTTGTTGCTAATGCAACCGGGAATTCGATCTGAGTAGGTTAGTTTTAAATACATTTATATCACCAATCTTCCTGTAATAGTTCTGATGGTCAAAACACTGAAGAGTAACGCAAAATTTGTCATCAAAGTCGTTTTTGATTGCCCTGTGTCGTCAACATAATCGTTTCGCAATTTGAGCTTTGTCTTTAGTAATACTGAAGTTTCTGTTTTAGCAGTAAGTGCTGATATTAGTTGTCCAGTTAATGTTTCGTCGTCTGTTTGCGTATTTTATTGTTGAATTGAAGATATTTTGTTGAGCATACATCAGTGAGTTCCAATAAACTTCAACTTGAGAGCTTTGTATATTACGCAAGATTAGTTCATCGTTGAAGAAAAACTATACGGTATTATTTGCCAGGTTTAGTTCGGTCACAATATACTTGTTCCATTGTTCGATTTAAGGTTGGTTCTCATCTTGAATTAGTATCAGCTAGAAGATCATTTCCAATTTAGAAGGTAATGAAAAGCTGCCCAACATCAACAACTTGATGTGAGATCAAATTGCATACTGAAAATTTGTTTAAGAACCACTGTACTTTGAAAGATTGATGGGGTTCTTTCATGTTGGAAAGTCGTTGCCAAAGGTATTTAATGACTATCAAGCAGTCACAAATCAACCATTACATTCCGACCTTGTGACCGAAGTGTATTGAATTTCTTACGTGGTCTGTGGATGGTATATTCGATTTCGTGTGCTTTCGTAGATACACATTAGTAAGAAATCTCAATCTAGGATCAGTTCAATGCTTTTTGGTTTTCAGCACTTTTTAAATTTTTTACGTTCCTCACTAAAACCAAACTCATACATTTTCAGTGTCCATATATAAGACATTGTTCAAAAGAAACGTGGATTGTTTATTCTATACACTGTACCTCTTTATTACACGCACTTCATAACCTAAGTAGCTTAGTAATATTTTGCGCTCTTTACTCAAATTTGTTTGTGTTTAAGTTATTAGCATTTACGAACCACGGGGTAGATACTAATATTTGTTATGCCTTGTTTGATAAAGCCTCAGAAAAGATTATTCGGGACTTTATTATAAATTTAAAGTAATTAGTAAGTACTTTGTGAGTTGTCTAAATAAATACAAGTATGGCGTTTAAAATAAAGTTCCAATAATTATCCAGCATGTTACCAAGACAGGTAAGCTTCAAACTCTGGAAAACTATGTTTTCTTTATGTTTGAACGTAGATTTACCCATCAATCACTCATTCATCTTCAAATTCTGTTACGCAAACACAGATACAAGCATCCAACAATAGTACCCTTTCTTAACGGAAGGGTGTTGTGGAAGTGACTGACCTTAAAGTATCGTATGTACAGTCCCCTGAAGTTCTCGATGATCTGCATTCTGCTTATCTTGGTGACGAAAAACTGAAATAACTTACGGATCAAAAATGTTGGTGACCCAAGATTAATACTGATATAGTTGAGCCACAAAATCGCCCTACGTATATCAACAAATTATCAAATAATGAGCCTACATTAAAACCTTGGCTTATGGCCTATGAACCATAGCAGCGGATTCATTCTGATTGTTGTGCCCCATTTCTAAATTCATCCTAAGCTTTAATTATAATTGATAGATATTGCAGATAGTGAGAAGTGGCTTTGCAAAGTAATCTTAGCAAAAAATTTACCCAGGGTAATGAGAAAGGTACTTAGTCATAAAGAGATGCCAAATGTGTTGTGACTGACAACAGAACCCATTTCACCGAAAAAATACTTTACAAATTGACTGCACTACATTGGTCGTTCTCATTTGTTCTCAGTGCCATCATTCTCTCTCAAAACGTTTAGAAGAAAACTTTGCACGAATGTTTAAGAACACCATTGTGTTAATGGATTCAATTAGTTTTAAAGAAGTAGAAAATGCATTGATAATTTCACTCTCCAATATCGTAATACAAAATAATCAAGAACCCCTGAATTTCCAGTCCGACTGTTCAAATCCCGTATACTTTGAACTCATCTATGATGAAGACGTTACCTGAAGTGTATTATTGTCTAAGAAATGATTGTCGGTCACCTGCATTTATAGTGCCGTAGGAACGAGGAAATCCAGTGAGAAAGATTCATGACCGGAACAACCATTAAGTTCGTAATAGATATTTAGATCAGGTGAGAATTAATGAAGTAGGCAGTTCCGATTTTGGTCATTATGTTCCTTTTATTAGCTCCGATTCCGCTCCTAGCTCAGGTTTTGTAGATAATTAGTAATTACACAAAACTAGGTGGATGAAATTGTAAAAACTAAAAGATTGAAAAGATTTGAAGTATTCTTGTAATATAATATTTCGAACTATATTTACAAAACGACACAATGAGGACACAGTATTTTTACGAATGAAAGTGCAACGCGCCAACTATCAACTAAGTGACAAGAGTCAAACCAAACAAACCACGGAAACGTTCAAATACCCTAATATACCAAAATACTAATATCAGGAAATGTTCAACAGTAATTGTATTCAGTGACTAAGTCTAGAAAGTAGGAATGAACATGATCAATAACAAGTAAGGAGTATGGAGGTTAAATCGATGCAAAATACGAGGGCAATGTAATAAAGAGGCTGAGCGGACAGACACAAAAATATATATAAAGGAATAGATATGAACGATAGCACATTTAAGCACGTTTACAAAGGCAACAAGAATAAAGTACACCTAAGTCATACAACTGTTCGGATTTACGTTATCTACCCATTGGACATCACCATAAGATCCAGAAGAATAGCTTATACAATAAGGGTGCAATGTAAACACATGGAAAATCAATTAATGAGTGGTGAGTGTGATTAGTAACACGTGTAATTATTGTACACTTTGAATACATCTCTTTTAAATAGGCAGCACAATATACTACAATATCATACCAAACTTAGAATTTTCACTTCGTTAGGATATGTACTTCGTTATAATGTGGTTCATTCTGATTACCACTGCATTACTTTATGCAATGTCATTTGGTTCCTTCAGTCTTTCCAGCTAATCAGAGAAGCAAAAGAATTTTTAAATACGTATCTTTTTAAAAAAAGGTAAATTTGCCATGCTCTTAAAACCTTGGAAAAATCTCAACGATAACATCAAAACAAAAACAAGTAAATAACACAAACAAATAAAAAAGTTTATATAAAAGTCAAATTTGATGTATCATGTATTTTTAGAGGTTAGTAAATAAACTTCATTGAGGAAAAGATGATCCTTTAAATGCGAAGGCTTAGTAGCCATTTAAATGTCCTGGTAACAGCATACTTTTAGCGTAACGTATGGATTTTGGATTGTTGTAAGCTAATGATGTTTTCTCAGTGATACAATATATTTGATTAGGCATGGTGCCTTATTTTAGATCATTGTTGCAGAGCACAAAGAAAAAGCAAATATAGAAAGGTTAAGTTCTAAATATAGTGCCTTGGCTTGCTTAGGTAACTTCAGTTACACTTTGTTTATTTTGCAACATCCCTTACCTAGTGAAAACATCTTCCTGTAAAAAATCACTTTCTTGTACTAACCCACAGTGGTTTGTGTACATATGAAACCAAAGTGAACTGAATGAAGCAGTTGTCTCACATTACAATATGATAAATGGTTTAGAAGCACATCCTGTGTGCGTTTATCTTCTATGCCTTTTCATTTCTAATTGTGCTCCTAGACCTATAAAACAGAAAACATTTATCAGTATTAACACACAAAGCTGTAAAACTAATTGGCGAAATTCATATTTTTGTATAGAGAACGACATACTATGTACGAAAGAAAGTGCTCGGCTGTTAACGAAAGCTAGTGTACCTCGAAAAAATGTTCATTCCCAATTTATTTTAATGGTTTTTGTTAAACAGCCACTCCTCTTCTACATAAGTTGTGTTTGGGGGTAATTCAGTTATTTATAATATAACTCCTGTCCTCAGATTTTCCCCTTTTAAGTGATCTCTAATTATTTAATAAAAAATTAAAACCTAACTTTCGCTCTTCTAGGGTTACTGCCTGCGCCAAATCCAGGTAAAGGATGAGGGTTGGGCATGGAGCTAGTATTACCATCACGGAAAACACAAGCTTGCTAAAAAGAACTAACCAGATTAAACAAACTAAACCATTTAAACTCTACCCTGGGAGTGGAAGGAATCATAACGACGCCTAATGGTGAAAGCCAAGATTCTTCGGAAGTAATGAGGTCGATGCCACTTATAACAACCACAGCGAAAATTCTCATAGGTACATGGAATGCTCGGACAATGTAGGAAAGTAGAAAGACCAATCAAACAGCCTCAGAAATGAAGAGATACAATTTAACAGTGCTCGGAATCAGCGAAACCTATGGGACTCAAGGTGGACAGAAAACATTGGCTACGGGTTAGATGCTACTACACTATGACCACGTAGGGGAAAATGCTCCGCACGCACAAGAAGTTGTCACGATGCTTTCCAAGAAAGCGCGCAATACACTTGTGAGATGGGAACTACATGGACCCAGGATTACCAAAACATCCTTCAAAACAATAAAAAAGGGGATTACAATCAATATTATCCAATGTTATGCACCCACCAAAGACGGCAACGATAGGGATATAGATCAGTTTTATGATGGGCTGCAATCAATTATAGCAAAGTGTTCAGGAAAGGATCTGATAATCCTGATGCGGGACATAAACGCCAAATTCGGAATGGACAACACTACATATGAAGACATCATGGGACGACAGGGACTGGGAGAAAGAAATCAGAATGATGAAATATTTACAAATCTATGCGCTTTCAACAAAATGGTTATAGGTGATACAATATTCCCCAACAAATCCATACATGGGTCTCACAGGACCATACTACAGGGAATCAAATCGATCATATATGCATTAATGAATAATTCGGAAGATCATTAGGTGTTGTGAGAACTTGGCAAGGGTTAACATAGCTTCAGATCACCACCCGGTGATTACCAAAATGAAACTGAAGTTAAAGAAGCAATTGACAATTGGAGTAACAGCATTACAACGGTTCAATACAACCTTTCTTTGAGATACTGACAAACTCAAGGAATTAAAAATAGCTCTCAACAACGGGTTCCAAGCCTTACAAGATCTGCTGGAAAAGATGAAACTACTATGGAGGACAACTGGAAACGAATCAAAGAAGCACTAACTTCAACGTGTCAGGAGGTTCTGGTTCGCTTACAGCATCATCATAAGGAATGAATTTTCACTGAGACCCTGAGTGAAGTTCAAGAAAGGCGAAACAAGAAGGCAGAAATCAGCAACGACCTCTACGCAATATACTGAATGTCCATCGGCTGGAAACCATCAGCAACAGCCTACTATGAGAGAGAACAAACCAACTTCCAGCTGAATAGAAAATTAAGGAAAGGCGTTAAAAATGGATGAGACATACATTGCGGAAATCATCTGACTGCATCACGAGACAAGCTTTAGCTTTGAATCCTGTTGGGAAATATAAAGGAGGAGGGTCAAAGAGCATAGTGTGTCGAGAACTTGAAGCAGACATTAGAAGGATGGATAGTAATCGGAAAAAGCTAGAAAGGATTGCTCAGGACAGAGTTCAATGGAGATTACTGGTGAGTGGACTATGCTTCTCTGTGAGGTGTAACGGGGATAAGAAAGTACGTAAGTACTGAACGATAGATTACTCTGAATTGTCTCCAAATTACGTAATGACAATTACCTATGTTTATTTCACACGATGTTAAATAATTAGGATTTCGTTTAATGTTAATTATTTACTTGTAACTTCTACTTCAGTTCTTGGCTTTTGCATTTTTTGCTAATGCTAAATGAAAATTTAGCTTATATATCAAGTTGAGCGATTACATAATTTTGGTACTGTCAAAAGATACTTATTATTGCTTGTTAATGTTTGAATATGAGCCATCCTTAAATAATGTTTTTCATTATTTTTATGAATATTTAAGAAGAGACTATATGGTGTTGTGTAGATTCATTAGAGCTGCTTGTGCGTGTTATGAACTTCTATGTTATTTTAAACACGGTTGTTGACAGACATTTAAAATCCTGCTAACAATTTTCCATTACTATTCTGTCAGATATAAACCATCCACTTCATTTACACATTTCACCTTGTATATATCCTGGCAGAACAAAACTCTTCAACATGGAAATTTATGTATGATAAGACTTATAAGTTCTACTGTTGTGCACTAAACACACGTTCCGTAATGCGGAAAAATTTTAAAAGCCGATCTACTTAGATATCCACCGTTTTATAATGCAAGTTATCACGCACAAAATCCAGTTTTTATGAAGTGGTCATTCGAGTTTCATAAATAAACACACATACTCACGTACTTAACGAATCACAGTTACTAGGTGATCGTAGGGGATAGTTTTTTTCAATTAAAGTAGTGGTAACACATTCGAATATAATCTAGTACTTTGGACTGAAAATACACTAGGTCTTATCTCAAACTTGTCTTTACATGAAAAAGGTTTATTTTATTTCGTAGGTCATTTATCTTACGACTTTGTTTACAATTGTAAGTAATATCCTATCTTAGTCACATTCACATTTAGATATATTTTGTTCCCCATGAGCTAGTCCAGCATAGTTTGACCCTAAAATGAAATCAATCAGTGATATACTGTCAGACGATTTTCGTATCTTGCTGAGCTGTACTCTCTAATACTTTTACTACTGTGGATAAGAGTTTTTTACTTTAACTTGTAGAAATATCATTTCATAACCTGCTACAAATATAATCTGTAACCGATGAAACCTCAACAAAATATGTTGTATTAAAGATAAAGCGGAGTCTGCCAATTAGTATACTATTAGAAGGCCTTTGTGTTATGGCAAGCGATCAAAGATAACCGATGGATTAATAGTGAGATATTTCGTTAATAATGGCTCCAATACATTTATTTACTGTGACCTAAGATAACTTCATCTTATATACAAGTCAAATGTGTCTTGAACCCGCATTTATACATGTTATACATTCAAGAGTTAAATCTCTGTTATAAGCCAGCAGTTTCCTTCTGTCCTTTCAAGATTGACCTTAAACGCGTTGGTACAAACCATTCTATTGACAGAAAATCCCAGATTATTAAGGAATAAATCTTTATTTTTTATAGTGGGACAGGAAAGAGTGGAGCACAATACTAATGATTCAAACACAAAAATTTTTAATATTTAGTATAAGATATTAGGAAATATAATCTCTATGTAGTATAACAGACTATATTATTTCAACGTATGCTTAAGGTTTGATGTCAACTCCTAACTAGTAAACCTAAATTGCCATAGACCTTTACAGAAATGCCATCATTACACTGACATAACAATTCTATCAACTTACATGACTTAACGTAGTCCATCAGTCATGAAACCTAGATATCGTTCAAGAACTCCCCATTGTACGAATTCTCTATTATCGTCTCTATATCAGGGTTAGGCCTTACTGAGGCACAAAACCCTGTCTAGGCATTTTTACAGACAATCTTATAGTGTCCTGGTAGCTTACAATTTGGTAATATCCTCGAATCCCGTTTTTGCAACTGTGTACTTCAGAAATATTGCACCCTGCTAGTAATTTGATCTTTTTATCTAATATTTGAGAAATTTCTTAATCTGGCTAGTGTGACGTGACATTGAGCTGGTCACCAGGTAGTAGTGTCTCTCTGTATTTCAGTTTACATAGCATGCTGACAGATTACGCCTTAGTTGTGGCCTAAACAATCAAATATTCTCTCAAAGGACGCGTATTTGAAAGGTTACGTTTTGAATAAATCCACTTTGTTAACCTGTAAATTACCCTTCACACCCTTCATACAGTCTATAATCGGAAGTCGCATCAGCCAAAATTATATCTGAATCATTGTTCCATAGTGCATCAGTATTCACAAAAATCAGATGGCCGTGAACTGTTACCTGTACAATATCAGTATAGACACAGCGAATATCCATCAATACAATCTATTTTTCATCAGATTTCATTAGTTGGCTCTTACGACAATCAGCAAAACTGGCTAGGATTTGGCAGGAAATTTGTTTTAAAGACATCCCATACATCATCACCAGCATTACAAATGTGACTTCACTGCAAGTTTTATCAGTCGTGATGTGGCCAAGAAAATATACTTTTTGCTCTCTTTAGATCTGGACTTTTTATGCACAGGTTATGATTCATCAGCTCATTCTATAGATGGATGGATGTTCAAGGCCGTAAATACTAAAGAGGAATTTTTAACTAGTCACAGACAAGCCCACCCCTATCAAGACATTTATTTTCAGGAAATAATGATTTATTTCCCGATATCAGGAGCAACCCATTTTTACAGGCAAGCTCAACAAAAACATATCAGGCGACAAAAGGGTTCAATTGTTGCGCAAACTTATTATGTTGTGATACACAGAGATAGTGGAATGACAAACTTTGTTTTAAATTGGCATTTATGTGGCGTCCATCACAAACATAACCTTGGGACAACCTTCTGTCACAGGAAAATGACAGGTTGAATTTATGCCACCTATTTGAGGGGCTACATTTCGATAGGAAATGTAGCCGCTTAACTTTTTTGCGTCGTATAAGACAATCTCGAAGTGTTGAAGAGAAAGTAGGAAAACAAATAGCAGAACGGAGCAACACTATTATGACAGCTATAAATTTTTGATGTCAGCTTCCAAATGGAATTAGGCTACATTCCGACGCGTCTCCGGAAGTTAAGACTCGATAGCAAGTAAAAGAAATAGGACCACTTATCCCAGTGGTGGGTGGTGGATGTGACAGATGTACTTCAGCCATAGGTTCTCACATTGGTAAGCCCCTTGCTTAAACCCACTCAGAATATGTGGATAAGGACAGACATATGCTAAGAATAAATTGTATCAACTGCATATTGATAAACGTGTCAAGTCTACTGAAAAAAGGAGGAAATGTGGGGACAAACTAAAGATAGCAACGCTCAACTTTATGGATTAACTGCCACATGGAGATCGCAAACCTCAAATATAGTTCACAACAAACTCGGAAAATCTTTTTTCGAATAATTAAAAAACAGGAGTTCTAGATGATGCTCCTCTGTATAATATATGCTTCCTGTTAGCACATTCTGTCTACACTTCCAAACTCGCCAGTCTCAAGGAATCTGTTCGGTGTTCTGTGAGATCGTGATATGCAACAAGGTTCCTAGAAAGAATCAACCTAAGAAGATATGCTCCTGATATCCGGACAGTCGGATGGTGTAAAGACTGAACCTTTCTTATGTATTAAAATATATTGACATTTTAATTTTGGATAGCATCATTCCTCAGAGGTCTTATTCATCAAACATGCAGTGCAGAGGATAATTTAAGGAAACCCGATGCTTGCTGAAGTAGGCACTCAGCCCAAAGCCTGCATGACGGACATTTATCTCTTACAAGGCTTCAGCCGTGTTTAAACTGATGAGGAGATTTTGGTTTATAAGCCCTTAATTCTAGCCTCTTTCGAGAAGAGCGACCAGTTAATCCAGGATTTCAATGTCATTTGCAATGTTTAACTAAAGAGCCAGAGGATAATAAAAGCTTGAATTGCTACTCCTAAAAGCTGGAAGTAGATAGACGCTCTCAAACAGATAAATTCATAACTTTCTGCTTATTCTTAAGTCTCACTTGGACATCATGATGAATATTATAAAATAATAGCTAGTTTGTACATAACTTTTAAAGAACCTAAAGTTATGAGCAATCACCTTTCAAAATTGCAGAAACTAAAGAGTTATGGCATTCTGAGGTACAAACTGACAAACTGCGATATCATATACATGAAATTTAGAATAGCCAGGACCGTCAAGGCAAAGAATTTTAGTGATGACGGGTGGTGTTGAAGGGTTCCCCGGATATATGACCAAGTTGCGCTTGTCGTTTAACCAAAGACACTTCTATCGAATGGACCCCACTCTTACGAATGAGAAATCAGAAGGCAATGAAGGATGAAAGCGAAATTGTATTTGAGCGTATACAGAACTTTAATGGGATAGCAACGTCTAGGCTGGCAAACTAGAGAGAGATGCTACCCACAGTGGTTCGAGTCGTGATCTGGTGAAGATGCGTGACCACGCGCCTTCAACTAGTAGTGTCCACTAAAACAAATATGGTCAGCATCAATGTCGAGAGCCTATGCAACTATTTATTTTGGGGATTATTTACCGCTATAGCTCACTCCCCCCCTAACGGGTTCGTGAGGACCCTAAGACGCGCCAGCCAAAGGATAAAACCCAATGCATCAGACATTGGTAAACGTTCCTTCAATAGCTTGCGATGTTGTGCAGCTTCTGTACGTCAGTCCTTACACTATGGTGTCGTTGCATAAAATAATTGTACATAAAATAAAATTCTTGTTTCTTCCACGTTCTTCTGTTTGTTTCCGGCCTGGAAGTCGAAAAGAAAAAAGAAAATTTAAATCTGTGCGTTTTGTGTACAGACAAAAAAAAATAATTGTTAACTCGATGCGTCTATATAAAAAAACGTGTTAAATACCGACAACAAATAATGAAAAGTTTTTTTTTGACACAAAATTTTATAAAGTGCACACAGTAAAATTATTATTATTACTTTTTATTTGAAAAAAAATACATAAATAATAATAATGGGTTTATCGATTTTTATTTTTTTCTTTGTTATTATTTAAGACAACAAGAAAATTGTAATACGTACGTAGGTAGTGGGAGGAAATTAGTAGACATAGTATTCGTTTAAGTGTTCTGGAAATCGAACTTTTCTACCAGAACGCGTAGCTTTCGGTGTTACAGGGCTCTTTGATGCTTCTACTTGCGTGTTAGTCATTGCTTGCGGCGTAATGGCTTCTTTCGTGCTACGTTTTGCAGCGAATTCGACACTAAAAGGTGTACCTTCTAGGTAGGCTGCTTTGAGACGGTCAATGCTGACGTTATCCTCGTGGCTATTTTTGTCAATCGTATAGTACTTTGTTTCACGTTTCAGGACCTTGTATGGCCCTTCGTAGGTTGCGTCGTGAGGTCGGCGTACGGCATCACGATGTACGAAAACGTGTGTACTGTATTTTAAGGCAGGTTGGATAAAGGTGTCTGTCGATTGTTGTCGAGTTTGAACTGGCTTAACTGAACGCATAGAATTCGTAGGCCGGTTCACGTAAGAATTCATATCCAGGTTTGCCGAAGTGGAAACGGTTTCCACAAACCCACCTGGTAGTCGAAGAGTCGTTCCGTAGACTGATTCATCGACACTACATCCAACATCTTCCTTCACTGTGCTGCAAATCCCAAATAAAGCTAGTGGTAAGGCGTCGGTCCACTGAGGGATGTTTGTTGCTGAAAGTGATGCTTTCAGTTGTCGATGAAATCTTTCTACCAAACCATTAGATTGTGGGTGGTAGGCGGTCATCCTGAAACGCGTTGTTCCAAGAAATTTGGTCAGAGCATGGAACAATCCAGATTCAAACTGACGTCCACAGTCTGTCGTTATTATAGATGGACAACCAAAGTTGGCTACCCATCGTTCGACGAAAGCGCGAGCAATCGTTTCACTAGTGATGTCTTTGAGTAGAATCGCTTCTGGCCAGCGTGTAAATCGGTCCACGCATGTCAGAAGATAAGAAAATCCATTTGATTTTGGTAGAGGTCCTACCAAATCAAGGTGGACATGATCGAATCGAGCGTCAGGGGTTGAGTAGGTGCCTTGGGGGCATTTATTATGTTGGATTATTTACCGCTACAATGTTATCATAACAAGGAGATTGACATATTATTCTCTAAACTAATAATCTTGTTTCGTCAAATATTCTGTTACGACAAACCAAAGCTGGAATTTCCCAAATGCTTAATACTTAGGAAAACAAATAGTAACAAGATATTGGATATTGAATGACTGCAAACAAAGCATAGGTCAGCTTCAGCACACCAATGGGCTGATAGTACTGTTCCCGTTTGTATTCAAACAGCTCTATCTTGGTAGGCAGCATTTCCATAATATACAAATGTAAGCTGAAACTAACTGGGTATCCTTCAACCAATTGCTGTGCAGATTATGTTTTTCGTTGCTTTAGCGGTAATGCGTTTCTAATTACATTGCTATACATTAAACTAACATATGTTATCTTTTGAACTGGCATCCAGTCGTTGGTAACAATTTCACAGTTCATCCTGTAAAATAAACCTTGCTTTTGAATAGGTCAATGTATTTAAGGTAACTGCGTTGTTTGATTTCAGTCAAAACCGCTGTTGTATCCGTGAGAACCTATCTTAAGTAATCTCGTAAAATGCATTTGCACCTGTCCCCTAAATACATATTATAGATACAGTTTCGAATTACAACAGAAACAAGTTCAATAATCTGTTCCTGGCCTTATCTAGAAAGCTCTCTTGATTGTCAAGCGTTTTCTTAGATAAGCCAAGTAAATGTGTAAATGCAGCTTCTCGTACTCCGTCCCAGGAACTGACTGTTCGACAGAAAAACCTGTATGCCATAGAGATTCTATTCTTTCTTGCTTTTCGAAATCCACCTTGACCTTTCAGGTGTCCTGACCTAATTGGAAGATAAAGAGAGGACTAGTCAGGGCCAAAGTTATTTCTGTGCATCATGTTTGAGTCGTCTGATCTTAGATAAAGAAATGCAGGAGGCTAGCGTCTGGAGACCTATCGTATGTTGAGCATTGGGCGGGTACCGGTTTTTTACACTCCAGAAGACTAGGTTTTGTTAGTTTGTATGGCGTGTTTTAATGAAGACCGAGCTAAGATAGTATAAAACATGTTGATTTAACTTTACGAATGTTTTTAAGACCTGGCACCTATGAACCCATTGGCTGCAGCTCGATGGCAGTAAGCCATTGTCTTAGCCACATGATTTACTATAACCCTAAAATTGCTATTATGAAATCGTTGAAAAAGGGCTTTCATTGTCGTAGTTATAGGAGTCTTCATGGTCAGTTTGCATGATGATACACTTAACTGCGTTGATAGGTATTAACTACAACTTGCTAGTGCGTCGAGGTCAACTTGGAGTTATCGTAAAGCATTGTCACATGCTTCACATCATATCTTGATGTTATTTTTGTAAAGTAACACTGATTTTACGATAGTCCATGGGAGGTGGTTGATATTCAAAATGAACAATAAGGGACCTACTGTAGAGCCTTGAGGTACCCCACTCATTACTGGTTTCTAAGCGTTATTCTTACTAAACTGAGTGAAACACTATACGACGGTTATATAGTCTCAGTGAAACATTTGTTTTAAAGGACTGTTGAGGTACTCTGCGTATCCTCAGTTTATGCACAAGGGCTTGTGATCTTTCGACTTAGAGGAATGATCAATACCCCTTATTCATATCCCAACCAGTTACTGTGTTAGTTTGTTCGTATGACTCTATGTACCTACTTCTTTGCTGATTAAACAAATTTGTTATTTTCTTTTTTCAGATCTTCCACTAACCAACTGCGCACCTGTATTGCATTTCTTCCCTTTCGTCGTCGAACGATTAAGTGGACCACTGAAAATGAGTTCATGCTGGAACGAAACTGGTTGGTGGGCTGACCAAGAGGGTTTGTTATTTGTCACTAAAATAATTTACTAGAAACTGAGCTTTCATTTGCTCGTGACAAACTCGACTCGCTGCTTCAGATCTTAAAAGAGGACCCAACTAAAACGTAAGATTCCAGTATACGATGCAACATATTCATTGGAATACATTTTAGAAAAACTAGTACTAAGTATAAAGATGAGATGGTTGGTCGGAGAGATTCTTCGGAAAAAGAAAAGTTTAGGAGTTCGTTTTATAAATTATCACCAAGTGACATTAAGAGAAAAAAACGACGAGTACCATCTGACGAAGAAGAAACATATAAAGGTTTGGTCTTATTTTGTATTACCTTTTTAGAATCATTTGTCATAAAGGTTTTCGAAAGAAGTGTTGACTTTGGACAGTTCAGTGAAAATGCTCCCCTATACCCGATGGCTAGATCTTGGATACGTAATTTGAATCAGGGGGATTCCTCATCGTGGAACGACGTTCCAAATGTTGATGATGATCAGGAGGTACTTTACCTATTTTGCATGTTTCGTCGTGATTGGTTACTGCATGGAAATATCTAAAGTCTGTCTCTATGTTTGATCTCATTGTCTCGCTAATAAAATGCTAGGTAGCACCTAAAATTAGGCTGAAAAGAGCTAGCTCAAACATTTAGCTGCAGCTTTCGTAAACCCCAACTGGGAATTAAGCCATTTTCAAATGTTTAGCAGCTTATACTTATATTCCACTAAGTATGCTATGCAAATCAATTAACAAGTGGAGTCAAACGCCCTAGGCTTACAAAACATTTTTTTCGTGAATCTAGTAGTACAACCCTACTACACTAACCAGAACAAGTAGGTATCCTCACAAACCTATTAACTGATTCAACGTCAATGGCAGATAATTAAAAAAAAAATTCATAACTAGTTGTTGCTGTATAAACATTTAATAACAACTGTATGATAATAACTTCCAAAATGTTACTATTACTCGCACATCGAGTGACGCTTTCTGTCGTTATTTTCAGCGAATACATACTTGATTTCAGACATTTGTCTTATATTCATTACACCCATTTTACGTCCAGTCGAATCACTAGCATTAGTCTAAACCTATGTTCGTGTTTGTTCTTATATGAGTTTCTTTTCTTCGCAAAATAGAAACATCAATCATTAAACTCATTTCTGCGTGGCTATATCAAACCAAGTAAATCTACCGATGACATTAGTTGTAGGATAGTTGGGATTGGTGTACCAGTACTTGTTTACTTTTAATGATCAAAAGTAATTTGCCACGCAGTCTATATTCCTGGTCGTTTCTCTCAATTCACCACCAGTTATCGGTTTGTCGTGTAACACTATTTCACTTGTTGTCATTTAGGATTACCAAATGCTTCAATAAGGGTAGCATACCTAATGCTTCTCACGTGGATGGAAATCATCCCAAACACAAATAAAGCAACTGTTTTGGAGTTTTCTATACTCCTATAAGCTTACATTTTCACGAGTAATAAAATGCTAGCTCATTATTTGGTCTTAAGCTGTTGGTAAACAGTGGATAAAGATTTGTCAACAAAATAGATAAGTTTCATTAAAATTAAGCGCCGGATATGATTACACGATATTATCTAGCACAATATAAAAACACGAATATGTCTCGGCGAAGAGTTTTCTTTTCGACGAATTCTTTTTCAGGACTGTGGATTCGCGAATATGTGTATTTTTCATAGCAGTAATCGATAATATGTCAACGACAATAAGCGAGTTAACATAACACCAGTAAAGGAATCGTTGTTCATATAAAACCAAAAATGTAATTCAGCATTCATCAAAATATCATAAAAGTTGGATAAAGGTCATTAAATGTGGAAAAAAACTTACGTTAACATATTATTGTTATGAAAAATATATACATATATTCGCGATTATGCAGCCTTGAAAATGGATTCGCGGAAAGAGAACTCCACTGAAACATTCCTAGTTTACCAACACACCATAAGTTTGTTCTTTACGTCATGTTTTGGTTTCCCCACCCCGACCTCCTTCCGCTCTACTTTACGCCAGCCGACTTTCGTGACGAGGCGGGTGGTGGTTGGGCATACGTGACATGTCCCAAACACGGTCGGTGGAGATTCACAACCTCAACATCTGGTTTACTATCTTTCCCTAGTACCAGATGTCTGATATGAGTATTGATTACTTGAATTCCTCAAGATATATAGGTGATGCTTCGAAGACTTTAGAATCAAAGACCCTTAAGTCTGCGCATATCTTCTATTTTCGTGGCCTATGATTCGCATCCATAGGTTAATACAGAGAGGACTACTACGCAGTAGACTGCCTTTCGTTGAAAGATGGTATCTCACCTACGCCACAAATAGTTTAAGTTGGTAAAAAACCAACTGAGCTTTCTGAATCTATGTTGAAACTCTATGGGACATCGACCTACCAGGTGTGATATGACTCCTGAGATAAATGAAGCGGTCACCTACTTCACTCCCAAACTTCACACCGATCTAGGGGATGATGTAGACCAGTCCTGGAGTGACGTTTTCCATTTAGATAATGATAAACGCATCCCAAATGTGCTTGTATTATTATTCAAGATGTTCAGGTAACTATATTGTCATCTTCACCGAATATAACTGTCGTCTGTGTATTCTAAATCAACAAAGTGGGCTTCCCGAGAGGAGTCAGATAACAAAGTGAGACTATCAAAAAAACATCTATGTCGAAAATGAATAAAAAGTCGTAAGGTGCAACTCCGACAAACCCCACTTGGAGTGACACCATTTCACTATAAGCTTTCACCTGACCAGTCGTGTTCGAGCAGAGAGCCTTTATAAGGCTTATTTACCTTGGTAATTGTAAGCTGAATAAGATGTTTAACTGCGAAAAAAGCATAGATATTTTAGGTAGGTTAGGAATCTGTGTGCTACTACAATCTAGTACAGTATCTGGATATTATCAAGAATTTTGTGCCATTCATATTTTTTCACATGTACTGCTCCAGATTGTATTTCCGTCGTTATTTTTGCTGTAGAACAGTGACCAATTGCCTGACTGTCATTATGCACTACCTAAGCCAAGTGATGGGCTGACAGATAATGACATCCGGATACCACCTCCTCTTCCGTCGGATGGCCAACCATTCCTTATTAATGTCGAAGTAACTTTTGATATTTTGTTGACATTTGAAAAAATCTAGAATCCACCTAAGGAGATGTCTCCAGAAGGATTATTGGAACAACATATTGTCCGCTGGAGGGAGATTCGGAGGAAGTAAGTAATATTTTTCACACTGTTGGACAATTTCGTACTTTTGTAGATTTGATTAAAGCAAAACAAAGATTTGCAGAATAGAATGAGACCATTTTATTTTGTAGTTTCTCATCAGCTGTAAACGGCCCAAAAGTACAGCTAGTGTAGTTGAATCGATACACATTATATGCATTGAAATTTTGATTGAAATTGTGTGGAACGATACCAAAAAGCGAGATAACACCAATTATGTCAACATAGCAGTCAAGATAAAGGAGTATTCGTATTTTGAATACAAAACATGTAAATGGGGTGGGTGCGTGACATCAAAAGTATAAATTACGAAACAAAAGGGTCTAGCTTCCAACAAATAAGCGATGTAGACAGTTCAGATACAATACTAAAGTTTTCGTGCCATGAGTGGACATCCTTGTTATAAAAAGAAGAGTTATGTAACAGACGAGGATAGTAACCATTTGACTATCTTATCGCGACAAAAAATTAAGGTCTGCTATATGCTTTCAGGTTGGAATCACTTGGAGACGTAGTAAGACTGATGTTTTCGACGCACTGATAATTTACAGGTTTATTTGATGTCCACATTTGATTAGGTGACTAATTGTTGCAATAAAAAGAACTGCTTCCGAAGAATTTGTTCATGAAACCCTGTAGATGCTCTTCTTTCAGCCATTTCTATACACTTGCTACCACGCATACATGTAAATCTATAAATGCACCTAGAAGTAATTTCAGAAGGGTAATGGCTAACTTTTGGTTGGTTTTAAAAGTATTCAGCATTGTAAACAGCAAACGATAAAGCTGATAGGAAACTTCTTAGTGCTGCTTTAATTCTTTTGTTAATACTGCTGGAGATCTCATCCCCTTTGGATGTGTCGAATTAAAAAAAATGTCGCCACAGTCAAGACCGTAAGCTCTCTGTACCCCAGAATACATTCTCACGGGTATTCATTTTTTAAAGGCAGCTGTCAGTGAGTACCGACCTTTCTACTTTGTTAATCTAACGTAGTCTCCTACCTCTATCAAGTGAAATTTCCACTAGACATTGCTTGTAATGAAAGCTATTGTAATTTTAGTACTGTTATTGCCAAGTTTCTTTACTGAATATGCTTTTCTCAGTTGTCGCATCATCTCTTCGTTATGTATTCAAGTCCAAGTAGCTAAATAGATTGTGATGTTTTTAACGATTGTAAATTTGATGTGGATCGTTAAACTGGCTTATTAGATGAAAGCATAGTTTGTATTATTACAAACTACATATGTGTCAACATATCTTGTCTTACATTAGGTTTTCAATTACACATTTCAGTCTTGCTTGTTCAGAGAACCCCATGAAATTATTAGTGATCTCAAAATCGATTGCAATGGCGCAGGTGCATCCAATCCTTGTCTTTCTCCAAATTCTAATTTCTGAGCTTATTATAATTTTCTCTTTACTGAATCACTTTTTATTTCAAATCTCATCTCTGGTCTCTATGCCTTTCCATTAGTACTTATTCTGTTACTACCTTCCCCTACTCTGGGATTTGGTCCGACAATTTAATCTTGATCTGCTAATTGAGGCATGGCAACTTGAACTGATGTACGCATGTACCAAGTTCTACGTTGTAACTAACTGACTGAGTGATCTCATTGGCACTAATTTGTTTGTGTAACTGATTATTGGATTGGAATGTACCCTCTTCGTACAAAGCATTAGTAATTTTCTCAATTCACATTGGAGCGACGAGACTAAACCAGAGTTCTAACAATGTGTTTATAGTCGCCTAAACTGGTACCTTAATAAATAGTGAACAAACACCAAGTTGTTTTATCTTCCCTGCTATGATGGCATAATCTGTGTTATCTTGTTTTTTGTATCATATTCTTCTATTTCATTACAAGCTCAAGGTTAGTGACTACGGTGTGTATCGAACTAGTTATACTGATAATACCACTTGTAATTTTAAGCTATTTTCTGCTGATGAAAAGTCACGAATTAAAGTGGACTCATTCTATTTCGCAAATCTTTTCGTTCTCGCATTATTCAAATTTTGTGCTTACTCTTATCATACATTAACTTCAAGGTGATCATATATTTTCAAGTTTAACGCTTATGGTTTAAGTGGGATAATTAGTCGTATTAATAACTACCGTGTGAATTATTGTTATTTTCTCATTCGAACGCCTCTTGGTCCAGTGTTTGGCTTTTAATCCTAATAATGGGATTGTACAACTATGACAACAGAAATATATATATATATGTATATATATATATATATATATATACATTCGAGAACCGACTTTTTACGGTCAGACTACTTGTCCCGCAATTGTACCATTAAATTATGTGTTTGTTCTACGGTTACTTCGAAATACTTCACGACAAATGTTTGAGGTTGGTTAATGGCGGTTTAAATCTCCATCGATTGAGGTGGTCGGGAAATACATCACGTACGTCTGATAACCACCTGCCTTGGTGCTCGATTATGATAAAAAAAATCCAGGAGCAGCCAATACAAAACATGAAACTGGCCACTGAAGTCAACTACCGTTTGTTTCGTCTTTGTTAGTGGATGCAAACTGCTTGATTGGGGTGCACGCGATATTATTTGTCATCTTCCAAATACTCCCATTAGGTTTTGCACCAATTTAACCAAAAAGTTTGCAAGTCAGTCTTTATCTTCGGTTTTAACTAGGTACCGGATCATTATTTAACCAGAATGTCATATAAGGCATGATTTCTGAAGCTGTTTATATTACATTTCCCATGCACATTTTAGAATAAGTCATTTCCTAAGATGTATACTTCCTCCAGTTCAGCATACCCACCTGATGCGATATCTCGTTGATTTGAATTATTTAAGTATGAAGTCCTTGTTCTGGTCATGTAGGGCATTTGTTACGAGGTGATAGTATTTCGTCAAATACCAAATTGCATAGTAAAATCCTTGAAACTATAAACTGATATCAAAAGCTTGCAAAGGACGTCCAACAAACACTTTTGTAGATGTAATAACATTATTGACATATTGAATATACGCTGGTTTTTTTCTATTTGTAGGTGGAAGGCTGCTTGTCGCGATAATGAAGAACGGTACCTGGACTCTTATCTTATTCTTAAGGAAACATATGACAAATTCTGTAAAGATATACCATAAACTGTCTGTTTGGAAACATAAACATGTGTTCTTACAAAGGCAAACATAAGTTATAAAAATGCTTCTCCGACAACTCAGTAACCTTGCACCACCGTATCCACTTTTCTTTACACAATTCAGTTATAGTTGCGTTGTCGTCCATTCCAAAAGAGTGGGGATCCTTGAAAAGCAATAAAGATATTGTTGATTAAAAGTCCGTAGTTATTCTAAGACGTAATCTAAGTAAAATACTCAGTATTTTACAAGTTTACAGAAACCCCTTCAACTGACGCGTAGCAGTAATTGCAAAAATGGAGTGGAAGCACTACTCAGTCGCAACTACTTATGAGAATAAAATCTTGCTTGTATGCTACGCTTCCCTGTGACACGCAGCGTTCTCCCTGGTGTGTTTATATGATCAGGGAGGGCTTTATGGTTATTAAGGTCACCTTGTCCAACAACATATTTCGACGTCTAGTGCCACTAGGTTTGAATCCCAATTTTCCGGTTGATCATTATTTCCGATACTTTAGACTTAAATCCTTAAGCAAAGGAACTTGAAATGCTGTATACCTGGCCGTAAATTTAAGTTGATGAAGGGCAACGGTGCTATCAAAAGCTCCCATGGGAACACGAAGGGAGCTGGCGTAGACAGGTTTGCTAACAATGTCTAGCATGTGTTATCTCTCAAAAGACATCTTGTTTTTACTGACAATTGTAGCACGTAAACTGGTATGCCATGGCTATTTGTTGACTGCGCGTTTGTGCGTAGGTCAAAGCTACCTGCTTTTCTGTGATTTTTTTAAACCTGAAATGTAAGTTTCGAGTACAAACCATTTTTTTACGAATACTTCTAATACCTAGCAGTCTCACACACAGAACGTCTTATTCTGTCCATTGTTGTCAGTGCTTATAGGTTCTTCAGTCTCAAGACTTCAATCAAACGCAATTAATTTTGTTTGAGCAGAGAAACTGTCAACAACAATTAATATGTTCACTGTTAGTACATAATAGTATCTCGTAATATCAAGTAAAACTGGATTCCAGTAAACCGCTCAACTTACTGAACATCAGACTACTGACTTACAGGTGTTATACTGATTTATTTGCCGCGTGTCATTTTAGTTTACCAGCATGTTATTAATACGGATTGGAGTTTGATGTTTTGGAGGTCACTTAGGGAACTTACACAAATTAGTAACATTGCTGGTTGGTTAGGGTACACTTTTAATGCGAGGATTCCTTTTGATGAACTATCGTCATAGCCTCCTAAAGAGTTAAAAAGAGTCGTTGATTACCAAGCATAACCGGTGATCTTTGTGTTTGGAAATGATCCACAAGCAGTTTGACAACTTTCTCTGTGAAATTGCCTTTGTCTATATGTATTAGCCTAAAATCATGCTAACAGCTCATTAAGAAGTATTTAGCACCTACCTTTGTTAGGTATTGTATTACTAATCCACATTCGTATGTACCGATCCAATCATGGGAGCCTACGAAAATTTGCGGTTTATCTCCAATCTCATATAAGATATTTTGAACTTCAAACAATGTAGGTATATCGAACAAATAGGATTTTGTAAGTTTATACCATGATAATATTGTTTGTAATGTTCGGTAACCACAACCCCAACCCTTAACGTAAATCGCGATTAGGACTTACGTGATCGTCAACACCTTGAGCACCGTAGTGATAATAGTAGCATGAGCCTTCAAAACCGACAATTGAGCACTCCTCTTGATCCTTACCAAGTGCCTCTATGCACATACCCAAACATAACGTCAGCATAGATTATTGAATCTGGGTAGTAAAATACTGTGAGAAATAAGAACACTAGTTAGCATGAATGTTATAAGCTAGCTCTTTTAAGCAAAAAAATTTTATCACAAAGTCTATCGAGTGCATACGGATGCGATATGGGTTTTGGGTGACAAGAATATCATTTCCACGACAACTGCTAAATTGAATGAGTACACTTATAGGCATTAATTGTGATCGATCAAAATCATCTGCAACGTTAAACCGAGCATATATGTTCATTCGCCCAAGTTGCCATTCCCTATAAATGCAGAAAGATAAGTATCTAAATAGTAGTTCTACCAGTGGTTATTAAAATAGCATGGAAAAAAGGATATGATTCACAATAAAGGAAACAATTCGAAGGAAGAAATGTTCGGTGTATGTAAGCTCAGCATTCTAGGGAAGATAAAGAGTAGATGTACATAAGTAACTGTGATCGATTCCTAACCATTTCAGGGTCTTCAACACTGATTGAAACACTTGCTTTGATCCAAACCAGATAGTTTGTGCTTACCGACACAGACGAAACAAACAATCAACGAATGTGCCTACTTGTGCTACGTTTCCGATTGGCCGACCCTACCTATGTCCCGCCCTACTCCTATTGCAGTCATAGTCTAGTTTCGACGAAATTGGTGGTTGAAATAAGCTTAGAAGACATCCTACTCGCATCAGCCGATAAAGATTCGCAACCTGACTTGCTAGCCTTGCTTAGTATATCGTAATCGGGGATTAACAAGCATTTATTTGATAGACTGACAGTCGGATGGCAGGACGCTAACTTCTGTTCCAGTGCCGATACGGTAGCGAATTTTCGTTATTACATCAGTGATGAATAACAGGTGCCTACATCCACTGGTTACAGTTGCCGTAAACGCACACCAATTGAGTAGTTTCAAGACATTTCAACGGTAGGTTTAAGGCTATGGGAACAATAAAGCTCCCTAGACTTTTTCGAAACTATACTGTAGGAGTTGTGTTACCAAAACCAATTAGGATTTTCCTTCTACCGCGTTGAGATGAAGATTTATTGAGTGAATCGCTTCATCTGCTCTGTCCATGTGAGTGGAAAAAATACGAGAGACTGTTACACAATTATCATTTAGTCTCTGTTTTATGAGGCTATACTGTGACGGAATAAACATGATTATGGCGAGTTTTAGTGATCTCCGAAATTCAGTCGAAAGATGAAGCTAGTTTGCTTACTCGGTTATTGTTAAATGTTGAAAATGCTTCCTGCACTTATTATGGCAGCTAAAACAGCAAAAGTAGACGGGAGAAACCGTCAAAAGTCGGTTGTACGATCGATATCTGCATGCGTAACAACATTTCTACTATTAAGCCGTTACCAAGCTCAATGCCTCGAAACAATTTTTTTAGACGCTGTCTGTGGGACAAGTATTCGCGTCAGAGAATGAACTTTTTAAGCTAGTTATAAGGCTCTGAACATACAGGGCTGAAAAAGAAAGAGGTAACAAAACTGTTCAATTCGCGCGGAATGATGACAATGAATTCCAATACCCAATGTCTGCATTGAGAACTATTGTGAACCGGGTAGTTTCTTCGGGCTTCCATCTTGGGTATCTTGTCTAATGTTTTTGGTTTATTGTAATAATAGGTTGGCTGCACTAAAACTCTGGTCCTGGCAGTTTCAGCAGTTTTATATTTCCGTACATTTTTTCCGAACTTCGACTTAAACTTTGATAGCCAACTGTTTTATTTTAAGATTTCTGTCTAAGTAGTAAGAGTGTTCGAAATATAGTGAGTACAGTGCTTGTTAAATTGTTTTTGAAACTAAAAGTAAAAATTTCAGAATAACAGTAAGAAGTAGCTCGTAGACTATTGTACTCTCTCCCCACCCAACCAACTTCCATGAACTTGATGTTTGCATCAAACCTTTTTTTAAGTATTTATCAGAAAGCGTTAACACAAAACCCCATTTTCTTTCTCTCCTGATCACAAAATAGTCAGCACGAATATTTGTGCGAGCTTCTTCGTGTTCAATCATATACAGGTTTCATCCTATGTTTTGTTTGGAAGTGAACCATACAATTGATCTATTAGGGTAAACACGGTAACAAGTTGTGTGACACATAATGATCATATTTTTTCAGACATGTTTGTGCTGTACAGAATGCAATTTGATAATTCAAATCATCAAGAGTTAAGTTTAATTCAGCCTGTAGCAATTCTAGGCTTACTGCCGGCCGCAGGTCCGGGTAAAGGATGAGGGTTGGGCATGGAGCTAGTATTACCATCACGGAAAACACAAGCTTGCTAAAAAGAACTAACCAGATTAAACAAACTAAACCATTTAAACTCTACCCTGGGAGTGGAAGGAATCATAACGACGCCTCATGGTGAAAGCCAAGATTCTTCGGAAGTAATGAGGTCGATGCCACTTATAACAACCACAGCGAAAATTCTCATAGGTACATGGAATGCTCGGACAATGTAGGAAAGTAGAAAGACCAATCAAACAGCCTCAGAAATGAAGAGATACAATTTAACAGTGCTCGGAATCAGCGAAACCTATGGGACTCAAGGTGGACAGAAAACATTGGCTACGGGTTAGATGCTACTACACTATGACCACGTAGGGGAAAATGCTCCGCACGCACAAGAAGTTGTCACGATGCTTTCCAAGAAAGCGCGCAATACACTTGTGAGATGGGAACTACATGGACCCAGGATTACCAAAACATCCTTCAAAACAATAAAAAAGGGGATTACAATCAATATTATCCAATGTTATGCACCCACCAAAGACGGCAACGATAGGGATATAGATCAGTTTTATGATGGGCTGCAATCAATTATAGCAAAGTGTTCAGGAAAGGATCTGATAATCCTGATGCGGGACATAAACGCCAAATTCGGAATGGACAACACTACATATGAAGACATCATGGGACGACAGGGACTGGGAGAAAGAAATCAGAATGATGAAATATTTACAAATCTATGCGCTTTCAACAAAATGGTTATAGGTGATACAATATTCCCCAACAAATCCATACATGGGTCTCACAGGACCATACTACAGGGAATCAAATCGATCATATATGCATTAATGAATAATTCGGAAGATCATTAGGTGTTGTGAGAACTTGGCAAGGGTTAACATAGCTTCAGATCACCACCCGGTGATTACCAAAATGAAACTGAAGTTAAAGAAGCAATTGACAATTGGAGTAACAGCATTACAACGGTTCAATACAACCTTTCTTTGAGATACTGACAAACTCAAGGAATTAAAAATAGCTCTCAACAACGGGTTCCAAGCCTTACAAGATCTGCTGGAAAAGATGAAACTACTATGGAGGACAACTGGAAACGAATCAAAGAAGCACTAACTTCAACGTGTCAGGAGGTTCTGGTTCGCTTACAGCATCATCATAAGGAATGAATTTTCACTGAGACCCTGAGTGAAGTTCAAGAAAGGCGAAACAAGAAGGCAGAAATCAGTAACGACCGAATAAGAATATAGTTCACAAACTGAGTATACAGAATGAAATAAGCAAGTACAGTGGAGAGAGCCAACAAACAAAAATACATCGAAGGCCTTGCAACGACAGTGCAGAAATCTGAAAGAGGAGGGTATATGAAACACCTATATGACACAACGAAGAAACTGGCAGGCAAATATAGTAAAGCAGAGCGACCGGTCAGGAACAAAGAAGGCAAGCCGACCACCTAGATTCACGAACAACACTTCGAGGAACTCTTGAATAGGCCAGCTACACTGAACATACCAGCCATCGAAGTAACACTTACAGATTTTCCAGAAAAATCAAGATAGCAATCAGACAGATCAAAAGTGGTAAAGAAGCTGGGCCTGACATTATACCAGCCGAAGCACTCAAGTCAGACATAGATGTAACGGTTAGGATGCTGCACGTGTAATTCAGGAGGATCTATGAGAAAGAACAAGTGCAGGCAGACTGGAAAGGACACACCTTATCAAGATAACAAAGAAAAGAGATTTGAGCAAATGTAAGAACTACAGAGGGATCACACTATTGTCAGTACCTGGGGAAGTTTTAAACAGAGTATTACTGAACAGAATGAATGATTCAGTGGATACTCAACTTCCAGATCAACAGGCTTGTTTCCTTAAGGATCGGTCGTTCACAGACAAAACAGCAACAGTACGGATCGTCGTTGAACAATTAATCGAATTAAACTCGTCACTGTACATCAACTTCATTGACTATGAGAAGGCGTTTCACAGTGTAAACAGGAAAACATTATGGAAACTTCTTCGACACTACGGCGTACCACAGAAACTCGTCAACATCATCCAGAATTCTTACGACGGACTACAGTGCAAAGTTATGCATGGAGGACAGGTGACAGACGCATCCCCAGTGAGGACCGGTGTCAGACTAGGCTGCCTACTCTTGCCTTTTCTCTTCCTTCTAGTGGTTGACAGGATCATGAAGACCTCCAAATCTGAGGATATGCACGGAAATCAATGGACAAGTAGGATGCGACTCGATTATTCGGACTTCGCGGATGATCTAGCTCTTCTAGTCCATACACACCAACAAACGCAAGTAGAGAACACCAACGTAGCAGCAACTCCAGGATCAGTAGGCCTTAACATACATAAGGGAAAGAGCAAGATCTTCAAATATAACACAGGGAGCACTAACCCAATCGAACTTGATGGAGAAACTCTGGAAGGAGTGGATACTCTCACGTACCTGGGAAGCATCATTGATGAATTAGGAGGATCCGATGCAGATGTCAGGGCAAGGATTGGCAAAGCAAGGGCAGCATTCCTACAGTTGAAGAACATATGAGACTCAAAACAACTGTCAACCAATCTCAAAGTCAGACTCTCCAATTCGAACGTCAAAACAGTTCTACTGTATGGAGCTGGAACGTGGTGAACTACTGCGAACATTCTCAGAAGGCTACAAGCATTTATAAACAACTGTCTACGTAAGATATTGAATGTCTGTTGGCTAGAAACCATCAGCAACAGCCTACTATGGGAGAGAACAAACCAACTTCCAGCTGAAGAGGAAATCAGGAAACGATGTTGGAAGTGGATAGGACATACATAGCGGAAATCATCAGACCGCATCACAAGACAAGCACTAACTTGGAACCCTGTTGGGAAACGGAAAGAAGGAGGGTCAAAGAGCATAGTGTGTCGAGAACTGGAACCAGACACTAGAAAGATGAACAGCAACTGGAAACAGCTGGAAGGATCGGTGAAGACAGAGTTCCATGGAGACTACTGGTAAGTGGCCTAGGCTTCTCTTTGAGGAGTGACGTGCATAAGTAAGTAAGGAAGTAATTAAGAGTTGGGTTAATTTTTAGTCTAACTGCTTTTTTTGTTGATCTTCTTTGGACTTGTCCCGAAATTATTATAACATAACATATAAGTTTATTTCGGGGTGAGGTTCTAGGGTTTTACTGCAAATGGAAGTAATTAGTTCCAGTGTCAAACTTTCCATATGCCTAGACAGAAATTTCAAGACTGTGTATGCTATGCTGTCTGCAATATGCCTATGAAAAGTAATTCACAAAGTATCACAGATGGTTGTGCCTGGATTCTTTTATGTGACAGATGGAGTAATACTGCACTAACCCAGTGTATGTGTACTGGATGTATCTCTGTATTCATTATTAATAAAAGAAGGCGAGTTGTTGGAAGCCCACTAGTGTATCTTCTCCAGGTTGTTTTACGGAATCCTTATATCAGAGGGACCTCGAATTTCCCTCCAGATTTTAGTGATCATTGGCGTATTTACATACTCGTGATTTTAAATTAAGAAGGTGGGTCATTTGTAAACATAAGAAAAACAGAAGTGATCCAATGGAGATACACTGTGGTACCCCGGTATTCATTGCTAACCAACTAGAAAGTGGAGGTAACTCTAACCACTAGAGGTCTATCTCTTAAGGAGTTACAGCCATTTCAGTGGGCACTCGTTAATTCCCGTTGACTACAATTTCCAACAAAGAATTAGATGGTATACTATATCGAAATCTTTGCAGAAACCTAAGAGGGCATTATACACGGGATAGTTATAATAATAGATTATTCTTAAATAGCATTTTGTATATGTGAACTCTACTAGTAGAGTTCAAACATTTCAAACTGGCAGAATGTTTATCTTACAAGACGTGTCCGAAAATAAACTGTCCTGATACACAACTATTACAAAATCATTAAGAAATTAGTTACAGAGCTAAATGTTGCCGATTCTTTCAATGACCTTTGCTACAGCGCAAAGAAAGGAAACTGAACGGTTGTTAGGAACTTATTATTCGCTGTTTCCATTATCTACATCAAGGAAGGAGTGTTAATATCTTAATGCTGGTGTGAAGTCTGATTAACATAGCGAGGTGGGATCCAAAGTGATAAGCTTGTCCTTAGAAAGCTGGCCACATATAACTTTTGTGAAAGATTTTTTTGTTCCTACTTTTCTGTGATCTGCATCTGATTCCAGCTGCTTGTCTGACCCTGTGAAGTAAAGATCTGGTGATTTGTCATCGTAATCCAGATTTTCAATGACCAATTGAGGAGAGGTTTATGAGTCTCCTCTTAGTGCTCTGTTTGTTATTCCTAATGGTCTTTGCCTACTTTCAATAACCCTGATTCTTTTTGAAAAGGCTTTAGATTTGCTAAATCAGGACTTTGATTTTGCCACGACTAAAATCTTATTATTCGCCTATACTTTTGTTTCTTCAAATCACTTGTCATCTCCTATAGTACTCAGTACTAAAATGTCTTCCACAGCTACTATGAAAACCTTCCGGAAGAGGTTGGTCTTTATATATTTTGGTAAAAACATGCAGTAAGCGGAATATTTAAGCGTTTATTGCACGGACCATTGCTCCGTTTTATCTCTTTACCTTCTTCGAGTTTCAAGCTCGATGCCTGACATATATATAAAATATTTTGACAGGCTAATTTTATTTTGGTTTAATTTTTGGCATAGATTTCTCGATGTCCAGTATCAGTTTCAGTTATTCTGACTGCTTATAATGTTGTCCGTCTTGGTTCTCACCTACGGTAGTAATAGGAGTAGACGTGAGGAAATTATTAATACATTGGTCATTATTTCCCATATCATACTATCCAGAATCTTAGTTCATTAGTTAATTTTTCCTACAGATACTCAATATCTTTATGTTCTTTCATAATAACTTCATTCCTGCGGTCTGATCCCTTAAAAAAACTTTTCATTTTCACTAAGCTCCTCGCTAATCATGGAAAATTTGCCTTGTACCCCGTTGTAATTAAGAAATTACTCGATTTAGTCACGGCGTCATATAAAACGACTAGTAATAACCTAACAAATAATGGTCATCCAGCCTGTCTTTTAGACATTCATTGATACCTAGTAATTTTTGCTAGATAATTAAATTATCTAGCCTATGGAATAGTTTGGCTATAACAAATTAAGGGGCATATGATAGTCATGCTCTGATGAAAAGAGTTGAGCATTTTATGATATCGACAGGTCAGTGCTGTAGGACTTGTATGGCAGAAAGTCGTGCTAAGATACTGTTAGGGATTCCTTATCCCTAAAGATACAATGATTGATTTAATTAAACGAAAGCAATTGTATTGATTTTTTGTAAGACTGATTTGTAGACTTTCATCAATTATTTTTATTTCAATGTAAGTCTTACTTCTAAATACAGTTTGACAGTATTTCACTGCATTAATTAAATGTTGATAATTTCACTTGATGAATAATCACTGTAAATTAATTGATGTAAAAATCGATGTATTTATGTAAATAAATTCGCAGTTCACTAGTGTTGTCTGGTTGGCTTGTGTTCTTTCTTATTTCAGCTTAGGATCCAGTGGGCGATAGGGCAGACGCACATTTAGCGACTAGGCACACCTCATTCGGCATTCGGTCACCCAACCGCAAATTTTGCACATCGCACCAGATACATATAGTAGGAAATTATTGAGAACATGGTTAGAGAGAGAATTACTAGTTATACTTTCCGTAACCCTAGTACTACACGAAGCAAGAAAATTGGAGGTTTCTCAATAGCTTTTTATTAACCGTGCATTTTATGTAGGGGCATGACCATATCTTCTTTCTACTAAAATGGCTGATAAAGTGTACTTGGAGAAGATTGGTATGAAGAAAGCAGTATTGATTATACACATTCCATGAGGACATCTAAATCGACAGATTAATGTGGGCTGAAGCACCTTAGTATTTCATTGACTGTTTCAGGCTCTCGCCTAGCAATGCTTTAGCAACGTTGGTAAGAGTATGGTAGCCGAAAGTTTGAATATGAATAATAATTTAAGAGAAGTTGGATTTAAATTTTTTGATAAGTAGTCTAGGAAACCCAAGAAGGGAGTAATTTACCATCATTGAATTTCAGTGCTGCGAATTCAGAGTTCAATGACTATTTCGTCATACGTGGATATATAACGACTTATTGTTATGCTATATGGAACGCATAGGGGGGGGTTTTTGGTCTATTCTACTTTATCTGATTTTTATATGTAATAACTACTTACGGCCCTATACGTAAACCAGTCCCCTAACCAATTAAGGAACTGATGACCTTATCAAATGCAATTGCAGTGCGATCACTGTCGTTGTTAAGATTAACGCTAGTTTGCGAAGCCTTGTTTAAATATTTTGAAAGGCTGGTTGCTCTAGGTCATTCTCTTAGCTAAAGGTCGTGACCGTGGAAATCTCTTACCTGTTAGTTGATTTGAATCATCTTATTTGGTTACCTAAGGAAAATCTTGTAGCTTTTCCCTTTTGTCTAAAATGCATGTGGTCTTCTATCAGCTATATACAATCAACATACATAACCGTCTATAGCCAACATGTAATGCATATACATATATGGTCAACATTATCATATCATTTAGCCCCCTTGGAATATAAGTTTGATTTTGTAGCTGGAATCCCAATACTTTGAATAACCAAATCTGAAGATATATATTTATATGATTACAATTATAATTCCCCTGTTTCGATGTGTCATATGTCTTTGTAACAACCTAGCACAAAGTTATTTCTTCCCGAATTTCAGTGCCTTGATAAGGGATGTTTGTAAGTTCAGAGTTTATACGTCTTGTGCAAAAGGACGTGAATATTGGCTACAAATTACATTGAATAGTAAGGACTGTATTCATTAGGAAATGTGTATTGCAAAGATAGCCCTAGTAGCCTTGACTACCAAACGACTGTGATTGAAAGATTGGCCTCTTAAAACGAATCGACTTCAAAATTCAAAATCGTTCTGTTGACCGAGTCCCGAAATATTTCCTGACCTCCATTTACTTCTTGATACTGTAACTTATATTCTGTTAGTTCATACTTATTTGATTTTCTGTAGTATGATTATATTGTTTATTACGTCTAATTTAGATCATAAATATCCTAGTTTTCTGTAAGCAACATGTCGGTACTTTGCAATATTTTTCGTCGCTTTCCGTCTGTTCTGCGGAATTCAAAGCAAAATGTTCGAACGCTTTATAGTCATAAATTGTTCCTACAAAAGTTCGTACCATATAGTACGGCGTTTAAAACGACTGATGACGAAAATCCCAAGTACACCATTATCGGTGATAATGAACGCAGTTGTGGTCCAAAACGAAGAGTAGGATTTCAAGCTGAGACTCAAAAGCTACTGAATATCGTTGCAAAGTCTTTGTATTCAGACAAAGAGGTTAGTGACTTTTGTCAGCATTTTTCAGTTTTAAATCTTTAGGAAATCCAAAATTAGCGTAACGTTTTCGCCACACATAGGTCTGTGTATTTCACTGTAGCTTACGCATTGTATGAGGGCTACTACAACTAGGAGTATCTGAAATGGTTGTTGAACCTGCTACATAGCAATCGAAAGCCTGGTTATTTGGTCATTATCTCTGCCACTATTTACATTTTTAGAAAAGCACGTGGCGAACTAAGTGTAGGTATTTAGTACCATAGTGGCTTCTTCATTTTTATAATAAATAGCAACTAGATAGAGTTTGAACATATTTTATAACTATTTAAATCACTGCAATGTAAAACATTGGGTTAATTGGAAGAAAATTGCAAATCTTATTATGTTACTTAACCCGTTCTGGCTAACAACATACTTCTGTATGTGCAAAATGTAATTTCAAACCTCAAATCTCTTTATGCTTCTATATGTATCTGCTTAATTTAACAAAAGATTGCTTCCTATTGTGTCCATTTTTTACAAAAGTAAGCATATTGTCTGAGGTATGCAGCCCATTAGTTTTCCTCCATATGAATGTTTTCAAGATACATTGGATGTATTTATCATCAATATAAGTTTCTTATGCTACCTGGATACACTGCTCAAATATATGACTTAATCCCATTCACATTTTCCAAATTTGAAATATATGTAATTATGTATGAGGTATGACAGTTCAGGAATCACTTTTAAAAATATTTTATAAGTATGTGTTAATTGATGGATGGTAAAAGCATCTTTAAACATCAATTACCACAGTTCATATAACATCAGCTGGTACTTTCTTGTTTGTCAGTTTGATTACATTTTGGCTGGTTTAGTTAATTCTTTTAGTTTCAGTGAGGCACTTATTCTCACTAACATAATACTTTCTTAACTCCTTTTTATGAATTTCTTGTGAAATATAGATGTTCCCTTGGTCCAAAAGTATATTAATACACATATAAAACATAATTTAATGAGTTCATCTGTAGGAAATCTCAGATACTTAAGTTGTTTTGTAACTCCTTACGTAGTTTTGAAGATGTTATTTGTCTCAAAGTTAGACTCATGATAATGTCATTTCTTCCTATTGATCATGCAAATTCTACTTTTCAAAGCTCTATGATGCACACTCTATAAAGATGTGTTCTGTCTTTTGTCTTAATTTAGGTGTTTGTACGTGAGTTGATTTCTAATGCAAGTGATGCTATCGAGCGTCTAAGGTTTCAACGTCTTTCCGGTCAACTCCCATCCAGTTCTAAAGATGTACCCTTAGAAATACACATAAAGACAGATGAGGAAAAGAGAATTCTCATCATTCAAGACACAGGTATTGGGATGTCTAGAAATGAGTTGGAAAAAAATCTTGGCACTATAGCCCATTCAGGAAGTCGAGAATTCGTATCTAATATGGCTGGTGATAAGAATAGTAATAAACCTACTGATATTATTGGTCAATTCGGAGTCGGTTTTTATGCATGTTTTATGGTAGCTGATAAGGTAATCTGAGTTCTGTTTTTCTACAATTGAATTTTTTATTGATTAAAGAGTACCTCATAAATGGTGGTTAATTCTGCGAATGCTCCTTATAAATGAGTGTCTGTAGTTTTTTAATGACAACCGATATTAAACACAGCTTAGAAGTTATGAAGGCTGTTAAACTCGGAAATATTCACATTTATGATTATTCCTTTATTTTTGCATGAAATAATTAATAGAATTGTATGACAATAGCAAGTTAAAGCACTTACTATTGTATTCTTAAGGCAGTCACAATATATAAATAGGTGCAAGTTTGACATTGGCTCGAATTTTATTGCTCTTCAGTATACGTGACGGCATAGAATAATTTCTCTTATATGATTTTAACTTAGGAAGAATTAAATTTATCATCTTAGTAATGCTAACTAGTTACAAAGTGGAAGTGAGATGACAAAACGCTTGTATGCGTAATCACATTTAAAAATAAAAGCGAAAGACAATCATAAGTGGAAAGTATTTCGAGAATGTCACCAGATGTAAAGTAGCCAGGTGCTCTGATTGATAATACAACATTTCCTGTGTTCACCGGATCTTCGCGTCGATAGTTGGAAGCGAATTAAGTATGGAAAATTTAAAGCACAGAATTAGATGTACTGTCACGTAGCTACTACATAACATAAAAATATATAAGTCACTTGAACAGCCTAAAGGATAATTTACTTATGATGTTAATGGAGGCTATACATACTGGATATTGCGTCTGGTTCGTGTGCTTAGTAGTGTTTATAGTCTCGCTCAAGTTACTTTCACTTTATATTGACCTAGACTTTAAAGGCCAAGTGACTAACTCTATCTACTTTATATCTATAGGAATTTTGAGTCTTTCTAATCACCAAGCTATTTTGCTAATAGTAGTTAATTTATTGGTTATATTTGTCTTTTATGTTTGAATACTTCTTATGACATCCTCCTTTGTTACCTGTCTTTACAGGTTGATGTTTATTCCCGGAGTCATATGGATTCGAGCCCTCAGGAAGTTGGAAGCCATTGGTCTTCTACCGGTCTTAACGGAGAATATGAAATTAGTGATGCAGAAAACGTTAATCCTGGTACAAAAATCGTACTCCATTTGAATGAATCGGCTTCTGAATTCGCAAAGCATGATGTACTAGAACGCATTCTTCGTAAGTATAGCAATTTTGTTGGTACTCCTATTTACCTGAATGGTCAACAAATCAATGTAATTGAACCAATATGGACTAAAAACCAATCAGAAGTAAGTAAATGCCTATGAAATATATCTTTTTCCCTTGTTCAGTAATTACCATGATATTTTCATTGTTTGGCTGACAAAGTTTTCTAATGACTTCAAACTTTACTGTAACAGTACATGTTATTCATTTCACAATCGTTTGCACTTATTTACTAATAAGTACTATGATATGATGAACATGTTTTTTCTAAGAAATTTGAGTTGACAGATATCTATATTTTTTCATCGATTACCTGTAGAATAATTTTACTAATTCATTAGAGCAATTACTTATATAATTTTTTAAAGAAATTAATAACTGTAATGAGTAGCATACAGTACTGACCACGGAAAAGCTTTCATTTTACAATGACTTATCACGTTTCAATCAATTTATTAGCCTTTCCTGTTGAAATAAATTACTATTTATTATCGGTTTTCTGTTTTCCCTCTAGGTATCTGATGAAGAACATACTTCATTTTATCAGTATCTTTGTGGCAATAAATATGATAGCCCGCGTTACACGTTTGCCTATCAAACAGATGCACCGATAAACTTACGGGTACTTTTGTATGTACCAAACTGGAAACCTAGTATATTTGATATGGCACGTGATTCAGACAATGGCGTGGCACTGTACAGTCGAAGGGTATGTCTTAAATTTTTTCGAATCACTTATCCAGTATTTAATTTATAAAATTATTATATAAATAATATTGATCGCACATGAGATTCTGGAGATCTTTGTACTTAAAAAATAGTTGCCATCACACTGATATTCATTAGTTATTTGGAGATACTTAATTTGCTTACTCTGAATATGCCTGTTTTTGCTTTTTTTTTTCCACTAGGTTATGATAATGAATCGTACAGAAGCACTTTTACCAAAGTGGCTACGTTTTCTGCGAGGTGTTGTTGATAGCGAGGATATCCCCCTAAACTTGAGTAGGGAATTGCTGCAAGATAATTCACTCATACGTCGAATCAATCGTTTGGTAACTGTTAGGTTCCTCAAATTTTTGTCCGTAAGTTTACTGTGAATGTTTTCTGTGCATTTCGAAACCATTTACTCCTTAACATTAAGGAGTAGTTATTAGCGATCTTTACAACTTGGAGCTTAGTTACAGAGCTCATGCCTAGGCCAGTCACTCCAGGTATTTTATGAACACTTTTATGGTATATAAGCTACATGCTACCAGTGTTTCGTAAATGGGCGAACTTACTTTTTAAAAGCAGCTCCCACACAACTATGATTAGAAAAGACCCCAGTATGCACCAAGTTTATTTCAACAAACTGACAGCATTCGTTGAAATGAACAGAACTTCTATATAACGGCACAGGTTATTACGCGGGTTCCCACTTCTTCATCGGAAACGACCTTGAGTTTGGGAGTCAGTATTTCAACCGCTTGCTTCAGTTAATTGCTTGTAAACTTGCTGTTCAAATGTCTATTACTTGCTTTCAGTCTGACCACTCAGTCGTTTTGATTGAAAGAGCAGGAACCTGTGTGTATGTGACTGAAAAAAAACACAACCTACTTAGTAACGATAAGTAACAAGTTGTATAACACAAAATGAAACCAAATTAAAATAATTCAAAAACTTAAGTCATGCTTTTACGAAGTAAAATTTAAACAGTATTATTTTTACTATGATGTATTTTTTTTCTGAATGTGCAATACATTTTGCTTAAATTGCATTATATGCTGTTCCATTTATTTCTTAGACTATATTTCATCCCCACCTCAGAATTGTACAGCTGAGGTTTACTATTAAAATTTCATATCGTACTATGGTTAGTACAATGATGAGTTTACGCTTCTGTATACAAACTTATTAATTTTCCCTATTATTTGTCTTTACTACAGCAACAAGTGTCACGTGAAACAGATAAATTTATCAGCTTTTTGGATGACTTCGGCCTTTATTTGAAAGAAGGATTAGTAATTGAAGGCGATCAACAGTTAAGGGAAGAAATAGCTAAACTATTACGATGGGAATCTAGTGCCTTACCTGCTGGTCAAACTACATGTTTGGATGAATATTCTGGTCGAATGCAACCTGGTCAGCGAAATATTTACTTCTTATCATCTCCCAGCAGACAATTAGCTGAGAGCTCTCCCTATTTAGAAGCTGCACGTAAAAAGAATCCTAACGTTGAGGTAGGTATTGCATTATGCCGATTTCGTGTAAACATTAATGTAAGGATTAGACAGATTACTATCTCATACGCGCTCACTTTTAGTAAAAATCAATCATTTATTTCTGCTATCAAACCCTTGAGTTTTTCGTTCCTATGACTAGGTAATTTAATTCATATTAGTATATCAGTTTTTTGCATAAGTACAATAGTAATGGTAACTCGGGCTAACGCGCATTTGTGCCAAACTCGTTGGTTAAGATTTATCAACTGACTCTTGTCAGCTAAATGTTTAGATTATAATATATGCCCTACTATTCCCTTCATCCGTAGCTTACAATACTGTAAATATGTTTTGAAGATAAATTTTGCCTCACTAAAGGTGAATGTTATGTAAATGGTAACAGTACCTATCTATCGAGCGCTCTGTGAAATGATTCACCCAATCAAGAATAATGGAAAGGCTAGTAAGTACGACTGTTTAGTTGCTTTTATTTCTCCATTTTAGTCCTGAAGAAGCTAAATCTACTCTAATGTGGACTGTTAAACTGACCAGACACCTGGCTATCAATTTCACCCAAACAGACTTTAGATGTCTTTTGAAATTTAGTGTCTGAATTTCTTATCAGTTTAGCTAAATACGTAATTTGAAGAAAGGAAGAACAAGTATTTGTGCGAAATATTATGAATTCGTTTTGTTTCGCTAGGTTTCATCAGCTGCATCCAACCTATAATATTTTTTACAGCCGGAACTATATACGGAAATCAGCATGCATTTATAAGTGAAACTAGTCAAAGATCAGTAAGTATAATTATGGCGGAACGAGAATTCAAGTAATATGATGCATATAAATGTGTCAGTGTAGATTCCAAAACATCAAATTAGTAACAAAGAATAATACAGCTAGGAAATTAACTGTTTATGTCATGAAATGTCCTAGCCGAAAAATTACGAGTGAATAGGAATGATGTGAGTGGAGACCAGTGAATTAAAAATAAAGCTATGAAATAAGGTTTGATGTCATGTAATGGGAACAAGAGGGTCAGGAAAATAATGTAATAAAATAGGTGAAACGTTACCATGATAAGTGGAGACCTAGCCTATGTTCCTTTTTGGATGCATAGGTTTGGTTGCAATCGCTCACTTTTGAAAGTGTGTTGATGCCTATATATAGTCCTGATCTTAAAAAATATTATAGGTTATATACAGCTGATAAAATCTAGCGAATCCATGATATTCTACTCAATTTTTCGTTCTTTTTCTCCTCAGTGATTACAATAACTTATAAACTTTCAACTTTAGTCTAATGTTATTTCATGATTATCAGTCAGCGGTATTCTTAGGTCCAAGAGTTTTCAAATTAATACTGACATTTCCTGTTTTATTATGTCACTTAGGCTCTTCTGTGCCAATTATAAATCAAATCACATTTGACATTTGCGATGTATTTTGTAATAATAGTCATAAAAGTGTAGAATAACGTTAATTAGTTTTTCTTCAATCCCAGCATGGTTATTCAAAATGGTTAGTATTTTAGAGCTTTGCAGCGAAGATGCATAACAATTGATGTAGATATTCCTGTTTGAATTTGTTAGATGCTTTGGACTCTTCAAAATGATACTTATATTTAATTGATATCCGAATGTTGCAAACTGATTTTAAGAACACATGATTACTTTCTTTAGCACGAGTCTTTCGTTAATTCACAATAAAATAATCCTCAGAGTTTTAGTCGATTTAGTCTCAGATGCTAACTAATCCTTGTTAATTCTAATTGGTAATTTATTTCATTGTTTGACTATTAAGCATAAATCAGACTTTTTATCTGTTTATTATAGTTGTTTTATAACGTATACATAATGTGCATTTACAAAGTAAAAATTGTTCGCACTTACTAGTGAGGCGTTGTGTTTTGATATTATTTAGATATAAAATACTAAGGGAATACTTATGATTATTGATACTTGCTCACTGCAATCTGTTCGCTATTTTTGTTCTGTATCAACTCAACAACACAACTTTAAGCTGAATGCACTTCAATAATCGAGAAGAGAGACTGAAAGCAAGTTTTATCGCAGTTGTTTTATCTATTCACTTGGTAGCATCATTCTTATTACCCTTTATGTTTCATTTGTACTAATAAATCCCTCCGAAATATTATAATATTTGACAGGCGTTTTTGATCTTTTCAACTTAAATTTCCTACGTTTTTGTCGGAGTAATTCAGTTATATTATATAATTCATTTTTCGTTTACAATCTTAGGTGTTGTTTTTATATGAACCATATGACGAACTCGTCCTTATGCAATTAAGTCAATATGATAAAAAGTCACTGACGTCAGTCGAAAGTATGATTGCAGATGACTTAGCAGACACTGATTCAGTTGGACCTGAACGCCAAAATTGTTTAAAACAGTATGAAGCTTCGGAGTTGGTAGAGTGGGCAGAAAAAATCCTTGGTCCTAAAGTTAAGAAAGTGAAAGTAAGATATCGTAAAATGATAGTTTTTGTAGATTAAGTCAATTAAAGTTTCTTCGTTCTTCACATTCCATTAGTAGTACTGACATAAATTTATTTGGTTTACAAGGCTGTTAAAGTAGCCTTTCTTTCAAACATTTGATATGGCAAATGATTCATACGAAATCTGCCATGCATTCAGCATGTACTGTGACTAATGTTGACGATACCGTAGACATCTTCGGTGATATTTATTCTACTATCTTAAACATGATGGATATTAAATTAAAATATATATTTCTGATATTACCTACAATGATTATTCGTAACATCTTGAATCTGCGTCTTCATGTTACTTTGTTGAAATATGTAATGATATTATTAGTACATAGTATTGCAGTCACGAAGTAACTGAGTAAAGACCAGTAGAAGTAGTTGTTAAATTGTATTGTATTAACTAGAAATCGGAACACAAGCCGTCAGCAATTAAGGAGTCATGTCAATAATGAATCTGATAGGGAACATATGTATGTGTATCATATCGAAATACCAACGTCTTAAATATAGATAAGCACAAAGGAATGTGGATAAAAATCAATGACAAGTAGGTAATATGAAGGTCAGCTTAATATACTACACCAAAACTATTTAAGAAAAGAGATGAGTAGACTGACACACAAACACTCACATTTAGGAGTGGATACGTGAATTGCTACATATAATAACACGTTCATAAAAAAACATCAAGAATAAAAGTACTCTTAGGTTGTATAATTGTTGAGGTTCATATGAGCTAACTATTGGGGATAACCACAATACTTCACTGCAGTGTATATTTTAATGACTGAGGAACATGTTACCAACCATTTTACAAACTCCTTGTTATTCTGTCTAAATCAAAGTTTGAAACACAGTCCTTTTAGTTGGTGCATGTGAAATTCAGCAAGTGGTTATAAAATGGCTTCGAATGCTACCGGCCCACTATGACTCCCTAGTTGAAATCCTGGAAATGATGTAACTCAATGGCTTAAAACGTTATCAGATGTAGCTCATAGTAGAAGCCACTGGCGACTCTGTTATGGTTTCCTAATGGACTATTAATAAGATTGTGATGAGATGAGCCAATTGAAAGTCCTTCGTGATTTCATTTTCAACTTAACCATATATCCTATTATAGACTATACTTGTCCCACACAATTAGGTCACCAATGGCTTCTACTATGAGCTACATCTAATAACGTTTCATGCTACTGAATTACATCATTTCTAGAATTCCAACTAGGGAGTCATAGTGGGCCGGTAGCATTCGAAGCCATCTATAACCACTTGCTGAATTTCACATGCACCAACTACAAGAACTGTGTTTCAAAATTTGATTTAGACAGAATAACAGAGTTTGTAAAATGGTTGGTAACGTGTTCCGCATTTTATTCTTGTCTTTTTTTTCAAATTCATTTTCTTGTTTTGTTTCATAATATTCTCGTTCGTTCGTATGGCTCATATATCATTTTACTCTCAGTTGTTCCGGAATATACATTTTTATATACATTTTTTATAAAATATTTTGTGACAGAAAATACTTCATTGTGTGACAAGGTTATTTATACCTTGTTTGAATATGTATTTCGTAGTACTGATTTTACTATATATTATTGTTTTTAAGCAACTAATGTAATGCTTATTTGTCTTATATACCTTGTCATGTCTTCTTATTTGTTAACTGTGTTCGAGACAGTTTATTCGAGCTATAATTCATAATTCCAGTGATCAGAAATGTTCAATTTAAACCAATTATTCTTAGAGTGTTATATCTTATTATGATATTTCTAGTTGTTAATAATCTGCTGTATATGTTTTGGGTGTCTATGACGGTGAGTGATTCACTTCTTTTCTATCTGTACTCACAGTATTCTTCGTCGCTGTTTCCCTAACTGCATTTATCAACTACGTGTCTATATACTTAATTTTGAGTCACATTTTTCCTGTAAGATTTTAATTATACTACCGGTTGCCCAAGCGCAAGTAATTGAAGTCGGTTTTGTATTTGCTGCGTGTTGGTTAAGGGCCAAGTGATCTGATTACTAGTCCATTATTTGGGTTCAATCTGACAAGACAATAAAAAGTTACTTCTACTAGATTCACAAAAGGGTGGTTATACGGTTATATTCTGAGCCTCTTCATATGATGCATACTAAAAGGGATTCTCTTATACCATTTACTTTTGCTAATATTACAGCTCTGTGGCTATATTCCACAGGATTTTTTATTTGTTCTCAAGGGATTTGTTTATAATGTCGTTCACTTTTTAACTTAACGTCTGAGCAGAATAGAAATGCACTTACATAGTTTGTGTTGGACGTTATCCCATTTTACGCTGTAGAAGTGAACCAGTGATTCGATAGGAATCATGAACTTTAACATAATGTACTATCTTTTGTTCACTTGGATGTTGTGCTTCCTAGTTTGCTACTGTTATACATTAACCAGTTTTTTTTTCAGTTTTCCGCGTTGCCAACTCTGAGTTTTTTTATCTTTTCACAATTATTTCACTGTGGCTCTTCGTGTTTGCGTCACTAGTTTTCGGAATAATCATGTCATCCTCAGTATTGTCACCTTATTCTTTTAATTTATGTAATAAACATTATTTACTTTTTATTATTCAGGTTACACAGAGGTTAAGCACTCACCCATGCTTCGTTTCTGTTCGAGAAGCCGGAGCAATGAGACATTTTCTGCGAACATCTTTGGCTGACAGACCTGCTGAGGAAAGATATCGTGTTATTGAACCAATATTAGAATTTAATCCAGAACATGAACTGGTTCGATATCTGTATAATTTAGTTCATGCATCTAAGGATTCGGAACAAAGCAAAGATTATTCTTTAGCAGTTTCTATCTTGAATCTTTTATATGACGCCGCTATGGCTCAAGCTGGTCTCTTAGATGATATTCGAGGGCTTGCGTCTCGAATGACAGATTTAGTTGGAAAACTAATCAAAACAGCTAAATGATTTACGTTTTTGTTTAAACGACAGCCTCTTGTTCATATATTCGCCTCTTTGTTCTTTGTCAAATTGTAAAATAAATTTTAATATGTATGCCAGCATTCACGCTTGTTACAGTTTTTAAATATTCCTCATATAATATGGGCTATACTGCAGTTGTAGTGATATATATATATATATAAATTTACCAAGTACAAACTCGTTTACTTGACTTTGAACCACATCTTAAATATAATATTATTAACATTGGTAAAGTGGGTTTCGGACTTACGAATTAGTTTTTGGCGATACTGAGTGACCCGGTCCAGAATCTCATAATGACACAAGTGTATCCACTCATTACCTTCTAGGTTTTAAGTTCCATTATTCTTTGATATACACCGCTTCATTCCTTCCTGTTAAATTTAATTATTGCGTTAGTCTTGTAAATTTGATTTTGTCGTGCTAATATGGTTTGACAGCTTGGACCTACGCGTATATGCATCAGGTTCTACGTTGCTTATGACTGACTGATTTAGTGTCTAAAAGTCGAACGGCCTAGCCACTGTGTTGTCGCTCTTGTCTTTAGGTTAGTCGGTCTTCTGAATATTAGTAATTATCCCGTTTTATACCTGTCACTTTAACTACTTCCTATTCCTTCGTAAATGTATAATTTGATGCCATACAAAGTACCATCTGACTGGGCATTTTTTAAATCTGAAAATCTGCTTATTTTCGCTGAATTAAACTTACATTAAAGTTACCCAGCCAAGAGTGGAAATCACCAAAAAACCTGGTTTTGAATTCCTAAGGGTTATTCACCAACCAAATAATTTCAGACTTCTGATGAGTTTTGTTGTTATTCTTCATATCATAGTGTTCCTAAGTGGTCGTTAGAACTCATCATACTTGTACTCTTATAGGGGACATTTTTGTGTAGGTAGTATAACGCAAGTTATGACGTGATTATGATCTGGAGTTGAAGTATATATAGCATGAATAACCTGGGATATATGTAACTTAGTTGTCAACGGGGAGGAGAGGTAAAGGGTGTAGTAAAAAAACGCCATTAGTAAATTCTATACAATTCATAAATGTATCTGACCAGTTAAATAGTAATCGACTGTTAAATTGACTTCTCCTCAAGCATTACGTAATCTGAATGTCGGTGCATCATTATATCGTAAGTTTCATTGATGAGACTATTTCGTAATGATACGCTAAAATGTCAAATTTGTTATCTTCAAGGAGTATAATTTACATGTGATCGTCTGCAAACTGAATTTCTGTTACCATCATGTCGGTTAAGAATTTTTTTAAATAGGAGTAGTTCCTTAAAGTCATAATTGACAGTTTTAATATGATGATTTTCAAAAACTATAATTCTGCATAGAAGCTCGATCAATCAAGCTGCCAGTTACCCCACGTGAAACATAAGCCGCCGACTAGTATTCTCCAACCAACTCTGTTCTGGACTTTTCTTTCCAGCTATTCACAAGTGTAGTTCGTTCTGATAATCATGTCTATCTCTGATTCCCGATGTAATGTGTTCTTGGGTATTCCTCTTTTCCTTCGGCCTTCAGGATTCCAAGTCAGTGCTTGTTTTGTGACACAGTGTGACGATTTCCTCAATGTGTGTCCTATCCACCTTCAGCGTTTTTCCCTAATTTCTTCCTCGGCTGGTAGTTGATTTGTTTTCTCCCACAGAAGGTTGTTGTTGATGATATTTGGTCAACGGATCCTAAATATCTTATGCAGACAGTTGTTTATAAATACTTGTATCTTTTGGATGATGCTTTTCGTAGTTCTCCAAGTTTCAGCTGTATACGACAGAATTGTCTTCACATTTGTATTAAAAATTTTGACTTTAATGTTGACTGACAGTTGGTTTGAGTTCCAGATGTTTGCCAGTTGTAGAAATGCTGACTTGGGTTTGACAATCCACGCTTTCATATATGCATCAAACCCTCCTTGTTTATCGATGATGCTGTCCAAGTATGTAAAGGTTTCAACATCTTCCAGAAATTCCCTGTCAAGTGAAATCAGGTTAGTGTTGGTTGTTTCGTATTGAAGGATCTTGCTTTTCCCTTTATATATGTTGAGGCCTACTGTCAGCTGCCGAGACTGCTGCTACATTGTTCGTTTTCATCTGCATTTGATACTGTGTGTATGACAGGAGAGCTAGGTCATGTGCAAAGTCCGAGTCATCTAGTTGCATTCACGTTATCTACTGTATTTTTTGTTTACCTCGAGATGTTGCAGTTTTTATAATCCATTCAATCACCACCAGATAGAGGGATAGCGAGAGCAAACAGCCCTGTCTGATATCGGTCTTCACTTCGTAGTAATCCTTGAGCTATCCTCCATGCACGATTTTTCAGTGTACCTCGACGAAAGATTTCGATATGATGTTGACTATCTTCTCGGGTACACCATAATGTCGAAGAAGACTCCATAATGTTTGCCTTTCCACGGTGTTTAATGCCTTCTCGTAGTCGAGGAAATTGATGTAAACTGAGTTTCATTCAATTAATAGTTCAATAATGAACTGTAGTGTCGCGAATCGGTCGGTATATGATCGATCTTTACGAAATCCAGTCCGTTGATCTCGAAGTTGGGTGTCGATTAGATCTTTCATTCGATTTAATAACACTCTGTTGAAGACTTTTCCTGGTACTGAAAGTAGAGTGATGCCTCCGTGGTTCTTTCACTTGCTAAGATCTCTTTTCCTTGGTATCTTGATTAGGTACCCTTATCTCCAGTCTGTTGGCACCTGTTCTTCCTTCCAAATCTTCCTGAAGAAAATGTGAAGCATCGTTGCAGTTACTTCTATGTTTTACTTCAGTACCTCGGCCATTACGTTATCTGACCCTGTTGACTTGCCACTGTTAATTTGTCGGATGGCCATTTTTATTGTCGATTAGTCGATATTTATAGAGAGATCCGTGGATGCTGCTTCGATAACTGGTGGGTTCAGTGAGTTTGGTCTATTAGAGAGTATTTCAAAGTGTTTTACCCAACTATTTTGTTGTTCTTGGATCTCAGTTAGTGGTTTGCCATCCTTGTTCCTGATTGGTCGATCCGGCTTACTGTATTTTTCAACTAGTTTCTTCGTTGTATCGTATAGATGCCTCATATTTCCTTCTCTTGTAGTGTTTTCCGCCATGATTGCTAGGTCACCCTCATATTTTCGTTTATCCAACCTAATGCTCCTCTTAACTTACGTCTTAACCTCTGCGTATTTGACCTGTGCCTTGGATTTCTATGTTCTCGTTCGGCTGTTACTAATTGCTATCTTCTTGCTTCTCCTTTCTTCAATCTTATCCAGAGTATCAAAAGTGATCCATTTTTTATGGCGGTACTCCTTGTGACACGAAACCTCCTGACATGTTGAGGTTATTGTTTCCTTAATTTCTTTCCAGTTGTCCTTCATATTAGTTCCATCTTTTTCTAATAGATCATGAAATGCTTGGAGCATATTGTTGAGAATTATTTTGAATTCGTTGAGTTTGTTAGTATCCCGAAGAAGGGCTGTATTAAACTTTTGTAATGCTGTAGCTACAGTTGTTTACTGCTTCTTCAGCTTCAGTTTCATTTTAGTCACTACTAGATGGCGATCTGAAGCTACATCAGCTCCTCTTCTTGTCCTTACGTATTTCATGGTCCGTTTGAACTTCTTATTGGTGCAAATGTAGTCGATTTGGTTCTCCGTAATGTGGTTCGGTGAAACCCATATTGTTTTGTGCATACGTTTTTGGGAGAATACGGTACCACCTATAATCATTTTGTTGAAGGCACATAGGTTTGCAAACGTCACCGTTTTTGTTCCTCTCTCCTAGTCCATGTCGTCCCATGATATCTTCATATCCAGTGTCGTGCATTCCGTTTACGTCTCGCATCAAAATAGTCAGGTCCTTTGGCTGAGCATTTATCGATGGTTGATTATAGCCTCGAATAGAACTGATCTTTGTCGTCTTCGTGGCTGTTGTTGGTGGGTGAGTAGCAATGGATGACATTCATTGTAATTCCTTCCTTCTTCGTCGTGAAGGATGCCTTGATGATCCCAAGTCCATGAGGTTCCCATCCTATAAGAGCCTTCTATGCTTCTTGGGACAACATTAATGCTACTCCTTGTGTGTGTAAGGCGTTTTCTTATTCGTGGCCGGAGTATAAAAGCACTTTTCCTGAGGCTAATTTTTTTGCCTAGCTTGTAACCAATGTGTTTCTCCTATTCCAAGTATCTTCAGGTTGTATCTCTTCATTTCTTCAGCTACTTGTATGGTTATCACTGTCCCTCACATCGTGTAGACCCTCCATGTACCTATATTAGTTGTTACTTTGGTCATCAGAAGGGGGCATTAGCTTAATGACTTCCGAAGAAACCCGGCTTTGATTATGATGCGATATAACTCATTGAAATGAAGACCTTCTATCTATCAGGGCAGAGTTAAAATGATCAAAAAGGTTTTTCCTGGTTAGCCTTATTTTAGTAAGTTTGTGTTTTTACGGGATGGGGTTGCTAATCCTATGCCCAACACTCCTTTATCCGGTTTTGGGACCGGCAGCAACCCTAGGCGGATTCCAGGGGGGGATTTTTCGTAGAAGCTGCTTTTGTAATTTCGTTTTCTTTAGAAGTCACACAGTTATTTAGCGGTTTCCAGTTAGGTGAAATTAATTATGTTTAGACTTAGTTCTCAATATTTAATTGATTTTAAATATTGAAATCCACAGACTAGTCATTTTTCTTCATACTTTAGTTATCTTTATCAAATTGTTGTCTTGTGCCTAAATCAGCTAAGAACCTGGAAAATCTAAGATTGTTGTTGGTGCAATTCTACTGTGAAATAGAAGTTACTACTTACATAGGATAATCACAACTTCTTTGAATCAGTTGTAAGTAGACATTTTTAGCTAAACACTTAGATGACGCTTTGCACTTATCGGAATACGACCAAAGCGGTTAAAGAAAACGCTAATTTTCATTTTGAAATTTCAGGTTTACTCGAAGAAACTTCATAGTCATTAAGTTGTAATTTTACTAGCTTATTCTTAAGGCATGAACAACTTGAAAATATCCTCGAAATTTCCGCCACGTTATCACTGTTACGGAAAGAGTACACATCACTCTGTATTTATTTATCTTCTTAATTACCAGTGAATGTGATAGGTGATAATCCACAAATAATCTGTAATAGTTGGATACCGAGTTGTAAAGTGCAATTAAGGTCTCATAATATATATCTTTTATACTGCCTACCGTTAGGTAGTAAAACATGAAACCCAAATCTTTTGCTTATTTTATTGCATTAGACATTCAGCGACTTTTTCAGTTATGTTGCGTAACATTTGCGAAGTATACAAAAGCATAACCTCATGATAACTAGAAATTTCGCTAAAGTAAAACAACTTTTAATTGTTTATTTCAAAATACTACTTTAAGCCAAGTGAAATGAGAGAAATATCTGAATAATCTGGGTGAAGAAAACTCTATAGGTGTTCAAATTAACAATTTCAAGTAATAGATATTACAGATTTCACCAGCCATCAATAAAAACTTGTCGAATTAAATGCAGTTATCAATTGCTTTAGAACGTGTGTAAACAGGATTAGTTCGAACCTAATAAAAGTTGAATTAATTCATGGATTCAGTACTCTTTTTCTCACCTGTCTGTCCATAGAATGGTTATTACACCATAGTACTAAGCTATTAAGATTAATTCACATATAAATATAACTGACTAATCGATTATTTGTATGGAATAATGTATTTTTGAATTTCATACTGCCTATACATTGAAGTGATGGACGCATCGAAAGTAGGTTCAAGTTTATAATGTTTAATTTAGAATTGTGGTATAATTCATAAGTTAATTGGTTTAACTCGTCGACTTATTGCCCTCTTTTATATTCTTCCTTATGTTCATTTGAGATTATTTTTATTTCGAATGAAATATAAGATAATGAATATATGCATTTACCTTCAAACTGTTTACACTATTTGTTATTACTTGTTCTAATTTTTCAATCAGTAAATTCTACCTGATATGTTTTATTATTTGCTTTCACTTAATAGAATAATGTAGAGATTTTGTATTTAAAATCAATTTTACTATATTACGTAATAGTGTCGTGGAGTTGGCCAATTTTGACAAGTTTTATTTATTATCAAAATTTTAATAAAATACAACCGATCCACAGGATAGTCGGATGTAGACTAATGTGCTTAGTTTGGTAGTTTGTATTTTGCACCACTTTTTCTTTAGTCAAATGCTTGTGCAATTAACCTACAAACTGTAAAACAGTCTCAACTATATTGAAACACATGTTCACCGTAATCTAACAGTAGTCACAAGTACTGTCGCCAGTCCATTGATTACGCATTTTTCATGTTCTTACAATTAATCACTAACTTGTAATCTATGATATATATATGAAGACAGTCTTTTTTATAATATGACAATATTAATTACAATATTAATGATGATTGTCATTATAATAATTGTAGTAATGATGAACCTGAATACTAAAATTATAAGTGGAAATGAGATATGAGAAAATGGAAAAGTCAGATAAAGTGAACTTTAAACCACTTCAATAGTAGAGAAAGTAATCTCACAGATCACTTTTGTATGTACAACTTGCTCATGGCTAAAGTTTTTGTATGATCTAAAGTATATTCAGATGTGGCTATCTTGGTATATTTGACTGAATTTTGTAGATTATGTCAAATGATTAATCTGAGGATAATATCTTGAATCCACCGTTTGTTGTAGAACACAAATAGTGCTTAATCAGTGCTGTACTTTGCTCATATATGCCGGAAGATGCTCCCGGATACGATGAAAGAGTGGCCTTGACGAACGATATACGTACTTAGGTCCTCGTGAGCAGGTAAATTGGTAAATGCACATAGAATTGATGTCGTAGCAGCTTGACTTTTAGCATGAGGCACATTAATGGACGACTCATGAACGTTATACGAAAATTTGCTATAGGAAACGCCTTTCTAATAGATCCCTTCAAAGTATTTTCAACTATAGCGCTTGCAATATTCCATTCCTTTAAATTAAAGTTTATATATAATGTTTTCTTTGAGATACTGTACTTTGTCTGTGAGGTTTGTTTCTCCTTCATATTCTTTTCAATAAGGTGTGTAGGATATCCATTTTCTAAGAAAATGGATTTCAAAAAGATTAGCTCTTTATCTATGCAACCTACAGAACAGATCTTGCGTTACCATGAACGAAAGGCGCGGATTAAGTTGAGTTTTCTCAATATTAGAACCCAACTGTGAAGGTTGATTAGATATCCGTTCCACTTGATTTACCTACTAGTAGATCTCGGTAGAAATCCATCAATTTTTCATGTAATTGGAATGTCTAAGAAGTGTAGTTGTGAATTGGACTCTTGTTTCACTGTGAATTTTTTTTGGCAGATAGCACCTGTTAAAAAACCTATTAAATCCTCCTATGCAACACTATTTTGTTGATTTCCGTCTCCAGAGTACTAATTTCAACGTTGACCATGAAGAAATCGGCTAATAATCGCCCTAGTGAAGAACTCATTGCTATTCCATCTACTTGTCTGTATATATTATTATTGAAACTAAACTTTACGTTCAGAGTATATCGCGAAATAAGTTCCTTTAAATATGATATTGTAATACCAATATTCCATTCGTGTCTATGTAACTGTTACTTAAGCATACAGTTCCCACTAGTGGTACGTTTGTAAACAGTGATTTTACATCCAGTGGTACTATTTTCTTATTTGTAATATCTGCTCTCTCTATTTTATCAACAAAATCAAATGTATATAACAAACAGAGTACTAATAAACTTTACAACGTGTTACTTCAGCAAACGTCAGTGTGTTAGCTTTTTACTAAATTTATAAATGTAATTAGTATGAAAATGTCTTTCCATTTATATGCCTATCATGTGTTTTGGTGATAAGGTTTGGAAACGAAATTACTAAATATTTCACAGTTTTGATTCTCCAGTAGTTAACTGAGTCACTTCGACATTTTCGTAACTAGTTTAGAGTACAATTACATTACTTTAAAATTTTATAAGTCTAGAACAGTGCATTATTTAAGCACTAGTTAGCCTAACAGAATTTAATGTTAAATGAGAAATATTTCCCGTAAATAACTGAATCAGGACAAAGTTAAGGATCATGATGCCAACAGGAAATGGCATACTTGCTTCATGCTTCAAACTACTGAGATCTATAAGTAGCGTAATTGAATATTAAGAATTTAAACGTGAGAAAAAATCTAAAAATAATATAAAATACAACGATCTTTTCATTTCATCGGAATAACTGCATGGAAAATCTAATGCTGGCAGTGATAAGTGAATTTTCAAGCTAAGTATTAAAGCATAGATTTGCTAACCTGATTAGTGACTTCAAAAATATTCGAGGTAAATAACACTTTATTCGACTTTTTAAAGAAAATTCTTATGAACATAGAATTTCATGCATTAAGTAACAGTTAATTAATTTCATATTACAATCTCATGATAACAATATGAAATTTTCATGATATACAATCTATCTTATACATCAAGTGATATACTCAAATAAATTACAGATTATTTTTATGCCTACTTTTTAGCTATTCTACATAATATCCATGGTAATTTTATATCGAGTTATTTATATTAATACTAAATCTATCAAAGATATAGATGACTACCTTTATTTAAACATTCCGCATACTATGCCATCACAATATCATTATTCAATGAAGGTTGGTTTTTCACCTGGTCAATTTGGAACTGAACACAACATTCTAATTATACCATCAGAAAATTATGAAAAAACTAAATTCATTCAATTGTATACAAATATTATTGATTATCATAAATTTTTTAATATCAATAACATAAGAATAAATGATTTTCATTATAAATTTTATCAACATTTAATTAATATGAATAAATTAAAAGTGATTCTTAATGAAAAAACTAAAATCTATTATGATTATTTAATGCCTAATTTATTAAATGCAAGAATACAATTTATGTTATATTATTGTATTATGAGATTAAATGTTATGACTAATTATTTAAATTATACGAATACTTCTGTTCAAACAATTCAATTCAATGTTCAACATGATCTACATCAGTATTGTCCTAAAGCATGTTCATATCGTAAAGGTATAGGATTTAATATTAAGCATAGAAATGAATTAAATCGTTATACTGAATTATGTAATTTTCCAAGAAATTTTATGACAATTTCATCACAACGATGTATTGAACAAAAGAATAGTAAGTTATTTATATATGATATTTTATATTTCTTATTGTTCATAATAATGATAATATTTATTTTGGTTTGGGATATTTGTAACATTTTTAGTTCTGTATAAACAATACAATAATAACTTTGTAATATAGCGTGATGATCATCCTTTGTCATCAGTGATAACTGTTTCACTTCCGACAAGTTTGAACTCCAAGAGTTATGACTCCTTACTAGAGCTTCAGGAACATGTTGAAGTTACTCACCAGTATGCTGATTATTGTAAGTGATTTGAGGTGGTTTGGGAAGATCAGTACTAAGTTTTAGTTGATAAAATTCGTCACAGATTGATGTTGACAGGGTATGATTGAAAACTAGAGAGTATTATATTATAAATTGACGGTAGTGGAAATTCTACCACTGGATACCGATTCAATGGTGAAGAAAATTAGGCACTCACCAACCTGAAGCCCCTGGGGTGGAATCTTGCGTGAGGACTGCTAAGGACTCCCATACAAGGACGAAACAGCTGTCCAGCGAATCCAGGTTTTTAATCGTACCCTACCAACAGCAATCTGTGATTAATTCAATCAACTAAAACTTAGTACTGATCTCCACAAACTACCTTGAATCAGGTATGATAATAACCTAAAGATCCCTATATAATATTCAGATGGCATGCAAAATGTAGCAATGAAAACTTGTTTAAGATAAATTCTTCTTCAAGTTCGACATTTATAAATCCATAATGCCCATATGGTAGGTAAGTATGTAAGCATTGTGATTGGGTATGTCAAAGTTGTGGATTGTGATTAGTAAATTACATGCCGATCATCGTTTTCTACTAAACCCTTATTAAGGCAGCGAATCAAAGATAATATACTAACGACAGCCTCATCTGTGCATTTATCAATTTAACTGCTCTTGTGGAGCTAGTTACATAGGTCGTGATCATGGGTCCTTATCGATGATAGCTCGTAAACATACTTTAAGTGGTTATCGAAAGGTGTGATGAAATATACTACTAGCGCTGTTCTTAGTCACTTAGTTGATTATGACCACGATTTTAAGAGTGACGAAGCTTTTCCAATTATATACGAAATAGCAATTTTTTGTCTAAAGGTGTTACATTACCACTACTCTACATGACGGCAGCAATAGGCATCAACGTAAAGTAACCGAACTTATGTTTGCAAAAGAAATATATTCAGCCTCTTTGTTTACCTTTGCTTACAGTAAGGCCTTGTCCGCAGGTATTTTCTAGGTCATTTTCTCTTCCCCTTTTCGCACATATTTCTTTCGTTTTTCGTTTTTTTTCCTTTCTTCATACAAAATACCCATACTTTTATTTAAAAAATAATGTAAATAATTTTTTTATTTTCCTTCACTAAGTTATTATGTTTTTATTTTGTTTCCGTGTTGATTATTACATCCCAATAACTTTGACTTATTGCTAATTATACTATTGTTACTAATATTACCATTATTTTGCTTCGCCCTCTCCCCCGCACCTCATTCAACATATAAAGATAAGTTCGATACACAATTTACTAAGTTCAATTTACGACTTTCACATGCTTAATCACAATGTTTGTATAAATACAACAATAGTGTAAGTTAGTTATTAAAATGAAGTATTTAGCATAAAATACACTTCAATAGGTAATAGCCATTCAATAAATGAACAAGAAAATTACTGAATACAGCACATATAGTGAACATTGGAAAAGTTATACATAAACTTACTCTATTTTTACTTCAGATTAATTTACAACTGAAACGTTATAATGAACTATTTGATTAACTAAGATAAATGACAGTAAGATACTGAATATAATGTTGGTTTGATAAGATAAATAATGTTTATTCACTAAAATATGATAAAACTATGTCAGAGGATTTTTTGTCTCTGTTATAACTCACGTTTGATTGCTTGACTAACCGCGTACAACTTCAGGACTAAAACGCTTTGAAACCTCTTAATCTCAATTCAGAAAACATTGGGGCAAGAATCTTAGTTTTAGCATGTATGTGATATGTACAAAATATTCGTGTATTTATAGTTTTCTGATAACAATGAAGTCATCATTATAATCTATCTAATCCGGATTTGAAAGTCTCAGTCATTACCCATTCAGAACACACTACCCCGAGATTCTGGAAAGTTTGGTCGATCGGTGATTAAATGGAATGTCGTCAGCTTCTTCAGGGGGGGGGTTTTGTAGGCTTCTTTGAGGTTTTTGGGGACTGTCTCAACGGTCATAATATGTACAGAAGTAAATGTCATATGTACTTTACCTCAGAATCTGTAAACTTTTGGAAATATTACTGGCCGAGATCATTCATAAAACTATTGCATCTGAGCAAAACCTTTTATTACACAAATGAACTTACAAGAGGTATTTTTAAGCAAATAACAACACCATTGTATGCATAGGCAAATGCATTCACCACGCCATTTTTGTATCGGTTATCGCCACTACCTACTGTTAATAAAATAATTAGTATATGTCTCTCCTACTACATTACATCATGACCTCTCTCCTTCCACTTATCCCATACATTATATATGTGAACTTGTCATCATGATTATCATTTATCATTGAAACTAATAACTAATACTTGTATATTACAATCAACATTACAATTGTAGAATATTTTACTTATTTATACGATTTTATACGTATATGCGAGAATTCGAGCACTTGTAATGTGTAAATGAATTCACTTTATCCCATAATGTTTTCACCATAATAAAGTGGCGTTGTTAATGAAATTATCTATTAATTACTTTTAGTTTGATTAAAAATGTTTTCCAGTGTTGTTGTTATATGCTTAGAAATATCTCTTGTGAGTAATACTCTATGTTACAAGGTCTTGCTTAGACAGTAGTTCTTTTTGAATGATATCGACTAGTGACATTTTCAATAGTTTAGTTGTAAAGAAATTCGCGCCTAATATTAGCTTAAAATAAAACATGTAAATCTCATAAAGTTAAAGATGAATTCCGCAAGCATTGTAGCAGTCACTTATATCTCCAGAGCATACTCACGAGTTTTATCGATTGTACACCTATTATTTTACAGTTTGAATGTTGTATCATGATTGAACACAGAAACTTATATAATTTACTTTTCCCTGTTGGCTTTGATTTCATTCTTGTTGAATTTACGCTGTGTTCAAATATAATTCTCGTAAATTTATCGTTACTGATTTTTAATACATACACTTAACCGATTGCTGGTAGATTTGTATTAGTCGATTGGATATACGGTGACTTTTAGATAATTTGGAATTATATTATTATTGAACATAGTACAATTGTAATTCAGTATTAACAAGCATTTACGATTCATTAACGAACAGTCAGTCGAATACATAGCCTAAGATAAATCATATATTGCTTATCTGTAAGGCGAAACAATGACGCTAGTCAACCGGGAGGGGGCGCTTTGACATGAATGTTCCCACCTTCTATCTAGTTACCATATAGAAAAAAATAAGTAAAAAATGTAACTTTCCTAAAATAAGGTTAACAGGTACTTCGAACTCGTTTTATTTCTATTTTCATGCAATCGAGTAAACAATAAAAAGTGTTACCGCTAACGTGTTCATCTCACATGAAAATTTAGTTACAATAGCGATTATTAGTTTTAATATCATTTAACAGCGAAAGAATTAATGCCCATGGTTTTTATAATGAACCAATGACTACATTCTTGTTATTAGAACTAATTCAAGCATATTTTCATATTGTTCACTTTAAATTAGCTGGATTAGTAAATCTACAAAGCTTTAAATGTGAATGTTCAAATGGTTTCATATGGAAAGAACAACTGAAAGCATGTTATTTACCGTATGGTTGGCGTCAAAAAGCTGAAAAGTTCAATAAGACTGTCAATATAAAAAGAAATGATTATTTCATATACTATGCACAAAATAATTGTTCACGTATTGGAACAAAATCTATTCAACCAATAGAAATTAATTCACGACATTCAGATCAACCAAATTATGATAAATTATATCATACTGAAAGGTGTATTTGTAAAGATGAATTCTACGGAACAAATTGTGATCAAGTATTTAAAATTAGTTAGTCAGTTATCTATCTATTTATTCCTGATGATATATATATATATATATATATATATATATATATATATATATATGGAGAGAGAGAGAGAGAGAAGAGAGAGAGAAGAATAACTCAGGAAATAAGTATGAATTTTTTATAATAGCTATTGATACTCATTAGTATTAATATATATACCTTCATAAATGTATATGTATTCACGTACATGAGATTAGAAATTTTAATCAGATCAAAAGGATAGAACTTATCGAGCAAGAAAATCATGATATTCATTTGACTTTAAACAATTTAATATTTTAAAGTTAAAAGACATCATAAAACTCGAATCTTGAGTTTTTGTTTGCTAATGTTCATCACTAAAATGTAGAGGCCCAGAACTTTCTCTGGACATTACCGACTTTTAAATTGTACATTTGTTGCATGTGAGTGTTCAATGTATGATTGATCTTCCTCTCTCACTGTTCGCTTGGACTTGTTTTGACTGTTGCATTTAACTGGTTCTAAATACAACATCGTACATCTGGAGTATCAAATTCTTATTTTATGTGCATGAAGTCGGAATATTATGTGCGAGATTAAGTGTACTAAAGATATTTAGGCGTCAGAACCTAAGTAATAATAATACACCATCACTAGTTCTCATAGCAGGCTTCATAAGTAGTTTTTCTGTCGTCATACAATAGCATTTTTCAATGAAATATATTTATAAACTCCAAAAAATATTCCAATTTCCTTAATTGTTAGTTTTAAACTGTTTAGCACAAGATTACTAGATGTATTCATAAAGATGTTAAGGTTAATAAGGAATTCCTTCACTGTATGTTTTGAAAACCTATCGACTGTTTGGTAATCAAAACAGAAACATGAAGAACGGCATACATGAAATCGCTGTTTAGGGTTTTATTTGATCAAATACGTAGTTGAAAATTGTAATATCACGTAGCAGAAGTTTCTAGGATTTTCTGGTAAGAATTGGTGCTTAAATAATAAGTAATCCATAAGTCTTCAACTCGTGATATCTGAAATTAGATCCTACTCAACTAATAGTTTCAATCACCATTTGCCAATCTAGTCATCAATTTTATTTACATCATTTTTAGACGTAACTGTTTATTCCATTTATAAAAGTATTTTAGTGTATTGCCTTTTTATTTTTCTATAGAGAAAAGATCCATGTAAAATGAGAATCGGAAATGTCATCATGGGAGATATTGCTTGTAGAACTGTAGATGGAAATAGTTGCATTCCCCATAAAGAATTCGGTACTTATACATGTCAATGTATAACAGGTTACGAGAAATTAATCAATCCATCTTTGCTACCAAGAGAGTCGATATTACATAACTGTTTGGTTCGTGTTAATCCATGTGTAATGGAGCCATGTATACATGGCATTTGTGTTATGGTGAGTTGTATATGTATACATATATTCAGTAGTTGATGAAATTTTAGCATATGTAGAATACACCTAATTTTAACAGCTTGAGATATCTGTAACTCAGTCAAGTGGTTTGTTTGTTCTTGTATACTGTGAAGTATTCCTTTCTGTATGACTGTGAAACACGAATTTCGGAAGTGAAGGATGCATAATTTAATGTTGTGTAATTAAAGGTAACTTTGAACTACGATTTAAATATGATGGAAATACAAAATAGGTAATGTGTAAGACATAGGGTGCAACGTGTAGACAGAGAGTCCACTGATTAGGCTATTAATCTTTATCGACTTATGCCATATATCTCTATAATTTATGACTCAGCCGAAAGTAAACAAATAGATTTCCCTACGTAGAATGAATGCACATTTTGCTTTACTTAAATGGACATACTTCCGAAAGTTTTTTTGGGACAACTGAGCCGGATACTTCAGACATTCTAATAATACATCTATTGTTAAGCGTACGTGAAAACGGCAACGTTACCATATCTGTTTTAAGTTGAATACCCAATCTGTTTATGCACAATAAAGTTTGAAGCTTTATGTCTGATGTCCTTAAACTATTATATACCTCTTTCAGATTTTGATGACCAATATTGTATAAAAGACTGTTGAGTTAACGAAAATGAAGTTAAATGATGTTTGGAACAGTTCTTGATTGCAAAAATCCACGTCTCATTTACATCGATATTTTTGAGTTAACTCATTTTAACTACTTAAATGTAATTAGTATATCATTTACAATTCCTTATGGAATAAAATGATAATTTGAAATTATTGTAAGTTGAAGATTATATTGTGTCGGTTATTTACTAGAGTGATTCTGAGTTGCTTGTCAATGAAAAGGGAAAATTTATAAAAACATTATTTCCGATGCTTCAAAACAAACCAAATCTAACCGCTCGTTGCATATGCGACCACGGGTGGGAAGGCAAACGATGTGATTTTCCTGTCTCAGGTAATATTTGGTCATTGTGGTCAAATTGGTCTTCTTGTCAGCCATTATGTCATTCATCATTCACACGAGTACCGATAAATCATTTTCCTGAAAATAAGAGTATAAGCCAATGGGGGACGATTCAACGTAGCAGATACAGAGACTGCCTGGGTAAAAAATCAGAATGCCTGCAAGAAGTAATGCTTACTGATGGTTACCAAAGCATAGTCACAGATAACAAAAGAATATGGCGTCACTATGAATACCAAATATGTAGATCCCGACCAAGTGATCAACACTTGTATTTAGCTTTAAACTTTCAGGCAGCCGAAAAATTTCTTCCACTGCGACAGGTAGTAAGTGTAAATATTTGAGCAAAAGTAATGAAATGATATTATAAATGTTTAATTAACTATTTTCTAATTGATAATATTGTTTACATCACTCTATTTATTCTCTCTATTGGGTTTTTACGTGAAAAATTTGACGTCAGTATACAATATACTAATTTCATTCCAATGAGAATTTTTGTTGTTTGCAGTATAATGATTACTGCAAGTAGTATCCCTTAATAAGTGTAGTGCTAGACTTTCTCAATAGTAGCAATTAAAGTAATTCCATAATTCCGAAATTATGTCAGTGATATATAGTGTGTCCCTATACGACTGTCTTAAATGAAAGTCCACTAAGAAGTGAGGACAAAAAGAATCTGTGATAAGTAAGAAAGATGATCACGCACACTAGTAACAATTGCAGCTCGGACGGTGGACTAGTTATTATTACTATTTAGCGATGACCCGGAAATTTGATGTAACCTTGATTCTGGAGCAGATTTAATAACTACTCACGGGTATATCCTGAATATAGACCAAGTTTACGAAGCATTAGGTACAATGACTTGGTTTCAAGCAGCAAAAATCAACGTCGAATCTATTTAAGCTGATATTACTTGGTTGAGTTTAATATTGATTTCATTATTTCGAGTATTCATGTAAATACGTAATAACAAGGAATTCCTTAAGAGTGGTAGGCTTGAAAAGTAACCTTCGTAGGCGTCTGAATCAAGTGTGTATACTAACCGAATCCATGCATGATATTTCGTTACGGGAATTAGTGAAGTTGGATCGTAGCTATGTCAGGTTCCGTCAATTAAATGTATTTGGTGCGTATAATCCTCAACATACAACTTGTTAATTTAAGTTATATTACATGAAAGCGTTAGAAAGAGCTTCCAATTTCAAAAGGATGTACATATAGGCCCTTATGTTGAGATTTAATCTCAGTATAAGGGTAATAATCATACACGTCTGTAAAACCGAAACTACACCCTTAGGATAAAAGTTAATTCACAGCAGGGATTATCATATTAATTAGTGTCTACTTCACAAGTTATACCAGATGATGTGAAAGATTAATAACTTATACAGAGTCAGTGACATCTTAAAATGGTTTGATTTCATTATGCAATCAGATCCTCAGGGCGTATATAGAATGCTTGAAGCTTATTCAGTAAAAGTCATACATAATGGACATCTGCGTAATTCCCTTCGTAAATCCACGGGTAATTTGCAGGTACTATACGTAACCTTTTGCAATTTACTCCTCTAAAATGTGTTATTCAGTCCCCGTATCTGTGGTGCAGTCTAAAAAATACACTCCAATTAAAATTCCGTTTTAAACGACCCTGAAAATGTAATGTTGACAGTAAGCGATAAGGGAGTAGTTAGCAGGTCTGCATGGCCATATCAATACATATAAACTAAATTTAAACTGCTGATTTCTACTTATTTTCTGATAACTAGCCATATTCCATATCATGTATTTTAATAAGCTGATTGTGAGTGTAGATACTTTTCTGTGATTACAAACAGGTTATGTGATTCAAATATTATGTTCCGACAACATTACGCTGTTTCATTCAGATTAATTAACACTGACAAACCACAGACAAACTTCAGTGTACACTGAAAGTCAAAACAATGAGTATAGAGAGTGATTATTATTGTAGCAAGCTAAATCACACACAATTAAAAAGTAAAATAGTTACCAAAGCCAATATGTTCTCATTATTCTAAATTGACGATACGATTTAACAGCGTTTTCTGTTCCAACAACAATGTAATGTTTGTATTGCAAAATAAATATTTTACTAACTGTCAACGTTTCATCAAAAACGATACATGCCAGAAATGCTGCTATAGGATACGAATTGACTGCTTCTTGTTGCAAATAACCGTACTCATTTTTCAATGTCATTGCATGCGGAACTTCGTTTCGAGTTTTTATTTAGACCAGCATGTATTATTTATCTGCGCTTTGTACTTATTAACTAATTGTAAATCTTCTTTTTGTATATTCTAGACAGGATTTCTACATCAGTCAAAAACCACTTTAGTTTGGGCCATGTTGACGATCATAATAATTTTCGCTATACCTACATTTGCAATCAAAAAACTCATTAGTAAATTTTACCACTAAAATGCACGAATAGGCGATCTCGTATGCATTTTAAATGTTCGACTTTATCATGGTATATCTTACTATACATGATAAATTCTCCTTATAAAACTAGTACCAGCAGTGGAATAATCTCAAGAATGCTTAAACTTTAAGAACTATTTCGTTTGAAAGTCACTTGTATATCTTGATTGGTTATAAAGTATACTTTTTGCTTTTATTATACTTACATTCCCGTTTTGGCCTCCCATTTGACCTACCATCCATTATTATATCGTTTTCTGAAAGTAGATCTAGTTATTCAGATATTTATATCCTCCCGTTTCTCTATCCTTAGTGTCGTTTTTTTATTTTGATGCTGACACTCTAATTTTCTGGTTAGCGTTTCTGGAAAATTAGTTCGTTGCATAGTCCAGCCTTGCATGTGCGGACATTAACGAGTGCCGGAAATGTAGGGTATACATATTTGACTACTCGGTTCGATAATCTTGTTTCCTCCTTCCTTACCTTTCGGGACTTGTTTGCACAGTGTTCACCAACTGAGATAGCATATGGGAAAAAGAGGTATAATTCTTTAAAACTGGTTCTGACCAGTCAGATTCACGAGTAAGTCATTATTCGCACTTCATTTTTCATACCCATGTATGTCACGAAGTATGAATTGTTGGAATAAAAGTTCACATTATCTAATTCCACTTTCACAAGTTTGAAAGTGACTCCCAAGTAACTGGTGTTTAAACCGATGAATTAAATTAACCTACCAACAACAATCAGTGTAACACAGTGTTTACAAAATGCGTATCTGTAATAATCATGCATGGACGTACACGCCGAAACCATGGTGAGGCAGGGACCAGCTACGAGCATGGAAATAATTACCAAAAAATCAGTCCTAAATCTGCTAAAACAAGTTTCACATGAATAACAGATGAGTTTAAAGTGATGACTGACGTACTGAATACTAAAACACGATATCACTTACTAACTAGTGTATGGTGACTAAAGTACGGGCACAAACTGATAAAAAGCACCACAGACGGTCGATATTATTGTTGACCAATAGTCGAAGTTGTTTCGTTACTAACCTATATGATGAGATCAACTGAACCCTTATCAAAGCAGGGATTTCTGCTGTTAACTGTTTCTGGTATTTATGGGTCATGATAAGAATATAAGTACATATGTATAGGAAAGGAAGAGTCAAAAACCAACAAAACTGTATACACTATGAATTCAAACAAACTCACTGAACTCCACACTGCTTGCTCGACAGCCTTGAATTCACCGTAGAAAATACGTCAAATAGGAAGTAATCTCTTCGAAGTAACTAAATAAAGGAATTTTCAGACGACCACAAGGTTAATGACTGTCTAAATTGTCTATCTAGATAAGATATTTGTATATCCTGTCATCAGAGGATCTGCTGTGTTGATGCCACTGAACTTTGCAGTCTCACTGGATGCCCTGATTAGCAGATATTTTTTCAATAATCGACTAAGGGATACATTTATAAGACTAGCAGGACCCACAGAAAGAGGACTTATCAGTACATCTGTTTCTTCGATTCCTTTACTGGCATTTATCACAAAGCCCGGACACTATAAGAGAAGTAAGCCAGGCTCAAAAACATCAGCTAATGTGACGTCCATAAATATTTACGTAAGTAAAATTGTTGTACTACTAATTTCAGCATGCGATTGTGATAAGGTTAGCAAGCAATCAGAAAAAGTGAGATAACTGTATTTAGGCTCAAGGTTAATAATCCCTCTCTTATTCTCATTTTTATTTGATAGTTTTGTTTCTACAAAAATGCTGCTTAAGAATAAATTATTATTATTAAACGAAACCAATTTCCATGCTAATATCAACAACGGGGAGTAGTCTGCATTCAGAACGCTATTCTTGAAAAACAAGGAATGTAAATTAAAATGTAAGGTTACAGAATACGTCTGTCATCACTTTAAACTTGCGACGCTCTAATACATCGCCTGTTGCTGTAAACGTAAGAGGTGCATACACTTTGTAAATCATCCTTATTAAACCATTTTTACTGGATTGACCCATTTACCATATTCCGTTATATACTTGGTTTGTTCAATCTTTTACTCAGCCATCTTACTTGGCAATCGTTGCAATTGCTGTGGCCGTTAATTGGAAACTAGGTGTTAACAATAAAAAAGGTTTATAGAGGTATATTCATAATTTAATTTGCAGAACATATTTATTTTACAGCTTATTAAATACGTTATTTGGGTTCCATTATCTTCCGTTTGCTTGGCTGATTGGAATGCTACTTGGTATTCTGCAGCACGAATATAGACAATTAACGAAACCATTAAGTTAAAAAAGCTTAAATCTAAGCTTATATTGTCAAGACTGATCATATAGCATTCATATCTACAAAGATCACTGTAATGATTTTGCTTCGTAACGAAAACACGTGCCTATGCTATAGTAAGGCATATTATGCGGCTATGAAGGAAGCTTTTAATATACCACAGATCAAGTAGAGTAGTAGTTGAAATCGACACACACTTTCTTAGGGGATTATCCACCTAGCCACCACTAGGTTCGCCCCTATATTAATTAAGGTTCACAATGTGAGAGTATTCTGATCAAACTAGATACTAAGTGTCTTTTCCATTTAAAAAGAAAGGCTCGCTAAAGATGCACAATTCCTGTAGTTACTCATCACCAAAAAATGAGTGCCACGAAGGTACACCAGGTAAGAGGTTGTTGCGAGATAAGCTGTCTAATAAAAAACAATCTGTATCCAGGTACCAATTAAGCTCTCTAGCCAAACGAAAGATGACATGTCACTGAGCTTGTGCAACTAAACGATCCACATGCAGAGACTTTTCTGGATCTGAAAAATTAAACACTTTCACTTTTAATTCATCATCCTATAAACCTAATATATCTGCACAGGAATCGCATAACTATATATGCTCAACTCAATCGGATAAGTAATGCTCCAGTAACGTCAGGAATCTGACTGCAAACACTAAATCCTGTACGTCCTAAGGTTAAGGCAACATCTATTGAATAAGAGTTAAGTACTATACGCCGACCATCAGCATACTGGTACTAACTTACGTCTAGGCAATACCAGTGAAATGGAAACAGGCTATATTATATCCAATGATCAAGGAGCAGACAGAATACACTCACATCATTATACACCAGATAGGGCTTTTACCGATAATATACAAAACTCATGAGAGTTTGGTAGGCTACCAAGTGTAAGAGCATGGAAAAATATCCAAAAATCATCATCCGGTGCAAAATGACTTACAGAGCTGGAAGGTGTACCATCAGTCGATAATCCAGATATACCTGGTTCACTTACTCTAATTTATGCACGTAATGTTAAGGAATGGGGAGTCATTGTAAATAACGAGCACACTCAAGGGTTCTATGACTAACTAGACTCCTGAAGGAATAGGTCAAAGTTCAATCAGCGTAATTTACACATAATCCACTTGTAATAATAAATTGAACACAAAGATTTTTGCTCAATATGAAAATAAACCCTATTGTCACCTCAACAAAGCGTAATCTAGGATCACTTGACTGAGAGGACAATCGCATAAAAGATGTATTAAAAGCACACAGTACGTTCTAATTGAAACGTCATCAGCTCGAAACGCTAATTCTCCAAGTATTCTAAGCCTAAAGCTCTTTTGGTTGGAATCAGTACATAGTCGTGGTTAGGCCATAACAAATGGACTCTAATACATTTTAACAGAACCCCACATATAAATCCTGAGACAAAGATGAAGTCATCATAGGTGGATAATCCCAAATTTAAGTTGTTTTTATTTGGCTTATTCTAAGAAACCTACTGGAAGAACTAGCAGTGGCCTAATTATCATACTCGATGTCATGAAACAAATTAAACCAATCTGTCAAAGAATTAAATCAGATAGTTAACCTATCGTATCTAAGAGAATATTACTTAATAATTGTTCACTAACGAGCAGATAGTAAAATATAATAATGTTCTTTTACATTACAAGCCTGCAATACGTGAAACCTGTTTTCGGGTGCACAAATGATAGTGCGATTCATCTGCATCTTTTAAATGAAGTAAATGGTTGTATGCAGACGCTTTATCTACCCCCGCCCCCCAGCTCAATCACCCATTAATGAGAATACGTGTTGGCTTGGGTGTAAGGAGACTTTGCATGGCAAAGCTTAGCTAAGATTTATAATTTCCAATCTTTTTTCTTACCTTATCAAAAACTTCTGACATTTTGCTCATTGCTTCAAGTCTAAATGACTACTTCATTATTAATAACAGTGAAGGCGAGAAACGTAGGAATTGCAGACCCAAGAAAAGAGTTGAAAATAAGGCAACGATGATGAAAATCTCACTCAAAAACTTTCGGAAAATGGTTTATTAATACATTTCAACGAATTAAAAATACTTTTATCGTCTACTGCCATAACTATTACAGCTGAATAGCTAAAGAACTTAATTAGAGCACCGTTACTGAACCGTTACTTAAACACTAATAATTAATTGTTATAAAATCAGCCTATTAATAGTATACTGTCTGAAGTTATTGAATATTAGATTCGTGCTTTATTTAACATACTGACCCTGATAACTGTGTAACCTTGGAGTTTGCGTTATCTTGAATAATTTGCTGTAACTTGAAGATAACATTGAGTCTGTAGTTTTGCTTGACATATTAATTTTGCGGATATTATGTTAATATCCTAAACAATAGTTGACATAGTTCTATTAAACGTACGATAAATTGCAAACATATGTGTTGACCAGTCTCTTAAAATACTTATTATTTCTCCACAGGCTTACTGGAAAACGAGTATGTTCTCATACACTTGGGACTAAAAATTTTGTAGTGTAGTTGCATTGGTCGTTAGCAAGTATCTTTTGAAATTTTAAAAAACTTTTTTATTGCTTAACCGGTGTTCTAAATTTAGAAGAAACAACGTGTATTTTATACTTCTATTTGCCTCATAGTTGTAAGTGACGACATTTTCGGCTTATCGAACTCAAACGAATGGAGTTTATTAGATAGGTTAAATTGTTTTATTTCGAGTCACAGAAAAATAATAGGATTCAAAACATCAACAGCGAAACTTTGTTGGCTATTTAGGCATATTCAGTAAATATTCCCATAATACTGACTGTGATTTCATTAGGATTTTTATTCTTGGCCTTATAAAGCCTCTACTTGAAAATAAATTTTTGCTTCATCTGTGACCCTTTAAGTTTCATTCTATTATGAAAGTGATGTCACTATTTCAGAGATGGTTTAAATCTGAAAATATCCACTCTTTATTCTGTCACAACAGTAAATAAGTCGGGCATCTGGTGGTCATAATGTCTTTGTTAATTGTTTATTGAAGTATCTTCATGCAGTCCAATTAGTCGAGTTGTTTCCGATACCCTCACATTTTACGCTTCTATTTCTATTTGATCATTGCTTTGCCATACTTTCAGGTTTCGAATCCCGAACTAGATCCTCAGACTGGATTTGTCTCAAGTATTATACTTCCCCATTCTACGTTTTTTTTTTTCGGTTATGCTCACATTTTCATACGATGTAGTACACTGTTGAATTTCTCAACTGACTCACAGCAATGGATAGTCAGGACATTTCCGTTCTGGATATGGTCAAGAAACTCAACATTGTGCCATCATACGGATGGGAAGCTCGTTTTGATCGTAAATGTAAAAAGAAGTGTCGTCCTTTTACCATCCCACGGCCTTCACAAATAAAGGATATTTTAGGAATGTCTTTCCGGTTAGTTTTAATCTTTAGTTTTTGTCATATGCCGTCTCCATAGTCGTTTTAAGTAATAGTAGTTACTCCCCACTAGCGTTTAGCTTCTAAAAGTGGTATTGATAGTGATTAATTTTTATTTTCTGATATAGGGAGAGTAGTAGAGTTATTGTCCGATGCGTTTTAGTAAAAGTGACCAATTTCATATATTGACTAAATGCATTTAAGTGGGGGGGGGGTTTCTGTGCTCCAGTTCAGGAAACGAATAACGATGACCGTCTGTTGCAACCATGCTTCAGACAATCGTTTATTTCCAGTAAACACCAACTTTAACCATAATGAGCGACATTGTCTAACAAGGTAACCTCCTGTACCTACGCAGCAATCGGTTTAAATAGACAGTATTGTCACCAGTTGTAGATGCTTGATCGAAAACTGTAACTTTCTGGAGTACATATTTAGATTGTGATCATGCTCTAGTGCGTGCATCTATTTGCTTCCACCTGATTGGACACAGAAGCCACAATAAGAATACCCCCTTAGAATTCAGTTCGGCTTTGAAAAAACCACGAGTAAATTTTAGAAACAAGTGAAAGTTTACTTAGGCAATTAAAAAAACAAACCTCACCTAGATGTAGCGTGCCATTTTATCCAGACAGCTGTAAAATCAGCAGTAACATCTGTCAGTGACTCGAACCAACAGGTTGGACAAAAATCAGACGGTTGATAGACTATCTGAAAAATCGACAGAAGCTCCTTAATTATTATAAAGTTGACAAAGCCATAGCTAATCCGAAACGAGGGAAGGCGGTGGGTCCAGATGGGGGAACTCCAAAGGCCTATAGGGATGATGTGGTTCTACTTTAACAGTCAGTTACAATGTAGAACTTGGTACATGGGTGTGTGATATAGGAGTAGGATAGAAGAAATTAGGGAGTGGCTGAACATAACATCAGTCCATGAAGTCATTGACTGCTATTTTGAAACGTGTTTGTAGATGCAAACTACCTGGTTAGGATCCACGTGAATGTCAGTCAGTTACAACGTAGAACTTTGTACATGCGTACATTAGTTCAAGTTGCCATGCCTCGATAAGCTGATAGAGATTAAATTGTCGGACCGTATTCCAGAGTAGGGGAGGTAGTAACAGAGTAAATACTAATGGAAAGGCATAGAGATCAGAGATAAGATTTGAAATAAAGAGTGATTCAGTAAATAAAAAATTATGAGAAGCTCAAAAACTAGAATTTGGTGGAAGACAATGAGTGGATGCACTTGCACCATTGCGAACAATTTTGAGTCATATCACCTAAAGTCTCTAACCATTTGTTGCGATCATCGCGTGGGCCCCAACTAGGTAGTCTGCATCTCTTAACATGGCTCAGCCCAATTGTCGATGACTTTATGGATTGGTGCCATGTTTTCGTTTGGCCACCCCTAGCTTTCTTCCAGCCTACTACTACAACAGACAACATTACTCGTTTCGGTAGACGGTGGTCAGGCATACGCAACACATGTCCTAACCACCTCAGCCGGTGAAGTTTCACTACTTCGTCGATAGACTTATCGTATTTACCTAGTACTCTATTCCTAACCCAGGTATTGCTTACTCGGTGGTTTCAGCAAACACGAGCAATGTTACGGAGACATCTATGATCAAATACTAGGAGCCTACGAATATCCTCTATCCTTAAAGGCCATGTTTCACATCCATAAAGTAAAACGGATCTGACTGCTGCACAGTAAACGCGTCCTTTCGTCACTAAACGAATGTCTCGCCTACGCCACAAGTGACGCAGGTTAGCAAAAGCCATTCGGGCCTTATGTATATGAACCGAGATTTCATCGGACACCAGACCGTCAGGATTGATGAGGCTCCTGAAATAAGTAAAGCGTAAATGTTGTAACTAATAACTGGGGATTTTGGGTGACGCAGCTCATAATCAACCATATTGATGCAGGCGCACTCACTGTTTGTCCTCAGCTAAGTCGTGAGCTTACGTTTATGTTTGCCTTTCTTTTCACGGACTAATTGTTCCTCATTGGACCATGTTCTGTATGTCCATACCTTTTTCTTACTGTCATTAAAGTAACTACTGATTCGGTGTTAGTCTAACTATTCTGTTGAGGTGTGGCAATTTCGACTGATGCACGTATACCCTAGGTTCTATGTTGCACAAACAGCATATTTGGTTTGAACATATTTCCGCTCTCATCATTACCTTGAACTGGGTATTTATTGCAGTTCTCAGTTAATCAATATGGCAGAAGTTTAATTTCGATGTCCTTTGTTGTTTATAGCCTAGAGCTTTGTCAAAATTAAACAATCATTGAGTTTTCAGTAGATAGTCTTGAGAATTCATGTTTTAATTTTGATTTCTAAAAATGCTGGAGATGAGCAATTGGAGATATAAAACTTATTCACATTTTAGATACGCTTTCCAATTTTACATAAAAAAACGTTATATCGAACACCGATTACCTTTTATTGATGCGATTTCTCATGTCCCTTGGCGACCTATATATGGTGTACCAATTGGTGGTATTGGTTGTGGTTCTATCGGTCGTGGATTTCGTGGGGAGTTTTGTCGTTCAAGTCTTATACCAGGTATTTACTGTTATGACATACAGCCTGTTGACCAAGTAAGTTAAGATGCTAGTTAGTCCATTTTTTTGTTGTGTATCTTCATTACCTCAATAACAGATTCCTTTTTCTTAAGATTTTCGACCGTCTACCAGACGTTAATTCACCAGTTTCTTACCGTTTTTTGGTCTTTTACTGTGATTCTGCCACCTCTCAATTACAGTTTTAAGATTGAAGATCGTCTACAGAATACCTATGGCAGATTGTTCACTGGTTGGTCATGAAGTGTTGTTGAATGTATTAACACTGTTTACATTATTTATTTATCTAAACACATAAAATTTGGTACGAATTAGTGCCGGATAAATCTACCCCACTCGATTAGAGAATGTCATATTCTTAATGAATATAAAACGTTACTGTATGTAGGCTAGAATATCTCCAGGACATCCAGACTGTAACAGGCGGTTTTATTTGAGTGCCACTCCGTGAGCCTTTGGCCTAAAAATCTAATCCACGGAGCAATTAAACGTCGTCAGGAGATAAAGGACCGTGGTATTCGGTGACCAAAATAGGTTCACACGTCATTCACCTTCTCTAGATCCTGGGACCTATATGCATCACTAGTTTGAATCAGGATTTCCCAATTCTTCTAGGTAAACTTCACGTATCAACCAACCTATTGTAAGCGTTGGATGTTCGCTTTTGTCCTCAATATTATAACCGACATCTTCCACATAAAGGCTGTTGACTTACCATAACAACAAACTTATATGCACAATAAGTAAGAAGAGTTATCTCAATTGTAAATAAGTTCCATTTAAAAAGATAAACTAAAGGTATGTAAAAGTAGCCTGATGGACGCAGAATTAGGTTTGCTTATTATAAATCAATGACTTTTAGTTGAAAGGTCTCAGTTACTTATATGGAAGTAATAGTACTGGGTGTATAGTTACAATGAAAATACATTAGACTAATATTTAATAATAATAATAATAATGTTGTTTTTAAAGTCACTATTAATATGACAAAATTGAATAGTCGTCCGTTATATATTAACATGATAATTATTTTACCCACAAGCAAGGAAAAATCATCCCAATGTGAAAATTATTTGAAGTATGCCTTTTTCTACTGAATTTCGTTAACATCTAAGCAGAGTAATAGCAATCACGGTGAATGAGAACATATGGAGTAATAAAATTAAAGCTAAAGTTGTAACTGAATTTTAGTTAACCTAATAATACTTAAAAAATGAATATTAGCTAAAAAGTTAATATTATTTTGGTTATTGTGTAAGCATGAAATATGATTCCATGTGATTTACACCCTGTCCCTAACTGTTATGATGATGTAATTGTTTATATTATGAGTAATACATGCATAATTTAGCAATTTGAAACAGTGCTGATACAATTTGAACACGTAAATAAAAGAAACTAGACTTAATGTTTTAGTGATTAGTTATCTAGCAAATGACTTAAACTATATTTACACTTGATTGATTAATACGTCAACAAATGTCCTATTCAATAAAAAAATATGAAAATTATACACTTCATGGCTTTCTATTATGATGGTTGCTTACACTATTATCATATTAAATGGTCATCTTAATAAACATTATTCTTAAACGAGTTGCACGATGAATCGTAGTTGCTGACGGAACCCGAAATATTTCGGCATGCATTTCTTAAAGGTAAACATAAAACAGTAAATGTAATATGAAATTAAGGTATTTTATTTATAATAATTTGTATGTTACATCAGTTCCAGTGCAATAGCATTACCAATGTATCTGATAGGCAATCAGAAATAAAAATGACAGAGATGTGAACCAGATTTTAAGTAACTCTCAAACGGTCAACATCATCTGCAACAAAGCCACCTACATTTCGGCTGTTTGTTGCAATTTTGGAGAATTCAGGAAACTGCCTTATCGTTTCTGACGTTACTCGTTGAATAAATGCGAGTTCATTTGGTATGTTCATCAAGTCGTTACTTGTCACCACAATTTGAGGTTTCCATTGACCGTCAAATAATTTGCAATTACTATTATTTAAATGTTAACGGTGAAACGTTACACTAAAAAACCGGAATATCATGTAACGTTCCACACAGTAACGTTTTATTTTTTAGTAGCAACGTCATATAATGTAGCCTACATCAAATTAATCAGGCTGTTATTTACCAGATGAGGAAACAGACTGTTAAATCCTCAGTGATAATTAATGTCCTACGAATTATCAAACAGGTCAGCTTGTATACTGAAATTTCATCTGTATAATCAATGAAGTGTGCATTTTGATCATTGTAATGCCGATTCTGTATGTCAAGTAAACAATCTTCATTAATTTGTATTGTGACTGGCAAGTGGAATCCAGGACGCGCGTTTCGTCCTATTTGGGACTCATCGGCTGGATGTACCTGCATCCCAATGTTGATGTTCACAGTGGGATTCGAACTCAGTCCGGTTCGTGTCATACGCCACCGCGTACACCACTAGACTACTGAGTCCAGACAGTCAGAAACTGAATTATTTCGGTACGCAGCGCCTAATTTTGTTTTGCAAATAGAAATAAGCGATGGTAATTGCAATATAAAATGAGAAATATCTATTTCATCAATTTCCTACTTTAAATCAATACCAGAATGACAAGATTGTCAATCCTTTTAGTAAATTCATCTCATTAAGAAAGATTTGTAAATCACTTTTATTCGGGTTCTCCTGTTATTTTAGATCCGCAGATTCATCATAATCCTCTGTAGTTTGCACACGCACCCCGTAAAAGTATATGAAGATTTTATTGGTTATATGGCTTATAAGTATGTGAAATCTGAACTTACCTTTTTCAGTATATCACTGGCTATTGTTCAGTGCTGCGTTTGTGAATTTTATTCGGCGTTATTGTTCCACATGATAAACATTGGAGCCTTTGAATTTCAGGTTGTGGATTTCAATAACAAAACGAATGAAAGATCGCAGTACATCAACAGATGATTCTTGTTGAGAGATTTAAGATTGTTAGATGTCTAATAGTGGTCTGATATAATCGACGTTATCTTTTCGTGCATTTTGTTTCTCCTTCCTCTTTTTTATGATGTTGGGATAATCTTACATCCATATCCATGTTTACTTGTTGACAGCTTCGGATGTTATGACGTTAAACGTCAGTCTCTCCATAAGTTGTGCCACACCACTTCCCCTTAAATAGATTTCGAGTTATTTGCTACTGACGATATTGCTGTTAGACTAACATCTAGTGTCTCAATAAGTCTGAGTAATATATTTTATTTGTTGGTTTTGTATGTGCCATCAAACTCAACAAATTCAGTTGACCGATTTATCAAGTTGATTCGATCAGCGGTGACAAAAATAGTTTTTGTCACCTAGCTTTTCCAAGGGAAAATTTGTGGACACTCAATAGTCCCTATTTCCTCGGATAATTTAAATTACAAAATAACCTTGAGGTATGCCAGAAGTCCACTATATAAAATGTGGCAGTGATGTAAAGCAGCAGAAGTTGTACAAATTCAAACTTTACTTCAGCTAATTTCTTCATTCTTCTCGTATGCTAGGGAACTGCATTTGTACTTGTTACACACATTCTTATGATCGATAGTTCATCCGTGAAATTGACATGATCAGAGAATAGAAAGTTCACATTCCAGGGATTTCTCCTGAAAAATACTTATAAAATCTCTCAATTTACCGAATTTTTTAACATGAATTTTCCGTTTTCGTAGTTGCTTTTTGATTGCTTCTCCAACGAACGAACTTACACACGGTCTTTTTATTTCGATATATATGGGATGTATGACTAGTAATCGATTCTGAAAGGTGTTTATATTTCCAAATAAAGAACCTTAGAGTTAGGATTGATCTATAGTTTAGTCCTTTAAGCTGATGGCGAGAAGTGGTTCTCATTAAGGCTGTTATACCAATAATTTACTTTAATCAATAAAAATATTTTTGATTCTTCGTCCGTAGATCTGTCTCGTCTCATTAATGAATCTGTGCAGACTGTTTTGTGTATTATACAAACAAATAATCTCATCCTTTTTTCAGTAGTATTAAGGTTTCCTGGCAAGATATTACTGATAAAACACAATGGTGTTACTTTTGGTGCTACCTAACTGCCTGTTTTGACTCTCAGGAAATGTAGGTATTGATATTTTCACGGTGGCTTATGGGAAAATTGGTATTTAGTTTGTTGTTTGTATTCGTCATAGATTGATCCCGGTTTAGTACCACTGTAAACTGGGGGGTGGGCACTAGACAGCTGTACCGTCCTAATATGGGACTCTTAAATAATCCAAACTCTCGGTCCCATTGTGTAAGTGAACTCGAGACCTTCACGTCTCGCGCCGTACACTACCATCAGCATCGTTGGGCTGCCATCCACTTCGTTCAATTTGCGATATAACGCGGCGATTATATATTACGATTAGTGATGACTATTTCACTCTAGAAAAGTCCGCCATTTTTATTACTAAGGTGTATATGTAGGAATTTCGTACTGTTTGAAGCTAAATTCTATTATGAACCTATAATAGCTGAATAGTCGCTGAAAATCACGAGGTATCAGACAGCTGTTTCATTTTAGTTCATACTCCTCAGTAATATGCACAAATGAACATACATGGGATCAACCCCGCGACCTTCAAATTTCAACACAAGCACGATATTTACCAATCATTGAATCAAAATGAATTTCGAAATTTAAAAACTCATACTTTTGAGTACTTCTTATCCATCGTCATGAGTGTGTTACTGTTTCACTCCTGAAATGATTTCTGTATTAAGCATGGAGTATCGTATTCGCTGAAATATCTGAAGGTCTTGAGTTCTGATTGGTTTGAAGACATGAGTATGCAATGTCGAAGTCTGGAATATAATAGATACCCAATACGAAGATTCTCCAGCAGATGTTAACTTGTAATAAAAATAATTTTAAAACTGTCATTTTGTTTAGTTTAATTTAAAACATATTTGTTGTCATTTCTCATATGGTGAACATACACATTTGGTTTTCTACATTTATTACTTCTGCGCATACTGTTCTGTTCTCATTGATATCACTGTGTCTCAGTTCTTTTGATTTCATTTCATATTTATTTAGTTCATTGTAACTGTCAGAAAGAATAACGTTATTATTTATAACCAAGTTTTATCACCACTAACGAAACCGCCATCAAATGGCAAAGGACTAAGAAAATGGATATGGGGTTTTCGTCCAGAAAATGGTTATTATATTGGTCTGTATCCGAGATCATGGACAGTCTATGAAATACCTGAACTTCAACTTACACTAGTTTGCCAGCAGGTATGAAATATATTTTAATTCTGGAATTTTTAGTTAGTGGATAAAATGCTTTAGTAAATTTGTTATTTACGTTGTAACTGTCTAGTTAACGTATAGTTTAATTGGTTTTCTACGTACAGTGAGTTGTATTTGTTTTGAAAAAGTATTCAATATTATCATCTTTTAATACTAAGATATGCCTCGAATTTGTATTTCGTTCGTAGTTCAGTCGAAAAATTAACGTTTTTGTTGAATTTAAGTAACCAAAGAAAAAGTGTATTCATAGGAATGATCTTGTTTTCATGACCAGATAACTTTTATAATGTATACACACATATGCATAAATTTTATGATTGACTTGTTCCTGTTAAGTTTGTTATTATTAACAGAATATTTGTTGATAACGATAAAGTATCAAAAAGGGTTTCACATAAGACATGTTTATGAAAAAATAATTAGCCATATATTACTGATAGTATGAATGCAAAAGAATAATCTTAATGCTATAGCGTTCTAGGTTTAGCTATTACTCCTGAAATTATGTCCTATAACAAAAGAAAATAGTACAGAAAGCTGTCACTGGTTTCTATTTTAAACATTTGGATATATTGGGTCATACACTAATTCTTCTTCATTCTAGATTACTGCTTCCTAAACTGTCTACCTTTTATTTTCACAATCAGTTACAGTTGTTGTAAATGAAGTTTCTTACAGGCGTCACTAGAACGTTACGTAAAGCGTGTTCAATCTACTGTAACTAGTGTTTTACAGTGTGATTGTTAATTGGTCAATGAACATATATTAGTCCAGGTGCGTGTTGTTAACTCTTTTAAGCTGTTGAACATTGTTGGCATCGAGAAATTATGTTTTAACTAGATCAACCTCACATCACCGATAAATATCTGAACAGAAAAAATTTCTAATTATTTCGAACTGCTACATTTTTTGTTTCATCGAAGGAGTTCATAAATTTGCGTTTAATGAGATTTCGATAAGCATATTTCCATTGAATGTAATATCGTCATTTTGTTTAATTGCTATTTTATAAACGCAAATTAGGTCTAATACTTGAGATGGGAACCAGAAATGTTATTTTTTGTATGTCGTGGATTCAGACAAGCTTTTTAAGGCACAATTTACAGCTAAACTTGTTAACCAAGTCAATTGTTACTTTGACTTAACGGATAACATGTAGACGTCTAAAATAATAAGTGCACATCTGCACCAGGATACAAATATATCTATCCGACGAGAATCGAATAGGATGATAGGCTTATCCTGGATTTAACTACTAGGTACGATGAAACTTGACTAAAAAGTTAGTAAAAGAGTTACTGAAGCTCAAACATTATTTAACCGACGACTCCTAATAAACATGGTTTTCAAAATCTCGACTGTACAAATGAAGCACTTATTCAATATGTTGGCTCTCTTAATTCATGACTTAGAATTGTAATTGATACAGAAACGTGGTAAATGGAAACACAAAGCGTATATTGATCTTCAATTTATCTATTGTTGATTCATCATTACGAAGAGAGTACATTCGCACAATTTTATTGTGACATACCCCTTTCCCACTGCTGATGTTCCTTTACCTAACTGACACTTCAGAATACACGATTATCCTTATTGATGGCACAGGTTCTCATATGATATTCGAGCCATACTTTTGTTTAAAACAGTATAATTTTGAATTCTTTCTTATAATATTCATCTAGATATCTCCTGTTATACCACATGACTATCAAGTAACGTGTCTTCCAGTTGCTATATTTCACTGGAAAATTCTAAGCTGGAGTAGCGAAAATTTAAAGGTTACTATCACATTTTCATGGCGTGGTCCCGATCCTCATCAGCGAAATAAATCGAGTGATTCCTCCAAATCTTTATATCTGAGCGAAAATAAAATTGATCATAATGCTACGAATTCCTCATGTTTCTACCTCTAAAAATTCTTCTTCAAGTTACTCTCAACGATCCACTCCCTTTTCATCCGGCAGTAATGTAGTCGGATGTCTTTTAGAAAGGACTGTCGGGAATGAACTAGCTTGTTGCTTTGGTATCGCAGCTAAATCAACAGATAGAGTTAGTTTTTTATCAACTTTTTTAAATCATGTCACTTGAGTTTTGTATATTAATACTTGTCTCTACATTAAGCTAAATGCCATATGGGATTTTTTACAGCATTTCAAGTGCCTTATTTAGTTATTACTCAATCCTTTAACCTGTTTGAGCCAGTGATTTTCCTAACATATCCACTTAACCATTTTGGAAAAAAGATAAGTATTTTATTTATTTTTCAAGTTTTGTTAATTTTTTAATCTGTCAGTATTTTGAGTATTAATTCAGTGTATATAATGTTGTAAAAAGACGAAATTTAGCAGTGCTATGCGATGTATTTACACAATATATATGTGAGATATAAAAGTCAAGTTGGATGATAAAATACTATGGTAAAGTAAACAACCTTAATCGCACCCTATGTAAAGGTAGCTGAACACCTAACTGAATGGCTACAAAAGTGAGTAATCTATGATGACAAAATAGGAGCGCACGATAAGCAGCCACCATCGTCGATTGTCAAATATTTAGTTGAAACAGACTGCAAAATTATACCAGCCTTTGTATGATAGTTACTTCAGATTTGTTGAAGCCCCCCTCCTATGTATTCAGAAGTAGTTTATAAGCATCTAGCCTACCCTGGTGATATTAGCTTTGTGTCCAGAGTGATGTGTGATTCACATTATTTTGTGTATTATCATGTTTTCTGGTCACTTAATTTATCTACATTTTGACCTTTACTTCACATATATGACTCAGCAATTTTATATGTGATCTGATTACTCAAAATGTATTGCGCAAATACTCATTGCGTAGCTCTGCTAGACTTCCTATCGCATTATCCAAATTTACCAAAGGGGCTAACTGTTTTAAATTACTTATTAGTCTTGTTCATATATATGATATTGACCATAATTTCTGTTGTTATAATTAAACTTCCTCCTGTTTTCGATCTATTCCTAACTGTTTATGAGAGTATAACAGTTAGTCATGTTTATTCGTTGTTGAACTTACCACTGGAGCACATTGGCCTAACTGTCTTATCTTTCACTGAACTGATGAGTTTATACTGTCTAGATGGCTATTATGTTATGAGTCATATTTTTCACTTTGATATCTCAAATTAAATCGATTAGTAACCATCTTATAAGCTATGTAACATTTTTAATTGATATGACACAATCGTACGATTTTTAATTCTTGTGACATATCAATTGTACTTTAACTAATTCATAATACAATTTCACAGATGGGTTATACCATTTACTAAAATCACATTTATGCGTCTAACTGATGTGTTAGTTCTTAACCTCTCTAGCTTTTTGTAACTCAACTTTGGGAAAAGCAGGAGTTCTGTATTTCCGAGTCTTTAGAGAACAGTGCGAGGTAGATGTTGATTACCGTTTACATTTCATCAATCGCGTGAATATCGCACTGTGTATTGTAAAATAGTTTTATTCTAAACTGCCACCTCAAAGACAAAATAAGTTCTTTGCTAAATCCATTTACTAAGGTAATTGACATCACACTGGAGTAATTCGACTATTTACTAACTACTGTCCAGTCGTCCATAATCTATCGACAGCCTAAACTAGAAACTTACATGATACCTCCAACTTTTAACGACTCTGTAAAGGTCATAATTAGGTCGTTGAAATAGAGGGCAGCAGGCCTTGAAGCTGCAGTTATAGTGATCCCGCATCATTGAATAAATCGACTAGAATATTGGTTGAGCTAATGATTTTTATGTAATTTTATCTAGTATTCTCAATATAAGGACCAAAATATGTTGTTGATAATAATGTATGAACTAATTGTATTCAATTAATTTGTAAAATATCTCCTATAATCACGCGATAATTGAGCTGAGCTCGCGAACTACCAACCTGAGTAGATTTAACAGGTTACAGAACTGGTCGAGTGCAATAGCTATTTCGATTTTCCTTGAAAGTTTATTTAGTTATAGAGACTTAATTTTTGACTAAATGTTGATACGAGTGAAAGAGTAAACTTGGCTGTTTCAAAGCTGTCACACAACAGACCAACGTTCCTTTGAAAGATTCGTCGTTTAGGGTCGAACAACCGAATGAGTAATTCTGATCATCAAAGTGCTAGCTTATAATTGGTCAAATTTAAATCGATTTATTTATTTTTCCCGAAATCTTCGACTTAATACTCATTTCTTGAACTACATTTTCCAGTTTTGACTTTTTCTAGTAGTTAATACTACTATTTCCCTTCTGTTTTCCACCCTACTATTTTACACTACATACTGATATGGTATGTGTAGTCGTCTGTCCCAGGTTCCACATTATAATTACTAACCCGATTTCCCAATGCTTGACCAAAAATGCTGTGGGCGACATTAAACTGATGTTTAATTCATTACAATGGTAACCATTTGAATGCCTTCTCTATTTAAAAGTGTTTTATTCATAACTTTCCTTTCTTTTACTTATCACAAGGTTGAAGTAAGTAGGTGCCCAGGGTTTTATTTTCATGATAAATCATTGATCAATGCCCCAATATATCGTAAACGATTAGAACACAATTCTGATATTAATGGAAGTGGTCACTCAAGTCCGGTATCTTATCTTTCCTATACTGAAGCTCCATCTGCTTCACAATTCTGGAATAACCTTCAATCTAGTGTAATACCCCCAGATTTCCATGCAAGTATGAATGATTACTGTAAATTATTTTTTTAACTTTTAATAATATTCATTTTGTCTGTACGTAATTTAAGACTATTTCAACTTATGCAGTTTCCATTCTTTAATGTTGCAATCATTTATTGACATTTTCTTTTTTTACAGTAACTTAAATGTATTGTATATTGGGGGTCTGCATATTTATTTTACAACACTTGTGACTGTATGTTTAAGCTCTAAAACGATTAATGATGATTTGTACTTATAACATCTTAATCTCATTTTATTGTTTGTTTTCAAGTAAGTGACCACTAGCCCTTACACCTTAGGATCACTTTAAACCCGTTTGGGTCTGTATGTTCGCTGATCATTAACTGGTAACCAATATCTTGTTTGTTTAGTCCTGACAAAATGCTATGGTTAGAGTTTCAATGTGGTCACATGCATTACATCTTGATGCTTGGTGTTTAAAGGTAGTCAAACTAACTTATGGGTGCTAACTGGCACGAAAACTAAGTTCAGAGTTTTTTACCTCCGACCACCTGAAATCTGAATATGTACTTAGTAAATATGTTATATTAGTTCTAAATGACTCGTTATTACGTATCTTGGAATACAGATCCAGTTTATCTGAGCCTCTAAACATTTAGTTAAGATATCTTGTGGTCAGTCAGTCCATTGCAACGTAGACCTTGGCACATGCGTACATCAATTCAAGTTGCCATACCCCAATTATCAGATAGAGATGAAATTGTCGGATCAGATCCCAGAGTAGCGGAGGTAGTAACAGACTTAGTATTAATGGAAAGGAATAGAGATCGAGGATGAAATTTAAAAAATATAATTCAGTTAAAAAAAAAAATTGTAATGAATTCAAAAGCTTAGAATTTGGAGGAAGACAATGAACAGATGCACCTGCACCATCGCCAACGATTTTGAGCCATATTACCTAAAGTCTCTAACCATTTGTTACGATCATCACGTGGGCCTCAATCATGTAGTCTGCACCTACTAACATTGCCCAGCTTAATTGTCAATGACTTCATGGACTGGTGCCATGTTTTTGTTTGGCCGCCCTTAGCTTTCTTCCAACCTACTCCCACACCAGACAACATTACTCGTTGAGGTAGGCGGTGATCAGGCATACGTAACACATGTCCTAACCACCTCAGCTGGTGAAGATTCACTACTTCATCAATAGACTTACCATATTTACCTAGTACTCTGTTTCCATCCCAGGTATTGCTTACTCGGTGGTTTCAGAAAACACGAACAATGCTTCAAAGACATCTATGATGATAGTTCTATCTCATAACATTATTATAATAAGAATTTATTATAATTGGAAGGCCATAATTAACAGTCATCTACCTGCATTGAATTGTTTTAAAATGCAACCCAGCACTTACAAAGCTAATGTATTAACGAATGTGACAAATGCAGTTAAAATTTATGCTTAGTTTCTCACCTTTGATGACGGCTAATAGAGACGGGGGGTTCTAAATATGTTTTTAGAACTATATCTTGCTTCATAATAGAAATTATTAACTCACAACTTTGGTGGAATCACATCTAAATACGTTGAACGTTACTGCTAATTTGGTGTATTCGGTTACATAGAAGATTATAATGTGTTTACATAAAGGATTTGGAAGTTGAAAACTAAAGCATTGCTTTTTTGTTTATCATTCTTGCGTCCTTGCCTATAGTCAATTATGAATAGCGACCTTACCGGAACCAACACAATGATCAAAGACAACAAAGACTGTTATTCTATGTCTGTAGATCTATCTGTATTAAGTAGTTTCAAGTCAGAATGGGAAGAAAACAAGATTTGATGAACCAGCCAGCACAAGCTCTATGTTCTATATTTGAGGTAGTGGTTTATATGTATGTGTGTAAATGCATGCTATGCAACAGACCAATTAGAGCAACAGTATCAATACAAAACGGCATTAAGGATAGAAAACTGATTAACGGGCACATAAATAATCAAATATAGTTCATCAATCGAAAATAATGTAATAACAGTTACTAGGTCAAATGAGAGGTTAGGACGAGAAATATCTAAAAACGATACAAACAAAATGTTTATTGCAAATACAAGCGATATATATAAAACATTCTGAAAAATAGTTTTGGAAATTAATCGTTCTTCTTGGCTATTCCATTATTGCAATAATATATACCATAGATTCATCTTTTAGTAGAATAAAATAATATATCAAATTAACTAAAAAAATTTTCAATTTTAAGATTACGTAAGAGAGCATTCATATTCTTCAATATCCATAGGATATACTTGCTTTTATTATTAAACTTTGAAGTTGTACAAGTTACTGATTCTTTTTGGTGGGACTTCAATATACTGGGACCATTTTGATTACCAAAGTGTATCCAGTTTTTAGCTGTATGCACATCGCTTCCAACTACCATTTTATTCCTTAAATAATGTGTACCTACGATTACTAGTTATTTACCGATCGAGTGAATTTCGTTTTTAAAGTGCTCACTTTTGTCTACATCAGCACTACTAGTTCTTGATTACAATATGGTTCGAGTGAGGATATGAGGTGTTGCATCAGCAATGACTATGTCAGGGAATTGTGTATGTATGTATACATGTATATGTGTATGCATGTGTATATAATCAACATAGAACCTGGCACATGTATACATCGGCCCAAGTTGCCATACCTCAAACACAGCAAGATTAACACCACATTAATAAAAGTAGAAGTTACTTCAATGACAATAATAGCGAAAACAAAGAAGGGTGAACATATAGAATATGGTTCAAGGAGGAAGAATTGGTGCTTGGAAAGATAATTATGAAATAATTTTAAGCTCACGATTTAATGGAGGACAAAGAGTGGACACATCTGCACTATTGTGACTGATTCTGAGCCATATTACCCAAAGTTTTCAAGCACTAGTTACGACATTTACACGGACCTTAACCTGGTAGTCTGCATCTACTGATACGACTCAAGCTAGCAGTCAATAAATTCATGAACTGGTGCCATGTTTTGGTTTGGCCGCCCCTAACTTTCTTCCATTCTACTCTTGTATCAATCATCATAGCGCATCGAGGTAAACGGTGGTTAGGTGTACGTAACACATGTTCCGACCACCTTAGTTGATGAAGATTTACAACCATATCGACTGATTTACCACCTTTCTTTAATATCCGACGTCTAGCCTCATTATTGCTTACTCGATGATCCCAGCTAATATAAGTGTTTCGAAGACATCGATGGTCAAACACCAATAACTACGAGTGTTATCTACTCTTAATGGCCACGTATAACATCCATACAGTTAGATAGAGCGAACTGTTGTGCAGTACGCTCTTCCTTTCGTTGAGAGACGAATATCTCGTCTACGCCACAGACGACGCAAGTTAACAAAAGCCCAACGAGTTTTTTGAATTCTTACTGAGATCTCATCAGAGCCTAACCCATCGGGGCTAATCACTCTTCCAAGATAAGTGAAGTGGTGGATGTGCTCAACTACCTCACTTTCTATCTTTAGCTTTGGTGTTGACGAAGACCAGTCCTGAAGCAACAACAATCTGCATTTAGTAGGGAAGAAAAGCATTGTGCCAGGCGAGAATAGGTTGTAATCTACACATGGTTTACACAGACAGTCGCCACCACAATATCTGCAAGTAAGAAGTCCCTGTTGACTGATCAAATTTTCTTTCTCCTTTCATGGACAGATTATCTTCTAATTCCAGTCTCAGGCTAGTATCCATCAAATCTACCTTGTGTATTTGATTGGAAATGTTACTTATTTGCTAATCAAACTCCTTTTTACTTAATGTAGACTGATATTAGTGAACATAAACGATAAATAATGAAAACTTACTGTTTCCTTTATCTGTTACTTCTTAGTTTAACAGCGCCACCAGTGTGACATTTGTAATAAGGAATCACTCTATTATTGGGGCATTGGGTTAAGTACGTAAGTACAACACAGATACCGGCACAAATTAAAAGTAATATTTAATTCTTGTAATAAAGTGTTCAGCACTTAAGGTTACCTAGTAGTACCTACACTGTATTCAATATCAGCTAGTACATTTAATTGATGAAGTTGATGAAGATTTAATCTTAAATACTACTGCTAGTGAATTGTTTTAGAATTGCAGATAACATCACATGATTGAGTTTCTTATTGATTAAGTAATTACCATCATTCTAATCAATCGTTCTACAACTCATTGAGCACCCAGATTTTAATTTACCTATATCTTCATCCGCTTTTTATCGAATATTTTAATCCCTCTGGTTTTTTGTTTACTTCTACACTTACTAATAATATTTTGTTTGATTTTAATTCAACTTATGCAATAGTTCAATATAATTTGCATTTTAGTAGGTTATACTGTATCACTTGATTGCGAAGCTGCGATACCACCTAAACTTGCTATTGCTGTAAGCGCCACAACTACTGTACCCCGATGCAAAACCATTGGTGATCTTGATCCTAGTCAGAGCGAACTTGAATTTGCCGTCACATGGCATTCCCCAGTAGTTAAATTTCGAACAGGTGACGTTGTTTATACTCGGTATGTAATATATTTCTTTCCGATCCACTCCATGATCTTTTATAAAACATGTTGTTCATATACACTAGTCGATAACAGTTATTTTTGTCTTGCTTTTTAAGGCTTTAGAGTCTATCAGCACTTTATTTATTGAATAAATTAAGCATTTTGACTCAATTTCTATACAATTCAACATTTGTTGTCTGCTTCATCAATAATATTATAGTGATATTCTGACGAGAGTTAATCTTTTTATTGAGTTAAACAACAGAAGCTCTCGTTTTGTATTTAATCTTACTATATTTCACCGATAGATTGAAAGCAAAAGCTGGCTTTCCGAAATTTGACTCGTTTACAAATCTTGGTTATCGTTACGGATTATGATTTTCGGATTTTGCGAACAGAAAAGGCAGCAGAAATCGGTAATACCAGATATATTTTCGGACTTACAGAAAAAATCACAATTAAAAGTTGTGTTGGTGAGTCAATCTCTGAAAAAGACAGAACGTTTGTCTGTTCTCATACTAAACGTTCGGAACGATGCTTAGAGCACTTCAAAGATTGGTTCACCAACAGACCCACCTAAGTGTCTCGGTTTGGTTTAAGTTACCTACTTTGGAATACAATTCATCTTCTGTGGACCCAGGATCATCAAAGCATCTTTCAAAACAATGAAGAAGAGAATTACAATGAATATTATCCAATGTTATGCACCCACCAACGACGAGGACAAAGACCAGTTTTATGATAGGCTGCAATCAATTATAGTGAAGTGTCCAGGAAAAGATCTGATAATCCTGATGGGGGACCTAGACGCCAAAGTCGGAATAAACAACACTACATATGAAGACATCATGGAACGACAGGGACTGGGAGAAAGAAATCAGAATGGTGAAAGATTTACAAATCTATGTGCTTTCAACAAAATGGTTATAGGTGGTACAATATTCCCCAACAAACCCATACACAAGGCTACATGGGTCTCACTGGATCATACTACAAAAAAATCAAATCAATCATATATGCATCAACAAATAATTCAGAAGATCAATGGGTGTTACGAGAACCAGGGGAGAAGCTGATATATCTTCAGACCACCACCTGGTGGTTGCCAAAATGAAACTGCGTCTAAAGAAGTAATGGACAACTGGAGTAACAGCATTACAACGGTTCAATACAGCCTTTCTTCGAGATACTGACAAACTCAAGGAATTCAAAATAGTTCTCAGCAACAGTTTTCAAGCCTTACAAGATCTGCTGAAAGAAGAAACTATTATGGAGGATAACTGGGAAGGAATCAAAGAAGCACTAACTTCAATATGTCAAAAGGTTCTGGGCTGCAAGAAGCACTATTACAAGAAATGAATCTCCACTGAAACCCTGAGCAAAATTCAACAAAGGAGGAACAAGAAGACAGAAATCAACAACAACCGAACATGAGCAAAGAGCACAAACTGAATACACAGAAGCAAATAGGCAAGTAACGAAGGGCATAGAGCCAACGAACGGAAATACATCGAAGGCCTTGCAACGACAGCAGAAAAAGCTGGAAGAGAAGGAAATATGAAACGGCTATATGACACAATGGAGAAACTGACAGGCAAATATAGTAAACCAGAGCGACCGGTCAAGAACAAAGAAGGCAAGCCAATCACCGAGATTCAAGAACAAAGGAACATATGGGTAGAACACTTTGAGGAACTCTTGAATAGGCCAGCTCCACTGGATCCAACAGACATCAGAGCAGAATCTACAGATCTCCCGATAGATGTCACTTTACCAATGATGGACGAAATCAAGATGGCCGCCAGACGAATCAAAAGTAAGGAAGCAGCAGGAGCTAACGATATACCAAATGAAGCACTCAAGTCAGATATAGAGGTGACGGAAAGGATGCTGCACGTTTTATTCAGGAGGATCTGGGAGGAAGAATAAGTGCCGGCAGACTGGAAAGGAGACACCTTATCACGATACCAAAAAAAGAGATTTGAGCAAATATGAGAACAACAGAGGGATCACACTATTGACAGTACCAGGGAAAGTCTCAAACAGAGTGTTACTGAACAGAGTGAAAGATTCAGTGGATACTCAACATTCGGATCAACAGGCTGATTTCCCAAAGGATCGGTCGTGCACAGACAAAATCGCAACAGTACGGATCATCGTTGAACAATCAATTGAACGGAACTCGTCACTGTACATCAACTTCATTGACTATGAGAAGGCGTTTCACAGTGTAAACAGGAAAACATTATGGAAACTTCTTCGACACTACGGCGTACCATAGGAACTCGTCAACATCATCCAGAATTCTTACGACGAACTACAGTGCAAAGTCGTGCACGGAGGACAGGTGGCAGATGCATCCCCAGTGAGGACCGGAGTCCGAAAAGGCTGCTTACTCTCACCTTTTCTCTTCCTTCTAGTGGTTGACAGGATCATGAGGACCTTCACATCTGACGGAATGTACGGAAATCAATGGACAAGTAGGATGCGACTCGATGATTTGGACTTCGCGGATGATCTAGCTCTTCTAGCTCATACACACCAACAAATGCAAGTAAAGACAACCAACGTAGCAGCAACTCCAGGATCAGTAGGCCTTAACATACGTAGGGGAAAGAGCAAGATCTTCAAATACAACACAGGGAGCACTAACCTAATCGAACTTGGTGGAGAAACTCTGGAAGGAGTGAATACTTTCAAGTACCTGGGAAGCAACAACGATGAACAAGGAGGATCAGATGCAGATGTAAACGCAAGGATCAGCAAAGCAAGGGCAGCATTCCTACAGTTGAAGAACATATGGGACTCAAAACAACTGTCAACCAATCTCAAAGTCAGACTCTCCAATTCAAACGTCAAAATAGTTCTAGTGTATGGAGCTGGAACGTGGTGAACTACTGCGAACATTCTCAGAAGGGTACAAGTATTTATAAACAACTGTCTACGCAAGATACTGAATGTCCGTTGGCCGGAAACTATCAGCAACAGCCTACTATGGGAGAGAACAAACCAACTTCCAGCTGAAGAGGAAATCAGGAAAAGGTGTTAGAAATGGATAGGACATACATTGCTGAAATCATCAGACTGCATCACGAGACAAGCATTAACTTGGAATTCTGTTTGGAAACTGAAAAGAGAAAGACCAAAGAACACACTGCGTCGAGAATTGAAAGCAGATATCAAAAGTATGAACATCAACTGGAAACAGTTGGAAAGGATTGCTCAGGACAGAGTTCAATGAGGAATATTGATGAGCAGGCCTATGCTCCTCTGTGTAGGAGTAACGAGCGTAAGTAAGTCTGTAAGTATTACGTCTGGATGTTTAGCTTTATGAAGATCTGAAAGCTTTCTGTAAAATTCTTTTCTTATTTTATGTAGGCTGCAATTTGTGGGGAAAGAAGTAAACAGAAATGACAACAATTTTACGACATCTGTACCTTTTCCTCCCAGTACACTTAGCCTGTAATAATACAAGCTACTGTTTATAGGGACCCTATTTAGGAGATGTCTGTTTTGACCTCATATTCACTGCCATACCAACACCTTACAGATCATTAAATATTGTTATCAGGTCACGAGAAAAACATAGGGTATGTTAAAAATGCTCTATACTTTGTAGGCATATCCAGGCAAATGACCATCATAAAATCCTATATACATGTTTTGTAGACACAGCTTACAACGATAACACGAGGTCCTAATGTCTTAACCAGTGAATACACCTGCCTGATTTGACATAATGTATATTGAAGGCTGAAATGTGTAGTTTTGAATGTGGTTTCAATTGGCGCAGGATGGCGTTTTTGGAACTCCAGTAGGTGGCTTTGATCAGCCATTAAGAAGTCGGAGACAGAACATGGTGGTTGATGGTGGAAATATAAAAAGTACTAGGAAGTGAAGAAGGGGTTTGATTATGAACCCGGTGGTGGTAGAAGTAAGGTGGCGGTTATCACATTCATGGTGTATTGCACTGTAGAAGCGTTTTTTGTTAGGGCACATTAAGAGAAAACTGAGTTATAAGTGGTTCTGACAATTTGTGACCTTGACCACAGAGCTCAAAGGACAGTTGCTTGTTTCCGGTTCCTCACGACCATATTATGAGTAGTTTTAAGTGTCTTTGCTCCGTACTTGTAATGACATCACCACGTGGGACGGAAATCCATAGAATGAAGTATCTTGTTCATTTTTAAAACCGAACTTTCCTAATGACATTATTCAGCATCGCTGTAATATCGGTTTCTGATGGGAGTACTCTCTTTCCATCACATCTCTGCGTAGTCGGCAGTACGGCTCCACCATCGTACCTTAATTTTTCTACTTTTCATGTTGTCGCACTCCAACCAACCTTATTGAGGAATGTTAAGACCTAAAGGAACGGGTATCCAACCCAATAAGGCTCTATTGCATCACCAAGTAGGACAAGCCCAACCATCACATCAAAGTTCTTAACATCGTTAGACCAGTGTTTAACTATTAATAATTTCTCATATCACAGACATGGTTTTAAAGAGATTTCATTGACTAAGTTGATGTTATTAATGGTTTTAATAGTATCTGGTATTGTATTTCACGTATTTTCCAAAAAAATTTCACAGTCGATACGTTCGTTGGTTTCCTGTCGATGGGATATCTGGAGCTAAATCATTACTAAATCATGCATTAGATAACTGGAGACAATGGGTCCATAAAATTGAAGATTGGCAAAATCCCATCCTCAGTAATCCGTAAGCAGCTTCATGTTATCTCATTTTCTGTATTTAATCTTGATATGGAACCGCATAATTCGGGAATTTATTATTTATAATTTCTTTAAGTTGTCTCTTCTCCTTAAAACGTATGTCTGATTCACATTAATGTAGTTGCTCCTGCATTGCACTTAGGATTGTTGGGACTAATTTAGTAACTATTTTCTGAGGAAACATCTCTGTTCAGTGGTTGGAGTACTGAACCTGATTATAATAGAATAAGCACTCAAGAAAGTGAAAATTAACTTATGTGCGTACGGCACATTCAGACTATCCACCTAAAAGAGGAAATTCATTGAATTTATGCTGGTATTCGTTTGACGGTTGGTAATTTGAGTGTCACTGGAGCAACAGTTGAAGGAAAGTAAGGTCAGAAGCGGCCAACATTAAGTCGTAAAACGTCAGAAAGGTTAATTGCTACTTATTTGAATACTACAAATATAAGTCACCTATTATTTTTATAAACAATCTATCCAATAATCAATTTATCAGAATTTATCGGATGTAACCTTGGTAATGATACATGTAAATTCGCTATGTTCCATAGATTTTCTTAAACAGCTTCACCCAATACGTATGAAATGTGACATCCAAAATGAATTCATTAACATATGGTTTCATGCCTATACGCAGTGAACAAAGTCCTAATTACAGTCTTATTTGATGCCAGCTTATTTAGATTGGTGGTCATGTTACAAACTTGATTGGTCGTATTTTTGTCTGTTATCAGGAACGAAAGTAGGATAGTAGTTACTGTGCAGTTGCAATGCTGTAAACTTTGGCAATTCAAAACGCCGATATGCCTTTATTGAAAAGTAAAGCAACCTTTCAGTTGCCGGGAGGTGGGGGGGGGTAACGAATCAATTCGACTTGTGCTACGACTACGACCTGATAGACTGGAAACGATGATCCTTTGATACGATGCCTTACTCAGTGGTATGGATAAGAAGATCAAGCAACGGTGAATAATTTATAACCAAGTCGTTTACTGAGTAATAACAATGGCTTTTATATATCGTATACTGGACCGATTAGTAACACGAAATACAAAACAGAATAAAGGGTGAGTTAGGAGGGATGATGTGTACAGGGATAATAGCATAATAATAAGGGTACAGTAATTCAGAAAGGATAAAATATATGGCAGCCTTTAATGAGTCTGTGAAAAGCTCCGTCAGAATTATCCACAAAAGTCAATAAGGGTTTTCTTATTTACATGAAAGTAAGGAACATTACTAAATATCAAGAACTCTATCATAAGCTTTTTGAAACCTTGTTTTAGTAAGATGGTCAAGCTAAGTGGAAATGTTCAGAGCCCAACGTCGAGTATTGGATAAATATGATAAATCGTTTAACAACATCGTAACTCATGACCAACAAAATTGGTTGAGACGCATCATCCACCCACTTACCCCGAGACGCTTGGCTGGGTAGCATAATGTCTTATTAGATAGGTGTTCAAAGCGAATGAACTGAAGTTTAATAGTCTATAAAACCGTCGATCTAGTCTGTGTAGTAGGGCGAAAACTTGATGGTTAGGAATCTCCAACTAATTGAAATATATGGTCGATGATCACTGACGTAACCCAAAAGATGCACTCAACTTTACCCTTCTGTATTAAGCATCATACTCGTTTGACCTTATTTCTACTTTAGAATTCTCATTTGCCTCTGGTTTCGTTTAACTTTTCACCTCTCCGCTGGTAATTCATAGAATTTCGAACTGACATACATTCTTGTTTGATTACACACTTTGGGCGTGTTTTATTCTCTGAAGCAACTGTATTATTTGTTAAGCTTTCAGTGTTCTTCTATATAACATAATTAAAAAAAAACTTCCTTTGGCTTTTGTTTGTCATTAGATAATCGGTAGTTGTGCATAGAAACAGTACACCCCTTCATAGGTTGAAAATAATTTTTAGTCTGCATTTCGTTAAAAACACCATTATCCTCTGTAATTATCCCCTTACTGTTGTTTTAACTGCTACTGCGATTTAGTGACTTGATGTTGTGTATTTATGCCCTGTATTTATGGAATACACATCATAATGAGCATACATAACTTTTTAATTTTAGTTCTAAGTCATGTGATTTCTTACCTTTTTTATTCAACAAATTAATGTCTTCCTGATATGTACAAAACTCCACCTAGAGACATCCTAGTATTTCTGCCGGTCATGAGCCCCGATAAAGGAGAGGGATTGGGTATTTGGTTACAAACCAATTTCCATGAAACCACAACCTTACTAAAAAAATACGCTAAGCAGTAAAAACCTTTATAGCCAATTTAACTCTACCCTAGGAGTTGAAAGATCTTCATTTCAATGAGTTATATCGCATCATAATGAAAGCCGAGTTTCTTCGGAAGTCACTAGGCCAATGTCCCTTCTGATGACCAAAGCAACAATCAATATAGGTACATAAAGGGTCTACACTATGTGAGACAGACATAAGCATACAAATATCTGAAGAAGAGATATAACCTAAAGATACTTGGAATAGGAGAAACCCATTGGTTACAAGCTGGACAGAAAAATTAGCCTCAGGAAAAGTGCTTTTATACTTCGGCCACGAATAAGAAAACGCCTCACACACACGAGGAGTAGCATTAATGTTGTCCCAAGAAGCATTGATAGTTTTTAAGAGATAGAAACCTCATGGACCTCGGATCATCAAGGCATCCTTCAATACGAAGAAGGAAGGAATTACAATGAATGTCATCCATTGCTACTCACCCACCAACGACAGCCACGAAGACGACAAAGATCAGTTCTATTCGAGGCTATAATCAACCATCGATAAACGCTCAGCCAAAGACCTGACTATTCTGATGGGAGACTTCGACCCCAAGATTGGAATGGACAACACTGGATATGAAGACATCGTGGGACGATATGGACTGGGAGAGAGGAACGAAAACGGTGAGGCTTGCAAACCTATGTGCCTTCAACAAACTGATTATAGGGGGTACCGTATTCTCCCACAAACGTATACACAAAACTACATGGGTTTCACCGAACCACATTACGGAGAACCAAATCGACCACATCTGCATCAATAAGAAGTTCAAACGGACCATGAAATACGTAAGGACAAGAAGAGGAGCTGATATAGCTTCAGATTGCCATCTAGTAGTGACTAAAATGAAACTGCAGCTCAAGAAGCACTGAACAACTGTAGCTACAGCATTGCAAAAGTTTAATACAGCCCTTCTTCGGGATACTAACAAACTCAACGAATTCAAAATAATTCTCAACAATAAGCTCCAAGCATTTCATGATCTATTAGAAAAAGATGGAACTAATATGGAGGACAACTGGAAAGAGATTAAGGAAACAATAACCTCAACATGTCAGGAGGTTTTGGGTCGCAAGAGGTACTACCACAAGGAATGGATCTGTTTATACTCTGGATAAGATCGAAGAAAGGAGGAGCAAGAAGATAGCAGTCGGTAACAGCCGAACGAGAACAGAGATAGTCAAGTACACAAAAGCCAACAAGCAAGGGAAGAGGAGCATTAGAACGGATAGACAGAAATATATGGAAGACCTTGCAATGACAGCGAAAATAGCTGCAAGAGAAGGAAACATGGGGCATCTTTACGGATCTCCCTATAAACACCGACACACCAACAGTCGAACAAATCAAAATGGCCATCCGACAAATCAAGAGTAGCAAGTTAGAAAAGCCAGACAACATATCAGGTGAGGCACTGAAGTCAAATATTGAAGTAAAGACCGGTGTCAGACAAAGTTGCACTGTCGCCCTTTCTATTTCTGCCGGTGGTTGACTGGATTATGAAAACTGCAACATCTCAGGGCAAGCCTAGAATACTAGAGGCAACTAGATGACTCGGACTTTGCACATAACCTAGCTCTTCTATCCCGCACACAGCTTCAAACGCAGATGAAGACGAACAATGTAGCGGCGGCCTTGTTTCAGCTGACAGTAGACCTCAACATACACAAAGGGAAAAGAATGACCCATCAATACAAAACAACAAACACTAACCTGATTTCACTTGACGTAGAAATTCTGGAAGATGTTGAAACCTTTACATACTTGGGCAGCATCATCGATAAACAAGGAGAGTCTGATCTTTGGCAGATGTGAAGGCGCTTATTGGAAAGGCAAGGGCAGCATTTTCACAACTGAAAAACATCTGGAACTCAAACCAACTGTCAGTCAACATTAAAGTCAGAATTTTCAATACAAATGTGAAGACAATTCTGTTGTATACAGCTGAAACTTGGGGAACTACGAAGAGCATCATTCAAAAGATACAAGTAATTATAAACAACTGTCTACGTAAGGTACTTAAGATCCGTTGACCAGATACCATCAACAACAACCTTCTGTGTCAGAGAACAAATCAACTACCAGCCGAGGAAGAAATTAGGAAGAGACGCTGAAGGTGGATAGGACATACATTGAGGAAATCATCAAACTGTGTCACAAAACAAGCACTGACTTGAAATCTTGAAGGCCAAAGGAAAAGAGGAATACCCAAGAACACATTACGTCGGGAATCGGAGATAGACATGATTATCAGAATGAACTACACTTGGGAATAGCTGGGAAGAAAAGTCCAGAACAGAGTTGGTTGGAGAAGGCTGATCGGCGGCCTATGCTTCACATAAGGTAACAGGCACTGGTTGATTGATTGTTTCCTTTATGCTGCTTGTGGTGAATGATGCATATAAACTTAATAAAATCTGGACTACCCGAATTTTGATTGGTTACTTAGAGCGTAGGCAGACAGGTGGAGTATCACTATTGAATAAATAGTTAATTGCAACTTACATTTACCCTTTCACATTGTACATGTGATTTCTCACTCTTTATTGCTGCTAACATATTTGTCGTGCCCAACTCGTCTGCTTTTTAAGTGATTAGTCGGATTATTACATCTGAGTAATAGATTAACGCAAGGTTGGGATTTACTGAAAGCTATCGTATCGTTCGTTTTGTCAGCTACTTAGTTATGCAGCCATCCTCCATACATACGAAACCGTATTCAGTTCGACAGTATATATCTGAATTCTTTTATAATTGTGGTACTTCTGTAGTGCGATTCCTAAACATCTTTCTTTATGGCGTAGATGTCACCGTATCTCATATTAACACCAACTATATTCTATATATTTGGTTTTTAAACAAATTGTTCCACATATTTTTCCCATAAGCAGTTATTCAATTTTTTTTCTACATTATACAGGTCACTTCCAGATTGGTATAAATCTGCCTTATTCAATGAATTATATTACCTTAGTGATGGTGGTACTGTATGGCTGGATCCCATTCAAGTTGACTGTTTTAAATCAGATTTGGTCAATTGTATACCGTTAGATCTTGTACGAGGTTACAAAAATGGTGTAGATCTAGATCCATATAAGTTAACTGGTCGTAAAATTAAAACTCCGACTACGGTAACGGAAGATGTGAAAGTAGATTCTTGGGATCATCGTGCTAGATTAGCACGTGAAATGGGTTTATTTGCATATCTTGAAGGTAAGAAGTAATTTTTCCACACGAAATGTCTTTTGTTTATTCTTCTGATGATATTTGCGCTAAGATTAAGTCAAGGGCAACGACATACAAAGTTTACCTCAAATATCCTCTACATTGAAGAGTTTTCCTACAAAATTTGTTAACTTGCCCACTTCTGAACACTGAATTGCATACCTTGTAACATGCGAGTTGTTAATGAGTTTTTTTAAATGGTAGGTGAATATTTCACATTTTCTTTCAAAAATGGGATTTATGATAACTTATACATACGATCGAATATTACAATTCATTTAGCTCTTACCCCTTACGTTTTTTCTTATATTGATTTGTCGTAGCGTCTCGTAAATTATCTGTTGGAGAATCAACTAGCTTAACAAGTTAATTTCAACTTTGATCTAATGGGTTATTGCACATTTTTGCTTGCTACTATATGTCGGTTTTTCAGATCAAAAGATCTGTTTTCTGAAAATAATGTACATTTAATATAGATACATATGATAGACACCCAGCTATAGTTGTCAACATCTTCATGATCTGATATACTAACTAAACATTAATTTACTAATCTATAACAACATGTCTTTCTAAAGCCGATATTGAATAATCGGATGCATAAGAACATAAGAAATGAAAAAAATATTAACATGTGCTTCAAATTGATTTCAGCTCAACTTATTTTGTCATACTAGATTCTGTAGCATACGGATTTATTATTTATCCTTTCAGAAGTTGGATTAGCTTTTATAAGATATGTTCTGAAACTAATTAAAACTAACTAAAATCGACACGCTTCCAATAGTGGAATCAATATGATATAATTGTTAGTGCATGCAATTCAAGGCAGTATCAGAAGAGTAGAAATCACCTACTTGTTGTATTTCAAGAATATTATCTTTATAATAGCACATTTACAGTATTACTGGCAGAATTGTTTTGGATACTTCACGATTTCCCAGTCGTTTCGAGCTTTACGTGTGTCTATTATAGGTGGTCATATTTCATTTTAGGTCATGAATATCGAATGTACAATACATATGATGTACATCATGATGCATCATGGGCTCTAATCAAATTATGGCCTAAATTACAATTAGCTTTAAATTATGACTGTGCTGACTTGACTATTGCTGAAGACCCAACAGCTGTCTACTATATCTATGGTGGTAAAACGTATTCCAGAAGTTCAGAGTGTGCAGTTGTTCATGATTTTGGTGATCCAGAGGATGAACCGTGGAGATGTACTAACGCTTATATAATGTTTCCTACAGATGCTTGGAAAGATCTGAACTCAAAGTTGATTTTGCAGGTTTGGCGTGATTGGCGTATTACACATGACCATCAGTATTTGCTGTATATGCTACCGATTGTATCTGTAAGCTTTTTTTGTTAATTATGTAACCATCAAAAAACGAAAAGATGCAGTGTAGTCGTGAAGTATTTTACTTAGTAGTATTACCATTTCAGCATATTTAAGGTTGTAGTAGGACTTTAAGTGAATCCCTCTTGTCTTTTTCATAAATATAATAACGCTTCAGTTAACGTTAGTTAGGCTCAAAGCACTTTGTCGTTTCCTACCCGTGAAATGTAAACCTCGGTTAGGTAATACTGGGAACCAGGCTTCATTGAACAGCTTTTTCGTTCTAGAATGCGACTTCTCAGCAGTCACCGGTACCAATGGTTCGACGTCTCATGGTAAGGTTCTCGCCTCAGTCAGTTTAAGGTGTTTCATTTAATTACCTATTTATTCAGTCATCTTAAAGCTGAATTTCTATAATAAATGCAATCAGTTGTAAATGCACTATAGTTTAAATAGCACTATACACTTGGTTTTGTATTTGTAATGCTCTTATTAGTACTAATTGGTACTCTGCATTTGGTATTTCGAATCGCAGTCGTGAAATGACAATACGAACTCAGAAACATTAGTAATATTATCACCGTACTGACCTGTAATGTAACCACATATGCTGGCCCATAGACAAACTAAGTGACTACGTGCCAGAGTGTGAGTCATTCAGTTTAATGTATGTAGAAGGGGGGGTACATCAATAATATCCTATGAAGGTCAATATAACAAAGGGGGTGATGGGTAGACATACAGACAATTGGTGAATCTAAACTCTGTTGGTGAACTTGCGCAACTACAGACGACCTTGGAACACCTTTTAACCAATGAGAATGCAGTGGTAGATAAAATCATTTATTGTGTAAAATGATATCTTTAAAAAGTTACATAGGATAAAATGTTTTACGTGATTTATGAACTTTTGAAGGTTAGAGACGGGTTCATTAAGTTTGGATTCATAATATGCACACTATAGGAACTTATTCATATGGCTCCATATCATGTTGTTTCTAAAACCTTTATAAGGTATAAGAAACTCCTTCAGACGTGACCAGTATCCTTCGATGTTTTGTGTGTGAACACCAATACTTGGGTCCACAAAATGTCTTTCGTGAACTACGGTATGGTGAACATATTCAAGTACACGAAGGGGCCGATAAGCTCTCCAGTCGTCAGTATAAATTGTCCATCCTAGTAAAACGTACATCTGGACTATTGGTATCAGGGTCCTTGCAGTTCGATCTGGGACATACTGGAAATGTCCCTTTCCTAATGTTCGGTCGTAACTACCAAGAACCTATCAGTAAGATTAAAGCAATTAGTACTTACCCATTCAGTTTTCAGAGATCTTCCTCTATTATATTTTCTCTTCCTAATAGCTGTTTCATCTATTTCAACAATTTTTCTTACGCCTCCTAGCGACAGACTTAAACGTAACAGTATTTCTGAACATATATCTCTACCGTGCTGATATTATTGCACTGGCGACACTTTGCTTATATTTATGAGAGATGATGTCAACGATGCAGGCAACTGCATAACCTACAATACAACTAACACACAGGTTTGCCTAAGTGTTAGTCTAGACTGGCTAAAGAAGCTGCATGTTCTTATCGATTTCTTTTGCCAGCAACCATTTCAATAGAAGATAACTCCATCTCGCGTATCTGTGGATGGTGCTTGAGCCATATTGAGTCCGCGATCACTAATCAACTCTATACAAAGTAATCAGACAACTTGTAGATTAGTGATAATAACGTCCTCATTAAAAATTCAAATCAACCGATCCACTGTAACCATTTTGAACTTGACTAAGCGCACGACCTTGAAACGACTACCTTTATTCTCATTGTCCATCTTAAGTTCGCCAGCAAAGTTTAGTTTCAGCAAAATACACGTAGGTCATATAATTGTCCGAGTATATTGTCCGGATTCATCAGTATTCTTTCATATCTTAACATTATCTGATGTTGCGTCTTACCTACTCCCCATAGTATTCTAGTTGTAATTTTAATTTAAGTGAAAAAGCGTTCATTGCTTGACACCAATATTATTGACTGGATCGTATCAACAACTAAGGCTGTACATCACTGTAGAGTACAAAGCTGGCTCCAAGCAGATATCCTTTTCACCGTTTTTAATTCTAGTTGTTTTGCAGACATTACTCGTTTTTATGACGATTCCCCACGAGTACCTCAACTATAATCTTTCAGTTTTACGTTGTTTCTGTTATATTTTGATTATCGTCTGCCCTTTCATCAATTGTTATATCTAAAATATATTCGGTCTAATTACTCGTATGGCAAATTATAGTATATGACCTTGTTAATTACCGATCAGTTCCCGACCAGTCCTCAAACCGGGATTAGCGAGCCAACCACACAGAAATCATATTGTGTTTTAAACACTCCTTTATATATACATGAAGTCAGACGACACATCGAACCAATTATGAATTTTACATTAATACAAAACAAAGGAGGTTGTGGCAGTGAATAGGAGTAACTTGTACACAACCAGTTATCTGTAGTTCATAATGAAGGACAATATACTAACAGCGAATATACTAACGGAATGATGGGGTAAGATGAACGTAACAATTAAAGAAATGGAATGTTTGCACTACCTACAGTTAAAATAATTGACATAGTATTCTAAAATATAGTTCTGAGAATTCGTTACTCTTCTTTAGTTTCCTAATATAACAGTTTCACATTCTCAATATAAGAAGTTACATTCGCATTCTTCTTATGGATAACAAGCAGTTATACTAAATTCTACTTAGGAACTAACATAATACGTTAAAAAAAAACAATTTCTTTGTCGTTTCTATTCACTACAAGTTGATTTCAGTTGGTTACAATTGGACACCACAGAGCACTGGACAGTTATTGTGACATAGTATGGGACTTTTTAGTAGGATGTCAGAGTTGTCCGTTTCTTCCTGGCTTTCTTATGGTATCGGATCAGTATTAGTCTGTAACGTGTGCAAACAACATGAAAACTAGCCTTCTATAAACCATTTTGGCTTAACAAATAAATCGTATGTGATAGTGCTTGAAAGTCATTACTGTATGAAACCTTAACATTAACTTCGACTAATCAGTGTAGTTTTTTTTAGAGGATTTTACGAAAATCCTTGGTGGCTTGGGATTCAGACAATGACGGGTTAATTGAAAATTCAAAATTTCCTGATCAAACATATGACGCATGGGTTGGAAAAGGTTTGACGTAAGTTGTTCACTTTACTTCGAATCCTTACTTGTTATATCATCTTCAGTGATACATACTGCTTATATAGAATATCTTCCACTTCAACAGTAATGTGCTTTAATTTTTAACTATTTCTTTTGCTTGAAAATAATTTTCAATCATTGCTTCATGAATAAACTGAAAGCATCATGTAAAACTAGGAAAGTTTGAGAAACTCCTTCTTTCTGTCTTAATTGTGTATACTTGGGGCTTAGAGATAATATATCTAGTACCCCTCAGATACAATTGATTCTTCAATAATTTCAGCCCTTAATGAAACTGTTGACAGTTCGCGTTGAACCCGCCACTACCCTAGCTGCTACCTTGACGTGGCGTTCGGGCTTGCCTTTTGTGATGACCCAACTGAGCTATATTGGCTGGAACGCATGTTCCTCTAGGCCCTATCATGCCAAGCAGGTCTGTTGGAGAGTGATAAGACTGAAGATAGCGACCTAAGATCTGAGGGCGAAGTCGTACTGCTAACTGCAGCGAGGTTTGTCAGCAGTAACGTGTTTCCCTCGGATAGCCAGCATCTGCAACGATGCCGCCTTCTTAAAGAAAGAAAGGGGTTAGGAAAGTTCGACCCTAAAAATGTCACACCTCACCTTGCTCCACGGATTTCCGTTTCCAGCAGTAACGTCTTCTAGAGAACGGAGCTAACACTTCCAAAACTTCCCATAACAAGGTCGTGCGTGATCGACCTCATGCAGTTGTCTCTTGGGCTCTGCGATGGCTCTCCTAGGTCACTATGACCAATACTAACCCACTTTCCTTTTCAGGTACCTGAAGATGTAATATCCTTTCATGGTGTGGGCAGCAACGAAGTGACAATACCCTTCAAACCTCTAACAGCACACGAGATCATCTTGTTCGAGATCAAATCCCACCATCAACTCCTAATAACTCTCTTATCTCCATGCCTAATCCTTCTAGCATAACTTTATCACCTCGCACCTCTAATGCTAATGGTTTGAGTTCACGAAACGTTATTACAGGTCTCCTGAAACCTCGTACTAAACTATATATTGGAGCTTTTAAGGTTCGAACTTTATGCCAAATAGGACAACAAGCTTCCTTAGCTATGACTCTAGAATCCCACTCCGTCGATGTTTGCTGCATTTCTGGAACGCGTATACAGGATCCAAGTATAGTCATTTGTTTGACCTCACCTTGTGAAAATAAGGAATCTGCTCGGTTCACTCTTCTTGTTTCCGGGGACCCCACTGCTACCACTCGAGACCTTGCTGGTGTAGGTATAGCACTAAGTTTAAAAGCCCAACAGGCTATTGTCGACTGGATTCCAATAGACAGTCGCTTGTGCGCAGTCCGTCTAAATGGAACGGTAAGGACTCGGAAACACATGGACACACGCCGTTGCCTCTTTGTTATTTCTGCGCACACTGCTACTGATTGCAGCTCAGATGAAGTGAAAGATGAATTTTACAGAAAGCTTTTCGACCTCTTTCGCAAAGCTAAGCGCACTTATGTAGTAATAGTGGCTGGTGATTTTAATGCCCAAGTAGGTAGACTTAAGAAAACCGAAAGGCACCTAGGTGGATCTTGTGGTGTTGAGGCTTAACGAACAGATAATGGCTGTCGTTTACTACAACTATGTTCAGATAAGCGTTTATTTCTCGCAAGCACCTACTTTGAGCATAAGGGAAGAAATCAGTTGACATGGTGACCTCCACAATCAACTTAACGCAGGAAGTAAATAGATCACATTGCTATCAGCCGCCGTTGGAGAGGCTCGACAGAAGACTGCCGCTCATTTTGGAGTACATGTTTAGACTGAGATTATGGTTTAGTACGATTGCGTATTAGTCTGCATTTCGCTGGACGTAAAAGATCCACGTCAAGGATCCCTCTCGTAGTTCAACTTAATAATGGAAATGTCACGAACATATTTCAGGAACAACTAGAAAACCAATTAGTCAACTGCGTAAGCTGTACCCATCACGAGTTAGCTTGGAATGATATCCAAAAAGCTGATGTCTACTAGTAAATTATACCAAAAAGGTTAAGAAAACCCAGTGGATTTCAACTGCATCTACTGAACTGATAGATGCTCGGTAACACATTCCGTCAGGTTCTAAACACGATGAGAAACGAAGGCAGCTTAAACACAGGCTGGTTACAAGCTTACGTAATTATCGTGAGTAGTGGTGGGTGGCGAAGGCTAAAGAAATGGAAAAGGCAGCGGCAAAAGGTGACAGTAGGCAACTGATCAGACTTATCAAGGAAATGGGTATCAGAAATCCTACTGTAAGTGAAACTATCTCCGATAAAGATGTTTCCACTATTCACTGTCAATCCAAATGATTAGACCGAAAGGCAGAACACTTTGGGGAACAGTTCAACTGGCCCTCGGCCTTATCCCAGTTTACCACTATCCCCGAACAATCTGTATAACAAACTGATTCCAGTCCCCCAAGTCTTAGTGAGGTTGAGAAGGCTATAAGGAATCTATAGCGAAGGAGATCACCAAGACCTGATGGATTAACGCCTGAGATATTTAAAGATGGTGGTCCATTTTTAGCAGCGAGGTTGACCAGGATCTTGATTAGAATGTGGTTACTTACTTACTTTATTACGCCCGTTACTCCTAACAGAGGAGCATAGGCCGCTCATCAATATTCCTCATTGAACTCTGTCCTGAGCAATCCTTTCCAACTGTTTCCAGTTGATGTTCATACTTTTGATATCTGCTTTCAATTCTCGACGCAGTGTGTTCTTTGGTCTTTCTCTTTTCAGTTTCCAAACAGAATTCCAAGTTAATGCTTGTCTCGTGATGCAGTCTGATGATTTCAGCAATGTATGTCCTATCCATTTCTAACACCTTTTCCTGATTTCCTCTTCAGCTGGAAGTTGGTTTGTTCTCTCCCATAGTAGGCTGTTGCTGATAGTTTCCGGCCAACGGACATTCAGTATCTTGCGTAGACAGTTGTTTATAAATACTTGTACCCTTCTGAGAATGTTCGCAGTAGTTCACCACGTTCCAGCTCCATACAGTAGAACTATTTTGACGTTTGAATTGGAGAGTCTGACTTTGAGATTGGTTGACAGTTGTTTTGAGTCCCATATGTTCTTCAACTGTAGGAATGCTGCCCTTGCTTTGTCAATCCTTGCGTTTACATCTGCATCTGATCCTCCTTGTTCATCGTTGTTGCTTCCCAGGTACTTGAAAGTATTCACTCCTTCCAGAGTTTCTCCACCAAGTTCGATTAGGTTAGTGCTCCCTGTGTTGTATTTGAAGATCTTGCTCTTTCCCCTACGTATGTTAAGGCCTACTGATCCTGGAGTTGCTGCTACGTTGGTTGTCTTTACTTGCATTTGTTGGTGTGTATGAGCTAGAAGAGCTAGATCATCCGCGAAGTCCAAATCATCGAGTCGCATCCTACTTGTCCATTGATTTCCGTACATTCCGTCAGATGTGAAGGTCCTCATGATCCTGTCAACCACTAGAAGGAAGAGAAAAGGCGAGAGTAAGCAGCCTTTTCTGACTCCGGTCCTCACTGGGGATGCATCTGTCACCTGTCCTCCGTGTACGACTTTGCACTGTAGTTCGTCGTAAGAATTCTGGATGATGTTGACGAGTTCCTATGGTACGCCGTAGTGTCGAAGAAGTTTCCATAATGTTTTCCTGTTTACACTGTGAAACGCCTTCTCATAGTCAATGAAGTTGATGTACAGTGACGAGTTCCGTTCAATTGATTGTTCAACGATGATCCGTACTGTTGCGATTTTGTCTGTGCACGACCGATCCTTTGGGAAATCAGCGTGTTGATCCGAATGTTGAGTATCCACTGAATCTTTCATTCTGTTCAGTAACACTCTGTTTGAGACTTTCCCTGGTACTGTCAATAGTGTGATCCCTCTGTTGTTCTCACATTTGCTCAAATCTCTTTTTTTGGTGTCGTGATAAGGTGTCTCCTTTCCAGTCTGCCGGCACTTATTCTTCCTCCCAGATCCTCCTGAATAAAACGTGCAGCATCCTTTCCGTCACCTCTATATCTGACTTGAGTGCTTCATTTGGTATATCGTTAGCTCCTGCTGCTTCCTTACTTTTGATTCGTCTGGCGGCCATCTTGATTTCGTCGATCATTGGTAAAGTGACATCTATCGGGAGATCTGTAGATTCTGCTCTGATGTCTGTTGGATTCAGTGGAGCTGGCCTATTCAAGAGTTCCTCAAAGTGTTCTACCCATATGTTCCTTTGTTCTTGAATCTCGGTGATTGGCTTGCCTTCTTTGTTCTTGACCGGTCGCTCTGGTTTACTATATTTGCCTGTCAGTTTCTCCATTGTGTCATATAGCCGTTTCATATTTCCTTCTCTTCCAGCTTTTTCTGCTGTCGTTGCAAGGCCTTCGATGTATTTCCGTTCGTTGGCTCTATGCCCTTCGTTACTTGCCTATTTGCTTCTGTGTATTCAGTTTGTGCTCTTTGCTCATGTTCGGTTGTTGTTGATTTCTGTCTTCTTGTTCCTCTTTTGTTGAATTTTGCTCAGGGTTTCAGTGGAGATTCATTTCTTGTAATAGTGCTTCTTGCAGCCCAGAACCTTTTGACATATTGAAGTTAGTGCTTCTTTGATTCCTTCCCAGTTATCCTCCATAATAGTTTCTTCTTTCAGCAGATCTTGTAAGGCTTGAAAACTGTTGCTGAGAACTATTTTGAATTCCTTGAGTTTGTCAGTATCTCGAAGAAAGGCTGTATTGAACCGTTGTAATGCTGATACTCCAGTTGTCCATTACTTCTTTAGACGCAGTTTCATTTTGGTAACCACCAGGTGGTGGTCTGAAGATATATCAGCTTCTCCCCTGGTTCTCGTAACACCCATTGATCTTCTGAATTATTTGTTGATGCATATATGATTGATTTGATTTTTTTGTAGTATGATCCAGTGAGACCCATGTAGCCTTGTGTATGGGTTTGTTGGGGAATATTGTACCACCTATAACCATTTTGTTGAAAGCACATAGATTTGTAAATCTTTCACCATTCTGATTTGTTTCTCCCAGTCCCTGTCGTTCCATGATGTCTTCATATGTAGTGTTGTTTATTCCGACTTTGGCGTCTAGGTCCCCCATCAGGATTATCAGATCTTTTCCTGGACACTTCACTATAATTGATTGCAGCCTATCATAAAACTGGTCTTTGTCCTCGTCGTTGGTGGGTGCATAACATTGGATAATATTCATTGTAATTCTCTTCTTCATTGTTTTGAAAGATGCTTTGATGATCCTGGGTCCACAGAAGATGAATTGTATTCCAAAGTAGGTAACTTAAACCAAACCGAGACACTTAGGTGGGTCTGTTGGTGAACCAATCTTTGAAGTGCTCTAAGCATCGTTCCGAACGTTTAGTATGAGAACAGACAAACGTTCTGTCTTTTTCAGAGATTGACTCACCAACACAACTTTTAATTGTGATTTTTTCTGTAAGTCCGAAAATATATCTGGTATTACCGATTTCTGCTGCCTTTTCTGTTCGCAAAATCCGAAAATCATAATCCGTAACGATAACCAAGATTTGTAAACGAGTCAAATTTCGGAAAGCCAGCTTTTGCTTTCAATCTATCGGTGAAATATAGTAAGATTAACTACAAAAGGAGAGCTTCTGTTGTTTAACTCAATAAAAAGATTAACTCTCGTCAGAATATCACTATAATATTATTGATGAAGCAGACAACAAATGTTGAATTGTATAGAAATTGAGTCAAAATGCTTAATTTATTCAATAAATAAAGTGCTGATAGACTCTAAAGCCTTAAAAAGCAAGACAAAAATAACTGTTATTGACTAGTGTATATGAACAACATGTTTTATAAAAGATCATGGAGTGGATCGGAAAGAAATATATTACATACCGAGTATAAACAACGTCACCTGTTCGAAATTTAACTACTGGGGAATGCCATGTGACGGCAAATTCAAGTTCGCTCTGACTAGGATCAAGATCACCAATGGTTTTGCATCGGGGTAAAGTAGTTGTGGCGCTTACAGCAATAGCAAGTTTAGGTGGTATATCAGCTCAAAAAACACAAGGTGGTTTCATTCATTGTCGTGGTTGTTTAGACCAAATATTCACACTTCGTCAGGTCCTGGAACATAGGCACGTTTTAGACTCCCAACAATTACTGTTTTCCGTGACCTTAAGGCGGCGTTTGACTCTGTCGATCGTAAGGTTATTTGGCAGTGTCTGTTATTTAAAGGCTTACCAGAGAGTTACATTAACCTTACACAATTTTTCTACTCAGACACCATATGTCGATTCAGAGCTTCTGGCGGTTTATCGATGGAGCTGATTACCTCAATGTGTGTTCTTCATGGTTGTCCGCTAACCTCATTTTTATTTAAATTTTCGATTGTCATACTTTTAGGGTTGACTTTGTCATCGTTTGATTTTTCCGGTGTCGACCTTTTTTAGAAGATATACTTACTGACTTAAAATATGCGGGTGATATAGTTCTATTGGGTGAAGATTCTGATAAAAACGCAGAATCATTTGACTACCTTAAACATGAATGTAAGCATGTTTGAGATTCTTTTTTCCCCATCTAAATTCAAAATACTGCTTCAGCGTAGTAGTTGAATGTGTTTACTGCCCTACTTGTCTTAGGAGCCTTATCAGTCCTGGCGGTCTGGTGTCTGTTGAAATCTCGGCTCGTAAACATATGGCTCGGTTGTTTTTGCCAATTTGCGTCACTTGTAGCCTAGGCAAGACATTCGTTTATTGACGAAAGGACGCGTTTGCTGTGCAGCATTTCTATCTGTCATACTTTATGGGTGCAAAAGATGGCTATTAAGAATCGGTATCTTCGAAACATTACTCGTGTTTGCTGGGACTACCGACCAAGTACTACATAGTTTAGAAATAGTTTACTAGGTAAACATGATAGATCTGTTGATGAAGTAGTAAATCTTTATCAGCTGAGGTGGTCAAGACGTGTTATACATGCTAAACCACCGCCTACGTCAACGAGCATTGCTGTCTAGTGTAGGTGTAGGCTGGAATAAAGCTAGGGGCGACTAAACAGAAACATCCACCATTCCATGAAGTCATTGACAATTGGGCTGAGTCATGTTAATAGATGCAGACTACCTGGTTGGGGTCCACAAATGATCTTAACTAGTGATTAGTGGCATTAAGTGACGTGTCTCGAAATCATTTACAATAGTGCAGGTGCATCTGTTCATTGTCCTTCAAAGTCTAAGCTTCTGAATTCATCACAATTTTCTTTTTTACTGAATTATATTTTCCTAGATCTCTATTCCTTTTCATGAATACTAACTCTGTTACTACCTCCACTACTCTGGGATCTGATCTGACAATTTCATCTCTATCTGATAATTGGGGTATGGCAACTTGAATTGATGTTCGCATGTGCCAAGTTCTACGTTACCACTGACTCACTGAACGCGCGTCATCCAACTTCATGGTCTGCGACTGATCTGTGGGACTGAAATTTTTGAACTGATTGGTCCGTGAGTAGTGGCTAAATATCATGTTTACCTAAGTCCCGTACTGTTGGTCGAATTCTGTCGATCAAATGGCTTATCATGTATACTCTGTCGTGTTTTAAAATGGTTAGAGTTAGTCGTCAAATTGATTGGCAGAATTCCAATGGCACCAACAGACTAGACGAATATAACACAGATTACAACTTACTTATCAATCAATGTAAATATCTCAGTCCGTCAGAGCGCCATCAGTGATCCAAAAGCTCATTAGTAACAGTTACAGACTCTGAAGATGAATAACGTTTGTTCGTAGTTCCCCCAAAACTATTGCTTCCATCAAGAATTCAGGTGTGCATTGCTGATGAGTTCCCAGCACTACGAAACCTAGGTCACTGTTTTCTGCAGACTGACTGCAACCATCTTGTGGCATTTTCCTTGAATATATTTCTTAGAAACTAAATATCGTAATTCCCCACGTTATCGCTTTAATTTTTATATATGAATAAACTATAAATTCAGACAGATTGATAACCTGTGGCAGCAATATAACTTTCAATTGTATTTTCCAAATGTCTGTGATATCTTATACAATTATACTCAGCAGTATGGAGTTTTACATGATAAATCACCAGTTATCTTGCCACACCTTTTGTAGTCACAGTTAATTGAAGGTAATTAAAATGAATTAAAAATTAATATTAATAATAATTATTATTATAGGAGCTTATTTATCGTTGACTATAGACTACATAAGTGAAGAATTGTAAAATCATCACAATCTACGGGGCTGATATGCATCAGTAGTTTGATTAGAGGGCAAAAGATTTTATAATTGCGTAGTCTATCTAGAATTGCACCAGTCTATGGTGTGTTCAGAATCACGCAAATCTCATCTTCGAAAGTTCTGTTTACATTTTAAGGCCTCTTTTATATTTGCTCCAGTTATTGTGTATTATTTTTCTTGAATATTTGAGTACTTAAAATAATTCATTATTCTGTCTTATGTATTGTGATCAGTCAATCAATCAATACCTGTTACCCTATGTAGAGCATAGGCTGCCGATCAGCCTTCTCCAACCAACTCTGTTCTGGGCTTTCCTTTTCAGTTATTCCTAAGTGTAGTTCATTCTTTTAATCATGTCTATCTCCGATTCACGACGTAATGTGTTCTTTGCACACGCACCATTTTAGCCGATTCTGAGCTATGTCACCCAGAGTCCCTAGCTATTAATTAATATTACTGCATTTAGGTGGGTCGCATCTTTATTATTGCTTAAGTGAACTTTCACTCGTTTCTGTAATTTACTCTCGGTTTTCCCAAAGCTGGATTGAATTCTAATGGGTCTTCCTTTTATGCTTTTTTTTTGTGTTAAATAAGATGAAAGCATATGGATGCGCGTACTAGAACATGATCACAATCTAAACACGTACTCCAGAAATAGTGGACAGTCTTTGATCGAGCCTCTCCAACAGCGATCGGTAGAGATGTGGTCTATTTGGGTCCACCGTTGAGTAGGTTCATGAAGTCGCCAAATTAGACAATGTCGCTTTTTTTGGTTAAATTTGAATGCTTACTAGAAATAAATACTTATCCGAACATACTTGCAGCAGGCGATCATCACTATCCGTTCTCTGAACTGGGACACCGAAACACCAACCTAATTTTTTTTCAGTTTGATGTAAGCTACTTTCTTAGGCTTTAAAATCAACAACCATGAGTTCCAAATCTGAGTGTTCAGCCTTAGGAATAAGTTCGTGGAGTAAGGCGAAGTGTGCACTTTTACGGCCGACCTTTTTCTAAGCCTACCCTTCCTAAATGGGAAGGCAGAATCTCTGTCATACTGGCTACTCGAAGTTGGTGGGGGGGGGGTATTCTACTTCGCTTTCAGACCTTAGGTTTACTTCTTTTTGTCAGTGATCAAAGATTTTAGCTGATGTATCTCGAAATCCTTCTCAATACCGCATATGTATTCACTCCTTATCTTCTTGTAGCTCTTGAGTCCCAGCATTTTGACTAACGATGAAGCTTCCGTAAAATACACAGCTCCTTCACTGGTTATAGTTGGCTGTATCAGAAGGTGTCAATAAATAAATCACACTCATCTTCGATGTCAATTACGTAATATATTTTTAGCTATGTCACAACGACATATATCTAAGTTTTTGATGATTGCTTAAAAATAAACTATTGAGATAGTTTACAGGATTTCTCTCATCTGTTTATTATAGCGTATATTTAACATTTTACTTTAACTGATTATGTTCTAACAAAACTAGTATGTTTTCTTATGTAACTCTTTAGCGCCTACACTGGTGGTATTTGGCTTGCTTGCCTATATGCTGCACTCGATATGCTCACTTGGTGTTTAAATAGTGATTCACCGGTGTATAATCAAATAGTTAATACTACTGATGATGCTCAACGTCAATGGAGGGAAGTCAAAGATGAAATTCAAATGTTATTTATTAGAGCACGCAATACATATGATTCCAAATTATGGACAGGTAGATAATTTCGTTTTTCAAATAATGTCATTTGCTGTAAAAAAATTGAAAGTAAAGACTGTAATCAATTCACAGTTCCTAGTCAAGGGCGATCTGTTTTAGGCTGTTTATTTGCATAGCATAAGGACGATCAGTTCCCTCAAAATTGCAAGTTCATTAAGTTGGCGAGTAACAACTATCAACCAACCACCTTTCATCTAAATGTAGTTCCCACATTGTCGTGACCACATTGTAGCTTTTTCGATAGATTTCGTTCTACTGTAAGGACTTGATAGAAATAACACTAATTTCTGCGCAATATTAATTAAATTTAGGCTAATTGTTTATAAGTTGTTTGATTACAAAGAATGAGTCTGTTACTGAATAAACTATTGGTGCACACCTACTTATATTTATTACTCGATATTATCACTAATTAGGGGATTTTTATCTTTCATTCTTATGTTGAAAATATAGTTCATCCAGACTCTAAGTTGAAAGATTTCTTGTTCTCTATGCTATAAAATATTTATACTTTCGCAGGTATGTCATATTTCGCACTGGTTTCTCTTATTAACGTCTTTTATGCAACTTACATTTGATTGAATAAAATCTAATCCTACAGTCGGTGTACACCAACATCAATATACACCGGAATTTGTTAAATAAATTCAAATGTTTTAAAATTATTTCTACAATGATACATATATATATATATATATATATATATATATATATATATATATATATATATATATAAGTTGACACAAATATACACAAATCTTGGAGAAATAAGTGCGTAAATGAAGGTAGAATTTACAGGGATTTACATAGAAGTTGCAGGCACTGTTTTAATAATAATAAATTCTATCATTAAATACAGAATGCACACCAATTTACAGGCGTGTTCAGGTTGCGTTAACAGAATATGGTTACATTATTCAAAAAAGTGAATATTTATTATTATTTCGGTGGTTAAAAACTGCGATGGGTAAGGGTATCGGTCGAGTAAATAAACACCAGAGGTTGTAGCATAATAGCTACTATCGGAAATATAGTGTAAGTACATGTTTGTCGATAACAAACAATGTACAGAGGTTGACGTCCACATGGCGTGAGTGTGGCAAAAATAATACATCACAAGCATTTTTGAGTGGACTACATTCCATAAGATGCAGCGTACTCCATTGGCAAGTGAGTGATATATCTTGAATGGAATGAAACACATGAGTTCTTATTGATTTAGTACGGTTCGCGATACGGTATGGCTAATAGATCTAGAGTAGCCGGATTATATGTCTGATTCCCTCCATAGTCATTACGGTGACTGCGAACGTTATCTCTGATACTTGTACAGCAGATTGGATACTGTGACTCGTCCCTCTCTAAACCATAGCTACTCAAAAAGACTAGACTTGTAGGAAGATTGTATTGTGGAGAAATTTGTGACGAGACGAGCGCCTAAAATGTATATGAATGCATCCATTTTTATATTGATTAATTTACAGGGTTCGTTCAACAAAATGAAATTATCAACTAAGTATAATGGGTGCACAAAACGTAACATTTCATTCATACAATTAAATGTCATGCCAACTACTCTGGAGTATGACAACAACAAAAATATCCTAGAGTTAATGAAATGAATGGGTAGAGTTAGTGCTTTCTCGGACATCGCAAAAGTCTATTTATCACAAACTTATAACAGAAAAAGAGGATAGAATATTAACGTAAAGCTAGGTTAAGTGGATGTGTTGAGTAATAAAAGTGTTCACACATTTAAAGTACAGATTGTTTCGCTAATGGATTAGGAGTTAATCGTCAGTTTGAACACTTTTACTGAGCCAGCGGAAGCTAGAAGATTACCAATATGTACTACAAAAAAAGCCAGTTTATTTCTCAAATAGTTATGGTAAACTGTTCCAAATTCTTAAGAATTTATTTGTCAAGTAATTCGTGTAGCTAGGGTGAATATTAAGTGAGACATTTTTGTTTTTTAGGCTGAGTTACGGAGGCCGTAACAGGAAGGATTTGTAAATTGAGTTACATTAGAGGATGTAAAGACTGATTTGTTCAGTATCTTGTAAAAACAAAATTTAATTTGATTTGAGCCGTCGCCTTCTTAAGGGGTCTAGTTCTAACTTTATGCACCTAATTTTATAATCTAAAGTACAATATCTCCCGAAAATATAAAGCAGTAGAGTGGCGTTGAACATATTTCTGTTTACGTTTATCCTTAATGTATCCTTAATGCATTACTTGAGAGTACAGTATTCTAGTAGTGGTTGGAGACATACTTTGTAAAGTAGAATATAAGAATCAATGTTATGTAACTTACGTAGCATTTAACCCAGAAGTCTGTGTAACTTATATATCTTTAAATTAACCTGTTTGGAGGATAGATTGTAAGAATATTTGAGTCCAAAGTCAACCACTGAATACGATCTCAATAACTTATTACCGTTAATGGTGGAGATTAAAATTGAGTCACATATCTCTAAAGTATATCTAACCACACTGCGATCTCTCTAAGTTCATTACTGACACTACTTGAGTATATGGATAATCTCTTGAGAAGGAAATGAGTACACAACCTTAAAATAATCAGCGTACAGAAAAGGTTTACCTAGGTTGAAGCATTCGTAAATATCACTTTTATAGTTTCACCATATACTGTTTTTTTTTATTATTCTAGAGATAACTGAGGTAATATAAATTGGCCTATAGTTGCGCAAGTTTGTTTTGTCTTCTGATTTGAGTCGACGAATGAATGTTTTCCATTTATTAGGATAAGTGCCTGTTTCTAAAGAGAGATTTCGACTTTTAAATAAAATGCAACTGAAGAATAGTGTCCCTATTAACTTGTTTATCAAGTAAATATTCATGTACTTGGTTTCGAGCTGCACTCCGTACAAGGGCTAGCGATACTACTGACCAGGCTTAGAATCACTGAGCCACTATTTTATCGCGCGAAGAATAATATATAGTATCATAATTATGTCGACTTTCCGAGAAGCAAATAGATGCAACAAAATGGATTCCTTTTCTAAAGTTTAATAAATACTAATCACAGGATGGAAATAATACCGACTTGAATATATTATGTTTAGTAGTAAATCCTTTTTTTAAAAGGAATAAAAATAGTGTCCAATATTTTTCAGAAATTTCCATAAGTTATTGACTTCCATTTAACCTATCAATAAAATCTGATTGGATCTGTGAATATGCTTGCTAAATGAAGTGTATGTACTCACTACCATATGTACAAGCAAATACGCAAAAAAGAGTTTAAATGTAGCTGTATGCATCTTTTATGCACTCATCTGTACACTGTTGATAACCACTTTTATCCTTCCTGTACTAAAGAGACGAATCAAACTCCAGCTTGACTATCAATTTTGATATCACGAATTGGTCTGAAGTAGACAACCATGGATCACCTGGAAACACTGGTACAGCTATTTCGTCCTAGTATGGGACTCTTCGGAAGTGCGCATCTACTACACCATAGGAAGTCGAATCGAGAACGTTTTGGCTCTACGGCGAACGCTTCACTAGTGACTTAATCCTTGAGGTGATTCCTGAAGTTCTAGTGAAGAGACGTGACCAGTGGGGTTCAACCTTGTCAGATATGAGGCACTTACCCACCGATAGCAATGGATGGAGTAGCACAAACGTATCACGCATTGACTGAGTTGGAAATATCAACCGTTAGATGCCAACTCAGTGGTCTGATGGCAAAGCGTTTACCGCAAGCCGCAAGGTCCCCCGACTGGGTCGTGGATGCGCACTGCTGAAGAATTTCCTACTAAGACGAAACAGCTGTCCAATGATTCCAGGTGATCAATGGGTGTTTAATGCAGATCAATTCGCGATATGAAAATTAGTAGTCAACAATCTCCACAACAGCCAATTATATCCAGCTTGACTATTGAACATCTTGTAAACTCAGAGAATTTCGCTTTTATGAATGTTGACTAGGTTTTTTGAAGTATTACGATATCTCTGTACACTTAGGAGATTGAAAACTTATAGTCTGAAAATACATCTATATGCACCTTTTCTTATAATCCACGTACTACCTTTTATTATTATCGTCTCGTTTATTGATCTCATGTAATATTCCTTTAGCAGTTTTCCTTATCACTCACTACTGATAGTTATTATTCATTCGGACACTAAATTTGGTGCAAATTTTCACCAAATATGTATGTGCCACATAATTGAAAGCATATTGTTTTGAAGAATTGCAACAGGGAAGGTGACCATAATAAGAAAGATGAAAATTTAACAAGAAATTTTCGTAATGGAACGCATAATTCTGATAGGAAATATAGCCAAGAAAAGCCTTTTAATTTACGGAGATCACTCTACAGTTTATGAAGAGCTTAGTGGGAAACTGCATCTGGATCACCACTAGCATCTACTATAAACCATATCTGATAAGATCTAAAATCACCTGAGTGATACATTTCTAAGGACCCCACCCAAGGAATCGTGATGGCTTAGCAGATGCCAGTCGTATACAGCTTACTTTCACACCGCTAGACAATGTCATACTGACAACCTCCGTTTTCACACCTACTATAATCTTTGGCAAATAATGTGCGATGTGGAAGCTACTGGGATGAGATTCGTAAGCTTAATCAAACTATTGAAATTAATATGTTAAGATGCAGACAACAAGTGATTTATCATTATTGTATCTAGTTGCGCCTAAAACTCTCTGGTGCGTCAAGGATGAAAAGAGTTCTTTCTCTCTTTACCAATGCTCTCAGGTGATTATTCATTTATAGCCTACACCAAGACGTTCTATTCACTGCTTTATTCCGGCAGTGTTTATCAAAATTAAATCAAATGTCTAGTGCTAGGAACGAGAGTAGTAGATACAGCGGGTTAATCTGTAGTAGTTAAAAAACCCTGGTTATAAATCAGCGATGTGTATGGACTCTAGGATCCTGAGGGAATAAATGACTTACCTATTTTAGTCACCGGACACCATTAGACTTCATCTCCTGACAACGTGAATTAGATATTCACGCCAATAGCCTGGGGAATGGCCCCTTAAGATAACTACCTATCTCAATCTGAGCACTTATACAGTATCCTTGTCTGCACAATTAGGATAAATAATAATTATAAAGAATACGAACTAAGCTGATTGCCTTTCAGCTACTGACTGACGACTGATTTAAAATATGTCTAAAGTATCCTTTTAGATTAAGCTATGCTTATAGATGCTGACTAGCAGGTTGGCGTCCGGGTAATAATTGTGGTCAGTGGCTGGAGACACTGGATGATATAGCTCAGAATAGGCCACAGTTGGAAAAGTGTTTACACTTTAACTTCTACATCTTCAGTTTCACTATTCTTCCGTACACATCTTTGATTCATTCCTTTCGAATTATATTGTGATGCTAATGTAATAACTTTTGATCCTATCATGCTAATGTGGTGAGGCGAACTGAATCAATCTCCATATGTGCCAGATTCTAAGTTGTTCGTAAATGAATGACTGAAACTTTCAGCTATTATTTTCAGATTGTGTTTATTTAGAATTTATTTTTTACGAAATATTATCAACTACAATTAGTAATATTTACTCTGTTGATCGATATTGTGTTAAAATATGTGCAACTTTAACCGTTAAGAAATGATTTTAGCGTTTAACATAGTTTGATGTGCATTGTGTGATCACTCACATGTGTAAATATTATGATCACTATGGTAATTGTTAATTGTCAATTATTTCTTTGTAACTATTCAATTTTACTAGTGAAAGTTTCTACGGATTGTTTAGTATAATAATACTAAATTAAAATTACTGTAGTTTATGATAGTTGGATATTACTATTCATATGGTAAGGATAAAGAATAAGGTCCAATATTTACAACTATATTCTTTTTAATAGGATTGGAGTATAACAATCAGTAGAATCTATGATACACATTTCGATATATTGAGGATTCGTCAGTCAGATGTGCCTGCATCTCATCGTTGATTTTCACCCCCTGGAAATTCAACCAAATGGCTCTAGCTCTAAGTGGAAGAACTTATTATCTACTGATTCTTTTTAGCCACCAACTTATTGAAAGGTGATGATATGTACGTAAGGGTTTGAGTTTCACCGTTATTGACATCGTGGATTGTATTCAATAAGTCTCTGTTTGTATATGCGCATCTTAATTAGATTTCATCTACAACGCGCCTTAGTTTCAAGCTTTTTGTTGAATGTGGATCACAGTAAAATTAAATTTTACTGAAAAGTTGTAACTAATCGGTGATATTTAGCTGTGGATGCACATTTATCTAGGACTGACAACATACCGTTCATAGTATCAACAACGGGAAAGTGGATCCCTATAAATACGCATGTTTTGTTTTACATTATTTACAAAGTATAAAGCAAGAACATCATTAATAGGCTGTATTATCACTATTTTACTAAAACAATTGAACAGCCTAATATTGTAATAATGTATTGTACTACATCCTAGTGTATAGATGTTAATATTATGTTCGGAAGTTGGTTTTAAGTAATGTCTAACATCACTATGTAACATAAATTGTCACATATTTTGTTGCACTAAAGACTAATTTTATCTAATTGCCTTTCAATTTATGACATCGTAGCACACTGGCAATCGTTTTTGCTTGTTTGAGTAGTTTCCAATATCAGTAAGTTGTCTATATTGAGCTAGAAATAAACTTATTGAAGTCAGTTTTATGGGAAGTTCATCTTTGATAACAGTACATACTGTATCTGATTTTATCATTTGCTCAATTGATGTTTGTAATACTGGAGTGAAAGTGAATATCAAGCAAATAGCTGTTAGTCATCTTCAGCTAAATGATTCTTGTGTTAAAACACCAAAAAATTAATATTTATAAATCAGTTAAACACCGCATTAATTTTTAGGGTTGCCCCATTTTAGCTCTAACCCCGAAGATCGACATCGATCACTACACTTCAGTATTTAGGAACTTATGTAAAAAAAGTGTCTTATTGTTTATAGTAATTCTACATAGATTCCTAGTCCTCCCACAAAACTATTAATTGACATAACAGATGACACAATGTGTTTTTCTACTAGTTACAAACAGATTGAGTGCATTAAATTATCGTGTACTTTATTAAAGAGTCAATCGATATTACCTTCATAAATATTCAACATTGCATGAATTAGTTATGTTACTTGTACGATACATACAAAATGAGTACAAGTCCCTTTTATAGAATTTATTTTGAATACTTTTAAAGAATAAAATAGGTTACACTTCAGTTAACCAAGTACTAGCATTTCTTTGGTTTTTTGCTCACTGTCATGTCTTATATTTTTCCTTTTCTTTCGATTTTGAAGTTCTAGTTAATATAGGCTTTCAAAGAAAAGCCACTCGACAGCCAATATTTCACTGGCAAGTTTTCTTTATATTTTTATTCAGCCTCTTCTTTTCAGTCCTCTTTGTTTGTGTTCCTTATCTTTACTATTAAGGTTCATATTACGCTTTCCAGACAGATTACGCTACTAGACAGAAAGTTATTATGGCCGGTCAGCTAAGTGGATATTGGTTTGCTCGTGTCACTGGAGTACCGCTAAATGTAGTATGTTTCGGAAAGTTTCCCAGTAAATGTGTTGTGATGAAAGCCGCATTTAATTGGTTTGTTATCTATAAGATAAATCTAAAATATAAACGAAGAATATTCTTGTCGATAAATTCTCGTCTGATTCTACACAGTGATAAATACTAATTAATTAATAATCTAAGGTGAATTTTCAAGTTCAAGGCAGAAATATCTTTTAAGATTACAGTCTATGAATTCGGGATTGTTAACAGAATGGCAATGTTAGTGTCAAAAATGATTAGTTCTGTAATGTTTACTTCAATCATTTTATATGTATCAATTAAAATTGTCAAATTATTCCTCAATAGAATAAATTACTGGGGTGAGACGAATAACTAATGTGAATACAAATCAAAAATTCTTCGACAATGATTAGTTTTACTTTGGTGTCAGTCACGAGTTCATAGACTGTAATTCTAAAAGATATTTCTACTTTGGACTTGGCTATCCACTTGAATTTAGAACTACAAAACTGGACGTGAATTTATAGAGAATATTCTTCGTTCGTGTTTGTTTTGTTTTAATAAAGCTAAGAAAGACCGTTCGCTAAAAAACTGGAATTATTTTGTTGAAATCAAATAGAATGTAGTATGGCATTCAGCGGCCATCTTAAATTAAGTATCAAAAGCTCAGTGAGGAGAAATTATTCGGTTTATAAAAGTCACTTAACTTTATAGCGTACCTCTCCTTAATCTCAAAAACGACTGATTCGTTTCTTGGCAACTGTCTGCTTACATATATTTATACATTTTAAGTTCTCCTAGTGTATGCATGGGGTTTGAAGTGTGACAAAATTAGCTTGTATTAGAATTATTTACCCTGTGATCTACGAAGTGAATATGCAGAGGAAATGTTTAATAGAATAGGGGGACCACGTACGGCCCAGAGCCTGCTATATCGGAAGAATCAATTAAAAATCTTTGGAACTCTAATATATAAGGTGTCTGAACTGATCCACACATTCTCTATCAAAAGTCAGGTTACTAGGACGATAGAATGACAGGAAATAATATACTCTTAGTGACTGTGACTTCATGTGGTGTGGTATACTACTACAAACCCCCCCCACGCGATTTTACAGCGTGTGGAATCATGAATATATTACAACTATATGGATATTTAGAATAGGTCGTTAAATTTCCAGAGCTGCAGCGAATCCCAAACTAACTGGAACGTTTCGCTTTCAAAACAGCTCTCGTGTCATACAAATATACATAATAACTGTTTTATAATTGTATCAGTACCAAGGTTTGGATATTGGCTAGATTGTTTACAGAAATAAAAAGTGTCTTTGTAATATTTCTTTATGTTATACAACAATTCACATTTCCCACACTTAATCATTCTATATCAGCATCACTTTAAATCACCTTGACTCACAGGACACAGCTTCAACGCAACCCGACTTGATTTTATTTCTGTCTGTACTCAGTATGTTGATTTGTTCCTGCATTATTTAAACTTGTGCTTTTTAATTTATTCCAGTTTTATTAAATTGAAAGGGAGAATTAGAACTTAAGCACTATGCTAAAACTATCTAAAAAATGAGTTGCGCCGATGTTATAGGTTGTAATTTATTCACCATTATATTTGTTAAGGATTTATGTATCTCCTCCTTTAGGTGACTTCTTATTGTTTAACCATATACGGTAACTCTCAGTCATTGTAAAAGTCGAATTTCTCTATATAAATATTGTCTTTTTTCAGATTTTACCTGGAAATCATGTAATAAAAACCTTACAAACAATTTGTAATTGTAACTGGCATGGTATAAAGAACGGCGCTATAGGAGCAATTAACGGTTGTCTTCCAAATTGTAAATCTGACATTAGTAATGTCCAAGCAGAAGAATTTTGGGTTGGTGTAAACTACTCACTTGCTGCTCTCATGATAGCTGAGGTTTGAAAAAATTTGACAGCTGATTTTGACTTTTAATTTCCGTGGTTTATTTGTAATCCTTTAGTATGCTAAATGATCAGACGTTTTCTGTGATCATGCTACTTGATGTTTAAGTGAGCACCATCAATTCTAGTTTGCGCTCAAGTTATGAGAAACTCCAGATGGCATACTCTATATATGGGCTAGTCACATGTTTGAGTACTCAGCTCAACTAAATCCTTGTATTTATAAAAGTAATAGCGAACATTTAGCAGCATAAGACGAATTCACTTTGCTTCGTTCTCTTCAGCTACCTGCCAATTATATTCTAATCAAAATTATAATTAGCTCAAGATAACGAAATAAAATGAATTCATCTTATCCTGCTCGAATGTTCATACGACAAACGTTTGCAGTGTATTACACAATGTTATACCTTGATTACTGAATTGTGTTAGGCGTTGTTTAAACAAACAAGCTTTGTAGGAATTAATTGGTTTCATAATACAGTTAATCAACTTGCTAATCTAGATTTATTACAAAACAAATATGCGTTTTTATCTAGCTATTTCGTCAACTACGTGATTCTGTACTAAGCTATTTTAGTAACATTTCATTTGGTTACTAAAGGGGTTGATAGTAAAACCAGTTAACACTGTTTGAAAACCAGTCCGAAAACACTAAGCCCGAGTAATAATGACATTGGTCCTTATTTCCTTTACTAGCGCTGTTTAATAATATTGAGTTGCGCAAATGGTTTAAAAACTAAACCAACGTATCAATCGAAGACTCTTTATTCTTTTTGCTGTTAACAAGACGAAACACAATATACTATAATCTTTACGGTGGAATTTCGTGTGATTGTTTAGGCGGTGGCTAAATGGTTAGAATACTTGACTTTTAGCCAGTAAATGCCCGAGTGGAACCGTTATCCGAGTAACGAGCACCCACACAACAAATCGTGCTTTCAGACCCGAGCACATAGACATGTGCTTTCATTACATAATTATTGTTTATCTCACATTATAGTATGAGTCTTGCGATATTTGATTTGGTTGACTTCCTATGAGTAATGTGCACTTAACGATATGACTCGATATAAGTTTTGGAATAAATCATGCTCCTTGATTTAAGACCTGTCGAGATAGTCAAAATGTGTCAATTATCTTAGTTACTAACCAATCAAAATCCAGTATAAATATGAGCAGCAATGTTTTTTTTATTTGTTAGGGAATGGTTGAAGAGGGGTTTGATCTCGGAGGAAAATGTTACAATGCTATTTACAACCTTTACGGACTTCATTATCAAACACCCTGAAGCATATATGATTGATGGACGTTTTCGTTGTCCTGGATACATGCGTGCACTGGCTATTTGGAGCGTTCAGCAAGTGTTAGAATTTACAAACGTGAATACATATTCGGATGTTTCAAACTATAGCAATACGTTCACAAATATTTAGGCTTTAAAATAATACAGATGACTCAGTACAAGAACAGTTTTAATTGCTATTATTATTATACAGAGCGATTATATCTCTCACATACTTGCTTGTCATATTTTCAACACCTAATTTTCTATGATTACTCTCTGCTTTCATTACGACGACATTGATTAATGTCACAATTGTCTTGCATTTTCTTCTTACAAGTAATCCTGGATATTTGTTTGTTTTTCTCCTGCAATTCTAGGATACTGTGTTAAGAATAATTCTAAGGATTTTTTTAAGATTTTAACTTGTATAGATTAGGAAACACTTTTTCCGAGTTGAAAGCATGGAAGTTATTCGACTTATTAAGTTTTCATATTAAAGCTCCATATAAGTATACGATACGAAATCAGGAAAGGTCAGTTTTGGAATATTTTACTGCTATTCCGGGTAGCTTATGTTCCTATGGATAGAACTTTTATAATCAACATTGTTAATACCTTCTGCGTTACTCAGAATATCTTTAACTGAGCTTTGCTAGCCACTGCTTGTTAAGTAGAGCATCGCAAAGAAAATCTAACATGCTGCTGTCAGCTAATGATTGCCGAAAAATAGTAACTGCACTAAGTATACTACCTTTCATATCATTTGCGTTTGTAATAGACGGAGTTCATCCCACGAAACTGCATACAAATCACTTGTTATTTTAAGTGTATGGCACTTTAACAGGTGGCTATTCTAGTAATGGCCTAATATCCGCTAGCTTGTTAACCAAACTTCTGAGTTAGGATACGTTTTCATGAAATCGTTATCATACGACGATATACAATCCCTTTTTAAGAATAAGAACTTCTGTAGCAACCTTTATGACTAGATTCAAGACTAGTCTACTTCACAAAGGTTCACATCTGGAAGCGTCCTTCTAATCAGATTTCGCATCCAATAACTACAGGATACTCTTATAGCTCTATGAACAAATAATCCCTCTTACATATTTTAGCAACTTAATTTAGCTCAGTAAGTCATATTTGTTTAACCTTTCACCTCTTTGCAACTCGTTTGATGCACTTCATACTGCCATTCAGTTCACATCATGACACTAACCAAACACACTCTGGTGACCGTCGTAACTAGAAGTGATGGATAGACCCTTTAGTGTTATACTAAATCAAGTAATCATGAAAGATTTGTTGCAGTGCGTCGCTAAGTATCTGTGATCCAGCGGAAGCTTTTTGAACTCACTAGGTTTTTAAATCTCCTGGCAGTAGTAACTTCACAGGAGTTAACGAGCACAAACTAACTGTAAATCCTCAGTTTAGTGAACAGGAAAACGTAATACGGATAGTTGGCGACAATAAATCCCAACATACATTTAGTGGACTATCTTGAGTTGGAGCTGTCTCGTAATGGCTTTATATGCATGGAACGATAATTACAATCATAACACTAAGAAATGACGCGGTCAAAGAGTTTATATCGAAAGCCTGAACTATGGCAGTATCAAGAATGTTGGTTCCAAATAATGTCTATAGGATAAATACGGGTCTATGTGGTGCCGCAAGTATCAGTCTTAGTACAGGGTAACTGACCTCATTCTTTTTACTCAATAAGCACGCGTTTCGCGAAGGAGATAGGATATTATACTTTGATTTTTAAAAAAAGGGCACAGAGGCTTTGTATACACATAAAGAAAATAAGGCACGCAGTACACAAACTGACATAGTAAAAAATTAATGTGAAGTAAGGTGGTTAAAATAATGTAAAGTTGGGTTTCACTACAGGCGCATACTGCGCAGTCACAAAAGTCCGGTTATAGCTTCTGTTTCACATATGTGAGCTGACTTACTGCTAATTGTGACCTTTTGAGAGAGTATATACATCCGTCAGTAAAACATGGTACTTATAAGACGCCCATGCTAAGATAGTAGACCAGTGTAGGGACAACAAGCACCATAAAACCGACTGGAAAGATGACATCTCTAAGAGGCGTTAGTTCTATGACCAACTTACGGTGGCGCCTTATTTCGTAGTATACACTTCCCAGGAGCACTGAGAAAGAAATGATTGACCCAAGTATGCCCAACATCATATACCGTCGAAGAATGCATGGCCATACTCTCCAATGTCCTCTAAGTAGCTGGATATCGACGTATAATCCAACAGACGCAAACAAAACTGGAAATTAGAAATCTAGGACCCACTTGAAAATGAGCAACAAACGGCCGTCTCTACGTTGTGCTTTGTGATATAAAACACATCAAAGCATATTCCAATCAAAATACCAAGAGCTTGGTAAACTGATTTTATCTTTACATTTTTCTGAACACTGGAACCTATTGGTGTTGCTAACATGTGCAGCTCGTAAGAGGTGTTTAATATTGGTAACTAGTACCCAATATCTTTGTGATAGTATAGTATAAACAGGGTGAATCGTTTGTGTCTGCGACTAAATATTTTAGGCCTCGCTCAAGATCTTGAGTGTAAACTTGTAACAGTAGGCAATGAATACAGGGTCAACATTATCTCACCACAAGGTCAAATTCCAAGGATATTGAACTTACAGTATCCAATATCCTTTTAACAAGTTCGTCTAAAGAATGATTTCTTTGCGCTTACACCTTGATTTCAGGGTAAGCTTTAGAATTTTTGACAGCATCAATTGTAGGAGCTCTAGTTACTTTACTGCACAGCACTATGGTTTTGTCAATTTATTTAATGACCGATGTCACTAGAGAGTGGGTGAATATGTGCCCCAGAGCTCTGAGTAGGAAGAAACTAAAAGCTACCACGTTGATGAACAGGTGATTAGTTAAGTGTAATACTGGGATAGTGGGTTTATAATTCAAAGACATGGAGACATGAAAATAATTGCAAATATAGCGGTAAATTATCCCCAAAATAAATTGTTGCGTAGACTCTCGTTATTGATGCTGACCATGTTTGTTTTAGCGGATAAGACTAGTTGGAGGCGCATGGTCACACATCATCATCAGATGACGATACGATCTATCAGGGAAAGCATCTTACTCTTTAGTTTGCCAGCCTAGACGTTGTATTCACGATCAAGTATAACTTCTTCATCCTTCATTGCCTTCTGTTTTATTCGCATTTGTAAGAGTGGATTCGATCGTTAAAAGTGGCTTTGATTGTACGACAAGCGTAACTTGGTCATATACCGGGGTGCACTTCACTGGTGAGTGAGATGTGATCTGGACACGATCATCATTTTGAGTTCGTTTACGCCTAGAACCTTATGACCAGTCAAAAAGATCAATTCTCGAACGCTAAGACTTGTCTCAAAGACCACACATATGTGGGACATGTCCCACACATGTATCAAAGTTGATGTGTTTTCGGTGTGGAAACACTAGAATTCCCTGAAGGGATTATACCAATCAAACAGGAGGTGGACAGTATTAAACAATACCCCATACCAAGCTCCCTAAATCGCTTTTTACTAATCGGACTGTATTCTATTTCAAGAACCTTAAGATTCCCTTATGAAATGAACTACACTATATAAAACTCGAACGCATTCATGATAGACGAACCTTTATAGACTATTTACTTAATTGATTAAAGCACAAATCACCTTTCAGTGTTACTAAATACATTTTCACCTATGCTATATATTTGCTATATGCTATGCTATATATTTAGCCATTAGCTACATATTCAATGCTACGTATATAACGATTGAGACCATTTACCAAAATCATAACAAGAAACATTAACTGTCACTCCGGGAAATTACACACATTATCCTTGTCGGAATTATTAACTCAATACGGTGAGTTACTGTACTTAACTTGTGAATTTACTTAGTTTTTTTCTGTTTCATATTTGTCATAAAGTATAAGTTTATCCATTCCTATTATTATTTAATGGCACCATTCATCAAACCTGACTGATAAACAATGTCTACAGAAACTTTACCAACGTCCAACTTCAAGCGTCTAGCAAAACGTAGAAAAAGGCTTTCGTCCTATACCCCCAACGACCCACTACTAGATAATTCTAGAGCCCCACGTGATGAAAGTCGAATAGAACTCAACAAGCACGTTCTCATCGTCATCGTTGAAGACGTGATGAAGTCCTTCTTGACAAGGTCGCTGCAAGCATAGTGACAACTTTGAAGTCCTTCATAACAACCTTAAGATTCTCCGTCCTCTCAAATGTCTCATCAATCCTGATTACACTGAAATATCAGATAAACTAAATGTAATGAACAGTGTCGTCAATTACGTAGCCTTCGAAGTTTCTGAGTGCATCAAACGCCTAAACACTGTTATAATCCTAAATGTCTAAGATGCCTGTCCTCTACAAACCATAAAAATTTCATTGGTGCTGGTAATATGACTGATGTATTATGCTAATGTAGAAAACTAAATAAAAGCCTTGTTGGCGTATGTACAGCCAGTACTAGTTATATTCAACACACCGGTAAAGACACATGTTTTTCCAAACTTATCCAATATGATTAGACAAGGCTCTCAGTATATATGTATAAGGCTAGTACCAGACAGGACTCCCTGTTGGCGTATATCAGGCAACTCTGACAAAAGACCTTAATTATTTAAGCGATATGACAATTCTAAGATTGATAGCTCAAAAGGTTCACTGAACAAGAAGACTATAAAACCACTACTCTCAAATACATCGAATTGAAACCATCGGAAGTCTGAATACTTGTAAAAACCTAAAAGAAAGATAGCAACAGCACACCTAGTATCCTCAATGCTGACTTGGATTCACTAGAAACAATAGGCAGCACGTCGCACAATAATAATAACAGGATAAACAAAATGAGCTCAATAATACCAGTCTTAGAAACATCAAATAAAACCGGTAAAAGCAGGAATGTCACAGGGAACACTAGGGATAATAATAACTATACACAATACATCCCAGAAGTAAACTTGGAGTTACCCCTCGACATTGTCACATCTAGCTCAATACTAAGCCACAACAGTTTTACTAAGTCTCAAACCCAGACACCTAACGACGACTACAATATCAATTGCTTTACTCATCCCGGAGGGCAATCAGCAAATGGAACGCCACATTACTCCCAAACATGACCACAAAACCTGCAGATAAAAAAAGAACATACTCCCCAAAAGAACCTATATATCACGAAACCTAAATAGATTTGAATACACATTATTGATTTACAGTCCTCACAGATCCGAAGGCATTCTTGGACCTGCCCCACACATACGTGAAATCCGTTCAACCGACCAAAAAATCTGCACGAAACATAATTATTTTTTTGCTACTTCACCGGCTTCCCAACTGGCAACCACAGCTATACAAAGATTCACTACAAACATTATAAAACTGCTTCCACTCCTTACAACCGTCTTATTACTTTAGATTTAGATATAACAGACAAGACAAGCCAAGATACTTCTACTCAGGCTCACTCAGAGACGCAAGCACCAACCAACTTATCAAAAAGCAGATTGGCCACATTGACTGAAACATCTGACACCATATCCGACGATAGTTCGTCACTCATTTCATTAATTGCTTTGACACCTAACTCGATTAAAACAAGTGTACTATTGAAGGACCTTACACTTCATAGACATTCACAGTTACTCGTCATTTTAATGAACGCTAGGTCACTTATGCACAAAACCAACTATCTCAAATTCATTATGATGATTCCTAACCCCAGCGTCGTATTGATTACCGAAGTCTAGTGTAAATCAATTACATCAGATAACACAATAAAAATCGATAATTATACTCTCATTCGAACTGATAGGCACAACACTAATGGAGTTGGCACTATAATCTACACGCGTTCTGACCTAAAAGCGTGTATGTTCAATAATGAACAGCTAGGTGAAACGGGGGATTCAACATGGGTAAGTATAGCCTGTGACCAACAAAGGTACCTACTTGTAGGTTCTATATAGACCACCAAATGCAGAAAATACCTATGACAAAAATCTAAGCACTATGTTCCTCTTGACCTCACAGCAACCCCATGCATCCAAACTAATAGGTGGAGACATTAATTTACCAAACATCGACTGGAAGTCGTCAGTCCACATCACAACAAGTCTTTAAATTAATAGAGGATAGAACTAAATGGATGGACACATGTTTAAAACCCCACTAGGGGAAATAATATCCTTGATTCTCCTTTTCACCACTAATTTTAATCCAACCTTAGTGAACGTCAGCTCTGAATTCCACAATAGTGATCCCAGAGTAGTATTCAGCACACTTAATTACCAATTTATAAATAATCTCATTCACAACGGACTTAAAAGATGCAAATACCGAAAGTACAACAATGAAACGTGAAAGTATATCAAGGCACTCATTCGATGTGCAGAGCTGGGACTCATATCTCACCACTGAAAATACTGACTCAGTCATCTCAGTCCTCTATAGCAATCTGATAAGCTGCAAAGACTGCATAATACCATACGCAGAACGTGTGTCTGACGTTAATAGTGTACGTCCATATATTCCAAAATGCCTTAAGAGAAAATGGAGGCACACCAGGTTTCGATACTACAAGAACCGTGACATAACTGCATTATAGAATATATACAAAACTAGTTGAAAACCCAGACATCGCCCAGCAGAAATACTTACTAAATATGGAAACTAAAGCGTTGAACAGTACCAACCCATTTTCCTCAATGATTAAAATATTTAACTTTCGCTCCAATTCAAAATCTAATAAACTCCCTGCACTATTCGTCGTAAAGGACGGTATTTAAGACGACCCAGTTTCTATTTGTGAACAGCTTAGTAACATATTCTCCACATGCTCTGCTACAAAAATAGGAACAACATTCAAACCCTTATCCATGATGATATCCAAGCATCTCTCTACAGTTGAGTTTATCAGCTCAAACATCAAGAAAGCCATAGCTACCCTGAAGAAATCTAACGATAATTGACCCGATGGCATTCCAGCATGTCTCATGAAATGTGGTGGTAGAGAATTACCACTTCTCTGCCTAAAACTATTCAACCTATCTATGAAATTGGATGTTATACAACCATATGGAAAACATCGTTCATAACTCCGCAATTCAAAGTGGATAAAGCAATGTTATAGAAAGCTAAAGATCAAATAACACGACATCTGTGCTGTTCAGAATCATGAAAAAGGTCATTCATAACCAACTGTCATCATTCTTACTTTCAGAAAACATGATCAATTTATGTCAACATGGGTTTATGGCGAAATACTGTTGCACCACTGCCCATTTAGAATTCTTCGGTTATATAACACTTGGAAGGGACAAAGGCTTCTCAATAATTGTATTCTGTTTTGACTTCAGCAAAGCATTCGACAGAGTCCCTCATAACCTTCTCCTGTCAAAACTACACTCTTGTGGCATACGAAACCAACTGCTAAGATGGTTTAAATCACCTCCGACAGGACACCTCCGAATTGTAATGGTTTGGCTGCAGCTGAAGTAAATGTAGTTAACGGAGTTGTACATGTAAGTGTGATAGGACCACTACTCATTCTCCTCTTCATCAATGATGTATACCAGCAAGTTGTGTGAGATAAAAATTCCTTTTTGCTGATGAATTAAAGGTAGCCTAATTATTTTTTCACCCAACATAAACAAAAACCAGATTCCCAAAATAATTCAACAAGAAATTGACAAGTGTCAAAATGGACTAAAATATAGCATCTCCCTCTAAACGTAGATAAAAAAGGGTTATGTCTTCATTAGTCGCAACTGGAACTTAAATCTCCGTGTATATAAAACGCAAATAAATCATCTAGGTGTTGTTCATGATTTGGAGGTTCGATATAGTAATAGCTTAAACGTTTTTAGAGAATGTAGCTTTCCAAGCTTCCAAGACTTCAAAAAAAATAATATCATTATTCAGCGATGTCGCACACAGCTACGTCTAAACATTATTACAGTGAGATATCCAACATTATGAAATAAACTCCCGAAACATATTCACTACAGCGAATCGCTAACAGAGTTCAAAACACTACTTAATAAACACCTGTTGGGTGAATGCATATGTAATCTCCTTAACTATCAAGAAATAAATAAAGATAAATATATATATATAAGGTCCCAGTTCTGTATAAACAGTTTAAATTTATCAAATGCGTGCACAATATACCATATGTCTACTGGTTTTCAATTTATTTTACATAATTAATAGTGCATACTTCCATTTTGTTCCAAATTGTTTTTTTTTTTACTTATTTATCTTCAGTCATCACTTATACAACAATTCACAATTTCGATGACTATTTGACCTTTTATTAATTTTATTGGGTTAAGTAGTTGTCTAACAAACCTATACACACCAAATTTAAGCTATAACTACGTATTGAACTCTTTACAACTTTGTTTATTTTTTTCTTCCTTGATGTCATATATATACCGCTTCACATTGGCGTTTTATTCTGAATATTGTTTCGCCATGTAAACCAATTTTGATTCCTGTAAATGTATACTAATTTAATGAAACGTAAATAGGTTTATTCATAACGCCTATTGTAAATAATCTGTATGCGATCAAAACAAAATAAAATAAGAACACAACTTAGGAATTTCCTAGGTTTAATAAACTTTTATTGCAGATTCATACCCGGTTGTGCACAACTTATGCAACCATTGACGGATTCATCTGAAAGAAACTGAAAGCATTAAACCTGACCTCTGAGGTCATCGAAGCTATTAACCAGTTACAGAGTAAACTTGCTCAAGCATCTACATAAACTTATCTAAATTCTCACTACAACTTCTCGCTTTGATGGTAGATGCTTCGGACTAAACTGTAGGCAGCACTCTTAACCAAGTAGTTAAAAAGGCCTGAAAACCGATTGCATTCTACTAAAAATACTCGCTTCAACAGGGACGAGACCTTAAGTCGAGAACTCTTTGGAATCTACCTAACCAAATAGCGTTTCTAGAATACGTTCGAAGGCAGGAAAATCATAGTCTGTGCGGGTCATAAACCGTTAACCAATGCATTACAAGCAAAAGCCGGCAAATAATCATCTCAAAAAGTCCGACACCTCGACTACATATCACAGTTCACCAGTGATATATGTCACGTTAAGGGTCAAGACAACCAGGTGGCAGACGCGTAATCTCGACTAGAAATGAATATAATATAACAGCCTGCAGTAAATTTCAAGACTTTGAGAGACAACCAGTAAAGTTATCAAGAATTACAAAACCTACTGTTAGCGAAAAGCTCTAGTCTCAAACTAAAACAGCCCCCATCACCTGTGGAAGGTGTTTAGGTTTACTGTGACAAGGAAGGTGGTGCCTTGACCTTTCTTTCCCAAAAATATGCGACAATTAATATTTAATAGATTTCGTCCGTTGTCTAGCCGTGGCGTGATATCTTTGACTAAACTAATCAATCCCAGATACATATGGCCTAATCTTCAGAAGGATGTGCATAGATGAGTTAGAGTGTTCGGTGTATCAACAATCAAAAGTTAACCAACACACAAATTCACCCATCGGTATTTTTCCCTAACCAGATGCGCGTTTTAAAAATGTCCATTTCGACTTATTAGGCTCTTTACCATGTTGAAAAGGTTTTACGTATCTATTTACATGTATAGATAGGTTCAAGTAAAGTTTTCAATGGCCATACTAATCACAGACATCACAGCCGAAATAGTGGCCATAGTCTTCATGCAGAACTGGGTGACCATTTTTGATACACCTATTACAATAACGATGGACAGAGAAGTTCAGTTCGAATGTGAACTATTCAACAATTTAGCTAAACTGCTAGGGTCCGATAGAATACTGTGCACGGCATATCATTCTCCAGCTAATGGGATGGTAGAATGGTACCATCGTCAACTAATGCTGCTCTTATATCTCATTCAAACCCCAGTCAGTGGACAGAATTCCTACTATTGGTTATGTTGGTAATATGAACTGCTGTCAAAACTAACTCACAATGTTCGACAGCAGAACTAGTCTTTAGGACAACTCTGAGACTACCAGGTGAGTTTATTAACCCTCCCACTGAAAGTAAAAAGCTCGACTTAGGAACCTACGTAGATCAACTACGGGACCAATTGTCTAAACTTAAGCCAATTAACGCTCATGAACAATCACGAGCGACGTTTTTCCTAAGGATTTAAGTAATTGCTCACACTTCTGGATTAAATGTGACAAAAAAAGCCTCAATTAGCCCTCCTTTTGAATGTCCGTTTAAAGTTATTTTAAGAAAACTTAAATATTTTGTGATACGGAAACAAGAAAACATTGACTCAGTAAGTATTGACAGGCTAAAACCGGCTTGTCTGGATAATGAACCATTAAATGTGTCGTTAGATCGCTAGCCCGACTCAGTAAGTATTGACAGGCTAAAACCGGCTTGTCTGGATAATGAACCATTAAATGTGTCGTTAGATCGCTAGCCCGACTAAGCAACCACGGAATCAAGAAGTTAAAACATGGAGGCTGTATAAGTGGCTAAAAGCGTTAGATGGGCATAACCGATTATTCAGGCGAAGATTTCTACAGTTTTCCTTTCAGACTTAATTACAAGCACGTAACTCCTGAAATCCTAAGTTTGTTAAAAGTAAAATAAAATTGATTTTTTAATGCATTTGCATGCACAAGAAATCTACACCATGCCTATTTTTTTCCAGGTTACCAGACCATTCTGAAAACCGAACACTTATTGAATTATAATTGTACATTTTCTTTTTGTACTTTAACCATTTATACAAACAGTGTAGCAAGTCTTTGGGTGTAATGGAGTTTCATCAATATATCTTTCTGAAGCAGATTCTTCTTTCATTTTGACATGAGAGCGACTCAATAGGCAAATGAATAAACGCCTGATAGCCGGATTGAACATGGGAAAATCGTACCTTACCAACATGGTGTTGGGTAGCCTGCTCGCACTACTTCCTTAGATATTATTGGTTAATCTTCTTACCCTCTGTTATTTTCCAAGCTCTGGTCACACTTCGGAGGTTACGTTCATCAAGTATCAAACTATCATTTATGCGGGAATGTAAACTCATTATTTACAAATAAAAGGAGGTTCATTATTTATTTATTCACAACCAATACACTAATTTAGCGAGTTCGATTTCTTTCTGCACATCTAATAACTTTAATTTCCTTTCTAATTTTACTCTCCTTTCTATCTGTGTCTTCTTAATCAAGGCTTTATTTAACTTGAACTTAGAAAAACTAGAATTACTAGAACATACACCAATATCACTAGCATTATCAACATTACTCACATTAAGCACACCACAACCAGTGTTACCAACATCATTCTCTGTAATAGGCGGCATCTTTTTATTGCTTCGCGTTTCCATTGAATATCTCGACTCCATGACGTCAATATAAGCCAGAGTAGGATTTACTACAGCCAAATGTGCGGAAATGACCGATTAGTCGCCAAATTAAACAGGAACATAACTTGACAATTCCCAAACTTTGAACGCTAAGTCAAGTACTACGGAAACCTTATTGAAGAACTGTAACGGTAACTGAACGTCCAGACGCCGAGCGCTGAAGAAACAACTAGACAGGCTTCCAAAAAAATCGAAAGAGCCAAAATCAAAATAAATAAATGAATTCCAAATAATGTATTTGTTGACCTGTCGAGCAGTATTGTTCTATGCAATAAATTATTAACGTATTTTTACAAACCTTCAATATTGTAGGCACCAAGTCTGAAAGCAAATGGTTAACAGCCCAGAACAAAGGTGCGAGCGAGGAAAAAATGGCGGAAGTGAAGATAAACAAACCAGACACAAACTGAAAACAACAAATAAGTCAAGTTTGGAAGAACATGACAAGAACAATTCACAAAATCATATAATCCTTAGGTTTACCGCAACAATCCTCACGTACCAAGACGCACTAGTTTTAGAGCCCACAACTGTTTTTATTGCAGCTACTCTTCCTGAAATCATCATGACTTGTTTTTCATCGTTTTACAAATTATGACATACTATCATTCTCTTTTACTGACCACCACTAATTTTTATTTTCAACTTCCTTTCAGGTGGGCTATGTGTTACTATAGAATTATACTAAAATCCTGTAACCAGTGAAATATTGATGTCTAACTTTGACGACGTTTAAGTGCGCCCTCACAAAACTGCCATATAATATTAAGCTAAATAAACAAAAACAAGGCACAATAAAGAGGGGTTATGTAGAACGTCGTCCAAAATAAATAGAAAGAGTAGGAAATTTGTCGATAATAAAAAGGGAGTAGAAGAAATTCATCCGAGATAAAAAAAAAGAAAAGAGAAAACACGTTCAGAATTGAACACAAAAAAAGAAGCTCGTCTGAAGCAACGAAAAATAGCATGCGAGGCAAAGGTAAGGCTTAACTGTCCCAATCTAAATCTTAATTCACTCTTATAGTCTACTAAATTTCACCAAGTATTTACCTTCTGGTTACACCCTATTTCTTGTTCCTGGACAGCAGAGATAGCGAAAAATCGCAAAAACTCAAAATATTTTCAAAAATTGCTATTAGCAAAATTTTAAAAAAGTAAAAAGTAAATAATTTTAAATGTTTAATTTATTATTCATAATGACACCCCTTGTTAACGTCACTAGGAATAATATAATTAAGTTTTTCTATATTATTTACTTAGTGCTAACGATGACATGTAACTGGAACCAAAAAAACAAATAATGAACGTGGATAAATCCTTTACATGACAATAGCTCATTACGCTGTTATTGAATATTGGACTAGCGGGTCAAATGACCAATAAGGTTACAGGTTTCTGATAACTGAGTTTTTTCTTTAAAAGTTGTATAGTGTAATGGAGATTGGCTACATTGATCGTATGGAGTTTTGTAGACAAAACAACTGGAGTTCATACATGACCATCTAGCGCTAGTGGTCTTGTGTTGAAGGATTACTGTTGTTTTATAATGATTTAGGAAATAACATGATATACAGCCATTTGAGCTAATTATTGTGTCGTATATATTATGGTTTCAAAATAAAAGAATTTATTATGAGGTCGAATAAATTCACTAGTCATGTGAAACCATTGTATTTTTTCCTAATTTTCTTGGTTTCTAGGGACTGAACGTAATCCCATTTGACCGGTTTCAATTGTTGATCGTCGCAGTATAATAGAAGGACCAAAATTATCTTGTTATGACCATAAAGAAGTTATCTCGACTTATATAGTGTCTAAAATACTAGCTTCAGTAATTATGAGACTTAACTATTAGTTAGTCGGTAATAGATGTAAAGCAGGCTGGTTTCAGACCTAGTCTAGGTTGTATCGAACAAATATTCACAAACCGCAAGGTTTTAGATCACGGACATACTTATTGACGTCCAACAATTGGAATTCATCTACATTCTTTGGAAGCAGCACTTTACTCTTTGGATGGAGAAGTTATAGGACAGTGTTTTTCATTAAAAGGCGTACCTCGGACGTAATGAATCTCGTTATGTTTCTTTGCTCGAACACTATTAATACAATCATAGCATATGACAAACTGTTATCAGAACTTTTAACCTGAAGTGATGTCCGTATAGACTGCCGACTATCCCCATTTCTGTTTAATTTCGCTATAAATTTACTGGAAAGAATTGTATCATCGTATAAGTTTTCAGGAATTGATCTACCAGGAGGGCTACTACTAGACGTATTATACCCAAATGACAGTTCTATTCAGTGAAGATGCTGATAAGCTGCAGAGTTTATTGATAGGGACTGAGCAACATTGTAAATGTGCTGGAGATGTTTTTCTCTTGTTCTGACCTCAAATTGTTGCCTCAGCACTGATCTTCGTCATCTCATAAGATGAAGATAAAAAGTTATGTGGTTCAGTTTATTATCCACTTCACGTATCTCGGAATTGTGATCAGCCGTGATGGGTTGGTTTGTGACAAAATCTCAGCACAGTTTCAAGAATTTGGTTTGGCTGTTGCCAGCTTTACGTCACCTATGGTATGGGCGCGATATCCGTTTATTAATTAAAGGACGCGTATACTGCGAAGCAGTCCATTCTGTCTTACTGTGTGGATGTGAAACATGGCCATTAAGAATAGATGACATTTGTAGGTTATTGGTATATGATCATCGGTGTCTTCGTAACGTTGCTTGTATCATTTGGGATCACCGGTTGGGTAGTGATGAGGTTCTACACAGGTTATTAGGGAGAGTTGATAAATTAGTTATTAAGGTTATGAATGTTTATTGACTGAGTTAGTTGGGACATGTGTTATATGAGCTGAATTATAGCCTACCTTAATGTGTGATGCTGATTGATATAGGAGTAGGATGGAAGAAATTAAGGAGCGACTGAACCTGAACATAACATCAGTCCATGAAGTTATTGACTGCTAATATGAGACGTGTTTTTAGATTCACGCTACTTAATTGGGGTCGACGTGATACTTTAGAACTGCCTTTAAATTGGATACAGTTGTTTAGGGGGCTCACTCTGTCCTCCTCTAATTCAGGTGCTTAAAATTAGTGTATGCCTTTTTTCCTCAAACTAATTTCTTGCTATGTTTCTTATGCTGTATGTGTGCATATTTTTTTGACTGCTTTTACTAATTTGGTGTTAATTTTGCTGTACTGCTGAGGGGTGTTAACTTCGATCGATGCACAATCTCAGCGTACTACATCATGTATTCAAACACACTTAAAAACCTACAGATGCCACTTTGCGCGAATGGCAAGCAGAAAATAGTCATGCGTAACTTGTATCGTAATACATTTCTCAGTATTTTGCCATCTACTCTACCTATTTATTACCTTTTATTTCCTAAAGCTCGTTTAGATAAGATCCTGTAAGAAGTGGGCATCCCAGATTTGAGGTATGGATATTTCCTCTGTATAAATCTCTTAACTTTTCTACGTTCAAACCAACAGACATCGCATTAAGAAAAAGATCTACCGCGGTATCATTCGCGTTTCTCTAACAAATACTCCATGGTTTTTTAACAAATAAGTAAAAGTTCTTATACTTTTTTTGTTCATCCATCCTTACGATGTGATTTCATATGCTCGTAGTAATGGTACATTTTTTTTTTTGCTTTTTATATCTCTCAATACATTTTAGTGAATACAGATAACTAAATAAAATGAATTTAGAAGGAAGTTCTCGAGAAGTTGTATATGTTAAAGCCAAAGTAAAACTAACCTTTGTCCAGTTCGTATTTTGTAGCTTAGCGCCGTAAATGGTGCTGACCAGTATAAGAAATTCGCAATTGATCCAAATATTACAGATTACAAAGTTCTTTTGGGTTTGCTGCGTAAATGTTTCGATATTGACTCGTAAGCTGTTTGTATTATATCAAATTCTTTAAAAAATGAATTGATTACCCTGTCTTATTAGCAAGTATTTCCAGGTACTTATTAAAAGTGTCGTAAATAGATTAAGTAATTGATCATAAATCCTTGTTATGAATTTTTCATTTACCTGAATTATATCTTGTTAACATAGCATTCCCGACTGTGATTAAGCCATCTGAATCTGAAAAGCCAATAAATATAATAAATTCATCATATTCTGCGTATCATCTTGTGTATGACTGGTTTACTAGATGAAGTGAGTAGGATAACTAATCAGTAATAAAAGCACTGACTAACAAGTCTCTAAATTTTTATGTACTGTTTACAATTCGATTTCTGTCTAATAGTAAATGCCTTTTTTGATCGGAATGTGTGAAACACGTTTCAATTGTTCATTGTAAGTTATCTCCTTAGCTGACATTTTGTTATCTTTCTAACAAGACTACATTGATTAGTGGTAATGGAGAGAATTCTCTCTTAACGGTATAAAATAAAAACATAATTATATTGAGAATAGTAAATACCCATCATGAGTAACATTACCAAAGCTATTTGTGGTGTGAATGGAAAAATCAAGTTTTAAGATAGATAACCACAGTACTAAGCCACTGTTTAGAAATGTCTAAACACATGTAGCTCACATATTTCATACTTAATGAGTATTTTTCAACCAATATTGTATTTCATATCAGGAGATTATTGTGGGGTTTTCAATGAACGTTTCTTTTCGCCCAGTTCTGACAATTTACAGTTAGTATTACTTGTTTGTCTATCAGAGTGTTAAACATGTGATTAATGCTGAAACAATAAAATCTGGAGTGCTGTACGCCATTTTAATGCAACAATAAATTAGTTATCCGTTTAATAAACAGTATGAGCTTTCTCATTTGTCTTAAGTTCTTGTTTTCCGTGTTCTCGTTCGTTATCTTATCTTTGCAAAATCATTGAATTTATGGTATAGATATATCACTCCACTTGTAGTTACTTGTGAATGACTAAATCTATACGTATAGTTCCTTCAAATGAAGGTAATAGAATATTTCCACATCTCATTAAACACAACTTATGTTCTGTATCCAAATCTAGTTTTTATCAGGTGTATATTTCCTAATCATTTGTATCTATCACAGTGATTCTCACACTTGTTTATTACATATTTAGCAAAAGTTATTAACGGTTTCTTATTATCTGTTGGTGTAATTTTAGTGATTTATCCGTTTGCTACTTGGCTGTTGATGAATTTGGTGAACAGTTTTATTTACCACTTCAATCCGACTGGGATCTGGACGCATCAATAGTCACGTCATCTAATTCCACCATACGACTAAAAGTATCCCTAAAACCTAGAGTCTTTGGTACGTTTCTGATATAGTTTTTCTTTTTACTTAATTTATTTAGTAAAAGATAAGCACAACATGGTAGGATAATGCGTTTAAGCTTGTTGGAGAAGTGATGTATTGCATTGATCATGTGATTTTAAACCAATAGCATATAAAAGTTTGGTTTCATGCATTAAGTTTGATGCTACACTTATTGTGTAGATTTTATGTATGTCATGTCGAAAATTTTGATAACGATTGGAGCTGTTGAGCATAGCGATAAGGGTACTAATTGTCTAATAATACTTCTGAATGCTTCTGAAGCGCTTACATTAAGCCAACTTTCCAAAGGTTGTGTATAAATTGCACTTGTGAAAGCTTTACTGGCTTTCAGACAAAAGTTGTTAGGAACTTTCTAAAAAACCCTACTAAAACCCCGTTTAGTTCTTTTGTTGCACTTGGTACCACAAGTACAAATCCATAAACACGGCTTGAGGTGACATTTAAAGGGTACTGACCCACCTTTGAAGATCTTAATGAACATCTAGTGTTGTGTAGGGAAATCAGTTGACTGTCATGGCGATTCTTTTCAGTACCATCCTAATCCCTGCATCAGTTCTTCCTGAGATCTCATCTCCTTTGGATGCAAGACACAATAACAATTTATCCGTGACAGTCATGTATGTGGTTTTCTGGATATTCCCTTCATTATTTCTTAATAAATTTCTTAGGGTATTTATTGTCTCTAAGGCTGTTTGTGATTATCACCAATTCCTTATGAATTTAGTCATCTGAACATAACGTACTAGCTCATTTTAAGAGTATTTTTATTGGACCTTGTTTGGTGGAACAAAATCTGTTTCAGTTAAAGTATTATCCCATCCGCATATCTTTCTTGTATATTTTTCCTCGCTTGTTCCGTCATTTCTCTGTTTTATGTTAAGGTCCAGTAACCGATCTGATCATGTTCATGCTCAATATAAACCACGCTTCTCACATGCTTCACTATTTCATTAGTGTTCAGAGAAACATCTAATTCACAATTTAACATAAATATAATGATCAGTTCAGTTTAGATATATATCAATCACTTAACGTTTTACAACTAATCGCACATCTAAATTGAAGTGGTCTTGTGAAGATAGGTATAAAGTTTAGTTGGAATTAGAAGTTCTACAATTGGACGCCTACCCAGTCCATCTAACTGGTCTCGAACACTAACCATTCCGGTCTTTAAGAAAGGACAGAAGTCCTCGTGTGACAATTACCGAGGAATCAGTTTAACGAATATAGTGTCTAAAATATTGGCTCAATAATACTTCGACGTCTAACGAAAGCTCGTGAAGAGCAAACTCGAGAAAACCAAGGTGGTTTCAGACCCGGACGTGGTTGTATAGACCAAATATTCACACTTAGGCAGGTTCTTGAACATAGGCATACTTTCAGACGCCCAACAATAGCTGTATTCCTTGACCTTAAGGCGGCGTTTGACTCTATTGATCGTAAGGTTATGTGGCAATGTCTGTCATTGAAAGGCGTACCGGAGAAGTACATTAACCTTATACAAGCTCTCTACTCGAACACCACATGTTGTGTTAGAGCTTATGGCAGATTGTCTTCAGAATTGACCACTTCTAGTGGTGTTCGTCAAGGTTGTCCGCTATCTCCATTTTTATTTAATTTTATCATGGACATACTTTTAGAGTTAACATTGTCATCGTCTGATTTCTCTGGGGTTGACCTCTTTCCAGGAGATAAACTTACTGACTTAGAATATGCCGATGATATAGTTCTACTGAGTGAAGATGCTGATAAAATGCAGAATCTTTTGACTACCTTAAACTTGAACGTAAGCATGTTTGGGATGCGATTCTCCCCATCCAAATGTAAAATGTTACTTCAGGACTGGCTTAATTCGGCACCAAAGTTAGTGATAGGGGGTGAAACTATTGAATGCGTTAACCGTTTTACTTATCTCGGGAGCCTCATCAGTCCTAACGGTCTGGTGTCCGATGAAATCTCGGCCCGTATACATAAGGCTCGATCGGCTTTTGCCAATCTGCGTCACTTGTGGCGTAGGCGAGACATTCGTTTAATGACGAAAGGACGCGTTTACTGTGCAGCAGTCAGATCCGTTTTACTTTATGGATGTGAAACATGGCCTTTAAGTATAGAGGATATCCGTAGGCTCCTAGTATTCGATCATAGATGTCTCCGAAACATTGCTCGTGTTTGCTGGGACAACCGAGTAAGCAATGCATGGGTTAGGAATAGAGTACTGGGTAAATACGGTAAGCCTATTGATGAAGTAGTGAATCTTCACCGGCTGAGGTGGTTAGGACATGTGTTGCGTATGCCTGACCACCATCTACCGAAACGAGCAATGTTGTCTGGTGTGGGAGTAGGCTGGAAGAAAGCTAGGGGTGGCCAAACAAAACATGGCACCAATCCATGAAGTCATTGACAATTGGGCTGAGCCATGTTAATAGATGCAGACTACCTGGTTGGGGCCCACACGATGATCGTAACAAATGGTTAGAGACTTTAGGTGATATGGCTCAAAATCGATTGCAATGGCGCAGGTGCATCCACTCCTTGTCTTCCTCTAAATTCTAATTTCTGAGCTTATTATAATTTTCTCTTTACTGAATCACTTTATATCTCAAATCTCATCTCTGATCTCTATGCCTTTCCATTTGTACTTACTCTGTTACTACCTCCCCTACTCTGGGATTTGGTCCGACAATTTAATCTTTATCTGCTAATTGAGGCATGGCAACTTGAACTGATGTACGCATGTACCAAGTTCTACGTTGTAACTGACTGACTGACTGACGCCTACCCAGTATTGTAGATAGTTAGGCGTTCGCCGTGGAACCTGAAGGCACTTGGTTCGATTCCTTGGTAGAATCAAAGGTACACACTACTGAGAAGTTTCATACTAGAACTTAACGGGTTTCCAGTGGTACAGAGCCAACATTAATCTATGGCGAATGCAAACAACTAATTTCATTTTTATTAATACCTGTCGCTGATTGGATCCTGTCGATCCGTATTGAGATGTTTCGATGCTGCGACAATTTCATACGGTTTTAAATAACCTGAAACAATAGGTGGAAGTCCTTACATGATGTTTTGTTTTTCATTGCAGTATATTTCTTAATTTTCTTCCTAATGCCTCACGCTATATGTGGATTTTTTCTTCTCATTACGATTTTATTTCAAAAAAAAATACCAGATCTTCAAGACTGGGATATTATTATTCCAAGTGGTGCTCATCCGATTCCTAGGAGGCGAAAATCACAAAATGATTTATCACCCAATGATTCAAAAAGCCTATCACTTTTCTCCCAAATTACCCAGCGGTTTGAGAAAACCGTTGCAAATGTATGCAAGGCCATAGGTAAGACCTTTTCACGCACTTTTACTGTTCTTTTATTAACTTAAAGCAAATATAAGTGTCTAATGGTAAATATTTACATTTTAAAGTTCTAGTATTTAAATTAATTATGGCTGTTATTGAATTATTCAGTAATTTGTGAAACGTATTTTGATATGTTTTGCTTCGTATAGAAATGGTCTCTATCTGATTCAAAGGATAATGCCCTTTGAAGATAGAATTTTTCGGATTTAGACTTTCTATATTTTAAGAAATCTTTTTAAACAAAGAATTAAGAGTTAGTTGCATAAAATTCTTTTGAAAAAGGTATCGAGTTACAAGGAATCGTGCTTATTGGTTTACATTACTGACTCCTGACTGACTGTCATGGTTCTGAATTCGGTCTCGCCTTCATTAGTATATATAATCAGATAGTATCATTATCCGTCCATAATTCAATTATATTATTATTATTGTTACTGTTTCAGGAATTGGAATGGATGGAGATAGTCGGTTACATCCTATCCATCCTCCGATATCAGATGCCCAAATGCGGCTGTACATGGATGATAATGGACGCATTATTTATTTAAACCAATTTTAGTAAGTATTACTTGTTTTGTTTGATTTAGTGTCCTGGTTGCTGATTTATTAAGGGAGTTAGAATATGACAATTTCGTAATTGCCGATTAATTAGCGCGTAATTCTACAACGTTTAAGGAGTTCTTGCCATTAACTCAACAAAGTACTTTGAAAACCCGTATTCAGTTTTACTATTTTAGGAGAGAATGTGATTTATGTATTGTGTACTATTTTTTTAATATTACACGGTGCGATTTCTTATAACTAGCTCCACTTTAATATAACCCGTTTACTAAGTGCATATTTAAATACTTTGTTTTATTCACAGGAGCTAGCAGCACCTGGTTATCCGAACTTAGTTAAATAGATTAAAGTTTAAACTTGCGATTCACTAGCTAAAAGTCAAGTAGTTTAAGCCAGTGTGATCATGGTCTGTTAACTAAGAGCTTCATTGCAATCAAACAGTTTAACAGATTTTTGTAATGGAGTAATAATTCAGTTTGCTTTCAAACATTCTACTAAACAATTGCGACTATGTTGTTTCACTAAATACGTCACTTTATAAAAGTGCTTACTGCTTCATCTCACTAGCATCCTGTTAAGCTTACCTTTTATTGAGATTTACATTCATTTATTTCTAAAAGTGAACACAGTGCCATTGTTATATCGTTGAGATGTTTCTTGGGAATGTGGCTCAGCACTCTGTTTTCAACTATTGGTCCATAAGTTTGGAGCCTACTTTTATTTGAGCTCCTAGGTACTTTTTTGACTCTTTTATATTCTGTAAGGTGGATAGTTCAGATGTAAAGCTTATATAGACTTGAACATTTAGAATTGAAATTAAGAAAAGTTGAAAGTTTAGTTTAAAATTTTTACAACAAGTTGGCACTTTGTTTTATTGACTTGAAGTACTGACTGACTATTATGTTTAATTGTGTTGCTATCGATGGTTCACATGCTTCAAGTAATTCCCTTGATATGGTCTTTAAACTATTAATCACTTATCACATTTTTCGTAAAATATTACCATGATAGCTGGTGTTAAGAGTTTAATGGAATAGTTCATATAGTGTCGTGACTGGCAAAACCAGTAACCCACCTCCAGATGTCGCGTATTCCTATGATATTTTTCAAATAATGCTTTAATTGTGGTTCCTAGTCCTAGTTCAAGAAAGAAAATAGTTAAAAATAGAGTTCCTAAATCTATCAGTTCTTTGATTTTAAGCATAATATATATAGTACAATAGATATGTGATTGTTTTCCCAGCCTAGATGCCTACCTAAATGGTTTAGATCACAGTTTACGTAAAGTTGGTTGGCGTATATTGTTATCAGTTTGTCCAGCAGACACAACGGGTCAAGAGCGATTCCATCTTCTGGATATTAAAGCCCAACAATACGCTACTCTAAAAGAAAATTGGAAAAAACTGTATACAATGGGTTTAATGTCTGAACATCAACTGTCAATATTAGCTGCGATAAGTATAGATGTTGTTCGCACAGACTGGAGTAAGTTTGTTTCGTATTGTTTTGTGGAATTTCCAGAATTATTTACTTGACTTTACAATATATTTGTTTTTGAAGCAGTTTTATTACGGAAGTCTGCCACCTGACGAGAACTATAGTTTTAGCAAATATTTTGGTATTGTTGAAAGTATGGAAAAATGGGATAGGTTGGAATCAAACGTAACTAAACACGTCATCAAGCAGAAGATTAAAAGGGGTTTTTAAAAATACTGGTTTTCGTCGCTTTTTCTCAATAGTGAAGTCACTTTTCATCACAAACAAGTGCATACATACTATTTGTGAACTTTGTATTCAATAATACATATCCACAATCCACCATGGAACCGAAACTTCGATCTTAAGGTGAAGTTATATTATGTAGAAAGTAGGACAAATATCACTGATGGCATCAGATGATCATCATTCGTATCGCTAATTTATTTGAGAACGTATACCATTGAATCTCATTTTAGTAGTCTAAAAGTGATTCACTTGCTTCGTGAACCGGATTCATTCCCTAGTGGGATCTTAAATGCACGGTGCTGATGGATTATAAACTAGATTACAAAATATCTAGTACTTCGAGGTTCTCGCATTTTAATATTTTATGTTAACGAAATTATCATGTAAAAAGCCACGATAGACTTGTCTTTACTTGGAAGCATGAACTAAGGAAAAATATTTAAGCTTACGATGATATTTCCATTGTAATTTGGTTATTTCCTAAATATTACATTGTATATCATCCTGTAATAAATAACGGGTAATAATTCGTTAATTAATAAGTAGTCAGTAAATCATATAGTTAAGTGAGGCATATTATTCAGTCAACTTGAAATCAAGTAGTTTGGGGGAAGAGGAAGTATTACGATTATTTCTCATAAAGGCTGCACTCAGAATTATTATGAATTGTTTTTTCATCCAAATGGAAATATATCACACGTTAGTAACCTTGTTGTTTTATAAACATCGCTCATCACATGTTTCATTTTTTGTTTGTTTAGTGGTCAGATGAAACATTAAAAAATCATCCTCAGCATATTCTTTAAGTTAAGCCTAAAAGTTTGTGATATTTATGACCTTATATCGCATGTTGAACTGGGCTGCATTTCATGTCCCTATCTAGAATGTGTTTAGTTATAGGATTAGATAAAGGCACTTTGGCTTTAATGTAAGTTTCTTGTTGGCACGATACAGTTCGATCGAAGCATGCTCAAAACATGCTGTACAATAATTGATCCATTTTCAGCCAATCAGCACTAACGAACAATCGAAAAGGCGATAGAGCATTTTTATATGAGCTTTATATTAAATCTAATGTATTTATTTACTTTGCACTCTGCTATTCCCATTATCAACTATATTTTGCTTCTTGCTGGAGTCTTTCTAATTTGAGATCAAGTTGGTAAAGTTATCGTATCGCGAAATACTAGACGGATAGAACGCTCTAGTACTGCTTCAATAGGGGTGATTTTGCAACAGTTGTGTTTTAAAGATGATTCAGAAACATTTAAAGCCATATTTACGTTTGCTAACTGTACTCAACATGTATGGCAAACCGAATTTACGAATTAATAGAGGTATTTTATAAATCTTAAGGCAAATACTCTAGTAATTAAGTAAGCATCCTTACACACGAAATTTAAATTAAGCGAAATAAATAACAGATAAGAAATAATATGAAAAGAAATCAATTTCAGATGCTTAGATTCATTACTTGTCTCCTCCAATTTCCTCTGCAACGTTTATAATTGCATACTTTTCAAATTCTTTTCGAAGTGTTTATACTTCTGTAGTAAGATGCATCTGACATACCGAAAGAACGTGATGCAAGTGCTTTTAATCTGTCATATGTTTCTTACTCAGTAGTTTTTAATACCACTTTGCCTATGAAAGTCGGGAGATATGCTTCAAGTCAGGATAATATACTCACAGAAAGTGGAAGTTTACTGGCGACCAGTCACAAGAAACAACCATGCATAAAATTAACCGAATACTCGTAAGATAAATTTACCAAATTTGATAATGATTCTTCACTTAGGTTAACCTGTATTGATCTACTGACAATATGAAGCCTAAGCTACAGGTTGAGAACTGCTAATAAAGTGAACGGCTTACACGTTTATGTACAGAAGTTAACATACAGAATTATATCTCAAAAAATGTCCATAAATCTCGACGACAGTGATATGTAAACAAGTAGGTATTTTTCTTGGATAAAGACCTAGTCCTTGATGTTTAATTTAGGATGATGTAAAGTGCATGATGTATCTGGAGATCCTCCATGTTAAGTGCATTTTAAATGACATCAAATTTAATGAGATGATTTTTCCATTACGTTCTCAGTTTTGAGTAACGTGAATTTAGCAAATAATGCTGACCATTTATGAGGTAACATTTTTCCTTTAGAGGAAAGGAAACGCGTTCAAAACATGTTTGCGTATGTTATGCTTTCAGTCGATTGAGACAAACGCGTGGGTTCTTATTGGCTTAATACGGTTCGCGATATGATCTCTAGGGTAGCCGAATTATATGTCCGATCCCTCCGATTCTCTATACGATTAATGCAAACACAACCTCTGATACTTGTACTTTCAGTCGGATACCACAACTTGTTCCTTCCCAGCCCACAGCTATTCCAAAAGACTAGACTTGTAGGAAGATTGTATTGTGGAGCAAAAACTGAGACGAGACTGGCGAACAACGTTTACATAAATGCATCGATTTTTATATTAATTAAATCACAGCGACTATTCATCAAGTGAAATCATCAACATTTAATTAATATAATGAAATGCTGTCAACTGTACTCAGAAGTAGGACTCACATTGAAATTAAACTAATGTAAGGAAAGTTTACAAATCAAGCTTACAAAAAATCAATACAACTTCTTTCACTTGATGAAATCAACCATTGTATTTTTGAGGTTTCGAATCCCAAACACCTCCCCCTTGTTAATAGCGCATTTTTTTTGGGATTTACTTGTAATCACACTCTCCCGCTGGCATCGGTTGGACCTTCTTCTTGATAGTGATTTTGGTTCATGGGTCTTATCTATTTTCTTATCTTTGTAATTGGGCAAATTAAAAGTATCCAATAAAATATCCATGGGCATTGTTGTAGTTGTAATAGGTTTGTACATCTTTCTCTTGCGTAGTCGATTGAAGTGTTTCATCCATTTGTCTTTTCCTACGGTCACTTCATACACCACTGTCCCTCGCCTTCTTGTCACATATCTTTCTATCCATTTGTTCTGTTGATGCAGGTAATCACAAGCAAATACTGGTGTACCAACTTCGAATCCTAGGGAATGTGTTTGAGTTATCGGGTATCTCTGTGGTAGCATGGCGTAATGAGTTGTTTTCAACTTTCGGTTCATCAAGGCTTCGGCGAGTGATACCTTAATAGGAGTAGTATTATTTGGTTATGTGCGGTAAACTAACAAGAAGCTTTGTAGACTATCAACAACTTCCTCCGCTTTTGATTTTAATAGCTACCTATTGAATGTGTCAACAAAACGTCGATCATGTTTATTTGACTGTAGATATTAGGGCGGTGACCTTACGTAGGTTGACTGTATGACGGTGATAGAATTCCTTTGAATAGTTCATATACCGAGGAGATTAAACGGGATTGAATATGGAGTTGAGAGGTATGATTGCCAGATAAACGCTATCAAACCAGTCTTGACCGAGGTGATTTAAGTCAGTGGGAGTAATGTAGCGTGTTCTGGTGAAACTTATATCATGAAATAAAACAGCATTTAAACTGTTCTGTTAATCGTAGCTTACCTCCATATGCACTTATTGCCCTCTGTTCGGTTTTCTGGGTTTTCCAAGGGAGCTCTGAATTTTTGTGACATGGTCGTTATGTCTGACTGTGTATCTATCTGTAAGGGTACATGCTGGTCGTTAATTAGTGGAGTGATGAATTTTCTTTCTCCAGGTCTCTTTATCTGCTAAGTTGCCACTAAGCTCAGTGATTTAGCTGGACTACTAGCTTTAGCCTTGATTTTCGGACTGTTAAGTCTTCGGTTCCGACATTGGCCGTCCTTATGGCCAACTGCTTTACAACGGCAGCATAGGTGGTGCTTGAATGGGCCAAACTTGACGAAATGCCATGCTCCACATTGCTAACATGGAGAGGGAGGAATTTTCGATTGGTCAGGAAGGAAGACCATGTTTCTTTGTTGACTGTGATAGATGTATAGAGGGCAGTTGGGTGTTGTTTTCGACGAAGTGTGTGAACTGAGCTGCTGTGTCCACCAGATTGAACGAGTATGGTATCCTGTTGTAAATTCACTAGTCGTTGATATTCCTTTGTGATGTTATTCAGTGTCAGTTTTGGGTCTTGCTAAATACAATTCAACAGTCTCATTCTAATGTCAGCGAATTTGGACGATTAGAGACTGCAAATGGATATCCTACGTGGTTTACATTTCACTTCATTCTGACCTTCATTTCTTACCATATTTTGACTCATAGGTGATGATGTAGGTAGTGGTATATCAAATATATCATGCACGATTTCCATGGGAATTCTACTTTTCCAGGGTGGGCTGTCATTATCATCGTCTGTCTCAGTTGATTAATATGTCGTATTATCACCATGTCACCCACCCTTACTTCATATACCACTTTGCCTCTCCTATCAACAATTGTCCCATTGATCCATTTTGGCCTACCAGGCCTGTAATCACGGGCATGGACACAGTCACCGACGTTGAAATCACGAGTTCTTTTATAATCATTCCCACTATTATTTGATGTCACCTTGACTTTGTCTTTAGGGTGCACAATATCAGAAAATGTCCTCATAGATCGGCCAAACATAATCTCAGCTGGAGACTTTCCATCTTTTCTGTTAAGGCTTGACGTCGCTCTATATGAAATAAAAAACTGTTGCAAGGCTCCCCCATCATTGACAGCTTCTCCTTCCCCTTTTAACTGGTTTCCAAAATCATCGGAGAGTTATTTCTGCAACTGTTTTATGTAATCTAAGCTATGCACATTTCCGATGGCTTTCTGTATGGATATATTTGTAATGTTACAACAGACAGAGTTAAGTAAAACATCCCAAAATCCTGAATTTTCCGATCCAATCTATGCCCAGTAAATCGGATTTACAGTTTTTCGAAACGTAGCATTGACCAAATTCAGACTTACCACAAAATGTAAGATTCAATACAACTTCGCCGAGTAGAATTATATCTCCTCCAGTAGCACTTTCGGCTTTGTGCGACGTAGGAAGCAACTCCGGTCTTCCAATCTTTAACCATGTTGCTTCTGAAATCATAGTAATATCCGACCCTGTATTCACCTGTAACTTGATAGGATTACTCCCGTGATAAAGTGTCACAAATTTTCCGTTTGCAGAGGAATTCACTCCTCCTGTCTGCAGAGTAACATTAGAATTTCGTGAGGTGTGGCAGTCACCGAAACGGGCATTTTTCTTCACTGTAAATTTGCAACACTTTTGGATGTGACCCTTTATACCACATTTAAAACAATTGTTCTTCTTAAAACGACAAACTTTGGTAATGTGATAATCACCACAAAGCCACCATCGTAACCTCCGATCCGTTCAATGCTTCACTTGATCATTCGTAACAATCCTATTCTGCGATGTGGATTCATGCAAGGCATTAATTCCAACGGAGTCACGACACTCCACTAGCTGGGTTTCATGTTTCAGTTTTACAACCCGCTGACATTCCTCAGAAACAGACTGTAAAGTTATATGAGGATCAGCTTCGATTCTAGTTAGTATGCGGGTGCGGTGATTAGCATCTGCTGGCGACTTTAAACCGCAAACAAATACAAGACATTTGAACTGATCTGCAGTCATCTCGGACAGTTGGAATCGCTTGCATTGGGAATTTCTCAAGGCTGGCATAAGTCAAATAGTCATCGTTGGTTTTTTTTGACTAGTTGCAAGCAACTGTATCGAGTATGAAAAAAAGATGACCTTTCCCCAAACATGCGTGTCAGACACTCAACTGTGTCTGAAAACTGTAGGTCGGCTGGCTTCTTCGGAAGGATATAATTACAGTATTTCTCATGCGCCGATACATCAAGCTTCCGAAGTAACAGTCTGAGTTTTGAGCCTTCATCCCAATCTTTGCAATCATTAATAAATAAGTCGTCATATCGTTTAAACCAGGCTTCGAAGGTTACTCCATTTTCTGGATCATAAACAAACTGTGATATTGAATTTGCAATGGCTTTTGACGTCATAACAGAATTTTCGGAATTTGACTTTTGTGAGACTGATAAACTCTTAGCCATAAGCTCAATAAGAGTATTCTGTTGTTGTAGCAACAGCTTAATGTCCTCCATTATCAAGTATGAAACCTCCGACAATGAGAAAAATCTGAATTCAGTCACCGTCGCCGCTCTTATATTAGACGTAGGTTCTTCGTTTTAAATACCCGTCACCACTGTTGTGTCTGGGCAGGGATGGCCGATATTATCGATTCAGTTATCTGCAGCGCTATATCTTACAGCTAGCACCCAACCTTGCCTTAATCTATTGCTCAGGTACAATTATCCGACTGATTTATCAAGAATCCAATTAGTCACTCACGCATGTATTACAACAACAACAACAAACCAGTAATATGCAAGATATATATATATATATATATAAGGTCTAGCCATTGACTCATATGTCTGTCACACTATAACCAATCACATATCTTCTTCCAGTTATGTCACAACTGAGTCCCGAGCCGGCGGTAGAAGAACACAAACCGATAGACCAACCAGACAGAATCATATATTACACACATTTCTTTTTATATACATAAGACCTGACCACACAGTCAACCAATTAAGAAACTAACATTAATACAAAATAAGAGTTTTATTGAATGTGAACGTATACACAATTGATTAACCATAGTTCATCAATGAGAAATGACAATTACAGTTAATGTGTCAAATGAAAGGATTGGGCAATGGGGAACTGAGTGATAATAGGAATGAATTCTTCACCGTAAATATAAACAAAAATACTGAAATAATCTACAGATAGATAGCTCTAGAAAATAATCAGTCTTTTTTAGGTGCTCGGGGTTATCAGCATTGTTTTTCAAGACATTTAGGGGACTACAGTGTCTTCACTAAATAGGACTGTATCATCTAGCTGTTTCAAATCAACGGCTTTCTTAATAGAAAACCAATCCGTGAAAGATATGTTCGTTTCTAGGTGTACATCTAATATTACTGATCAGTTTGATTGATTAATAATTGGTAACAACACACTTCACTGAAGATAGGTTTATTGTTGTATGTACTGCCTAATGCACTAAAATGTGCTGGTCGGATATATTCACTAGCGTTAACTAATTTTAAAACGCTAAGCGTCACCGTTTGCATTAATGTAATTGTAAGTATTATTGTCTCATGTGAAGCGGGTTAATAATTTAACATTTATTATATGTTTTAATTAAATTTCATTTAAGTTAATTAATCCAATAGACTAATAGAAGTCAGGAAATTATTTTTTTTCTAGTTATTGATACTTCTACTAATAAAAGCTATAAACACTATCACTTAGTTTGATATAGAGGCCAACGTTTATTCTTATAGGTTTAGCCTTTTAATATATATATATATATATATATATATATATATATATATATATATATATATATATATATATATGAATGCTTCAAGTTGTTAAATAATATATTCTTCAGTCCATTAAAAATGTATGTCTTGGCTTATGTTGCCTAGATTGCTATCATCAAATGTTTAATTAGCTTATGCGTTTTCGTTTTCGTCGTTATACACTTTTTCACTGATATTTACTTCTGTTCTGGATCCATTTTAGAAGAAGACTATTATTGTTCTGTTGACAACCATCATCGAGTTTGTCAGTTGTTTGATATTCTGGCTACTTATTGTATACACCATCCAAACATTGGATATTGTCAAGGTTAGATGGAAAAATACTTAGTTTTTATTAGCGTATTGTTATTATAAATAGGTACATTTGTAAGAGAATAAAAGTTACAAGATATTTTTTGATTTTGGGTCGCCTAAAATGTACGTACCACTAATTTACTAATAAACGTCGAATGGATTGCAGATTTGAATCCTGTTTTATCAACTTTGGTGTACGCCAGTTAGCAAAGTTATTAACTATCATGCAAAAATATGTGACCCCGAAACTGTATATGTGAACCTATGCTTATCAATAATTAACGTTCAGTTTGTGCTATCGCTAATCGTTGTATCTGATAATATTCTTGCTATTTGCAAGCTAATAGTAATCTCAATCCTTAATTTTGGAGACTTATTAAAATTATTTACACTATCCTAAACGGAACCTAAATATTGAATAATACTGCTTTTTCAACATCTGTTGAAGTTATTTAAGTATTTGCATACAAATATGGACAATATTGCACAAAACATAATTATATGTTGGTGTCACATCTTACATCAGTCTAATGAAGATAAAAATCAATTATTTATATCTTCATCACAAGACTAGACATAAATAATAATTTCAGAGTTGAAGGAAACGAGTAAATACAGGCGTTGTAACTTATATGATACTTTTGTATTAAATATTTCTAAGTGAATGACGAATAAGTACATCTGCTCTAATATGACTGATTTAAGTCCTAGCACTTTGTGTACAATCGTAATTTAATGTATTGTTCACCTTTATGTATCCTGGTTTGTTGGCCTCTCTTCTCTTTCCAAACGATGTTTGTGCTGTCTAACATAATGCCATTCTACGTATTAACTGGCCTCGTGTAATTGCTAGGCTTTCAGAAGTAGGATAATGCATTGATACGAGCGAAACTAAAACAATGACCAACTACCTAGTGATGTACAACGAAGCTAAGCTACCTTCTGCGCTTCAACCCAGCTAAATATAGAAATAAGTGTAGCGTGAGTAGGGAATATGTGATTCCGCAAGTAATCCGAAAGACGAATAGCAAGCAGTCAACTCATGCGTATATACACAAAAAAGTGTCCTCCAACACTTCACAAAAAATAGCGTACTAAGAGAGGGAGCAAACCAATAAAGTTTAAGATCCTTCGAGGTGGGAAACACAAACTAAAGGTAATAATGGGCGTTTTTAGCGCGAAAATGAAAAATGTAAATTTACGAGAACAGGTTATAAACATATTAGGCTTACGAAATAGGTGATCTAGCATTCCCAACAGTAACACAATCTAACTACCCGAGTTGACTGTAGTTTATAATTAAGCCAACCTATTTACTTCAGTTATGTGGTACTCCACATTAAAATAAATAAATAAATGATAAATAAAAAAATAATCCTGTATGACCTAATAGTTAGCTTAATGTATACTTCGGTGGTCAAAGTAATCTGCATTTCTAAATGCAACACCCAGCTGTTGCATGATCATGTAACGATAGTTGGTACAATTTATAGATATATTACACGGGTAGTACTAAAGTATTAATATAAATTGGTTTTAATGAAAATAGAAACTGGAAAATACGTTATAGTTGTTTCAGCAATGAAGAAATAAAGTTTTCTTAATATTTTGTAATTAAGAAATCAGGATAATATATAGTATGCTAGTGACTATTTTAGAAGATACTATTATTTTAGCAGTCTATATTCAGGATACTGTGTCTAACGTTACGATTACTATCATGCTTAATACGTATCGGTTTACCTCGTTTGCACAGAAACACTTCTCGTTTGTTTCAGGAAACATTTATTCCCCGATCAAAAAACACCACACGATACACTTATTCATGCACTACAGTAGTGTTATCACTCAACATTCGTTGTAACAACCACTTGTGTCGATATGCTGTGTTAATTGAAATTTGAAAAAAAAAACATGAGCCAAACATCGTCTTTTACCGTTGGTCTGAGCCTTTTTGGTAGGTATAGACTTGGTTAGGATCCACAAAATAATCGTTATCAGTAGTTCCAATTATTAGGTGACCTGGGTTAGAACCGATCAGAGTGATTCAGGTCCATTCACTCTTTATCTTTCTCTGGATCTCGATTTGTTCCTTAAAATGTGCCTTTGCATTCCTTCTTGTTAAACTATGTTTCCAGTGTTCGAGTATTCTTATTGTCATTCCCATAAGATTATTCTGGCTCCTATACCGTCCATCTTGCTAGTTTCATGTCGTCGTACTGGAGTAGTCACGATAATTTGGAATAAAATGTATGCTAGGCTCTAAGTTGATTATATTTTTAAAGTGATATTTTGTGCGATATCACGAACGCCTTATTTTTGATTACTAATTCGTTTTACAGGTATGTCTGATTTGGCTAGTCCGTTATTAGTTGTTCAAGGTGATGAAGCATTAGCTTATCTATCATTTTGTGCTTTAATGCAACGTGTTAAATCCAAATTTGGTGATACACAACAATCAATGCTGATCAATAGCATGCAAGATTTACACGATCTTCTAACATATACTGATAGTGAATTAGCACAATTTTTTCGTGAACACAATTTAGCTAATATGTATTTCACTCAACGTTGGTTTGTCTTAGAATTAAAACGTGAATTTAACTTTAGTGAAGCTCTACGTATTTTCGAATCACAATGGGCTGCTTTATGTCTTGTAAATAATATTAATAACAGTTTATTTGACGGTGAAAGTTATAATTCTAAATCTGAAGGTTATCTTGTCTTAACTGATGGCACTTGTAATTGGTACAGTTCTAACAGTTCTTCATTACCAATAAATTCTAGTGACTGGCATCATTATACAGCAAGAGATGTTAGTCTCATCAATTCTTTGATAGGTTCAAATTATACTGTCGATTTGAAGAAAAAAGGATGCAATCCTGTGAATAATGCAAACATTGTTAAACAGGACATTCATTCATCTTCTGTCTTGTCTTATTCTCCTCCTGATGTTAATTTTTCATGTGAACCATCTAATTACAACCAATCTGAAAATTCACAACAAGCAAAATTACTAAATAATAACTGTTCATCTTCTGAGACATTATTCACAGAAACTCAGTTTGAAATTATCTCTCATGATTCAGTATTAGATTTTACTAATTCTGTACAACAACCTCACCATCATCATCAATCTTTACACTATTCATCAGCAAATAGACGTTTATCTTCATTTTCTGTTGATAATGATCCTATTCATATCAAAACTTGTGTTACACACCTACCACCACCAAATAAATTCGGTCAAGGTAATCCATTCTTATTGTTTCTTAGTTTATCTTTAATATTAGAATATAAAGAGGTAATTATGTTAGAGATAAAAGAACCTGGGGATATTATACAATTTTATCAGCAACAATCTGGCAAGCATAATTCGTCAAGAATTTTGTTTCGTGCAAAAAAGTTATTTAATAAATATTTAGAGGAAAATAATTTTCAATATTTTAGTTAAATTTTTATTAAACTCTCAATGAGCTAATTGTATAGTTAAAATAAAAACACTTAATACATGACATAACTTCTTATTTTGTACCATTATTTTGTCTTCTCTTGATAGATTTTCTTTTTTTTTTCGTTTCTAATATTAGCTTACCTTTGTATTATTACTATACTGCTGTTAATTAACCAGCATTACTTCGAAACATTTTACAGTACAACAATAACCGTATTTTAACTGTGATACTTATTCTGTATTTGTATTTTTTTCAGTCAGATTTCGAAAGAAAAATATTTTTATACTTTTGCTAGGTTTTTCTTTGCTTTTTTTGTATTGAGAATGGCAAGTTTCATTGTGATATAACATTGATACCTAATTTGTTTAGGTGTTTCATAATGGTTACCATATGATCATCAGTGACCTAAGTAAAGAGATAATTTCAGAACTCTAGTGAAGTGTGACCAGTGGAGTTTAACAATGTCGAGCGCGAAACAACTGCCCACTAATGAGATTGGATGAGATTATGGAATTTGTCATGAAATGATGGGTTGGAAACATAAACTATTAAACGCCAGCTCAGTAGCGGCGAAGTCTGCAAGTCCTTATCTTGATTACCGGTTGGGTCGTTTGTGCACACTGCTGCGAAGTAGTTTCATATTAAGATGACGTGGCTATCCAGTAATTCATGGTTTTCAGTGGTTGTTTAACCGTGATCAGTCAGTGATGTGAAATTCGAACTTTGAGGTGCTGGCCATAATTCAGAGAAGTTACTGTGAAAACATTTTAGTGTCGGAAAATATCATCCTGTTTACTAGTTAAGATACATGTCAGTAAAAATCTCATACAGTTCTTCCCCTTTATAACTTTTAGCAAGGTAAGAACAACAATTGCAGCAGAATAACACAAATTCATTTCATTTCACGGTTTCTCATCAACTACATGCAACCTAAAACTATTCATAATCACCAAAATAAACAGTTATGCATACTGTATACTCAAAGAATTTTAAGTTGATATTTAGATGTGAATCAATTAGAACACAACACAATCGAATAAGAATTTAATGTCACTAACACAGCTGTTTATTTATAAACTAGTTAATAGAAGATTCTAAAAACTAAACTGAGAAAAGCATGGATACAGAGGTAAGAAGATAAGTAGTGTAAATTATGTAATAATAAATATAAGTCAAAACAATGATTAACTGAGTAAAGCCCTAATAAAAGGAGTGGTATGAGAAGTGCTGCCAATCCTAACTCTAAAAATGTTAGAGTCATTACGGTAAGGTTAGGTTCACTAAAGTTCCCGTCCACACACAAATCTAGTTTAAATTGTTTAATGGTAATCACCTCAGCAATCCGTAAGAGAATTGGATCAGTCTGTTCACTGATTATTTTGAATGATGTTGAAATGTCGATAGTATGTCCACAATCAATTAAGCAACGAACAGTTGCACTGATAGGAATGAGTTATCCTTTTAAACTCAACTTATGAGATGTACGTTCAGAAATGCGGACATTAGCTGTCTTTTCTGTTTTCCCGATGTATATACATTGGCACATACATGTAAATTGGTATACACACTTGGATGTAACAAGAGTCCACATGCATTTGTTGTAAAAACCAATTGGTTTGATAGCGAGTCATTAATTTAGCAGCAGGGTAAATCCGTTACAATATGACTTTCATTCTGAGATCAGTGATTTGTCTATTTTATCCTCCTTGTACTCGAGCTTTAGTAAGACATTTCTTCACAACTGTGTCATACTTAGCTTCCTTCGTTTTAGTCTTATCGAACTTAATTATGAACTTTGTGGATAACTATAATCACGTAGACAATGTTTGCTGCTTCACCAATTATTGATCTCATTTTTGTGTTTTCTAGGTTAGCCATAAAGATATCTGCTCATCCCAGTTTTATTTTTTAGAATCTTTTAACTAGTTTATAAATAAACAGCTGTGTTAGTGACATTAAATTCTTATTCGATTGTGTTGTGTTCTAATTGATTCACATCTAAATATCAACTTAAGATTCTTTGAGTATACAGTATGCATAACTGTTTATTTTGGTGATTATGAATAGTTTTAGGTTGCATGTAGTTGATGAGAAACCGTGAAATGAAATGAATTTGTGTTATTCTGCTGCAATTGTTGTTCTTACCTTACTAAAAAATGCTGGTGAATTGTCGTGATAAGACAAATTTAGGTGAGCTCATCAGTTCAGCATATCACAATGAAATCTCTTTATATAAGTGATAACTCTAAATGAGTTATTATAATGATTCTCAGTAACTATGTCATGGAAACCCAAACAATCATTTGACTTAAGTGTACTTTAATTCTTTGTTTTTATAAGCATGCTGCTGGTTGTTATCATCGATATGTTCCTTATATTTAAGTGTTTGTGTGTCTGCTTACTCATTTCTTTTATTGCATTGCTTTAGTGCAGTATGTTAATTTGACCTGCATATTCTATATATATCATTGATCTGTCTATTCCTATTTCGTACGCTTATTTATGTTGCTTATTTATGGTTGCATCGACCACATATTCACCATTCGTCAGGTTTTAGAACACAGGCACGCCTACTGGCAACCTACAATGGTGGTTTTCCTTGACTTAAAGGCAGCATTCGACTCAGTTGACCGTGAGGTTCTGTGGCAGTCTGTCATTAAAAGGTGTACCTCAGAAGTACATAAACCTTGTGAAGGCTCTTTACTCGAACACTACCAGTCGAGTCAGAGCTTATGGCGAACTGTCATCTGACTTTGTGACCTCAAGTGGTGTCCGTCAAGGCTGCCCACTATCTCCGTTTTTGTTTAATTTTATCATAGACGTGCTACTGGAAGTAACGCTTTCTTCGGCTGAATTTTCTGGGATTGATCTCCTTCCAGGAGGTCCACTCATCGACTTAGAATACGCAGACGACATAGTCCTGTTTGGTGAAGACACTGATAAGATGCAGAGTCTTCTGGTCGCACTGAGCAACAATGCCAGGATGTGTGGGATGCGTTTCTCCCCCTCTAAGTGTAAATTGTTACTTCAGGACTGGCCTGCGTCAACCCCTGAACTAAGGATAGGGAGTGAAGAAGTTGAATGCGTTGATAACTTCACTTATCTTGGAAGTCTGATCAGCCCTAATGGGTTGGTGTCTGACGAAATTTCTGCACGAATTCGAAAGGCTCGTTTGGCTTTTGCCAACTCACGTCATCTACGGCGTAGGCGTGATATCCGTCTATCAACTAAAGGACGAGTATATTGCACAGCAGTTCGTCCTGTTCTGCTTTACGGCTGTGAAACATGGCCATTAAGGGTAGAAGACACTCGTAGGTTACTAGCATTTGATCACAGATGTCTTAGAAATATATCTCGTACCTGCTGGGATCTCCGGGTAACTAATAATGAGGTTAGACGAAGGGTATTAGGGAATAATGGTAAATCTGTTGATGAGGTTATGAAACTTCATCGACTGAGATGGTTGGGGCATGTGTTACGTATGCCCGAACACCGGTTACCACGTCGCTCAATGATGACTAGTATTGGGGTGAGTTGGAAAAGGGTTAGGGGCGGCCAAACCAAAACGTGGCATCAGTCGTTGAAGTCACTAACTTCTGGTCTGAGCCACATTGGTAGATGTCGACTACCTGGTTGGGGTCCGCGTGACTACCGTACCCAGTGGTAGGAGACTCTTGGTGACATGGCTCAGAATCGATCACAATGGCGTAGGTGTATACATTCTTTGTCTTCACGTACACCTTGAGACTAAAATTACTCTACCTTTCTTTCTACAAACTAATTTTTTTTCTACATATTATATCCTTATATGCAATCTTCCTTTTATATATTACTACCATTAAAGTAACTGATTCTATGAATTCGGTGATCATCTTGCTATGCTGTTGAGGTGTGGCAACTTGGACCGATGCACTTATGTGCCTGGTCCTACGTTGTATCTGTCTGTCTGTTATGTTTAAGATATCGGTACTGTAATATGCAATGATATGTATTTCTGATCTGACTGTTTGCTGGCTTGTTTGTCATGCTACTACTAAGGAATAAAATACAATACTGCTACTGATAAGTTCTTACTGCGTTATTTCGTAGCTTCAATTGGAAATACTAAGTTATAAGAATATTACATCTGGCTTTACGAGCAAGATCCATAGTAGGATCATTACTGAATTCCAATAATACTACAGTTATTATGCATCAACATCTGATTTGATTTTTCATAGTCAAGCGTATATTAACCACTTCCAAACATTTTTTATAGTAACAGAAGATTCATACTATTTTTTGCCCAACAGTCCGATATGGAGTGCTTCGTGATATCGTCGGTAGTTGACCGATGCTATCTAAATATAAGTAAGTACAAATATGTTGCAAGGTTTATTATTTAAAGTGTGATTTAAATAAAAACGGATGCTCTACAAGCATGTACAGTTCGAAACTTATATAATATAAATCTACTAATTTAGTTAAATAATCATTCGGATATATTGAAAACGTTACTCGTGATCTTGCATATATATATATATATATATAATCACGCGTAACATTCGCAATGTTTACTGTTGTGTTCAGCGATTTTGTTCATCTAGAGAATGAGTGTTTTACTTTAGTGTGTAATTGATTAAGCATCTTATCTCAAAAGCTAGCTTCCGCAATATTTGTCCTTTACCCAATATATCGGGCTGCACTACACATACCTACTCACAGAAGTCAGTTGTGGATAATCCGAGACACAAATATGCAACATTCACTTATTGACTAAAAAATAAAATAACATAAGATATTGAGTACAGCATATCTTTTGAACAGTAAAAGCGCTACAGATAACCTCAGTAAATCCGGATAGATACGGTGTTTCTGGTAAAACGATAATAAGTTATACATTATTGAGATATATTTCACAATAACACTCAAAAATGATGATAAGTTCGTATTTTAAGAAGTATATGATTATACATATTGTAAAAATGCATTAAGTAGTTTTAGATATTTAGGTTTATAGAGACATGCTATCATGTGGGAGACTTACATAACACATGTTTATCTTTGCGAGAATTCGTTGAGGAGTACTACAGTGTAAATATGAATACTCACATAACTTGTCTGCAGGAGAGAGTGTAATTACAAATAATCACTATAATTCTGTTCTAAAACTAAAGTTTAAGCACTCATATTTAAATACATCACGTATCTAAGCAACCAGCCTTTTGACTGAACATAATAAATTAATCCAATTATAGGCTTTAGGTACATAGTCGTTTATTTAAATTTCAGCAGGTTGGAAGTGGTTTGATTAAGCGACCTAAGAGCTGGTAGTCGAGTAGCTGAAGGATTGAGTTATAACTCATATTAGTGGATCTTTAAGCATTTTGAGTGTGGTAACAAGAACTACATTCCTACCCACTTTACTGAACTAAACACATCAAAATACTGTAGTCAGAATTTAAGATATTATTTTGGTCTACAGAAGGTTGGTGCACTATTCCATATTCTCTGCAAAGTTGTTAGTTTACATAGTGAGTTAAGCAAAATACTGGAGACAAAGGTAAGCAACAGTAATCGCTGAGATTTACATAAATATATGAGATGTAATTACTATAGACTACGCATAATTATTCAATATCACATGATACTAAGAATAGTGTCAAAGTGTGAAGAACAGCAGCACAATTCATTCACTCACCGATATACATGCTGATTTAAACAAGTAACTCTTAAACAAGAAATGCACATGGAGCTTGTTGATTTGTATATTACAAAAACTTTTCACTTTAAACATTCTAGAAATTATTGATTTTATAATTATTACTTGGTAAGTTAAGTTCATATTTTGAATTTCAAACAATCCATATCATATGAAATAAGCTTGAAGACATGCACTATGTAGTTATATTTAATGTTAAATAGTTAGTTTATGACACTTGAATGCTAATTTTCGAAACAGGTTGTTCAGTAGAAAAAATATTACCACATTTCTTAGCTTTTAGAATATCTATCAATGAAGATATAAAAGTAGGAATAATATCATCATATGACGAAGATCATGTTTAAACTACTATGCCTGGCCACTATGTTAAGGTAATAGGAACGATTAAAACTCTACTTGACAGTGATAGTCTAACTTTATTCGTGTATTATTCTTATTAACTATTTCTGGTTCATATGTATGTATGTATGATCAACATAAAATCCGGTACATGTGTGCATCGGTCCAGGTTGTCATACCTCTATAGCACTTCAAGATTAATGCCACATTAGTAGACGTAGAAGTTACTTCAATCATAATAATGACGAAAACAAGGAAGAGTGAACATACAGAATATGAATCAGGAAGGAAGAATTGGTGTGTGGAAAGTTATGAAATAATCTTAAGCTCGCGATTAAAGAGAAGACGATGAGTAGATACATTTACGCCACTGTGACCGATTCTGAGCCATGTCACCCAACGTTTCCTACCACAGGTTACGACATGTGCGCCGACCCCAACCAAGTAGTCTATGCCTACCGATACGACTCGGACCAGCAGTCGACTATCTCGTGGACTGATGCATGTTTTGAATGGACCAACGTCAACTCTCTTCCATGCTGCTCCTATACCAGCCAACATCGCGCGTCGAGGCAGATGGTGGTTGGACATACGTAATACATGTCGCAACCACCTCAGTCGATGAGAATTCACAAACTCGTCGACTGATTTACCACCTTTGCCTAACACCCGTCGTCTAACCTCGTTACTGATTACTCTCTTATCCCAGTTAACGCGAGTAATTTTTCGAAGACATCGATGGTCAAAAACAAATAACCTGTGAGTGTCGTCTACTCATAATGGCTACGTCTCGCATCCATACAGTATGACACGGTGTACTGTCGCACAGTACACTCTTCCGCTCGATGAGTGACGAATATCTCGCCTATGCTATAGATGACGCAAGTTGACAAAAGCTAAAAGGATTTTTGAATTCGTATTGAGATTTCAGTCAGAGACCAACCCATGAGAATTGATCAGTCTTCCAAGATAAGTGAAGTAGTCGATGTGCTCAACTATTCCACTCCCTATCTTTAGCTCAGGTGTTGACAAAGACCACACCTGAAGCAATAGTGTGCATTCACAGGGGGAAAAACACATTCCAAACATGCTTGTATTGGTGATTATTGTTGTCAAGATTCTGCATCTTCACTAAACAGGACTATGTCATCAGCATATTCTAAGTCAATGTGGTTTTCCTGGTAGGAGATCGATTCCTGAAAAGTAAAACGATATGTGTTATCTCCATTATGAAATTAGACAAAACTGGACACCACTTGAAGTTACAAGTCCAGATGATAGTTCGCCATAAGCTCTGACACGACTAATAGTGTTTGAGTAAAGACCTCTATCGAGATTTATGCACTATTGAGGTACGCTTCTCAAGGAAAGATACCGTCATAGAATACCGCCGTCTACAAAGTCAAATGGCTCCTTCAAGTTAAGAAAACCCACCATTGTCTGGCGCTGAAAAGTATGTCCATCTTCTAGAACCTGACGAATAGTGAATGTCTGGTATATACCAGGTCTGAAACCAGCCTGGTTTCCTCGCATTCGCAGATCATGAGTTGTAGTGAAACGTCGGATAATTGTAGAAGTTAGTATTTTAGACACCACTAGTCGAACTAATTCCATTATGATTATCGCAGAACGATTCTGACCTTTTCTTACAAACTGAGATGATTAACGAACGACACCAGTCAGATGGAATCATGTCAAGTTCACAAACTTTAGTCAAAATATCACTCAACCTAGTCACCAAAGTGGGACCATCATCCTTAAAGACCACTGGATGTAATCCATTCGGACACACTGCTCTACCTCTCCTTAAATCGGCTACAGCTTTTTCGACAAGAGCAAGGGAATCTAAGTCGACTTTCCATTCAGGCTGCTTGAAAATAGTGGGAAGTTCTAGAGCAAATGAAGGCTAACTGATATGCTCCTTGAAGTGTTCACCCCATCGTTCTAAACGTCTAGACTGAGAGCGAATAAGAGTTATATCTTTTTCGCAGATTGTCTTACCAACGATTGGTTCTTTAACCCCAGTTCATCTTATTAACTTGAAAAGTCGTCTAGTGTTAACTAACCCCGTTGCCTTTTCCATCTCCTTTGCTTTCGTTACCCACCACTGTTCACGCAGACATTTTTCTAGTTTATATCTGATTACTCTTAGCTCCTCATCGTGTTCACAGCCTGACGGGACAAGTTTTCAGGAGTCCATCAACTCAACAGAAGCTACCCACCGACTCCTTTCGACATGTTGATTTAAGTCCCTGGTAGATGTCACTGTAGATACCACAGCTGCTTCGATATCTTGCAAGGCAGCAACTGGGTGGGCCGAATCCTTATAGTTGCCTAAGTGACTCTTCACTTGCTCCAGGAACTTACTCTTAGCTGTCTCGTCGCTAAACTGAATTCTAATGAGATTTCCTGTAGGTTTTTATTCGCCCAGTAAGATGGAAGCAAATGCGTGCTCGTATTAGAGCATGATTAGAATCTAAATGTGTACTCCAGAAAGATCTGCAATCCTCTATCGAGCCCCTCCAATGGTGACCGATGGCGATATGGTCAATGTGAATTCACGGTTGAGTAGGTCCAGGAGGCTACCATCTTAGACGATGTCGGTCCTTATACCGAAAGTTCGTGCTTAATAAAAATAAACGACTGCTTGAGCATAGTTGTAGCAGACGGTCGCTGTTATCTGTTCGCTGAGCTGGAACAACGAAGCATCCTCCCAAATGCCTTTCAGACTGATTCGAGCTACTTATTTGAGTGTCAAAATCACCAAGCATGAGTACCAAATTTGAGTGTTTAGTTCCTATGAAGAAGTTCAGAAAGTTTTCTGCAAAACTCATCTTTCACTTTATCCGCGCTAGTCAGTGGGAGCGTAGGCAGAAACAACCAAAAGACAACGGCGTGTATCGCTATCTTTCTGAGGTCTTGCTGAACCATTTAGCTGGACGGCACATAGGTAACTGTCGATAGGGATTCATTTAGGAAGTGCTTGTTCTGCTCTCATACCTAATGCAATATCTACACCGGCTAGCCCATGAGTTCCTGTTAATTCGCAAGATAAACGAAGAGTGTGTCGCGAAGGTTGTTTACTCTGACTAGGTGAGGTCAAGTGAATGACCATGCTAGGATCCTGTATGCGCGTTCCGGAGACAACATACACCAATGGGACGGGATTCTAATGTTTTATTTAGGGAGGCTTGCTGCCCTATTTGACACAGGATTCGTACATTGAATGCTTCAATGTGAAGTTATTAGATGTTCATCATTATTCAGGTTTTAGAACAAATACATGCTTTTTGACATCAGATAACAGTAGTTTTACTTAACTTAAAGGTAGAATTTTACTTCGTAGACAGTGAGATCCTATGGCAATATGCCGCCGACAGGCGTACTTTGAAAATACAAACCACGTGAGGGTTCTCTACTCTAATACTACTACTGGTCGGGACAAAACTTATGGTACACTGTTAACCTCAGGTGGTGTTCATCAGAGGAACACCTTATACCCAGTTTCATTTAATTTTGTCATATATGTCCTACAAATTATACTTTATCCTTCTAACTTTTCAGCAATTAATCTGCTATTAACAGACTTAATTATTTGATGGAACACAAACTTTTATGGCAATAAAATTTAATAGCAAATAAACAAATGTAAAGGCTCTTGATGTCTTTTTTGTCGAACTAAAACACGATAGGTAATAATTTTAGCTACAAATTCAACACATCCCAATGTCTTAGTTGAATATATAAAACATTATGAATTCGGTTACCCTTGTGTGCTCTCTTTAAAACAAGCTAAATATTTTGAAACAACCTTCACTAGATTCAACGTGTGATCAAGGATGTGCATTCCAACCTAGTTCGAACTCGTCTGATGGATGCACCTGCACTTGTGTCGAGGTTCACATTACGACCTGAACCCAAAAAAACAAATCATTGCGAATACTAACTTTTCACTGGTATGCGTGCCGAAAAAAAAAAGATCGACTGATAGTTCGCTAATGAAGAGTAATCAGCACAAAACAACGAAAATGACATTTAAATATTTACAATCGTGATTATGCTCTCTCAGACTAAATTGACAAAAAGTTGGGTAAAGTTTGTGAAAAAATAAAAATGGTAAGAAAATTTAATGAAAAAACAATGACCGTAAATTCCTTCGATCAGTAGATGATGAAGAGGATTGTTGTTGTTTCAATAAACAAATCACTTTGTGCAAACAAATGGTATCTGCAAGCATGACTATAAATTCATTAATTTGTTTATCCTTGTGTGGTTTCAAGCCTTCATACACTAGAGCCAAAAATACACGGCATTCCAATTTTTTGATATAATATGTATGATTCAATTTCTCATCATATATGTAACGAGGTGGTTCTATAAGTTCACTGATATCCGTTTTACTATCATCATCAAAATCACCAAGATGAAGAGTACTGTTGATTTGCATTACAATTGTATAAATATCAACTGGAGATAATGAACTACCCTATAAAAAATAAACAAAAATTCAAATGGTATTATTAATAGTAGTATGATTATAATTATTATTCGCTAAATATTAAACTCGTTAATCTATACGGGTTCTTGGATTTTAAGATGTTTTTCGGCCTCTAAATGCTCTCTTCAATTTGCTAAAAATACTGATTAGTTTGTCCATGAATTCATAGACTTTAAACAGTCCCCTATTTACAATCTAGATAAACATTAATTAACGGTTAAATTAAAAAGATCCTTTGTTTTAACCAGAAAATAACGGTCCTGTTTAAAACAGAAATCGATTACCAATAGAACAGACACAAGCGCAGAACTTTGTTGTCATCGAGTACAATAGAATATTTCTTTGAGAAGGCTTGAAATACGACTCTACTACTCAGATGAAATTACATGTTAATTGGTTTGAATGTATTAAAAAGAATGGTGTTTAACCTGCGCAAAAATAAGTTTAGGAAAATTACATGCAATCATTAAATGGAAATAATCAATGGTAAGAAGTCGTAACATAATTAAGAAGTATGGATTTCTATATTCGGCTTTGAGTCACAGTGTGAAGGCTAATGGCATTATCTAGCTGTCCAAATGAAAGTAAGTAGGGCGAGAATTAAACTTGAGACCTAGTGGTTGGAAGGTGAAGGCTTAAACTACCACGGTTTAGACGCCCAGAACCAGATGCTTTATTATACACAAAGTGATATGAGTCTAATTTTCTCAAAGGTACATTAGCTGTTGCTTCAAATATTATTGTTTTCTAGATGCATTTCAGGTATGCAATTGCCTTCACCACCACCAAAAATTCAAAGTTAATCATCGAAAGCTATTTATAAAATATGAATCCAACGAATTAAAAGTTTTTCCGATTATCGCAATCTCTGCATAAGAAAAATCAATCTTGGCAACCAGTTTTCTCTAGATGATGCTTTGTGCATACACTTATTCTACACTAAAGACAATTTTGATAAACTAAAAATCTTCGAGAGCTCTTGATGTCAAATTCTAAAAAGATTACCGTCACTGAAGGTATAAAAACACATCCGTGTATGCCATCCAGAAGAATGAAATACTATACAAGCGATAAAATTAAACAAATAAAATACAACAAATGTCTGTCAAATACCAATGGGGCATTAAAAATTGGTGGAATACTTTCGATCCCTTTTGGAGCATCACCAACAGAACCTCTCAAAACATAACCATGTCCAAGGAATGGGAATGATTGACAAGTTGTGTCGAATAGTAATGAGATGTTCAATGCATTAGATTCTCTTTGAAATTTTGTAATACTATAGAAATAAATAAATAAAAGTATGCGATCAACAAAACATCAATTTGTTCGAGGACTTGTAATGAGGCATTTGAAAAGTGAATGCATTAAACTAACTAACTTAGTTATCTAAAAGCGAAAAGCCCACTGCGGAGAATGTAAGTTCTGGGTTCGATTCCCAGTGATACATTATCATGTCATAACGAAACATCAGTTTTGTGCTTTCTGGTTCTGAATATTGGTAGCTCGATTCGTAGTACATAGTTCAAATCCCATACCCAATTATTAAAAATACTATTTGTATATATGTAAATCCAATTAGACTCGAAAAACATCTCACCTAGCAACCAAATTCGGGGTTTCTGAATTCGATATTTCTTCAATTTCATGAACACTGGATCCAGAACGAACCAAAATCTCGAACCAGTATAAAGTATATTTACTAAATAAATGAGTGTAAAAGCATTCAAGCCACGATACCAGTGGTGACTGTTTACTCAGTGGATTGATACCCTAAAAAAGGATACCCCGTAAAACAGATGTTTAGTAAGACATTATTTTTTTAATTTAGAAATTACACAATTACATATACATATATACAATTTCTAACGTATCGCGCAACAATCGAAATGAGATTAAATAAGGAATTTCAGATAAGCCAAGTCAAAATAAATCGATAAGACATCAGTATGCACAAATCCCAACTAATATTTAGGAGCTATAAGATATATTGAACCATACAATATGTATTTAAGACTGTAGGCATGAGTTTTGTCGGAAGAATGTGAATATTATAGGGACAGAAAATGCAAAGAATAAAAGAAATTTTTAGACTAATCAGTAACCATAACAGATCGATTACTTAGGCAGTTATTGTGGGATTAAGATGGGAGAAGGGTAGGGTGGTAACAGATAAACTGAATGATCTGAAATAATGTAGAATAATCGACCATACGGTGCTCTTATTGTTTGTTATACACTAACTAAGATATCACAGAAAAACAGCATGATCTCTTACCATTAAATTCCCTAATTCATTTAATTCACAGTGTACTCTAAAACTTTAAGTCAAACTAACAATTTTATTTATTAGTTAATAACATTTGTTTATTAACAATTAAGCTATTGGCCAATGAATATAAACAGACTAGCTAATTTAAGTTTGTAGACTTAAAAATTTTTGATAAGTTAACTTCTATATAATAATAACTAGCAAAAATAAATTTAGAAAGTGAGCAGCTTATTTGATAAGGAAGATAACAACTTAATCATTGATAGTAATGTATAATGCAATTCGCAACAGTTTGAAAACAACTACTATAAATTTCAAGACGTAATCCAGCACAAAATTGATCATTGGAAAGATTTTTGAAAAAACTAGGAGAACCACCTAATGGGAGGTCAGAAAAGGTTGTGTTAATTACGTACATAACTAAACTGACAGATGAAATATAATTAATCACCCACCACTTGGAACTAATTTTACCTTCATATAGACAATCTTCGTTTAATGATTGATTACAATTATACTCTTTTATGAACGAGACTGTTACGACGATTGATCGCGTAATGTTTCTCAAAACTGTCCTGTGTGTGTTTTCAGTCCATTTCTCAATTTACCATATCGACTGTGTGCTCTTGTATCAATAATACTAATTTATATTTTAAAAGGAAATCCAGTTTATATCAAGTTCTTCCTGTTTTGACCATAATTAAGCCTAGATTTTGAATCCACTCTTTTAGGAAGTCTCTAGAAATGTTATCTGCATGTAAAATGAATTCCATAGCTTTGTTGAACTATAGGCGTAGAGGACTATTAGAATAGGTGAAATGTTATCAAGATACCAGGATAGTATTTTCAGACAGGCCTGATCTATATAAATAAAGATACAATTATAACAGTGTTGGAAACGGTACCATTTTACGAAAGCGTTGCACAGTAAACTTTCATCCTGCCAAGAATTTGAGGCCTGAGAAAGGAAATCCCATACCAAAAATTTCAAAAGTATCTACAGTAGGAAAATTATTAGATAAAACGAATTCTCGCAAAATAGAAATGGTAGCAACCATCAGTAAGGTGCTTCCTTTTTAACATGATCATCAACTAGTAACGGAAAAGATAATGTGTTAACCTCACTATAGACAAGTATACAAACACTAGTTTCTAAAGAAATTTTTTATCCCAAACTGATTTCAGTCAAACAATTAATGAATGTCTGGAAGCAATAAAACAACTGTTTTTTTCTATTTTTGTTACACAGTTTGATTTGTAATTAATGATCAACGAAATCTAACTATATTGGTTTGTAAAAACTGGTATTTACATTGATGTTTCGCCACAATTAAAATCTTATGATATTTTAAAGCAAACGATTGAAACAAATATCAAGCTTACTTGAGAATTGAAAATCTTATTAAGCTCGTCAATGTTATCTTTTGCGCGATTTAAGCTAAGCAATGACTCCAAAAACATGAGATCTGATATTGCAACTTGAGCATTAAATAATTCACGTAGTATAATTACCTCTAGTCTACATTAGAGAATAAATATGAATTTAATATTGAATAACAATTACAATAAGCTAACTTGATTAATTGTAAAATCTGAGTAAATGCTTTGGTAAGTTCATTTTCAGTAACCGAAAGTTGATCTAATATATCTGTAACAGAACTGATCAGTGACGAACAACTTGTGATAATTAATAGAGGATTTTCTGTAAGTTTTCGGTATCTAATTAACAGATAGTATTTTAAGTAATAAAGTAGCGTAATATGTTCCTTTTACTAAAAATAAGAATGACATTTGCATGCATAATATACAATTCTTGAGGCACGATATAAGGGCGTTAGTACCAAATAAAACAATTTATGCCCCTAAACGCCAAATAAGCACCACAATAAAATTGTTATCATCACGTTAACTTAAATACCGAGGGATTATAGGATAATAACTATTATGAAGGAAGATTCACGTAACTTCATAGCAGTGAAAATAGAAGATATTGATTTATCCGTGTGCTAAGTGCAGAATTATGTGCTTATATTTGAGTCAAATAATTGCATTCATTGTAAGTACTTATCCAAAAAGTATCTTAAATGAATTGATGAATCCATGAAGTAATAAAACCGATGGTAGGGGTACCATACAAATGGAAGATCGACTAGCGATTGTGTAAACTAACACCGACTAACGTCTCTGGGATATATATAAATTACACATACAATACAGATGTCGAGATGGGGATGTGCTACTGTATACTTTCAATTTCATTTTTTCCTTTTGAACCATATCATATATGTAAAATGAACCTGATTAGTTTGACGTTTTAAATCTTAATTTTGTCAATTTTTTTCACGATATATGAGGTATGACAATTCCACTAATATACGATTGAGACCAGTGCTACGCTAAGTCATTGATTAAGTCTTCCACGTAAAAGTTTTCAGGTTTCGTGATTCTAATGTTTAAAAGCCTATTAGACGGATTCATTGAATAAATGCATAAGTGAAATAAACAATTGTTTATTAAAATAAATGAATAAACTAGAATTAAAATATTTCTAGGCTGATAGTAAGGTGCATTATTAAGTCAGAAATCCCGTTAACCTAACATCATCTTTAACACGTATATGATAACCAATGATAAAAATTAAATAGATTTTGACTCCTTGGGTACTACAACTAGCAGTAAACCTCCATACTTATTAAAATATACATACAGCTACGTCATGTACTAAAAGAGATTCGAAGGTATATAAAAATATCTAGAGTGAACAATCCAAAAAAATGAATTGAAAAACCTAAAGCTTTATAAAAAAAAAAGTACTTTAGTTAAACATGATCTTTGAAAAAAATGCTATATTTAACTACATGTAAGATCAAACTAGTAACTCTTTTTGATGAAAAATAGAAAACCAGAAGAAATAAAAAGGATACAATGTAATTAACTGTCCCCTGGAAGCAGCAATAATTCTCATATATACAGAAAAATTAACTTCATTACTCGAAAGTGTTGTATTATTGCAGACACTATCAAATCCAGCACGCAGTGAGTTATATGACGTTAGACAATCCTGTAACATACGATACTTACAATCAAATACTTACCGCCTTTCGAGAAAATAAAGATCTGCTAGGAAATATATTAAGAGATGAATAGTCTCGTTCAAGTCGACAAAATAAGAAGAGCGCCTCATTATAGGTGACTTTAGAATCAGCAAACACTAGTTTTCCGGAAAGTGGTATCGAATTCTGTAATGAAGTCAGACTAAACGAGTATTTACTGAAAGAATTTTTTGATCATCTAACTTAGTAGAGAATATGCCCCGAAAGAGACGATCTAGTAATTCACTGATATATTGTGATTGTGATGTATTTCCTGACATCTAGAACACAACAAAAATATATAAGACCTAAGACGTTAATGATTTAGTTGAACAACGTTATTACTAAATATTTCCTTAAGGTCATTAAAAGCATTAAAATAACAGTATGACCAACCAGAAAGAGGAAATCGCTCTCATATCTCTAAAAGCACCCGACATCACCCCATTGACATTCAAACCCATCCTCCTCCTAATGTTTATTCAACTTCCGATTCTCTCACGAATTTCACAACTGCTAATGATTCCAGTTAATGAAATGTTATCACAGGATTCATGAAACAACACTATAAGCTTTATGTTGGAGCTTTTAAAATGTGAATATTATGTGGAATCAATTAACATGTCTCACTAGCTATAACCCTAGGAGCTCTTGCAATAGATGCATGCTGTGTCTGCGAAACACGCATACAAGATTCTAACATAGTCATCCACTTGACCTAACTCAGTCAGTACGGGGAAACAGCCTCATTTACTCTCCGTTTATCTAAACACCTGACAACACATTTTCGTAGGTTTGTTGGTGAACAGATATCGATATGTTTGCTAGAAGAATAGGAACTTCTTGAAAGGGTTCTTGTCGACAGTTGTTTGTGTGGTAACCGTCCAAATGGTACAGTAAGAATTCGTGAAGATAGGGACACACGTCTATACGTCGTTTTCACCTATGCTTCCACTGACTGCCATTCCAATGGCGTGAAAAACGAATTCAGCTGACAGTTTTTCACCACTTCCAAAAAGCAAGACGCTCACACATTGTGATCATAGAAGGGTATTTCAACGACCAAATCAAATCAAACTAAAAAACACAAGTGAACTTTTGGCAACCCATTCAAGTGGACGGATAATTAAGACCGTCTCCCATAATTACATTCTGATTACCGAGTATTCTTACCAAGCACAAACTTCAAGCATAAGGAGTGACATTGTTTAATCTAGCGACCATCAACAACTCACCAACGGTGGGCAGAGAACGTTTCACATCAACATCAGTCATCGTTGAAAATGCGCCATGGAGGGTTAATGCCTTTTCTAGAGCATATATCTGAACTTCGATCACACCGTAGTAACAACATACATTTCTATGGGTTTTACTGGATCCGGATAGATCACAGAAACAGGACTCCTTATATATCAGTTTGAGAACGAAAGAACCAAGAATGCATTTAGAGAAGGATTAGAGAATCACTTAGTCGATCTTGTTCAACAGGGTCATCCCGAGGAAGATTGGGGTGATTTTCAAGTAGCTGTAAATACAGTAATGATATCTGCGTCCAGTCAAATAAAAAGATTGGGAAAAACCAATTAATTTCTGAAACACCTACCTAAGTGATATCTGCTAGAAAATTCAATCCAATAAGCTCGGAAAATGAAGTGAAACACCTAAAACGAAGATTAACACTATATCTGAGCAAGGACTATGATTAATGATGGGTAAAAAAGTCAAATGAGGAGATGGCTACAGTAATAGGAAATATTAAACAACTGTCAAGTCTCATCAAAGATTGGTATTATATAATATAGATGCTGGTGAGTCTATTTCGAAAAGACATGAGTCCATGATCTACTCTCAGTCGACAAAATCAGACCAATGGGCTGAAGAATTTGAGGAATAGTTCAAATGACCTACAGTTACCCTTCAGTTACCAATTATCACCAAGCTACCGAGTGAAAAATGGCAACATTCATTTTCCCTTCCAAAACTATTAGTGAGATTGAAAAGGCTAGGAGTAAACAGTTTGATTAACACTGTGATTAAAATGTTGGCTTCTGTAATCATCTAAAGCTTATCTGATGTTAAGAATCAGATAATCACGCTGTGTCAAATTCTGACCCACTTATTAACGTCCTACAACTGCTGTATTCCTTGACCTGAAAGTTTCCGATTCCGCGAACCCAGATGGTTTTAAAGGAATGCTTCACGTTAAAAAGCGGACACCAAAAGTACCTAAACTGTATGATAGCATTCTACTAAAAAGCTGGCTGAGTTGGACCTAAGAGAGAATTGTCATAAGAGTTGTCAACTTTAAGATGCGTTCGTTAGAAAATGCTTCAAAGACATCTATATTGGAATACTAGGAGACTACGAATATTCTCTACCCTTAATGGCCATGTTTCACATTCATAAAGTAAAACTGACCGAGCTGCTGAACAGTAAACGCAGGAGTTCGGATTTAGCTATTAATGCCGTCCTGCGAGCCACAACCTTTTGATCTAACTTTCCAGGAATTTACTTCCTACCTACACCTCAGTTACCACCATACTCAAGCAACCTGAGTGGCAAATTGGTGTCAGTCCCTCCTCCCCAATATTAGTGAGGTTGAAAAGCCTATAGGCAATCTGAAGCGAGGGAGAGCAGCAGGACCTGATGGATTAAACCGAGACATTTAAGAATGATGACCCAGTTTTAGAAGTGAGGTTAACTGAAATCCTAGCTAGAATCTAGGAACTGGACGTAATCCCATCTGGCTGGTCTCGACCGCTAACCGTCCAAGTCTATGAGAAAAAACAAAAGTCCTGGTGTAACAATCACAGAGAAATCAGTCTAACGAATAGTGTCTAAAATGTCAGCTCTAATACTACTTCGACGCATAACTAAAGCTCGTGAAAAGCAAATTCGAGAAAATTAAGGTGGTTTCAGATCTAGACGTGGTTGTATAAACAAATTATTCACACTTTGGCAGGTTCTAGAGCATAGACACACTTTCAACATCCGACAACAGTTGCATCCCTTGACCTTAAGGTAGCGTTTGGTTCTGTCGGTTGTGAGGCTATGCGGCAATCTTCCGTCATTGGAAGGCGTGGGGTGGATAAACAAAAACATGGCACCGGTCCATAAAGTCATTGACAATTGGGCTGACCCATGTTAGTGGGTGCAGACTACCTGGTTGGGGTCCGTGTGATGATCGTAACTAGTGGTTAGAGACTTTGGGTGACATGTCTCAAAACCATTTGCAATGGCGCAGGTGCATCTGTTCATTGTCTTACTCCAAAGTCTAAGCTTCTGAATTCATCATAATTTCTTCTTAACTGAATCATATTTTCTTAAATCTTATCTTCGACCTCTGACTCTCTCCATTAATACTAACTCTGTTACTACCTCCACTACTCTATGATTTGGTCCGACAATTTCATCTACTATCTGCTAATCGGGGTACGGTAACAAGCTGATGTACGCACGTACATGTACATGCTGTGACTGACTGAAATTGATTGTGTGCTTATGTAAATGCGCATGTGCTAGGTTCTGTGTTGCTCACCACCGACCTTATATATATGTAACTTTGAACCACTAACTGCAGGTAATTTCATGTGTTGAGGAAACTAGTGAGTCAGTAAACACAAATAATGACCAGGTTAGAATGGAAATCCAACAGAGCAAGGACAAAAATATGAAACCAGTCATAGCACTTCTTGGTGCAGCTAGTAGCTTCTTTTCAATAGCATCGATACATCACAACTTTTGTAGCATACTTTCAAAGTTATACAAACTATTCTCATTTCTTTAGACGAGTGAAAATGTGATGCATTAACACCAAGGGAGAAAAAGGTAGTACCGACACCAAGTAACTGCCTGATCATGTGTAGCCTATGTATCAGCAAGGGAATACCAGATTATTGCATTGATTGTTTCTCATTATAAAGAACTTCTAAATGCTCATATACACCAGGTGACGCTGAAGTAGCTAAAGTATACTATGGCTTCTCCTGCTTCCGTTTTATTTCCGCTTTCTTGTCAGTACGGATATAATTAAACTGCACATTCTATATCTAAACATGGACTTCACTAATACTCTAATGTCTCCTACTTCCAGAATACTGTCTTAGTATTATTTGCAATATTGCAAAGTATATACTTTGACAACCAATCATCTAGAACTCCGACACGTGTCGATTACTATTAATGAATGATATTACGTTCTTATAAACTGAAATGTAATTCGTGATTGGCTAACACAGCCAGATAAACTTAAAATAGGTTTCCGACTCTCCTATCAAGTAGTCAATGATTGGACAGCGCCCTGCTAGAACAAGTAGTATCAGCAACACCGACGAACACTTTCAAGAAACGGGATCTTCATTAAAGAACAGTGTTTAGATTAATGTAAGCCATTCGACCTACTATCATTAAAATCGAACCAGAATCACATTTTGTTAGATCAGATCGGTGTGGAAGGTGTAGGTTTAGCAGCAAAGCAACCGTCGAAAATCGCGCGGAAATTCTGTTTCGCTTCCTATTGGTTGGTTTTTTTTAGATATTTGTAGGCAAATACTAGAAATGTGTCCTCAAGTCTGTTCGATGGCAAGCCCTATTAACAAATTAATACAGGAATTTCGCTGATCATGTAGATAACTATGAACGAGATATTCTAGTTGATTCAGTGATCGGTAGTCACAAGGATGTATAATGCTGCTGCAATTGCATTTTGGTAATCACACTGGATGGTGCTTTTTGACCCTCTTAGACAACGTTTGCAACGGACAACCAATATATCTTATTCCATCAGAGGAAGTGAATTGGTAAACATATCTGGAAGAGGTCAAATGCGATAAGTTGTCATTCGAGTTAGTTACAAATAATGGTCTACTTGAAAACATAATTTCCCGAGTGACTCCAAAAAATGTTCGTTTTGATAGTATTTGCATATCTTCAGAACTTATTAAATTCTACCATGTTATCGCCTCCACCTTTCTCTCCGTCTTTCGAATCGATAATAATACATTTTTGGCTCTTGTTTCCACCTTCATCTTCGAAATATTCTATTCATCTTTCAATTTATCTTGCTACATAACCCAACTCTTATATCATTACTTTGATCTAGTTATTTCTATCTACCAAACCTTTCTAAGATTCCCCATACTTTTGATTATTTAATCAGGTTTTGAGGGTCAAATCAGCAAACTCTCAACTTCATCCCGTTTCTTTGTTCTGCCTGTTGTTGCAGACATACAGAACAAGACCTGTAAAAAGGACCGCTGTGTAACGATTCGCATTCATCTTTCAAGTACACTGTATTAAGGAGAATGCAGAGCTACTTCTGCGAGAAATTCTTAGAAATTCGTATAGGGGAAGTGTGAACTGGAGACTCAATAAGCATATCAGACACACTTGTCTCCACTGTGCATTGTCTTTTTTATTAAACAGATTGCTCTTGAGTCTTGGTGTGAAGTTGGGTTTCTGGGTTTTCGGTACTAGTATTCATTGAAGGAATTCTATCTATCACATTACGTGATACCCTCCAGTTGTGGCATTCGGCTTCGGGAATGATCTCGCTTAAAAATGGATAAATGTATGTCCCAAAATAATGAGTTGGGATGTTGCAGCAGATGTCAAGCTGATAGAGCATCGGTTAGGCAATATAATAATAAATAGTGAAGTTAAAAAGAACAAAGGGAATAAAAATAAGACAAATAACACATCAAGGAAAATGAATTATAAAAAAATGGCAGATATGCTTGGTGAGCTGACAGTGGCGGTACATGCGCTGATATTAGATAGGAGGTGCACAACTTGAGGAGCTGACAATGATGTAATTAGCTTCTACTCTAAAAAATGGACTGAATTGACGACACAGTCATTGGGTCATTTGCTTTTTTGAAGGTGTGTACAGAGTCCACCAAAGCTACAGCACTGGTGAGAGCATTTTAAATAGGTCAGTCACTCAGTGAGAAGTGAAATCCGATCCGAGAGTTTGTTCTTTGCTGTGAGAACCTCTTGGTTGTAGGCTGCGAGGGACCTGAGGCAGCAGAACACTTGATAGGGGGTCTGGGATATACAGGATATAGTAAATTTCCGTTAAGCAGCCCCTTGTTCTCCTTTCTGGTTCCTACAGCCCGCTTAGCCATCTTGTGCTGGAAGACCACTTCCGATACATAATTTACGCTCCTTGAAGTGGAGATGCTTTAGGTAAAAGACTGTGTTCGATGTCGCACATTTTACATCTGATTGTCCACCAAGTCGTCTTGAATGTTTGAGAGTGTTTGGAGCAAGACACCTGGTTTGTTCCAGGTTGTGTTGTTCTATAACCTTTGAATGCCGGGGAAAGTATGATTTCACTACACTTGCTTTGAGTTTGTTTATCATTCGGAGAGTGCTGGGGGGAGGACAGGCATACATATTGTCTATGAGTCGAACTTAAGTACACTTGGGCAGGTGTCATTCAAATCTGAGGACTTGACTAAACGATGTGTTTTTAGCTTGAGCGGGATTATTTCTGATGTAGAAAAGATGTGGTCTAGAGTTGCGACTGTGAATGGGAAGCGTCACTACAAGTCAAGAAAAGGTGATCTCGACTCAGTTACTTTATGAAGCGTATTGCAAAAATTGGTGACATTTGTTCGCTAGTGTGATTTTATTTTTACCCCTGACTCGTTGGTTTGTGTTGTGACATGATCCTACTAGAATACTTGGTATTCCTTATAGTTTTCTGATCAGGTCGTCTTGGTAAGAACTTGTGTTGTCCCTCACATTGGTGCTTCATTTGTTACGCTTAGTGGATGACTCGTCTTGATCTCTTGAAAACGATTTTTTATCCATGTCAAGCTCCTGTCGTCTACTAAAATAGCCGTATTGTGACCCTTTTAAACAAGAAGACTTTCTTGGCCATACCCATAATGGAGATGGAAACGGGGTTAGATAGGGTTTCCTATGTGATTGTTTTACTGGCTTTCCAATAATCGTCTATAGACAGGCACAGCAATTTCTTTGCTACGGAGCATGTTGTAGTCTTTCACCATACTGTAGTGCAGGTAAAGATATTCTTTCATAGGTAGCAAAACGTCGGCGTCAATGTCGAAGGTAACTACCTCATGGTCACAGTTCTGTAGTGAGTTTGTACTTGAACTCCTACCAGAAGTCAGTTATTTGTTTTTTCGTAATCTAACTTTGATGATGTTTCTTCACGAACCTACCAAAGTGTCATCTTTAGTGTACTAGAACACAACTCCGCTGTCCGTGCTTGTAATAAACTATTTATGGAACCATCCTGTCGGCGTTGTCTCCACTGATAGTATTTTAAAAAAAGCCTGTGATAATTACCTTTTCGTTCTGAAGGTGTAGGCCTATTGACAGTATCTGAAGGATTTGCTCCCTTTTTTTGAAGGAGGGGTGTGCGTGTGAAGGGCCAGCAAATTATACCTTCTATGAAGCAGCGCCAAACAGGCTCTGGGAGGTCAGCGAGAGTGGGATATGAGTGAATGGTGGTGTTCAGTTAGTCAATGATATATATATCCCCATCCCGCCTCCTTTTGTGTACGTATAGGGTGGGCGGAATGCCTAACCCTGCCGCATAAATTGTCTTTCATCATGAAAGATCAGTGAACGTCGTTTCGTTTGAAGTCGACGATTAAAGATTGGTGTTGATAATAGTGCACTAAATAATCTGCATCATGAGACGAAGCATACAGGAGTGAGATTGTTTATTCTATGTACTGTTTCTTTCTGAAATACGACGTGACTCATGTTTAACTTTATATTCATCAGTAAGCTTGACCACCAAGGTTAGAGCAGTTAAGGCTAAGGCACTGACTAACATGTAACTTTATGTAGCTCAAACGGTTACACTTCCCCATTCATTTATGCCACAGGGATTAGGTTGATAGGTAAGTTTGCAGTAAAAACAATTAAGCTGATTCTCATATACAATCTGTCTAGTATGAATAGTGATATACCCTCCACGGAGACTTCTTAGCCTTCAACGTCTTGTTGTAGCCATATGTAGGGTCAATAGAATACTTAACTTCAATACACGTAACGTCGTCCATGCTGGAAGCTCAATCTTCGTCATGCTGCTCGAAGACGATAAACAAAGAATAATACTAACGTTAGAGCATTAACTGGCCTTCGTCATAGGATGAAGAATGGAGGAGTGAGAGTGCGTTTATAAACTTTTTTTTGTTACCATCTATAACATAACTTAGCCACTAATTTATTTTATATTAGTCAGAATCCTGGCTTTCATGTTGGCTGTGAGCTAGGCTAATGGAATTATCTAACGTTACGTAAGATGAACAGTTGAACCATGGCATTAACTAGGGGATAGGGATTAGGTCAAACTCCGCCCGCAGCACTTCTAGGGTTGTTGCCGGTCCCAAGCCCAGGTAAAGGAGGAGGGTTGGGCATAGGGCTAGCACCCCTATCCCGTAAAACACAAGTTTGCTAAAAAAAACGCTAACCAGAATAAAAAATCTTAATCATTTAAACTCTGCCCTGGAAGTGGAAGGAATCTATATGACGCTTCATGATGAAAGCCGAGATTCTTCGGAAGTCATGAGGTCGATGCCACCCCTTTTAACGACCAGAGCAAAAATTTTTAAACGTACATGGAATGTTCGGACAATGTGGGAGACAGGGAAGATCACCCAGATAGCAGCGGATAACGCAGATAACTGTGCTCGGGATCAGCGAAACGCATTGGACTCAAACTGGACAGAAAACATTAGCCACGGGAGATGTGCTACTATATTCCGGACACGAAGAGGAAAATGCCCCACACACCCAAGAAGTTGCTCTGATGCTGTCTAAGAAAGCGCACACTGCACTTGTAAGATGGGAAACCACATGGACCCAGGATCATCAAAGCATCTTTCAAGACGATGAAAAAGGCGATTACAATGAACATCATCCAGTGTTATGCACCCACCAACGACGGCAACGACGAGGACAAAGATCAGTTTTATGATAGGCTTCAGTCAATTATAGCGAAGTGTCCAGGAAAGGATCTGACAATCCTAATGGGGGACCTAAATGCCAAAGTCGGAATGGACAACACCGGTTACGAAAGACATCATGGGACGACAAGGACTGGGGGAAAGAAATGAAAATGGTGAAAGATTTACAAATCTTTGCGCTTTCAACAAAATGGTTATAGGTGGTACAATATTCCCCCACAAACGCATACACAAAGCTACATGGATCTCACCGGATCATACTACAGAGAATCAAATTGATCATATATGCATCAATAAAAAATTCAGAAGATCAATGGAAGATGTGAGAACCAGGAGAGGAGCTGATGTAGCTTCAGACCACCACCTAGTGGTTGTCAAAATGAAGCTGAAGCTAAAGAAGCAATGGATAACTGGAGCAACAGCATTACAACGGTTCAATACAGCCTTTCTTCAAGAAAATGATAAACTCAAGGAATTCAAAATAACTCTCAACAACAGGTTTCAAGCCTTACAAGATCTGCTGAACGAGGAAGAAACCACTATGGAGGACAACTGGAAAGGAATCAAAGAGGCACTAACTTCAACTTGTCAAAAGGCTCTAAACTGCAAGAACTACCATCATAAAGAATGGATTTCCACAGAGACCCTGAGCAAAATTCAACAAAGGAGGAACAAGAAGGCAAAAATCAACAACAGCCGAACTAGAGCAGAAAAATTCAAGGCACAAACTGAATACACAGAAGCAAATAAACAAGTAAAGAAGAGCATTAGAGCCGACAAACGGAAGTATATCGAAGGCCTTGCAACGACAGCGGAAAAAGCTGGTAGAGAAGGAAATATAAAACAGCTATACGACACAACGACGAAACTGGCAGGTAAATATAGTAAACCAGAACGACCGGTCAGGAACAAAAAAGGCAAGCTAATCACCGAGATTCAAGAACAAAGAAACAGATGGGTAGAATATTTTGAGGAACTCTTGAATAGACCAGCTTCACCGAACCCACCAGACATCGAAGCAGCATCTACGGACCTCCCAATTGATGTTAATCCACCAACGATGGAAGAAATCAAGATAGTTATCAGACAGATCAAAAGTAGGAAGGCAGCAGGACCTGATAATATACCAGCCGAAGCACTCAAGTCAGACATAGACATAACGGCGAGGATGCTCCACGTTTAATTCAGGAGGATCTGGGAGGAAGAATAAGTGCCGGCAGACTGGAAAGAAGGATATCTTGTCACGATACCAAAAAAGAGATTTGAGCAAATGTGAGAACAACAGAGGGATCACACTATTGACAGTACCAGGGAAAGTCTCAAACAGAGTGTTACTGAACAGAATGAAAGATTCAGTGGATACTCAACATTCGGATCAACAGGCTGATTTCCCAAAGGATCGGTCGTGCACAGACAAAATCGCAACAGTACGGATCATCGTTGAACAATCAATTGAACGGAACTCGTCACTGTACATCAACTTCATTGACTATGAGAAGGCGTTTCACAGTGTAAACAGGAAAACATTATGGAAACTTCTTCGACACTACGGCGTACCATAGGAATTCGTCAACATCATCCAGAATTCTTACGACGAACTACAGTGCAAAGTTGTGCATGGAGGACAGGTGACAGATGCATCCCCAGTGAGGACCGGAGTCAGAAAAGGCTGCTTACTCTCGCCTTTTCTCTTCCTTCTAGTGGTTGACAGGATCATGAGGACCTTCACATCTGACGGAATGTACGGAAATCAATGGACAAGTAGGATGCGACTCGATGATTTGGACTTCGCGGATGATCTAGCTCTTCTAGCTCATACACACCAACAAATGCAAGTAAAGACAACCAACGTAGCAGCAACTCCAGGATCAGTAGGCCTTAACATACGTAAGGGAAAGAGCAAGATCTTCAAATACAACACAGGGAGCACTAACCTAATCGAATTTGGTGGAGAAACTCTGGAAGGAGTGAATACTTTCAAGTACCTGGGAAGCAACAACGATGAACAAGGAGGATCAGATGCAGATGTAAACACAAGGATCAGCAAAGCAAGGGCAGCATTCCCACAGCTGAAAAATATATGGGACTCCAAACAACTGTCTACCAACCTCAAACTTAGACTCTTCAACTCGAACCTCGAAACAGTTCTTTTGTATGGAGCTGAAACGTGGAGAACTACTGCAAACATCCTCAGGAGAGTACAGGTATTTATCAACAACTGTCTTCGCAGAATATTGAATGTCCGTTGGCCGGAAACCATCAGCAACAGCCTACTTTGGAAGAGAACAAAACAACTTCCAGCCGAAGAGGAAATCAGGAAAAGGTGTTGGAAATGGATAGGACATACATTGCTGAAATCATCAGACTGTATCACCAGACAAGCACTAACTTGGAATCCTGTTAGAAAACGGAAAAGAGGAAGGCCGAAGAACACCCTGCGTCGAGAACTGGAAGCAGAAATAAAAAGGATGAATAGTAACTGGAGACAGCTGGAAAGGATTGCTCAGTACAGAGTTGAATGGAGAATACTGGTGAGCGGCCTATGATCCTTCGAAAGGGGTAACAGGCGTAAGTAAGTAAGTAAAAGATTAGGTCAATAATTGAGTCCATGGCAAGAGCCATCATGCTTAATTCCTATGCATATTTTTGTCATGCTCAGTAAGTGTTAGTGTAAGTGTACATTTCGGGGTCCTAGTCTCTCAATACTCTCATGTTGCTATAAAGTTATTCACAAGTATATAAAGCTACGTTTGGTTGCAACGGATGATCTCGGGTGGTATACTTGAGATTGGTGAGAAGATATGGTGGCCAATTTCATAGGAAATGACTTGGTCAGTCTTTTTTTCCTAAAGTGTATCGGTACCTGGTTCCTGATGATCTGGATTTGTCAGGCTGTGGGATAAGGGTTGTTGGTTCAGTATAAAGGAGAAAAGTTTCACAGATACTCTCTCAACCTGCTTCTAGTGTGGCTGCTTTGTTCTGCCTTCATACCACTGAACTTCGCGTCTATTGCCGGCTACACCTTATACGATTCTCTTGGGGCTGTGATCAGTTCATCTTGGCCTTCGTATGCCACGATTATCAACGACGAAGATCTGATATTCATGAAGTGTGATATATGAGGTCGTCCGGTAATTTTTTCAGAGTTCCTGTCCTTGTGCTAACGGCATAACTTTTAATTGTGATCATCAGTCCGGGGATAGTGTTCAGGGCATTACACTGCTGCTTATTGTATGGACAACTGCCTTCCAGTAGATTGTCACCGAAAATCGGAAAGTTGAAAAGAATGAGTTATTTACTTCATACTTTAGATTAATTTTTCCGATGAGTTATGGTTTTTGATACACCCGATCTGATCAATGCCCTAAATCGGTATTTTGCACAGATGCACGTAAACCATGGTCACGGATGCTTCAGTATGGCGGCAGTGTTACTTCGGTACTTCGACGTAGCAAACACATCTGCAGCAGAAGCTGCCTTCGAATGCTAAGTCGGTCGTTCTTACTAATGAGTGACAATTTATTAAACATAAGGTCTAAATTTTTTAATTCTATATATCAAGTAAATCCTGTTTAAGCTTCTATCCCTGTAACATGTCTCACATTGGAGATTAGTGACAGTGAAGTACGATTTGAATCTTTTTACCTTCATGGAGTAGTATAATGGGTCTCATAATGGTTGGAATCATCCTCTAATATAAAAACGTCCTATCCATAAGTTCAGTAGAAACGACTGCATTCAACAGCAAGAAATTCGAGATTGGAAGATGTGACTTGAAAAGCAAAGTACAAGGCATTGATGTAGTTTTAGCATATCCTAGTGGTTATCTTTCCTAAGGTGAAGAGGCCTGATGTAAGAACCCCTTTCAAGGTGTGGTCTAAGGAATGTACCCATAAGAGAGACAAGTAGCTAAGAAGTCCTAACATTCGAGAGCGAGAAGCAACTCTATTTGTTGTAGAATGTCGGTAGTGAAAGACGTCTAAAGTATACCGTTGGGTTACGTTCAGTTTCTTTTCTATGGTATAATGTGTAAAGGTGAACTCTCCAAAACTGTACGAGGTATGTGTCATGGATTATTCACCACCGACTTCATGGTGTCCGAATAAGTTTATACATGTAACAAATAGTTCAATGTCTCCGGCAATAAAAATCCAATCTATGGGTTCGCATGAGCCGATATCAAGGTTTAATATACACCTAGCTGTGTGTACCAGTTTTTATTCAGTTGGTTCAATGAATGTTTGCGGTGACGATTAAATGAAATTTCTGGTAATCTTGCAACTTCTGCACCAGCTCAAAATCACGTATGCAGAAAAAGCGAATTCTCCCAGCTTATCGCTCGTAACAATCTCATAGTAATCTATAGAAATAATTCTTCTTCATTATATCAATTACTAGATGTAACCATTCAGAATTGGAAGATGATCGATAGACCTTGAGTCATTTGATTTTCCTCCAAGCAAAGGTCATCTTATCGCACTTGAATATGTAACTAGCTGCCTGTAATCTATTTGACTTTCCGATATTCCATTATTTGTACATAATGCAGCCATTTGTCCATGTATCTCCAGAAAAGTCTTGGTAAAACTAGATTTTAGTGGTTTTGATTTATCCAGCGAACGAAATCTTGTTACAAGTGTGATGGGTGTTTTGAGTGATTACATGCCTCGAAATCAGTATCGTTCAAGTGGTTCCACAGAACAGGTGTTTTGTGTAAAGTTCGAAGACTGCGATATAAATAGTAAGCTTAATACACCTCCCAAATTAAATTTGTAGAATGTGGCTTAGCCTACTCAATTGTTTTCTCCCTAGTTACCTGTAAAGGATCATATATATGGGGAATTTCGGTAAATTTTTCCTTTAAAATAACGGCTTAGTTTGGTGGCAATGCCACTCTGTTGTATGCAGAACGGAATACATGTACAATAGACCTGAAACTACTTCCTACCCCTCCACGTAAGCTTTACTACTTTTATGTACAATCCTGCATGTTAGATCCTGGTGATTCTTTGTTTTCTAACAGGCCTCTTATGGCTATCTGTGATACTTTAAGGTAAACAAGTCATTTTTTTAAACTTAATACGGCTTAGTTGTGTCTCATGCCAATGGCAGGTACGGTTTATTTCTTTGTGCAATCACAAAGTGGTTTTATCGTACTCTCTGGAATCTAAAGCTCTCTCAGTAGACGCCAATGATAGGTTAGTTACCTTAACTTGATGCATCAGCCAGTAGATTTGTGGCAGTTACACGGACTGATTCAATTTCAATCTTCTCTGCACTTACTCTTGCAGAGTGCTACACAATTGCATGTAAGTTGTATGATCTTACAAACTTTTTTAAGATGTTAAATCAGCAGTTTCGTCAAATCTTTCTCTGAGAAGCGTCCTTTCACTTGGAGTTCGTTGGCTGGCGTTTGCAGACCCTAAGGTTTGTTTACTTTTTCAATTCAAGTCGTTCTATCTACGTGACTGCTTCGGAGTATATTGCTTTTACTCTCGCAGTATAGTCAGTCCACATTTATCTCTGTGATACACAGAAGCTCGAAACGTTTGATAGTCTATTAAAATGCACCACTGCAAGTTATCACCATGTTATGAGCAATCAGTAGGTATTAAATAGATCAGGGGGAATAGACGAATAGATAGAGTCCAGAAAGTGAATAGTAATGTGCTAACAGTTTAAAATATTAAAGTTGGTAGGTGTCCCGTGATTATCAATAAGCCATATAATCTAGATGTCTTTACAGTTGGCTTCTTACTTATAATCCTAACCATCAAATTTAGTTTCTCATGTTAGTGCATTTGTGTTTAAAAACTGTCCGTGATTATTGTTAAGATGTCTCTCTGTAACGCAGGTTATTCAGTCCATTCAAATTCCACACACTAAACAGCCTTTCGTATTGTCATATTTGTTTGTAAACCTGGTATTTATGTAAGTTCTGAATGGTTTTTGTTTGAAAATTGCTTACTATTCATCAACAATCACAAGCCTAGTGCTTATTCAATCTGTATTATTTATTACGATCTCAGCTGACTTATCTTGTCTTTGTAACGTTTAGTGCTTCTTATGTGCACCTCTTATGTTCACTCATGCATCGAACATGCATGTCAACATGAAAATGCACGATAACTAACTACTATTATCTAACAGTGGGGGTAATTATAGCTTCTACACATTTTTCCGAACTTCATATACGCCTTTTCATTCCATTTCGTCGAACTACATTGTAGTACTTATCATATTCGTTTGATCTCATCGTGTTAATGTAGTGTGACAATGTGAGTCGACACATGCATACCTTTCTATGCTGTTTATGATTGATCGAATTAATTGCATAAATTTCACCTAGCTTCGGATTATTGATATAGTATCTAAATAATCTATTTGTCAGTTATATGTAAAGTTGTCAACCTACTAACCCACTGAAAGTGAACTGCTAGCTAACATTTTACTTAATGTATCGTCGGATGTGTATATTCAAAGATAATTTCATTTCTAGCAGAGTACATTTGCACATATGATGAAAAACAGCATATTAGACTTAATAGAATCATCCTTCTCAACATAACTATTAATGTTAAGATCTTCAGCTGATATGTAACTTAAATTGATTGTTTGCGAAACGATTATGTAATCGTATTGTTTAAAGTCAATCTACCAATCAACTTTGAAAATATATTTCAAGGAACGTCGAATATTGTGCTGCTACAATACATCAAAGCAAGGTAAACTAACGTCAATTAGTTGTTTCAAGGTCGTGCTATGTCAGATGACTAACTGCATCGTTTGAAACCTAATGGCTAATTAAAACAGTAAATTATTTGCCAAACTTACTTTCTAATCAGGCCTACATATGCAATATTCATCAGTTTGTAAACCTGTTTGATCCTAGCTCTTACCTTGATATGATGATCAGATTCCTCCGTAAATGCATTTTATAAACCCGTATTGACACGTATGGTGTCAATGGCTTGGGCTTTTCCTGTTTATTTATTTAAGACAGCTTACGGTATAACAAAAAACCCAAAAGGTGAACGCAGAATTTAATCGATTACATTATGAAAAATATGAAAGAATGGTACTCAAAGTGATTTGAGATGCAATTCAGTTAAAGACAGCCACAAGAGGCTTTCGGTTATATGGGATCAAAATTGCTTTACCTACTTTTCTATGTACATATAAAAAGCCAATTCATGTTACAGTTTAAGCTCATATTTATACAAAAGTAACAACCTTTAAAAAAAATTAATTTTCAGCCCGTCTACCAACACTTATCCCGATGTGGCGACGCAAGCACAGACGAATCACAACCTTTAACTACCACTGTCTTGAGTATGAATAAGGTTAGTGAAACTTGTTCGGCTAGTTCACATTTGTTTAACATTTTGAAGGTTTCTCTCACTTTCATACGCTTAAACATTTTTTAACTACCTTATCACTATATGTAATATGATATTATTGTTGGATCACTTACTGGTATAATATTAAGTTATTGTAAATTAGCCACTGAAGTACAAACATCATGTTTATCCCTAAAAAATTGCTAGTAATCAGTAATGCTTTATTACTTGAGAGAATAAAAAATAACCAAAATCCATATAGCAACAATAATACAGTTGTTTACTTGAAAAAATAAAGTATTTCTAAATTCGGTTATAATTTAAAAGCACAGCTTCATATCATATAGTACAATGCTATTATAATATTTGTGAACTCCATAAAAAGGTTACTGATATCAAAGTTTCTTTTTTTTTGTCAGGTGTAAAATTAGGCTAAATTTGTCTTTTCAACTGTTAGAAAAGTGCTTATCTTTGCTTGTGCATAGAATATTGTAAAAACTAGTTGTATCTTACAAAGAAAATAAACGCCTTGTGATAAAATAGACACCGTACACACAGTGTTTTCATATTTTATATATACTAGATGCAAGGACTTACTTTAAGAACTATTATTGTTTCAAGCAGTAATACCATTTAGTAAACAAACCGTGAAATCACTACTTTAGTGAGTAGGTTTTTTGCTTCAAAGCTGAATCGCTCTTAAGTAGTCAGTCCACTTTGTTTTGTCTACTAACTTGCGTTTTGTTATGATAGCTTCACTTAAATTGTTTCAAAATTATTAAACATATCATACCGTTGTGTATGCCTGAATTTTTAATCAGACTCTTAAAGTGCATTTCATGTTAGATTTAGTGTTATGTTAGTTGTCAGATCTATATCCATAAAGGTAATTTGAAAAGGTCTTCATGTTTTTATTTTGTTCAAAGTAAATAGGGTGAGTTTTCATACTATTCTAGCGTTTTTATGTGGCTGAGCTAAAAATCTATCCTATCACTTTCAGTTTTTACTTATTAAAGCTCTACTGATGTTGTTGTAATTTATCAGCCATATATAATGATTGTTTCGTTAGTAAATTTATTATAAATGGCGGTAGTACTTTCACATGATACGATCTTTATTCTTAAAGTTTTATTGGTGTTATACCATATTTAGTTCACTGTCTCGTTTAGTAATGTAGGCAATGTTCACAAGTGTCAAAATTGTAACTGGTTAGATTGTATTAGATTCCCTAAAATTAGTAATATAGTGTCCTAATGAGCAAATGTGTAAGTTAGATAATAGTGACTATTCTTTCATATTTCATTTAATTATTTTTAGTTCATCATTGAATATTGTACATTTATTTCACCTCACATATTCGTTTAGCGTCTTTGGAATGGAATTTCGGCTTTGGCTACATCAGTTGTTTCCACTTCATTGGGTTCCAATTCACCAAGTAATAACCAGATTGATTCTCAGCACCGAGTTCCACGGACATCTCTATCAGAATCATCTCCACAGCATGGATCTAGTTTTACTACTTCAGGAGCGAATGATTCGTATACTACAGTTTCACCCGGTTATGTGACAATAGTTGATTTGCATACATTAAACTGTGAATATGAAACTTTTAGTAAACTTGAAAATGATACAGCGTCCGTTCACTTATATTCCGTTACCTCTAATAATCTTGGTTCATCGCATCAACATATTAATAAAGATGAAAATGCTGAATCCTCCTTCCCACATAATGAACACACATATATTAAAATGTCAGGAGTGAAATATTTAAATGTACATGAATTCGGTGGATCAGGAGCTATTGTGGCTCATTTTATGGTAAGTATATTGTAAATATGTTTTTCATTTGCCACAGTTATTTAATTTTATTAATTCATGGCAAACTTAATAGAATGATGGTTTACAATTATGAAATAACTATACAGAAACTAACCGATGAGTAATGTGCTTCACTGGCACGTATAGTTTATTAAAGTTCAGAGCTATTCTTTCAACTCATAATTTCCATTTTTACTAACAGATGCTAGTAGTCTTAAATTCGAAATAGTAATCATCTGCTAGACCACTTTGAGATCAGGCTAGAGAACGTTTTTTAGATGAAGGTAATATCATAACTGAGTTACTAAAATGATTTCTAATACATGAACTTCTTATTCCTAGTAAAGATGTTATTATTGCCCAATCCTCATATTTGTATTCTTTATCAGCCTATACGCTTCACTAGACCTCATAGTTCAATCGCGGCCACATTCCTGACGTTGCATCATATGAATGGAGACGAATCTAGAGATGACATCAAATTTACTTACCTTCATTACTACAGAATTCAGTTGCTTAATCATTCATATTCAATACTCACATAGAACACAATTAGCACAAGGCTGTTTCTAGTAACGAAACAGAGTCCGGACTCTATATGACTAGAAGCTTGAAATGGAAAATTTTCATTCTTTCTTCCTTAAAACAACTTTATACTTTTCTGTGAATTAATCCCCCCCCCCCCATGTACCATATTCTATGTCTACACTTTTTTCTTACTACCGCTGAAGTAACTAACACTTCTGCTGATTTGGTGTTCGTCTTGTTGTGTTACTGATGTCTGGCAGCTTGAACCGATGCACATGTGTGCTAGGTTCTACGTTGTATATACATAATACACGCATACATACATACATTGACATTTTCTGTTTTAAACTTTGAAAAATAACGTAACCAGTTTATTGACTGAGAAACATTGCAGGATTTATTCTGCCTGTAAATAACCCTTCGAACAATTTCCTCGGAACTGCCGGAACTAAGTTATTGCTTAGCTATAGTGAAACAGGAAGAACTAGGTATGAACTTTATTCGCCTCTAAAATGATAGTACATGGGCATACAATCAATGTCAGTCAGTCACAAGCATGTACATATACGTGCGTACATCAGTTCGTTACCGTACCCCGATTAGCAGATAGAGATGAAATTGTCGGACCAAATCATAGAGTAGTGGAGGTAGTAACAGAGTTAGTATTAATGGAGAGAGTCAGAGGTCGAAGATAAGATTTAAGAAAATATGATTCAGTGAAGAAGAAATTATGATGAATTCAGAAGCTTAGACTTTGGAGTAAGACAATGAACAGATGCACCTGCGCCATTGCAAATGGTTTTGAGACATGTCACCCAAAGTCTCTAACCACTAGTTACGATCATCACACGGACCCCAACCAGGTAGTCTGCACCCACTAACATGGGTCAGCCCAATTGTCAATGACTTTATGGACCGGTGCCATGTTTTTGTTTATCCACCCCACGCCTTCCAATGACGGAGATTGCCGCATAGCCTCACAACCGACAGAACCAAACGCTACCTTAAGGTCAAGGGATGCAACTGTTGTCGGATGTTGAAAGTGTGTCTATGCTCTAGAACCTGCCAAAGTGTGAATAATTTGTTTATACAACCACGTCTAGATCTGAAACCACCTTAATTTTCTCGAATTTGCTTTTCACGAGCTTTAGTTATGCGTCGAAGTAGTATTAGAGCTGACATTTTAGACACTATTCGTTAGACTGATTTCTCTGTGATTGTTACACCAGGACTTTTGTTTTTTCTCATAGACTTGGACGGTTAGCGGTCGAGACCAGCCAGATGGGATTACGTCCAGTTCCTAGATTCTAGCTAGGATTTCAGTTAACCTCACTTCTAAAACTGGGTCATCATTCTTAAATGTCTCGGTTTAATCCATCAGGTCCTGCTGCTCTCCCTCGCTTCAGATTGCCTATAGGCTTTTCAACCTCACTAATATTGGGGAGGAGGGACTGACACCAATTTGCCACTCAGGTTGCTTGGGAATGTTAGGTAACTGAGGTTTGGTTGAAGCTTAGTTAATTTGTTCCTTAAGTTTTCTAACCATCGGTCTAATCTCCTGGAATGACAGTGAATAATGGTCCTATCTTTTTCGATGATAGCTTCGCTAATTGCCGGATTTATTATACCTATTTCCTTAATAAGTCTAAACAGTTGTCTACTGTTACCTACTGCTGCTACTTTTTCCATCTCTTTGGCTTTCGCTACTCACCACTACCCACGATCATTGGGTAGTCTTTTGACCAGTCTGTATTTAAGTTACCTTCAATCTTCATCGTGTTCAGAGCCGGACGAAATGAGTTGCTGAGCACCTAACATTTCAGTGGATGCAGCTAAAGCCCACTGACTTTCTAACCTTTAGGGTTAGTTTGCTGCTGCACAGTAAACGCAGCAGTTTTATTTATTGTACTTTATGGAAATAAAAATTGGCCATTAAGGATAGAGGATATTCATTTGCTTCTAGTATTTCATCTTAGATGTCTTTAACCAATCTGAATTCCAGTTAATGTTTTGTGTTTAGGTTAGTGGTAATATTTTAAATTTGATTATCTTAATAAACTTAATTACAGATCTCTCAAAGTTTTCAAATTTTAGTTCCGATTGTCTGGGGCATTCATTTTAAGCTTGTAATCATTCTTTTGTAGTTATGGAGTTACTCCAGTAACACCTGAGTAAATACTTAAATATATATAAGTTTAATTATGCTCACGGTCATATTTTAGTGACTGTCTGGATAATATTCTTGGCCCCAGGATTTTAAAAACATTTTTTCAAATATATTGTTAATTACAGGCTCATCGTTGGGCTAGTGTTGGCCTCCTAAAGTTTGATCCATCTGGTAGTTTGTTGTTTACTGCTTGTAGGCGAGGTTACTCATTCAACCTTATTTCGCATTGCTAATCATCCATTTGATCATCGTCAAACTGCTGTACATCATTTATACATATTGGAACGTGGAAATTTACCATGTGAGGTAATTTATCTTTAAAATTATCAGGTTCTCGTTAATTTTGTGTTGCAATTTGAACTGTATTTTTATTTTTATACTGATAAGGTGATTTAGAAATCGAATATGAGTTCATACAGTATGCATGACGAATTATTGAATTACAGTTAAAATTAATTACAGAAGTTACCGATGTCTTTATATACAGCGTCTTTTGTTTCTAATTACTTGGTTTCTTACACCAACTCATATTGTGACAGTTTTAAAATTGTTTGGTGTTTATATACAATCTGATTAAACAGTGATCAGGATCTTTTGACATTCAATTTTTTAGTCATTCCCTCTCATTGCGATGACTATTATTTTTTTCTTATTTCATATTTTTCAACCCAGACTTAAATTTTCATTAGACAAAAGTAGATGGTTTATTGATTTTGAGGGCATGTATCAACATAACGATTCCTTGAATTCGGCTTGGAACCTGATAGATCATTTCAACGTCCCCTTGTCCTTATAACTTAATAGATTGAAGCTGTAGATTATGTTGTGTTCAAAACAGCTCGAGTTCAAGAAGAATGGAATAATTTTCATTTCCGTATGAACACATTGATATATTAATTATGGGAATTTTATCACACCTTATTCTTCAGTAGTCGGTTTCCTAACAGCAAGCTAACTTATTGACTTAGAATACACATTCCTATTTTATTGAGACACTGATAAAATGCGGAGTTATTTGTTAACTTTGAGGAATAATAAAAACATGTTTAGGATCCTTTTCTTACCCTCTAATTGGATATTGTTGCTTCAGGACTGTTCTACGTCAACACATGAACAAAAGATAGGAAGTGAAATGGATGAATGCGCTGGCCACTTCGCTTGTCTAGGAAGTATGATTAACCGTGATGGGTTAGTGTGTGACGAGATCTTGATACGTATTCAGAAAGCTTGTTTGGTTTTCGCAATCTCTTGTTCTCTTTGTCATAGGCGATATATCGGTCTCTCAACGAAAGGGTGAGTATACTGTGCAGCAGACAAAATAACGTTTCAGCAAAAATAAGTAGTTTTTATGTCAGTCTGTGGTGACTGATAGTGAATTGACTAGTTTTCCAGTTAAATGGTCTCTAATGTACTTTAAATGTTTTATTTGTTTTCATGGTCCAGCCGATTCGTTTCTGGAAACGGCAGCATTGACCGACTGGATAACCACTACACTAATTTTGCGTTTCAGTAGCCAACCAACGTCTTAGCCTAAGCAGATCGATGCTGGTAAATTGACTTCAGCTTCTGTTATAACCAAATATCAATTCGAGTTAGGTTTTAGGCTAAATGCTAGTTTACCGGTTAGCATAGATGAGCACTATTTGCATTTACCATGACACCACGTCTCTCAAGGTTTTGCAAAACATCTCGCTTATAAATAATTGGGTTTCTGCAAGTTTCTTACGACCTTTTGAGGCATGTCCATCCACTACGATGACTCATGAGTTTGAATGTTAAACGTAAATTCTTACGTCAGGAGATCATGAAAGCCTGCGCGAGGACCGGGGAACCTGGTGACCTGAGAGTATTAAAGAGTTTGAAACAGCAACTGCATCTATTAATTACCGAATGTCCTTTCAACTCATCTGAGCTGATGGCTGCAAAATGTTTAGTATCCGTAAAACAATCTGTTGAGCTGGTGGCACGCCAGTCATTCATTCAGTCAGTCAGTTACAACGTAGAACTTTGTACATGCGTACATCAGTTCAAGTTGCCATGCCTCAATTAGCAGATAAAGATTGAATTGTCGGACCAAATCCCAGAGTAGGGGAAGGTAGTAACAGAGTAAGTACAAATGGAAAGGCATAGAGATCAGAGATGAGATTTGAGATATAAAGTGATTCAGTAAAGAGAAAATTATAATAAGCTCAGAAATTAGAATTTGGAGGAAGACAAGGAGTGGATGCACCTGCGCCATTGCAATCGATTTTGAGCCATATAACCTAAAGTCTCTAACCATTTGTTACGATCATCGTGTGGGCCCCAACCAGGTAGTCTACATCTATTAACATGGCTCAGCTCAATTGTCAATGACTTCATGGATTGGTGCCATGTTTTGTTTGGCCACCCGTAACTTTCTTCCAGCCTACTCCCACACCAGACAACATTGCTCGTTTCGGTAGACGGTGGTCAGGCATACGCAACACATGTCCTAACCACCTCAGCCGGTGAAGATTCACTACTTCATCAATAGGCTTACCGTATTTACCTAGTACTCTATTCCTAACCCAGGTATTGCTTATTCGGTGGTTTCAGCAAACACGAACAATGCTTCGAAGACATCTATGATCAAATACTAGGATCCTACGGATATCCTCTATCCTTAAAGGCCATGTTTCACATCCATAAAGTAAAACGGATCTGACTGCTGCACAGTAAACGCGTCCTTTCGTCATTAAACGAATGTCTCGCCTACGCCACAAGTGACGCAGATTGGCAAAAGCCGATCGGGCCTTATGTATACGGGCCGAGATTTCATCGGACACCAGACCATTAGGACTGATGAGGCTCCCGAGATAAGTAAAACGGTTAACGCATTCAATAGTTTCACCCCCTATCACTAACTTTGGTGCCGAATTAAGCCAGTCCTGAAGTAACATTTTACATTTGGATGGGGAGAATCGCATCCCAAACATGCTTACATTCAAGTATAAGGTAGTCAAAAGATTCTGCATTTTATCAGCATCTTCACTCAGTAGAACTATATCATCGGCATATTCTAAGTCAGTAAGTTTATCTCCTGGAAAGAGGTCAACCCCAGAGAAATCAGACGATGACAATGTTAACTCTAAAAGTATGTCCATGATAAAATTAAATAAAAATGGAGATAGCGGACAACCTTGACGAACACCACTAGAAGTGGTCGATTCCGAAGACAATCTGCCATAAGCTCTAACACGACATGTGGTGTTAGAGTAGAGAGCTTGTATAAGGTTAATGTACTTCTCCGGTACGCCTTTCAATGACAGACATTACCACATAACTTTACGATCAATAGAGTCAAACGCCGCCTTAAGGTCAAGGAATACAGCTATTGTTGGGCGTCTGAAAGTATGCCTATGTTCAAGAACCTGCCTAAGTGTGAATATTTGGTCTATACAACCACGTCCGGGTCTGAAACCACCTTGGATTCCTCGAGTTTGCTCTTCACGAACTTTGGTTAGACGTCGAAGTATTATTGAGCCAATATTTTAGACACTATATTCGTTAAACTGATTCCTTGGTAATTGTCACACGAGGACTTCTGTCCTTTCTTAAAGACCGGAATGGTTAGTGTTCGAGACCAGTCAGATGGAATTACGTCTAGTTCCCAAATTCTAGCCAAGATCCCAGTTAATCTGGCTGCTAAGACTTGACCACTTTCCTTAAATATCTCAGGGGTCAATCCATCTGGTCCTGCCGCTCTCCCTCGCTTTAAGTTTCCAATAGCCTTCACAACCTCACTGAGACTTGGGGGACCAATGTTAATTTGCCATTCAGATTGTTTGGGGATGGTGGGCAGCAGGGATGATGCCGTGGGCCAATTGAACTGTTTCCTCAAGTGTTCTGCCCATCGGTCTAATCTTCTGAATTGACAGTGAATAATGGACGCCAGTCATTAGCATCCAAGATCGTCTTAGACGATGGACTGAGTTCTTCAAGAATCAGTTCAGTTGTTCTATTGCTCTAACAACTGAAAACATTGTCCTAATCTCTATGGCTGGTGACGACTGATTTACCTAACAATGAGGAATCCCTCAAAGAGTTCAAATGACTTGCTCCTGGCTCTTTTTACAGACGGTGAACTCCTAGTCAGGAATTTGACAAGGTTATTTGGAAAACTGAGAATTCCGTCCATCTTGGAATGAAGCGATTGTCGTCCTGTTATGTTATCAAAAAGCTGTTATGATTGGAAAAGGTACGTCCAATAAATTTGCGTGACCTTGTACTCTCAAAATTACAGTGACAGCCGACTATGAGTGTGCCTAGTTGATCCCTGTATGTTTGCCTGATGCTCACTCAATCCCAAGCCGAAATAGGGAGAACACAAGCTGACGAATCAACCGAACAAAATCATATTTTATTTCAAGGATTCCTTTATATAAACATAAAGTAGACCATATCGTCAGCCAATTAGGAAATTAAGATCCATGCAAGACAAGGGGGACAGTCGTAGATAATTGCGATAACGTGTACGCACTCAATTAACTGAAGTTCATAAATGGTAAATGATATACTAACAGTTATTGTGTTAAATAGGAGGATAGAGCACGAGAGACATAATAATGATAGGAATAAAATGTTTACTTCTCACATAACTAAAGCAACTGAAATAGTTTTCTATGACATAGTTCTTAAAGTCAGTTTTCTTCTTGAATCGCCCAGCATAATATGTCCCCATTTCTAAGAGTTAATGTAACCAATGTTATAACTATCGATGGGGGATAAGTCTACTTTCGATGGCTTCCAAATTATTTGCTTCCGTCATACTTTGCAGAATGTTCATAACATATGACATATGGTTTTTGATCAGGTTGAGAATTAATTAGTAACATTTTAATCCTCCGCCAGATGTTGAAACATCATCATTGCAGGCCAACAATCGTCGTGTTTCTCGATATCACCACTGCCTTCAAATCATTGGATAGGACTCTTCTCTGGAATTATCTATTGGAGAAGGGTGTGTCTGAGAGGTTTATTGTTATTTTAAAAACACTGGCCTCCATCGGTCCATCCCGACTCCCTGGTTGGGTTCATAGAGACGGTACAAGTCAGTGCCTTGACACCTTATCAGATAATGGCACAGAATAGAAACCAGTGGCTATTATTTTGCAGTTTCGTATTATAATCTTCATGAAAGTATAGTGACTTCTAATAGGAATGAGATCATTTTGTTTGTGTTTCTACCCGAACTACCTTGCAATTCTTTTGTTGTCCTAGCAAATCTTACGTTTTCCTCTTGATTTCCCTCTTTCTCTATTTTCTCACGAAGTCACTTTTGTACTTACGTGGCGCATATATTTTTGGTATCATTTTCGCTAAATCGTATGTTTAAATAATTTTCGTGGTGAAGTGTTTGTTTTTCTTACTATAAAGTATCATATTCACGTTTTTGTTAAGTTACAAATGTTCTCATATTCTGTAAATTATTTAATTTTAATTACTTTTATGAAGTGTGATATCAACTACTTGAAAGTAATCATTAAGAAGCCTTGGACCTCGTTCTCGTACTAGTGGACGTTCGTTAGCAATGCGAACTAGTAACCTTAGGGGAGCCTGTACCCTCTATTCTAAAGAAAAAGTTAGCTTTAGCTCTAATAACTCGGTGGCAACAGCCGCACACTGAAGATCAGAGACATCAGTTCATGCTAATCAGTTCCCTCAATATTACAGCCACACCTCGCTTGTAAGTTCCAACAATACGATTCCTAACTTATTAGTTTCTTAGAGTCTAGCTTTTACAACCTAGCGTCACAACAAAGTGCAGGCAATGTCGAGCCACTTAGACTAGTGACCCTCTTTCAACTTGATCAATAAAAATCGGTCAGTAATGATAAACTAAACAACCGTGATATTGACTATCTCTCAGTGATTGAACAGCTGTAAATATGGTAGCGATTTTCACAAAATTAATTAATTAAAACGATTTTAATAAATCCACAATCTGACGATTTTATTATGAAGTTCGACACTATATTGGATACGTTTCATTCGAAAAATAAAATTTGTTTATATGAATGTTTAAGTCTCTGTTATTTCTGCTATTATTATTATTATTATTATTATTATTATTATTATTATTATTATTATTATTATTATTATTATTGAAATAATACAAGTCAAGGCTATCATTCTAAATAAGTGTGATTTGTTATTGCGCACCATGAATCTTTACTGTCTCTATGAATAAGAACATATTGTAGTCGTGCCTTGTTATTATTACACAAGTATAATTCTGGTAAGTTTTCGCGTAAAATTCGATACAAAAAAAAACAAATATTTTATTTTTATTTCCTCATAATCTTTATCCATCCTCTCATTCAAAATGTATCTTCCCATATTATTCAGTGAGAGATGAAGTACATCAGTCACATTCTCTTTTCTTAGTATGTGGAGGAATCAGGAAATTCAGTCTCTGATTTTCTTTTTGATATCATCAGCGAAATATTATTACACATTTACTAAAATGCTCACTTAAAACTACTTTAACAATATAGATGTCTTTGGGATTCAACGTTTCAGACTTGGCTGTATTTATTTATAAAATTAATTAATTAGATCCCTTCCGTTGCCATGGCCGATACCTTACCACCCTTTCTTCTGTTGATAGATTTCATTAACTTTTATGCTCATTATAATCTAGTTCTAATTTAGTTCTTATTACATACTAGTAGCATTTGGGTGCATCTTGTCTATCTGAATTTAGTCTGAAATAAAAATTAGTATTATAATTTAGTAAATTTTCACATTAAGATCACTTCATAATTAAGGTAATTATTGGGTTATTTCACTGGATGTTAGCTACTGGTATGAGAAGAGGTTGAATCATTAACTAGAATTTCAAACTGCAGAACTTGATATAAAATTGTCAAGAAGAATATTCTCCATTCAAACGTTGGGTTGTAGCAACTTAAGAATACTCATCATTTTAGGCATCTATTATCAATTACATGCTGAGATAATGGGGGGGGGGAGGGGGGGGAATTCGTAGTTCATGAGACAATGGTAAACTCATTATTCAATCATTCACCTCATGGAACACATTACTTGCGAAATTCCAGTTCTTACTGCTTATCACATTCTATCGATTAATTTACAGCAAGTAGATTTTGCTTAATATCGGTTGGAAAGGCGAAGGAGTCGTTGGATTGCCTATATTTTGTACTAGTTAATATGAGAATGTTAACACAAATTTATGAAATCTCTTGGTTTTCATTGAATGTTTTTAGTAGATGTTATATTCCATTTATTGAAGTCATTTTTATTGGTAAAAATTGAGTATAAATGCCAACAAGTAATTTAATTGTCCTTTCTTTTAAAGTCTGGAGTTTTGTACATTTATGTATATATGAAGACAGCATAAAAGAAATACAGAATATTATCATCAAGGTTTTTAACCCCTTTTTAATCCTTACTTAATCGGTTAAATTTTGCAAGTTTTTTACTAAGAAAACGTTTGTTAAATATTATACAACGTATGGGTTGGTTATCTTTTTTTTTTCATTCACTATTGTTGATCTTTCCTCATATTTTTTCGCCATAAACAGTCTTTTAAGATTTCATGGGTTTCTAGAATTATGAAATAACAGGTTTCTTTCTTGAACTTCTTATTTGCTGAACAACCTGTGTCAAGGGGTCTGATATCATTTTCGAACGGTTATTGCTTGAAAATTGATACTAACAATAAAATGTAGCTGTTTCAAATGAATTTATCTCATTGGGAAGCTGAAATTATGTTTTTGGTTGGCAAATGAAGAGGTGATGGTGGGGGAGGGGGCAAACACAAAATTAATACGCTATAAAGGATGACTAAAGAAGAATGGTTGAACTTCTAGACTTTTCACCTCAGATTAATGAGATAATATTCTTGATTGCGACGGATAATTTTGGTTGTCTAACTTATGAAAGTTACATATTTCACTTTGTGACGGTTATTAGTGAATGTGTAACTTAAATCCAAAGATTTTTGCTGGTTGTATCTAAATTTTTTTCAGTGCTCCATATTTTTTTCACTAACTCATTCACTAGGTCCAGATTTATGCACTTATCTTCGGGGCACACAATAAGTGTTGGGTTTAGCAATTTCGCCCGGCTGCTCTGCGACTTAATGACTAAAGGTCAAACCCCTTAAACACTCAACCACCAGTATGCTACTTAGAGCTTTTGTCTGTAAACAAATCAACGGGAAGATACAAGCCTATTCTGAATTACATATGTACCCGTTGCACAAGTGTGACTATCTGAACACAGTAGCCTAGTGGTGAACAGAGTGGTGTTTGACACGAGGCGGACTGAGTTCAAATCCCAATGTGAACATCAACATTGAGATGCAGGTACATCCAGCCGATGAGTCCCGAATAGGACGAAACGCGCGTCGTGGATTCTACTTGCCAGTCACAATCCAACATGTATTCTGTTGGGAGTTGTAATTTGTTCTTAACATACATTATAAATATTTGGCTACAGACAAAACATGTTTTAAATGGTCAATTCGCAACAACTTTTGGCATAAAATCAAATTTTAAAAGAATAAATTGATTGAAATGAAGTCTTTTGACCAGTTTTTAAAAACATTGTTCACAAAAAACAATGTTTATCAGTAAATATGGTGTAAATACGCGTTTGCTAATTGTCATCATAAGGGCCAATCATTTGCATAGTTGTTCATATTGTTTGTTTTTCAGAATGAGAAATTAAGACTACTTTTTCTAGTTTGTTTTTATACCAAATTCTTTTAGTTTATCTCATTTTCGCAGACTTATTTCTCAATTTGATGTTGAACCCTTGACAAGCATACAAACTTATTTATGTAGTTAGATGAGCTCAAATGTATCATAGCTAAGTTAACTGGTAATATGTTTATCAGATATGCGTTCACTATTAACTCTTCAAAATTGATACACCTTTCCAAACAGGAGGAACAAATGATATATTCAGACGTTTTGCACTCTCTAGTTAACATAGGTATTGATGTAGGTCAGTTAAGTAATATCGTCTTACATTTTATAACTATAAATCTTAGTCTAACTGGTAATCCAGTGTTTTGTATAGGAGGTGAGTATGCAAAATGCAATGACTATAAACTGCGATATGACTTAAGAAATAGGTGATATGGCTCTTAATTGATTGAGGCAGCACAAATATAATATTGATTTTTCATCTTTCCCAACTCTTTGAATTCTAGTATTCCTTCATATATATCTTTTTATTCAGTTTTCTGAAACCAACTTTTCAATGTTTAGATTGTTGTGATCCCTTTGTTTTTCATCCCTTTACTTTCATCTCATCATAATGATGTAATTTTAACTACTTAGGCTAACACAAACTTTTGGAAGACTGTCCGTTGACTGGTTTCAGAAAGACGGCGAGTCACACTATTCATAAGGTGACTGAGTTTTAGCAACATTCGTCAGTAAAGCCTACCGTTTTTTCATTGTTCTTTACTGGGAATTGAAGTAGTGAATCTTCACCGGCTGAGGTGGTTAGGACATGTGTTGCGTATGCCTGACCACCGTCTACCGAAACGAGCAATGTTGTCTGGTGTGGGAGTAGGCTGGAAGAAAGCTAGGGGTGGCCAAACAAAACATGGCACCAATCCATGAAGTCATTGACAATTGAGCTGAGCCATGTTAATAGATGTAGACTACGTGGTTGGGGCCCACACGATGAGCGTAACAAATGGTTAGAGACTTTAGGTGATATGGCTCAAAATCGATTGCAATGGCGCAGGTGCATCCACTCCTTGTCTTCCTCCAAATTCTAATTTCTGAGCTTATTATAATTTTCTCTTTACTGAATCACTTTATATCTCAAATCTCATCTCTGATCTCTATGCCTTTCCATTTGTACTTACTCTGTTACTACCTTCCCCTACTCTGGGATTTGGTCCGACAATTTAATCTTTATCTGCTAATTGAGGCATGGCAACTTGAACTGATGTACGCATGTACAAAGTTCTACGTTTTAACTGACTGACTGACTGGGAATTGATGTTTTAAGTGTACTTAATTTCCATTGGATGAAGAGGATACAGACAGATATTCCTTGGTAAGCGTTTGTAAAATAAATGTGAAGTCAATTTGCGTAATCATCACTGAAAGCTCTCGTTTGACGAGCTAGTTGTTGCTGTGTTTTGTTACCGTTCATAAATTTACTTACATGTTAGTCAACTTCATATTTAAGAAGTCCTGCTTATGTACTTAGAGAGATTTATATATTTTTTACATTGTGACGTTTTATTTAGATAATCTTGTTACTTTTTAATGTTCTCATTCGAGGTTTGGGAAATTACAATTAATGATACTACGCTTTAGTTATCTGGCATGCTGCTATTTAAATGTAATTGGTTGAGTGTTCAAGAGTAATTTGAACGTTATTGTAGGAGACGGTTTCGATTATTCATTCACTGTATTTCAAATTCATATCCTAGTAGGATTAATGCCCATCTCTACAAGCGGTTTGCTGTATGTATTGGTACGCCGGATTTTGTTCCAAACACTGAGTAGTGATTTATGGTCCGTTAAAAGCGTAAATTTGCGGCCATATACAAATGTGTGAAAACATCGAACAGCAAATACCAAAGCTAACGCTTCTTTTTCTATTTGGCTATATCTTCACTCAGCTTGAGTTAGTGCACGGACAGATGCATGATTGTTTTTTTCTTTTCCATCAGGAAATACGTGGGGTATAACTGCGCCATTCCATGACTTGAAGCGTCGGTCGCTACGATGATTGGTAATTTCGGATCGTAGTGCGTTAGTAGTCTGTTAGAACTCAGTGCAGACTTCAGTTTGCGAAAAGCTGAATCGCATTTCTCGGTCCAAATCCACGTTATGTTCTTTCCAAGCAGGTGGTTTAGTGGATGACATATCTGATGTAATGATGGGACAAAAGCTGAGTAGTAACTGATCATTCCAAGGAAGGATCTAAGTGAAATGATATCTGTAGGTGCTGGATGTTTTTCTGGATCCAGTCGGCGTCCCCTTTCATCGAAAATGAATCCTAAGTATTTTACTGACCTCTAAAAAAAATTGGCATTTGTCACGGCGAAGCCTGAATCCATTTTCTGAGATTCATCGTAGAACTGCCTCCACTCGACTTCAAAGTTCTGCAGGAGATCTGCCGACAACCAAAATAAATATACTGCAACTCCTTTGATGTCAGAAAAAATCGTGTCCATCAGCTGTTGGGAAATTGCTGGGTAAGTTTTTACCCTAAACGGCATTCGGTTGTATTTAAACTAACCACGGTGTTTATTTATCGTCAGAAGGTTTCAGCGTTCGGGCCTAATTTCAACTTGCAAGTATGCATCAGCGAAATCGAGTTTTGCAAAATAACAACCACTGTTGAGAATAGTAAACAAATCATTTGGTGCTGGGAGTGGGTAGTGGTGTTCTTCTAAGGCTACATTGAGACCTGTTGAGAAATCAGCACAGATTCGTACAGATCCGTTGGGTTTCTCGATAACGACAATAGAAGCTGCCCAGTCTGAATAAGTAACCGGGGTTATTACTCCTTGCTGCTGCAATCGTGTGAGCTCTTCATCAACTTTTGCCAGGGATGCATAAGGAACAGGTATTTTGGGCATGAACACTGGTGACGCATCGGTCTTTAGCTTTAGCGTTGCTTGCATGGTTTCGCAGCAACCCAGTTCCGACTCGAAACATCAGTAAATTTTTGTAAAAATTCATTTGAGTAGTCCACAGATCGAGCAGATTCAACGTGATTGCATATAGAGTTGAAAGGTTAGTCAATCAGTCAGTTACAACGAAGGACTCGGTACATGCGTACGTCAGTTCAAGTTGCCATGCCCCAATTAGTAGATGAAATTGTCGGACCGAATTCCAGAGTAGGGGGGCAGTAACAGAGTAAGTACTAATGGAAAGAAATAGAGATCGAAGATAAGATTTTAGAAAATATGATTCAGTAAAAAGAAACTTATGATAAGCTTAAAATTTAGAATTTTGAGGAAGATAAGGAGTGGATGCACCTGCGCCATTGCGAACGATTTCGAGTCATATCACCTAAAGTCTCTAACCATTTGTTACGCTCATCGTGTGGGCCCCAACCATGTAATCTGCATCTATTAACATTGCTCAGCCCAATTGTCAATGACTTCATGGATTGGTGCCATGTTTTGGTTTGGCCACCCGTAACTTTCTTCCAGCCTACTCCCATACCAGACAATATTGCTCGTCGAGGTAGGCGGTGATCAGGCATACGTAACACATGTCTTAATTGCCTCAGCTGATGAAGATTTACTATTTCATCAATAGGCTTACCGTATTTACCTAGTACTCTATTCCTAGCCCACACATTGCTTAGTTGGTGGTTCCAGCAAACACAAACAATGCTTCGAAGACATCTATAGTCAAATACTAGAAGTCTGCGAATATTCTCTATCCTTAATGGTCATGTTTCACATCCATAAAGTAAAATGGATCGAACTGCTGCTCAGTAAACGTGTCTTTTCGTCAGTAAACAGATGTCTTGCATACGCCACAAGTGACGCAAATTGGCAGAAGACAATCAGGCCTTATGTATACGGGCCGAGATTTCATCAGACACCAGACTGTCTTGACTGATGAGACTTCCAAGATAAGTAAAACGGTTAACACATTCAACTGCTTCGCTCCCTACTACCAACTGCGGTACCGAACTAAGCCAGTCCTCAAGCAGCATTTTACATTTGGATGGGGAGAATCGCATCCCAAACATGCTTACATTCATGTTTAAGATAGTCAAAAGATTCTACATTTTATCAGAATCTTCACCTAGTAGAACTATGTCATCTGCATATCCTAAGTCAGTAAGTTTATCTTCTAGAAAAAGGTTAATACCGGAGAAATCAGACGATGACAATATTAACTCTAAAAGTATGTCCATGATAAAATTAAATAAAAATTGGAAAAGCGGACAACCTTGATGAAAACCACTTGAGGTGATCAATTCAAACGACAATCCGCCATAAGCTCTGAGTGGAGATGTGGTATTCGAGTAGAGAGCCTGTATAAGATTAATGTACCTCTCTGATACTCCTTAAAATAACAGACATTGCCATATAACCTTACGATTGATAGAGTCAAACGTCGCCTTAAGGTCAAGGAATACAGCTATTGTTGTGCGTCTGAAAGTGTGCCTATGTTCCAGAACCTGCCTAAGTGTGAATATTTGGTCTATACAACCACGTCCGGGTCTGAAACCACCTTGGATTCCTCGAGTTTGCTCTTCACGAGCTTTCGTTAGACGTCGAAGTATTATTGAAGCTAATATTTTAGACACTATATTCGTTAAACTGATTCCTCGGTAATTGTCACACGAGGACTTCTGTCCTTTCTTATAGACTAGAACGATTAGTGTTCGAGACCAGTCAGATGAGATTACGTCCAGTTTCCAAATTCTAGCCAAAATCTCAGTTAATCTCGTTACTAAAACTGGACCACTGTCCTTATATGTCTCAGAGGTTAATCCATCAGGTCCTGCTGCACTCCCTCGCTTTAGATTCCCTTTAGCCTTCTCAACCTCATTAAGACTTGGGGGATCAATAATAATTTGCCATTCAGATTGCTTGGGGATGGTGGGCAGCAGGAATGACGCCGAGCGCCAGTTAAAATTTTCCCTAACGTGTTCTGCTCATCGGTCTAATCTTCTAGATTGATAATGAATAATGGTCCCATTATTTTTCTGAGAAAGTTTCACTCGGATTTCCAATACTCGTTTTCTCGATAAATCTAAACAGCTGTCTGCTGTTACCTATTACTGATGAGTTTCCCATCTCTTTAGCTTTCGAAACCCACCACTACTCACTATCACTACGTAAGCTTGTAACCAATCTGTTTTTAAGCTGTCTTCGGATCCACCTAGATGCCTCTAAGTTTTGGTTAGTCTACCTACTTGGGCAGCCACTATCACTACATCAGTGCGCCTAGTTTTGCGAAGGATGTCGAAAAGCTTTTCGTAAAATTCATGTTTTACTTCATCTAAGCTGCAATCAGTGGGAGCATAAGCAGAGATAACAAAGAGGCAATAGCGTGTGTCCCTATCTTTACGAGTTCCTACCGTTCCATTTAGACGGACAGCGCACACGCGACTGTCTACTGGAATCCTGTCAACGAAAGCCTATTCAGCTTTTGAATTTAGTGCTATACCTACACCAGCAAGGCCTCGAGTGACAGCGGTGGGTTCTCCGGAAACACAAATGGTGAACAGGACCGGTTCTTTATTTTCATAAGGTGAGATCAAACAAATGACTATACTTGGATCCTGTATACGCGTTTCAGAGATGCGGCAGATATCGACGGAGTGGGATTCTAGAATCATAGCTAAGGAAGCTTGTTGTCCTGTTTGGAATAAGGTTCGAACCTTAAAAGCTCCAATATATAGTTTAGTGCGAGGTTTCAGGAGACCTGTAATAACGTTTCGTGAACTCAAACCATTAGCATTAGAGGCACGAGGTGATAAAGTTATGCTAGAAGGATTAGGCATGGAGATAAGAGAATTATTAGGAGTTGGTGGTGGAATTCGACCTCGAACAAGATGATCTCGTGTGCTGTTAGAAGTACGAGTGGAATTGTCACTTTGTTGCTGCCCACACCATGGAAGGATATTACATATTCAGGTATCTGAAAAGGAATCTGGGTTAGTATTGGTCATAGTGACCTGGGAGCGCGATCGCAGAGCCCAAGGGACAACTGCTTGAGGCCGATCACGCACGACCGTGTTATGGGAAGTTTTTGAAGTGTTAACTCCGTTCTCTGAAAGGCCTTACTGCTGAAAACGGAAATCCGTGGAGTAAGGTGAGGTGTGACACTTTTAGGGTCGAACTTTCCGAACCCATTCTTTCCGTTAAGAAGGCAGCATCGTTGCAGATGTTGGTTATCTAAGGAAAACACCTTACCACCGTCACACACACAGCAGTACCAATTCGCCCTCACATCTTAAGTTGTTGCCTTTAGTCTTATCGCTCTTCAACAGACCTGCTTCGCATGGTAGGACCTAAAGGAACATGCGTTCTAGCCAATAAAGCTTAGTTGGGTCATCATGATAGGCAAGTCCGAACACCACGTCAAGGTAGCAGCTACGGTCGGGAGAGCTGAGGTATATATGCCAAATGAAGGCTATCAAACCAGTTTTGACCGAGGTGATTTAAGTCAGTGGGAGTAATGTAGCGTGTTCTGGTGAAACTTATATCATGAAATGAAACAGAGCATTCAAACTGTTCTGTTAATCGTAGCTTACCTCCACATGCACTTATTTCCTTCTGTTCGGTTTTCTGCATTTTGGGTTTTCCAAGGGAGCTCCGACTTTTTTGTGACATGGTCGTTATGTCTGACTGTGTATCTATCTGTAGGGGTACATGCTGATTGTTAATTAGTGGAGTGATGAATTTTCTCCAGGTCTTTTTATCTGCTAAGTTGCCACTAAGCTCAGTGATTTAGCTGGACTACTAGCTTTAGCCTTGATTTTCGGACTGTTAAGTCTTCGGTTCCGACATTGGCCGTCCTTATGGCTAACTGCTTTACAACGGCAGCATAGATGGTGCTTGAATGGGCCAAACTTGGCGAAACGCCATGCTCCACATTGCTAACATGGAGAGGGAGGAATTTTGATTGGTCAGGAATGAAGACCATATTTTTTTGTTGACTATGATGGATGTATAGGGGCAGTTGGGTGTTGTTTTCGACGAAGTGTGTGAACTGAGCTGCTGTGTCCACCAAATTGAACGAGTATGGTATCCTGTTGTAAATTCACTAGTCGTTGATATTCCTTTGTGATGTTATCCAGTGTCAGTTTTGGGTCTTGCTAAATACAATTCAACAGTCTCATTCTAATGTCAGCGAATTTGGATGATTAGAGACTGCAAATGGATATCAATGATTTAAATTGATCTTCAGTCATTGATTTTAATTTGAAGCGTTCGCATTCTCTATTCACAATACCAACATGAGTTAGGAAATTATTCGTTTCATTCATAATTAATTTAAGGCAACAGTATTAAACAATGAAAAAGTATCACCAAATTGTTGATTAAGCGACTTACATGTGTCGTCGAATGTCCTGTCCCTTGGATTTTGTGGTAATATAAGGTTATAGTATTTGTTCAATTCATCTAGGTCAAGTTTTCTAAGTAACAAGCAAGCTTTCCAAGTATCGTCCTGAGCAGCGAAATCAAATTTAAAGAGGTCTTCATATCTACGGAACCAAGTGTCAAAAGTAATATTTGCATCAGGATCATAAATGAATTCCATGATACAGTTATCAACTGTTCCCACTAAGATACAGCACCGAAGGCAGGGACAAATGATAATGCGTTTGATACAGTTTTCGAGTCGATGAATAATTGTATTAATTTCAGCTGTTGCCTCAGTAGCATTTCCAATTTAATCGAATCTATTTTTTTGGTAAGCCGTTGTCACAAATATTGTTTTCGATTGCAGTAGATTCTGTTTGTTTTACCCCGTCGCCACTGATATGTTTTCTCTTCGATGAGACAATACGTCGGTCCTTATTGGCTTAGTAAGGTTTGCGATACGATACAACTAAATCATCAAAGGGGTAACCGGATTCTGTGTCTGATATTTTCGATAGTCTGGACGGTTAGTGCGAATCGTGTTCTCTGATACTTGTACTTCGAACCAGTACCACAATTTGTTCCTTCCCAGTCCACAGCTACTCCAAAAGACTAGACTTGCAAGAAGATTATATTGTGGAGCAAAAATATATCCATATATCAGACGAGACTACCAAATAACGTTTATATATATCACATTTGAAATAGAATTAATTGATGAAAGTCTACAAATCAATCTTATTAAAAATCAATACAACTTCTTTTGTTTAATTAAATCAAACATTGTATTTTTGTGATTTCTTATTCTACATTGTTCTTGTGTGATGCGATTTTTTTCTTGATAACTTTCTTACTTCCATCTTTTCGTAACTACGGTGGCACTGCGTCGTATCTTATTGATGTGCGAATCCTGCCATTGAATATTTTGTCTGATGGCTAGTTATGTGTACTGACTATGGTTCCTTGCGTGTCCGATATATGTCCTATCGTAGAATCCCATTCTTAGACGAATCCGCTATCTATTATTCTTTTTCCTCTGTAGTATTAAGGTGACATTAATCTGTGACAAGCACAAATATTTTAAAACTAATTTTCACAATGGTCTACCTCCTAAATACCATGCTTACTCAATAGACAGTCATGTATTGATGTGAACAAGGTCAAGGACTTATACAGAATTACATGTATTCATGTTTTGGATTCTCATCAGCCGAATATAACTATAACCTGAAATTATCCAATATCAATATTTTATTTGGTGTTTTTAGTATAATTACATAAATGAAATTTTTAATGTGTATGAATTCATGTCTTGATTCAACTTTCATATATATTTTTTAAGTTTGTTCATTTGATTGGGTTTAGTATTTGTGAAAAATAATTTAACTAAATTAACATTATTAATTTTTCAGTACTGACGGTGGTTTGTCTGCATTATCACATATTCCTGTTGTAATGTTCGGATGGCTGTATTGAGTTACCTTGTCGGGATATTCGAACGTAGGGAACTGAGGGGTTTATTCAATCGAGGCAGGTCAATGCGTAAACTAGTACATTTATACTCGTGACGTTAAATACAATATCTCGATTATTGACTAATAACTTGATAAGGAATTTGTAAAAGTATTATGACACTGATTATACAATAGTCACATGCACAGGCACAATGAAATTTATTCGATTCATCACACATAAAATGGATAGAGAAATATATAGGTGGCAGTTCTTTATTCGCTAAGTTGGGACATCACCTATTTGTATGAGCTATAATTAACCGATCACAGCCCACGTAGGCCGAGTGTATCAATTTCATATTTTTAGAATATTTATTTTAAGTAACAACCTTTCAGTATAATGATACTAGTAAGATATGGAATAGGTAATACATTCTCTTCTATAAAGAATTTTTCTCTTACTACCGACTTTCTTATTTGTTGATCTATTAATTGAAGGTTGTACTGTTCATGTTGTTCTAGGGTAGTTTGTCACTGTTTGCGTTTCAACAGTATAAATTCTGTTACCAATATTTATATTTTGTAACTGTTTTATAAAGTAAAATGAAGTATATGTTTTTTAAATTAAGAGAAAATTTTTATTCCATAGACTCCAAATGTATTAGGCACATTACTGTATATGATTTGAAATATTATATTCAACAATTTCTTGTATTTTTTTTCATATTGTACATTTTCTAAATGAATTTATAAGCATTTATAGGTTTATTTCTTTATACTTTGCAGTCAGTAGAATGAAAATCCATAATTATCAGCTATTAAGAGTAATGATTAGTTGATTTAGGCACTTGACTTTTAAGTAAATGTTTTGAAATTTGCAATGTTATAGTATATCGCCTTAGTACTGAATGAATTCACAATGTTTTCAGTTTAATGGTTCTGTTTTTGCTTAATAAGGCTTTCATTTCGAAATGTCAAGTTTACGAATTCATCATTCATAGTCAAAGTTTTATGATATGCATATATTCACTTACAAACAGCCGTGGTAGTATTTTAATTATATAAAACAAACCTTCAGAGCAATATTTTTCTTTAGTAAATCTCTTAATCGGATTTGTATACTTGTAGATTATGGATGCTACATTCTCTCGTGATTCTCGTTGGGTGGCTGTCAGTAGTAATCATGGTACTACGCATGTTTTTCCTATTACTGCTTATGGCGGTCCGATCACTGTTCGTACACATACTCGACCTCATGTTGTGAATCGTACTTCGAGATATCACAGATCATCTGGTTTAGAAGAATACCATTTAACGAGACCGCAACCTGAAAGAAGTACAACGGAACCAACAGGATTGAGCAGTAATCCTACAAGTAGCAATATTAACACTCCATACCACATGTCCCAGTCTAGTTCTGTGAAACGTTCTTGTGTTATCCGTAGTCAGTCGTCTGGTTTTCCTTCGGCTGTATCTAGAACGACTTCAAGTTTTTGTCAAACTGCACCTATCGCAGGTTTCGCACCTCAATGTTCACATCTAGGATTCACAGCCTTCATATCTCCACTCAAGGAAGGTCTTGATGGCTGTATAAGTGAGTTTAGTATACTTATTTTTTCATAACAAATTTTCCACAATATTTCTCAAGTTTTACAATTATCTGTTTCCTTCGTTAATATATTGATTTAACTCCCATTGATTATAAAGTTGAATTTATGAAATTCTGAATTGATTAAATAACCTAATCTTGCTAAATCCTCAGGTAAATGTTTTTTTGTTGGCGTTGGAAGTTGTTGATTCAAGTAGTTCTTAAGGTAAATAAATAGTTAGGGAGCCATACGAATTCTTATTTATTTACTTCACATCTCTATTATTCAAATTTTAGCAATATATGCACTACCGTTGATGAGTGTGGTTTCTCCAAGTCACAGTATAATTAATAGCATCCATAATGGGATCAATTAAGAGCTTGTTCAGTATTCGTTGTTCATTGACATTAGTGCTTTTGACTCAGTTTTATAATAGTCCAGTCACTATCTGAATATTTGACCAAACTTTTTTAATGGTTCTGTTAGGCTTCTCTATAAGATCAGTCTCAAGGATTTCGACCTGTAGTCTATTTGGTGAAATTTACAGCAGAATAAGACGTGTAGCAAGACCTGTCAATTTACTTATCATTTATTAAATCCTGTTGTAAAGAAATTCATTTGCATTCGTTCATAAGTGTCTTCGAAGTTATGCGTATGTATCTTGAAACGACTGAATAAAAATGCTGGGGTTAAGCGCATATTACAGACAACGAACTACTTCATATCTTGACGCGTGACATTAGCTAGGGGGGCGTGACAGAAATGGATTAAATGAAATCAAAGCACAGCCAAAATAAAACGTCACATCAATTCATGATATCACTGACAGGTAGTCTAAATATGTAGGTGTACATAGCCTATACGGTTGGGTTCATGGAATAATCACGACCACTGTTTAGAAGCATTATGTGATATGACACAGAATTGTCACAGTGGCTCAGGTACATACACTTTTTATCTTCCTCTAGATTTTGAGTTTCATCACCTTGTCTTTTCTTGTTGTGCTGTATTTTGGTATTCATCCTGCCAATCTTACCTTTGTCGTGTTAATGTAAATTGTGCTAAAGAGTATATGTGCTAGACTGTATGTCGTTAATAGTTTACTTTCAATCTACTATCACTGAACATATTGACGTAGATCCAATATCTCAATCTACAGTCACTCAGAATAACGTATAGCTGGATACGTGCGTACATCAGTTCAAGTTGCCATACTCCAATTAGCAGATAGAGATGAAATTGTCGGACCAAATCATAGAGTAGTGGAGGTAGTAACAGAGTTAGTATTAATGGAGAGAGTCAGAGGTCGAAGATAAGATTTAAGAAAATATGATTCAGTGAAGAAGAAATTATGATGAATTCAGAAGCTTAGACTTTGGAGTAAGACAATGAACAGATGCACCTGCGCCATTGCAAATGGTTTTGAGACATGTCACCCAAAGTCTCTAACCACTAGTTACGATCATCACACGGACCCCAACCAGGTAGTCTGCACCCACTAACATGGGTCAGCCCAATTGTCAATGACTTTATGGACCGGTGCCATGTTTTTGTTTATCCACCCCTAGCTTTCTTCCAGCCTACACCTACACTAGACAGCAATGCTCGTTGACGTAGTCGGTGGTTTGGCATGTGTAACACATCCTGACCACCTCAGCTGATTAAGATTTACTACTTCAACAGATTTACCATGTTTACCTAGTACTCTATTCCTAACCTATGTAGTGCTTACTCGATAGTCCCAGCAAACACGCGCAATACTTCGAAGACACCTATTCTTAATAACCATCTTTTGCACGGATCGAACTGCTGCGCAGTAAACGCATCCTTTAGTCTGAAGACGAATGTCACGCCTGAGCCACAAGTGACGCGAATTGGCAAGAGACAGTCGAGCCTTCTATTTACGAACCAAGCTTTCAGCAGACACCAGACCATCAGGGTTAATGAAACTTCCGAGATAAGGGAAGCGGTCAACACATTCAACTACTTCGCTCCTTATCACTAATTTTGCCGACGAATCAAGCTAATCCAGAAGTAGCATATATTGAGTATATCCGACCATAGCCCACCTCGTCGTATGAATTCGGCTGGTGTAGGGATCAGATTTGGTACTCATGCTTGGTGATTTTGACCCTCAAATAAGTAGCTCGAATCAGTCTGAAAGGCATTTGGGAGGTTGCTTTGTTGTTCCAGCTCAGCGAACAGATAACAGCGACCGTCTGCTACGACTATGCTCAAGCAGTCGTTTATTTTTATTAGGCACGAACTTTCGGTATAAGGACCGACATCGTCTAAGATGGTAGCCTCCTGGACCTACTCAACCGTGAATTCACATTGACCATATCGCCATCGGTCACCATTGGAGGGGCTCGATAGAGGATTGCAGATCTTTCTGGAGTACACATTTAGATTCTAATCATGCTCTAATACGAGCACGCATTTGCTTCCATCTTACTGGGAGAATTAAAACCTACAGGAAATCTCATTAGAATTCAGTTTAGCGACGAGACAGCTAAGAGTAAGTTCCTGGAGCAAGTGAAGAGTCACTTAGGCAACTATAAGGATTCGGCCCACCCAGTTGCTGCCTTGCAAGATATCGAAGCAGCTGTGGTATCTACAGTGACATCTACCAGGGACTTAAATCAACATGTCGAAAGGAGTCGGTGGGTAGCTTCTGTTGAGTTGATGGACTCCTGAAAACTTGTCCCGTCAGGCTGTGAACACGATGAGGAGCTAAGAGTAATCAGATATAAACTAGCAAAATGTCTGCGTGAACAGTGGTGGGTAACGAAAGCAAAGGAGATGGAAAAGGCAACGGGGTTAGTTAACACTAGACGACTTTTCAAGTTAATAAGATGAACTGGGGTTAAAGAACCAATCGTTGGTAAGACAATCTGCGAAAAAGATATAACTCTTATTCGCTCTCAGTCTAGACGTTTAGAACGATGGGGTGAACACTTCAAGGAGCATATCAGTTAGCCTTCATTCGCTCTAGAACTTCCCACTATTTTCAAGCAGCCTGAATGGAAAGTCGACTTAGATTCCCTTGCTCTTGTCGAAAAAGCTGTAGCCGATTTAAGGAGAGGTAGAGCAGTGTGTCCGAATGGATTACATCCAGTGGTCTTTAAGGATGATGGTCCCACTTTGGTGACTAGGTTGAGTGATATTTTGACTAAAGTTTGTGAACTTGACATGATTCCATCTGACTGGTGTCGTTCGTTAATCATCTCAGTTTGTAAGAAAAGGTCAGAATCGTTCTGCGATAATCATAATGGAATTAGTTCGACTAGTGGTGTCTAAAATACTAACTTCTACAATTATCCGACGTTTCACTACAATTCATGATCTGCAAGCACGAGATTATAATTTTTGATTACTTGATATTATATATCATTATGGTACTATCCGTAACTATGACTTGTTTTATTTGAATTTAGAGACATGCATTTTTTTGTTTGTTTTGGTGAAATAACTAAATAACTAACTTAGAATATTCCGTCTTGTACTTTATAAAATAGTATGCTCTCGCGAAAATCTGTTTTGCTCATCCTTTTTTTCCAATTATTGATGGAGATCATATTTTAGTACAGTCTCCTGAAATTTACTCCAAACTAAGAAAATCGTTTTTCGAATGGTAGTTGCATATTTCCTGAAGTAATTTGTTTTTTACTGAATTTCGTGGATAACCGGCATTTACTAATTCTTTTTATCGTTGTATTCTTAATGGTAATTACAAGTTAAATACACCTAAATTTAAATTCGTTTTTCGTCTAGGTAAACAAAATTCAATTTTTGGTGATTCAGCGCTGTCTGGTGTATCACTTTCAAAACCTCTTTTCATGCCTTTAAATCCATTTTCCTTAGAAACTTCCAGTGATCACGTCCATCTTACTAATTCTCAAAATTTCCTTTCTGACCAACCTGCTATATTTTTAAATAATGAAGGACTGTGTGCTTGTCCTCCAAACGCTTTGTATAACACTACCAATTCTCGGTTACCTCCCTATCCAGAACCTTGTCGAGTTAAAGCTGAAGCAAGATTGAAACCATCTAGTGGCTGCAGTGTGACTTCTATTGCTCGAGGAGCTGCTACTAGTGCTATCGAAGCTGTAACACCCATTACAAATATTAATGTAGGACTAGTTACTAGTCACTCTTCATTTATAAAACCATGTTTTTCTAACCCTAATATCATTCACTGCCCTGAAGTGTGCACATATACACATTCAACAGCAGCATCGTCTCATTCTTTTTATTCACACAAACATAATCGACTCCAGAGAAATGGACAATCACTTCAAAGCGTGGATCAAGACGTATCTAGCTCAACAAACAATAGTGTTAGAGCAGCTCGTTTTGGGCCTCCTGTTTGTTTCCTACTTAATCAGTTGCGTTTAAATAATACATCTGCTGATTATCGTAGCGATCCATATGGTAAGATGCAAAAATATTGCATATTTTTGCATGTTCATTGATTTTTTTAGTCGACATTAGTAGCTTTGATATTGTTATATATTCTCTTATATTCATTATATACTTTCGATTATTCTCCTAAATGGAATGTATATGCATTGTTTCGAATGTATATTCGGCGAATTCTGGACCACTAGACATGACATTTGATATGTCATTTAATTTTTATCCACCCTTCTTGATTGTGACTGTTACCATCAAGTTATAGTTGGCCTTGCCTATCATGATGGCCTGAAGAGCTGCTTTTGGTTGGAACAATAGTTTCTTTAGGTCCCAACATGCCATGTTGGTCAGTAGAAAAAGTGGTAAGACTAAAAACAGTAAACCAGTAAAGTCCAGGAATGTTAGGGATTCAAAATTCCTAAAAATGCAATTGTTCATTTAATCAAGTTGTAGACTTTTTCTAAGCTTCATTGCAAACTGTCATCATATTTATATGAGTTAGTGTGAATCATACTCCCGAGCACATTTTACAACATTTAATTGTATTATTATTAATGTTGATATTTTCAATTTGATGAATAATCATTATGGATATACGAATACTTTGTATATATACGCATGAGCTGAGTGTTTGTAGTCCGTCTGTAGAATTTACGCTTATTGCTAACTTTCGGACATCTTATTCTAGTTAATGGGGCCGGGGCACTGTGCAATAGCTTGGCTCACCTGTCGTTGCGTTGCTGGTCATACGTTCGCTAGCGCGTATCGAGGCGTCTTCTTAATTCACAAAACCTTAACAAGAAACGATGTAATATTACCGAAGGTTCAGAAGTGTGACGGCAGTGAAATATATCCTTCAGACAACCAGTATAAAAGTAATGTTACCTTTCCACAAAGGAAGGGTGAAGTTAGAAAAGGTTAGCATAAAAATGGATACACCACACCTCACCACCTCATCAGTAATGTCATTTCAAGTACGGATCACGCACAAGAAAAACCACAGGCAAACTGGTTGTCCGTGACAGGGCTCAAGCAGTTGTCCTGCAGGTACCACAATCACACTATTAGGTTCAGTTTCCAGTTTAAGAACCTCAAGTAGAAGGACCCACCACAGTATGAACAACCAGAAAGTGACAATCACCTTCATATCTTTAAAAGCACCCAACATCACCCCATTGACACTCAGACCCATCCTCCTCCTAACGTTTATTCAACTTCCGATTCTCTCACGAATTTCACAACTGCTAATGATTCCAGTTCATGAAATGTTATCACAGGATTCATGAAACAACACTATAAGCTTTATGTTGGAGCTTTTAAAATGTGAAGTATTATGTGGAATCAATTAACATGTCTCACTAGCTATAACCCTAGGAGCTCTTGCAATAGATGCATGCTGTGTCTGCGAAACACGCATACAAGATTCTAACATAGTCATCCACTTGACCTAACTCAGTCAGTACGGGGAAACAGCCTCATTTACTCTCCGTTTATCTAAACACCTGACAACACATTTTCGTAGGTTTGTTGGTGAACAGATATCGATATGTTTGCTAGAAGAATAGGAACTTCTTGAAAGGGTTCTTGTCGACAGTTGTTTGTGTGGTAACCGTCCAAATGGTACAGTAAGAATTCGTGAAGATAGGGACACACGTCTATACGTCGTTTTCACCTATGCCTCCCCTGACTCTCACCCATCATTGATGACTTCACTTTCAGTAATTCTTTCGGTGGTTTTATTTTTGCTACTGAAATGGTGCATAAGTAGCTCGGCTTAATCTTAAACTTATAAACAGACAAATTAATTTGTTCCTAGGAAATTTCGTCAATACGATAAACATGTGGTACAATCGGACGCTCATTTTTTAAGAGACTATCTGTCCAAATTCGTAGATCTCTTTAATTCATAAAGATGTCTGTTCTTAAACATTTCACTAAATTATTTTCTTGTTTTTTAGTCGGAAAGTCTCGTGCTGTTGATGCATTATTTATCTTAACAGAAGATCTTCGCTTAATTGAATACGATTTATGCGTTAGTGCCAGATGATACAGCTACAATCGGTGGAAAACTGTACCAGGTATAGGATATCTTACTTTAATTCATTTAAGAATTTGTTTTTCTGTCACTTCATGCATTTTCCCCATGTCATTAGTTCTTTCTTAAGTATTTCTCAAATATTTAGCTCTCCTCTGCAGTTAAAGTTATATATCCATGGCACTTGATTAATTTTAACTCTGAATGTGCTAATGTATTGTATGGCAAATTGAACCAGTACATATGTATATAACATTCTTCGTTTTCTGTTACTGACTTACTCAGAGTATGTTTACGATTTATAAATTAACATTAATATGTGACTACTATTTGGTCATTTTCAAAATATTTCTGCGGTAATTAGTAAGGGTTTGTAATCTCCTGTTAATATTCATGACTACAATTTATCATTCTCTATTGCCATATATGCATCGCTAGTTGATTATCTAGACGCACGTCATTCTATGTAAGTTTCATCAGCTGGATGTACCTGTTGTCCTTAATAGTAACAATCGAAATTAGTGACTTTCATGTGTCTTTAACAAGTTAGGTACTATCTGGATGTTGTATGTTGCTGAGTAATGCGTTAATACTTGAAGCAGCTGGAAATGGGTTCGAGTCTTTGTGATAACGGTAATGGATCACAGTTGCTGAACATTCTTACTTGAAGAGGCTAGGTTTCGTAACCAGAAAGCAGATCTAAACTTTCACAATCAGACTCACATCACGATGGCTCCAAAGATAGCCCAAATCGACATACATTTAATTGGGTTTTTGTTCTGCTCAGATTGATCCCATCTGTTACACCACTATCGAAAACTCACAGCTACCATTTACGCGAACTTCTCAACTACCTTTTACGACGTACCATAAATAGTAAACGCAGATATAGTCTCCTAGACTTTGCATTTGGATGGTGCACAGTGCATGTCGTACCTACGGATACTCTTTACCAGCTGATTAAGTACTATTTGGATGGCTTGTGTTATCGCACAATGTCATCTGCTTATTTAAGGTTTAAAAGTCTCCAACTAGAAGATCCTACACCACAATCATACATTGCCTTCAGATCTGTTTCCCGATTGTCGTCGATAGCAAAGCTAAAGAGGAATGATGGGACTCGACAATCCTGTCTATTAGGATCGTTGCATTGGAAAAGTAGGGAAAGTGATTGTGTACACTTACTCTGCCTGAGGTGTTTGTATGCAGAGCTTCTAAGGCGTAAATGATCTTTTTTAGGTATTTTCTCTTACCGTCAATTCGATAGCCTATTTCTATTCTACGGATCGAAGGGGATTCCGATATCATGAAACACAACGAATGTTGACCTTTAGTACATGTGACACCGTTCCAACAAGTTGTAAGAAATAAGGATGTTATTACATTCACAACTAGATCAAATACCAGCCTGCTCTTTAGAGTCAGCTTTTCGTTAGTTTCGAAGTATCTCTAAATTACGAAGGCGATGATTCATGAGGAATCAAAAGTTAACCTATTTCTTGATAGTTGTTAAATTGATTATGTAAACCATTTTTAAATATAGTGACGATGGTCACTTTATTCCACGATGGTGCAACACTGTTTCCCAATCCTTTCCAAACAATTTCTTTTGTCCCTTGACCATGAGTTCATTACGATCCTTTAATGGTTCTGAGGCTAAGTCGTATTTGCCTAGTGATTTGTTGTAATTCGTCAGTTGTAGCTAAACTGACCCTTAAAATACTTCCCCTTCATCGTGGACGATTTTTTATGTTAGTCAGCCTCACTGATGCTAGACTTGTAGCTAGTTGGGATGAATTGAAAGATCTTCATGGAGTTATCAAACTCAGCTGTCATTCTCAACTCTTTAGCAATCTTCGGTTACCAGGTTTCTGGGTCTTGACGTAAACTTTATACAATTACCTGTCTTAATAGTTCCTGTGTATTATCAGAATCACGAGTCATGAAAGCGGATCCACATGCCTCACGAAGTTGTAGGTAACCAGCTAAAATCCAGTGCTTCTAAGATGTACGTATACATCCGCAGAGGAAGTGACCCGTCATTCATATGCATCCAGTCTACGTTCTTTTGTGAAGTAGTAAACATCCTTCAGGATATCTCGGTTTTGGTATTTGTTCACAGTTGAAACTGTAATCAATTCGCTCGTGTCAATCTATTTAAGGTAATATGTTTTTCAACGGGATAAGCGTAGCAGAAACCAAATGATGATCAAAGTCCCAGGTAGGTATTTCTTAAGGAACGGCAGTGTTGGCACATTTGTGGTAGGCTGTTTATCTGCTCATCAGCTTTATAATTCTGTGGTAGAAGTCTTTTCTAAATCTGATCTCATTTCTCGGTGAAAACAATGTTTTCATTAAAAGCTCCCAAAAGCATTAACGAAGTGTTGTAGTATCTGAGCAGGGATGGCCGATATTATTGATCTTGTTATCCGCAGCGCTATATCCTACAGCTAGCACCCAGCCTTGCCTTAATCTATTGCTCAGGCACAATAATTCGACTGACTTACCAAGAAGCCAACTAGTCACTCACACGCATGTATTACAACAACAATAATATACAAGATATATATATATATATATATATATATATATATATATATATATATATATATATATATAAGGTCTAGCCATTGACTCATATGTCTGTCACACTATATTAACCAATCACATACCTTCTTCCAGATATGTCAAGTGTACTAAGATGATCAACAATTTCTAAATATGAATCGGTGATTACAGGGGAGTTGAATTAACAAGATAAAAATAGGTCTTTTGTTACTGGTTAAGCGAAACATGGTACTCTGATTGCATATGTTTGCTTGAATTGATTCCCTGTTCATTGCCCTTGAATCTCTATATCTTTCGTTATTCCCTTTATTATAATAAAATAAGTTTGTATTGTTCTATATATTCAGTTGAAAGTTGTGTAAAATGTCATGCATTTTGCAAACCTCTCATTATATTCTTCTTAATAAATTTGGTTTTTGCTATGTACTTCATATATTTTCAGGATGGCTCAATTCATCTGGACTGTGTACCTGTCGGTGAATGGAATTTACACACAGACGCTGTGTACTTACCCCCATTTCCTAAACAACACCCACTGATTTTAGCCTCATCTACACTTCAGTCAAAATTTAAAACGAATAAGTTGAAATCGGATTATACTTTCAATTTATCAAGTAATAATAAATCCTCATGCAGAAACGTTAACTGATATATATATATATATATATATATATATATATATATATATATATATATATATACTGTAGACCAGATAATTTTGTACTTTTCCGCCATCCTGTTATAAACTATGGTTAACACCTTTCAAAGTATGTATGAAAATCCGTCTTCTAACGTTAGATGTTATGGAGGTTTGGGCATATCGAAGGTAGAACGAATAAGTAATTCGAGTTTATGCACTTTACGAACACCGTGTAGTCGTATTGTTATTCATCCTGGCAGCTTAACTCTGCCATATAATATTTCATTTATTAAATAATTCTTTTAAGAACCTGAGCTATACTGTTTTCTAACCCTTTACAGTTTAGCATATTCATTTTTTTCCGCTGGAAGTCAATGACGACTTCGTTAGTTCTTTAATTACAACACTCACCAGGTGACAAGTGTTAGTTGCTTCAAGAATATAAATGTACCTTACTGTTGAATACCAGTCGATTCATAAACCAAAGTTTATTGATTCCATTCAACACAACTGTAGTTCTTAATAAATCAGTAGAGAAGAAAAATATGTTACGTGTATATTTATTTTGTCTCTGGTATTGTCTTACATCGCAAGATTAATGTTTGTATTAAATGTATATTCGTCTTATTTACTATTTGTTATGCGTGGGTCCTGTCTGGTGGAGTTTTCCTATTTTCATAAATAACCTACGATGATAATTTTAAGTTTCTTAAAACTGCTACAGTGTTGATTACCAGATAATACAAGTTATTTTATGGTATTATACTTTCGCTACTGCATGATGTGAATACACTAAGTATTTATTAGACCGTTAAGTATATTAGCTGATTCAATTTAGATTTATAGGATGGCGAATTCAGTGATTTATGTAAATACTCAAAGCTTTAGTATAAGGGATTTGTGAAATTTTTTTGAATCTTGTAGTTTACACGAGGACTTGTTATAGTTAAACGGTCATTAAAAACCATGAAGTGAACGTTACTGGATTCGTGTATGTGCACCACTGAGAAGTGTGTTACTAAGGTAAAATAGTTTTCTAGTGCTTTTTGGTTTCTAATGGCCTTCTAGCTGCAGTCATTCTGTAGTACTTTTATATAAGTTCTACTGTATCGGGAACACATTAACTTGATAAATATTTAGTTTATGATAAGGCAGTTTGCTGTTAGTTTGCTCAACTTTCTTTATGTTTATTCCTCATTTGATATTAGTCTTTGATGGATATCGCCTGATTATCCTATTTCAATTCAAAATAAACGTTACAATAAAGTTGATTAGTTGAATCTTAATTTATAACTTTTTGACACATAAAAGCAAGTTAAATTATCCTCTGACGAATCGCCAATCTCCTTATATATATATATATATATTATTCATAAAAATTAAAAACCAACTTTTAATTTCTTTAGTGGATGATCACGGCGAGATATCATCGGGAGCTGATAACAATCTCTTGTCTACATCATCAAAAACAAACTCTGGGAAAACGATACCAACATTAAAATCCAACATACTTTCAACTAATATTAACTATCAAATGAAATCTGGTTTATTAGAAATGAAAACAAATATTGGGGATAAAATTACTAAGACAAGGAAGAAGAATAATGATGATGATGACGAAGATGATCATGCAGACGACAATGTTGTCACACCTTCTGGATGGACTGTTGAAGATGTTGCTTCTTACTGGTATAGTCAGGTTGAAATAACTACGCATTTAGGACCTTTACGCCGTGTTTGGATGGGTCCACAATTCACTTTTCATACTTATTCAAAGCAGGTGAGCATTTATTTTACAAGCAAAACTATATTCACTTATTGTTTTGTAATGTAAAAAGAAGTATCAAAGTCTAAAAGGTTAAAATCTCTTATGATTATGCTTGCTGCTTAAAAGTTCCATACTAAGATGAAACAGCTGTCCAGGGCTCCCTGGTTTTCACTGGTATCCTACTAACATCAATCTGTGACGAATTCAATTAACTAAAACTAAATACCAATCTTCACAAACCTCCTCAATTTAAGTCAGTCTTTGTAGTAAAGTTTTGTTAAGAATATAAATTGTTATATTGTAGTATGATTCTGAATACAAAAGATACTAATCTGTAATGAAAATTTTCCTAGTGGATAAATACAAAAAAAAAGAATATTTTGTGAAGATTAGTTTTTCATCAAAGCTTCATGCTATTCATGCATATATATATATATATATATATATATATATATATATATATATAACGTTAGTAATAAAATCACAACCAAACAAGCGGTGGTCTGTTATATTATAATAATGTTACATATTCAAGTGTTTGTAATAGTAGTTATAGACGATTAACATAGCAATTGAAACATGAGTGTGGATGGGATGTTTGTCGTGTCTGAAATCATGTTTCATTCTGAACATCCCTTACTCCTTTCTGATTTACTTTCCCTCCATTCGATATTGCACGTTGTGGAAGAGTGTTGGTGCATTATGTTACATAACTATTGTGTGTTGTGTACTATGGTTGTGGTAGAGAAATTACGCAAACCACTTATATTTTTAGTGACTCAGTTCCGAAATAAAATAATTAAGGGTTTCAAAGGTGTATATTTTTTTCAATAGCGTTAGCTAAGTTTCTGCGTTTATTTTTGAAAAATTTCTATTCTCGAAAATCTATTGATTAGTTTAAAGTAAAACTAGTGTATTAATTATTAGACGATAGTCGCAAAAATGTTTGTGAGTCTTTAGTATATCCACTATGTTTGTTTTATTGATGCCGTTAAATTCTCCATTTTCCATTCAATTCTTGAACTATTTTATGATATATTATTTATTTCGCTGTTTTATTCTATTAACTTGTTTCTTCGCATTTTGGTTTTATTTTTTATTTTGGTTTCATATCATTGTGCTTCCATTACATATCCATAACATTTTCACTATTCTATGGGTGCTATAACCAACATTTTCTGTCGCTATTCTGTTAATTTGTTGAATTGATAAGTACTACTATTACTAATATATCAGATCGAAAACATCTCAACATAGTAATTAGTGCTTGAAATGAAACTCTTAATGAGAATTGCATTATAATATGCAACGCAGCTACTTAATGAACAAAAAACTACCGAATATGTTAGGTGATACTGGCTTGTTGAACATTGAACGTATTGTGGATAAAGTCAATCATTGTAGTGAATGCATGTTTATTATTCTTTTGTTAGTCACGTAGATAAATATAAATAGTTAGGCATTAAATTACAATCTAGTTTTTATAAATAGGTATCTGGTCAGTTGTATGGTAATGATTTAGTTATCTCGCAAGAAAATTTTACCAATTTATCCGGAAAAGAATATGTATGCACATTTACATTGTAATCTTGCTATTTTCTGGTTCATTTATCGACCTACAATATGCAACCCTGTTTAACAAAGACGCTGGTATAATGCACAGTTTGTTGCTAACATTGAACAATAATACCAACTTGTTCAGGATGCTTTTCTTACCCTCTTATTGGCTATTGTTGCTTTACGACTTTTCTGTGTCATGGACATGAACAAAGATAGGAACAAGATAGGAAGTGAAATGGATGAGTGCGCTGACCACTTCGCTTGTCTAGGAGGTGTGATCAATCGTGATGGGTTAGTGTGTGACGAGATCTTGATACGTATTCAGAAGGCTTGTTTCTTTTTTGCTATCTCTTGTTCTCTTAGTCATAGGCGATATATCGGTCTCCCAACGAAAGGGTGTGTATACTGTGCAGCAGTCCATTGTGTCCTATTGTGTGGATTTGAATCGTGGCGACTGAGAGTATATGACATTCGTAGGTTATTGGTATTTGATTATTGATCTTAACATCTTTGACCTCTTTTGGGACCACTGAGTAATTAATATTTAAGATTGATGCAAGTTATTAGGGAATGTTGGTGAATCAGTTGATAACGTTGTGAATCTTCGTTGAGTGAGGTGATTAGGAAATGTGTTGCATATACTCAATCACTGCTTACCTCTACGCTCAATGTTGACTAGTTTAAGAAAATGATGGAGGAAAGGTGAGGGTGAGGTGGCAAATCAAAACATGGCATCAACTCACAAAGTCACTGACTACTGGTCTGAGCTTTATTAGTAAATAAAGACTACTTGTTTAAAGTTCGTGCAATTGTCGCAATCATTGCTTAAAGACTGTTGGTGATATGACTCGAAATTGATCACAATAGTGCATTTACTCTTTATCTTTTATAAAATCGTCAGCTTAAAGTTACTTTATACGTTGTTTTATACGAATCAGTATTTTCTCGATGTATCGTCTTCTCAAAAGATCAAGTATAAATATTTGTACAGAATAAGATGAATTCATTTTATTTTATTGGTTTCTCATCAGCTGCATACAACTCAGAATAATATTTTATAAAATTAGTATTTGAAACAAAGTTTAGCATACTCATAAGAATGGATGTACTTGATTGAAATCAGACATGTTAGACATGTTAGCTATGTAAAGATAACTAATATGTTGGAGAAATGCTTTAAGTATATATACAGACAGACAGATACAACGCAGAACTTCGTACGTACGTACATCAGTTCAGGTTGCCATACCACATCAGCACAGAGACGCAACTGTCAGTTCAAATCGAAGAGTGATAGCGATAGTAGAAGTATTAGCAGTAATGCAGAAAATTAGGGGGCGAAGATATGATTCGAAAAGTATAATTCAGTGAGATAAATTTAAAAGGAGAAAGATAGAGAATTCAGAGGTTAGATTTTGAGAGAACACAAAGAGTGGATGCACCTGCGCCATTGCGAACGATTCTGAGCCATGTCGTTCAAGGTCTCTAACCATAGGTGACTTTCGTCTCGCGGACCCCAACCACGCAGCCTACATCTACCAACATGACTCAGTCCATTTGTCAGTGACTTCATCGATTTCTGCCATGTTTTGGTTTGGCCGCCCCTAGCTTTCTTCCAACCTATTCCTACGCCGCGAAACATAGCTCGTCGAGGCAGACGGTAGTTAGACATGCGTAACACATGTCCCAACCACCTCAACTGATGAAGTTTCAATACCTCATCTATTGATTTGCCCTCCTTTCCTAGAACCCGTTTCCTAACGACAGCATTGCTCACTCGGTTGTCCCACGATACTCGAGCAATGCTTCGGAGACACCTATGGTCGAAGACCAGTAACCTACGAATGTCCTCTACTCTTAACGGCCATGTTTCGCTCCCGTATAGTAGGACAGAGCGAACTGCTGCACGGTACACTCGTCCTTTGGTTAGCAAGCGGATATCTCGCCTGCGCCATAAGTGACGCAACTTGGCAAAAGCCAATCGAGCTTTCTGTATCCGTGCTGAGATTTCGTCAGTCACCAGGCCATCAGCACTGATGAGACTCCCCAGATACGTGAAGCGGTCTACACGCTCGACTACTTCACTCCCTATCACTAGTACAAGTGCCGATGCAACCCAATCCTGAAGCAACATTTTGCATTTCGAGGGGGAAAATCGCATCCCGAACGTGCTTGCATTGTTGCTCAGGGTAGTCAGGAGACTCTGCATTTTGTCAGCGTCTTCACCAAATAGGACTATGTCATCAGCATACTATAAGTCAGTAAGCGAGGCTCCTAATAGGAAGTTAACTCCTGAAAAGTCAAACGAAGACATGGTTATATCAAGGAGCATGTCTATGACAAAATTAAACAAGAATGGGGAAAGTGGACATCCCTGACGGACACCACTTGAAGTGAGGAATTCCGATGACAATTCGCCATAAGCTCTTACTCGACCTGTAGTTTTAGAGTAGAGAGCTTGTACAAGGTCAATGTACTTCTTTGGTACACCTTTCAATGACAGACACTGCCACAGAACCTCACGATCAACAGAGTCGAATGCCGCCTTTAGGTCCAGGAAGACAACTATTGTAGGACGCCTAAATGTGTGTCTGTGTTCCAGGACCTGTCGCAGTGTGAAGATGTGGTCTATACAGCCACGTCCAGGTCTGAATCCAGCCTGGTTTTCTCTAGTGTGCTCTTCACGAGCTCTAGTTAGGCGTCTAAGTATAATCGAGGCTAATAATTTAGAAACTATATTAGTCAGACTGATTCCCCTGTGATTGTCACAAGAAGACTTTTGTCCTTTCTTATAAATTGGGACAATCAGGGATTGAGACCAGTCAGATGGTATTACGCCCAGTTCCCAGATTCTAGCTAAGATTTCAGTCAATCTAGTTGCTAAAACTGGACCACCATCCTTAAACATTTCAGGGGTAAGCCTATCAGGACCTGCTGCTCTACGTCGCTTCAGATTTCCTATAGCCTTCTCAACTTCATAAAGACTAGTAGGAGTTAAGTCGATTTGCCATTCAGGATGACTGGGGATCGTGGGCAACCGAAGTGTGGCTGAAGGCCAGTTGAACTGATCCCTAAAGTGTTCTGCCCATCGGTCCAATCTCCTGGACTGAGAATGAATTATAATCCCATCCTTTTCCGAGATAGTCTCACTCACATTCGGATCCCTAATACCAGTTTCCTTGATGAGTCGAAAAAGTTGCCTACTGTTGCCTATCGCCGCTGCCTTTTCCATCGTTTTTGCTTTCGCCACCCACCACTGTTCACGGTCGTTGCGTAGGCTTTTTATCAGCCTGCGCTTAAGCTCACTTCGCTCTTCATCATGTTCAGAGCCAGGTGGGATGAGTTTACGAGCATCCATCGGTTCTATGGATGCTACTGAAATCCACGGCTTCATCCTAGCCTTATGATTTACCTTACTAGCAGATATCATTGCAGTTTCCACAGCCTTTTTGATATCATTCCAACCTGCTTCCGGATGGCAATCGCTTACACGGTCGCCTAACTGTTTTTGTAGTTGTTCCTGAAATATATTCTTAGCTTTATTATCATTAAGTAAAACCCTAAGAGGCTTCATTGCTATGTCTTTCCTACGTCCAGTAAGCCTCAAACAAATACGCGCTCGCACTAAGGCATGATCTGAATCTAAACATATGCCCCAGAACGAGCGACAGTCCTCTATCGAACCCATCCATCGGTGGCTGATGGCGATGTGATCTAGTTGGGTCCAACGTTGAGACGATTTCGGGGGTCGCCAGGTCAAAAGATGCTTTTCCTTATGCCTAAAGTTAGTATTCGCTAGAAACAGGCGGTTATCTGAGCATAGTTGCAACAGACGATCGCCATTATCTGTTCTTTGAGCCGTGACACCATAACATCCACCCAAGTGTCTCTCATTTTCACTTAGTCTACCTACTTGAGCATTAAGGTCACCAGCCATTATAACTATATCAGAGCGCCTAGCTTTTTGGAGGAGGTCCGTAAGCTTGCTGTTAAACTCATCTTTCACCTCGTCTGAACTGCAGTCAGTGGGGGCATAGGCAGATACGACGAAGAGGCAACGACGAGTGTCCCTATCTTTCGGAGTCCTAACTGTCCCGTTCAGTCGGACAGCGCACAACCGACTATCTACAGGGATCCAGTCTAGGAGAGCAAGTTCTGCCCTACGACTTAATGCTATACCTACACCAGCGAGACCCCGGGAAGCAGCATCAGGGCTACCGGATACACGAAGAGTAAATCGGGCTGCTTCTTTGTTTCGATACGGTGAAATCAGGTTAATGATTGTACTAGGATCCTATATGCGCGTTTCCGAGACGCAGCATACATCGATTGAGTGAGATTCTAAAGTCTTAGCTAAGGAAGCCTGTTGCCCTATTTGACTCAATGTCCGTACATTAAAAGCTCCAACATATAGTCTAGAACGGGGTTTCAAGAGACCAGGAATGACTTTTCGTGAGCTCGCATCGTTTGCATTAGCGGTGCAGTGAGATGAAGGAATGTGAGTAGAGTTAGTCGTAGAGATAAGAGAGATATTATGAGGTGTAGAAAGGATTTGATTTTGACCAATTTGAACTCTCGTGCTTTTGCGGGTATGAGGGCGGTTGTCACTTCCCGGCTGCCCACACCGTGGAAGGGTGTTTCTTGAGGAACCTGAAAAAGAAGGCAGATTAGTGTCGGTCTTAGAGACCTGAGAGCGTGACCGCAGAGCCCAAGGGACAACTGCTTGAGGCCTGTCACGCACAGCCTTTTTATGAAAAGTTTCTTGAGTATTAGCTCCGCACTTAAAAGCCCTTAGTGGGCACCCTTACCGCCGGAGACGGAAATCCGTGAGGTAGGGTGAGGTGTGACATTTTTAGGGCCGACCTTTTCTAACCCATCCTTCCTTGTGAGAAGGCAGCATCGCTGCAGATGCTGGTTGTCCGAGGGAAACACCTTACTGCTGTCACACCCCTCTGCAGTCAGCAGTACGACTTCGCCCTCAGACCTTGAGTAGCTGCTTTTAGTCTCATCGTTCTCCAATCGACCTGCCTGGCATGGTAGAACCTACAGGAACATATGTTCCAGCCAGTATAGCTCGGTTGGGTCATCACGATAGGCAAGCCCGATCACCACGACAAGGTAGCAGCAACGGTCGGGTTAAGTATATATGCGATACAAAGAGAAGAAAGTACCAGAAAACAAAATAGTGATCAGAGTTTAAGTAATTATACAGTAAGAAGGTTAAGAGGCGGTCGGAAAACACTTGAGAATGTTGTGAATTAAGCTCAGTTATTAAACTGAGAATATTATATTTAGAATAGGCTTGTATCAAAATATGATATGATGACATAATTAATAAGTTAGACTTAACAATCTGAAAACAATGCTGTTTAAATTATGTTATATCTTAGCATATCTGACATGTCCACATAATTCTGATTTCAATCAAGTACATCCATTCTTATGAGTATTTTAATCTCATACTATTTGACATCGTTATCTATCCCTTATCTTTGTTATTATTGGCAGCGACATAAGTACATCTCATGATTAAACTTAGCTGGTATTACAATATATACCATCGAAAAATTATTATTTTCGAGTTTTGGCTTTATCACCGGATTTGATTGAATAATGATGAAAATTCAAGGTTAGAGATATATTCGAGAGTGACAGTTAATTTGTACTGCTGATCATTGGAGTTTGTGATCTCGAGTGCTGTTATCTGTATTTAGGGGCAGTTGATTCTACTCTGTTACCTCTTATATGATGGATGGATACATCTTTAAGGGTCTGATAATGAATCTGAGTTGGGTGTACTCTCGACAATCTGGAAGGTGAAGTTGGAGCCTATAGTAAAAATGTTTACGTTTTTGTTACGGTCTTTTTGTGAGTTGTTTGTTATCTGTTAACTTTGTACAATTCATACTTTGCAACAATTCATGATGCAAGGTGGTTTATATGTTTGGAATCGGTCTGTTTTAACCCTCTCCTTTCGTTAGGAGAAGGCATCATCTCTTTAAAGGCTGATTATCTGCACGAAAAAGCCTTGCATCCGGGACATTCGGTAGTACAATTTAATCCTGGGACCCTAAGTAGTATTTGGTATCGGTTATGTTCATACAAACATTGACTACATCTAGAAATTGCTTTACTTTTTAATATATCCTTCCGTTGCACTTTATGATCACGATAAGGTCAATGTGTAAGATTATTTACACTAAAATTACGGAAATTTCACTTTTATGGTTTAGAAGTTGCTTTCTCGGTATGCCTTTTTGCAAATTGCTTGGATTTAAATTGTGATTACGGTCGTTTTGTTACTACCGTTTATGGATCATCCATAAACGTCTTTAAGCTGTATTTATAATCCCATGAATTGTTTACATTAATATATTCCTCTTACATCACATAAATACCTAGTCACTAGGTTGTCATCGTTAATGTTCCTTTTTGACTCACAGTAATTTTATTTATCCTAAGTGATGTTCTCAAGGTAAATTATCTCTTCAAATATTTTGTCGTTTCTCATCAAAATGCTAATAAGAACAGCTGCTCTTAAATTGAAGCTTGACTGTTTATCTGTGGTCGTTAAATGTGTTTACATTCGTAAGAGATATGTTTCCCTGTTCGGATTTCACTTCTTTTCTTACAAATTTCTTGTATATTTGGCTCAGTGCCTCTACACTTCATTGATATTAATCATTTTACCTCATGCTTTAGAATAACCACTTTTAAACAAACTTTTTGAATTCTTATTGTTACTACTTCGATAGTCTCGTCTCTTTATCACTCATAGCTTCCAATATTGTCTATGATTTGAGTATTTTCTATGTTTATATTTATTATTTTAAAAAGTGGTATTATATGACAAATACATTACATTATGATTAATCATTCCATGGGATATTTACACTTTTGTCAATTTCAGCAATGTACAAAATTATTACTATCGGTAAAAGTAAATATACTGCTGAAATTAAATGACATTTTAGCCAGTCACAAAACAGTGTTTAATTGTGATACCTAAACAAAAAAAATTATAATAGATGTTCAATTTTCACATGATTAGTGAGTTTTACCTCGTTGGAAATTTGTTCACTCTGTGTAAAATTAGAGAGTGCTTTTAGAAACGTAACTCGTCCATGCGATTTCTTCCCTAAGGACTTTTATATGGCATTAGGTAGCTTTTGAGCTTTTGGTGCCGATAGTATTTTGAGTTATGTTTCCTTCAATCTTTACCAACAATTTTGACAGGAAAACCCCGTGTTTTGGGCAAAGAAAACTCACCTTACGGTTGCAGAGCATGCATATTTTTATTTGTGTTTAGGGGTAAATTTTACTCATTTCTTCATAAGGTGCATGCTATCTGTATGACAAGAACAGGATATGAGTTATTTTGAATTTGATCGCTTCGTTAGTGTAAGATGTAAGGTATACCAATATTATCTTTTCTAATTAGATTTATCGATTTGAGTTTACTGACTAAAATTCCCTGTATACTGGAAACTGTCATATGTACACGATTGTGTTCGTGCTATGCTAATTTTTATTAAGTCCTATGCAAATCGTTTTGTTTAAACTGGTAAATTTCTGTAGTGAAGATTAAGCCCAATTCATGCTCTCATCACCTAAGTTGTTTATATTGTCATTTATATACTGTTTAAAATTTCTTATTTACATATTAGCTCTGACTTGAATTGTTCTTATGTTCTCAATGCAACAAATAAGTATTGTAATGCAACAGCAATTACATTATGTATAAGTCAAGACCATGATTTATTTATCATTGAATCCTTTCTATGTATGTTCATGCATGATTGTTTTCTTCAGTCATGTGTCGATTTTAAAATTTCAATTGATAATTTATTATGTAATTTTGATTCATGCAGCATAACTTATGTGTTTTGTTAGCCTTTTTTTCTATTGTGATAATATATTTTGTTGTTTTTCCTCGTTAACATCATAAATCTTAGTGTGATAGGAGTGGATATGATTTACGCTTTTCATCGTTCAATGGTAGTCTTTCAGATAATAATAACTCACAAATTTGTTCTACTGGAAAAAATCTGACAACAGCTCTACATCCTACTCTATTAGGAGCGTTCACATTCAATGCACCATTTATATTACCTCCAATAATCGATATGACTAGTTCATCATATAATGAATTATTAGTCAAAGATCGTTGTCCGTCTTCATTCGTTCCATCATTAGATGGTTCTAATAATAGTTTAAATATGGTTCCATATCATGGTTCTTCAACATCATCCTCTTCATCTGTTCACCATGCTTTTATTCATCCACATCCTCAATACCATCCAAATGTAGCACTAACTGCATTTAATCGTAATGCAGCTACATCAAAAACAATTATGTTACCAAGATTACCATCAGGTTTATTATTGGATTCAAACGCTGGTTTTAATACTACACAGTTAAGATGGCGAAATTCATCGGGTGAACCAACTCGTCCGCTTAGTATTGCTGGTGGTTTTGGGCCGATTCGTGAACCGATTGTAATTGAAGGTGGTAAGTTAGTGGTTGACAAAGTTTTATTATTGATGTTTTTTGATTTATAAACCTCCACCTTAAAAATCACTGTTTACGGACAATCAACAAAGAATCCAAGTCCTAGTTGCTATGTTATATAAAAATTGTTAGTTATGTTTATCTACGACTGTAGTAAAAATTTGCTTACTCTGAAGTTTTCAATCACTAATTATTATCACATTTAAGGATGTTATTGATGAAGTCCTCATAATATTCATGTGAAAACGAGCCTTGTGAATAAAAATCAGAGAGTAGAAAACGTTACATTCCTATCGAGTAAAAATTGATCATAAATACCAAACAATTGTTGATACTCTGTAATAACGTAGCATATATATATATATATATATATATATATATATATATATATATATATATATCATACTTATTAAATCATTAAGTTGGACATTTTATTGGTAATGCATCTTGACTGACCAATGATTTGTGAACTATAAATGGCCACCTGGCATTACAACGACCTTTCTCCTGGATCGGACAATCTTAGTTACTGTAAGGCTGCCATAAAACTATCCAACTGCAGACGGTAGATGAAAAAATTCATTTGACAATCCAAAATCCAGATATCGTTTGTTGTAAGCAGTCCTTTAGAAATGTACATATATTCATAGACCACTTAGTAAAACAATTAAGGAAATAATATTAATCCAATACAAAGTATGAATAATAGATCAGGGTATCCGCCACGTAAACAATTATTTATAGTTCACTGATAAAAAATGACATGATAACCGTTGACGCTTTAATTAAAATCCTAGGATGAAATAATAGAAACAAAATACTGAATAAGTATGCAATGTTTGTAATAATTTTTCGGAAATAATTCTGAAAGTTTTAATTTTTAGTTTAATTGTCCAGCGTTAAGACTAAAGTCACTGATTGTGTGCATGCACTCATTTTCATAATTCATTTTGTAATCCAGTTAACGTACCACTGTTACTTATCCCTTCAACTTGTAATGCACTATCGTTACCTCAAGTTCTCATAGCTAATTCAACATTAAGCTTAATCTTTATATCATTTATCCTGCTTAAGGTGAATTTTTATGTTTGATTTTTCCAGCTATTTAAAAAATTAACTAAGACATTTAGCGGATTTCATTCTCATGAATAATCTTTATATGTAACGGATGCATTTGTCGTTTTTTCAATTTACCTGTTCTGTTTGGCCAGTAAATGACTGTTATCGGTTTAATCACATTGTTTTGTTTTTAGTCGTCTGTTCTAAAAATTAACGTCAAGGAAGTATAGCAGCTGGAGGCTTTCTTCATAATATACCCGTTTAAGTTTGTTCTTATAGTGGAACTTTTGAAGTAGTCACTATTGTCGTAATTAGTTTTAAAATCTATGAGGGTCACTCTTTCACTGTATTGATTTCATTGTCCAAGTAATTTACACACATCCCAGTGTGAGCATCAACATTAAGATGCAGGTGCATCCAGCCGATGAGTCCCAAATAGGACGAAACGCTCGTCGTTGATTCCACCTGCCAGTTACAATCCAACTTGAATATTACTAATTATTTTCAGTTTGTTCAGTTAACTTACTTCAATAGCTAAGTGCTAACTTGTCAGATATTGTTTGAGATAATTATTATCTGTCAGTCAGAAACATCAGACAGACCTGAGTTCAGATACGTTATCACTTTAATCACTGAATGAAAGTTGTTTTGATTAATCGAGATGATAGTCCATTATGTTTTAATTTATGTATATGAAACGTGGCTCTTAAGAATAGATTATAATCATGGGCTTCTATTATTTGATTATGCAATTCTTTGAATCACTGCTCACGTATTTTAGAATCATCATGTGAGTAAAATTTAGGTTAGATGCAGTAGATGCATAGAAGTCAAAACTGTTCACCAAGTCATGAATCTTCACTAATTCAGGTGATTAAGATATATAAGCCTGACCACATTTACATCTCTGCAGTGACTGGTGTAAGGGTACTATGAAAAAAGCTAGGGCCAACTAAATTAAAACGTACCATCAATCCATGAAGTCTTTTATTACTGGTTTGACTCGAGCTGATAAATTTAAACTATTTAGTCGGAGTGTACATGATTATCGTAACCAATAATCGTATATATTAGGAGATGTGATTCGTAGTTTGTCGCAGTTCTGTAGAAGCATGCGCTTTATATCTCTTTAAATCCTAAATTTTGAAATATATATACCTTTCTTTCTACCACTTAATTTTGTTCACGAGTCGCATTCTGTATGTACAATATTTTTTCCTACTACTAATGTCTGTACAACTTCTGTTTCGGTATTCATCTTGCTGCCCTAATTGGATGTGGCAATTCTAATTCATTCATTCACTCATCAACAATGTAGAACTGGGCACATACGCTCAATAGGTTCAAGTTGCCATACCACAATAGCACTACGAGATTAAATTTACAGAGGTAACACAACAACTGTATACAAGAGGGGAGAGTAAGGTAAAGGTGTGCAAAAAACAATAGTAGCATTTAAGATCTAAATGAAGGTAAAGAGTGAATATAATTCCGCCATGGTGACCGATTCTTAGCCATGTCGCCTAGTGTCTCCAGCCATTTATTGCGATTCTAATTAGTGCGTGCGTGTGCTTGGTTTTATTCTGTGCATGAGTGACTGATAATTTTTTGGGTTAGGAAGCTCAGGTAAAATGTATTATTAGCCTTCACATAATAATAAACATTCGTCTTCACTTGTATAAGTGCTTTTTTTTACATTTTTGCTTTGGTCATGGAAATCCACTTGTTTATGATAAAGTACGAACATTTCAGACTTGTTTTATTGAAAAAGAACATTAATAAATTAAAAATCAACGTTAACAATTATTATTATGCTTGAATATTCTCTGAAGTTAACATATGCTATTGCAAGTTAAAGCTCTCAATGTAAGATCGAGTGTACTATAGCACAGCAGTTTGCTTCGCTTTAACCCATGGATGCGAACCGTGTGACATGAAAGTCATAGAAATCTCCAGAATTTCTCCCGTATTTCTTGAAATGACTAAATAAGCAATATTGATGTTAGATAAAGAGTACTAAGGAAGAATGACAAACCAGTCAAATAGGTCGTAAATCTTCAGCGATTGCGATGGCTGGAAGGTGTGTTGCCTATGCTCGACCACCACGTGGCTCGTCGCGCGATGTTGGCTGGGCAAAGAGTAGGGTGGAACAAAGGTAGAGGCAGCCAAACCAATATATGGCATCAGTCCATGAAAACATTGACTGTTGGTCTACGTCATATTGGTAGCTACAGACTAGCTTGATGGGGTTGGCGTATTAATTGCGATGAGTGGCTGGAGATATTTGATGACGTGGCTCCGAATCAATCACAGTGGTTCAAGTGTATTCTCTCTCTATATTCTTCTAGATCAGAAGTTCCATTACTGTTATATGCATACATTTGCTTCATTTCATCCTGTTGAATTATATTGTCGTGTTAATCTCGTAAACTTTATGTCATCAAGCTAATGTGGTTTGATATCTTAGACCTATGTACAAACACTTCGGGTTCTACGTTACACATGACTGATCGATAAGTTAGTGTAATCGCGAGTCAGCTTACAATAGATTTTGTAATAGAATATTTACAAAAGAAAATAGTCCATATCATAAACCAATAATAGTTTAATAAAATCATCAGATTTTAGACATCACAATACGGCCTTTTATCAGCCCATATTCACAGAGCAAATAAAACGTTTCATCACATTTTTACTTATATTCCTACAAGACTGATTAATATGAAATTAAAATTTTTCTTCATGTTTAACAGAACAATGTGATACATATTTACATCGTGTTATGCTACAAATAAAGAATGTAAATCGTTATTATGATTTCTAATACTACCGACTACTTTAAATGTCACACCTTTAAAAAATGCTTTGAATTGTTAACTATACGTAACATGTTACACATGATTCATTATGTACATTCACTCAAAATACAAAATATTGTTTATTATGTATATATGATGGAACCATAATAGCTTTTACAGCCTATCCTATCATCAATTTCAGTTGGTCGGTTACGCACAACATAGAATGTAGCATGTGCGTGCATTGGTCGAAATCGCCACACCTCACTTGCACAGCACGATGAATACCAACATAGTAGTAGTGTGTACAATAATGACTGTCCTATTATTAATGTATTTACAATATGATCACAATTTGCACAAAGCTGATTATAGAGTCTAAATCACAATCTTAATGAATAAGACTGAATAAGATAAATGTTGTTTTATGATCACTCACAAAAAAGCTAAATAGTTTGTTTTCGGAGATTATCAATTTAAAGTAATTCGTTTTAGTGTTAAACTAAATTTTTCTCAGTTGTTACTTGATAAAATAATCTCTTCTATACCTTGATAAAGAAACGTTCAAAGTTATCATTTAAATGACATCCACCAAACTTTACATTTATAGATCTCATTAATAGGTTCTTTGGTTTTCAAGAATTATTAGGACAAAATTATAATGATAATCGTCGAATGCTATCAGCGAAGATTTATTGTATATTCATTTCTTTATGGTTACAATTTTGGATGTAGATGTCAACATATAATTTAATTTTTCTTACTCTCTGCGTTTATACATATATTTTTATTTAACGGTACTTTCGGTAGAAGTGGGTATCCGTCGTACCGTATTTCTAGTTCGCTCTAGATATTATGGTGTAATGAAATAAAGGTTACGCTATTATAGTAGAAAAAGAAGATTGACAGCTGTTTTTTCTTGGATGCAAATCCGGTTTCAGGAATTCGGTAACAGTAGATTTGATGAATTTGTAAAGATTACACTTTTCTTTCGGACACGAATGAATTTAGAGTACCTATCTGATGCTCTGTGTTGCTATAATGCATGGGGATCGCACTGTTGAAATTTCTTATTCCCCTTGGACGAAGACTCCTAAGAACATTTTTGTGGAATCTAAGGTAGAATTTTTTTTTCGCTTCTACCAATTTAGCCGCTTTCGCAATAACAGGTGCCCGTAACATGAAGAGTTTCTTAGTCAATCCTCACTTGCTTGATAGATCGCTTTTTTTTTTTTACAAGACAATCAGTTTAGCTGCAGACTATGTTCTCGTTAATGTGTCGTTCAACCTTTCTCTGGATTTTGCATTGCATTGATTGTTTCTCAGACAATCTTCGATGTTTATTAGTTCTTCATCCAATTTATCGTGAGCATATATATTTTCTGCCATGTAAAATCTTGTTTCCATCAAAGATTTCATGCAATGAACTGTAACAAAATTTGTTAAAGTTCAAGCATAATCCACTCCGAATGTATCGTTCTATCCATTTCACCCTTCAGCTATTCGTTTCCAAGGTTAACCGTAAATATGACTGTAAGGATGGAACCTATTTGGCTCTCCATTACTACACCAATTCGATGATGTATTATGCTTCCAAACTGGAACTAAATGCATATTAGAATCAGTCGTCTTAAATCTGCCAATCTAGGAAGTGGGTCAGAATATCCGCAGAAGTTATTTATAGTTTAATGAATGGGTTCATTAAGATCGTCTACTTGCCAGGGATATTTCAATGAACTGGAATAAATCTTCAAGGGAACATGAAACTAGTCATTGACAGATTGGTTTCAGTTCTTTCCATCGACGTAAAATAACCATTGATATTAATCTCATTAGAATTTTTTGTTTATATCAGAGGTAAATTGTACAAAGACAAAAACCGGAACCCTCGTGCTGACTGTTTCTTAAAATGACATTTCTCTTTAGGATTCATTATATTGTAGAAACTACTGTATTTTGCGGGAATATAAATCGAATATTTCCGAGATATCGCTTTACTATTAAAAATATATGTTAATGAATGAGAGAAAATAGACCTGTGTTCGTTCTAGCATATTATCATGCTTTTTTTTAATTGTCTGATTCAACTCTAGCGTTTTACATAATTTTTATACTATGCTGTTTTTCTTTTATTTTAAAAGGAAGTTATCAAGATTCCAGTTTAGGTAGTTCATTATCTAGTTTAGTTGGTCGTGGCACTGACGATCTAGCTCAGTCAATTGCTGAAGCTATACAAGTGGGTATTCTCATTTCACTCGATTATTTAAAATTATTACAGCAACTGATTGTTTTTTGTAATCTTTCTTTTTTATCTGGTTTAAATTAGAAACAATAGAACTATCTGTTTCATGACCGCTTATTTGATAACGCTAATGATTACTAACAACGACTGACTAAATTAATGGTTAGTATTTTTTCTGTTAATTCGTCTGTCCGTAACATTTTATCAGAACATGAAAGACAGCAGTCGATTTATCATTCGTTATTACTTACTCAAATCTCAGCATTGACTTATTAATTGTATACAAGAATTCAGTTCATTATAGGTTTGTGCAATCTAATTGCCTGTAATACGATTTATTCAAAATACCTACATTTCTTCAGGTTTTCTTCCCACCTCAGATTTTTTAAATCGTCTTTAAGTTAGAACTCACAATCTGTAAATCCCATGGTTGTAAACTAGATTTATTTGAAATAAAGGTTCAAATTCATATATATGTAATTTTCTAACGTACAATCATCCATAAAATGGTGTCACCCGTTAATAATATTCACCCTTATGATTGACCTATTTGACATCGTTAATCATGGTTTCCTGGTGCAGCTTGAATAACACTGGACCTTAAGTTGATCAACTAATCAGCAGTTAGTTGATTGTTTATAATTGGTTATATTACAGTTTCGAGTGAAGTTGGAATTATTGCGTGTTTATTTAGACACATACAAATTAGCACCCAATATGTATGTACTACACAGTTGGAAAGATGAAATTGTAAAGAAGTAAAAGATGATCGGAAGCGATCGTAATGAAGAAGTAAAAGTGGAAGAAGAGTGCGCGAAAATTGTATACTAAAATAGAGTGTAGATAAAAATATAGACGAAAAAGGCTTCTTTCGATTGAGGAAGATCATTCATGAAGATTTTAATAGAGAACGACATTAGGATCGTCACTTGCCACTATCCTAAGTTACACCATCTTGAGGACCATGGTCAAGGAGTTGTTATGGACCTCAGCATTACTAAAATGATGTTGCCACTGGATGATTATTGATAACTATTAGGAGTTAGTTTTGTGTCTCTTAAAGCCTTGATGAAACACTTAACCAACACTTATCTTCTTTCAGAGGCTCTTCAATTATGTTAATTTTATGTTGTCGGAAGATAGTTCCTATGATCATCACGACGACATTACTGAAACTTATAAGCATGCTGATGGATTTTAAAATAAATGTTTATTGACAGGAATTTAGGAGTTATGTATTGCCTAGAGTTTGTTTCCTTGTACGAAAGACGTCATTATAATAAAGTATCTGGTAGTCAGTGTACATCACACATAAAATGACATGGCATATTTTGATTATACTTACCAGATATTATCATGTTTCTATCTGTTTGATTCAATAGTCATAGAGCATATATATATATATATATATATATATATATATATATATATATATATTCCAGTAGTCATAGATACATGGGAAATGAACATTTAATAACTTCTTTTCAACATCTTGATATCCCAGTGACAAATATTAACAGCACGAATGTCTACACCGCTGTATAAGCCGGTTTTCTACTGTTGTGTATAAAGTCACGAACATTAACTGAATAAATGTCACATATTTGTAATTATTTGTTGTTACCTATAATCTCATGCCTTTTGGTATGTTGATTATTTGACCTTCATTGTTGATTTCTTTCCAGTTATGTGCTGTTTCTAAGTATTAGAAATGCTAACAAATTTTATTAGTAAATATAACAGATTTTTTCGTTGTCATCCTATAAAACTATAGCTTATTAGCTTTTATTCCCGCGATATTAACATATTAATGTATTTAACTTTGATGGGATTTAATAACCATTGTGGTTTTAGCTGGATATTTATGTGTATACTTTAATGATTTTTTTGTGTGTAAACTATTTCTGTGATATTAATCACATGTAGAGGAATAACTAACAATTTTTACAGCGATTTAGCTGCTTATTTCGGTTTTTAATTTTTTTATTACTTCATATATATGATTTTGTTTATTTTCAGGATGAAGAAACTAATTGGGACACAGAAAAAGGCTCTAATAATCTACAACAACTGCCAACTGTTAGTAATCGTGGTGTATGGCAGTTTAGTATAAAATCGACAGTCCCACCAGGTCCAACAATATTTCGTCCTTCTAGTGCCAGTGTCAGTGGTATTCCAGTTCATTCAATTTTAACAGAAGCTGATTTCCCCAGTCAAGATACTTCTCCATCAGAAATAGATAATTTTTCACCAAAACAAGAATCTTTAGAGTCGAGAAATCCGCAAACCAAATTGAATAAAATTTATAAAACAAAGATCAATCAGAGTTCAGAAATTTATCATCAACATGAAAATTTATCACCAAACACTAACGAACCAACTAAAATTGTTAAACGGAAACATAGCAAAAAGTCCAAAGCGAAACGACATCTTTCTACTGTCATTAACGACGAGTTCACTCCAACGGCAAATCTTTACCCATCAGGTTACGAAAGTTTAAGTTCATCTCCAATCATTCAAAATTTATGTTATAATTCTGAGAACGTATCAACTTACTCATTACCAGGTGATTTAGAAGTTCATATGTATAGCGATAATAATACGTCCTATCCTCGTTATAATGATGAGGATGCTAGAGCAAGTATTGAAACATTTCAGTCTGATGATAAATCACCACATCATGAATTAGAGTATACTAATGAGATAGTTGTTAATGCTGTTGCTGATGAAAATGACGATAGACAAAAAATTGAACATGATGACGTTAATGAGGGATGATAAAATTTCTAGTCGAAATGTATATTATTTACAAAACACCTGACATATTTGTGAAATGTCTATCATACTTAAGGAAGCTTATTTCATTCTTATGGTATGTTGATCTTTTATCTTATAGCTTTTACTTCAAGCAACCTAACTCCTATGTATTATTCCATGATCGGTTACTGAAAGTCATTTTATATTGTAACATAGGATAAATGAATCTAATGTTGTATTCCTTTTGATGATTTATTTATAACAACGCGTATAGTATGAAGAAATAAATGTAGGGAATATATGTACATCGGTTCGTTGTCACCGTCCACTAGCACAACAAGATAAGAACCTAGAGCAGTAGAAGTGGGGAGGGGGGGAGGGTGAGTCATATCAGTCGTAGCAATAATAGATTTGACGTACAATATGATTTTGAAAAAAGAATTAATTTGTGAAAAGAAAGGTATAGCCCCAGGATTCAAGGAAAGACAATGGATTCATCTGCACCATTGTAATCGATTCTGAGCCATGCCACTCAGTCTCCAATCATTGGAGACTTACTCATTAGAGGGTAAAAGTCATAGTGTTAAATGTAACAGGTGCTAAGTTCTTGCTAAACAAACTATATAATACAGACCAACAATGTACCTAAACCACAACTCCTGACCTAAACCAATCCCTATCGCTAACCTTAACCGTAGCATAATCATAACCAAGAATAATAACCATTAATCAGAATCAACTTATAAGTGCCTCAGAGTAATTGCGTTCTTATAAGAGGTTTTAGAATATTAGTATTATATAGCCATGTAAACGGGTAAGATATGTCGTTACTTACAGGCAGAAAAGAATTTATAGAGCTTAATAATTAGATTACTTATGTGAATCTATGTACCATTCGTTTTCTCGGATAAAATATTTACAGTTTTTATCTTCTGAATAAAACCGGCTATGAATTCATGAATTTTCTTAGTTTGTTTTTAAACGGTTATCCAAAGTCTGCTAATTTTCTAAAATGATTGTTTTATCGTAGACATTTTAAAAATCGCTCAAGCTCATCTTTATACTACACACTGACCCATGTTTGAATTTCTTAACCACATTCTAAATAATCCAAACCGTCGTATGGTTTCTTGGTCTCTCGTTCTCATTTCGTACACCGACTTCTAGATTCTATCATCTCACAAATTCATTTCGGTCTACTAAGCCTATAGTCACGTCCATAGACATGATCACCAATCTTGAATTCAAGAATCTTCCCGTGGCCATTTACTAGCCTCGGTTATCCAACTTGCTGCCACGTTATTCAAATACAATTAGGATCTACACGGACTGGGATTCAGATATTCTCAACTTAATACGTCTGAATACCTTATCAGTGTATTGTATAACCAAAGCCCCATTGACTTTATATTGTGACATCATCCTATCAAATAACGTTCTCATGGATTGGTCATCCTTCATGTTAAGGCTTGGTATTGCTCTACATCATTATTGACCTCTCTTTTCCCTTCTAATAGAGCTCTTTTTGAAATATTCATAAATCTCTTAGCTTTCCCATTCAATTGTGTGTCTAAATGTATTCTTTTCCAGCTGTAACAAGTTGTGTCCCGTTATTCGGAGCTAAAACTTCAGCTGCACTAAACTTACGAAATAACTGACGCAAATTAAATACAGTTTCAGATGTATTCGGTGTTCGTACATCGTAAATCTTAGGCCACTTACAGTGTGCATCCGCTACTACCATAAACTACTGACTGTTAGCAAGTCAGTCGCAGTCGATGTATGAAGTGGCCATTTAAGTAACTCCCTATAAGAGACTAGCCAGCGATAATTGCGTTAAGATTATAACCGAATAAACTTGAGAAAAGGTGATTAGTCGGGGCTGTGCCTGAATGACCAAAACCTACCTCAGAGGTGTGGATAGGGCGAACAAACACCGACGAATGAGAGCTAAGACTGTTTATTGAATGAAAGCAATTGTTTTTATATATCATATGCTGGACCAAAAAGTAACAGAAAATGCAAAATTCACTAAAGACTAGACTAGAGGAGTTGTGTACAAAAATCGGGATAATGAGGTCATAATAAGATTACAATAAAATAAGGAAGGAATACAGATAACAGTCAGTAAGCTTATGAAAAGCTAACTATTTAGGCAATATACATAGCATAATTACTAAGTGTTTAACAAATGCAGTGTATGAGTAGGGGTCCCGATATCACGAATAACTGATTATACAGATTGTGGTTTCGATGCTTTACCACGATATAACAATATGTAACTACATTTAAAATTAGTATACTTTCGGTCATGGTTGGCCTTTTACTTTATGAAGCTTATTTGATACTGATGGCATTTTTGGACATATTCTCTTATCGACTTGTCCATAAGCCAGTATACATGACCATGAATGAATGCACTCATCTGTGCGGATCTCGGATAGCCTGGATAAAACCGCTTGAAAATGTCAAGCTGAAACGGGTGTATAACACAACCCCTAAACATTAAATAATAGTCATTGACAGATGCTGAATCACGACCTAAGACAATATGTCTACACTCTTTACCAACACAGTTCACATCAACGGGTAAGGAATGCGAATAACATACATTTAGTCAATCAAAATGCGTTTGTTATTACGAAAATAAAATATGAACACAACTTCTCGATTGTTATTAAATGTTTTTACTTTCTTACATATTTTTCTAGATGGAATAATTGAATACCATTACTAATGATATCTTCACAGGAAAGATAATTCCCTTTTTTGAAAAACAGAAAGGTGTATTTAATTCTATGCAACTTGAGTAACTAATTGCAACAACTGTTCGTCATATTATATTTCATTTATTCACATTTATGTCAGTTAATATCCAGATGCTATTTTTCTACTATCATCATTGCTATGCTTCTTTGAATGTGTGCTTCATGTTCAATGGGTTAAATTTCCATCTGCTTCCAGTTGGCATTTCATAATAAAATACTGAATGGGAGAATAACAATAAAAAACAAACCTTTATTTTCAGGCTATTTTTGTGTTTAGCGGATTGCTTTGTTCCTACTTTACTCATATCTGTCAACTTCAATTGCATACGAAGCAAACAAATGCCTCTTGAGTATGACCACTTATTACTCCCTGTTCTTTGTTGCTACTGTTTGTTTCTTGTGAAATATCTTGTTTGCAGCTACATTAACAGGAGAAACAACATTCGATCTACATTGGTAGTAATGCTTACTTTAGTTTTGCCTATGTCACTTTTCATTCGTATATAAAGTCAGTCATATATGTTCTGTATTATTCTTCGTTCTTCTGTTATTTTTGCCCGGTTATTGTCAAAATATGCAGTCTGACCGTCTCTTGTACACAACATGTATAATCAACGAAATATATTCGAAAGTTTAATATTATTTTTGTCTAGTTTCATTCTCAGTTTACTCTTCTTGTGTCGAAGTCTGTTTTACATTTTGACGCTTCTTAAGATGCAAAACAGGAGAACGGTAACAATGTTATTTTATTTATTGTTTAATATATATACATAATATATCAGATAAATAAGAATAATATAATAAGTCTCATTTTCACTTAAATATTTGAGTCGCAGTTTTATAAGAATATATTTACAACGAATTTTGTAATATATAAAAATGATTACTTGGCATTTTGCGTAACTGAATGTTATAATGTAGAAAACGGTGTTTTGTAGGTAGACACATACTTTGAGGGAAATAATAGGCTGATAAAATTAATGAAACAACTGACTAGACTGAATTAATATTTGTTCGTGAAACTGAAGTATGGACATCCGGTCATTAGTGCAGCTAGTCCTGCACTACACCGCAGTTGTTATACATAGCCTGTAAGAAGGTTTCTTTGCAACTTTCCTTGCATTCAGCAACAAGAAAGTCCTAAGCAATGATAGTGAGCTTGTTGATAAGTCTGTAGGGGTTACTTTATTTGGGTAGTGTATGACCGAAATCTGTAGTAGTTTGGAATGCTGATCGAAGTAGGATTAATCTTTGAAGAAGTTAAAAGTAACTAAAATGAAACGTAGTGGTTACCGCCGACTTTCTGAGTTGACATCGTGATAACTGAAATCCAGTGGTTGGTGGTGCAGATGCACCAATTTTATCTTAAGTAGTTTATTGTCTGTCACGTACATTTCCACTATGACATTCTACTGCTGTTGAGTGCAACGATTGAAGTTAATGCACTTTGTACAAAGCCCTACATTATCTAAAAGATAATTGTTATACGGTGCAGTTTAAAATAGACAGTAATTCTTGTTGTCATATGAGTTTATCCATAAAGACAGTATCAAACGGAAAACTATCAATATACTATTTTTCACCACTTGGTATAAATGTATGTTAGGATTGTCTAGCAGTGATCTAACATGGAAAACATTCACTACGATGTTGACTTATGTCTTGTGACACACACAAGTGCTGTCGAATACAAACCAGAAACATGAGAGTTTCTGTGACTAGTTGGTGCAGAAGCAGTCAATTACTTATCTTATGAAAAAAGTGTTTAAAGCAACGCAATTGTCTTCACTTTTCCCTTTACTAACACGCAAATAAGGAATTTAAAATATTCCCACTCCTGCTATTTGCATACTGAACCAATGATGGGAACAACCTCATGCTTTGCATAGAGTCAAGGCAATACAAAGGCCAGGTAAAGTTAAACGAGTCACTAAGGACTAAGTTTGAAATTCATATATGGCGCTGCCTTCAGGAGCACTATACACTGAAGCTGTAATCATAAATGTATTATAGATAACTTTTCTGATGAGAATAGTTTTTAGTGAAATATTTACTCAAGCGGCCTAGATGCAATACTTGCGAAAAATTGATATCAGAACAGAAAGCTTTGTAAATATATTCTTCAATAAATTGCATCAGATGGAAATTATAAGAGATATTTAAGAAAAAAATTACATAGGATGAGCAATGAGTACAAAAAGACTCGTATACAAGTAAAGTACGCACACATACGTAGGAGTAAGAAAATGCCAATGGTTGGGATAAAGTCATAGTGTAAAGTACTAAATCGACTGCCAAACGAGTCATTTTATGAAACTACAAAGTAGACTAAGTGCTGTTGGATGATAAATGAAAAGTGATAAGATAAAATTATATCACAGACTTTCAGATTGTGATTCGCTATCGATCATACACAGTGACGTGACACGGTCAATTTGTGCCAAGTTCGAAACCGTGCTACCAACGTTGGAGTGTAATGAGGACCTGAACATAGAACGTGCAGAAGAGGATTCCAAACTAAGTGACGATGTCATGGAATCAGTTAAATTAGAAACTACGTAAGATGAGAAAAAATCTTTTAATCCCTGCCCAAGAGCAGAAGAGTCACATATAGCATTTCGACGTCGTCTGAAACGACTACGAAGTGCAGCTGGAAGATTCGGAACACGGTCTGACTGCCTACATTCAGCGACGGAACTCGCTGAGACTTCCACAATAGGGCCAAGTGTTACAGGAGTAGGCGGTGGGCTTGGAACGGGGGATGTTGGTGGGCCAGGAGGCATTGAGAGGCGAATAAACGGGGATGAGACACCATAACAAGAGCCTACACTGCACGAATTACTGCTTTCCAATGAAGGGGGATTCGATGATAGGCGTTCAGGAGAACCATTTAGCGAATTAGTTACCATACGATCAACTTTGGATGACTCTTCGACACATGGTGACAAACGAGAAGTATGTGAACTCCAGTTCCGTCGTCTGTGTCTTGCTCGGTAAGTACTCGCTCCATATTTCTTGTTAGTGCGTGTTAAGAAGCCTGCATCTATAAGGAAACAAGGGATTTAAAAGGATAAATATGTAATTTAGAACGAAGCAGCCAAGAGATAAGCAGAAAGTGGTTTGTGAAGTGACTACATAGATACAGCCATCGAAACTAACTTCAGAAAACCCAACTTACGCATCCAGAAGAGGTGGTTCAGCCCTTCAATTAAGCACGACCATGCCAGCCATTGCATAAACTGACTATTGTTCTTTAAACAAGGAACTTATTCAATATCACATATATTACGACTGACGACAAGCTACTACTGAGAGATTTTATATACCGACCATGTATCAGGTGAGTATTTTTACTTCGCCAACTTACAAATTGAATATATTGGACTATCTAGCGCAGCAACTGTATTGCCATAAGAATGTAAATTTGTAATGAAACTTTGTGAACACACGTTTGCTTATTCATTGCTGAGCTACGAGTGGTATTATAGTGGCTACGACCACATAACAAAACGGAAAGCAACGACTGAGTCGGCGTCCATTTATGCATTAAGATACAACTGTTCTTTGTGTGAAGAGTAATCAATTTGTACGCACATAGATCTCGTTTATCAAGCGAATTTTAACAGAACGAGTATAAAATGAACCTATTTCATTTGACTACGTTTCTAGTAGATTCTCTACATACTGAAGCTAATATACAGGTTAACTACATTAAAGTGATTAGACTTTAAAACTGCTAAGCCCACAGTTTGTAAAAGATTAATAGTTGTCCAGTACAAAATTACGAATGTATACTTATTTAGATCATTTTTCCTACTTCCAGATTCATCGCAAAAATATTAGTCGACTGCATAAGATTAACTTGTCACGATGCGAATTGTCAAGTAAAAAGAAAGTATTTTGAAATCAGAATAAGATCTTCGGAAAAATGACTTCCTTTCCTTCTCCTATCTACATAAAATAGAGTATTTTATAGTTGATCAAATAGTATACACATAGCAAGTCTTAAGAGTCCCATTTGTCAAGTGATTAAGGGAGCCATATAAAATTGAATGGTCACAAACCTGCTTTCAGCGGCTAAACTAGGGGGTGACGACTCATGGCCGGATATGTTGACATGCATAGTGGAGTTTAACAAGAGCACTATTCTTAATAATACATTATTCTGACAAAGCTTTCATCCCCACCTTGTCTTAAATGGTTAAAAACGAAACTACAGGTGAATTGTATGCACTGATAAGATAAGGGGGCAGAAATTTCTTATCAGTAAACAGTTTAACGTACTTCACTAATATAGAACCTTTAAAGTTTTAAATGGAGTCGTGAAGGTAATCTTTGCTCCACCAACACAGTTGTGCAATACAGTTAGTAGTGACTTACCTTTTGAGGCATCAAGGCATGTGATTTTCATAGCTACAACATGATCACTTTAGGACTGGAAAGATTAGATTAAACCCCGCCCCTGTAGCGCAATAAACATATAGCCACCATAAAATTATTCAGTCTTCAGTAGTAAGTGTTGTAAGTCGATCTAAGTGTGTGGAACTTAACATCACGTAATCTAAGAACATGCAATTTTTCCTTAAATGTATTCTGTGATAGTGTCGACACCATTATTTCTTGCAGAACTGTTCAGTCATTAATCATGTAGGGGTAAATAATCTCCAAAATAAATAGTTGCATAAACTCTCGACATTGATGCTGACCATGTTTTTTTGAAAGACATGACTAGTTGAAGGCATGCAGTCACACATTCCCATAAGACCAACACACGACCCACCGTGGGAAGCATCTCTCTCTTTAGTTAACCAGCCCAGATGTTGCTATCCCACTGAGTTAGTATTCACGATCAAATATAACTTAACTTTCATCCTTCAGTTCCTTCTGAATTCTTCACATCTTCAAGAGTGGGTTTAATCGCTAGAAGTTGCTCTGGTTGTGCGACAACATAACTTGGTCTTATATCGGGGTGCACTTCAAACACTTCATTTTTACATATCCAAGTTAAGCGTTTGATGGTGTCTCTCGTTCGCTTCTGTAAGGGAGGCTGACAACTTTTGTAATCAGATGTTAAGTTAAAATGTGGGTTTTTGACTTACCTAGTGACAGGAACATCATGCAAAAGTGATCGGGAGTTCATACGGAGTGGAGTTCTCTATGTAACAACTTTAGACCCACAACAACTTACACAGTCGCGAACCCATGATTTTTGTTATTTGCAGGTGGAATTAGAGTATAAAGAGATATCTGCAGCGAGGATGATAAAGTGACATTTCAGGTAGATTCAAACGCTTTTACCAAATGGTTAAACTGACGACCATCGGAAACTGACTCAGGTAAAAATGCCGTAATACCTGTTGGTCATTACATCAATCTTCACAGCCTCATCGCAATTAGAGTCTGAAGTTACGGATGATAAGGATTTAGAATTAGCAATAAGTAGTGACCTCAAAAGCAAGAGTAATCAGGCAGTGGCCACTGCAGCAGGCACCTGAACAAGATAGGCTATTACAAAGGTATTTTGGAATCGGAATTAAAAATACTTTGAACATTATGCTATACATATGTAAGGCCTTATTTGGGGTATGAAATCCAAGGAGTTAGTTGCTATTCTATTTATGATGCAAATATACTGGAACGGGATCAGTAAAAGAGAACAAAGTGATTGAAAGTCTACCTGAGCTACAATATGAAAACAGATTCAAACACCTAAACCACTGTCTACTGTCTTACAGTAGGCTACAGTTTGATTTGACGCTAGCTTACCATATACTAAACGATATGCTAGTCGCACATAGTTAACAATGATGTACGCTTCTTCAAACTTGTATGTGAATTAAAATATCACTTAATATCCGAATGAAATTTATTGACGAAATACCTACGTCACTGATAAGATTAAATTGTCGTACATCCTACTGACGTAACGTTTTCGTACATGGCAGTATAACACATGCTCTCAAAAAACAAATTTTTTAGATCGAAAGTCACATTTTCACCGCTTACTTTTTTAAGTTCATTTCGGATTACGTCATGGCATAATCAAATTACGTTTGTGAAAGAGCACCTCTTTTGCAAACATTGCCTAACTGATGGACAGATTGTAGCGGTAAATAATACACAATATAAATAGTTGCGTAGGCTCTCGATGTTGATGCTGACCATGTTTGTTTTAGTGGACACTACTAGTTGAAGGCGCGCTCTCACGCATCACCACCAGATCACGAGTCGAACGACCGTGGGTAGCATCTTTCTCTAGTTTGACAGCCTAGACGTTGCTATCCCATTAAAACTCTGTATACGATCAAATATAATTTTTCTTCCATCCTTCAGTGCCTTCTGACTTCTTCTTATTCGTAAGAGTGGGTCCATTCGATAGAAGTGGCTTCGGTTGTACGATAAGCGTAACTTGGTCATATATCCGGGTACACTTCAAGACCATCGCAGATGGGAAACCTGCGGTCAAATGGACAGCGGTAGAATTCAATCTTACCAATGGAGCGGATATTTCGTTAGCCTGTTCTATTCATATAATAATCGGCAATCTCAATTACAGACTCATTAAGGGATGTAAGAAAGCATTTCTAATACTGTGAGGCCATCATATCAAAGCTCAGTCACGTGCAGTTTACAGGCATCGACAAGCACTAGTTCAGTGCCAGGAAGCCTGGTAAAATGTTTGTCTATTAGTATCAATTCGACAGCCATTATTTTTGGGAAACCAACGTTTAATAATGAAATAGAAAATAAAGACTCACAATTTATCATCGAGAAAAGTAATTTTTATTTAGTCTACCTAACTATAATAAAGTTACTTGTCAGTTTTCTAAGCAAGTTCATTTCGAGCAATCACTTAACGTTACTTGGTTTTAAAACTGAACAGGAATAAAACATTCCTGTATCGTAAATTACTAACATTTCTAAAAAATACACGCTATAGATCTCTTGTTAGTAGGAGGTCCCCTTCCATTCAATCAACATAGAAGACTTAGCAGTAAGTTTGATAACTACTTTTAATTCCACGCATTTTAGTACTGAACAAAACAGGTTCTGAAAAGATAGCAAAAAGTTTAGGTTTCGAAGTAGAATATTTTGTTAATGAGTCCATAGCTATGACAACGATAACTTGCATTACAGCTTATCAGGGGAGAATACCACAACTAATTAACAGCCAAAATATTACAGATCTTTTTTAACTTAATTGATGATCTGTCAGTCAAAACTGAATCACAGTTCACGGAGATTGAGTCTCGTCTTTTAGATGTGGAAGCAACCAAGAAAATGGTTGATAATACTATTAGTTATACTTCTGCTGAACTCGTCAGTCCGTGGAGTAATGGCAGAAAACGTGAAGTATTTTCATAAAGAATGATTTAATACTAGACGACATGATCTGTCATGGACACACGCAACTAAAAAATGTATGTTATTAATTGAAAAAAGACGTAAGTGCATTCACTGAAGAGACAGTACTTCATTGCTTTCTTTTTGAAATCCTGTCAATTAAAACTGTCAGGTTAAATATCACCGTGCAATCAGTAACTGGTTCTAAAACTTTAAAAACCATCTCAGAGGTCGTGCACCTAGGTTCAATACATAGGTTCATTCGTGTGTTTTCCTCTAGTGATGTAGGATTCAAACTGATGCAGTTTGGATTGGAGAATAACTGTCGAGGTTGGTTTAGATACGCGTACTCTTGCCCAGTCAAAATTAAAAACAAATGGTTAGGTGAGAAACGGTTCTATGTGAAATTATTTATACAGATGTACATTATTGTCTAAATAAATTTTACCACCAGTTATTCAAACGAAATTTATTCCAAAAATTGGAATAGTCAATTTAGTCTAAAGAAATAAACGAGAATGCTATTCTATCCTTTTGGGATAGATCACTTATTGCCTCTCCAGAAAGTGAGGTCTAAATCTAAAGAATTATTAATATCAAATTATCAAGAGTCACTTGCTGCAACAGTAATATTTCAATTTCTGGAAGTGTGCGTCAACCCATAATAAGAAAACGCACAAATCTAGTCAAATCAAGCAATACAATCAAGAAGAAGAACAGACCAATATGGCAGCCACCAAAGCCAAAATATCCAGTAAAACAAAGTATATAAAGTCCTTAAGGACAATAGAAATCCAGGACAAACTCAAGGAAAAACAAATATTATGATGAAAATAGATAGCAACTACCTCATTTATAGGCAAAAGACCATTAAAATGTACAGCTAAACGGATTGAGGGGAATAAGTGTACTTTAAACGCAAAACCACGATTTATAATAGAAAAATGTTACTTGGAGGGATTTTCAAACAGAACCATCAACAAGAAAGATTTTACAATTGGTTTGGTAAGGATTACAGGACTAAGGTGGAGGCTGCAGCGGGACGGGTCGTGACGATGGGGCGCCGTTCGAATGTTGTAGCTTTTTACATGTGGTTTGTAGTTTTTAGTCTTTGTGACATAATCTACCGTCTACCTTATTCACAGTGCTCCAAAACAGCATATCTTACTTCATATCAAACCACTCTTGTTATATATCGCGTTATCATAAAACTATAGGATTAAGTAAACGTATATGCTTTAACAAACGCCGACGAAATGGTTTGAATAAACCATCTAAGAAGGCCGAACCGATGTCCAGTGTCCTTAATAATACCCTAAATAGCCCTCAGGTTAGGACTTCTGACATCTTATATGATACTCACCGCGATAAAGTTTGTAACAGTCATAATATACCATCATTACGAAAATATTTAGTTGAAATAACATTTAAACTCAACCAACTAGTATCACTCACAAATATACTGGATCATAATAATAACAAAAACCTATATAACCTTGCGAAGGCTGGGTATATGATTGACTTCATAGCAACGGAAGCGGTAAAAAGAGTTATTTACTTATGTATTGTAGTGGTATAGTTTATCCCCGACTGCATATTTAAATCTCTAAACCTGTGCTTTTTGTTAAAAAGATGCTTAAAGAAAACTGAAGATTATAATATTCATTCAATACTACAAACTAGGGTAACCCACGATGACCTACAGGTTATATGTGAACTCTTCAGTGAAAGGTTCGCGAATAAAGAAAACGCAGTTCGAACGGCGTATATTAATTTAGACAGTATATGGAATACAACGCTAAATTCTATAAAATTTAGCTTTAAAAATATTAGTCAAGCTATAAGAACGCTGAATCCGAATAGTAGCTCAGGGACCGATTAAATCTCAACGATCGTTTACAGGCATGCTGGACCACATATACCAATTCTCCTACTTAAAATGTTCACACTCCCATTAGAAGTAGACTTATCCTTAAACCTGGAAAGCCACCTGCATACTCCCTAAACACAAGACAGAAGCACTGAATCTGGTCCAGAACTATCGACTAATTAATGTCGCGCCAGTGGTCTCATGCGTAATGGAAAAGGTAATAAAAGATCAAACATCTGACTACCTGCTAAACGGAGGCTTAATTAATACTTCGTAACATGATTTTTTTCAAAGATGGTCATCAGCCACATGTCTCAATGATTCCTTTAGCGAGGTTACTCAAAACCGTGGTCAGATGAAGTTAGTGATGATGCTATTCTTCGATATAAAACAATATTTTTGACAAGGTACTACATAATCTATCATTCAACAAGCCACAGTTCAAAGGACTTATTAATTCTCTACTAGGGTGGTTCATATCATTTCTCACAAACCGATATCAGATAACAAAACTAGGCACTGCAACGTCAACACCACGTCTTATAAGAAGGGGCGTTATGCAAGGTAGTGTTCTAGGACCCCTTCTATTCATTACACATATAGGGAGTATGTGAAGGTTGCTTCATTGAAGGAAAGCCACATCTGCATGCTGATGTAATAAAAGTAGTCTACAAGACTGAAAAACAGGACGTGGCACATTGCATTCGAAATATGCAGATGAAGCTAAACAACCTAGATAAGTGGTGCTCAGATTGGTAGCTGGAATTCAATACTGACAAATGTAGATGGATAAGCATAAGGGGACTCAAAATTTAAAATCCAACTTGTACTTAGTAACCACACACTTTCTAAACTTAATTCTGTAACCGACCTAGGTATACAATATTCCCATAGCATTAATTTCTCTGAGCACATTTCTGCCAAACTATCGAAATCACGACTCTTAGGTTTCATCCTAAGGAACTTTTACCAAAATGAATCAAGACTCACTTTTTTTTTATAAAAGTACTGTTTCTTCCTATTTAACAATCTACGAACAAGTGACATACTAAGAGTGGAAAGTGTGTAACGCTTATTAACGCGGCAGGTGATTATAAAATGTTCTAAAATTGACTACAAAACTATATGTCATATGTTATAACTTGAGCCACTATGGAGAAGACTAAGAACAAACTTAATCCTCTTCCATAAACTGCCACACAATATGACCCACACCTCAATCATTATTGCCTACCGTACCCACACTCGAGACTATTATCTCAGAAAACAACCCTTTCAAGTTGAAGTTGAAAAATACAAAACAAAAACTCGCGCAAACTTTTGTTTGATTGAGTATGGTCAAATATAGAACAAACTGCTACCAGAAGTACACATGGCAGATAAACTCCCAGTATTTTTCACGCTACTTGTTATGGCTGTCAAAGATATTAACTTTTTGGCTGATGAAGCCGATTATTTAGACACACTATGAATAATATATTCGTTAACACCTAAAGCTGGTTGGACACCAAAGACATGCAACGCAACATAGTTTCTGAATAAATTATGTCAGTGGACCATTGAACCTTCATATACACTCCACCTGTCAAAAACAGGTCAAACAGATCATACTTTGGACCATCCTTATACCTGTTCATTACACAAAAATTCTTTTTTCTTCTTTTTTTTTACTTTTTTCATGCTGTGTAGAAAAATTTTCTTCATTCAGTATATATAACACGAATATGAGTTTACCCAAATATCAACCTCACAGACTACTATACCTCACGATAGATGTGCGCCGAACCTAGTATTTTACTACTAAGGTGCACCAATGACCGGAGCCTACATAACTTAAATTATATGACTGGCAAATAAACTAAGTAATATTCTATAATATTGCAAAGAGCCGTATAGAAAACTTGTCACACTCCCCCAAATCTCTGGACAAGTTCGATTTTGCAAAATCCGCGCCCGTTAACTGATATCGACAAGCTTAAATACTGTACTCTGTATGTACAATTTTATTACTCTTTAAAGTTTAAAATTTTAAATCCTGTAACATTTAATTACTATATGAAAATGTGTATTAACCTTTCCACCTCTGATCATCATGCCCACACTTGAATTTCTTGCTACGTTACTATACACTTTAATAGTGAATGTTTCTTTATCGTAGTCTAATTCGTTTGCGTAACCATTCGACCTTCCTATGATTTGATGTTTTTGTTGATGTTACATGTGAAAATGGCTTGCTTCTGATATAAAGAAATAAATTATTATTACTATTATTATTATTATTATTATTATTATTATTATTATAAAAGTCCAGATGTATATGTTCGTATCACTCGTAAATGTTTATAGGATGGATGGATGGATGGAGCTGAAAACTTTTCGGTTGGATAGTTCATACTACTTACAAACTACCAGTAGCCAAACTTCTGTCACAAATGCTGCAAAAGCTGTGGCATAATACGTAACAACGTTGGCTTTAACACTGTAATATAAAAGATTTTGATCAAAGTGTTACCAAACGCTGCTTTTTATACATTTTTACAACGTTTTGGATGCTGTTTTTCCCAGTACTATATGATTTTGCTCCAACCTAATGGTTCACAGGGTCGTTTCTCAATAGTCAATATTGTGGACCAATGATTGACTAATGTTTTAATTTTATCTAACAGAATTAATCTACTTTTCATTTGCCACTGTCTGTTGAATATTCGATTTTCCTCTACAACATCCTTTATCCGATCATTTTTATATTGGTTACCGTATTTGTGCATTACGTAGTGTACTGTGGTCTGTGAATTACTGCTACGGAGATCCAATCTTGGTATGTCTCCAAGTAAATTATCAGCATAATCACTCAATTCAGATAATGTAATCATACTCACTGATAACATATATATGTATACACTTTGCCTGTTTGTATCTGTGTAATAACAATGAGTACTTGTGCTTACAATAATCACACATAGAATGAAGATGAATTCACAACTATCACACTGGCTATCTAGATGAGAAGATTTTTTCTACAGTGTCGATTATGATTTACCAGCTACAATCTGATTGTGAGAATTACTTGACATTACGTTGGGTCTACTGAAATAATTCACTTGAGGTCGATAAAGTTAAAATACTGTATTGAGTTCTCGAAATATTTGTATATATTATAATGGATGTAATAATAATAGAGTTAAGTTTTAAACAAATAATTAATTATTTGAGTTGTCACTTGGATTCAAAATAATTAAGTAATAACAACAATAACAACAGTCACATCAGTCTACTCTTTTTGCAGGCAAGTATGGAAAAGATCGAAATAAAGATGGCTTACTAGGCAAACAATGATCCAACTAGTAGAACTACAACGTCCGGCTATAGTTAACCAGTGGAACAGATTATGCAATGAGGATTTAATTGCTCAACAGTAAATCCAATAATAATGCAAATAATTCTATGCTAGTATATCTCTGATTCAAATAGCAGCTTTTAGCATTGGGGGGTTGGCTCACTTGGGCTAATCTTTGCAGTAAACATATTTATGATGGTCCACTGTAATATTTCGTCGAAGAAACCGTTGACTTGACTTGTGCTTGTGCTTCAATAAAAATGTTTTTGAAATGATTATTGTTTAAATAATGTAGTGTCAATGAATAACCTTCTGGTGGTAAGGTATGAAGACAACGTATATTCCATATACTTCGTAAATCCATAATGTTCAAAGAAACATCAAATAATGAAGTATCAGTTGACTCCCTTTGTTTCTTTCTTTCCTTCAAGAGCAGATAATTTATACTTATGAATGGAACTTACTGTTTGGTGATTGATATACAGTTGTATGCCGGTTGATTTTTGCTTTGAAAAATGACGAAGGCATGTAGACGAAAAATCTCGGATCTGCAGATTCTGTGTATTACTAAAAGAGAACATCTATCGTCACTGAATAAAACTGGTGAGCCATATATGTAGAACAAAAGCGAATTCAGAACCAGAAACCTGCAATTCTAATAATTGTTAATACGCCACTATAGTTGAAGTTAGTGAATAAATACGTTTTCATTTTCAGTAGCGTTGGTATTTAGCCTGAAGTACAATGGGGTAATTATGTTATGAAGTCATTTGAGATGATAAATATTTTTTGTCCAACTTTACAAAACATTGCTTCCTTCGTTTCGCATGAATAATGATAGTAAAGCATTACAAAATTCGTAGAGAATCCATACCAACTTACAGAAGTCCTCAAATTGATACTTAAAAAAAATTATTATCTACGGAAATAAATCAGCATTCTGAGTGGAATATAAGCATATATTTTATTAGGAATATTGTTTATGTTGCTCCCTGAAACCGCAATTTTACTCTGCTTAATCAGTTTCATGAATGTTTTCATGTTTTACTTGTATACCTTGATGTTGTGTTTATGAAATGGATACTACTATGAGATGCATGTTTAAATTAGTCTGTACGATAAGTTCATTTTGTTATTCATATAGTTCTCAAGAGCAACTGACTGTCTACGTAGCATCCAATATCTCATAAGAGAGATTTTATGCCCATGTTATAGAAATTCTGAAATAATCGTTAAATCTGGGAAAAAAATTAGAGAAACACCCTTTGTCTAATATTTTTAGGCAGCAACCGACAGAAATAGGCTTTTACAAAACGATCTCGTGTCTACACAACACTACGTGAAGTTATTTCAAATCGTGTCACACTTTCCGCAAGGCATCAGCGCACACAGAGTAAGCACTATTGTATTTTAGATCATTTTTAATTTATGTTTATTGACACTATCTCTAAATGGAACGAATCCGTAGCAGAGGTCTACGTTACTATTGTCGTTTATCATATCTTTAAATGCATCTAAGATGTAGACGAAATTTTCAACAAACTCTTTTGTTCATACAAACGTTACAGGACGCTGGGGCCCTAAAATTATTAGTTATTATCAACTGGTACATCGAAAACTTGTAGTATCTTTTTAATTAGATGACATTCTTACTTTAATTTAATAACCTTATAGACAGAATTTATCCCAGTAACTTCTGGACATCGACAATGTAATCGAACCTTCAAACAAACTTCTGCTATCTCCCTTGCATGTTTGTCAGCTGAAGAGCATTCTGTCAACTATTCTTTCTTTTTGTGAGGGTTGAATAACTGCATACGTGTGGTGGAAGCCAAAATGATTTGCCACAAATTTACTCAGTACAGCTTTCGACTTCATATTTTTCAAGTTATCAGTTATATAATGCGTATCCATAAGGTATTCTATTAATACACTAAATTTTTTCGGTTGCCTGAGCACTGAATTGATATTTCCCTCTACTTCTCTTAAACGCCTACATCAGTGGTAGCATGCCATAAAGGAATTTAAGTAGAGATCGCTATTATGTGAACCACGGTCTATCATGATGTAGGAAGGCAGTAACCTTGATAAATACTAATACCGGAAAACCTAAAAACTAAGGCCTTTGTTCACTGCCCACACGTCTGCCATGTGAGTTCTAACCCCCAAGCCGGATAGAAGTACACAAGATAGGTGGTCCATCAACCAACTAGTGAAATTACATTTCACTCATTTATTTATATACACACGATATCTCACCACACAGTAAACCAATAAGAAGAATAGCATCTGAACAAAACAAGGACAATAATGACCAGGAACTAAAATAACGGATACCTAGTTGATCATTTATTATTACTGAATGGAAAATAATATGAAGATAATTCATCGGTTTAATCGAAGTTTAGGGCAAGGAGAGACGTGACGATTATGGTGGTGAAACAGTCGATTCATATGTACTCAAATAAATGAAATAGTTTTCTAAAAGGCTGTTTTGATAGTTATTCTTGTTAAATCGCCTAATATGGCAGAGATAGTCATGGATCATAACATATATTCAAGCAAAATGTTCATCCACGTCAGAGACTTACAATTCATGAATTCTAACTTAAACATGAACTGAGTTTAATTCATGTTACAGTTTGAGTCTCTGTTCAGTAATTCAAGATTTTCTTGCTAGACAGAATGTGCACCTAAACACCTATAGGTAGGTATTCGAATCTCGGATAGAATGTATTTTTATTTTACACGTGTAAATCAGAGTGAAATCGGGCTTATTTTATCAATGAAAAGATTGGTTGGACTCATGTCAATTTTCTGTGTAGTAAACAAGAATTTATTAGTTTTTACTGAGTTTTAGAATAACATTGTTCAACAATTTGTGCAATTCATGACTTGATAGTCCACTTTCTGATGAATAACTTCACCCATTTCACAAAGCACCTAATCAATAAAAAGCGTTTTACTACTAAGAATAAAACTTACAGAATGGTGTCAATATAAAGAAACGTTTGTGAGCTGAGAACATATCATCAACAGAATATACAGGACACTTGTGCAATGCAAAAAATTTAATGTGAAGCTATTAGTATCACAGAACAGTTACTAATGTAAATTTGTGAGTTCCTTCAGAATTGATTCATTATTATTTGTAGGCGTTTGAAATTATCAGTATCCACTAAAACCGAAACTTTCAAAATAGGGACAGAACGAATAGTTATTCGGATACGTGACGGTATTTACCTTGTTTGATGAAGTAACAATTATTTGTATGATATAGAAATCAGTTTGCTTGTCTCTTTCAATTTTCTTAACTTTTTGATAATGAAGACATATTCACTGAGTGTTCAGAATGCTTACTGATTATATGCTAAGTATATTATGCTACTTAAATAGTAAAGTGTATATCAGTACCGATTTCTCTATTTGAACCTAGTTTCTACAAGATATTTAAATAAAATACATTTGTAAATTATTTCAGCAAATAAAATTAATGAAAAGTTCAACGTTTCTCTAGGCAGACTGGTCCGAACCTCTTTAGAAATACAAGCGAAAATCAAAATTATCAAATACAAATGAAAATAAGTGGTTAGATGTAATTATAACCAACTAATCGTATGCAGGGTACGAGCATATTACATAAATCAATAAAGGGGAATCAAGGTTCAGAATGTCGTGGATGAAGAAAGATATGCTTATATATATATATATATATATATATATATATATATATATATATATTATAGTTATACAAGTTATAGAAAAAAATGTCCACCTCACTGGTTATGGTCGTGGAAAAAAATAGACGACCTTATTAATACTTGTCAATCACGTAAAGTTGAGAATAAGTAAGAAAAAAAATGAATATGATGATAATTACAGGTTGAATAGTGGATGCATATTTTATTACAGATAGCATAATATAATTATGTGATAATTCTAAACAGAATAAATAAATGAATGTATATGATGTAGTACTAAGGTGTCCAGTCGACAGATGTAAAGTTAATTATGAAAGTTAAGTAAGTAATAGTGTTGTCTTATGTAGTTCATAGTATTAGAAAGTAATCAGCTTTTAGAGTAGTAGACTATTTTTGTGAACATTTGTCCATGTTCGGACGAATGATTTGACGAATATTGGGCTCCAAGTGCGCAGAAGATATTAGAGACAGATAATATTTGAAAAAAATAATAGCATTCATTTATGAATCTTCAGTTTGTTATATATTTAGCATTACAGGATAAAGAAATCATAGATGCTCTCAACTACCAGATTATGATAATAGTAATTGCTAGCGAATATTTTAGAATTACCGCTATTATAATCTAACAGATCTGTAAGTACATATTACGTCATTCAGATTACTCTGATTTGCGCTCTTTACATTATGCTACTAACTGATATTCAGTAGTTCAAGTTACTTTAAATTATTTTTAGATTATATACACTTTCCTCGTTATAAACTGGCCACCGAGGTGGTAAAAATCATTTTTTATTGAATTTAGCCATTCTTCGACTTCTATTGGATTTTGTTATTATTATTTTTTATGACTTAATTTTTTTACTGCAACCAACCATTTGAGAATTTTTATTTGTTTTTATAAATGGTTAATGAGTTCAATGTAATGATTATGTATCATTCTATTTATAAAGAGTCCTATAATAGTGTTTATGATAAATTAAGCACTTCGTTATGCGAATGGCTAATGTTAAGAAGTAAGGTTGACATATGACTTCTTATTCACCAGTCACTAAATGTCAAGTTTTAATACAACAAAGTATTTCGTAATATATTCAATAATACTAACATTATACTTATAACCTCCATATAATCTCCGTAGGAATTTCTATATTCGTACAGTAAGTTGTAGACATTTGAAAAATCCTAAAGTACATCTGAGGTCATATTTATTTCAAAAGATGACTCACATGCCCATATCAAACAGTTATTTCTTCACAAATATATATTTATCTGATTTACTTTCAATTAATAATTCTTCAGAAAAATATGTAACATTTTGTAATTCATGCATTACCAAGAACTAAATGTTTCATCATGACTCGATCAGACTTCACAACCTTATTATTGATTTTGTTCTTTATAAGTGATCTTGAATAAATCTTTCTCAGTGTTAAATACATTCTTTATAACAGTACACTAATGAATGCTTTCGCAGATTGATAAACATGCAGAACACATTATTTTGGCTACTGTTAATATGACCAGATGAACATTTTGATCAACATAGTTGATTTGTAAATTTAAAGTGTAAGCTTAGTTGTTTATGTTTGTCACAAATTGTTATTGCTTGGATACCAACGAAAACATCAATTTGTGATGAACACAAATAATTTTACTTAGTAGATATCTCCACAAAATCATCTGAATACAATTAAAGTGTAAGCGTTCGATGATACCCAGGAATTTCCTAGTAATTAAAGGAAACTGTATAATTACGTAATCTAGAAATTGTATATGGTATCATATGCTGTGAATAATGCTTTTTAAAGTAGTCTCTTAATTTTGATTATGACATTAAGTATACAAGATGAACGAAGAAACATTACTGTTCAATTAAATTTTATTCAGTGCTTTACACTAATGCATCTGATGTACAATTGAACATAAATCGCTATAAATTAGGTGATGATAAGTCATTTAATAGTACATTTGGATAATCGTGCTAAAAAAACGCCAACCAGTAAAAACCTTTATAATCACTTTAACTCTGCCCTGGGAGTTGGAAGATCTTATATGACGCCTCATGGTGAAAGCCGAGTTTCTTCGGAAGCCACGAGAAAGATGTCGCTTCCGACAACCAGAGCAACAATTAATATAAGTACATGGAACGTCCGCACAATGCGGAAGACAGGAAAAAGCATGCAAATTGCCGAAGAAATGAAAAAATACAACCTGAAGATACTTGGAATAAGTGAAACCCATTGGCTAAAAGCTAGACAGCAAAGATTGTCTTCAGGAGAAGTGCTTTTATACTCCGATCACGAAGAAGAAAACGCCTCACACACACACAAGGAGTAGTACTGATGTTTTTCCAAGAAGCATGGAAACCCTTACAAGATGGAAACCTCATGGACCTAGGATCATTAACACATCATTCAAGACATAGGAAGGGATTACAATTGATGTCATCCATTGCTACTCACCCACCAACGACAGCCACGAAGACGACGAAGATCAGTTCTATGCGAGGCTGCAATCAACCACTGATAAATGCTCAGCCAAGGACCTGACCATTCTGATGGGAGACTTTGACCCCAAGATTGGAATGGATAACACTGGATATAAAGACATCAAGGAACGATATGAACTGGGAGAGCGGAATGAAAACGGTGGGAGATTCGCAAACCTATGTGCCTTCAACAAAATGATTATGCCTGGTACCATATTCTCCCACAAACGTATACACAAAACTACATGGGTTTCATCGGACCACATTACGGAGAACCGAATCGACTACATCTGCATCAATAAGGAGTTTAAAAGGACCATGGAAGACGTAAGAGAAAGGAGAGGAGCTGATATAGCTTCAGATCATCATCTGGTGATGGCTAAAATGAAGCTGAAGCTGAAGAAGCACTGGACAACTGGAGCAGCAGTATTACAAAAGTTTAACACAGCCCTTCTTCGGGATACTAACAAACGCAATGAATTCAACATAACTCTCAACAAGTTCCAAGCATTTCATGATCTAGTAGAAAAAGGCGGGACAAATATGGAGGACAACTGGAAAGAGATTAAGGAAACAATAACCTCAACATGTCAGGAGGTTTTGGGTCGCAAGAGGTACTACCACAAGGAATGGATCTGTTTATACTCTGGATAAGATCGAAGAAAGGAGGAGCAAAAAGTCAGCAATCAGTAACAGCCGGACAAGAACACAGAAAGCTGAAACACGGGCCGAACACGCAGAAGTCAACAAGCAAGTGAAGAGGAGCATCAGGTTGGATAAACGGAAATCTGTTGAGGACCTAGCAATGACGGCTGAAAAAGCTGCGAGAAAATGTAACATGAGGCACCCATACGATACAACGAAGTTAGCTGAGAAATTCAGTAGACCAGAACAGCCAATCAAGAACAAGACTGGCAAACCAATCACTGAAGTGAATGAACAACGAAACAGGTGGGTAGAACACTTCGAAGTTCTGTTAAATAGACCAGCACCACTGAACGCACCAGTCATCGAAGCAGCAGCGACAGATCTTCTCATAAACACCGACCCACTAGCAGTTGGAGAAATCGAAATGGCAATTCGACAAATAAAGAGTGGCAAATCAGTAGGGCCAGACAACATACCAGCTGAGGTACTGAAGGCAGATATAGAAGTAACTGCAAAGAAACTGCACATTTTCTTCAGAATTATTTGGGAGAAAGAACAAGTGCCAGCAGACTGGAAAGAAGGGTACATCATTAAGATACCAAAAAAAGGAGATCTTAGCAATTGTCAGAACTAGATAAGCGTCAATCTACATTCACTACCAAGAAGAGTCTTCAACAGAGTGTTTTTGAACCTAGTGAGAGGTCCAGTCAACGCTCAACTTCGAGATCAACAGTCTGGATTACGTATAAACCGATCGTGTATTGATCAAATCGCTACCCTACGGTTCATTGTTGTGCAGTCAATTGAATTAAATTCACCTTTTTACATTAACTTCCTCGACTACGAAAAGGCATTCGACAGCGTGGATAGGAGGACATTATGGAGCCTTCTACGACATTATGCCGTACCCGAGAAATTAGTCAACATCATACGGAACTCCAATGACGGACAACATTGTAAAATCATTCATAGAGGTCAACTCACGAATTCTTTCGAAGTGAAGACCGGTATTAAACAAGGCTGCTTACTTTCGCCCTTCCTCTTCATGCTGGTAGTTGACTGGATCACGAAGACCGCAACATCTCAAGGCAATCTCGAAATGCAGTGGATAACAGGGATGGAACTGGATGACTTGAACTTTGCAGATGATCTAGCTCTCCTATCCCACACACAGCAACAAATACAGATGAAGACGGACAAGGTAGTAGCAGCCTCGGCAGCTGGCAGTAAGCCTCAAAGCACATAAAGGGAAAAGTAAGATCCTTCGATACAAAACAGTGGACACTAACCAATTTTACTTCGACTGAGAAACTCTGGAATATGTAGAAACCTATACATATTTAGGCAGCATCATCGATAAACAAGGAGGAACTGATCTATGGCGGATGTGAAGGTGCGGACTGGAAGGCAAGGGCTGCATTTATACAACTGGAAAACATTTGGAACTCAAACCAACTGTACAGTCAACGTTAAAGTCAAAATTTTTAATACAAATGTGAAAACAGTTCTATTGTATTGAGCTGAAACTTGGAGAACTACGAAAAGTATCATCCAAAATATACAAGTATTTATTAACAAGTGTCTGCGTAGGATACTTAGGATCCGTTGACCAGATAACATCAACAGCAACGTCCTATGGCAGAGAACAAGTCAACTGAATCCCTACCAAAGATGAAATTAGGAAATGACGCTAGAGGTGGATAGGACACACACTGAGGAAACCACCAAATTGTGTCACAAGACAAGCATTAACATAAAACCCTGAAGGTCAAAGAAAAAGGGGGAGAACCAAGAATACACTTCGTCGGGAATCGGAGATAGACATGAAGAGCTCTTGGGAAGGGCTGGAAAGGAAAGCTCAGGACAGAGTTGGTTGGAGAATACTGGTCGGCGGCCTATGCTCCACATGGGGTAACAGGCATTGATTGATTGAAGAATGGTGAGTTAAATATCAATGATTCATGCTGTCTGTTAAGTGCTTGATAAAATGATGCAGATAATATTAGATAATCAGATTACTCGGATAGATTATGTAAAGATAAAATTAGGAATCGTAACAAAGTCAAGACTGTGTAAAAACAAAGTTAAAATCGAAATAAATTTGAAAAATATGGTGGGCGATTGGAAGTAATCCACATATGGCTAGGACTGATTCAAGTAAAGAACCAACATTTTGAATGTAAGGGTTTGCTTCATTAAAATGTATTTTATGGCTTATTGCGCCTGTAAGTGACACATACTAGAGCCCTAAGGTAGGTTAGGTAAAGTTCCATAGAAACATTTGAACTCTTGGCTTGGATCGATGCAATGACATGTATCGACTAAGTGCACTAGAATAAGTTTATAGAGTCATATTTTGTCAGCCATGAAGGGTGATATTTAGAAATACGGCGATATATTTATCACTTTTACTGGATGTATCATAGATATGTTTCAACCATCAGAACAAACAATTATTGCTCTATGAATCAAGTATTTGTCTACATTCCGCCTATAGTGCAGTGGAATGAGATCCGAAATTTGCAAATATTGATTCGTTGTTGTTAATTTAAGATAGACAGTCCTTTTTATTATGCCATTATTCCTTATCATTAATGAGATACCTAGAAATGAGATATCATCGTAATTTTCTGTTGTCTTTGTGAATGTAACTGCTTAGTCAACATTACTAAAAGTTTCTTATTCTGTTCTGTACTTCATCCTTGTTGTTTAAGACTACAGTGATATCAGCCTTGTAGCGGGAATAAAATACGAACTCATTTATTATATTGTCTTACGGCGGAGTTTTAATTATGCTAACAAGAAATCTACCATGAATGGACTTAAAGGTGATACTGCCACAAAATTACCACACTGTTTATGGAAGATATTAATGGACAAAAAATATATATATATTGATTGTTCAGTTCTTTTATTTATTTTATTTAAAAAAAAGATTACTTCGTAGACTCAGTTATTTAAAAATATATGCCATGTCAACTAAAAGTTAAAATATATTTCAGTGAGTTTTATTATTGATGAACTCAGTACTGTTGTAAGTAGTATAACATAAATTTTAGCCTTTATATATTGGGTTTCATTTTGTGATATACTTCTCAAGTTATAGAAATTGATCATGAAATTTATGAGTTATGAAATGGATAAATTAGCGATAGCATCGTTGATCATGATCTCAAAGATACCTTGTAAAAATAACAATTATGCTTTGTTATTGAATTTCACAAGATCCTGATTTTCAAATATTGATCTTGATATATAAAATACAATTACATCATCAACAGATGTATCTAAGTTCTATATGAGATATCTAAAAGAAGAAAAATTATCATTTTAATCACCAGGAGTTATATAATGATAAGGATTTTATTAAATCTAGTTAAATTTGACATTATTAGTAGTATTTTTGTCAGCATATACTGGATAGGCTTTTAAATGAATCATCGTGTAAAATCCCTACTGAACCTTAATTTCTAAATAAACCAAGTCCCCTACTTAGTCGTTTAAGAAGCCAGTAACAACCATGTATTATTGAATAACACCAAACTCTACCTTAACATCAAATAACACTAGGTTTTACTAATTAACAAATAAAACAAAATACCTGAAAACCTTAAATGAACAAATTTAATTATTTGCATTTTATTGATTATACACCGTTAAAATAATTACTACGAACTAATTATGCAATTGAAGGAGGAAAAATAAATGCATTTTCAACATTGACAAACAACATCTGAATGAAATCACTGGTAATTACTGACATTCGTTGTAATAAACATTAGATAAAGTGAAAAAAAAGAGACAACAATAACCATAAATCCTGATAATGAATAGCAGTAAATAAGACTAGAAAAATGAGTTCATATTATATACTGTAGACATTTAATTGTTAATCTAGTTTCCTGCAAAGCATTCCACAGTTAAGTATAATAGTTGGATGGAATTTTAATGCTTTTGTAAAGAACGAATTAAAACAGATAGGTGAAATTGTAAATTGAATCTTAAGACTAAATGGAGCATGAAAGAAGTAAGTTGAAATGTAGAACGAAGAATTGCGATTTACTATTAACTTGTGTTATATTCCACAACATCAATGTTATATGACATTTATGGCACAAATAAACAAATTAGAAACAATACCAGCTCATTAGTGGCTTAATTCAAGAGGTAATTCTTGGAGTTCTCTTGAGAAATGACTAGTGGTGTTACCCAGTGATAGGAATGTATAAAGTTATTCATATGTGTCGTGAAGTGATTGAAGTTAAAAATATCGACTGTCGAATGTAAGCCAGCCTAGTGTTATAACTGTCAAAATAACACCTTAAACAATGAGCGTCCTGGCTTTTATTTCCTCTCGTAGTTGTGAGTGAACACTGCCGTGAAGTCATACACTAGGACAAAACAGCTGTGTTTTAGTGATTCCTAGCTTTCAGTGGTTAGTTAACACAAGTCAATTTATGACTTTAAACTCAAAGAGAAATTAGAAGATATAACTTTCAGTCAAATTCATTGCCATTCATTCACAATACTTTCAAGTAATTAACTTGCAGTCTTAGATAACTAGCATATAAAATATGGTAGGAATTATTTTAGTGCCAACCTATGAATGAAAACAGAATGACAAGGAGATGATTGATTTCATTGATGAATAGTGAGGTTACGTTAGTTGATTTCATAATGATTGTCAGTGGATTAGACGTTATGCGACATTGAGGTTTCATAAGTTTGGTTTAAGTATGGTTTCATAAGTATGAAATAAATGCTGTCATGTTTAAAAACAACTGTGAGTGTTTACTTATATTCGTACATTGTTATAAACTACAACAGTAAAATTAAATGTTAGGTTACTACATTCCTAATACGCACACTGTGAACGTGATAAATATTTGTGTAAAATCTAGCGACCGAAAAATTCTTCTAAACTTAGTACTTCTAGATGGAGGTTGCATTGATCTGAAGAAAATGAATCCTACATTATGCTCACACAATATATTAGTGGTGATTTGCTTTAGAAGAAGTAAATTTCAATTTAGAAAAGTTTTTTTTTCACAGTTAGTGCGTCGATTGTTCATTACTTACTTACTTACGCCTGTTACCCCTCTCGGAGGAGCATAGGCCGCTCACCAGTATTCTCCATTGAACTCTGTCCTGAGCAATCCTTTCCAGCTGTCTCCAGTAATTGTTCATCCTTTTAATGTCTGCTTCCAGTTCTCGACGCAGTGTTCTTTGGCCTTCCTCTTTTCCGTTTTCCAATAGGATTCCAAGTTAATGCTTGTCTCGTGATACAGTCTGATGATTTCCGCAGTGTATGTCCTATTCATTTCCAACGTCGTTTCCTGATTTCCTCTTCAGCTGGAAGTTGGTTTGTTCTCTTCCATAGTAGGCTGTTGCTGATGGTTTCTGGCCGACGGACATTCAATATTCTACGTAGACAATAGTTAATAAATACCTGTACCCTCCTGAGGATGTTTGAAGTAGTTCTTCACGTTTCAGCTCCATAGAGAAGAACTGCCTTGACGTTCGAATTGAAGAGTCTGACTTTGAGGTTGGTAGACTGTTTTGTGGAGTCCCAAATATTTTTCAACTGTAGAAATGCTGCCTTTGCTTTGCAGATCCTTTCCCTTACATCTGCATCTGATCCTCCTTGTTCATCGATGATACTTCCCAGGTACGTGAGAGTATCCACTTCTTCCAGAGTTTCTCCACCAATTTCAATTGGGTCGGTGCTCTCTGAGTTAAATTGTTCATTGTTTCAGTGGTAATACTTCGAATTTCATTCAGTGAGCTAATTCATACCTATTACTCACGCAACTGCTTTATCTACTGCTTCAGAGACTGTTAATTATTCACTAATCGACTATAAAAGTTAAAAATTCTTAGAAAAGATATTTTGTTTGAAATATTTAAAGGTGAAGTCATCTAAAGCAGTACTTAAAGTTAACGTTAGATAATATTCATACCGCTTGTATTTAACTTAAAATGCAAATTGGTTACTTATTATAATGAAGTAAATAAAAGTATCTTATACAGAAATGCTCTGTTTTTAAGTATTATACATATATAATTGTATCAATTAGAAACATAAATTATCTGTGTGCCAGAATGCTTAAATGATAGCACTGCTAAATCTGTTAGATATTAGTCGATTGATGGAAATATTTTTGCACTTGACATCGGTTTGCGTGTACGTTGATTGCATTGTAATTTATTCTTTATATACAAGTTAGTAGTGTTAAAGAAACTTTTCTAAGCCTTGATTTTAGATACATAGGGTCGGTATTTGACTAATCCTTTATTATACTACTGTACTGTGACCTTTGGAATGCATAACATACTGGTGGATTTGACAACAGACATTTCGGGGAAATATTTCAGCAAGCTTCGTCAGATGCACTTAAGGTGTTAATATAAGTGTTTTACACTATATTTATTCTATTATTCACAAATAAGAACTAAACCATTGTGTCTGTAAATCTTGTGATATAACCTTATTCTACTAAAATTCCCTAAAATTAGTATATTTCCTGCGTACTAAAAATGAAACAAGGAGTTGCTAACACTTGAATAGACGCTTTCTCAAAGAAAACCGTAAAATCTCATTAGTCACCTAATGAGAACTAAAAATGAAAACAACTAGTGCATTACTACTACTTTCAATATTTGAACATGCTAGTGAATTTATAGTAGTGGACACATTATAAATTATTATGAAAAACAGTGGAAATTACAAAATGTAACTTGACTTGGCTATGCTAATTTTATAAAACCATGATCAGCTGATTTCTGACGAATAGTTGTTTCCTTAAAAATGTGTAAATTTAAATAAGAAACAAAAACATACTAAAATAAACAAAACAAACAATAAATTCATATAATATTTTAATAAAATTCATTAAAATGTTTTTCTTAAATTCTGATTGGTTGTTATTAATTCAACCAATAGCGTAACAGTTTTTTTAAATTTTATTTAGATAATAATTTATCATTATTAAATGAATCATTGAAAAATCTAATTATCAGACTTATTGTTTTATTAAAGTAGTATATTTTTATTTCATATATGTAACAATTGTAATGTTATACACTTGAATCAAATAATAGAACATGATTATTGAATATACATCAAATGCTGTTTTTCAATGCATCAAATGTTTTTCGATTATCGTTGTCTTATGAATTTACTGAATAAGTAAGTTACTATTCATTTCTAAAATTGGTTATTATCAATAGTTTTAATGATGAATAAATACAGCATTCATAATGTTTTATGCGAAAACAATTACATCTGATGTAGTGAAAACAAAGAATTTTAAAGTTAAGTATTAAGCAGAGTTGCATTTTATTGAATTCGTCATAGATTGATATTAATAAGGTACTGTGATCAATTCAACCAACTAAACGTAATACCAATCTTCACAAACCACCTTAGTTCAATTAAATTTGTATTTACTAAACATTCTGACTGAATAAATTTATATAGATTGTAATCATAATCATATGTATCGTTTGCAATTAATTGACATCTTTTTAATTGATTGGATTATTGGTTGACTAAGCAGCGAACGAGAACAGTACTATTTATAGGTACAAATAAAATGCATTTAGTATGCCCCTTGTTTTTGAAATCATAAACCCATTTTGATATTGGTATTTGTGTGTTGTATTAATTTCATCAAGGTAATTTAGTTGTTATATTAAAAATTATTCTTGATTTAGATAAATAAAGTAGACTAGCATATCACTGAGAGAAGAAATGTAGTGATCACCGAAGGAAAACTTTCTATACTAAAGCTGCACAGTGGTAATTTATAGTTAATTTTTAGCACAATAACAATCTATCAAGAAATACAGAAATAGGTTTCGTCACAAAACAAATTAGTGAAAATTATCACAAGTTAGTTTGATATGCATGATGAACGCAGAATAGAATCGCTTCAAAAATGATGTGGAAACAATAATTATGAAGAGGTCGTTCAATGAACAGAATTATGTAGAAATATCAAGTTGTGAAGAATGTACGTAATAAACGGAATTATTATGAAGATCATGTTACATAATGAACTAATTTTTAATGAAAAAGATGATATAATATTGAGCATGAATAACAATAGTCGTCGTCGTAGCAATTGTTTAACAGTGATCAAGAAGAAAAGAAAAAGAATGAGGTGAAAATGATCAATTATCGGGAAATAAAAAAGCCTGCAAAACCACATTGGAATAAGGAATTGAAAGTAGTGCTTTTGTCAACAGAGATCAGGCTTGAAAATATGAATTGCTAAAGTCTCTACATTACATAGCTTATTCACTTGTATTCACTTTTGAGCCATTTTGTCTGACTGAATAGATGACTGTGACAGAAGATTCTGGTGGAGTAGGTGCTCCAGTATAGGGCTATCGATAGACTTGCACAAACCTTTGGATAGACAAACCATGCGGTCTTGATTCATTAGAAGTAAATTAAATTAAATAAGACTTCGGCAAAATCTTTAAAAGCTAATTAAAATAGCATTATTTATTGAACCGTATTAAATGTAATGATCTCATTAAAAAATAAGACAGTCCAATCAACACGAATATTTGACACACTTCTGCACTATCTTTTTTCTATGGCATTTGTATATAAAGTTAGTATACATGACCAATAGTCCTAAATACTGAATATATATTAAGTCTGCCTGCTACATACTCCTCGCATCAGATTATACACTATCAGGTTAACCTAGAGATTAACTAAAACGCAGGAAACTATAAATATGAAGTACTTTATAGGTTCCGATGAAACCTTTTATCGTTTTTCTCAGTTTTACTGTTGTGTGCTATTATTAAACAATATAGAGAAACTTTTAAATATTTTTGTAAATCCGTTGAAAAAAAACACGTTAATATTTTTCGCCTTACTGTAACTATTCGTAGTCAAGGAAACTTTCATCAAACAATGTTGGCTTCAATAAGATTGATGCAGTGATTCCGCATTGAGTTTCTGAGCAAATACTAATCACTGTTACTTATTAAAAATAGGTGATAAATCGATGTTATTGATAAATATGGCTTAAAAGCAACTAGTATGTATCATTTAGTATAAACGTAGTTCTTAGTACGTAAGATGAAGGACAACTATAATGAGATTCAGGGAAACAATAACTTCATGTCAGGAGGTTTCGGGTCACAAGGAAGAACACCTTAAACAATGGATTTATCTTGGTACCCTGGACAAGATCCAAAAAAAGGGAACAAAAAGATAGGAATTAGTAACAGTCAAACGAGAATAGAGAAAGTCAAGACACAGGCAGAATACGCAGAAGCCAACAAGCAAGTGAGGAGAAACATTAGGTCGAATAAACAAAAAAATGTGGAGGACCTGGAAATGACAGAGAAGAAAGCTGCAAGCAAAGGAAACAAGAAGCAACTACACTAAACAACAAAGAAGCTAGCTGGGAAATCCAGCAAGCCAGAACGGCCAATCAAGAACAAGACCGGCAAACTAATCACTGAGACGCAAAGACTCCGAATCAGGTGTGAAGCACACTAAGAACTTTTAAATAGACCAACTCTACTAAAACCACCAGTTATCAAACCAGTATCTACGGATCTTTTCACAAACACCGACCCACCAACAGTTAAAGAAATCAAAATAGCCATTCGACAAATCAAGAGGGGTAAGTCAGCAGGGCCAGACAACAAAACAGCCTAGCGGCGCACTGAAGGCAGATATAGAAGTAACTGCAAAGATTTTCCACATTCTCTTCCAAGTGATTTGGAAGGAAGAACAAGTGCCAGCAGACTGGAAAGAAGGGTACCTCATTAAGATACCAAAGAAAGAAGATCTTAGCAATTGTCAGAACTACAGAGGCATCAATCTATTTTCGAAACCAGGAAATGTCTTCAACAGAGTATTGTTGATCGTAGTGAGAGGTCCAGTCGAGGCTCAACTTCGAGATCAACAGTCTGAATTCCGTAAAGATCGATCGTGCACCGACCAAACCGCTACTATATGGTTCATTATTTAACAACATCTCAAGGCACTCAAGGAATATAGTGAAAAACCGGAATGAAACTAGACGACTTGAAATTTGAAGATTGCCTATCCTTTCTATCCTACACACAGCAGTAAATGCAGATGAAGACGAACAATGTAGTAGCAGCCTCGGCAGCTGGCAGTAAGCCTCAACACACATAAAGGGAAAAGCAAGATCCTTCGATATAAAGCAGTGGACACTAACCAAATTTTACTTGACTGAGAAACTCTGGAATATGTAGAAACCTATACATATTTAGGCAGCATCATCGATAAACAAGGAGGATCTGATCTATAGCAGATGTGAAGGTGCGGATTGGAACGACGTGGGCAGCATTTCTACAACTGGAAAACATCTGGAACTCAAATCAACTGTCAGTCAACAATAAAGTTAGAATTTTTAATACAAATGTGAAAACAGTTCTGTTGTATTGAGCTGAAACTTGGAGAACTACGAGAAACATTATCTAAAAGATACAAGTATTTATAAACATCTGTCTGCGTAAGATACTTCGAATCTATTGGCCAGACATCGTCAACAACAACTTTCTGTGGCAGGAAACAAATCAGCTATCAACCAAGGATTAAATCAGGAAAAGACACTCGAGGTGGATAGGACACACATTGAGGAAATCAACTGTGTCTCAAGACAAGCACTAATTTGGAATCCTGCAGGCCAGTGGAAAAGAAGGAGGAGACCCAGGAACACTTTTCGGCGGGAATCGATGATAGACATGGGGAGAATGAAGAGCACTTGGGAAGAGCTGAAAAGAATAGCCCAGGACGGAATTGGTTGGAGAACTCTGGTAGGCGGCGTGTGCTTTACATGGGGTAACATGACATTGATTGATTGAGCACTTAAGGTTAAGGACTGAAAAGCAAACTGATCTAAAAAATCTCACCCCCTCTTATAGCACTAATGAATATGTAACATGAAATAATATATTCATTAGTAACTTATTTGAGAGTCGCTTAGATACATAGTACTATTGGGAATAACACTCTCATCCTGTAACTTCTCATCTCTTACTAGTAAATCAACTTCTTAACTTAGAATATGCAGATGACATACGTTTGTTTGGAGAAGACGCTGATAAGGTGCAGAATCTTTTGACAGCAATAAACACCACTGCTACCATGTTTGGAATGCGTTTTCCTTCCTCTAAATGCAAACTATTGCTGCAGGACTGGTTTTCATCAACATCTGAGCTAAAAATTGGGATTGGATTGGTTGAGCACGTCGACTATTTCACTTGTCTTGGAAGTCTAATTAGTCCTGATGGGTTGGTCTCTGACGAAATCTCAGTACGAATTCAAAAATCCTTTTAGCTTTTGTCAACTTACGTCACCTATGGCGTAGGCGAGATATTCGTTACTCAACGAACAGAAGAGTGCACTGTGCAACAGTAAGCTGTGTCATACTGTATGAGTGTGAGACGTGGTCATTAAGCGTAGATAACGTTCTTAGGTTATTTGTATTCGACCATCGATGTCTTCGAAACATCGGTCACATTAGCTGTAATCACAGAGTAAGCAATAAAGAGGCTAGACGTCGGTTATCAGGCAAAGGTGGTAAATCAGTCGATGAGGTTGTGAATCGTCATCGATTGAAGTGGTTAGGAAATATGTTACTGATGCCAAACTACCGTCTATGTTGATGAGCGATGTTGGCTAATATAAGGGTAAGATGGAAAATAGCTATGGGCGGCCAATCCAAAATATGGCATAAGTTCATGAGGTTGCTGACTGCAGGTTTGAGTTGTGTTGGTAGATGCAGACTACCAGGTTATGGTCTGTGCGAATACCGAAATTAGTAGTTGAAAACGTTTGGCGGTATGGCTCAGAACCGATCACAATGGCTCAGACGTATCCACTCTTTGTCTCTCCTAAATCGTAGGCTTAAAATTATTTCATAACTTTCTTTCCATCCACCAATTATTTCTCCCAAACCATATTCTATATATTCACTCTTCTTTGTTTTTGTCATTATCACTATTAAAGTAACTTCTACTTCTACTAATGTGATGTTATTCTTGCAGTACTTATGAGGTATGGCAACATTGGACCGATGTACACATGTGCCAACTTCTATGTTGATTATACATGCATATATATACATGTTTCCCTAACTTATATCATTAATAAATTAATATTATTATTACTATTAGTTTAATACATGATAAAGAAGTACCTTGAACTATTTTTGTTTATGACTAATCCTGTAAGTCGCCTGTGATCGAGAGTCATGATTTCTATGATTAGTAAAGCTAAACATAGATTAAATAATTACTTAACAAAGGTGCAAATTCATACCCGATAGTTATAATAATATAACGATCGGCTTATGTAACAATAATGAATCATTCTTTGTAAATTAGAGTTAAGCAATTAGGTTATCAAACTTCTAGCATAGTTTGTCAGACGTCATACACTATAATGCATATCAAGTTACACATACTATCTGATATATTTCATTTGTCAATTTTTCAGTTCATTATATTTCTATTCATTTAGATATTTCTTCTTATAATATGATTGTAATTTAGGAATTAGATATGTACTCATCCTACATTTAATACAAATTGATATGGTTGGTGACTAATGTGTTTTATCTTCTACTCTTTAAAACAACTATAACTATTTCGTTCAACAACGTTTATGATACTATGGTAATCATTTAAACAATAATTTTTATGAAATATTAACTTAAAAATATGCAAGTGAGGAAAGTAGATAAGAAGTTAGTGAAAATACTCACAGTTAACATACCGTCGTATTTCTACGACAACAGATACAGTAGGTAAACATTAATAATGTGCATTAACGTTAAACGTAATATTTCTCTGAAAAACAAGACGTGCTTTTGCTGAACTGTAGAAATCGACTAAGAAAACCTACATGTTTTGTTAACATGGTGATTGGAATACAAATAATGTTGAATGATTACAGACATACAAAATCAGTCACTTGTCATTCTCAAAAGGTCATTCCTCCTTATTTACACTTTTTATATAAACTATACCTATCAACAATATAACACTGTTTTATACATTTTGTGTATTACGTCCATTTAATCATTAATTTACCCCCCCCCCCTATTCTAAACGAGGTATTGTGAATGCTTTATCTTTTTATTTATATTAAAGTTTGATATTATAAATAGATCTGGGCTAGGTAAACACTGAAAACCAAGAATCACTGAAACATTTCTGTATTGTCCTAGTATGGGATCACTCAGCAGTGCGAATTTACACAATGAATGCACAGGTCTTGCACTACCTGCTTCATAATTGGACTATTGAGCTGGATGGTACCCAACAATTGACATTATCAACTTCAGTCAATTTGCTAAATATTTGGACGACCGACACTCATTATTAACAGTTGGTAACTAATTCAAAGGATTCATGCACCATGAAATGTTTCGAAGAAATCAAATGCATTTTCGAATTTTCCATGAAACTCTGAGGGTTGAATAAAGTACCTTCATTTAACAAAAACTCGTTATGAGGAAATCCAACCAAAATTTATTTTATCAGTATTTAATTACTCGAAGAAATATTTTTAACTATAATCACTAACCTTAAATTAAGGAATGTTCACCATTAAACTTTGACTTTTAGCTTCGAAATAATGAACTGATTGAAATGTAATGCTACTGAAAAACAAGTCCACAATCAGCTCTGACTTTAAAGAAAAACATATTGGCTATTTAAATATTTATGATTTGAAAGCATTCCTATCTTGATTCAGGGATTTAGTGAATGAATGTGTCAGGGTTTAACACGAATGGACCGAATTAGACTCTTGATATGAACGTCAACACTAGGATACTTATATATCCAAATGATTAGTCCAGAATAAAACAAAAGGCTCTTTCTTGATTCCATTTTACATCTACAATCTAACTTTTATCTTATTTAAGCCTTTATGTTTTCAGTAATTCACTGAGGACTTTATAACAGGTTAAATTAGAGAAGAGTGATAAACATGGTGACTTCTAACTTTGAAAATGTAGATAATTTTTACATTTCTGGATAGAATTTAAAAATTTCCATAAAAGCTAAGTGAACACATGTGGTTGATAGTTCCATCTGTAACCAAAGGGGTCAGTCGTGGTATGAATAATCCAGAGATACTAGTCACGGAATGTGAACTGGGTGACCCAGGATCAGATTAACAGAGGAGTATAAGCTCGTTCAAAGACTTCAGGTACGCTGTGTTGATGAGTGTCAAATAATACGAGACCTAGGTTCAGAGTTTTCTACCGACTGCCCCGTTAACCACGTTTCAAATCCATCTGTACTTATATGATCTGGTTCGACCTATTGAATGCAGTGCTTCAATGATGTGTAAGTTATTTCGTTCAAATAAGAAATATATATTCATGTTTAGGATCAACAGTAAATGTCACTTACACTGATCTTATTATAAGTCATCTATGAAGATTGAAAAGTGTGTCATCATTTTACTTTCTTTATATACTACTTATAAGATTACTAGGATTTATCTCATTTTATTAGATTTTCTTATTTTTGTTTTTTATTTACTAAATATTGAAAATAGTAAGACAATGTCAAGAAATTAATCAAATACAACTTTAAGAAATGTCAAACATTATTAATGTATTGCATATGTCTTTATAATGAATTACTACTTCTAGGCAAATAATTGAAACATTTATTCTTCCTATTTGACATCTATGCAAAATTAGCTTACATACTGATAACTTTACCTACCTGGTAGTTAAGATACTTCATATTACATTATAAGTCAGACAAAGAAGCTACGAATAAACTGTCTTATTGGTTGTCATTACATTATTATTTATAAAGTGAGTATAAAAATGTTAAGTTTCTTTTCATACTTAAGCTAAATATTAAATCGATTCTTAAATTTATCACAGATTGATGTTGGTTGTGTACCACTGGAAACCATGAAGGACTGGAAAGATGTTTCATCCTAGTATCGGTATACTCACGAGTGCACACTCTTACTTCAGTCAGGGAATTCAACCAGGGGCCTTCAGGTCTCACGGTGAACGTTCAATCACCTAGACTATTAAACTGGCAGGCGTGAAATAGTATAATTCCTGCTTCAGTCATTGTGTGATATAAAGCTATAATCCTCTTCTGAAACTGGTGACAAATGTCTGACTTCCGACGATTCTGAACTTCACAGGTTACTACTTCTTACTAGAATTTCAGGAACTTTCTGAAGTTTGTCAGTAGTTACCTGATTATTTTAAGTGGATTGAAGTGGGAATTCTACCAACTGATTTTGATTTACGTTAAATGCATTCACATTAAACACTTGGCCATCAAGTTCAAACAGTTTACAATGACATAATCGACCAAGTTAGAATTACGGTGAATTGAACATGGAGGTTACTGGTCATAAACTAGCTAGCTGTCTGGTCAGAAAATTAGAACAAATCCTCAAAGAACTGGCTGTATATAGTTTGAAAGACAGGTTTGATTTAGCTGAGGAAGTAGACTAAATGAATGTATCGGACAAACTAATAGTATCCTATGACATTTCAGCATTATTTACTAATATTCCCTTGGAAGAGACGATTGACATAATAAGTCAACATTCCGAACAGTTATCTATACCGAAAACACAACTTAAACAACTGATGCGACTTTGCACAAAAGACGTCCAATTTCAATTGAAAAATAAATTATACTACCAAGGTGATGCTGTAGCTATGGAGAGCCCTTTAGGACCAGCACTCGCCAGTATATTTATGACTAATCTGAAAAACACAAGGTTAGTACCTGCAATAAACAAATAACACTATACTGATGGTACATCAATGATACATGTATTATATGTGACGATATAAATCATCCGATAAAATTACTTGGGACCTTTAATGCATCTCATCCTAACACTAAATGCACAATGAAGTGTGAAAAGAACTATACCTTCCAGTTCCTAGATCTAGGAATTTCACGAAGAGATGGTGGAACTTGCCAAAGATTTATATTCCGGAAAGATATATAGGATGATCATAGCTTTTGCCTGATTAACTTTAAACTTGGTTTAGTGAAGTTTACCAACTCACATGCACTTGCAAAAGTATGTGGATTGGAAGAACAGGAAGACGAACCTTTTCACGATTTATTGAACATATCCCAAAGAACTTATGCTGGAAAGAAGTAACTACTTTTCGAAGTTCAATTACGTCTCATTTAGTAGACACGAGTCATGATGCCAATGAAACGAATACTTTTTAAAATTATCAGCAAACAAGACAAAACGATTCCATTAAAATTTGCTGAAGCTATTGCAATTAAAAAATTAAAACTTGACCTTTGGATTCAAAAGAAGTCAGTAGTTGACCTATAGTTGCTCTGGTAACATCAGGTCGATGACCGAATTTTCTTTTCCAACTATACATAACAGAAAGTCAATAAGTTATGCTCTTGCATTTTTATCTCATTACTCTTCTTCATATATTCATAACAATAACGTAGTCATAATTACATAATCAATCCCTTTCAACTATTCACTAGATCTCTCCCTCTCGCCTATGTTTGAAACTTTTTCATATTACTTAATCAAACTCTAGAATATTCATCCACTTTATTTATAAGTACTCTAAATTCAACTTCTTCACAGTTACACTATTTAAACAATCTAATGTTATGTGTTAAGCATTTCAATTAACATAATCACCATGTGTATTAATATTTTGAGTTATATAAAATCAATAGCATGTATATAACTGATGAGGCTGCATACAACGAAATACATTGAGTTTAAAGTATTCTGCAAATATTGTGGTTCTTATATTATTTAAATGCAACATTGTAATCCTAAGTAGGAATTTCGATGTATTACTGGAGTGTTCTGCCATTAAACGTAACCAACAGCGAAGTACATACATTTGGATGTCATCTTTTGTGTCATACACTATTTAGAAAGAGTTAATTCGTAACCATTATATGACAGCCTTTAACCAGTGATCTGAACAGTACATATAATCACTTAGGAACGTATGTACTTCAAAAATTGTAATTGACTTTCAGTAAACATTACATATATCGCTTTATATATCTATATGATCAGTGACTATCTATGCTATCTCTTCTATGGTTGATATGAAACACGTATAAATGATACTTATGAATTAATCAGTATGTTAGTTTCATCTATTTATGTAAAAAATACACGCTAAATCACATTATTTGTCACCTTCATTAACTAAAGTATTTCCTTAATTCTGTCGAAATTTTATGGTTATCCCATTACTATAAGCATGTATTTAATCTTGAAAATGATTGATGCCCATTATCTATAATTCTTCTTACATTCAAAATGACGATGCATAGAACGAATGATATATTTAAACAAACAGAAGTATACTAAATGCTTCAATAATAAAGCTTGAAATGTATGTAAACCTTTCTCCACTTTTCAAGTTGTTTGTTCTAAGTAAGTATTTCTGTTGTAATGAAAAACAATGAAAAAGCCATGACAACTGTTTAAGCTGATCAAAACTGAAAATAACAAGATTGAAATAAACATATAACCAAATAAACGACAGCGCTCATTAGTAATACCACTACTACTACTAAATATTATTATTATAACAGTAGTATATTGATTTCTTGTATCTATCAAATGTGTACATTTACATATGTCAAATAAGTGACGTACATTAGTCATGACAGGTCGATTTGTGAATATATATATGTCTATGTTTCAACCATTCTTTTCTCTCCAATTATGTAAAACAACAAAGACATTTAGTAATTAGTAATATTTAAGTAATGTTAATAACCAAAATGTATCCAAAACCGCGCCATATGCAAATAACAGTTAACACAGAACGTAATATAAATGTAAAATTAGTAGTTAAATCTACTAATATTATCGTTTATTGATATTTGAAAATATCTTCAATAAATGATGTATTTAACTTTTGATTATCTAATTATAAAAGTAGTCAAAGTGGTAAATGTCATGTAGTGTACGAAGGATAGTGATTGTTATTTTCAACAAAAAAGAAAACTATCATATTCTGAAACTTTTGTTTTAGTTTGATATTTCCAACATTTCAGTCATTAGTAATATTGTTTAACGAAATGCTGACTTGATGTATACATGAATCATATTTGAATGTATTAATGAATGAAATTATGGTAATGCTGAGATTAAGTATCATTTCTGAAAAATCATTAGGTTTTTCATACTTTGAGCTAAATAACGTTTTAAGAAATGATGCTCTCTGAAATCATTCGATACATATGTCCATACAGTGTTGTAATGGTTGAGCGAAATACTTGTATGCAGATTATTAGAATTGAATGATATTAGATGTGAATGACTGTGTCTGTGTTTTATAAACAATACTAAGAATTACAAAGTCATTGCGATCGAAAAAAACTGTTTAATCTACCTGAGGCAGCAGTTGAAAATGCTTCAAACTATACTTTGCTTAAATAGCGTGACGGAAAAAATGAATGCTCTTAGATATTTTTGATGTTAGACGACTGAAAAATCTAGAAAACGATATCAGCAACTTTCATTAAAGCCTATAGCTCGGGATTATTAAGTAGTATTTTCTTGAACTCATTTGCCAACTATAAATTATTTTACTTGGATTTTTGATAATTTTGAAATTCAAGGTCTAATAATACCGAATTAGGTAGAGTTGAAATCTGAGATTTAATAGCTAGAAAGACGAAAGTCATATTCACTGGGCTCTTTCTTCATGCCCATGTACACAAGTGAATTATTGTATAACATAGTATGTTTCTGTGTACTTGCAACTTTTTTAACACTTCTTTTATGAAATTTCTAACATTTTCTGTCAAATAGCATTTGGAATGATTGTAATTATTGTTCAACATATTACAACAATGAGTGATAATAGGCGCGTATTGATAACATAATACTTTTAATTGTTCCCGTAACTGATTAGCTTATTATTTTCGACGATAGATCAACACATTTCAAATTGATATACATGAATAAAGTGAATGTTCCTTTGAATACATTCATACTTGTCGACATTCTAATTCATTATATAAGCAGATAAACAATCACGGTATATGTAACTAAATAGGTACATATGATGCATAATTAACTGAACAATTGAATAATATTACGATGAACTGTACACATATGATACGAGGATGAGTGTATTATTTTTTGTTCACATTATTAGAATGTGTTTTATTTTAGTTACTGAAAGGTGGATAACATATTCTTTTCTACTCTTCTAACTAGAGTTATTTATCTTCTATTCATTCTGTTGTTATAATTTCATTAATTCATGTAATTAATATTTCGCATATTTCATTCCCTTACTATGTAAAATGAGTTCTAAGCAGATTATCTTGATAAGAACTAATGACTAATAATGTGTATAACATAGTGAAAAATAAACAATAGAATGTAATATAATAAAAGGTTTCATTATAGTAAATGCTAATTATAGTATATAAGTAGTGTATTGTAGCTTATTAAAACTTGTGTTTATGCTCATTTATAAGAACAAAGATAAAGGACAATTAATAGATGTTTTTATTATTGGGTTTCGTGAAAAATTTTTAATTGGGGTTTGCTATTATAAAATGGTTTGAGTCGGGCAAACATTGAAAATTAGGAAGCAACGGAACATAGTTGTTTCATAACAGTAATGGTACTGTTCAACAATGTGAATCTAGAACTCTAAAACTTACGGAATCAAGACTAGATGGTTCAGGTTTTTTGGTGACAGCTTACTTGTTAAACGATTGAGCTAGCTCGTATCCATGATATATCTAACTTCTGTTTATTCGTGGTATATTTGGACAACCTCATCCATTTTCATCGGGTTTGTAACTGTAAATCTTTTATCATTTCTCCCAGCTCATAAGTGATCAATTTTAAAAGATAATCCCCGAAGTTCTAGTGAGAAGACATGACCACTAGAGTTTAACTATATGGAGTAGGAGGCAGTTACCTATTTACAGGAATAGCTGAGATCGCTCAAAAAGTCACAGAACGACTTAAATTAGAAATAACAACCATTACATGAAATCAGATTCAATGGTCTAACCGTTGAGCGGTTGCGTTTGCCACTAGGCGGTAGCATTGGCACTAAACGAGCCCCGGTGTGAACATCAACACTGGAATGCAAGTACATCCTACCGACGGGTTCCTAACTGGACGAGACATACGTCCTGGATTCCACATGCTAGTCACAATCCAACTTAGACAATACTTGTGATCCATCGATATATCGAGGTTATCCACTCAGGATGCACATATAGCAACAGAGACTGATCAGCTTCAGTTCATGACGAAATCAACGGGAATATCCAAATACATTCCAGCTATATTAATATGTTTTCTTCGAAATGAGTGGATAGCTAGTCCCTGGGATTTCTAGGTTTCAATAACTAAACAGAATAATCTTACTGGACAAACTTTAATCAATTCGTTTCATTGAGTAGGTGACATACGTAAATAATCGAGTAAGATGTTCAGTATACTCTACTGGTAAGAGGTAAATTTAAAATATCAGTACAGCTTTTAATAAACATATCAAGATAATTTTATTTAATGATGTAATTACTAATGACTACAAATGTAATACTTATAAACTTACAGGTTTAACTCCTTTATTACGGTAAAATTTCTCAAATTTATAATTGAGAAAATCATAAGTTCAATTCGCATTTGTTCAACATTCATTAGTAATGCTCAAAACACCATTTGATGAAATTCAGGTTATTTAATTGAATAGAAGTGGTTTATGGAAATTGGTATTAAGTTTTAGTTAAATGAATTCGTCACATAGATATTAGTAGGGTACAATTGAAAACCAGGGAGAACTGGACAGCTATTTTATCCTAGTATGTTCCTTCCATCAACATCAATCTGTAACGAATCCAACACACTAAAACTTAATACCACTTCTCCACAAACCACCTCAATTCTGTTATAATAATCAGCTCACTACTGACTAGCTTCAGGATGTTCTTGAAGCTATAGTACATGGTTGTGACTGGTTGAGCTAAGTCTTGTAGTGAGTGAGACAGTCATCACAAATGACAATCAATGAATTAATGGAAGTGGAAATTCTACTATTGGGTAACGGCCCAGTGGTGAAAAGGGTTAGGCGTTTACTGACCTCAATCTTATGAGGTGAAATCTGGCGAGTGCACTACTAAGGAGTTTCACACAAGAATGAAACGGCTGTCCAGTGCTCCCTGGTTTCCAATGGTACCTTACTAACATCAATCTGTGACGAATTCAGTCAACTAAACTTAATACCCATCTCCACGAAGCATCTCAATTCAATGAAGAAATCAACTTGTTATTCAGGAATTTTATTTTAATAAGCATGTCTGTATGCATGTTTGTAGGGGGATTGGTTGGCACTGTGACTCCTATCATCTAAGCTCACGGTTAGTAACCATGACAAATTAAGTTGACATAATTCAAATCTTCATTTCTTAATTTCATAATCTACATTCAACTAATCAACCTGGTCACATAGACACTCAGCTGCATAATTTTTAATGAAACTTTTTTTACCGTCTACCTTAAAGTTACTACAGTTTGGTTGACTCAAGAACTTCAAATATTCATTTGGTATAATTCATCATTTCCTTGTTATTTTCAGAAATAATGACATAATGTAAACATCTAATTTCATTAATTATTCATGACATTAATAAGAATGAAATATGAAAGTGACAGTGAAAAAATAAATACAGGACAAATTCTATGAAAGCCGGTTGACACAAATAATTAATCAAGATGTATATTTTGACCTTATTCAATAAGAGGTAACACAATTGTTAAATATGAATTTTCTCCTATTCTACATTAATTAGGTCGATGGGAATAACCTTGATACTTTATTCAACCATTTTCTTTTTCTCACTTTTGTTTAACCTTTATTTTACTAGACATTTATTATTTGTTGAAATAAATAGCCTAGAGGAAAATAAATAAGTAAGTAAATACAAGTAATTCATGTTTGTTACTTTTACTTAATAGTCTCTTACATAAATATGCAGTTGTAGGCAATAACGTTTGTCTGCTATCGTATAAGTTATTCAAATTAATGTAAATAAAGGTAAAGTATAAAATAAGCGATTCCCTTAAAATATATCTTATCAGCTAGTATCATTATTAATATTATACAGTTACAGAATGAAATGCAAGTTGTAATATAAGTGATAAGTGTAGAACAATACTATAGTGGGCGACCATTGAGATATGAGATAGAATTTTCAAGCTCGAAACGAATACCTTACATGATGATTTTAATGCTACAGTGTACGCTTCAAAATCTAAATGAATCAGTCATTATAACCTGTCTACAAGATAAGGAAATGCTACAGAGGAATGTATTTCGTAGTTCTAGGCAGGAAACGAGTAAAGTTATTTACAAAGAGAAGAGTGTGACTTAAAAATATCAAATCTAACGGTGTTTTTTTCAGCAGGTTGAAAGTGATGTCGAAGTAAATAATATATTAGGTAGTGTCTTGGATAATAAAAGTGTAGTAACAACGGCAGCGTTACTGTGTAATGTTAGCGAAATGATATCCATACAGTGGTATGAGCATTGTATTAATATATACTCAGAAATGATGTTCGGAACTGCTCTATCAAAGGCGGAGTCAGACTGATTGCAGAGTTCGACAAATGGGCTTTTAGAAAAGGTAATTCAATTTGGAAACGCTTGTGAAGACGGATTAGGTAACTTGATTCTGTATTCCAATTTCTGTAGGTTTCCGGGATTTGAAACAAACCTAGGATGTGAAGCATTTTGAGACAGATAAGTTGCCACTTCATTATCGATAATTAAAAGGTATGTTTTATCAAGAACGACAATATGTACAGACGACCAGAAGTCATGCAAGTGTTATTGGAGTCATGGGTATTAACATCATATTATAATTCATCAATGTAGCTTAGTGGATGCACTAACAGAAGTCCATATCGACAATGTAGAAGACATACGGAACAGGTTGAGAAAGTACATGAGGTCGTAATTTGGATAGTGAGGGCAAATGTTGTGTAGTCATATAGACAAGTTCTCTTATCTTTCTTTAAATTTAACGACACTAAACCACCGAATTACTTGGAAAAGTTAATTAGTCATCTAAATTTGATACGTTCACCTTAAATTTTCATGTTTTTACTTCTTAATAATACTAGATTGTCGTTGACATATGCAAGTTTCACAATCGTTGAAGTTACCTCGAAGCCATTTCAAGATCCACTCAAAGCTGTCACTGTAGTATAGTTTTACTATAAATGATATGAAACTTTGTATTTTCACGTAAACCATGAAATAATTTCATTTTATTTACCACAAAGTCAAGTGGCTTTCTCTTTATAAGGGCAAAATCAAAGTATCTTGTTAATAGATAATTAAATCAACTGTAGTAACTGATTCATTTCTGTGTTATTCACACACTAACCGGAAGACATATAGACAGTGAATGTCGTGTATCATCATGAATATTTTTAGTTTTTTATTTATCTAGTTTCATTCCAGTCTTATTCAGGTTCATAATCGACATTTAGCATCATTCCTTTTATAAAGAAGTGTTTTTAAGTAACCATTAAGAATGTATAATAAAACAAAATACTTTGTTATTCTTTATGCCCTTATTGTCTGTCATGTTGTAATATACAATAAACACGTAAAATGAAATAAATGCAAAAATTATGCTATGAGTTAGAGTTGATATAAATAAATTAACTTCTAGAAGTGAATATGAAGTGAGCATGCTTTGCGTGTACAGTTTACTCTGATTAATGCATAATGCAATTAACAACTGAAGCATTCAACTGAGGGTTTTACTCTGTCTTAATTGTATGAATCCTGTAATCATTCAGTATTAAGTCTATAGTGTGTTGTTTCTATTTGAATAATTGTATGTAACAAATAAGAAAGAACAGTATAAATCTCACTGAGTATAATTGCGTGAAGTGAAGAAAAGGTTATAAGTTAAGATTAACATGAACTAACATGCATAATTGAATATACTTGTTTAAAATTGTTATTATTGTTTAAAATTTAATTGAAGAGGGAGATTTTAACTCTAAATTCTTATTTAAGGAATTTTTAATTGCTACATTAAACTTCATTAAGTGGTGTGTGTAAGTATGAGAAGTTGAATAAACTAATTTCTATTTTAAAGAAAATGTTTGTTATACATTAACAATGAGTGATGATTCATTGATAAATTTCTAAGTATTTTGTTCTTCAGTAAATTTAAGACTATTTTTTGTTCTGTCCAATGTTGACTTAAGAAGCTCTAAAATGAGATGAGATCACAAGTAAAGGGGACTTATTATCGGAAATCGTATCATTGAAAATATTGAGAACCTGTATTAAGAAAGAAGATAGAAACTGATAGTAAAAGTAGACTTACATTTAACTTCCAAACCACCCCGCCCCCTGTGAACAACGTTTAAATGAATGCTTTCATATTTTCATGTCTATATAGATATGCTTATTTTAATAACAATGATAAACAGTCAATAAGTGTTATCGGGGAAAATGTCATTAGATTTCACACTGTATTAATATAAGCAAAGGTTCACTTCTGAAAATGTCATATTGAATTAGAAATGAAACTGATTTTATGATAAATGCATATAACATTGAGTCAGTACATGTTCTCATACGTTATCTCGTTCTAACAATTACAAATGATTATTCAGCAATCAATAAATTGCAATATACACTTTGTACTTCATTTATACAACGTCTTGTCGATGTACTGAAATGTACTCATTGCATAAAATGAATTTAACTTTGTTTCTTTTATTATGATTTAAATGATTGTTTTGTTTTGTTTAAGTTAATTATGTTTGTCGAGTGATTCTAGTGTAATGAACGTGATTTATCATTATTCAATTTCAAAGAAAAAACCTTGTTAATCATGTATATTTTCTTCATCTTCGATATTTAAAAAATTCAGTAAAGTGAAGACTAATAGCTTGAATTACTGAATGAATATATCTCTGTTGCATAAAAATTCTCATGTTTATCAAGACAAAGACATTTAAACGAAGAATATTCTTCTTGATAAATTTTCATCAGATGCTACAATTCTGAGTTTCAAATTAATGATCATAGAACTAGCGAATTCTGTGGCAAACACATGATTTGGATAGCAAAGATCATTTGATATAAATTTTTTATGAGTTATTTATAGAATACGATTATTTATGCTGAAATAATTATCATGCAGCTTGTTTATCTTAAATGATAATTTAAATAAGATTATTCATCGAATATATAGGCATAGGTATCTCTGTGTATGAGTTACTTAGGTGATGGAGTGGTGATAAAAATACATTTAGATCAAGTATTTGTAGTTAAAGCCTGAATTCTACTTAAAATGATATCGATTAAGTATGACTTGATAAAATGGTGTGAGTGATAATTAAAGTTCATCACACAGTAATAACAATAATCGAAAGAATTATAATGGGTTCATTTGTTTAGTTTCCAAAAGGTTACTAAGTAAGTAGGAAAGGTTGATTGATATTCAAATTTACAATGTATATACATAGTTAATAATAATAATAATAATAATAATAATAATAATAATAATAATAATAATAATATAGAGATTTGTGAATAAAGAAAGTAGTATTAGGTAAGAAAATTTTATGTTATGGAAATACACATAAAGAGAGAAAGCTACACGTGTATTACTACAATTAACTCATCGTATGATTAATGTGGAGACTGGCTATATGGATCCTGACTGCAACGATTATAAGTGAAATTAACTTTCAATAAAACAAGAAGTGATAAGGAATTACATCTCGCTCTCTTATTTTCTACCTTGCTTGCATAAAAGTTTAAAGTAGTTTAATGTAATGAAATATAATTAAACTATGATTTCTATATTCTTGTTGTTTGAATCAAAACATATTGATCAAACATTGTAGTAAAAGACAAAGAATTGTCTTACTAAATTGAAATCGGTGGGATTTTTAAATTTAAAATAATGATAAAGTTCACTATAACTATCCAATACTTGATAGTTCTGTTTTTATTAACTATTCATGATGATTTTTCAACATTTATCATCTTTATATTAATTTATCTTAAAGTTATTGATATCGAGGCAACCCACTCAGGATGCACATATGGCAACAGAGGCTGACTAGTTTCAGTCCATTACAAATCAACGAGAAGATACAAGCTTATTCTAATTAATTATTTAACGTTAAACTAATATCAAGTTGTTTATTTATTACTTCATCATTGAACAATTTAAAATAGTTTCATCATAAAATTCTATTTAAAATGAATAATGAACTTTATGATAACTATGTAGAGATGATACTCGATAAAGTTATCATAACAGAGATAATGTTGATTTATATACTTTACTCAGGATGAAATTTTAGTAGTATGTATAACTGATTATAAAATAAATGACTTTATCATTTGTAAGTTAATTAATCATAATTCAATAATGAAAATAATAAGAAAATTTTACTTTTGTAAATCATCATTTAAAATGATAGAATTTAGTCTATTTTATAATATGATCTTATTAGTATATTGAAACTATAAGTAGTATATATGTATTGATGTATATTTTATCTATACTGGAGTGATTAATATTTCAGTCAACTAGATAATAGTTTGCGTGCAATATTACGAAAATATAAGAAAAAAGGCTAATAGAATGATGGTTATGTGCATAATCGTTCATTAACAATGATTGAACTTTATTTTTCTTACCTTTTTTTTTTATGAAGGTGAAGTAGAGAGGAAAGGGAGGAAAGTGATTAAAGGCTTTCAATATAAACATGCATAAATATTTCTTCTAAATAATTTCTTTAAAAAGTAGCTATTCTTAGTATATAATTGTTCATTCATGTGACATAATCACGTGATTATTAAAAAGTCTATATATACATAAACATCGAAATGTTCTTAATTTGTAATGTATTGTTGATTAAAAATGGCTGAGATTATCTTAATCATTTTCAATGTTTCCTAATTGACTAGAATTCAGTATAATTGGTGATTTCTCTATTAATATCATGAATGAATGCTGGATATTACAGTTAACTATTTATTCAAATTATAATTTTAAACAAATAAATGATTAAAACTATTGGCTACATTACATTTAGTAAATAGCAACCATTACCAATAGTCGACTTGATAATCTAAAGTAAACTAAAAATTGGTTTAAATAGTTTACAATGAATAATACATTCGTAAAATCAACAATGTCTCGTTGTTATAATTTAAGTCGCCTCTTCAGAGAATAACTGAATTAACTTGATGTAAGTTTCAATACAACAGTGGAACTGATGAAATCAAATTAAATTACTGTACAAACTAACCATGTAAATGTCAGGTATGTCAAATATGTATCACACAAACAAAGTCACATGATACTCCATGGATAAGTGCAGTGGTTTTACCCTACCGTCAAAAGATAACCCAAGAATTACAACGAATCCTCAAACTACACAGTATAAAAGCTGTCTACAAAGCGATGAATACTCTTTACAATACATTAGTTAGGGTAAATAAAAACACTCCTTTCACTTCCACATAACATTCCGTCATCAGACTAGGCTGTGTCGATTGTAGTATCTTCTACATTACAGAGTTTTCTTCTAAAATTTCAACTCAAGCCAAAGAATATCTGAGTTACACGAAAAGACCACGTAATAATCATGTAAATATTGGAAAACTACAAAGAAAATCAGCAATGTCAGTACACTCTATCTTCAACAACCATAAAACATATATCGAAAACACCAAAATAATTCAAAATATGCTTCTCTAACTACAATAGATAGGCGTTGCTAGACCTGACAGCGCCACATAAAAAAGAAGACCTCATGATCCAGCCAAGTTGGAAAATTTTTCCAAAAATTCATGCATCTAACCTATAGATTCTACCTGTAACAAACTCACAAATTAACTCCTCCCTTTTTCATTGTAATTGGTTACCACCTTTTTGTTCCGTTACTGTTCTGCTCACAAGAATGTAGACGGATTGATCTCACCTTTGACATATTTGATATTTACATGATCAGATAGATATTTTTAGTTAGTTTTGGAACTTGTTTACTTGATTCGTTCCTCTGTACTATTTAAATTTACGTTAAGTTGGTTCACTTATCTATTTTCTAGAGAAGCGAGTTAAATCACAGCCACCAAACGTAAGAAGTTTAAGGTTTCTACCCAATTAGATTTTAATGATGTGCATAATTTACTATTAACATTGAGTGAATATTGTAAAGATTGCCGTCAGCCGAAACCACATACTAAATCATTAGGTAAATGGTAAACACAAGTGAAAAACTTAAACTTTTCAAATTTCATTAGTGATACATCTAAACAAAGTAGTGCATATAGGAGTATCAGATTTGTTGGTAAACTATTAAAAGTTAATTATAGTAATAAGAACCGTTTTACTAACTAAAGTCATGAAATTCGTTTATTCAAATAAGATTAATATCAGCTCACTAGTGAGAAATCTCTCGAGGTAATTCCTCGAGTACTTGTGAGAAGACGTGACCAATGGTGTTCAGCCTTGTCAGGTGTAAGGCAGTTATCCACTAATGGGATTGGATGAAGTTGCGCAAATGTATCGCAAATTTACTGAATTAGAAATATCAACCATGAGAGCTGACTAAGTGGTCTAGAGGTAAGGCGTTCGCAACGGACTAGAATGTTCTGGATTCGATTCCTGGTGGGGTTGTGGATGTGTGCTGCTGAAGAAATATTTATCTAGAACTTCCTGATGATCAGTGATTGTTCTGATTCAGACCAATTCTTGATATAACATTATTATTAAACAATCTCCGTAACACTCAGTTACTATCATAATTTCTCTTGTTAATTTTTTAAAATTGATTTCACAGATCTGTCTTCAAAACATAACACAATGAATAATCATATTATTTTCAATCTTCTACTACTTTTATTGACAACGACAATATTTGTCACAAATTGTTTATCATTACTGCAGACTATCGATTCACCAGTTGATCATGAATATTATATTGAAGAAGAAGTATCTATTGGTACAGTTATTGGCAATTTACTAGATGATGTAGTCAAAAAATATGCAGATTTTGGAATAATACAATTATCGAAGAAGATAAATCAACCTGATGAAGATGCTGACAATTTGTATAGTTTGAAGATACTTAATTTTGCTGACCCATATGTCAATTTATTTGATGTAAGTGAATAGATTGATTTTTATCTTGATTGAACAGATTGTAGCTCATTTTGTAGTCAGTCTTAAAGTGATCTATGATAATTCTATTTATTCTTTTGTCATTATGCCAAATATGAATGAAGAGATTTGCCTCACTCTCTCTTCTCACTCATCAGTAAATATTTTAATCAATTTAATATCACAATTTGATTTGAATTATAACGACCATTAATCACCAATGAGTACTTGGTGGCTGTTTCCTCCTAGTACGGGATTCTCCAACAGCGTCTATCTACAGCCCCACCAGGGATCAAACCCAGAACCTTCTGTCTATAATCAAGTTCAACCCTATCGGGTGTGAGACATTTATCCACTAATGGCAATGGATGAAGTTATGCAGATATATCGCGAATTGACTGAGTAAGAAATGACAACCATTGCTAGTGGATTCAGTTGTTAAATGGTTCTGGGCTGGACTCATGGTGAGGTTGTAAATGCACGATGCCCAAGAATCCCGTAACTAAAATAAAACAAATATCTAGTATTTCCTGATGATCGGTGGTTGTTCTAATTCATACCAATTCGTGATACCAAACAAACATTCAATAATCACCACAACAAGTAATTAAAATAATAATTAATCAGTTGTTATTCAGTCGAATATATTTCGTTTATCTGAAAATGATAATTGAATATTCTCTAATTAACTATATTAAGCTTGATAGCATATGCATTTCTACACCTCTATCGCAAGAAATCTCTTTATACAGTTATCCGTACTTGTGGTTTGTTTCAAACAAATACATAAGTAGGAAATATGCGAAACAATTAACAGATAATAGGATATATTTATTTAGACGTACCAAATAGGAAAAAAAGTGTATGTATGTACAATATAGAAACCTGGTATATATATATATATATATATATATATATATATATATATATATATATATATATATATATATATACATCAATCCAATTTACCAAACCTCAGCTGCACATCAGGAATAACACTAAATTAATAAAATTAGTAATTGCTGCAATGGTAATAAGGATGAAGTATGAACCTATAGAATACAGTAAAGGGCGAAACAATTTGTTTGCAGTAAGGCGTAAAATAATTGTAAGTAGATGATTTAGAAGAAAACAATTCAAAGCAATTAGCAGTGTAATGATTGATGAAATCATTTAAATATATACAAAATAGAAAGATTTATGCAGAAAATAAACATTTATTAGAATATGCATAAGTAAGCAGTTACATTTATTATTTGAGTTGAACTGAAGCTGGCAAGTGGAATTATGAACGCGCGTTTCGCTTTATTTGGGTTTCGTCAATTAGATATATCAACTCAAATAATACTTGTGAACTGTTATTGTATCGAAACAAAGCGCTCAGGATGCACATATGACAACAAAGAATGATAAGTTTCAGTTAATGTCAAATTGACGGAAATATTTAAATACATTTAAGTTATAAACAATTATACTCCTGTAGAATATTATTTAGTTTCTGGGTCTTCTTTGTTTACCATAATCAATTACTGCTAAATGTTTTATTACTTACACCATAAAATGTCGTTTTTAAATGCCATGAACATTAGATTGATTTACAGCTAAATACAGTAGCCTGATTTATTGACTACTTTAAGTAGGACTATTAGTTTATTTAGTTTTTAGGACACTTCAAGTGAAATGAAGTTCTGTGAAGCAATAAAAGTGACTTTTTGATCTGGATATCAAATTTTATTACATAACAGTATGGTTACATGGTATAATGTTGATGAACTCGACATCAAGCTGATTGTTTTGTGTAATGTGTATAGTCTTTGAATAGATTAAGCACTGAGTAATAACGAATGAGATATTAGTCTAGTTCTTTACTGTACTGATTGAATTCTGTAGATCAAATTGCAATGTGGACACTAGTCCTAGTAACTTAACATCACTTACAGTACTGTGAAATGGAAGGTAGTTCAAAAGCAGTTAGTAGAAAACACTACCACTTTTTGTCCTACTAAACATTCGACATCAAGAAGGGAGTCAATGGTCCCTAAAGGATTTCATCCAGGGGATCAGTAACAGCCCAAATAGCTGAATGGTAAAAGTCATAGACTATAAAACTGTGTGACCTGAGATAATATCCATTGGAAAGTATCAGTTCGCTGAAAATTACAAGTCTGCTATTGTGACAAGCGACAAATAGTAGAAAATCTGTATCTAGAGATTCCTGCCGATTTTACCTAAATTACTTTCCCTCACAAGTGTAGTATCTTCCTGATTATTAATAATGATCTAATATGTTTAGCTAATGAACAATTTATGTCTTCTTGAACCCTTTTATTTGTGTATGTTATTTTGCAATGGATTAAATACTCACTATGTTATGGAAAAACAAGAATATGTTTCAGCGAAGAGTTCTCTTTTTGATAAATTTATTTTCAAGGCTGTACAGTCGCAGATATATATGTTTTCATAACATTAATCAATAATATGTGTTGATGATAATAAGTGAGTGAATGTAGCAACAATAAAAGAAACGTCATTCACATGGAACTGAGAATGTAACTGAATATTCATGAGAATATTACAGAAGTTAGATAAAGACTATTAAGTGTGAAAAAAAACTTATGTATTATGTCATGATGAATTTTTTATCATAAAACTGAGATGTAATGTTTAGTTGATTAAATTAGTCACAGATTGTGTTGTTCGGGTACCAGTGAAAGCCGGGGAGCATTGGACAGCTGTTTCATCCTAGAATGGGACTCCTGGGTATTACTCACTACAGATTTTGCTTCAAGTTGGCAAATTCCTAACCCCCCTTCCTGCACCACTAGGACGGCATGGAATGGTCTAATTCTCACTTCTATCAATTTGTAATACCAGTCTCCATGAGCCATCTCAATTCAGTTACAATAATCAGCTCACCACTGATTAACTTCATGATGTTCTTGAAGCTCTAGTGAAAAGTTTTGACTGGTAGAGTTCAGAATAGTTGAAAGTGAGACAATTGTCACTGATGATGATGAATAATCATTGAGATGTGTCACAAATTGATGGGAGTGGGAATTCTACCATTGGATACTGACCTACTGATGCAGTGGGCTAGACGTTCGCCAACCTGAGGTCCGTGGGACGGAGTCTGAGAGTCCCATCATAAGATGAAATAACTATCTAGTACTCCCTGGTTTTCAGTGGTACCCTACCGGCATCAATCTGCGATGAATTCAATCAATTAAACCTTATACGAATGCCCACAAACCATCTCAGTTCACTGAGATATAATATTTTAGAAAATGAAAATACATCGATTAAGGGTAAAAGGCTAATAAGGAGGAAGAAGAAAACAGTAATAATGGTATGCTTTTCTTTTTTACCTTGAGTTTAAAACCGAGGTATGTAATACCGTATAGTAATTCTCTTTAGCCATATGTGATATAGTATGCTACAAAATCATCAGACACCTGTGTGCTTATGTTCAATAAACAAACTTTGTGAAGGATGTAGGTGATATAGATTATGGTTTGAGTAATATTGTTACTTACCTGGTCTAGTTACTGAAATGCTAAATATCTCCCAATCACATTGAAGCTTATTACCTATAAACAAATTGATCTTTGGAGCGACAGCGCCAAAATATGATTACATATATTTTTTAAAGTTAATTAGTAAGTATTAATTATTAATAGTTCAGTATGTAAAGTTTTCTTCTAGTATTCCATGTATATCATCGTGGATTCCAAGTAGAAACTAATCAACAAAAGGAAAGCTACATGTATCCTGTCAATGATCAGGAAACCCAAAGAACTTGTCATAATCTTTATGATTCACACTTTACAAGTAATAAAGTTTAACATTAGCGTAAATGTCACCAAACCTTTATAATGACTTATTAAGATAAACATTTAAACAGGATAACCTTGTAAATAATGTATCTAGTAAGCACTTTGCTCTACAATCGATGTTTTATAGACAGAAACAAAGTGCAATAATATGGTAATGAGAAATATATAAATCAGAAATCCATAGTTATTCATTAGTGTGCAGTGGACGTCTATAGTAGATTTACGGTAAAGGTCAATAAAACTGTTTAAAATGTTCAGTTGAATAAACCTGAAATACACTAAAATCCTATATATCAATAAAAAAACAGGCGAATAAAATAAGATGAATCACTTTTGTGAACGTAGGAATTAGTTAAAGAACTTAAATGTATGCTGAAATCATTGATGATAAAGAAATGATATGTAGGATAACCGTGTGCTTGAAATGAATGCCAAATCAATAAAGTGGGAAATTTTGTAATTCAAGGGGTTTCAGCTATGATCTGAATAATGTACCTCGTTTGATAACCTGAACTTATTGACACAAAATTACTCAGAAATTACAATAGATATCATCACTTGTAATCTTCTATTCTGCTGTAATGTTTATTAACTCAGAGAAATCATGTTTTTGTAAGGTTCATTGGACTTATCGCTAAACATACTAAAAAGTAGAGGACTGACAAAGGAAAAACACTACAAGAAGTGGAATCTTACAGAAGTTAGAGGTCTTAATAGTCTAATACACCCAGAACATGAACGTCTGAAGTCAGTATATGTTCCAAAACTTTTTCCTCTAAAAATTCCTTTTATGTCTGAAAATGTTTTAAAGAGCTTACAGATCCAAATAGACCAATAACTGTACATACTTAAAAGCCTGTTCCTTAAACAAGTCCTTCTGACATCGCGGATCTAATTTCTGTTTTTAGTTTCACCGAGTTGAAGGGGAAGTTTTATTTGAATATTCACTAAATGGATGTTTCTGAATGTTTAAAATCGCTTAGCCCATCACATTGTAAGTAATGCTTCTTATGGCAAGACAGTTTCATTCAGAATTCATCTTTCTATTTAAAACAAACCTTGTCAAATATCATGTTCAATTAAGATAAGAAATGATCTTCTCTACTGATTCGAAAACCATAATAGTAATTGCGTGTTAATTACCTTTTCAAATCATTTCACTGTGAGACAGCGATCGCTGATAAAGTCAAATAATTAGTGTGCATATTACTGGGTGTGTTTTAAACAACTCAAAAATAGGTGGATCATATGATTTTGTTTATAACTATTTGTAAATGAAACAGATTTAACCTTATTATTAGTAAAATTTTGTTATAAAGAATTACGAATAACATCCAAACAACAGTGAAAAAATCTTTTAAACTGACTATTACCTTACTCAGTCATAATCATTCATATTTCTAGAATACACTACAAGTGTAAGTATTTTAAATTAATTGATAAATTAGATAGATCTTAGGTGAAGTCAATCTCTATATCCTTTTCAGTTGTTAACTTATTTAAACACTGAATACAACAAATCTGTTGTCTGTTGATCGAATTTGTCACAGATTGATGTTGGTAAGGTACCATTGAAAACCAGGGAGCACTGAACAGTTGTTACATGCTAGTATGGAACTCCACAGCAATGTGTTCCGTAGACCCCGCTCATGGGGCTACTGGTTAACAAACGCCTGGACCTCCGCACAACTGAGTCGGCACCCTACCAACATCAGTCTATGGTGAATTCAATCAACAAGGAAAAAAACCAAATACTAGTCTCCATGAACTATCTTAACCAAAATTTGTTTAAAATTAATGCAAAAAAAAATCATTTTACAATAAAAAATTCTAGAAAAACTAAACAAACATTATTTTTTCTCTTGCGTTAATTTAATTAGATATTAAAGGAAACTCATCAGTAATTACAGGTTTTCTAACATACACATAAGAAAAGATGTACATTTATCATTCAATGAAAAGAATGACTTAAGTTTTATCCATTCAATTACCTCAATTACCTCTTGTACACACTAAACTGTTAATAAGAGCAAAAAATTAAATTGATAAAAAGAAAAACAACAATGAAAACATTAATCACAATACTACTAATTATAACAAATAAGATAGATTTATAAACATTAATAAAAATAATTATTTTTATGTTTTCATAAAAGAAAAGTGTAGAACAAGAAGGTCAATTCTATTGTTTATTTCATTATTCAATATTCCATAGTTGTAGATGTATTCAATACAGAAAGAAATATAGAAATTTACTTATCGTAATGTTCAATATGGCAGATGTAGATAAATGTCTTACTAAAAGGGATTTTAATAAAAAAACCTTTTGATTTAGGTAGAATTGTGACTGGAAAGTGGAATTCATGACATGCATTTTATCCCATTCTGAACTTGTTGAATTTACCTTCATCCCAGTACAATCGAAACTTGATTTCAGTTAGTTTCTTGCTAAATTCCGCTGCGTTCACCTAAACAGAAACTGATCACTTTTAGCCTATAACAAATCAAATGGAGGGGGGAGGTATTCAGTACCTTTAATTTAAAAAAAAACTTCATGTATTTTCTTTTATTCAAAGATTAGGCCTTAAAATGAGTCTATTAACAGATTGACTTCATAAAAAATGGCAATGCCAGAATGATTCTTTCTAATAATCCATAAAGTTTAAAAAGAAAACTAGCTTCAAATGTATACAAACTGAAAAACTTATATACTATGGAGGCTTTGGCTATCCATCACCTGTAACCGGAGCTATGTGTTTAGAAATGAAATACTTCCAAATACCTATATAGCTACAGCACTAATCCACCTTCATTTCCTATACTTATTACTTATCTCTTTCTAAGCATATTTTCGTAAGTGCCAGTTGGCATTTGTTGCGTCATCCAGTTATTCTTTTGTTCTTACTATTTAAGTGAACAATTATCGCAAAAAATTATACCTTTAACTTACAAAATTTTAGATAGTTGTTTAAATTATTGCGTATTTGTTGGGGATGTTAGATCCCCAAAACTCCCTTGGCAGACCTGTTATTTTTGTGATTTTATTGTGTAAATTTAAATTTCCTGTTTTTGCTCCAAAAAGTTCCTTTCTTACCTTCAGTTCGTGTTTCCCACTTGGTAAGACGTTAAATCTTATTGTTTCATTGTTTATTTAAGTACGCTATTTATGACATTCCAAGGACGCTCTCTGTTTTTGTATATATACGCATGAGTTGTGTGTGTTGAGGTCGTCTGACAGGCTGCCTGTGGAATTAAATGCTTCTTGCTGTCTTTGGACTGCTTACTCTAGTTAGCTGGGGCGCTGCGGAATAGCTTAGCTTCCTATTATTGTGTCGCTGGTCGTTAGCAGGTATTGAGGTGTAACCTTAATTTCGCGAAACCTTAGCAGTATTCTACTCACGACTCCTTGTTACTTTTAAGACTATAGCATAACTCAACTGATATTTGAAGTTGATAATTGAGTTTTGGGGAGATTGGTGAATTAGAATTCGATGTAGTTAATCGGCTTAAGTTAGACAAAATTGAAAAACATAAAGCTATGGAACATATTTCTTCAACAGTACACATTCATGATCATACAACATAATCTGATCCACAGCCTTCAGACTTCAAAACAAACGCTTGGACATCAAATTACTCTGCTGGCTGGTGTCTAGTGACTGATATTTCTAACTTCAATCAATTCGCAATATAGTGTCGCAACCTCATCTGCTGCTACTGGTGAGTAGCTGCTTCACATCTACCCAGTACTTCTTGGGTAAAGGTGGTTATCCAACTTAGGCCTATTAGTAATATATGTGAATCATTCTCATTCTATTTTGATACCTTTATTTCAAAAAGAATTGACAAAGGACTATCAAATGTAAAACTTTACCTTATAAACGACTGAACAGTTGAATGTAAATGACATTATAAAAAAGAAAACTTTCTTCACTGAAATATACATTTAAAATAATTGCAATTTAGTGATCAATGGTTTCTAATGCATATTACAGTCAAAAAGCTTAAGAATATTGTACATAGACTATAGCTTTATGTGTCAAATACTATTATCAGTTTAGTGTAAAATTTCCAGGTTCGATATTAAACTATACGTTTTCACTTAGTTTAAAAGTGTATTTTAAGTTATTTAGAAGTGAAAACATTTCAGACAAAACAGTTGTTACCTACTTCAAAGAAATTTGATGTACATTTTTCGAAAGAAAAAAGAAAGATCTTTAGATTGCTGATCTAAGTAGTATCACATGTTTATTTCTGAATGGAAAAGGTGGCAGTATCTAAGCTGAAATTAATAAGACACTGTGTTAATTGACACTGTATACATTCAGTTATTAGGTTAGTATTAATGATTTTTTCAAATTAGAATGTTTAAAGTAAAATTGTAACGCAAACAACAAACCACTCTTTTCCAATTTTGTTAATAAGTCGAGCGTTTATTGGAATTTCAGGTGATTTTCTGTGGAGATTAGTCTAATTAAACCTTCACAACAAAAACTAAAGGTCCAGAATTTGATTCTCTGGAGAAATTATGGGTATGGACTGTTAAAAAGTCTCATAACAAGACAAAACAGCTATTCAGTGTTCCCCGGAATTCAGTGGTACCTAATTGAGATAGGTTTTTGATAAATATAAACAACAACTTATTGAAATTCACTGGATCGACTAAAACTTGAGCGTTTCGCTGAAACTTACATAAAATTATGCCACTTTTTTTTAAACTTGAAAAGGACCGTACTACATACTACTACCTTGTGTTAAAGGATTCTAGAAAGATGATACTAAGAATTAAGAATTTTGTATTTTCTTTATTTATAAGTAGTATGTGATATATTTGCGCATTACATTTCGAACAATCTGATCACACATATACATGTTAAGGCATTTATGTATGAAAAATAAAAGGTCTTTAGACAATTGAGAGTATAAGCTAAGTAAACAAGGCTAATAAAGAGAACAATGTGAATCACACTCTATCAAGTTTTTTTAGTGAAAGTAGAAATTGTTATTGAACACACAAGGGGGGTCTGAACTTCCGTTTACCTAAGGCTTCAACATACCTTAGTATATGTCTTAAAGCACTTTTATACAACAGCACAAAATATGATTTGATATCAATTATATGACCTGTCTCAACCAAGTGTTTAGTGATAGACGATGAAGGTTGTTTATTCTGTACTTTATTTTTCCTTTTGAGTTCATTTGTTTTTGGAGCCATTTAGGTATGTGTTTAGTTACCCTTACATGCAGACTACGATTGCTCCTCCCTACGTATGTGTGTCCACACATACACGTAAATTGATAAACACAGTGAAATGTGATGCATTCGCTTACGTGCTGTTTAGGTTTGTTGTGAATCAATGACCTATACTTTTCTATTACAACTACCTTGGCTGCACAAAATGTTCTGTTGACGACCGACTTAAGCCTTTGTTTTAACACAAGGCTATTTGAGTCATTTTTGAAGGGCAACGTGATATAGACTGATTTCTTTTTGTGCTAGAAATACAACAGATTTCACCATACTGCGACATTTCCATGAAAATGATGCTCAACCTACCTTGATAGAGTGTGATTTACATTGTTCTCTTTATTAGCCTTGTTTACCTAGCTTATACTCTCAATTGTCTAAAGACCTTTTATTTTTCATACATAAATGCCTTAACAAGTATATGTGTGATCAGATTGTTCGAAATGTAATGCGCAAATATATTACATAGCTCTGATAAACTTCTTCTTCTTATTGCATTATCAAAATTTATCAAAGGGACGAATTGTTTAATAAGTTGTAATTAAATAATTAGTCTTCTACCAAACATGTACTGCTTGACTCATTAATAGGCATGTGGTTAAGTAATGTGGAGAGAACTGAACTTGAATTCATTAACATGAATAGACCAGGGTTAACCAGTCGCTGAAGGATAACTATATTATTCTTGTGTGGGACTGATATGTGGTGCGCATTCATGACTCCACCAGGGAGTAATACCAGACCCTTCATGTTTCATAGTGAATGCTTAACCGTTAGACTATTGAGCTACCTAATACTAGAAACTGCATTCTGTCGATTGTACGTTTGCGTAAAACCTGGAGGTCTTAAACTTGATTTCTTGATGAATCCATGAATGAAGTGCTACATTAGCACGAATCAGCTGATTTTTAGTGCTTTCTGGTTTTCAACAGTTGTCTAACTCAGGTTATTTTGTTATGTAGAATTTGAATGAATATATAATTATTGTTATTCTGTAAATAAATTGTAACTTGAATGTAAACAGTTTCAAATTAAGTTTAAAAGCACAACCTCATAAAATTTTTAAAAAAAATTGATGAAAAAACTTAAAATCAGTAATAAAACATGACAAGGATTCTTAGGTTGGACACTACTGTAAAGTTTTTGTTTCTCGGGATCAAAGTTGAAGTATACTACTAGGTTAGTAACATTATTAGCTTTATTATGAAATCAAAATGATTTAATTAAATTCATAATTTATAAGTAACTGTAACAAATTTTCAAGTTGAGAAAGAAATAAACCTAGATTATGTGTTGTAAATGAATTAAGGTTAAATATTTTCCCTAAAACACATTAAAAATTATTGACTTTGTATTTATAACTAGAAATTGTAAGGTATGTATCCTGTGAACTTTTGACTGATCCACTTAACTGTGATTTGGTCTGTTAATCAACAGTATAATACACTTTCACATATTCGTTCACTGTTACAGATGTCTATCTAGAAAATTTTAATTGTAAAGATAATATGTTGGTTACCTGATGTATATTCTAGCTACATCTATCTGTGTTTATTTTTGATAAATGCTGTATTATGACAATAAGTAAAATGCGAGACTACCGTTTCGTTCTACTTGGGACTCGGCCAAATGTATTTATTTTTCAGTTTCGATATTCACACTAGGATTCATACTCAGTCCAATCACACCACATGGTGTCACAAGTTTCACCGAGTGACTGAATTTAAACAACCACACTAGTTTAGTGAGTATTTACACATGGTTTGTAAGTGATTGCAATCTTTTGTTAATCAGTTTTATCTGATATGCATAATGGACTGATTTCCTCTTTATAGTGGTATTTCTGAAGCAGTATGAGTGTCAGATATGATGAAACTTGTGTGGTGAATTCTACTTTCAAGGTACAATCCAATCTGAAGCGAAGCTGTGTCGTTAGTGGTTTCAATCTAATGAAAATGAACAATTTTATGTAAGAGTGAATTCACTAGCCCACTTTGCATAGTTTTATAGCTCTGTATTTTTTGAAAGCAAACATTTAAACAATAATTGTATCTATAAGCAATTTACACTAATAACTAGTGCTAGGTGACCAGAGTAAAACAGTCTAATGGTAGCTGTTTACTTAGACGTAGTAATCAGTAATTCATTAATAACCTACGATATTGTTATTTAAAGATCCGTGATGAACTTTGACCCTGTTTATTCTGTGTCATAAATTTTATATGTAAGTGTATTATTTTGCCAACAAGTTATTCTGTTATTTGATATTCATTGATTGGAACATGACTGGGTCGATCAGTTAGATTTATCGGAAGTTTTCACTCAGTCATGACCACTTCAGTATCAGTGTATTTCATACAACCAATACCTAATTTATAACAACTTAAAATCTTCCTGTGACAACATCAACAACCTGTGACTTTTACAATCAATAAGGCACAATCCATTCAGTCAGTCAGGTAGCAATAACTAATATTTTTTTTCACTTTAATATACAGTATTTATCATTTCAGTGTTACTGGATTATTCTAAATAGTGATTAACAAATCATACAAATTTGCATAATCTTACAGTTAAACCTAAATTTTCCTTTTTTGTTTATGTATTTATCTAATCTTAAGTTTGAAATATGCTTAACTAAACAATTATTTGTATTGACCAAAATCAAATGAATAGTGCAAACTTTGAATACAACAGATAATTTAAAGTAAAACAATATGGTAGTAGGATGAATTTGTATATTCCCATTGATTTGTAATAGACTGAAGCTGGTCAGTCACTGGTGCTATATGTTCATCCTGAGCGGATTGCCTCGATATAGCGAACATTCACAATCCGCTCAGGATGCACATATAGCAACAGTGACTGACCAGCTTCAGTCTATAACAAATCAATAGGAATATACAAATTCATCCTACTACAAATTCGCCCATTGCACAAGTGTGACTATCCGGACTCAGTAGTCTAGTGGTGTACGCAGTGGCGTATGACACGAAACGGACTGAGTTCGAATCCCACTGTGAACATCAACGTTGGGATGCAGGTACATACAGCCGATGAGTCCCAAATAGGACGAAACGCGCGTCCTGGATTCCACTTGCCAGTCACAATACAAATTAAATAAAACAATATGGTTCACTTACACAGATCAATGTTTATTTGAGTTAAAGATAAGAATGCTTAAAAGGATAATCCAAATTTATAATGCTGATGAAATGTTCAGTCAATTATTGAAGTAAATAACCATTTTAATCGATATAGTATGAAACTGATTAGATTAAAGATGGTTCATAGCTTATAAAGCTACTTTAGAATCTATTGATAACCTATTTGTTTTAATTAGTTCTACAGTATCTTGATAACTTTTTATCAAAGACTAAAATAAGTTACATATAAAATAGATAAGAAGATATACTCTTTTAAAAAATTTATAATCATAAACATATTTTTTTAATCATTAAGTTGATTTTGTGTGTATTAAAAATAAATAAAGAAGTGACAATGTTAATTGGTTTTCATCAATTTTTTTTAGAGAGCTGATCGAAATTTATCGATCATGTTGTAATGTGGCCACTGGTCTAAACAACACGATATAACTGGTACTATGTAGAGGTGAAAAGTAACATGACGGTAGTAGATAAAACTCTGCACCTAGGTTTTGTGCTATTTGGCACTTGTCAGTAACGCGTAGCTGCAATTTTCGATGAGACTTGGACTCACCCTCCGAGTCACCCACCTTTATAGTCTACGATCATCGCCACTGAGCTATTCGTGCGGCGACTGACCCTCTGTAAGAGTGTGATGCATATGTTGGTTGATCACTGTATAATGACTAAATGGATGTTCATCAAGTTCTTCATAGAACAGCTCTAATGCTTCAGTGGTAACGATCGTAGACTGTGAATATAGGTGATTCCGGGATCGAATCCACAGGAAGGTAATACAAGTTTCCTCAAAGATTGATGACACATCCTGCTATCGAGTGCCGAATAACAGAAAACCTAATACAAGAGTTTCGCTCCAACTATTTTCAAACCACCTTCCAAAACAAAAGACAACATTCTAAGTTGAATGTTACCTTGTAAAAGTTGATATTCACTTTAATAAATCACTTTTATTTCTCATTGTTTTTTTTTTTTGATAAAAAAATGTTCATTTGTTCAAACATTATTTTTCAATAATTTTTAGTCCAAAAAATTATTAGTTTTTTTTTTACCTTCTTCAATGTTTTACACAAGAATGATGTCATCAGTGTACAATGGCTTTTTCTATCAAATATTATGTATTTACAATGAAGTTAGCAACAACAACTGTTTTCTGTCATTTCAATGACTTTCAAAAGAATTTTACCTAAAAAAATAATTCACATACTTCCATCACTTTTTTCATTTGAATGTAAAAATGTTTTCATTTATTTTGAGAAAAACAAAACGACAGTGAAAATTATTTAAAATCATCATTGTAACATCACTAAATTACTTTAGATACGTATTTTTTTTTCTTGTCTTCATTGTTGAACAGATTTGAATAAAAACGTGATTGTTTTAAATAAGTTAATCAATTAGTTTGAAGGTCAACTTAAAGATAACCCATAAGAAAAACAATATTGAAATCTTTGAACATGTTAAACAATTTTACAGAAAAATTATATGAAACATTAGTAGGTTTCTATGAAAAAGGTATTACAATGTACAGATTACGCAGAGATAAGTACTATATGTATGCAGAATGTTTCAGTGAATAGACATTGATATTGATAGCGTTTGCCAACTTAGTGTAAATTGATACTTCAAAAGACAAGTGAATAACCGAATTAAATTAACACACTTTTAAATTTAGCTGACAGAATTCGTCACATAGTGATTTTGGTAGGGTACCATTGAAAAACAAGGAGTACTGGACAGCTGTTTCTTCCTAGTGTGGGACTCCTTAACAGTGAGCACCCTAGATTACGCCCAAGGGGCTCCGGGTTGGAGAACATTCAACCCTTTACATCACTGAGCTGGTATCCAACAATAATTGAACCCAATTTTCATCAATTTGTTATATAAAAGTCTTCACAAACACTCTCAATTCAATAACAAATTCAAATAAATTGAAATGTTAAGTAGAAATAAAATATAATTCTGATTATGTTGAAGTCATGTTAACTGAGTCAAGATGATTTAAAATAAAACATATTTGTGTTTTTTGAATCCTCAGTGAGAATGAAAGATATGATATGAGGAAATGGAGGTAGTTTGTATATTTTAAACATAAATGAAATTCGATCTAGATTCATTGTGGTCGTTTGGTAAGTTATTTCATGTAAAGTAGATAGTAAGAGCCTCCTTTTTATTAAGTGTAATATGACTTAGCAGTTTGCGTAATGCTTCATCAATAAGCTTTTATTTATATTTGTAAAGAGCTTTTTTCAATAACTTTGATGTTTTTCACTTTCGGAACTAAAAACGAGCAAAATCAATTACCATTTTAAGACCAGTTAGTAAAAATAAGAAATTAGAATAAAACTCTTAACCTAACAGTCAACTTGAAATTGATGCATTTGAATCGATAAACTGGTTATAATTTAGCACATTTATTCAATGTAAATATATTTGTAGCTCTAGATATATTCAAAAAAGCCTTTGAACTTATTATATCAGAAGATAACCAAAATAAATGTAAAAATGTAGTTAACTTCTTACAATTAAATGGCATCTACAGAAATTACCTCTTGAAGTTAATGTCTGGTGAGCTAATACTGATTGCGATCGGGTGTTGTGGAGTCCTAGTGTGAAGAAGTAATTAGTGGGATGACGCAGCTAACCACTAGTGGCAATGGACTAGGTCGTTCAGATATATCGTGAAACGACAGAGTTAGAATTACTAACTTTTGGATGGTAGCCGCTTCAGTAGTTTAATAGTCAAACAGTGTTAGTGGAGCCTGAAGTTCCTAGGCCTGATTTTCTGGCACACTACCGCGAAATCCCATATAAGAGAGAAACAACTGTCCAGTAATTCCTGGTCCCCAGTGGTTGTCTGATTCAGATCAATTCCCAATAATTTTCATGGAATTTTATCCTAAATTCGCATTCCTTTAATTTCACTAGCTAAGATTATTTACAAATATAATTTATCCGAATGTCTTGCATGCACTGGGAGCATACGTTTTGTGAATCTACTAGCTCCTTTTGCAAGAAAATTTCTATAAAATATATCTATTTAGAAAAAAGCTATTCCTAAAGTATATTTTACAATGACGAGTGTTTTATTTTGCGCCAAATACGAGATACCATTGTACTGTCAAAACCGAGCTATTCTAGGTGTGACATGAATCAGTTTACCACTGTTGGAATATGGGAGATTTCATTTCTACACAATCGGTTCGTTAGTGTAAAGTTTCTTTGAATGGGAACAAAGTAGAATCCAAACATAATTTGAATGACTCCATAATTAGATTGATGGCGAAAGAATATCTACAACACAGATGAATGATCAGTTTATAGTAAGTTATTAATAAAGTCTAGACAATCAACAGTAAGGATACCAGTGTGTAAAGTCACAATAGCATAACCAACGATTATTTTATTTTCAAATAATAGTCAATCTTAACCTGAAGTCAAAGGTGTCTTTAGTCGAAATGTGTAAAATTTTTTAAAAAGGTAATGTCAATATGCTATTAAAATATTTGTTTAGTGCATAAAGTGGCATTTTTGTGATGTCCACAGTAGATCTCGTTGGGTTGATATGTTTATGGAGCTTAAATCAATCGTTGAAAAGTGACACTACACGATTTGCAATACAATGCAAACCGTAGGGAGACAATGATGAAAGTTTTTAGTTCTTATATGCATTCGTTAGTCTGTGATTCAATTTTATTTTTAACTATTTGAAAAGGTTTGTGCTCAGTCTTTTGACGCATTCTTTCATTGAAAAGTTTAAATAATAGGATCTGTTTATATAGAGTCTATAAATTGTTTTAGACAGATGAGCTTATTGATTCATTCTATTAAATTTCTAAAGAGAAATTTGCATTTAGGAAGATTCATGACGTGATTTAGATAACTTGGATAGACCATCGAAACCATTCCAATCGTTTCATAAATAGAGATTTAGAAATGATGTTGCCTTGTAAACATTATCTAATTCAGTTATTTATTCATTTTGTCAAGAAGCAACTCTAAATAGAATTGGTTAAAGTCAAAAATCAAACACTTTTACACATATATCGTTATTTATTATAATCAATCCAAACTATCGCTCAAGTCATGCCTTAGAAATGATATATATTCCAGGTTTTCATTCACTTTACTTGCATTGGGAAAACTGTTTTAACGAAATTCATTGAACTGAATAATACAGATATTAATGAGCTTCATCAGTCATTGCCTGTTATCCATCGTAGAGCATAGACCGCCAACCAACATCCTCCATCCAATCTTCTCTAGGCTCACCATTTCAGTTCTCTCCAATTGATATTCATTCTTTTTATGTCTACATCCGATTCCCGGCGTAACGTGTATTTTGACCTTAAGGATTTCAAGTTATTGCTTGTCTTGCGACGCAGTTTGATGATTTCTTCAATGTGAGTCTTATCTACCCCACTGCGTTTTTCCCATGGTTATTGCCATTTCAAAGACCTGATAAAGGAGGAGGCTTGGGTATAAGGTTAGCAACTCCATCCCGTAAGAAACAGCCTTACATAAAAAACGCTAGCCAGAAGAAAATATTTATCGAACTTTGTACTTTTTACAAAATAACTTAGAATTTGTTTTTAACAACGAATTTATTACACACTTTAACACTGACTTAGAATGATTTCGTGAAAATGGTTATTTGATTTTTTGTATTCACAGATTGATTTCCAGTGAATACAATTGAAAAAGCAAAGAACACCCAACAGTATTAACGTATCTTCATTGTTATTATGATATTTGATATGTATTAACATGATTTCTACAATTTGTCGTGTATAGTATTGTGTTGTGTAGTCATTAAATTATCTATTTTATGTAGGCTTTAAATAAATAAAAAAACTAATCCGATTATATTGCACCGGTTAATGTCAATTTGTCGTAATCTATGACGACAAAAAAGAATAATCATGGAAATGTTTTTTAAATTAGTGGAGGTTATTTGTATGTCATGTTTTCACTTTCGTAATAAAAAAATTCAAGGATTGGCTGTTTCAAATGTTGCAGTTGTCACTTTCATTTTCTGAACTTTTTCGCATATTCACAATCTTAAGTGTCATCATTTTGGATTTTTTTTATTAACGTGTAGTATTCTCAATCGTTATTTACACTTCTTCATTACAGTTGTTGACATGTTGATTTGGTGAGTAGATATCATTTTAGGTGAATACATTCCTTAGATTGTTTTATATTTTCATGCTTACATTTTACTTCCAAACAAAATAAATCAAGAAGAATGATTGATTACGTGTTGTAGAGATTGTGGAATGTCGATTTGATGTCACGAAGTGGTCTGAATTATTCAACCATTGATTACCAGGAAGTACTGGATGACTGTTTCGTCCTTGTATAGGACTCTTTAGCAGTACGCATCACTACTGGTTAACTTCCTAGCGTTATGGTAAGAAGACGTGATCAGAGGATTTCAACTATATCAGGTATGAGGCAATTACCTACCAGCGGCAATGAATGGGGTAGCACAAATATATTGGGAAATGATTGGACTAGAAACGGGGAACCAGCTCAGAGGTCCAATGACGTGTTTGCCGCAAGCCATAGAGTTCGTGGATTGATCCCTCATCAAGTCGTGAACTTGTATTGCTGAAGGGTCTCATACTAGGGGAGGGAGAAGAGGAATAGCTACTCAATACTTCCTGGTGATCAATGGTTATCTAATTCAGGTTATTTCGTGATATCAAATGAACAATGATTGAGCTTTCAGAATTTACTTTCGGACAACTATTTTATATAATTTGATTGTGTATGGATTAATAACTTTCATTATACGAGTTTGATGTTTTCCTCATCCAAACCTTCCGACTGATCTATTGACTATTATTATTCCCTTTTCATATCATGAACTGTAGCTAATTAGTTGTGTAAGTACTACTCTGGTTTTCTGTTATTCATTTACATATTTTATTTACGATGTTATTGCTCTAACTGGTCATTTATGTTGTGTAAAATATAAGCTTAGAATAACCGTTATCACTGAACTTTTAGCCCGTTCAAGTACTCTTCCTTCTCTATTCGAGACTAAATGTTTCTGGTTAAACTGATGATAGGCTAAGAATACCCAGTTGTCAGCCACCAAGACTGTTTCTTTTTGCTAACCGGAATTCAGTCAACCAGAAATCGACCAGCTAACAATTTCATGATTTTTTCGTGGCAATTCAATAGTGTTTATTTATGTTTTAAGCTTTATGGAAGATCCATTTTCAGTCTTCTTATAGAATAACACGTTTTTCTCATGTGTGATCTTGTTTACCCCAATTAACAAAATAGTATTATTAACAACTAAACAACACTGTGCCTAATTAAGATTATGCAGATTCAAGAATGAAGTCACTACAGATATGTTTCTTTGCAGCTGCCAATCTTGTTTTGTATATTAAGATCCTATGTAATCGTTGTATAAATTATATGAAACGTATCTACTTTTGTCATTTCACGAATATCGTTTTCCTCCTCGTGAACAGATAAAACTGGATGGAAAACTAATTGTCAATAGAAGATTAGATCGTGATCAGATTTGTCCTAAACAACAACATACAGATTCATCTCTTATATCTGTTGATTCAACACGAATCGCAAATATGTACACCAGCACTCACCAGCAAACTATCCTACAAGCAGAGAAAATATCTTGTTCAATAATTATACAGATAGGATTGTTTATTCATCAAAAAAGTTCTCTCATAAATAAGATAGACATGGAGGTAAATAATAAGAATCAAATTCGACTATTCCACATACGCATTAATGTTGAAGATATTAATGATAATGCTCCATATTGGCAAGGTCATTTACAAAGATTTCGTATAACATTCTTAGATGGAGATCCTGTTGGATCACGTCGTAACATACCCCCGGCTGTGGATGTTGATGTAGGAATAAATGGACACATCACTTATGAACTTATTTCAGCTAACTTATTTGATAAATCTAACATACCATTTAGTTTACTTGAAGATTCAGTTGACGGGCTTCATATATATGCAACCAAACCAATCGATCGAGAAGAACAGTCAGAATATAAATTAATATTAAAAGCGACTGATGGATTGTATGCATTATCAGCGTCTACCATGTCAGCATTATCGAACGAATCAACATATAAACGATTTACTTCAACTTTGTATATAGATATACTTATTGAAGATGTCAATGATAATACACCACAGTTTACTCAACCATTATTTACAACATCAATGCCAGTGGCGGAAACAACTCCAGTTGGAACGACAGTTCTTTTATTAAACGCTACTGATTTAGATTCAGGTATAAATGGAATATTTCATTTTAGTTTTAGTAAAGACCACTATTGGCAACCGGCTGAAAAAATTGCTAGATATTATTTCGATATACGTCCAAATGGTCAAATCATAGTTAAACAGCCATTGAATGTTGATAAACTCGATCAAATTAATGGTCGTACTAATAACAACAAAATGATTCTCTCTAGTCTAAGAGAAGTTCACCAATTAAGCTATGATATCAATGAGAATAATATTAATAAGGGTGAAAATGTGCAATTTCGTTTTCGTGCAATTGTAGAAGATGAAGCAACAAGGCCATATACACGTTCAAGTGAAGCTACTGTTATAATACTTGTCACAGATGAAAATGATGAATCACCGACCATTTCATTGCTTCCAAATCCAGAATTAATCAATGCGAATGCACTGAATAGTGTTGCAGGACCTAATTCGTTTAACTACTTCAGCGTCTTTGAAAACCAGCCTATTAATACTGTTGTGGCGACTGTACAAGTAAGTAAATTTGATAAGAATAAAATAAGTCAATCATAAGAACTAATTTACTTCGTTTTATTAACAGTGTGATTCTTTTACAGTTGATATTTTAATTAAGGTAGTTTTGTGGCAAAAGGTATTAAGTTTATTCATCTGCATTCGTGACAGATTTGTATTGGTTGGGTAACACCGGAAACCATTTAGCACTCGGAAGCTGTTTCATCATAGTATGGGACTACTCAGTAGTAAGTACTCTCAACAATTACAAGGAATTAAACCCAGGGACTTTGGTCTCACAGTGAACTCTTAACTACCTACGTAAAACATGTCTGACCAACACCTGGTGGTAGAATTCCTAGTTCCATCAATTTGCAATATAGTGCGAAGATCATTCATTGTTGTTGGTGATAACTATTTTACTCCCAACATGTTTAAACTCCACCAATCAAGATCAGTTTTCAGTGGTAGCCTGAAAAACATCAGTCTGTGAGTAGTACGAACAACTGAGCTTAATTTCCACAAAACCACCTAAATTTGTTTACAATAATCAGCTTACTACTAACTAAATTCAATATGTTTCTGATATTCTAGAGACAAGTAGTGACCAGTAGAATTCGGACATATTGGGAGCGAAACTATTATCATCAATGACAATGAATGACTATCGTACTATATTATAAATCTATGGAAGTGTGAATTCTATCACTGGACATAAGCTAACTCTGTGGTGGGGATGACTGAGTGTTCACTATGTCCCATGGAGTCCCTGGGTTGGATTTTCTGTCGAAAATCGTGAGTGCTTACTTCTAAGAAGTCCCATACTAGGGTGACATAGCTGTCCAGCGTTTGCTGGTTTACAATGTTACCCAGCCAACACCAAACTGTGACGGATACAAACAATTAAGTCATATTTAATGTTTAGCTAAGTCCACGACATTATATGTTTATTTTTCTGTGCTCCGGTTGTTTATATGTTACCATACGTAACTACAACCTTATTAGTAGGTGTAGGTTTAGATGGAGTCAGTCTAGTTTTAAATACATCTACCAGTAGGATGTTTCGCAAGGTTTGTGTAGATTTCCAGACGTCTGCAGTTCTTTTGGGATCTTTAATTCGTATAGTGTTATTAATTCAACATGATAAATTAAAAAAATAGTTTTTTTCATTCACCTGATACTTCAATTTAAATGAAACATTAATTGGATCATGTTTAACTGATGCAAGATAAAACACAGAAATTAGTCCATATCCTTTAATTCAGTTAAACAATATCAGAATCATGTTTCATTCTCCTAACGTTTCATTCATTCAAACAAAAGTGTTTGATATAATGCATGAACGCAAAACTTAAAAAGGCATATAATCAAATTTAAGTAGTATATGTTAACGTAAATTCTGTTAGGAATGTAGCAGTAGGCATTACTAATTCATCGACAAAAGTAACAAAAGAAACATGATATACTTATTAACTGAATTTATGTCTCATGTAACCGCTTATATGAAATTACATCTGATATATTTCAAATTTACTGTTTGTTAGGCATATGATCCAGATTTTGGTGGAAAAGATCAAGTTGAATGCAATTTAAAGGACTCAAATTTTTCTCTTGTACGACTTACTTCACAAAATCAACTAGATTCTGATAGGAACATTGCAGTAAACACTTTAACAGAATATCATCTAATTACGGCTAGAGTTGTAGATCGTGAAAGCACTTCACATCAAGTGGCTACTATTGTTTGCTCTGATATGGTTGGACATTATACAGAACGAAATGTTACTATACGTATTATGGATCAGAATGATAACCGACCAAAGTTTGTACATGATACGTTTTATTTTCAAGTTGATGAAAATTCTCCACTTGGTACTCAAGTAAAACAACATTCTCAAAAAGTTGTCAGAGATTATTTCAATGATAATTATCTAATTGGGCCATCACATGGGTTATCAGCAACTGATTTAGATATTGGAATAAATTCACAAATGACTTTTTTTCTATATGAAGATGGAATTAACTCGACTAAATTTAAGATCGATTCACATACCGGTATCATTACTACAATGGATGTGTTTGACAGAGAATTAAAAGAAAAATATACATTAACTGCCATAGCAATTGATCATGGAAATCCATCACTTACAGGAACTGCCAAAGTACAGGTATGCATAAAACCATTTTCTTATTCTCCTTCACTAGTCACTTCCAACCAAATGATAGAGTAACATATAAAATAGTTTGTTTATTTGTTTAAAGTTCTAAAATGGCGACTTAATCATAAAAACTGCTTAAGTCCCGTTTTCTATGTTGTGGCTTCAGGTTCTTGCATCATATAAAAATCAATGAAGTAGACGCATATTTACAATGGACACTGTTAGTCGTCGTTGTAAATTTCTCATCAGTTGTTTCTGAGATGATATTATTAAAATAATGTTAGAATGTCTTGTATTAAGTTGATAATTTTTCACTGTTTATTCTATAGTTTCAATGAAGCATAATTATTTGTTTAATGTAGAACTGTGTAATTGATATATCTTACAAGTGGATTAATGATGGGTAACTACCTTGTTGGAACCAGTATAGCTATCGATAACAGCAAGAGTGATTATCTTGTACCTTATAGGTCTTCTCCTATATTAACCAGTTCCAAGCTGGAAACAAAACCACAAGATTGATTGACTAAACAGTTCATGACGTATTCGTGATCGACGTTTTCATCTATTTCAGACACTAATTTACACTAACCAGAGAAACTATTAACTGAATAAACTTTATATGAACTATACGTGAATGAATATTTTGAGTAAAATATCACATTGGATTAGTTAATACAGTTAAACGTTATTTACATTTTGAGTTATTTCGAAACTAGATAACTATAACTTACATTAAATTTTGATGTCATGAACTGGTTTAAGTTAAACAACTACCGAAAGCCGGGAAGCACTGAACAATTATCTTGTCCAATTAAGGGACTTTTCTACAGTGCGCATAAATGACCCAATCAAAGTCTAGAGATCTTGGGTTAGATTTCCTGGTGGATGCCAATCATATGTGGTTTTAACGCATTTGTATTTTTAAGACTTAAGGAATTTCTTCTAATCTCCTATAAATACGGTGGCTTTCATCAAAAAAAACTCCTGAACTCTCATCTACTCCACGTTTCAATATCTATCTCTCAATCACTTTACAATAACTTTTATGTAAATATGTAGGAGAAATATCCCATGTTACTTCAGTCCTTTTTGCTTTCAGTTACCGTCGCTTATGATTACTTATTATTATGTTATTAATTCAAATGTGGATAACTGCTGTAATTCACCTGATGAGAACTAATAAAACAGAAATAAATTCATACTATTCCATGTTACTTTTTATTGTTACTTTATTCAAACATAGCAAGTGTCATATTAAACTAGACGAAAATGTATAATCACAGAAAGTGGTGGTGAGGAGTGAGGGTAGAATGATGAAGCATATGACTGTGTATTACTTATCACTCTGAAAATGAGTAATCAACAACACAGCGTGAGATACAAAGTATTAAGTGCTCGATATGCCTTTGTTTATTGGAACAAGAATAAATTCTTTTATTTCTTTATCCAAATATCTCCACACTCTTAACTTTGAAATAAAGACTGTTTTCTCTGGATCCAGAAGGGGAACAAACTACAAAGATATTTTAACCCCCCTGATAATAAGCTACCTAAGTAGCAGAGCTGTTTACTGAAGCATACTGTTTTCATGACAGTTCTACTATAAAAAGCGAGGTAATCTTGTTTTCCTTTTCATAAGTTTGTATTTATTTCATTTACATGAAAATATATTCAACTTGTGTCAGCAGATTCCAACAGCTTCTGTTAAAACCTAATTTCTTTAGTCATTTTATTGCAGTAATAATCCCATCTTCAATTAGAACTCATTTTCAATGACTTCAGACGATGTACTTTAAAATGCACTTGTCATAAACTTTACTATTTAGCTATCTCCCGTACTTCTGTCGCCTAGGATGAATCCTACGATTCAGTTATATTAATGTTCTATTCATTATAAACATTGTGCACTAACTCGACATACTATTGGGAAATCACAGTAACATTCTACCTCTTTTGGTTATTTTTTTAAGTTATGACTAGCCTGTTGTGTGAAACGTTAGAAGTTTTCTTAATGTCACTTACTGAAACTGTTCATAAACAGTTATTTATTCAAACTTGTTACTCTATTTATTATTTCATACTAAAAAAATGAAATCATTGCAAAGAGTGATATATAAGTAGTATTCAAATGAATTTATGTTCAAAATGGTTAGTACTAAGCTAATGCATAATGAAATGAATGGTTAGATATTTCTTACAATGTTTTGTACTTGATTTTAGATTATCATAAACGATCTCAATGATAATGAGCCAATTTTTTCCAAAAGTAACTATACTTTTCATATACAAGAGAATCAACCACGTAGTACAACAGTAGGTCAAGTATCTGCAACAGATTTGGATTCATCAATTTACGGCCCATTAGAATATGGCTTTGCTAATGATCAAGATTCAGTTAATTTCACAATTGATAAAATTACTGGCATTATTAGAAATCGTCAGTCACTTGATCGTGAAGAAAAAGCTCAGTACACATTTCGTGTTTTAGTTAAAGACACAAAAGTTAAACCATCAGAACTTAACTTAAATACGCAACAATCAAAAAGTATTCAGTATACTGGTACATCAACAGTAACAGTGATTGTTGATGATGTCAATGACAATTGGCCAGTATTTATTAGTCCTAATGCTACTTCAAACACCTTGGCTATTTCTTTGGATCAAAAAATTACCGGCTATAAACTAGCCTATATTCAAGCTGAGGATAAAGATGAAGGCAAAAATGGTTTAATCACTTATACTATTTTAACTGGAAATAATTATGGATTTTTTGGGCTTGACCCAGTAAGTGGACTTTTGTATTTATCAAATCCTATCAGTAATGGCGATAATGATAATAGTTATAATAATGTACTGTATAACATGTCAAACACATCTAACTTACCGTCTGATGACGAATTCAATCATCTTTTACGCAAATCCAGTATGCACATACTTACACTTGAGGCATGTGATCAAGGCGAAGACCCAAAACCACGATGTACATTATACAATAATTTAAAAATTATTATACAAAATAATAATGACAAGGATATACATAATTTAGAAAATACACGATCGCATTATAATTCACATATTCAATTGTTAAATTTACCAGAGTTACCAGGATTAACATCGGGATCAGCAATATCATCATTAGCTTATAAGCAACATCAACTAAATCAAGTTCAAAATAACTTAGATTCCATTCAAGGAACCGGTGACGATAATATTCATCAAAAGACAACAGGCTTCAATTATGGAAATCTATTGATTAATAAGCAGATTCCTAAAGTTATTAGTTATACAACTAATGATATTATGATTACATGTCTATCTATTATATTTTCTTTGGTTCTCATTGCTACGTTAATACTCGTTTGTTTGGTTCGTAGAAAAGTAGTATGGTTTAAAAATCAAACTAAGAAACGAGGTAAGTAGTGCATTCCATTGAAGTTATTGTTTCACTACATAGATTTAAACCAGTGGATAATTCGTCTTGTTAAATATTTAAAAGTATCATACTGTATATCATGTACACCATACTTTCCAAAAAACTTGAATTTATATCTCAATTTGTAGGAAACATAAATTATTTCAAGTTTCATCTATCTGTCACAACTTAGAAAACGTAACATAGAATAAAACCGATTGTCTACCGTCGTTTATGCAAGCTTAGTTCATTAGTTTTAATGTATCGAATTTCCATAAATGAAGTAGTTTTCTAAATAATTCTCTTCCTCGTCTAATAGGTAGTGTTTAACATCTTAGTAACATTACAACTTCATTAAAAACGGTATATAGGTTCACCGTTACTCACTGCAGTTGGTTAGGCACGTTTGGAATAAGCTATTGATGTCACATTAAAATAATAAGCAAATAATATTAGTTACATTAACTTAAAGAGTATCCAATATTCAAGGTAGGTGGATGGGGGAGGGTTAATGCCAAAGACCAGTCAACCAATACGTGCAATCAGTTATACACTTTTATCCATAACCTAATAAGCTTGGTGTATGATATGCATCTTCTGAAGAGATAGAGTGGTGTCAAAGAGTTTCTTTTGTGTTGCAGATAATAAATATCGTTTAACTTCATATTATTACGGTGGCATATCAGTCAGTTTATCGAAATAATCTGCCTAAATTTTATATTCAAAACTGTGATGAGATTGATAGATGGGTGCAAAATCAATGGCCGCTTGATGGATTCTAGTTCACCAGGTGTCTTTTGATAAATAATCCATAATCTATTTATATTTTGGAATTTTGTCTCTGAAAGCTAATCTTCCTTTCTTTGATAATTGCACATGTACCTAATTTCATCATATAATAATCGAGATGTGTTTATAGGCCATATGTCCTTGTATTTTCATTCACCATTGTTATTCGTTATGTTACATTATGCATCCTGAAGTTCTACTGGTAAGTTATAAGTGAAAAAGTTCAGTCATATTGGAAGTGAGATCGTGGATAATCGTTACCTTATATCACAAATTGGTGGGAGTTGGAATTCGATCACTAGACTCCATCTGGCCCAGGGGTGCAGACAGTTTAGAGTTCGCTATATGACCTGTACTCTCTGGATTAAATCTCTATCAAAATTGAGGGTGTACACTTCTAAGGAGTCTAATACTAGGAAAAAGTATCTTTCCAGTTCCTTATGGTTTTCACTGGCACCCACCCAATATGAAACTGTGACAAATGCAAACAACTAAACTCGCTACCTATCTCCACAAAGCCACCTCAATTAAGTATTGTATAAATAGCACAATGTACGATTATCAATAAAAATTAAAAGAAAACTCATGTTAGATTCACAGAGAAAATTAATACTCAAGAAGGTATTAATGAATTACATACGATAGATAATTCGATTTGGAAAATCAGATATTTCCGAATTATGTTAATATATGTACATATACATATGGTCGTAAGTGAAAAGTGTATTATTACCAGGAGCTACAATCTAAAATATTATATTATCAGATACTTCATTCTTATATCCAAGTTTAGTCTAAGTTAGATACCTATAAAAACCAGCAGACATTTAATAGCTGTTTTGTCGTAGTATGATACTATTTGACAGCAGACATTCACAACCCCACCAGGGAATCGAGCCAATAATCTACTGGTTTCGCGATGAACGCTTAAGCGTTAGACCATTACGCTGATATCATAAGGTTGGTATATTTTATTCGTTTAGCTAACAGCTTTTTAACTGGATAGAATGTTAGAGTTCTGAATGTTATTCAAAATTAAATTTTAGATTTACGACTTATTTTTATTGGTATTTTTTATCATTGAATTTCTGATGTCAGATTTAAAATTTGGTTCCATATAATTCAATTCATTAATGGAATAAGCTGTTGTTAAGCATATTTGATCACTTTCAGTTGTTGTTAAGCTCTTTTTTTGAGATTATTTGCAGGTCAACCTTCATCTCATTTTTCTAGCTATTGTAAAAAATTTTAGCTTCTGTAAGGTTACCAGTAGTGCAGACAAAAATATAAACTCAGGTTACGATTAATAACCATAAATATACATTATTACAGCAAATCCTAAATATTTTCAGGTAGAATATTTAAAAGTCTGAATAAAAAACTAAGTCATTCACTGTTTTGTGTTAATTTGATATCATGAATCAGTTCGAGTTAGATAACCAGTGACGATCAGGAAGCATTGGAAAGCTATTTCAGCTTAGTATAGGACTTTTAAGCAGTACACAACCACAAACTCACCAGAGGTCGAACGGAGAAACTTCAAATTTCTCAGTGAAGGCTTGACCATTTGACCACTTAGCCAACCGCAAACGGTTGACGTTTCTAATTTCAGTGAATTTGCTATCAAAATATGACTCGTTTCTGAGTTTCTTCATCCTAACTGTCTTTACATAAATATAAATGAAGTGCAGAAAAAATCGAACTAGTGGTTTACTAATCCAATCTTGTAAACGATTTGAAACATAAAAGTATTTATATCTTCCTCTTGATGTTGTCATAGATTGAAATTAGTTAACCTTTGTTGCTACATGTGAATTCCAAGTAGAATACCTGGATACGATAGTAGTTCATAAGTATATTTAAAGATTGTAGATGGTGAATGGAATTCAAGATAGACAATTGTTCCATTTGAGATTCATCAACTAAGTATACCTGCATATACATCCGCTGTACAAGTGTAGATACCTAGACTCAGTATCTTGGTGGTGAATACTGTGATGCTTGACACGAAAAGAATGATTCTGAGTCCTGGTGTGGGCATTGCCACTAGGATACAGGTACATCCAGCTGACACACACCCAATAGGATGTAACGGGCCTTCTTGATTCTATTTGCTTATCAGTAATATATTCTGCTTTTACCTTGAACACGAGACTCTTTTTAATACACTCTGACTAAATTATATCAAGATGTTAAAATATGCCTTATCGTTTAAAGATTAAGTCTATTTTCACTAAACCTACTGGATTAATTGAACTTTCAATAATCGAACAAAAACACTTAAGAAAAAAATTTATGATAATAAATTGATTCTTTTAAGGAACTAAAATACTAATTAGCTAAGTAAAGTAAAAGAAAATATATTTAACTATAAATTGTAATTAATTTAATTACTTTACATCTATAAATAAATTCTCGGCAGTTCCATACTTACTTAATACTTGCATCTTATTCAAATAATCTGTACATATCTTATTATTTATTTCTTTAGCAAGATAAGAACAATAACTATACAAATGCAAATGAAAACCTTACGACGTATTTCAACTATATAGTAACATACATAACTTGATTACGCAATGTTTATATATGAGAATGATATTATGATAAAGGTTATTACAGAGAAAAAAGATTAGCAGATCCAGAAATAAGCAATAAAAATAAAAATTAACCAAATGAACAAATATTGCTATACTAATTATATGCTAGTATTTGGATGATTAATTCCATTATACGAATTAACAGTGGAGTGTTTTAGATATGAATATCAGCAATGTAGTGATTGTGCAATTCTACTACTTAGTAGATAAATTATTATTTGTGTTATAATTACATGATATGGCTTCTAGTGAAATTATCAGATATATTGTTTAGATATAGGTGCTTCTGACTCTTAAGTTAGAAAATGTCATACTTCATGGATTTTGTCTAGAATGATAATGAAAGCTCTGTAATTGAACCATCCAGCTCAGAGAATGATATGTAGTCTAAACTATCCCCCCCCCCCACCCCTGAACTGCAAATCTTCTCTACTATCTTGAAGTAATAATATCTAGGTATTTTCAATAAACCAGAAATTAATCTAATGTTTGTACCCAATTAGAATGTTATATGAAATGCATTAAATAAAATTATCGAAAGTAGTAAGTGAGCTTTATGATTATGAGGTTTAAAATATAATAACATACTGTTTTAAGAAAACTTATGTAAATTCATTGCTTTGTTAATTATGTACTAATCATTGAATTGTAGTTTTTTTTTATCAAACTTACCTCCAGTTCACTGTGAAAACTTAATAGAAATGATGAAATTGACATTCGGAGAAATTTCATTTTAAACTTACAACATAATGTTGAACAATTAAATTTCCAGCTTTTGCCTAGATCTTATTGTGAAAACAATATCTTAATTTAAAATATATAAGTTAGCTTAGGAAGTGAGAATGCATATTATACAAACAAAACCTCATGTACTGTATTTTCATTGCTTTCCTATGCATTATCATCTATAAACTGTATGAACACTAATAAGAATTAAAAGGTGACATTATGAAAATAACAAAATACAATCTTTGGAATACTTATAGGCATAAAAATGTTTCCTACTTCAATTTACCAACAACTTTCTCAAAATATCATGTAATGCACTTTACAGAATCTGAACGTTATTTACGTTAATTCTGATGTGTCCCTTTTATTACCTTAAACGAAAAATTACTTTAACTTAATTACATTATGAGTAGAACACACATGATCTACTATGAATCTTCAGTTTTTATTAAATAACAAATGAATACCTACATTTATGTGGTTTATTGAATCCTCTTTTATCCTTTAGTCACTCATTCGAAATACATCATCTTTTTTTATGTGTATAAAATATCATTTTTTGAAGAATTATATATATATATATCACTAAACCTGCATTTCCCTAGAGAGCGATAGAAAAGGAGAAAAGATACAGAGAACTCAAGATCCATATTCACGTCAGTGAATGTGATAGTATTGAGTGTCTAAAAAGACAAATAAACGGGAGTATGATAACATTATAAATAATAATTATTATTACTATTATGATTATTATTATATCACTTGCATAAAGCATTTGCATAAAAATTATGAGAACAAACGTTGTTTTTAGAAAAAAAAACACTGAAGAAAGTAAAAATAACAAAAATAATGTTTATATTTCAATAAATAAGAGGAATTTATTAGAGAGTTTAACTTCCAGATATTCATACGCAGATATACAATTAAACTACCAAGTGACTGTATATAATCTAGATAATCAATATTCTGTGTAGCTTCTATTAAACTTTGATATAACATGCTGTTGATTATTCATTATGGAATTGAAACAACTAACTTCAATTCCCATGCATATTTTGTGATTTTAGCATATTACATCGTCAGAATGATCATAGAACTTAAAACAGGTGAATAACACTTGATATTTCTTAAGTTGATTAAGCAGCTGATCCTATCATCTAAAGAACGTTTAATTTTATTCATTTCCTCACTTGAACGATAGGATTAACGGTTGTAAACTATCTGACTTTTCTATAATTAGTTACGTCCATGCATTTGACTGAAGCTTTCAAATGCTTTGATTAATAAACAAAATAATTCCGCTATATATAATTTTTATGATGCCATAGCAATTAGCACGTAAAATCCTAACCTTTGTATCTATAAGAAGCCATTGATGAACCTAGAACTGCCACGAAGGATAATCCGCATTTTTCCTGTCAGTAATCGTTAACATACTTGCGAACACAGTTCATTAATTATAATAAACAATATATTTGTACATTTCCATGGAGTACTAAATTATTAAGTCCATCTTTGGTAAGGATATCTACAGTTCATTAAGCTTTATTCTGATGCTTTTAATTTGCTTCTTAAATTCATTTATATTTATTACATAGCCAGGTCATGTTCAGTATATTCTAGATCCATCAGTTCCAATATAAAAATTTTGTCTTTAGCGAATCTTAGTAATCAGATTATTAATAATTTATCACTTATGTCATATATTTTATTCGCATAAATCAATAAATCCCCTTCTTTATGGTTACGTAATGAAGCCACTTTAAATAATTTCTAGGACTACTACTCCATATTTGTTTAAAATACATATATTTGATCTCTATTACAGTCTTGTCTATCCTTCAAAGAACAATGTACGTAAAAATTTTCATTGATATTAATATAATGCATTAGGACTAATAACCCATATGTATCAGAAGATAATGCAACGGGATTTAATGAATTCAGAATATTCTGTTAATGTTTTCGTCTTGGCTCTGTTTAAGTTATAATTCATAGGTTGAACACACTGACAGAAGTACAGCTAGTTTGGAGTTTAATCATAGATATATCTGTACTTTGAAGTCAGCGTTAAAAAATTTAGTTAGGATCACTAACTACAAATACCATGATGCTAAGATGTTTCCAATTATAATATTTTGATAACCATGGTTAACATTTAAATTTACTAGTCAATCAATGGAAAGCAAATAATATTATCCAAATGAATCAATATATTTTAGAAAATATTGGTGCAAACACTTTATTAAGGTTTTCGGTTGCCTGGATTTATCCCTAATTGATGTTCGTAACGTACCATTGAAAACTAGGCAGCACCGGAAAACTGTTTCGTCGTAGTATGGGACTATTCAACACTAGGCACCCTAGATCCAGCCCCGGGGACTTCAGGATAGCAAACGCCTAACCCACCATACCATGGGGTTGGTATCCAATAGTAGAATACACACTTCCATCAACTTGGGATATCGTGCGAAGATCATGTATTATCATCGGTGGTAACTGATTCATTCTCGATATGTCTGAACTCCACCACTGAGAACTTATCACTACAACTTCAGTAGCATCCTGGTTATGTGGAGTTGGTATCAAGTTTTAGTTGGTTGAATTTGTCACAGATTGATGTTTGTAGGGTGTGCATTACTATGAAGTCTCATAATAAGACCAGACAACAGTCAAATACTCTCTAGTTTCCAATAGTACTCTACCAACACTAATCTGTAACGAGTTCAATCGATTAAACTTAATAATAATGTCCATAAACCACCTCAGTTCAATCGCCCAATATATCACTAGCGAATGTCCCTTTATTCAGTCAACATTTTAATTCCATCCTCTAAATTCTTAAAGTTCATAAAATAATTTTCACTAGTGAGTTTGCTAACCAAAAGTAAATTATAATTAACTACTCATGTCTACAAATGAAATCTTTTAATATTGACGAATATAGCCTATAGACTTTCTAATAAATCAATTCACTAAGCATTAAGATTGCTTTCCATAATCTTCTTTCTGATTATTATCAAACTATTCAAGCATAAATGAAGTTTTGTGAATATAAGGTAACTTTTTCTTGTATTCATGACGTTTTACATGATAAATTGTACAATCTTAATTATTGTAAGTGAAAACTTTAGAAACATTAACATCGTGAACAGTTCTTTCTCTTGTTTATTGATTATGTAATCAGTTGTTTATTTAACAGAAGAAACTTATTTGAAATAATTAGATTCAGTCACACTTGATAAATCATGAAAATAATTTTTTTTCTTTATGCATAGTCAATTTATTTTGAATGAATAGTGAATAAAAATTCTAAGTAAGGAACTTGCATTGATGAAAGTTGTTATTCACAGTTTGTCAGTAGATTTAACAAGGTACTCAATAAACAAAATATTTATGACATGTATGAATATTATTAGAAGACGACAGTGATGACTGAACTTAGGATTCATTAGTGAATATAAATTTAATCAAGTTTCAGTTGTAGTCACGCAAAGAGAAAGTAAAGAAAAATACACATTGATACTAATGATTAAGTACAACAATATATTTTGAAGTATCTGGGTCTAGATAAATGTAAAACAACTAAAATCATGTAAGTTGGGTGATTAATTGATTCAACACTCGATACAACATAGAACCTATGACTTACAGTAAGTAGCTGGAAAATGGTCAAATCAGGTGTATTGTACTTTCAGTCTCTCTTCACACTATATCTGTTAGTCATTGATAAGAACATTAGTTGATTGCACTGCACCTAGTTTTAACAGTTCATGAATGATAGGCAGTTCCTACTTAGTTATTAGTCATTCAGTAAATTATGCTATAAGTACATCATAAAAATAAATATACATCACAAATACATACATTAATTAAAGTCGAAAGTATGCTATCTAAGTTAGTACTTTTTCTAGTAGGTTACGTCCGTTGAGAATTATTTGCTGCTAGAGGTTAAAGTTGAAATTCAGTGTGACAGATGACTTTTTTTATTTCCTTTCAAGGCATACAAAACGCTAACAGTTCGATTTCGTTTTACGTAATTTTACTATTTGTTTATAAATATTTAACATGAAACAACATGGTTCCAGTTAACGGTATATAAAACCGGTGGTGAAATATAAACCAATAGAATGTAAGTGGATCACTAGTTGTTTTAGGCATACTATGTCAAGTTTGCCTTCGATTGTTATCCCATATTTAACTTCCCTACTTGTCTCAAAGTTTTCTACCTATTCGTTGCTTCATTAGTTGTCTTCTACTTGCGGTGCATTGTAAAATGTTGTCCTAGAGGCATCAGAACATTAAATGGTCAATGCCATATTATTATATATAACTACTTGTCTTAGAGAAAGTCTTACTTTTGATATCACTAGTTTCTGTTTATAGAAAATAACTTCAATACACGTTGAATTTTCTGAATGATGAATATCGCAACAAAATAAAATCATCTAAATATCAACGCACGAACAGAATGGTTGGAATATGTTTAAAACAACAATTGCTAAACCTACTTAAGAAAATATTTACCTTATATGGAAGAATATAAGTATCAGTGATTAGAGAAAATGAAATTTAATTTGTTTACATTCAGTTTCGTTATACATTGTTTCCTGTTTGTGAAAAATAAACAGTCACCATTGTTTCACTTTCTATGGATTAAAATGAATGAAAAATCTATTGTTCTTCGTTGCAGTATATATATATATATATGTATATATATATATATATATATATATATATATATATGAGGGAGAGAGTTGATATGCCTGCAACTGAAGCTGACATGAAGCACGATGTTAAGTAGCCTGATTTTGAACATGACTAGTTTAAACCTTAAGGAGTAAGATATACTCTGTAGGGACAAATTATTTTACAATGCAGTTTTATAAATACTTAATATACAAATAAAATGTAAGTTCGTAGACACCTTTTCGCTTTTTGACTTGATCAACCATCATATAAAAGGGGATAGAAAGCTTGTTGGATGATGATCTACAAAATGGTTTGATCAACTGTAAAGCGAATTATATCGAAATGGAAAATAAACCAACTGATTAGGTTAGAGGACTTATCAGTTTTGTGAATGCATTCATATTATTCAAGATATAATCAAATATTTTGTTCACGTATAATTAATGATAGTTATATATAAAGTTGTAAGTCGGATTAAACTGCCGATTTAATATGTATCCGGCTGTAACTGTAGAGAGTGTTGACTGTTAATCCAATAACCCGTATTAGACAATCATTGACTAACAGGAAACACTTGACAACCGTTTTGTTCTAGTATGGGACTCTTCAGCAGCGCGCATCCACGATCCTACCAAACATTGAGCCCAGGGCCCTCTGGCCCCCATGTGGACACTTTGTAACTACACAACTGAGTCAGCTTCCAGCGGTTGATATTTTCAGAGCATTCGTCGTGAAACCAGAGGTTCCTGGGTTTTATCACTGATGTAGTTGTGAATCAGTACTGCTGAAGAGCCCCATATTTGGACGAAACATTTGTCTAATGTTTCCTGTTGGTCAGTGGTTGTCTAATTCAGACCGATTTGTGATATTAAATTAATGTAACTTAATATGACTTGGTACGTCCCATTAATTAAAGTAACTATATTCCTACTTTCATATATAAACCATATTGGGTGTTTATAGCTCAATAGTGAATAATCCCACTGTCAAGTTATGAGATTCAATAGTTCTTCTTATCATTTTTTAATGATAACGATTAAATAACAATAATAAACCCATAGTAGATATGTTGTATTATTTATTTGGTAGTACACTTCCTTCGCATATAAACTAAAATTTACTACCAAAGTTGCATACCAACATTGAATGGCAAACATTTTAAATAAAAATATCAGTTCACCGTTCACATTTTAAGTTGATTTAATTCATTGAATGCTAAAAAACATGAGATAAATATCAATGTTACTTAATTTCATTTTCTATAACTGTATACTCCTGTTATTTATCTCATCAAAGTAAGTTGCAAATCTGTCAAAAATGTGTAACGTGAAAATTTACTATAAAATCACTAACCATTTTAGTTTCAATTTACAAATTTTAGCATCGTTTTCGTAAAAGTTACTCTTCCTATATGACATTTATTATTACTATTATTTATTATTATTATTAGTAGTAGTAGTAGTATTAGTAGTATGAATTACTAGTTTTCTCCCATAATGGTCATTCACAGTTATAGTCTTTTTCTCTCTGACATCTTATTTATCTTAATCTATATTCCCAAAGTACACAATAGTCATTTAAATGAAATGAAGGTTCAGTGTAGGTTTTTTGCTACAAATCGCCTTATTTCTAGGTTCATTTAAGGTATTGTGAGTGCCTTCTATTTTTCTTCTTTAGTGGAATAGAATGATAATACTGGTTATAGTTTTTTCGTCATTTGTAGTTAAAAATCTACTATTAGTTACTTTCTATACACTTCATTCAAAACAAAGAATATAGTTTCCTTTTAGTTAGTGGTACTTATTATTTTATCTATACTTCTTACTACGGTAAATTAATGGATAACTGATGGTATTTATTTTAACCCATATATATATATATATATATATATACCTCTGAACCCAGGGTATGGATACAGTGAAATCATTCTAGGCAAAATTTTCCTCTTTTTTCTATTGAACATTATACATTTAGGTAAACATGTATGTTTGTATTTAGACATAATCTATCTAACAGAGAGATAAGTTAGCAATTTTATACTGAAATAACTATTGTCAAACATGTATAGTATCATTTTTTGTAATTTTCATTCAACCATAGAGTTTTTCATTCATTCACTAGGAGTATGTATGTATAAGAATGAAAACCAAGGTGGATATTTATCTATATGCACAAAGAAAGAAGGAGAATTATCAAAGAAAAGTATGAATAAGAATAAACGTTTATTATTGTCAAAAATTAGAGAATGAACTCATTATTAACATGAACAGTTGTCTCCACTAACAAAATGATTCATAAAATCATTTTAAATAGGTGCATTTCCTAAAGTATCCAATGGATGGCTTAAAGCTACAGAATACACTGATGGCAATGAACACATATTCACTGAAAAAGGAACAGCATAAAAAATGACAAATTTAGGTCTTATTGATGTTTAGTTCACTATTTACTTATTTTAATAATAATTTGTAATTGTAAGGAGTGACTGTAGTTGGATATACATTCAAGCGCCGATAGTTAATCATAATAGGTACTCTTTAATAATCCATATCCATGTTACTATGGAGGTTTCAAAGTAAATAATTTTCATTCACTAAACCTATTTAATGATATAGTTTATACAGACTAAAAATCACATCAAGATATATCGGATAGTCTCCCAAAGCTCTGTTGACGTGTCACTGTGACTTAAATCATTAATTTCTACAGTCAGGGATGGATACTATTAAGTTTGAAATCTGATTCTCACGAACTATGAAAGCGAGTTAGTCTTTTATTTGTATTTTGTAGCGTACATTACATACTGTATCTATTTGATATATATTTATCAGTAGTCAATTAGAGTAGTTAGTGGGATAGAAGAAGGTACAACTGGGTCACTGTATGAGTTCACTGAGACAAAGAACCTAAACAAAAACACTTCTAAACTGTTATGTTTTCTGCTAATCTTTAATCTAATATTGCAAAATGGTAGCTTGAATGGCATTTCATCTAATTCATTTTTGGTAATTGAGTATAATAACTAGACAACCATTTACATAAATGCATATAGAAGTCGTTTGTACTACGTCACTGTATTTATGGTCAGTGGAGATTGCACAAGGATGCGTATATTAGATATAGTGATATTTAACACTTAAAAGTATTTCAATTCCCTGGCAGAATCGAGGGTATGCACTGCTAGGGAGTTACATACTAGAACGAAAGAGATGTCCAGTATTTTCTGGTTTTCTGTGTTATCCAATTAACATCAATCTGTGGCAAATATAAACAATTAAACCTAACACCTGTCTTCACAAAACCATTTTATTTCAATAATAAATTAAATAATCTTTTTCTGTCAGAAATGCTTAATAACAACACTAACACGATTATTCAACAGGATTTTCGTTTAGAAAGGCTACAAATGTAATCTAACAATATAGTATATAACAATTTATCCATGAATGATACTACACAAAAGTAAAAGTCAAGTAAAACAAGTAGGTTTAGCTAATAGATGTAGAAGTAGTGGTATTAATATAAATTATGTGGTTTATGGCTGCAAACATTTTTACCACCATACATGTATATTACATGTTTATCTAGAAATTACAGTAACTAGTTTGTTTAGACTTTTGTAGCCTAACAATAAACTATCCATAAAATTTTTCTGACCACCCAGTAAGATACACCCATTTGCTTTATTGAATAATCTACTATTACCCTGGAAACTGATGATCCTAGATTAACTGATAATGCCATTTTAGCTACTTCATCATTTAATTAGTCACTGTAGCCAAACATTAATCATTGATTCATTTTGGATAACAACCGTTATATAGAATAAGTTTATATAAGTATGTGTTCTGTTTTTCGAAAACAATATCAACAGATTCGTATTGTCAATAATAAGTGAATTGAATAGAAACTGTGGTCTATGCATACTATTACATTATTCAAAATGTGCACTAAAGTTGGTTTCGATAAAATGTTAGACGAGTGAAATTAATTAAATATAATCATATGAAAATGTTAAACCCTATGAGATAATTTTATTTTGATATTGGCTGTAAAGGTTTTGATTACCTAATCAATGAGATATTATCATTTTTTTCACTTCTTTTCACTTAAGTAGACTGTGAGTAATGGTTTAATTAGGTTATGGATGATGTACAGTAAATTGATTGATATAAATTTCATGGTCTGTAGATAACCTAATGTCTACAAGGCCTCAAGATCCTGAGTATGATTCGTTGTAAAGTAGTGGCTGCATACTGACTGGGATCGGGATTGAATTTCTCAGTTGAAACTAATCTGTAACTTAAAATAACAATTTTTTATACTTGGTATTGTTGAAAGTATAATGGGTATATCATGTTGGTATTCTTGCTCACATTAAAAAACACAGAAACTAAACTAGATACTAATAACCTGATAGACATGCAGGAAGCATTACTGCATAGACGTACCATAAATGCACATCTCATGTTTAATGTTGAAATACATAGAGACGTAGGTGAAGTGGTAATGAGCTCTCCACTAGAGTCCTTAATAGTCGACTTTTCCCTAGCCAAACTGTAAAATGATTCACTTGCTAGCTCATTAGAAACTTGCCGTTTTACTGTAAATATATATGGATAGTGTATTAATTCTTTACAATCACCAGACTTATCGACCTAAGATTCTCGGACCGTTTAGCGAAGCTAACCAGGCTCTTAAATTTACATAGGAAGAAAAAAATGAAGAAGTGATAGCGCTTCTGGACGTTCTGCTTACGAAAATGATACAAACTTCAATAATAAGGAACATAAACAAGAAAACTACGTGGACAGGATAATACACAAATTTCCAAGCCTTGTTCCTCTACAGTATAAAGGAAACCTACTGAAAAGCCTTCATTATAGAATAATAGTATGCTTTGCCGACACATTCGATAAAGAGATGAAAACCTTGTACAGATCCTCGGGAAGAATGAATTGTTTGTAAATAAACGGCCGTAAAAGGCGATTTACACAGCAAATGACAAACCGCTCTTAATATGGCTATTTTTTGCAAGGTAATGCACACAGTGAAGTGTTAATGATGACTCTACTGAGAGCCATCCGTAAAACATTAAATGCAGGAAAACTTAAGCCAATGTTTTCTACCCTGTCGTTATTGGTACCGAGATTGAAAGATAAATTATCTAAGCTTACCACATCTTTTGTTCAGCTGTTATTATAAGGCAAGTTTTATTGGAGCTGTTCCAGAACTTTGATTCTCTATGCTCGTTAGCTCCCCTCCCAGCATGGTATAGCAAGGACGTTGTTAAAAACATCAACAGTTCCGTAAATTACGCTTATCTTATCCAAATATTACTTTCATTTATCTTATCATTTCCAAATCTCTACGCTGTCATTGTTATTATTATTAATCATGGGTACACACACTGAATTGGAATATCATTCAGTCTACTTCTTTATCTCTCTTACTTAACATCATTTCATATATGACGTAATTTTTAACCAAGCATTTGATCTGATTATAACCCTTCTTATCAGCAGCATTATTATACGTATACAAATGCGAAGAATTTTATTTATCACTCAGCCCATCTTACAAATTTTTACTTAGTGAGCATCATTTAAAGCATGATTCGACCTCTGATTGAACACTTAATCTGAGTATAATCTTTTTTACCGCTGCGTGCCTATATATTTGATTGGATTCACCGCAGATTGATGTTGGTACAGTACCATTAAAAAGCAGGGAGCACTAGATAAATCTTTCGTCCTACCCTACAAATCCCATCAACTAAATTTAATACCAATCTCCTCAAAACCACCTCATTTTATTAATCTTATTATTTCAAGTGTCGTATCACCGTATACAAGTTAAGTAAATTACGTATTTATTTTAAGACACGCGTTTTGTCCTATTTGGAACTCGTCGGCTGTATGTACCTGCATCCCACTGTTGATGTTCACAGTGGGATTCGTACAGTCCGTTTCGTGCCAAACGCCACCGTGTTCAGCACTAGATTACTGAGTTCAGACAGAAACTGACCAGCTTCAGTCTATAACAACTCATTTAGAATATACAAATTCATCCTAAAGTTACTTATTTTTTATTTCATTATTAACAATCGTCATTTACAAGGCAATCCTATATTCATTTGGAATAATCCTTCTTACCTAAGTGACGTATTTGACTCAAAAATGGTCATTTTTCATAATTGTTCATAATCGTAGAACCTGATGAGAGTCTGTCGAAAAGAATATTCTTCATTTAAACGTTTTCGTTTTAGATAAATTTAATCAACTCATATTATTCTAAGTATGAAAAATTAGAATGTAAGTTGTTGTTTCTTTCAGTTGTAGTATATATTATTTGACTCTCGAAAGGAAAAACAAAATTGTCATTAATCCACGTAACTTATGTCTTACTAAAACTCTAATTTTTATCGAAAGTATAAGTCATTTGCACCTGACTTATATTACTAGATGCTACAGATAAAGAACCAAACTCATCATCATTCAAATGTATGTTGTAAAATAATCATAAAGTCAGAATGCTGACTGATGAAAGGTAACCGGGCAAATGTCAACCAATGAAAAATATTTGTATTTAAAAGATCAAATTACTAATTACCACATTTTTTAAATTTTCATTTTAACCAGTGAATCAAATAGAAAATGAACCTACTCAACAGTTGGGAGCTCCAAATCACTGTTCAACTTCATCAATAAAGAGTCATCATATGACATCGTTTGGACATGGTAAATTATTGAGTAGTATACATGAAAATTCATCAAGTATACATCATAATACAGAATTATTATCTAAATCAACAATTAGCAATAAAAATAACAATAATAATCATGAGAATAATTATGATGTCAATTTTGTTAGTATACAAAACTCTTTAAACAATTCATTTATCTCACCTGATGAATGTATATCACCAGGAAGTATTTATCATTTAATAACATCATTGTCGCCAACACATGCAACACAAACAACACCAGCAATAGCGATGACAACCACTACTGACTATAAACAATATGGATGTAATACACAGAAATTAAATCATAAACTCAACCACTTGGTAAGTTATTGTTGATGCTGTACATTTTTATTAGCTTAGCTATATAAAATGCCTTTTTGCAACACATTTGTGCTGTAACTTCGTTACCTGTTGTATAACTATAATTTGGTTTGTCAGTAGAGAAATACGCCTAATTTCACAGCGATTACAAATAGAGTGATTGCTGTAAGAGAAACGAAATATATATGCTTAAAATAACTTAGTATAGGAGTTTATACAGTGTGGATTCAGTTCATTATAGACTGTGTTTTACATTATATATATGCATGAACAACAAAAAACTGACAAATGTGTATGTCGATTCAAGTTGCCACACCTCAACAACACAGCAAGATTGACACCATATCGGTAGAAGTAGTAGCTACTTCAATGATAGTAATGATAAAAATAAGAAAGAGAGGATAAACAGAATATGGTCCAGGAATAAAGAATTTGTTCGTGGAAAGAAAGCTATGAAATCAATTAGAGCTCAATTTAAGGAAGGACAAAGTGTATACACCTCCGCCACTATGACCGATTTCGAACTATGTCACCTACAGTCTCCAACGATTGGTCAAGACGTTTGCACGGAACCCAACCAGGTAGTGTACATTTACCAATACGGCTCAGACCATTAGACAGTGACTTCATGAACTCATATCACGTTTTGATTTGTCTGCCCCTAGCTTTCTTTCATCCTACTCCTAAATTAGTTATCATAGCACGTCGAGGTAAATGGTAGTTTGGCATGCGTAACACATAACCCAGCCATCTCAGCAAATGATGATTCTCAACCTCACTACTATGTAGTAATTTTAGACAGAGGAAACTAAGAAAACCAGAGAATTTTCGAAGCTTACATTCATGTCAATCGGCAGTCAATAAACACATTGAGATGGATGCAATTTATCAACCAATTAGAAAATGGATAAACAACCATATTACTTTAGATCAAGTCAAGAGGGAAGGAAATCAAAACAAATATGCAAAAATGACAGAATAACCAATCATATTCAAGGCCGACAGAACAAGTTGCTAGTCACGTGTTGAGAAAATTACTACTTACCCCGTGGTCACGGTTAACGGAAGTGATATTTCCTAAACACCGATGATTAAATACCAATAACTTACTAGTGTTGTCTTCTGTTAATGGTTATGTTTCACATTTATACAGTAAAACAGAACAGACGGCTGCGTAGTATACTCGTTCTTTCATTGAGTGATGGATATCTTGCCTACTCTATAGGTGGTGTAAGTTGACAAAAGTTAAACGAGCTTTATAAATCCGTACTAAGATTTCATTAGACACCAACCTGTCAGCTGTGATCATCGTCAAACGGTATCATTAACAAATTATTTATACAGAATCTCTGATAAGATGAGACAAACCAAGGTTGTTGAAACTGATTTTGCAAAGTGACATAATCTCCAAATTTATCGAGAACTTTTTCGTGTTAATAGATGTCGCTAGACTATTCAAGTATAAAGGTTATTGGCTGTGAAACTTAACTTTTTGAAGTCTAAGGCTAATTTGTACAATGTATTGGTTCGTTTAAACTATAGTTTGCCTCTATTTTAATTAGTTTCAATTATCCTGAAACTTCTTAAGTATACGAAATTGAATTAAGGTAGACAATCAATTTATTCTGTTAGTAAAGTAGATATTCTTGTGTAAAGGAAACTGTTTAAATATTTGATAATGAATTTTTAGAGAAAACTAATTAGAATTTAAGTCATGCAATGAAATCACAGATATAGTCATCATCACAGAAAGTGAAAATTAATGAACTATTAGATACTTTCAAATATTAAATTAAGTAACACTTTACATATTCGTTTTTTTTAACTGTGTTAGCAAATATATTTTGCTGTGTATTAAACGTCGGTATTTCATTTTACATAATTTTGTTACCGATAACCAGATAATGAATGTTTATCAAAGTATTGAAAATACTCATTAATATAAATTACTATCATCATTTAATAGTGAGATTCAATATGTTACGTAAGATGATTAGTTATCTTTTTTTTGGCATACAAGAACTAGTAGTTTACATAAACCTGTATAAAGTTGTTACTATCCATAATCAGTACATAAACTTTTTAATTGAGAAGAGAACATAGTACTTTCTGTTATTAAGGAATCCTACTGATTAAAGATAAGTGGAACAAAACCATTTCTCATACACGTTACTGTAATTAATTTGAATAGAAACAGACTGAAATACTGATTACTAATGAAAATTATACAACTGTTGAAAAAAGGCTCAATTGGATGATTTACAGAAACTAAATCAATTTAACACTGTAAGTACACGCTTATGTATTAATCATGTGAAGCGAAATTCAGTAACAGTTAAATATTATATATCACATAAATAGTTGAAAGATATGGAATTAGTAAGTTAGTAAAAATAAGATCTCTGAGTTAGGCATTATTCTTACTTGACATATGCGATGCAGCACGCAAATTGATTAAATAAAAGTTAGTTACAGTATAGTGTGATTATTTCATGAGAAAGTGAATTTCTGATAATCCTATTCGGAATATGCAATTATTTCATCTGGAAAAGGTGTATAAAACTGTTTATAATGATAATTAGAATATATTTAGATCTTCCCGTTGATTTGTCAGTCACTGTTGTCATATGTGCATTCTGAGCGGATTGTCTCGATATAGCGATGGTTCACAAGCATTGTTTGAGTTCGATTGTGACTGGCAATTGTTATTTATGGAAATGCCAGACAGTCGCAATTTGTGGCAAACACTGACGTTGATAGTACCAATAAATGCATACACACGTTTGCTCTGTGACTACTAGTCCCCCCCCCCAAAGTCGAACACACGACAACTGAGCCAACCTCCAGGTAGTCAGATTATATTTCACGCATCCATTTATTTATATATAACATCTGACTACGCAGCATACCAATAAGAAGAATAGCATTTATATGAAACGGCAACAACAATTGCTGGGAATAGGAGCGGGGTATATATACATAATTAATTGATTGTATTCCCTGAATGACAGAAGATATGATAACAATTTACGAGAGTAATATGAGTTTAGTTCAATGAGAACATGACAATAATGGAAATAAAATAATCGATCTGCATGTACTCAAAATAAGTGAAACAGTCTTCTGTAAAACAGTTCGGGAAGTTGGTTACTCTTCGGGAATCTCTCAATATAACAATAATTCCTTTTCTAATCTACCTGATTGCATCTTGGTTACGTTACATTACATGCTTGTATTATTAGAACCGTATACAATCCAGTATGAATATAACTTCTACATAATAACTAATTATCATAAAATACTAAGATAGTAGGCTCAGTTAATTTCTAGAAACCTTTATTGACTTTAGTGAAAGAAACGCGAGATAATTTGTTTGTAAAATAAGTCATACATTATAACCATTCAAATGAAACTTAAAGTGTAACTGACAACTACTAGTTCATCCACTAATTAAGTAATTTCTATGAATTTCTATTTATGACCTAAAGCCATGCCAAATTGTACTGGCATCTACTAAAACATTGTCTTAAATAATTATAGAGTACGTCAAATTCCAGTATATAACATTCTCAGGATAAATGTAGGTCATATTCTCATGACACTGCTCACAAAGATAAAAGAATAAAACATTATTTTCTGGTCCCTGAAACTCAGTAGCGAATTGCTAACGATTCAATAAGCGATTGCAGTGAAATTATTTCAAGTTTCAAAAGACTTTTTATGGAATGGAATTATGGTAACAGAAAACTTGTATCATCGTCATCAACAAGAAAACAATACTGGTGAAATATGAACCTACTTTAAAAAAATTACATAATGACAATAAAAACTTATGTTGATTCATGTTTGTAAATCTTTTATGAATATTTATCTTTTGGCAACTTTTAATACCTAACGAAAGATAAACAGTTACTAGAAGGTTGTGTGAATCTTGAGAGGAAAAAAGGTGGAAACAATGGTTGAGAATACTATGTTACCGTATGAAATCCATTTACACTCAATGCTGAAATCAAACTACTACCAGCATCATTACCAAAGTTGAACTTGATAACTTCAAACAGATTGAGCATTAGAATATTCGATAATTCAATTGTACTAATTTTCGTAATTTTGATTTGTTCCCTTGTATTATTTAAACTTATGTTAATTTAATTCGGTCATTTATTATTCTCTCAAGAAGCGGCGTACATTAAGTCACGAAACGTCAGAAATCTCAATTTCTACTAATTGGATTATTACAAATATACATTACTTAATTTCCAAACTACTATAGTTAGAGATGCAAAGACTGTAAATAGAGCCAGTGAAGTAATTGAAACAGAGAAGTATTGTATTTGTAATATACCGTACATTTTTAACTACGGTAAAACATACACTACCGAGGAGTCCCATACTAGGACGAAACTGCTGTCCAATGCTTTCCTCTTTTTAATAGTATCCTACCGACGAACCTAATCAACTATTGCTTACATTTATTCAAATTAACAAACACCTTCATCACTTCTTATGCTAACTTCTATATTCATTAGTTTATTAAAATTATTTGATATGAAATAACATCTACTTATATTGTTATAAAACTATGGCTTACAATAACCTTGGACTAACACATGTTTTACTGTATCAATTTTTTATTTTCAAATCTATAAGTTTTTATAGAATGTAAATTGTTATTTTAGAAGAACAAATTGATAAAGACTAAATTCCCATAATTCAAAGTAACTTATTTTTCTGTTTATTAAAATTTTTGATTTATCTAACTTTACACAAGAATTAATTCAATGAATAGAAAACATCACATGTAATAGACAAGATAGAAGAGATAAGTGATAAGCGTAGTACATGAAATCTGCTGGTATTCATTATGATTTAATGGGTTGTTTTGTGTTATTTAAAGCAAAGTCAAATTGTAACTTCATTATTTTTGTATCTTATTATAATTCTTATCCAAATTTATAATTAAACGTGTGTATTTGTGCAATTGTTAGTATGTAGATTGTGCTTATAGAACAATAGATATAAGAGAATAGGAATTAAACTTAAACATGATTTATTTTGCTTACAATAGATTTTAATTGGATACATGATAATAAGAGTTATTTATTAATACTAACTGATATAGGGATTAGTATTTAAACGATAGTATTGAACGATACTATTAAAAATGAGGAAACGATAAATAAAATGTTTTATTTTGACATAGGACTGCTCAACAGTATTTCACTCAGCTCGACTGAGAAACAGCGAATAGGATAATTGTCATCACTGATTTTGGATGAATATAGTGTTATTAATATTATGATACTGTTTATTTTCTTATGTAATAAGTTTGTTGACTGTTCTAGATGATTTTACTACCAGAGAATTGAAGTAAATGTATCGATGTGAGTCCACGGGTTTACTATAGATCAAATTTCATACTTTTACCACATACACAAATTATCTCCGTTGTTTCGTTTCACAAAACAATGATTACACTTTTCATACCCAAAGTTCACGAATATATACAGTTGTGTTTAATTCTGAATTACACGGTTCCTGATGGTATGACTTCAACACCGTCAAACAAGTCTTTATTTCTGGTCGCAATAAATAATTCGATTTCTTCATTTGTATCATTTAGGCTCGTATTAATTTATTAGGTTATTTGTATTGCTTGCATTCGTCACAGACTGGCCTCAGTTGAATACCGATGAAAACTGTGGAACAATAGACTACTGTTTTGCCCTAGTATTGAACCCTTCCCTTATGCGTGTCCTCAGTGTCACCATGCAACCAATCCACGTTGTTCAGGTGTCACTACGCTTGCCCGATGCCTAGTGAGATTATCAATCAATTGCGTTGATGATATATGTCACTCTCAATAATTCTGAACTATTACTCACTGAATGAGTGACTAATACAAAGTTATGAGATGTGAAAAATCCCAATTCCTGTTCACAAGAATATTAAAAGTTTATTTGCTATTTATACAAACAATATACAATTTATTTAAAATTATTAAATTAAACTTTGATAATGATACAATGTAGAAGATTTTGTCTTCGACTATAAACATTACAAAGTTTATTATCACTTACAAATTAGCATCATCTAAAGAATCCGTGTAGAACACAGTAGCCTAGATAGCTGATTAAAAACGTCTATAGGCTTCATGACTTTGTAATTGATAATTAACGCTTATGTGTTTAGTGATGACCTTAATCTTGTTTAGTCACTGAAATGATACTGGGTGTTTTGAATCATTATCTTCAGTAATCGTTTCTACATAGCGTGATCTTTATTTGAGTTCTAGCCCATAGTCTTAAGATTAAACATCTGACTTGTGCAAATTAGAAAATAGCACTTCTGAAGACTAGGTTCATTGAAGTAATTAGTTTCAGGGCTAACTAGAAGGACGCAAATGTCAGATGGTTTTGAGGTTTAATCATACTAAATGTTAACAACGAAGTACTCCTTCGTCACAATCTAATGCCAAAAGGTTGATCTACTACTTGATATGAACAAAAATGAATCATTCAAATATATTTCAAGGAACTCATGGACGTAAAATATATAAAAGCATTTTCTACTACATTCGATTCGTTGTACATGTCTATATTATGAGGTGCATACTTATTATTGAAGCATGCAACTTTAAATCAGAGTTCGCGTATACATATAGGAATTATTGCTTTTGGTGTATCTATAACAGTAAGTTTATCCCCTCGAATGATGTTAATTCTAATATAACTGACGTTTATTTTTCATTCAGTTAGTTAGTGAGTATTCTTCTGACTAGTTTTATTCACCTAAATTAAGTATAGCTTCAAATATATGTTAAGTATGTATAGAAAATAAAGTCGCAGCTAGTTTAATACATCGAAATTAAACAACTACGAATAGCGTTAAATTAGTGAAACATTAGAACTTACTAAATCTTTTATATTAACACATATAATATGAAGCTGTTACTTGTTAAGTAAACATTTGAAAGAAGTATATTTAGTTTTGATACCATGAGTTTTTACAATTATTGAAAACCAGGAAACTCTGGACGGCTGATTCTTTCATATATGAAACTACTTAGCATTCTTCATTGACATGCTTAAGTTCTTATGAATTTCCTCCGGTTTATCTTGCGACACCGTTAATAGATCTAGTGTAGCCGGATTATATACTGGATTCCCAAGAAAATCGATACAATTAATTAGAACGTTATTCCTGATACGTGTACTTCAGTTAGGGATATTGCGACTTGTTCCTACCCAACCCAGAGTGGCTCCAAATGACTGGACTTGTAAGAGGATTGTAGTATGGACAAAAATGAGGCGAAATGATCAAACAGCATTTATTTAAATGTATCTACTTTTATGGCAATTAATTTACAGTGATTATTCTCCAAAGTGAAATCATCAACTAAATATAACAGGTGTACAAAAATGCAACATTTTATTCATACAATGATATGCTATAGATTGTATTGTGGAGAATAACCTACAGTGAATCGAATTAATGTGATGAAAGTTCCCAAATCAAATTCACAAGAAAATCAATACAACTCTTTTTGCTCGATTCACTGAATAACTGTATTTTGGGGATAATCAATCCATAACACACATCCATGACTTTATCAGGGTGATCAAGCCTAGGAACTTCGGGTTTCTTAACAAACTATTCACCGGTAAAAAACAACTGAGCTGGCTGGTATCCTATGAGCGGTATTTCAGTTTGCAATACGTTTACGTATCTTCATTCATTGACACTGGTAGGTAATTGTCTCACACTAGAGATGGTGCGATCGCTGATAAGCTCTGCTGATGAGTCCCATTCTAAGGTGCAACAACTGTTCAGTACATCTTAGTTTTCAGTGGATGTCAAACTTAAGTCAATTCATGTTATCGTATTCAAATTCGACAGTCTCCACAACATTTAATAACAATTAGAATTATCTGCTGGATAAAATTGTAGTGGATATTATCTGGGCATATATATGTGTCAATAAACAAAGAAAAGCGTCTAAAACAGTATCGTACAATGGTATGTTTTGTGAAACATAAACGACTATTAATAGAACTGTAGTTTACTACACTGCTTAAGCTCTGTTGTCGTATAAACCATTGTGTAATACACAATTAAGAACAAAAGAAAAAGTAAATGAGTACAAATTGATAAAATTACGAATAAGATGGGGTTAAGGTAAATATACGATAGAGTTTTTTTATTCCCTGTTAATAAACTAGGAATACATGCTGAATATTTCATTGTTATATTTCCCAAAGTTGTTTAGTCGTATGGTATGAAATTAATGATTCGAGATTACATTGACAATAACTATCTAGAGTTAAATCATTTAATAACTTTTGTATGCTACTGTAAAATGACGAAATTCTAGTTAATATTATATGGTAGTCAAAATAAATCTGAATTAAATACTGGTCATAAATAATAAATAAATTTTATCAAGTTAATTGAAAACACCGCTTTTAAAGTTCATGTTCAATTGAAATCTATTTACTACTGAAAAATCTTAGGATACTACTTATTTCAATGAATTTTTCATTGTATATTAAACTATGATCAATACAATCTAATTCATAATCATCTCCTTTATAAATTGATTTGTTTAATAGAATTCTATGCCGAAACTCATTGGTCTGTCATTCATTTCATCTTTAGTTATAGTTAGAATATGTAAAATATATACGTGACTTTTACAAGTAATTTTATTGTTCATTTAATATTTATCCTATTTTAGAAATACGTGTCTACTTGAATATTTATTTAGATAAGTACTTAGATTGAAATTCTGTTTAGTTTGTTATCTGTACAATCAGTTATATTTGTAATCGGTTAATTACTTATGAAAGCATTTTTATTAAGTCATTTATGAATAGCTTACTTATGTTACTACATAAATTTATAACTAAACAGAATATTAAATTTGAATGTATTTGAATCTGTCCATTGATTTATCATAGACTGAAATTAATTTGTCTCTATTGTCATCTGTGTGTATCCTGAGGAAATACCCTTGATACAAAGATGGTTCAAAAGCATTGTTTGAGTTCGATTGTTAATGGCAGGCGGAATACAGAAGACGCGTTTCGTCTTGCTTAGGACTCGTCAGTAGAATGTACCTGCATCCCAGTGTCGATATTCACACTTGGGCTCGAACCCAGTTTGTTTCGTGCCAAACACCGCCGCATTCACTAGTTAGACATAATACTTAGTACCAACCACACATACCACCTTAATTCATTGTGATAATATAAAAATACAAGATAGGAAGGTTAGTAATTTATCACAATTTCAAAAATATTGACAAATTACCAGAGCATATTCATAATTATGACACAGTTTCTGTACACACAAAGGTGATTAAAATTTTCCAATGACCAGAGCTTCTATAAATTTAAGAATACGTTTATGTTGACTCCTGTGCAAAGTTTTAAATATCTTTGCAGGGTCAAACGTATGATCTGTATCAATTATATGTTTCACAAGAAGTGAGCAAGGTTTTTTATGACCTGTGTCTATCAGACCGTTTGATGCTATTTAGTTTTGTAACCACTTAGGCAAATTTTCATTGATTCGCACTATTAAATTGAGAAGAACGAAAGTAAAGAATTAAGCGCAATAGGATAAATTCACTTCCCTTCACCGGATTCTCATCAATCGCTTATAATGTATGATTGTTTTTGTGAAGTTGAGATTAGGCATTACATACGTTAGCATTCTCTCATAAGTAAAAATAGGCCAGGGATCAGTAGGTATAATCACAGAGAAAAAGAATCTAACTCAACCTATTAAGATTTAAAAATGTTTAAGTGATGGTTATAGAACATTGAATTAGTGTCAAAACATCTCACAACTAAAGTATCACCCGATTACGTAATCGATTCTTTCCATAAAAACACATTTTATCGCATTATTATGTCAATCGCTTTTCATAATTGATTGCAATCAACAAATTACGTGGAGAATTTTATATATATGGTCGCCTTACACCTTTAATTTAACACCGAGGTATAGATTTTACCAGATAGCATGCGAGTGAAAGATTTTCTTATACTTCTTATAAATCTGTGATGGCTTCCATCACAAATTAGCAGCTTCCTTGGAAAATAGAGAACGGTAAGTGGCTACGAACTGTAAAGATCCCACGTCACGTCTTCTAGGAACTCGTACATATATACTGATGAGGATGCTTACATTAAAAAAGAAACATCTTTCTTTTGTGTTCCTCTATTCATAATTCATTCGATGAAGTCACTTTGCGGTGATATTTATAAATACATCTATATATGCATACCATAACCGTGTTTCATGAAAAAAATATCCATCTAATAATCGTTGTTACAAACTCATTAAAAATTAATTTGTCAACTATTATTAACAGTTTCATTGTTTTCACTGATGTCAATAACTTAAAATCAACTATGTATTGTTTAGAAATTCTAGTTGACAATCAGATATTGTACTAGATGATTGCAAGCATCAGCACTGGGAGAAAGGTGCATTCAGATAATGAATCTGATACATGACTAGACATGAGTCCTTGATCCAATTTTGTTCATATGAATTTATCCTATGATGTATGAATTATTTAAATTTGAGGGTAAACAGTTATTCACTCATTAATGACACAAAAAATTGTTAGACTAAGGCCTGATGATGGTCTAATCGAAAACAATGTTATTCACATATCTATTGTTTCCAGTGGGAATTTTTAATATCTTGCAAAAATTATCACAGAAAACAAACACGTATGAAGATTATTAGTAAATTTTTCACTGTTGTTTCTGACTGATTGGAAGGGTCAAAGTCTTACCTAATGGGAATGCAAAACTTTATAAGTTATGTGTATATTTACTTCAGCTATCTGTTAGGAATGTGGTTTGGCAACCTCGATTCATTTGTTTCTACACTGATATCTCTTGCATCCTAACACACGTTATTTCCTACTACAGCGAAATTCATCTCCTATGTTGTTTTACTAATGTAACTTTCACACGATTTACTACTACATCATACTAATAAGCAACCTTGTGAATATCACCCACCAAAATATGTGCTCCGTTTATTACTCTTGTTCTTTCAGAAATACTCACTTAGTTTTTAAGTAGTAAATAATGGTCATCCTTTTTTAAAATTTCAATCAATAGTTATTGATTACTATTCGCAATATTTTCTTTTTATCGTTTATTTTTTTATTCATAGAATTCCACAGTGAAAAGAAATGATCATGATGCTGCTAATGTACCGATGATTTTTCAAAAAGCGAATGAACATAATAGTTCTGTTAATAAATTTGGTAAGTTATACATAAAAAGGTAGTAACTAATACTATGGATCTTCAGATGATTGATTACTTCGTGTGATTAATAATAGTGTAATAATTACGTAAAAGCAACATTCATCATAAGTTCACATCACTTAATTAACTGACAAAAATCATAGTAAATCGAAGTTAAAAGTGATTTTACTTAACGTTATTTTTTTTCCTCTTCTTCGGTTCCTTTTAATTTATTCTAAAACATTCCTCGTTATATCAACCGTTGGGAGATGACTCAGTGGTTTAATGGTAAAACGTTCATAGCAGGGCCAAGAGTTCTCAGGTTAGATTAGCTGGTGAGGTAGTGGATACACGCCGCTGAAGAGTCACATACTAGGACAAAACGACCACTAATGCCTCCTGGTGGTCACTGGTTGTCAAATTCAGACAAATTCGTGATATTAAATTATCGTTTTTTTCAAACATTTTGGTGTATCTGAAACCTATCTACCTCTTTTATGTATGTTGTTCATTCGCTTTACTTTTACAGATCTCATATTGATATTATATTCCTTATCATAACTCTTGTCTATTCGCTTACTTGGTATTATGTAACCAGCCAGTTTATGTCCCCATATCCTTATACATTCGTCTATGATTTATGACCTTTGATTAATAGCCACTTAGTTGACCCAACCTTTTCGTTAATCATGTTTACTAATTTCCATAAATACATTGGTACCTACTATATGATAGTCTGACACCACCACTTGATTGGTATCATATTGTTGCTGTAAATTAAATATATAATAGTGTAGCGTTTTGATGAAGAACTGATTAAACAGAAATTTCTTCGCTTAGTTGTTGCTTCTACTACTTTAATAAGTGTTAAAAACGAAGTACCATCATTATCAGTTCATCTGGATTATGGTAGAATACTTGTTTAAAGTTGTTGGTTACTTATTGTTTAACTCTTGAATTTACTAAACTTCTTAGATTAAACCTACTTATTAGTGTCTTCGAAAAAGTCATTGTAAGACTAGTCACGTGAATGCATGTGATTATTATTAGTAACTGATTTCAAACAAGACTGACTCAGGGTTTAATTTCTTACTTAAATTTACGTAGTTCTTTCAGTTAACGTCATAGTATTAGCGACTCGACATGTTCTAGTGAGATACGACTAGTGGAGGTCCACCATATTAGGTGTTAGGGAGTTAGTCATCAATATTAATAAACTGAGTTATGTAAATGTATATCGAATTAACTGAGTTAAAAGCATGAACCGTTAGATGCCGTCACAAACTCGAAGGTCTTAGGTTCGATTGCTTGGTGTGGCCGTGAATGAGCACTTATGTAGAGTCCGATACCTTGACAAAATAGCTGTCCATTGCTTCCTTGTCTCAATGATTGTCTAACTTAGAAAATTCGCTATATGAAATTAAAATCCAACATTTTTGCCACAACTTTTAACAACAGTGCTCATTTCTCATTAGCCTTTTATGAATATAGTATTTTTCCAAACCAATTTACTATTAGTTTTCTCTTTATTAAAGAGTGCTATTGTTAAACCAAACATGTTGCTCATATACTTGGGTCTAATGGCCATGGATTATGATAACACTTTCTGTTCCAGTAAGAATGTAAATCAGACTAGAACAAAGCATTACTCAACCAAAAGATTTTACATTTCTGTAACGTATAAGAACACAAACCATAGTCAAAAACATAGGCAACGTACATTTCAGTCATTTTATACTCAGTATTTGCAACTTATTTAAATTTCTGTAACCAACTGGTCATATTTCTTAGTGCATAAAATGTTGTGTGCATTCTTTACTGAGTACAATTCCTGAAAAACAACAGAACAAATAGATGATAAACTGGTTTCAACAAAATATCATAATAAAATAGTTTTTGATAAAAAAGATGATAAGATATCATTACCAAGACATCCATCAAGCTAATGAGATCCACCTGAAGATATGATAAAAAGTGATCTTCATAATTTTGAATTATTACATTTAATAAAGGTTACGTTATATCATTTAGCTTGTTATTCTTTGATATTTCTTCTAGACTATACATTTACATCTTCTTATAACCTCTCATAAACATTTTTGGTAGTAACGTTACTTTGATATGATATGCACCATTACCTACTTGTTTAGTTATTAGACTGCTTAGTTATATACACTTATCTTCATATATACACACGTACACATTATAGGTATGCTCATACATGCGTATATACAATGATTACATGAAAAAATATATTTATTCTATCTTTATCACTGTACTATTGTTACACTGACTTACAATGAAATACATTGATAAAGTCTACGAGGAATACAATTATATGATAATAAAAACAAAGAAGGAGAGTATAGAAAAGTTATAGTTTCCTTACCTTTTAAAAGAAAAAGAATAAATTTATTCTTCTTCCCCAAGGGAAAATAGACATTTGTAATATATTTCTTTGAGTTTCGTTTCACTAATAATGTTATAAAGAATGATAGTATGAGTAATATATAATGTTAATGTTATTAGACGAATGAGATTAGGCATGAAAAATAGTTCTAAATCTTTGCAATAAATATTATTTCTAATAATTCCTTATCAGACAGTAGAATTACTGTCATACTATGAACTTCAGCCATGATTACAGTTTATCACTTAAGTTATCCATTATAAAGAAAACGGTAACTATGGTAATCGGGTATTCACCACCATATATTTGACTGTATGTATGTATATATGTACAACATAGAACCTAGTACGTGTATATTGGTCCATGTTGCCATACCTCCACATGAAGATGAATTTAACACAAATATGCGTATACTGTAGCAAATTTTTATCCATTATTCGTTTAAGTTATTACTATACAAGATATTCGAAAAAAAGTTTTAAGCAACAATTAGTCCCCATTTTGTTTTCATCCTCGAATGCTTTTTAACCAGTTTTCCCCTATGACATTTTTTATCAACAAATCTTGAAGAATAAATCTAAGTGTTATCATTGTCTCCTTTCATTAAGTAACCTACAACAGGTTAAATATACTCGCTTAAATAGAATAGTAATTACATTTGTGTTAGGATGTAAGATACTTATAAATGTTGTTGAGTCTATCAGACAGTTAAAATATATAATTAGTTAGTTAAAGTGGACCAAAAACATGATAATGTACTTCAGCATTTGCAAAGTCAGGGACAAGACGACTCAGACTATTGATTGGGCTATTGTGAATCCTAAAAAATTTTTATTTATGGTTCACTTTATTTATTGATTAGCTTCATACAAACTGATGTTTAGCAGCCAAACTGTTTTAGGGAATATTCGTTAATTTGGCTGGTTTTTTTAATATGTTTTTAATATATATTTTTTTAAAATATATTTTCTTAAAAAGTTGGTTGCTATGTCATAATATGGTGTATTTATGCTGTAAAATTTAACTATCTGATCACATATTCACTTCTCGCGGAGTTATTTTTTTGGAAAATAACTCAGCAGTCATTGACAGTTGGAAATTTGAGTTGTAAGAGAACACAGTCAATCAACCAATCAATGCATGTTACCCCATGCGAAGCATAGACCGCCAACTAGCCTTCTCCAACCAACTCTGTCATGGGCTTTCCTTTCCAGCTTTTCTCAAGTGCTCTTCGTTCTCTTCATGTCTGTCTCCGATTCCTGACATAATGTGTTCTTGGGTCTTCCTCTTTCTCTTTGGTTTTTTGGATTCCATGTTAATGCTTGTCTTGTGACACAGTTTGGTGATTTCCTCAGTGTGTGTCCTATCTGCCTATGGCGTCTTTTCCTGATTTCTTCCTCGGCTGGTAGTTGATTTGTTCACTCCCACAGAAGGTTGTTGTTGATGGTATCTGGCGAACGGATTAGAAGGATCTTACGCAGACAGTTGTTCATAAACACTTGCATCTTCTGGATGATGTTTTTCGTAGTTCTCAATACAAGTTTCAGCTGTATACAACAGAACTGTCTTCACATTTGCATTAAAAATTCTAACTTTAGTGTTGGCTGACAGTTGGTTTGAGTTGCAGATGTTTGCCAGTTGTAGAAGTGCTACCCTTACCTTTCCAGTCCGCTCCTTCACATTTGCCCCAGATCAGACGCTCCTTGTTTGTCGATGATGCTGCCTAAATATGTAAAGGTGTATGTTGAGGCCTGCTGCTAGCTGTAGAGGCTGCCACTACACTGTCCTTCTTTACCTGCATTTTTTGCTGTGCATAAGATAGAAGAGCTGGGTAATCTGCAAAGTCCAAGTCATCTAGTTTTAGTTATGTCGTTCACTATATTCCGAGAATGTCTTGAGATGTTGTTCGATAATGAACCGTAAAGTAGCGATTTGGTAGGTACACGATGTTGTCCACTGTATTCTGGGCTTGTCTCAAGATGTTGAAGTCTTTATGATCCAGCCGACCACCAGTAGGAAAAGAAAGGAGGAGGGTAGGCAGCCTTGTCTGACGCCGGTCTTCACTCCAAATGAATCTGTGAGCTGACCTGTGTGCACGATTTTACAATGTAGTTTGTCGTAAGAAATCCACATGATGTTGACTATCTTTTCGGGTACACCATAATGTCGTAGAAGGCTCCATAATGTCCTCCTATCCACGCTGTCGAATGCTTTTTCGTAGTCGAGGAAGTTAATGTAAATAGGTGAATTTAATTCAATTGACTGCTCAACAATGAACCGTAGGGTAGCGATGTGGTCGATACACGATCGGTTTTTACGTAATCCAGCCTGTTAATCTCAAAGTTTGGCGTCGGCTGGGTCTCTCACTAGGTTCAACAACACTCTGTTGAAGTAATATAAGTAGAATGATACCTCTATAGTTCTCGAAATTGCTGAGATCTCTTTTCTTTGGTATCTTGATGAGGTATCCTTCTTTCCAATCTGCTGGCACTTATTCCTTCTCCCAAATCTTCCTGAAGAAAATGTGGAGTAACTTCGCAATTGCTTCTATATCTGTCTTCAGTGCCCTACTAGGCTGGTACGTTGTCTGGCCGTGCTGACTTTCTACTCTCTATTTGTCGGATGGCCATTTTGATTTTTTTGACTGTTAGTGGGTCGGTGTTTATGAGAAGATCCGTAGATACTGACTTGATGTTTGGTGGGTTCAGTTGGGTTGGTCTATTCAAGAGTTCTTCGAAGTGTTCTACCCACCTGTTTTGTTGGTCATGCACTTCAGTAATTGGTCTTCCAGCCTTGCTTATGATTGCACATTCCGGCTTACTGAATTTTCCAGCTAACTTGTTTGTTTTGTCGTATAGGTGCTTCATGTTGTCTTCTCTTGTAGCTTTCTCTGCCATCATTGCTAGGTCCTCAATATATTTCCGTTTGTCCGACCTGATGCTCCCCATCACTTGCTTATTGATTTCTTCGTATTCGGCCTGTGCTTTGGCTTTCTCTGTTCTTAACCGGCTGTTATTATCTTTCTGCTCCTCCTTTCCTGGATCTTGTCCGGAGTACCAACAGAAATCTATTCTTTATGGTGTTGTTTCTTGCAACCCTAAACCTCCTGACATGTTGAAGTTATTGTGTTAGCTTGTAATCAATGGATTTTACTTATTCCAAGTATCTTCAGGTTGTATCTTTTCGTTTACTTAGTCATTTGCATGCTTCTCCCTGTCTCCCACATCGTGCGAATATCCCATGAACCTATATTAATTGTTGCTCTGGTTGTCAGAAAAGGCATCTGTCTCTTGGTTTCGGAAGAAAATCGGCTTTCATCATGAGGAGTCTTAACTGACCTTGAAACTCTCAGGGCAGATTTAAAGTGATTATAAAGGTTTTAACTGGTTAGCGCTTTTCTTAGCAAGGTTGTTGTTTTACGGAATGGGGTTGGTAACCCCATGCCCAATCCTTCTTCTTTATCCGAGCTTGGAACTGGCAGCAACCCTAGTGAGGCTCCACGCCAATATTCTAAGGGAATTCACGTCGATATGTAATTCAGGACATATTTAAATCTATTTCAAATAGCATAAACACTTACAATTTGTTTAGACTAACGGTAAAATAAGTTTTCATTGGGTCCTAATCGAGTGTACAGTTTTAACAAACAACCTACCAAACCACTGTGCTACTTTACAGATCAGCAAAGTTTAGGAATATGTATAATCGTTTTACAAATATAGGGCTCATTAGCATCTAGATTACCTAAGATTAGGTGGTTATGAAAGTCGTAGTCGATGCTCAAAGATGAGAACTGACTTTCACCGATTTTGCAGCTGATGTCAGTCAGTGACAAAGATGTGTGTAAGCCATCCACATAGCAATTACAACCAAGCTGGCTTATGAAATAATACGTTCACCTGATTACAATCTACTTAAAATAAAACTCACTAACTTTATTTTAGCTTATGTAGGGGTTCAGTCAAATGGGTACCGCCGTTTCATTATTTATGGATAGAGATGTATGCCACCTATTTGTTTACTTAATTAATTCCAGTTTATGGCTAAAGTGCTTTCATTTTTACCAGTTGATATGTTTTCACTTATTTACTGTTAGTCAGAAAATCAACTTGTTTACTGATAGATTTTAACTCATAACTTATCTAGTTGATTGAATATGTCACAGAATGATGTTGGCAGGGAACCACTGAAATTCAGGGAGCACTGGACAGCTGTTTCGTTCTAGTGTGCAACTCCTCAGCAGTGCGTACCCCAGATCCCGTATCAGTGGTTTCAGGTTGACAGCGAACGCCTAACCATCTGCACCACTAAGTCGGCATCCAGTAGTAGGATCCCCAATTGAATTATAATTTATTCCTGATATGTGGTTCCTTTGGTGTTTAACTCCGATTTCACCTGAATCTTAAGTTACAGTGTATTCATACGTTATCATACAATCTTCTGATTTCCTAGAACAAAGTTTTATAAAGTACCTTAGTTTGTTGAGAAATAACAGTTGGCCTCACTTATGAAGCGACCCACAACAATGACGCAATGTACAACCTTTGTTAATAAAGTGAACGAAAATATAGTTTCCAGAAGATTATCGATAATTTATCTACAATATATCATCAGCAGTGTTAGATTCCTCTTACTAATAAAACTAGAAATATATTTTAGAAATATGATATTACTAAACTTTCATATGGCGAAAGTAACTTTAGGCCTTCCGTCAACATGCAGTTTACTCATATATTTAGTAGCTTATTCATTTCATAAAGACTGAACCGATATTAGTTTAGTTACGGTAAACACTTGTCTATACTTTATAATGATTAACTTGTATGTTTAGCTTTAACGATATTTAATCTTTATCCTAGATGATTATCAAACACTGGATTATTTGGGATTAGTTAGTCCTACAGTATTAAATAAACAATCAGTTTATCATAAGAATCTTGGCTTAGTAACATACAGTTCACATGTTATGAATATGCCTAAATTAATATCATTGCCGTCTGGAGGACAAATCACATTCAATCATCAGAATACAATACGTAACGAAAATAAAGAACTGTTTACATCAGTTCATCGTAATCCTAGTTTAGATAATTCTTCCTATCATATCACTCATTATCATACTCAATCACAACCTCAGCCAATGAACAACAGATATACAACACTACCAACATATTCAGATGGTAATCAAACAATTTGTGATATGAACTCAACATTTACTTCTACTTACAATCAACATTCTAATCGTGTAACTACTTATAATAAAAGTAATAATAATGGAAATAATAATACAATGTTACCATATCTAGTAATGTCTGCAAGTAATGTAAATCTAAATAATTTAAACTATTCTAACAAAAATAATAAATATCCAAAGCAATCACATACATATTATGATATTAGGCAACCTGATTTGAAGGTTAATACGTCAGTGATGTATAAATCAAAATCCCAACAACTATCAACTGCTACTAAATACCACATACCTTTTGACGATAGTATCAAAGATGATTATCTGATGGAATCTCCGAATGTTCGGAAAAATGAGGAACAGCTGCCCCATACAACAGGAAATATCAATCGATCAAGTAACAATAACAACGACAATAACTCTGTTAGAGGAGCAGATATATCAAGGTTGTGTTATAAAACAAAAATTTGGACACCTGATGAACCAAACACACCTCTAGAGAACTGGGTAGCATTAACAGAACAAAATTCTCAAAGTCGTAATAACAACACTCTCACTTCCAGTGTTTCGCTAACTGCCAACAGTGATAATGTTATACCCACCGTTGATAATGCAATCATCAACGCAACATATGCTAGTAATAAAGGGAGTAGTAACACTACAAGTGAAAATCAGTTTTCGCATATGGGAAGGCAACAAAATCTTGGTGATTCTGGAAAGTATATGTCAGCTGCTTTACGAGAATCAAGTTTTGTATAGAAACATTATTTTTCTCCTACGTAAGTTAACATGAATCTAATACACATGCAAACGATCCCTCATAAATTGAATTACACTTTAAAAAATGGAACAACAATAAAGAATAAACAGTTTTTTCATATATCAATCAATTACCTGTTCGTATCATTGTGTACTTTAACTTTTCGAAGTACTTAATGTATGTATACATACGACACCGTCAAACAATGTGCAATTCTAGTTGTTCATAATGTCTTATATTAATGTTTATTGTTCATTTACCTGGTAAGTGTATATAGTAAATATTCAGATGAAATTTGAAGCGGAAACTGCTTTTGCTTATAATCTTGTTAGTCATTTTGTTGGCGCTGGTTACAAGTCTTTTAAAGCTTATTCAGCAACTCAGTCGTATGTAATATAGAGCCGGATGCAAATTCAACAGCACAAATTGTCACACCATATTAACACGTCAGCATGTAAGCGAATACCACACTGGTTGAGGTAGTAGTTATGATAATAGTAGTATAAGAGATTGTACAAAGAGAATATGATTCAAGCAGCAAAAATTAATTCATGAAGAGAAAAATTTAAAATAATTTTAACAGTCGCGATCTAGGGAAGGTTGAAGAATGAATGAACTGACACCAGTCAATATAAGTTTAAATGCATATCATCTAAAGTCTTGTACCATTGATCACAATTGTCGTGGACATTTCATCTAGGTAGTCTACACCTATCGACATAGGTAATACTGATGATCAACAACTTTATGTATTGGTGTTATTTTTTGGTTCAGCCATTTTTAGTGTACTTTCACCCTACTCCTAAGTCAGTCAGTATTAAGAGTTGAGGTGGTTGACCATTTGACATAGGTAATACATATCCGTATCGCCGTAATTAGTGAAAATCTACAATCCAATTAGCGTATTCATCATTCGTTTTTAGAAATCTTTGTATAACTTAAACATTTCTTACTCAGTGGTCTTAACAAATATTAGCAATACTACAAAGCAAAGTCATCAGTTGTTTTTGTTTAACTTTTGATATTTTCTATGTTTAATAATGAACCAAAAGTGAGGAGTTGTTTCTAAAGAGTAACCTATCATAAAAAAAGAATATTTAACAGTCTCGCATCTATCATATTTTGATATAGTTACTACAGATCATTTTATCTGATGATCATTTGTGTTGATTTAATATCACGAATTAGTCTAAATTAGACAACCATTGATCATCGGGAGGCACTGGACAACTGTTTAGTCCTGGTAAGAGACTAATCAGTAGTGTGAGTCCACGACTTATATCAGGGAAACAACCCAGAACCCTCTAGCTCCGCTCGAACGCTGTGCAATGAGACTGCTGAGTCAGCTTCCAATGGTTAATATTTTTAACTTAATCAATTTGAGATAGTTGCATATTATGTGCTCCTATGTTGTCATCGGAGGACATTTGTTCCTGAAGCTATATAAGTGTATGTTCAGCTACCCTTAAACGTAGATCACGATTACTCCTCCCTAGTATGTGTTCACACATACACGCAAATTGACAGGCACAGTGGGATGTGACACAATCGTTTGAAGCTGTTTGAGTTAGCTAAGAATTAAAGCCTTAGACGTTTCAATAGTATTTATATTAGCTGAGTAGTATTTCCTGTTGATGATTGAGCCGCCGTTTTAATACATGGCAGTTAAAATCACTCTTGAAGGGTAAGATAATATAAAGGGGTTTCTTAAGTACTAGAAATATAGTAGGTTTCATCATATTGTTACTACTGCCTTTCCAACGATTTATAAACATTTTTGGGTATCCGTTCAACATCAATGTTTCTATTAAAAGATTTTCGTTTTCTTCAATAGTATTATTTGTACTAACCAGCTTGAACCTATTATATAAACCCTTTACTAAACCTTCTTATACTGTACTGGACGATAACTATGAACGTCCTAGACACTACCCAGTTAATACAGGCTTTTTGCAGATAGAACGTTTGATTGAATCATCTCTCCGACTCATTAATATATCTATGAAAAGGAGTTAGTCGTTCTTCTTCTCTTCATGTGATAAACTAATGTGGCTTTTAAGAAGGCTCATTTTACTTT